>OX438902.1:15422268-16672268 GCA_949316265.1 Diarsia mendica | reverse complement strand
GAGATACCCCGGCCTCGGACACAAATGGCTAAGAAGGAACTGGGTGGTTTTTAGTCAGTATAAGTCTGACACTCCCTACCGCTCCGCCCAGAACGGGGAGGAGTAATTTTTTATGCTTCCCCACGCTCCAAAAAAAGGGTGATGTTAGGGTTTCCGTATTCCTGCAGCGTACTTTTAAAGCGGAAGCGAATGATATTCTTTACCATCACTAGAAAGAGAGCGGCGCGGCGTCACTGCTAATTTATTATTTTCAAGAATGCGTGCAACATATTAAAAGCCCCAACGGTATCCTAGTAACCTTGATTTAGAAGACTGATAGTCCGTTTCTTGATAATTATTATGTGCCGTGCCTACTAGATTCGTGAGCGAATGTTTTATGCATGAAAATAAATGAATAAAATAAATTATAATATTTTACTAATCTATAAATATAAAAATGTTATGTTTGTTTGTGTACGCTTAAAAACTCAAAAAGTTCTGCACCGATCGAGCTGAAATTTTAGAATGAGAATTGAATTTTAAATTGAAGAATTGTTTTTACAGTATCCACGCGGGCGAAGCCGCGGGCATCAGCTAGTATAATTCCCTAAGACGACCCACTGACCAATACCTGCTAATGCTATAGATCTCATTTCCTTTATAAATAAATCCATTTATTTCTGAACACTGTCCAATACTTAGTTACTTACAGTTACATGTGAAATAAAATCATCAAAAAAAAAAATAGTATTCGCTCTAACGTTTCATTGCTAAAGGATCAATGACAAATCGAGCCCGAGTCAGCTAGACCCCGGCATTTCGATTACGGGACATCTCGACCATTCTCGACCATCTCGGATACATAACATCACGCCTATAATTCGAAGAAGAAGAAGGGTTGCGCAGAGGTGTAGGTAGGGTGAACTCATCTAATTCTGTGATTCGCCTAATTCGGTGATATTTGGTTTGAGCGGTATCGTAGGGCTGTACGAGTGCACAAATGCATTTATCACGAAGTTAGATGAGTTCACTATAGGTACCTAATACTTGGGTACACCAACACTGCACGAGTAATGTTTATGACCCGTGACACACACAGGCGAGCCTATTCCCATCAATCGGGCACTAATTCAGTTAGAAATAAGTACCTAATACGGTACCCCCTGATAATTTCATTGGTTGGCTGCTATTGAGACATTCTAGATGGAAAAACCCAATAACAATTTGCCCGACCCGGGAATCGAACCAAGTACCTCATGCTCAGCAGACGCGATTGCGACCACTAGACCAACTAGTCGGTCGTTATATAAAACCATTATGGCAATAAATATGTCTGTGAACCTGATTTTTAAATAGGTCAGTTTTAAGGTGTCATACAGTCACAGAGGTACATGAAGTTGCAAAATTTACATGAGTCAGAATCGGGGTCTTTCGTCAAATCGACTCAAATCAAATGCATTGAGTTATTTTTATATGTTTAAAACCACATTTAAAACTACTTACTAAATGATATTACACCTGCTTCCTCAAAGCTGAGGTGTATTTCCCAACTTCGCCAGTTCGAATCCAGTCCGGGAATCGAACCCAGGATCACGCACCGTCATAGCGTTTGCGAGAATGTAAAAAAAATATATCAAGACTAGACCAAACATGAATAAACTGAAAATCCTCAATACTAAGGAAAACAATAATTCTTACCTTTACATAAACACAGTTGTTTGAAGTCTATTGAACGTAAATTAATTAATGCACACCTTTTTCACGAGTTTAAAAGTAAATCACTCAATTTTTAAAAATAACTTTTAATTTTTGTGTTGACCAATTCAAACTTGTTTCGAATATCAAAGAGTCTATTGTAACTTTATCGAATATTGACGAGCTTTCAACACTCACGTTTCCACAAAGCACGAATCTTTACGAATCTTTACTACAATGAACTGCATTCATTCATGCTCATGCACCCACCCCCACACTTGTTCATGGACCACCCCACTTCTGACGGTGAATTTTAGTGTTGCCATGCATGGAACATATAAGTACTTACCTGTCAAGCCATTTCCCAAGTTTTATTGGAGTCGGTTACCAGACTTACAGAACGAAACTGAATATCAGTATTTTACACGGGGCATTTGCCCATATTCCCATCGGTAAGACTGGTTGCTTGACTTTCGGAATACTGACCATGCATGACTATCTGTAACGACTGTCAAATATGAAAATTCTATAAATAATTATTATAGCCGGAACGGAAGTCGGTTGGTCGATGATGGTCACCAATCTACAGATCAACCTTCGCAAACCTTGAAGAACTGTGCTGTGAGGCTGTTATAATTTATCAATATAATTTTTTCTCAGTGACTTGAGTATAACCCGGTTCATTAAAGAAAGGAATCTAAAATGGCAACACATGGCATGTCCTCTCGCTCGCTCACTATAGTGTGCGAGCGTGAGGACATGATAAAATAAAAACCGCCATTTTAGATTCCTTTCTTTAATGAACCGGGTTATAGTGGCAATGATAAAAATCTATAATATGGTATACAAAAATAAAAGTTAAAAAGTTCTATAGAACTTTTAAATTGAATGAAATGAGGAATTGAAATGAGGCATTTCTGTTTCCAACTTTGTTTTGGTATCGGTAATGTTTTGGTTCTGTTACAGTACTTAATACTTCCATTTTGATTCTACTTTGTGGAAATTGTATAAAATACTGTCAGTGTCAGACCCAGTGTCACTGTCACTTGCGTAAAAAATACTACGACAGAAAACTTGGAATCGAAACGTAATTTTCAAAACCAGTGATTGTTACGTAAAAATTAAGATGTTTCAGGTAATTAGCCGTGCAGCGGCTTTATCTAGAGCTCCGCTGTCTAGGTAAGTGTACTAACAGAATAATATCCAGTTTAAATTCAATTGCTCATACAAATAGCACTTAGCAGTTCATGCCAATTCAATGACAGCAAGATTTTGTTTTTAGATCCTTGCCCGCATTCTCAACAACATCGCGCCTGAATGATCGCGATCAACTCAGTCGACGTGAGGCGCCCAAGATTGACAATGATGTTGCGGTCGCATCGCCCGACGAAGTACAACAAAGAGGTGTTTTGGACTCAACCATTCAGGTTCCAGTCAAGGTGAGATCATTTTCGGTCTTAGGTGGAAATAAAAGCATAAACAAGGTGGCATTCCGACTGTCGAGAATCTTTCATCATCATCATTTCAATCGAAAGACATCCTCTGCTGGACCAAGGCCCCTCAAGTGTCACCACATTGACCGGTTCCGTGCGTCTCGCATCCAGCAACTTATTAATTAATACACACTAATAGTAATAGAAGCTCTTGTTTTTGAAGGCTGAACATAGGGACAGTTAAATTCTTGTAGTTAACAGCTACCTTTTACTGTAGTACTCATTAAACTTTATAATTATGGACCTTTTCAAATTTGAATAGACCGGGTTATAACTAATAGCACTTCACCAGTGACTTCATCTGCGTTTATTTTGCACAAATATTGTGGCTTTCTATTGGTAAAGGAATCATCAAAAAAGGTTCACTACATCCAGTGATTACCCCCAACAATGTCACCAACTTTACCTCATTATAATATTAGTAGAGATATTAACATTTCATATTTATTAAAACAATATTTATATTATATTTGTACAATGCTTTCCAGGTAGATCTGAGCCCCGTCAGTGGAGTTCCAGAGGAACATGTTGTGACCCGCCGTGTGCGCATCTACCAGCCACCCAAGAATGCCATGCAGAGTGGCACCAACAACATCCATCATTGGGAGATGGAGTTTGACACCCGCCAACGTTGGGAGAACCCCTTGATGGGCTGGACATCTACTGGTGACCCTCTATCCAACATGAAAGTGTCCTTCAAATCTTCTGACGAGGCTATTGAACACTGTGAGAAGAACGGATGGTGCTGGTTCCTAGATGTCCCCAAGATTGAGAAACCAGTAAGGCCTAAGAGCTACGGACTTAATTTCTCATGGAACTGTCGTACCAGGGTGTCTACGAAGTAAAACTGTTAGTAAAATTCGATTATTCTGTTATTTAGCCAAGATTATTTAATATACCAAATGATTTAAGATCAAATTCATTTTTATTTTTATTCAAAATTAGAGGAGTCGAATGTAAATTACTAAATAAATAGCTACTGTTGAGTTTATCTTCTTGAGGTTTTCTTTACTGTATCTCTACATGAATTAGTATTTTCCAATATTCAAACAGCTTCTTTCACCATTAAAGGTGTAATATTTGGATAATAATTGAACTTTTGGATAGTAGTCTCACATCCTCTTTTCCAATTGATGTTATTTCCACTTATTATTATTTGGGTGGGTGTATAAATTAAGTCAATTTAAAGATGGCTCTTTGAAGAATTCAAAATTTGTTGTTCAAATTGTAGATTAAACTGGCCTTATCTTGGTAAATAAAAAAAAAAACATGGAAATTAAGGTTGAACAAGCCAGTCATTCTTCTATACAAACGTAGTATGGTGATTACTCCTCTGTTTGACAGTGTAGGTTCAAAATTCAAAATTGTATCAACTGGTCTTGTCATTATCTAGCCCTGTATGGAAGCAGAATTGAAAAAAAAAACCATTGGTTTGGAAGTTATGAGGGTCGAAACTTTCATATTTTAGCACTAATTAACTCATCTTTGCGTGTAAGTATGTAACGTATATAGTATGAAAATGAAAAAAGTGAAACCATACAGGGATAGATTAGTTAATAAAAAAAAAATGTAAGTAGTTAAAAAACTAAAAAACCCGACTGAAAAAACGGAAAAGCAAAAAACAAGCACATTTTAAATTAAACAAAACTTGTTAGCAGGCGGGGTCCATTCTATTTTCATTTCATAATTTAATATTCAAATGAACCCCGCCTGCTTCCAAGTTTTGTTTAATTTAAAATGTGCTTGTTTTTTGCTTTTCCGTTTTTTCAGTCGGGTTTTTTAGTTTTTTAACTACTTACATTTTTTTATTTAACACTTTTTAGTCAGTTTTCATTAACTTCGTTACTACTATTATAAGACGGTAGATTTCGATTCGATTTTATATTCATTCCGTACACGTAAAAAAATCCGTTTTATGTAAGAAATGCGATATTGTTTGTTCTAATAACTTTAAATGGTTATATATCCTAAACGGTTTTATAAAATGAAAAATGATAAAGGAAGCCTAATATTCATTTTCAAATACCTATTCAACGATACCCCACTTGACGTGGTGCGTCGTTTTTTTTTTTTCATTTTGACAATATGGCGACTAGTTGTTACTATAGTGAGTATTGTTTACTGTAATGTTTTTAGTGACACTCGCGAGGTCAAGACCAATCGATTGACGTACGGATCATCAAAATCGGCCAAGGCGTTTGGCCTCTACAATGCCACATAGGAACAAACATACATACATACATACATACATACATACATAGACTGATAAACACATAATAATAATAATAATAATAGTTTATTAATGCTTCAGTGTACATAATTGAGTTTAGTGTTTGGAGCCTCCTTTTAAGCAAATAATGCCTGTGTTAGGAGACTCCGCTCTTCCATAACATAGCAATAATTACACTTACTAATGCAAGAATTGATTACAATTTAAAGACTTAAAACTAAAAATTAATATAAGGAATGTTGAGAGTATTTCTCGAGTAGGAATTGTAACGTGTGCGTGTGTGTGCGTGTGCGTGTGTGTGAGAGGGTGGATGTGGGAGTATAGGTGAGGGTGTATGCGCGTGTGTGTGAGTGAGAGTGTGTATGGTGCTGTGTGTGGCGTATTGTATTTGCTAGTGTATATGCTCTAGAAGTGCCTCCGTGTCATCATAGGTAAGTGACTTAATATAATTGGTTAAGATCTTTTTACATTCATAAGTTGTTTTATTGAATAGCTCAATTTTTTTGTTCAGTTTATTATAAAGTTTCGCTGACCTTTTACTAAATTGCCTGGTGGCAAATATAGTTTTTGTTTGTGGGATTTGTGCAACGATATCAGCCCTTCTTTTCTGCAATAACACTGGGTCAAAAGGTAGGGTTTTATGTTTTTTTATGACTGCATGGACAATATACAGCTTTCTAACGGAAAGAAGATCACTAATCTTGTTCTCGGTGGGGTATCTTCTCGTTTTAAAAAGCATGATTTTTATCAGAGCTCGTTGGGCTCGCTCGACATGTATAAAATTTGTTTTAACTGCACCTCCCCAAATAGAGATGCAGTATAGCAAGACTGACTGAACCAGCGCACTGTAAATCTCGTTAAGAACATTTCTTGGGGGGTCTCGATTATTGGTAAAATTTTTTGGCACAATATGTCGAAGTGTTTTAAAAATCCAACTCAATCTCCTAACTCTGTTGGCAACTTGTTCAAGATGCTGAAACCACGATAGCCGCTGGTCAACAATTACGCCAAGATACTTGGTGTGAGTCTCTTTTTTAATGCTTGAGCAAATACAGTTTTTGTTTTTTGCATCTCCACATGTGTGTATTTTTAAATTTAGATCCTCACTAGGTTGACTACTTTTACTAATGCTAAAACATATGTAGTTTGTTTTGGATGTGTTTAACGACAGTAGGTTATTATTTAGCCAGTTAGCTACTTGCGCCATTCCCACATAACCCTTCTTTGCTTTGCGCAGTCGGGTAACAAAAAACAATTTTATTTTGAACAGATACATTCAATAGATTTCTCATGATATGCATACTACCAAAGGTCTGCATAGAAAATTTCGCGCGCCGCGCCCGTTTTAGTTGTGTCCCTTTCGCTCTATGCATTTCACTTGTGATGTTGGATGAAATAGCATGCATTTAAACCCCGCCCACTAGTTCGTGCCGTTGGCTTGTTTACTCTTAGGATGCTCTTAGGTTACGAATGCTGCAGTGCAAGTACGAACTTTGCATCGATAAGACATCGAGATCGTTATCGTTGTCAGTTTTATCGAGCTTGTTATCGAATTTGGAAGTACGTAACACGCGTCGACAAGATTTCGTTCGACACCTGTCAAAATGTAGTTTCGTACTTGCATTTTCGATAAAATCGTTTTTTAGAGTTATCTACCGATCGTTAAAATATTATTTACGTACTTGCGACATCGATTCGATTCGATAAAAGCTCATTATACCGAGAAAAACTGTCAGATTTATCGAATCGAAGCGATTCGAGTGCTACGTACTTGCACTGCAGATTAGTTAAGATGATAACATCATCCAGGAGTTAAATCATTTTTTGGATTCCTATATCATTCCTGAAATAATTTCTTGTACTCCCATCCCAGTATGATTTATACTGAATTTACCCTGTCAGTCTGTCTAGGGCAGTCCCTTACACCCTGTATTATCCAGGTAACTTAACTCTATTGCATTGTTGTTTTTAAGAAAGTTAGGGACCTCGCTCATCGCTCGCTCGCTCCAAATCTTGGATCATTCTCATTAGTTCCACCAGCAATTAGTTCCATGGAACTAGTGAGACTTTTTTTTCTCAGTAGTTCCATGCACTTAGTGCACGCGGCCTTGACCACGATTTATCGCATGACCGGCTGCTATCTTGAACTAAACTTTTTGGTAGCTCTGTGGTGCGACAAACTCTTCTTGATTTCGACCAAGAGTCGCTTCTGCGGCCAAGTCGTGGTCGCTTAGTGGTACAAGGTACCTTATAGGTACACACAGGTATAATAAAATACAACATTTTCTATATTTTCATTTAATCATAGTTTTCAACATGGTTAGTTTATATTTTGTACCTCGGAAGAAAATCATATTTCGCAGGTTTCATTTAAAGTTTTTATTTACATATCATACAATTTCAACATATGTTACACAAATCGAACCATGCTCAACACATGCTTTAAACATTGCAATTTCACTAACTACAATAGTTTTACATGTACATCGTACATAATTATAAATTATAGTTAAAGTAACCACTAACAACCTCTCAAGATTATAACTATAGATAAAATTATGAAAAATTATTGCATCTTCTTCATTATTTACATATTAATGAACAATATTGAGAAATATTATCTATTCTATTAGAACAATTTTATCATGCTTCTTTCTTTTAGAATTCAAAATTAGTTAATAGTGAGTGTGGGTTGTTGAAATATCAAAGGGTTCAAATTCAAAAGCAAATGGTGTAAAACTTGTCATAAAGCGAGGTGGTACAAATACTAGTATGTAACAAGGTGTCAGCGTCTAAAATTCTAGCATAATCTGATACAGGCCTCGAAAATTCTAAGTAAAAATTAATTCAAAACTTGGTCAAGAATATAATTAGTAAATTGAGATAATTTTATTTGAAAGAAATCAAAGTTTGGTCCTTGCTAAATTGGAAAATATTTGGGGGTTTTAAAATTTACCTGCTCAAGTATACTTCTAGAGAAATCTTAAAATTTTCTTTTTAAACTTTTCTTTTAGAAAAAAAGCTAATTCTATAGTTATTATGAACTATTTAAAATCAACGCATCAACTTTTTATTGAATGCTTTACAATCTTCCTAAGTAAATTCTCGTCATACGTGTAATATCGGTTCCAAAAGTGATTTGTGGCGGTAATTTACCCGCCAACAAAAAAAATGTGATCACTTTTCGGGCCGATAGTACATAAATGCAGCTAAAATATAATTTAAAAGCACTTGGTGCGCCTATATATAGCAACTCGTTAACACTAATAGCGGCTAATGTTACAACTATTATATAAAACAATCAACAAAAGGAACATGTGGACGGGCTAAATATTAACAAATTATACACTTTCGCTTAATGAGAATTCACACATGTATAAAATAATATATAATATATATAACAATTGAAGTAATCGGTAATTATAGTTTACATTGTAGGCACATAAGTTCATAATCAATAAAATAAAATATTGTAGGGAAATAGTAGATAAAATTACTGTCTTTTAAAAATAAATACTAATGTAACTATCATCAAAAGCTAACTACGTAATATTTCATTAGGTAACTATTGAGATTTGTGCGAATATATTTGCTCATTTTGTACTTCTGTCTGTATGCATATTTAGCTTGCCTTGTTTGTGCGAGAAAGGAATCTCTGTTTACTAAATGTAATTTTAGAAGGCAATTAAGGTGGGGGAAGTAATGCTTTATAAATACATTAAATCAAACTTCTTTACAAATTAATGGCTTTTTCATCTATTAATAATTTAGGGTGAATACTTTCTATATAATTAATACAAAAAATTGGGATAAAACAAAAATTACTGGTCAGATTATTGTGCTTATTAAAAGTGTACTTAAACTTGCCTTTCGTTGTTGCAAATCAAGATTACAATTCATAAATAAAACTTCAATGAGCACTGACATTCAGTTCAAATTACAATGCGTTCGTGAAAAGCAACAATCCTATCGTTTTAATACCTAAATCGCTGTTGCTTATATCTACTTAAAACTTGTTGGATAAATAAAACTGAGGTAAAATTATGATAATTTGGGTTTTAACCATTTTATTTTTAACCATTTTAATACCCACTTATTTTAAATATCTACCTACCTTGTCAAAAAGATTAAAGCTCTATCGAGATCAATTATTGACTAATAGGTAGTTAAGACTATAATTCATTTTTGTCGTAGAAAATAACTACGTATGTAATTAAATAAATCTACGTCTAATTATAGCTGCACATGTCATAAAATAATTGCTAAGAAACTGACCATTTAAAATCTTGAAGTTGAACATTTCTATTACAGCAGTCAAATCTACCTACAGCTGTTACAGCTGTAGGTAGATTTGACTCGGTCGGACGTCGGTGTCCTTTCCACCTAGTATACGTATATTATACTAAAATTATACAGTAGAATTTTAGTATAATATACGTATACTAGGTGGAAAGGACACCGACGCGAAAACGGTAATCATTTAGTACATCATTCTGAACTCCCCCACATAATTTTTTATCGATTACTAGCTTTTGCCAGCGGCTACGCCCGCGTGAAAATGACGATTTTCCATACAAACTTTCATCCCCTATTTAACTCCCTTAGGGTTTGAATTTCGAAAAATCCTTCCTTATTCCTTGTCTACATTATAAACGGAACCTCTGTGCAAAATTTCAGCTTTCTAGGTCCAAGGGTTTGGGCTGGGCGTTGATGAGTCAGTCAGTCAATCAGTCAGTCAGTCAGTCAGGACTTCTCTCTTTATTTATATAGATTAAATAAGAAATACAACTGTCCCATACTTTTCGACCATGTAGGCATAGCACTTTAGTTGGAAACTGCTGTTTTTTTCACTCACTCAGAATGAGGTACAGAATGCGCGGTAATCGTTTTCCCGTCGGTGTCCCTTCCACCTCGTACTAAAGGGCCAGACAAGGTAGGGGTCGAGTCTCTTGGTAGTATTCTAATTACTTTTCGTTTAGTGGTGGAAGTTTTGAATCAAATTCATAAATACCTTACGTAGTTTGAAATATCCACCCTGTATACTACATTACTATTTAATTTTTAAAGTACTATAAGGGAGCTGGTTATTTTTACTTAAAGTCTTTTGACGTCGTCACGCCTTTTCCACAACCTGAGTATATAAAATCCTGCCTGGATATTAGTTATAGCATTTATGTAGTATTTAATAATACAGGTTAAGAGAGAAATATAACATTTGATTTTATGTAAATTATGAAATAGAAGGTTTAATTACATTTAATATATATTATCAAGCATACTTTTCCCTAAATAATATGGCAACATACTTAAAATTAATACATAACAACTTGCCCTCGATTTTAATACTCGTATTATATTAGAACCAATATTTTGCAAATACTTAATTTCTAATAATCTTCAACAATTTTAATGGCATTTGATCTGGAAACATGTGTCAATTTTAGAAAGCCTGAACTCACTGAGGCGATAAATCAATGACGACCAAGTTGTTATTAGGTAAGTCGCACACCAAACAAACATTGGCATGTAATGTACCTACCTATTTTGAAAAATTAGAATATGTTAAAAAGTTCACACCGAAACATGAAAATATTCCAACCTTTTATTGGATTTGACCGAGGCTTTCAATCATGTTGATCATATTAATTAGATTTTATTAATGATCGAATTAAGCGATTAAATTATCGATATTGAAAAGTAGAATAATTATAATTCAACAGACAAATTAAAAAAAAAAAAAAACCCACAGTAATATAAACTTATTCACAACTACGATTACTATGGAGTTACCCAGGGTGATATTTTAGGCCCGTTGCTATTACAACAGTTTATTTTCTGAGCCATACCATGTTATTAATATCGGTATATGAATAGTTTTGTTAAAATAAGAATAGTAAAAAAATAAATAGTAAAAACATATTGTCACTTTGGCAGAATCTTAACATAAATAGAATAAGTATTATGCCTGATAATTTTTTGGTGTGCAGCTTGCTTTCATGAGTTCCATTTAATTAATTCTATCGACATGGTGACATCAGTCATTCTCATATACAATACTATTTACAACAACAAATTGATTTACATACAACTTGACAATGGCCTCGCGTATCTACTTAAATAAATATTAAAATTAATTTAAAAGAGCTGTCTTACCGAATTTTGGATCGTAGGAAAAGGTTATGGCAAAGTTCTATTTCGTTTTAGAAAAAAAATCTATTATTTAGATTTGATGAAATCTGTGAATTTATAAGTCGAGAAAGTTTGTAGAGGTCAATTTTGTAAAATAAACTTCACGTGTAGTTTATTTTTTACCCCTCTAAACTTTTTAAAGCTAAAAATCCTTCTTATAAGTATGTCATATCTTTGTAGGTAACACGATTGTATCAAGGCATATAAATTGGTGTTTTATTGTTTCTGACAACTGCGGTTTTTTTGTATTGTGGTAACGAGTCTTACAAATTTTCAAAAAACTACAAACCTACATGAATCCTAGTTTTCTACAATCCAAAAAACCGGATTCAGCAACATTAATCTATCGAAGCGTCTACAAACGAATGTTCGCTATCTGCGTGTAATGCAACTTGCGTGGCGTATTTCGGCGCAGTTCAGTATCGTAAAGCTTATTGAATTCGACGAGATTCTAATGAAAACGTTATTGTAACGACTCTGGAAGTTTCCGGTTAGTACTGTATTTAACTATCTATTATTATAAAGTGTTGAGATAAATGGGCACGTTTCAAAATCTACCAGTAAATAACAAAATTAAATAACTCGTGTCCTAACGTTTACTGGTAGAT
This sequence comes from Diarsia mendica, assembly GCA_949316265.1. Taxonomy (NCBI): domain Eukaryota; kingdom Metazoa; phylum Arthropoda; class Insecta; order Lepidoptera; family Noctuidae; genus Diarsia; species Diarsia mendica. Next base: position 16,660,074 of record OX438902.1, on the reverse strand, counting down.
GTCCAAAAACGGGGTCATCTATCTCAACGTATCCACCATAATGACGACCGCGAACGGGGCTAGTTAAATTTAAAAATCACAATTATTCGCCGGAACAGTGCCGGTTGGAGAGTCAATGGGGGTCGTTCGGTTCGGGAACGTCCTGTGGCAGAGCTCGGGGCGCGAGCTCGGGAGTCGGAGATCAGCTGGGGCGCTCGTCCGACTCGCGGTGCACCAGCACGCGCACCAGCGTGGGGGGCGGCGGCGGGGGAGCGGGCGGCGCGGGCGGGGCGGGCGCGGCGTCGGGCGACGCCTCCGTCACCAGGATGCTCACCTCGCTGTTGGCGTGCGGCGAGGGCGTGCGCGCGCGCGCTGGCGGCGTCACGCGCCGCATGCTGCTGCGCCGGGAGCTGCTCAGCCGAAGGGAACCTGCGGGACGTCACACAGGACACCATAACACACCATTTCCCAAATATTTTGTAGTTGATTTCAGTGATTCCATTGAAGTGCTTCTGTTGATGTGGTAAAGCTATCTAGCTAGGTAATCCTTATATGGATGTTCAAATATCTTAAACCAAGCAGATCTCTTGGAATTTCTTTGGTGTGGTTTTTAGATTCTGTCATTCTGTGATTTAAATTAGGTGCAAGCGGCACCTAATTTAATACAATAACTCAAAAACTGTATCTTGAGTAGATCCACTAAGGCAACAGAACGCCACAGGCTTAACGTTATAACCTCCAGTAGAAATAGCTCGGTAATAATGAAGGTGGCATCTACGCCAGCTAGTGTTGATTTCGTGTCATCTATTGTGTTGATCTGTGCGATCGAGTGTTAACACCTTTGCCAAATAGGGACTATCAATAAGAAATACAGAATTGTACTTACAGACTCCTGAGTTGCGTTAAAAGTTAAGGAAAGACTGTAGAGGGGAACAAACTACTCAGACTTACACACTACATGCCGGACATTCACTTACAAAGATATAGCTACAGAAGCGAGAATCTGGGGTATCTACTTCTAAAACATGCATAAGCTCTACGTCCTGGATACTTTGACAATGTTCTTAGGTATGCTTGTAAGACACGCCATCTAAAACTGAGAAATATGGGTGAAATATAAACTCATTTGACATAGATTTAAGTACTTAGAGGGTATGTGGAATTTTAATGGCCAATCAATGCTTCAATCACATAAAATTTTGAATCAAATGAATTTAGGTAGGTACCTAAGAAGTTTAGGACCGAGTGGTTGGTTCTGGGTCTACTCTTGACTACTAATACTTCCAGACTGACTTACAAAACATTTCCAGTAAAACAGGCACAAGACAATCAAACGAAAGCAAACTCAAGAAATGACTAAATATTGTTTTTAGGTTTACTTTCCGAGTCCGTTTACTAAAGGATTAGGGGAAAAGACTGTGACTAACCACTCAGTGCTAGCCAAGTCTTAGCTGAGCAAGGCGTTGCGAATGGAAGCTCATTGCATAACGCTATTTTCTGCATAAAACATGTTTACACACAATGCAACGCGTTGCCCAGCCATACCAAAGTCTAATCAAAAATGCATCTATCTCTAAACCTACTGAGGAAGAGACACGGAAAGCAAAACATTACATATGAACCTGCTCGTTTCGGGCCGGTCTCTTCGTCCATGGCGTCCTGATGCCGAAGGAAGATCGGCAACCCGTAGGCCGAGCGCCTTCGGGGCGGCGCTGACTCAGAACCACTTGGCTGTACCACGATAAATGTCACTAGCTTAAAAAATGGAGAGGATAGGAGCCGAAGCCGATATTGCCAACACCGGTTAGACCAGTGTTGTGGGATTTACCTAAAGCTCTAAAAGATGAAGACGTGAAGCTAAGATTCCTCCAGGAGGAATCCTCTCCGCCTGTATTTTACTAAGAAATTAAGCTGGACTACCGTTCTGCAAATATTAAATTACTAGAGATAGAACAAAATTAACTTGACTACTTAAATTACCAACTACTCCGGCGGATTCTTTTCCAAAAACAAAATCGTACTGTATCAATTGTCTCTAATCTATGATCAAGTACTAAGACTGTTTAAGATAACCTTAGAGTGAATTTGTGTAAATGCTAAGTGTGTAGTGTAAACTGTGGTGTGCCCTATTAATCAACACCCAATTTATTTATTTTTAAATTGTGCACCCTGAATGAGTTGTAAGGTTTGTGCCACCCGTTAAAGGGCCAATTCAGACGCAGGGGCATGTGCAACTGTTCCAGTACGGAGTCACATGGGAATGAGTTCTTCTTTTGGAAGTTTAGGTGGTCGGTACCCACCTGTTCTCCGGGCGCGGCCCCCGGCAGCAGCAACAGCGGCAGGTTGAGCCACGCTCCCCCCAGCTCGCTGATATCCGAGGCGTCGGAAGCGCGCGACGACTTGCGACTAGACGCGTGCGACCCGCGCCGCACGTGCAACAGCGCGCTCAACCGACCGCCCCAGCCTCCGCCGGGGGACCACTTCGTGCTTTCTTCTTCTTCTTGAGAGGGACTGCGGTTCTTACGCCTGGAATTGAAGGTAAGTGTTTTTTAGTTTTTGCCTTGCTTATCTAAGAGTTCGATGAAGTGAAAAATTGCCCCCCAGTTATTTTTGATGATTATTAACGGATTTCTTAATAACAAAATAGAAAATGGAGTCTTTTAATTCGAAGATGTTCATGATGGTGTTTTTTGGCCTGTCATCTATTTAAACTAGGCTGAGAAAGTCAAAGTTACATTTGACAGTTCCCAAACCTACGCCTACCGTAAGAATACTTTCATACTCACTTGACATAATCTCTAAACGCCCGCTGCACCGTGCGGGCCGCCTTATCCTCTCTCTTCCATATTCTAGTCGACGACACAATCTCCAGCTCCTTCCTCGTCGGGAATTGCTTCTTGAACTTGATATCCATCTGTTCCTGTAGCTGTCTGAACGTGTCCGTCTCTTCAACATGCCCCAGAACATGTTTGACCAGAGAATGGAGTATATCTAAACAATGAATCTTGTTGCCTTTCGCGATGGGCAGATTAAAACTGACTAAAGCCACTGTATTTGGTTTGGAAATGCCTAGCGGAGGGTCTAAAGAAGCTATGAAGTCTGATAGTTGAGCGAAACTTATGAACTGGGTTGCGTGGGGGTCGTATCTGGAAAGAAGAATAATTTTGTATTAGTTTTTCTTGTCACTTAAAGTTGGTGACTGTAGTGGATTAAAATCGTGTTCCCAAGATATTATTGCTATCTGTTGAATATATCCTAGATACAAATGTTGTTATTCAAAAAACTAACTAACCTACGTACGATATGTACTTGCTCCCTAAATATATTTATTTCTTTAAGAAATTAGAGCCACAAAAGAATTGGTAAATACCGTTCCCACAAATGATGAGGTTAATGCCAAGCAATAATTGTTTGAGTAACTTTTAATGTGTTGAGCTCAAGCCGGGATCGAGATAGATGGCAAGATTTACGAGCTTCCCTTTACGACGTCATTTGTGTTTAAAGTGTCCGTTCTGAACCGTCGTAATTGTAAATAGCTCTAATAACTGTAAGTGGCCTATTGGTTACAGACTGGTTTAATGTTGGAGGTGGTGAGCCAAGTTTCATCAGCGGAGTTTTGTTGATCTTTCGTGATTATGTAGGTACGGATATTTCATTGAAATCAGGAGTAAAATCGGCACGAAAGCTTGAAACATACTTAGTGTCAATAAACTATTTATCTCTGCCAATGGTGGTGTGTATATTGTCTATTTGCTGGGTTTCAAGGATCGAAAGAAAATTAACCATTTTGTATTATTGACGGATAAAATGGTTGAGAAGTAGTACATTCAAATATACTCACTTCGACCACCGTATATAGAACATCTCGAGATCATCCTCCACGATGCCAATCTCTTCCTCCTGATGCGCCTGGTTGAAGTTTTCGAGGATGATGGCGATGTACATGTTGATGACAATCATGTAGCTGATGATGATGAACGACGTGAAGTACGTGATTGCCAGTAGGGGGCTCCCGCAGTTGCCGTTCTGACCAGGATGCTCGCCTAACTCGCATTCAGGAGGCTGGATCATGAGGGATTCTAGTACGTCGTTCCAGCCAGCTGATGTCATTAAACTGGAATGTGGAGAGAAGAAATAGTAATTGTTGAGCCAAAAGAATAAAACGACATAGATATCGTGATTCACAAATTTTTACACAGCCAGTAATGATGAAGTCACCACGACGCATTCTTGACTAATATTGACGACAATGAGATATCCAACAAGCATTATATTGTTCCTAATTACCTGTTTGTGCAATAAAACTGACACCAGCTCATTCAATAAATTATCACATTTTTTGATAGATGGTCGGTATTTGGGCCCAGATGGAGAGCACGTTGCTTGCGGTATCAGTGTCGTTGTTTATGTCCTCAAAATTGCTAGTTTAGATCAACTACTAGTGCATAGAAACTTACCGAAAAAGCAACTGCATGCTTCTCCCGAAGGTCTGAAAGTTGACGATGTCGTTGAGCGCACCCTGCTCCTTGACGTGGCCGAACAGGGACATGCCGATGATGGCGTAGATGAACGTGATGAGCGCCAGGAGCGCGCCGATGTTGAACAGCGCGGGCAGTGACACCACTAGCGCGAACAGTAGTTTTCTAATGCCCTTAGCGGCCTGGAAGATAGAGAGTGAGTTACATGAGATATCATAAGAGAACAGATAATGATGAATACCTACTAACAAAGCTGTATCACATTTTTTTAGCTCCGTTTAATAAAAGGGTTTAAAATTCTGGGTTGCTGGGTAGTTCCTATTGGAATGAGAAATATAATAAAAGTTTTTGGCTACTCAGCGGTCACGCTACCAACCACTAGAAAAATGAGGCTGATTTGTTTTAGTCAGATGTTTTCACTCCCTCTTGAGTGCACAGAATGAAGAATCCGGTGGAACCTGACTATATATCGTATCTAAAAGATACGACTACATTTCTGGCAATCAGAACTGTACTTACTTTAATCAGTCTTAAAATTCTCCCTATCCGGAACACCCGGACGACTCTCAGCAACGTGGGCGATATGGGCAGGTCGATCATGATGTCCTCCATAAGGATGCCCAGGATCGAAGCCAGCACCAGCAGAAAGTCGAACACGTTCCACGGCACCGTGAAGTAGTGGTACCGAAGACCTACTATTTTTACTATCGCTTCTGGAAGGGTTAAAGACGTTAGGAGTAAAGAGGTTGTTAGAGGATAAACTTAAGCGGTAACCGCGCCATACCCTCAAATCAAGAAACTTCATGGTTATTGAAGGTTCAATAAGTGCAGTCTGGTCACTGTTTCATTAAAAACACAATGATTATAATCATTGTGTTAAAAACTTTAAAAGAATTGAAGGGTTTGGCGTAGTTGGTACTAAATAGATTGAAACGATTATCATACCTAAACCAAATACAGTCGTGAAAAACGCATTACTAACTTCTAATATAAAGAAAACAGAATGCGGTTGATCATAATGTTCTATGCCCATAGTGAGCATATTTAGGAATATTAAAACGAAAATGGCGATCTCGAATCTTCGCGAATTCGAGAGATCGTAAAACATCGCTAAGAATTGATTCCTTGGCCTTTTTATTACTTTCTGGGGCTTTTTTCTACCGAGTTTCTTCATTGCTGTATAGTAATGCTTTTGACTCTCGGTAAGGAACATTTCTAAAACTCCGCCTTCGTACTGAAAAGTGAATTGATAGCATTAACACTGGACAAAAGTATTGAACACAATAAACTTGGAATTATAAATAAAATATGAATTACCTTCTTCTTGAGCATATTAAAATTATCTATAATTACTCCTATAAACAGATTAAGGGTGAAGAATGAACCGCATACGATGAAAATGACAAAATAAATATATGCGTAGATATTGGCTTCTCTCGCTGGCTGTAAGTCTACTCCTCGCGCGTCCACAGCGTCGGCCATCACCTCCATCCAACCCTCGAATGTGGCCACTTGAAATAACGCCAAGTAGGCTATGCCCACGTGGTCGAACGATATTTTAGAATTTATCCATGTGAAATTGTTGTAATAACATTCCCATTTATCGTTCACTATCTAAAATCAAACGGAACACATTACAGACTCCATTAAAAATTCAAATATTGATCTTTATGTAGGAATACTTGCCTCTAATGGTAATAATTCTCCTTCATCATCGACGCACTTATAAAACTTCCCACCAAAAAACTGCACTCCCATGATAGAAAATATTAACCAAAACACTAGACACACTAACAATACGTTGAAGATACTAGGTATCGCGTACATGAGAGCGTTCACTACGATTCGCATCCCCTGCCACCGCGATATCGCTCGCAACGGCCTCAATGCACGTAAAGTTCTTAACGATCTTAACACTTTTAGGTTTTCATTTTCTTCTATCAACAAACTGAATACTGAAACCTGAAAGCGGAATTGAAGCGTTAAAAAGAGAAGTATGGAAGAGTCAATAAAAATGTTTAAAGAGGAGTTGATACTTACAAAAACTATAGTAAAGTCTAATAGCGTCCAGAAACTAGTGAAGTATCTGAAGAACCCCAACGCTATCCACTTTAGAAACATCTCGATGATGAAGATCATGCAGAACCCCAAGTTGGTCCAGTACAGTATTTTCTTCAACGGCTTGTTTTTCTCGAGGTGTATGTCTTCGAAGCAGAGAGTGATGCTGGAGGCGAAGATTAGCACCAACACGAACCACTCGAAGGCTGGGGTGTCTACGTACCGTAGGACGTAGGTTCGGAGAAACATCCAACGTTGACCCAAGTTGGTCTGAATACATGCATCCCAACAAGAACTCCTAAAAGGATAGCGTATATGCATTCATTCGGGTCACAAGCAACTATTACAACCCTGTACCTACCTACATACTTCTGGATATCCTAAATACGGAGAGTCGTGATTCTAATTTCCATCCCTGGAACCTTTTAATTGTTACCTTGGTTCCGTAGTTTTGTAGGGATATTAGTACGATTAATGTTGTGAAGCAATGGTCATAGCAAAAAAGTTAGATGATTTACATAATAATTACATTACATTACGGGATGCATTAGGTAGTTAAGAAGTGCAAAAGGTTAAGAGACATACACAACTCGTTAGGGCATGAAGATTAATGTCAAAGGAAGAAGAGTTAATCGTAAAAATCGGTTTTCAAAAGGCTTGGATAACTACCAAACTCCTACAATAGAAATGGAAGCGAATATGGCATTGAGCATCGAGACACATTCTTGAATGAATACATACGCATCGTAACATTGGCGAGGGAAACAGTTCTCGGGTACTTTCGGCTCTTTCTGTTTCCCAAATCCGGGGAAGTTTCCCATCGCATCAACATATTGACCCTGTGAGTTTTTTCTCCCACCTACGGTTAATTCATCTACATATGAGACTAAAGTTTGCCACGGACGCTTCATGTCTTCATCGTCATTTCCTTTGACTGGTTCCTTACTTAGGTTGTTACTTGGCAGTTGTTCCCTGGGCTGGTGTTGCCTCTTCGGTTTTTCTGGCGTTGTTCTACTTGACAATTGTGCCATTTCATAATGTTCATTTTCATCTGAAATGTTCATTGAATCTATGTTTCTTACTAATCCTAAATATTAAGTTGAAAGCTTTTTCGTATTATCAAAAATCACAAAGAATCTTTCTTTAAACGATACATGTACAAATGAAATACTCACTATCATTTGGTTATAATACGAGTAACTATTCAAAGATAAAACTCTAGGTACTTCCCCCTTCCTCAAACAAATATCTTACCTCTCGAATCAGATGGCTGTGTGTGATATCCTGAAGACATCTGGTTCAATAACTTCTGAGCGGCAACTTGCTCGGTCGGTAATATTGGGTCTTCCAGATTTTCTTTCGAGTCTTCCCTAATACTAGTTATCTTATGTTCGGCCGCCAAGTCACGCACGTCTTTTAAAGTTTCTTGACTGCCGTGGTTAAAGTTGTTGGGAGCTTGGTAAAGCTGTGGGTAGGCGAAGTCGGAACCTACTGATATTGGTCTGAAATATTTTTATAAAGTTAGATAACTGGTCTTGTGAACAATTTTGAGCTGTCGTCGATTTATGTTCTTACTTGGGAAAGTTGTAAAGTTAAAGACGTATCATTTAAAGGATACGTCTTTAACTTTACATTATTCTGTTGAATCTCTCTTTTGATTCCTGTTTAAAATATATAAAAAAAGTTATACATACCTATTTAACGCTTCTTGATAACTATGACTATAAATATTGTCGTGTGGGAACAGGATGGTTTCCTGTATCGACGCAGAGTATCTCTGCTCGCTTGGTATCGATGGTATCGATAACTTTTTCTCCTTTATGGCTTGTTGTTGTGTCATAAATTCGTTAACTAGCTCTTCTAACTTAGATTTTTTGTCAGTCTCTTTACTTCTCGATATAAGGAAACCTTTTTTTCTTACTATAGAACGTATTCTATCGAAACTTTTAGCTAATTTTGAATCTTCACCAACTTCCTGAAAATTATTAATGGGATCATTACCGTTCTTACTTATATCGTTTTGTTTTGAATAAGGTTCACTTTTCCTTGCTTCTTCAGGGTACAATCTCACTAATATCTGCGGTGTAGGCGGCGTTTATCGTACACATGCGTCGCACAGACGCCTCGCTAATGAAGAATGGATAATGGCGCCGACGAACGCCTACGTGCACGCCCGGTAAACGGTAGTGCGATATCATCTTTAGGCATTGCAAACGGGGATTGTAAAGAATAGATGTCTGGCGAGAAGCGACAACGTACTTTTGAATTTCAAATGTTTTATTGGGTACTCGATAGGTACATATCGATTATGCACTTATTTCGTGATACTGGATTGAATTTTATGTTTTTGTGCATATGAAGCTTGGTCGATTCGTTTATCTAGTCATAGATATTTACAATGAATTATTGAATCGATATACAATCTCAACTTAAACTGTTTTATATGCAAATATTAGTAGCAAAGATTTCACACAATTTGTTATAACAAATGATATAGTGACTAACCTCCTTCTTATTCTTAAGTTCCTCACTATTGAAGCTGTTGAGCAGCAAGGCAAGGAAGAGGTTGAGCACCATAAAGTTGCCCATGACGAGCGCGGGCAAGAATATGAAGAAGCAAGTCTCTGCCCCGTTCTCCTCCTCAGCGCGCATACAGTCCCATAGAGGCTCAATCCACTCGCCGCACAAGATCCGGAATATCATCATGAACGAGTGGAAGAAGTCGTTGAAGTTCCACCTTTGTATATTGATGAGCCAGGATTGTCAGTTAATTCGTTGATAGAAAAATCGTTGATTAAGACGAACGTTTACATGCAATAAAATACATCTTAAGGGATTAAGAATAGAAATAAAAAAAAACCTAAAACTACTTAATTGAAAAGAAATACACAAAGAAGTAATGTGGTATTCTGTTATAATAATAACTGCAAATGTAAAGTTCTGCAATATGATACACGTCATGCAATATCCGATGAAGTCATACCTGGGTACTGGATCCGGGTCAAACTTATCCGGCGTGTACGACTTGGAGAAGAGCTGCATACCGATCACAGCGAATATGTATATAACTATCACTAACACGAACGTCAAATTACCAAGAGCACCGATTGTCGATATTATAATACTCAATAACACTTTCATTGTAGTCCATGATTGAGCTAACTTTAACACTCGTAACTGAAACAGAGTTAAGAGATTAATTACAATCGGATAGTTCCAGATGTAAGGATTTAAGTACCTAGGTACCTAGTAAAATTAGGAAAAAAATGGAACTATCTACAGTAAGTTTTTATTATACCTGAATTGTTGAAGAAGTTGACATACCTAATCATTAAAATTAAAACCCAGAAAGAGAAAATAATCAAGTTGGGTATTAGATATTGCCAATTCAGAATGTCCTGTAAATGAATAGAGATAAGTTTATTTTTTGACTTACCAAACGAAGTCCTCGCAATACTGATAGGCCATCGACGAGCTCAAATATTAGATCTAGAAGGCTTGCTGACACTATAATCAAGTCGAATATATTCCAGCCACAGGCAAAGAAGTCTTTGCTCATTGCCATCACTTTCATTATACATTCTAACGTAAATATCGACGTGAAAACCTGGAAACCATTCATGTCACGTTACTTTTACAATTTTATATTAGAAATCTATGTGTAGTAAAGCATATGTCAGATGGTCGGAATGATTTCGCATGAGTGTATCTACGGTAAAGCGTTGATTACCTTATTTCCTATATCTAAGGCCGATCTAACGTTCTCACTCATCCCATGATGCTCTAGCGCAAGGAAGAGAGTATTGAGAACAATACAAGTTGTAATGAACAACTCGAATAAGGGATCCTTCACGATCCCATACAAACAATTCTGGAACTGCAGCCAGCCTTCATAGTCTATACAGCAATTGACGCAGCACTCACAATTTCTATCCAACAGCTCATCTGCCAGAAATTTCAAACCAATCACAAAAATATACACACATACAATAACAACAAATATCACACATAAACGTCACGAACAGAAGAAAGAAAGAAGTAAAGAAATAGATCAATTAGAATAAGCGAAAGCATAGTGAGGCAAATTCAAGTTTCATCGATGCAAAGCTTTCGTTTTACTAAATTAATCTATCACTTATCAAACATTAAACAACTCATCATGCATTGAAAGCGAGGTCAGGACAAAGAAAATATGCAGGAAAATTGCATAAAAATGCAAGGAAAACCAGCATGGTAGTACGAAAAATTTTGATATGCCAATTATGTGTACAAACGGTGCAGTTACCGGTACAGTGGTTACACTGAAAGTTCGACAAAACACTGATATGAATTTTGATGTTTCCAGATACGAATCGCATAAAAGTTATGCACAAGTGTTCAAAGTATTTGTTAAAGTAATTGATTGTAATGTGGAAAGACTTGAATGCGATTCTTGAGCTATGACAAGACGACAGCTAGTCAATCGCAGTCACCCTGCAGTCTTCCTGTGGGGACAGGGGTGGACTGGGGGGTAGAAGCGTTTGCGTCTGTGTTTACTAACCTGTGAAGTAAGTGCAATTTTGCTCGTAATTGCCCATATGAGTTTTGTGCGTGGCTGCCAATAAACTGAGCTCATTAATTTTCGTCGTCTCCGCTTGCGGGAGGTCGGGCGCGCGCTTGTATGGCCAGTCCGCCCCTGACGATATTAATGAGGGTAGAAGCGAGATTGCAACCGTGTCGTATTAAAATGCTCAATGAAGTGTTCCTCATTGAGAAGTGAAGCTACTGGTGAATGTTACCAACCACAGAACATAACTATTCCATCCCTTTATTGCTTTGAACATGAATTAAATGATATCGCAGAAATGGAATAGATATTTCTATGACAAATTAGCAGTACCTAAAACTGTTTTAATTGCATAATGTAATTGCAGTATCTACAACTTTGGTAGCTTTAACGAAAGCGAATCGAATTATTTGATGTACAAAGTGAATGAATTTAATCGTAAAGCTACCAAAGAATATTAATGTGAAACCGTTTGATCAGGAATTTCCAATACACGAGTGTTTCGCAGAATTTCTCTCCAATCAAACGGTCTACGTATTCGAGGATTGTTCAAAAATCAAAGTGGAATCTTACATAATGCTTCTGAAATCCAAAGAAAATATCATCTGTTGCAAATGAGAGTTGAAGAATAGTTAGAATTTTAGAAGAAAAAGTACTTAAAGTCAAACTACCTAATAATTTAGAAACTTTAGAATTAAAATTAACCTGTACACTGTAATTTCAATTTAGAAAAGTAGAAAATTGCAAAGAACGCAAGCATTTAAAGTTTGATAGATGTCGAAATCGAAATAATGAACTCCTAAGTGACGTAATTTTGACAAGAATTATTGAAGAACATGCAGAATTAGAGCCAATAAACTTACGTCCGTAATCTAAATCTACAAAATTAATTTTGCAAGTTCATTAATTTCAAGAATTGTATCGAACCCCCATAAAATGCATTCGTAGTCATAGTATAGTTAGCCCTTCGTGTTTGCAAAGCGTTCATTCTGATACATAGTGGCAGCATCGTTTAGTTTCAGTGTTATTTGTCTCGTGCTTTTCAGTGTTGAAGCCGTGCCAATAAATTGGATTAGGTTGTGTAGTGCCATCAAATTGTTGAGTTATATTTGATTGTTTTCCAATTTCTCTATCACATGTGCCGGAATATATTCTCGCAAACTATTCGTTTACGGAACTTTGTTGAATTTGATGGCATTACTGAACCAGAAAAGTTTTTAGGAAGTGAAAATTGTGCTAAAGTTCGAAGTAGATTTTACCTAGCACCACGATCTGGTTGAGGTAGTCAGGGTTCAGGGGATACTTGTCCTGAATGCTTTTCACAGGCTTTTTTGGTTTCACTGCAAGTTTTTCACCTTTTGTTGGTTGCCTAAGTTTTACTTCTTGCGTGTCTTGGGGTACCTGTAAAAGCGGATATCTTTGGTATAACGTACGATATGTTATTACTAACTAGAAATTACGGTCTATTTCATCAATTTCAGGTCGGTATTTAATAACTTTCTTAGATTATATTAGTAGGTAGTCAGTTTTCGGAGATAATGTCACAGTTCTCGCAAAGATTTTCACAGTTACGATCATCATATGCCTGCTCTACTATGTTGTGGTCGGCTTCTATTCTAATCGGATGCTACTGATTACTAGTATTTTACATGGAAGGACTGCCTATTTCACCTCTACAACCCAGTAAGTACGGGGTAATACGCCCTTTGGTAATACTGGTTGTCTGACTGCCAAAGATCTATGTACGAGTATTCTATATGTCATCTGGGAGCAACGGCTTAACGTGCTGTCCAATTCTCGGAGGAAACTCCGTGACGATATCTAACTAAAATAATATAATTTTTTTATACTTACTGTTGCTCATTTCATGGCCATACCTGTTGAATGTGGGGCATGTGCATAGGCATCGGCATCCCCATCGGCGTCGGCATCGGCATGGGCATAGGAATTTGCATCGGAGTATGCATCGGCATCGGCATTTGTATCTGCATGGGCATTGGCATTGGCATCGGCGTTGGTGGGTGGTTTGGCGGTAGTGGCAGCTGCGGTACGAGCAAATGCCTTCGTGGGTGCGGGTGTGGTGCCTGGTCGTCTGACGTATGCTCTCCGTCATCGTGGTCATCCACCACACCGGAGTCATCAAGGGAAGACTCTCTGTTATTGCTGTGGTCACTAAGCTGGCGACCCGCTGCACTTAGTGCACCTCGACCTGAGATATACACAGCTCTTTCAATAATATTGTAAAAAACTATTTCTACAGGCTTTTGGAGAATATTACTTAGCTCCATTTCGATATTACCAATAATAAATCGGAATATACCAACTGAAATATCGTTACCTCTAATAAAACTAACTGTAACCAAATTCATTTTCATATCTTTTCCTTTCTCATCTATTACAAATTATGTTTGGAGAGAAAACTCTTCGTCTTCTGTAGGAGCATCTGAAAATGTTTATCCAATAAGTTTCTGCTCAAGGAAAATATTAACATATTCGAGAGTAGTCGGTATTCGAAGGCGAATCAATCTTTCTGTCGTTGTATCGCAAGATTCATATTAATATGGAAGCTTTTAGCCCGACGTGCGATGTAAATGGTACAGACGTACTACAGAGCAGACTCTGCTACATAATTATGTCGTATACAGGGTGAAACTTATACGAGTAATAAAATTAAATGTAATATTCAATATGCACAGGCCATTGCAAAGAGTGTTTTTTCTCAATCCTTGTTTCAACAATGATTTGTGTGTGACCATTGTCGAGAAATAATCAATTAAGTAAAGCTTTAATAATTTTGCTGGTCAAGGTCAAAAGCTTTCAAATTATTCAGCTCCAGTACTTATGCCTAAGTATTTTTTTATAAGTACTGCTTCAGTAGTATTAAACCCTGAAATAACATTTGACTCTACAAAGCTGTTGGTCAAGTTCAAACATTTCCAATCCAATATTTTCCTTTTAGCTTTAGAACCTCAATAGCCCTTAGACAAATAAACACAGGCTTCGAAGAAGTATAAAACGATGTAGTACCTAATGCATTGTCTGGGTGCAAGGTGTGGGGCGGCGGCGGGGGTTGCGGTGCGGGCAGCGGGGGCGGGGAGTTGCTCGGGGTCACAGACCGCGACCGAGACCGCGACCGGCGGTTAGCGTCACTGAAACAACATGGCAGCTGTAGAGAAAGAAAGAAAGAAAGAAAAAAGAAAATTGTCCTCCATCTGAAATGTAAAGAAAATCATGAATATTTTGCATCTTTTAAAACTTAAGAAACTATATAAAGCCTCTTTGCGCCTTAGATTACTAATTGCAAAATGCATTTCGCGCTGAAATTTTTTTAATATACCTTTTTTGTCTCATTAGCAGAAAAAGAATAGTGTTTTTAATTAATTCATTAAGCACTGAAGACTTTTAGTAGGCTCTGCTACAGAATATGATGTATGACGTTAACCGGAGGTGGTGAAACAGGCTATAAGAATCACTTGTCGAGATATCTCAGCAGCACGGTGATTAATAAACCACTTCACACAAACAGTTAAAATTCCGCGTTTAAAATGTAACCTGTAACTGGCCAGCACAAAAAAAATACAAAATTATGGGAAAACCTTGAGCTAAATTACTGGAGCAGTAAACATATTATTATTACTGTTGCAAATAAATCAAAAACTTTCAACCTGTCACAAACAAACTGAGGTAAAGTCCAGTATTCCGTAATGTTAGTATGCAAGCTGCAAGCTTCACGTGACCCAACTTTATGGAAACATTAGTGTGCATTGTACACAAGTTGCCATTGCTCTAAATTCTAAATTGTATTCTGCACGCAGGTATGACGTATAACCGCCGACCGTGTGCAGACTGTCGATATGCGGTCTTGAATACTTATCCTAGTCGTGTGTTTAAAAGAGTTTAGGAATTAATCATTTTAATAAAATGCAAGGTTACATAATTTATCTGTAAGTAAGTGATGAAGGTACACCCTCCAAAGACGATTTGAGTGAAACCAAGTCAAAGAAAGCAATCAAGATGTAGGTACAAAGCAAAAAAATCTGTGGTTCCATGGATATTTAAGTATATGCATATTAACCTTCATATAATATAACGCCAGCCCGTAGAAAACGAATAGGAAAATTATAATTGATTGCGAAAGATTGTCGTTACCTACCTTTGTCACTCTTCGCACTAACCAGAATCACAATGTTCAACTTTAAGCCAACCATCACCAATCAATGCCGTCAGTAACTGAACATACATCGTGGCATGTTCAAAAATGTATGGTCTCTCAAGTTCTGCCTTTAATAGATACTCGGCTTAGCGGCAACCGCTCGCTATGGTAAATGGTCCCGCAGCAAACAGCATTATCATGTAAATTCACGTGTTGACTCCGACTTTTCCGGAATTGGGTCAAACAGGTGAACTGGCTTTCAAACATAAATATGTATT
This sequence comes from Diarsia mendica, assembly GCA_949316265.1. NCBI lineage: Eukaryota > Metazoa > Arthropoda > Insecta > Lepidoptera > Noctuidae > Diarsia > Diarsia mendica. Next base: position 16,644,582 of record OX438902.1, on the reverse strand, counting down.
GTGGATTGCGGGAACTACATTTGTCGTCGGCTCTAGATTAATAGTTTCGCTTTATTGTTACTGTTATGTGGCGAGTTTAGTATTTATTACATTAATGTAAGCAGTTGCTGCTTTAATATTTCAAGAGGAGAAGGCTAAGACTTTTGTACAACTCTCGCATAAAGTGTTGCGTCCAAGTGCTTTGAACTTTCAATCGGATCAAGTTAATGAAGTGCTTAGAGATTCTTCATTTAATTAAGAGCTGGAATGCAAAATGTTAAGTAAGAAAGTTCGAGTTAACTAGCTTAGAAACAAAATGTAGACAAGAACACACGAAGTCAGTAGATACGTACAAGTTTTGTGCATCCTGATTTAATCATTATCATCGTCTTATAGATATCCATCGTCTTAAATTCGATAAACGTTACCTATAAATAGGTGCAATGTTGCTCCAACAACGAGCTCTTTCCATCTGTTTGACGCTTTCCTTAAATTGCTTTACAGTTCACTATGTCTCCCAAGAGACTTTACTCAATAGAGTTTCACAAAGATTGGATTACGATTGGCGAAACTCGATATAACTCGAACTCAATCGAGTTGCTTCAGTTACGTCATCTACTTTACTGGAAATCATATTTTGCATTTCTCGATATCATTCGAGTAACTTTTGTATGTTACAAACGTCATAGCAATATGTTGAGATGAAATCCGACAGCGCTCTTTACGGGGGATCTGCTTTAAAAATATCACTGTCAGAAGATACCAATACTTCAAAAAGTTACTTTAAAATATTGAGTTCGTCTTTATAATCTGATGCTTCGTCTGCAGTCGTTTGATGTTCGAAAGGAGTCAATAGCCAGACGTCAGACAAAGCTCGGCAGAACTCAGACTAAATAAGCTTTTTCATTATCACCTCGGGGCTTACAATCTGCTGCGGACCGGGAATCGTTTGGTTTTTATTGAATTACGCTTCATAATTGGACAACTGCGGATAGATTGAGAATACTTTTTTGTTGTAAAATTTCAGGGCAGACAATGTTTCATATATTTGGTATTTGTAAGATATATAATTAAAGGAATTTAATTTCGACTAATAGATAATTAATATACACTATATCCATAAATTTTGCAATGAAAAAACCTGGCAACTACATTTGATTATTTACTTATATAAAATTGAGTTTTCCGACTACCTATGAAACTTGGCACCGCAGCTAAAGATTGCACTCCTCTTTCATAAACAAGGAGCACATCAGCTTAGTTCAACAAAGTCTGCCAATACAATACGGGGTTGCATTTCAGTCAACTTATCTACGAGTTTTCTCTGTGGATGCAAGTAAACTCGTTCTGTAAGTAAGTTTGTTGGCACAAGCCGCGCATCCTTGCTTATTTGATCCCAGTCGCGCACCTTTCAGTAAACAGACAAGTTTCTGATTTCAGTTTGTTTTGCGATGTAATTACTGGGTGATTAGAGATATGTTGTTTTTAGTTTATCGTGGAGGAAAGCGTTGATTGAATCCGCGTGTTTCTCATCACGGCCTTTGTGATTCATTGCTTTGGCTTCTATAAAGAAATTGTCTTTCAAAGTAGCTATAAATTTTCAAGTTAGTTTATTCAAAGAATCAGCGCTGAAAAGACTAGGTTTCTGTTCTATCTGTATTTCTTCATCCGTTTTATCATCTTTTAAAGCAACGAGCTGGTTAAATTCAAAGCCTCTCATTCAGAATTCATAGCTTATTTCGAGTACAAAACGCAAATCCGTTGAATGATATCGCTCATAAAGCAGATATTTATTTTTTGTGGAACGTCGGCGGCGAAGTGTCCCGTGGCTGACTCAGATAATTCCTTGCTCGTCCTAATTCCAGGCTTAACTTCGTGATAATCCTGCCTTTGGTATCTTGTTAGTTGCCTCCTCGCTCTTTGACTGCATTCCTTTGTTTGTCTCTGTGTTTTCTTTGTTTAATTACTTTGTAGCACGAGATTCGTAATTAGTTTTGTGACACGCTTGTTTTAGAACTTTAAAGCTTGCTACGGAGCTTATTTTAATTTGATTGGCTGAGTGTGATTTGGGGTCTTTGGTCGTCTTACTTCGACGAGTTTTTGTATATTGTAGGAGATTTTTCCAACTATAATGTTGTACGGCACGTTTGGCGCAGTGGCTCAAGCAATGGACTGCTGCGCTGCGTGTCGCGGGTTCGATCCCCGCACGGAACAAATATTTGTAAGACCTACAGATAGTTGTTCCGGGTCTGGGTATTTGTGTATGTGAGTTATAATGTTTGTGAACGCACCCACGACACAGGAGAAATTCCTAGTGTGGGGCAACAAAAAAAAATGTTTTAATTTTCATTCTGTTAAATTTATGAAGACTTTTTTCAAAAGGTACTTAAGTTTATTAAAGTAGAAAGTAAAAAGCTATCTTAATTTTATTTATACCAAAAAGTTATTCAATCCATTACCATATAAGATTGATATTAATGTGCTAACTAAAAAGGTATCCATCTGCTATTAGACCGTAGCAAACGGGACAATTTCGCATCCAGCGAGTACCGCAAAGCGCTGAATCTCGTTTAAAAGCGAGCTTGATATCAAAGCGAATGCATCGTTGATATACTTCAGTTGGCAGCTGACATTGCGACGGCTATATCGCCTATATCGCGCTAGATACGGTATCTGTAAAACGTCCGTATATTGTCCTTTCATTATTATTTTACCTCTAACTATGCGTTGCTGCCAAATGACTTTATCCTATATCCTCATAGCAATAAGGTTGCTGTTAGGTTGCAATCACTGCAAGTCTGCCATGCTTACAGTGATCTTTTTGCTTGTGAAAATAAGGTTGCTGTTGGCCTGCATCAGTCGGTAGGTACACCGTGATACGACTGTAGAGCCGCATGCTGTCGACAGCTTCCCAACAATTGTCGATGTCACGCTTGATTCGCTTTATTGCTGAGTTTTTTAAAATATGAATATGGACGACTTATTTTTTTTTTTTGCGTTTTCGAATTCGGAACGCTCGCGTTGTGATGGTTTTTGCGTTGATTTTTTTTTACGGTAGGTACCGGGAGTATGGCAGAAAAAAATGGGAGGCATATACCCAGCAGTGGGAGATTCGACGCTGATATGATAATTTTATAGTATGGAGAACGTTGCAGTTTAAAAGAAGATGTCGTGACTTAAATCTGGTCATACATGCACGCCAGTGGCGAGTACTACGCACGTGACCTGTTTCAAGAACATCACTATTAAGGTCCTTTTATCCCCTCGAGGTGTTGCCACTTACATCTACTTTGTAAATACCTTTTGTTAGTTGCCTTTCATTCAATCTCTCATTTCAGTCGAGTTCCCAAATATCGCACAGATCGAAAATAGAGAAAGAGCCTGGTCACCAAAAATAAATAAGAATAAGGTGCAAAGAAACCAACAAAGTAAATGAGAAGAGAACAATGACTAACAAAAGATACCGGTAAGATGATACATATTCAATATATGTCAGAATTGATATATATTTATTATTTGGAACAACATTTGCCGATGGCATTAATAAATTCGTAGCCACACGAAACGGTATTGATCTGCTTATTCACCTTCAGGAGCTTTGTTTTCGAATGATATTTGAAGAGATAATTACCTTTTGTTCTAAGGCATTTCGGTGGAACGTATGATTTCAATGCTATTATTATAAACGCGAATAACTGTGTACCTTTGAGATAGTTTTTTGAACAATACGAGGGCAAAGCGGGAGAAAGCTTTCTCCGGTTGAAACAACAAAAACAGCGATTTTTTTATTCTACCAACACTGTTTGTTGCCAACACTTTGCTCCGTCTGCCATGACCATGTCGAGCTAAGAGTCCTGCCTTCCTCTATTTGATAATCGAATGTTTTGAACCAAGTCGGATTTCTGAGTCAGTATTTCAATGTAAAATAAAAAAAACTCTCACTTTTCTCTACAATATTTCTTTCCTTCTTCAGCTCTACAATAGTCTAGAAATAGGAGTATTTCACACAAATATGCAGTTTAAACTTTTATTTAAGTTAGAAAATGAACTTTTGTGAGTGTTTGCTCCGCGGCTCTAGGGAGCCATTCAGAGGAATCGCATTGTATAAAATATTGCTAGCATCAGGTACTTGTATTCTGTAATACAGTTCTACTTGAGCTTTCATTGTACCTACATTGTACTTACTTCGTTATTTCTTGTATGATTTCACTTCAGAGAACGTTAGGCCATGTTCACGACCTCAATCCATGTGACTTGCGGTCACTTGCGTCAAGTGATACGCGTACGCGCGTGCGCGACGTGTCTTGTGGACGAATAGTGCATACTATTCGTCCACAAGACACGTCGCGCAGTGTCTCGTAGCACGCACCGTCCAAACAACTTCGTTCATTTGTTTTCCACACAAACGCGGCTCGTTTGAGCGCGTAGGTCGTGGCCAAGAGGTAATACCTAGACTAGCTGAGTTTTTTTATTAGGAATTTTATGTGTGCCTCCAAATTGAAAGATTTGTTTTTCTTAGAAATCTTTTATAGGTCGGGAAAACATATGTTTTTCTTCGTGTGGTAGCCTCAGGGAAAATCCAGTTCATCGGTCATTGTTGCCCATTGACTTAGGTATTATCCCTGAGCCCGGGGCCAACTCTTATGATTTCTTATCCCAGCTATTCGTGCGTCCCTTACTTACAAGGAAAAATGAGAAAATTGATATTATTATAGGATGATATGACAAGATAAATGATATCTAGCGATGTTGATGACGTGAAGAGACCGTACTTTGGTTTTGTGATACAGTTGTTCAATTACCAGCAGCTTTGCTATGGAGTAGTATAGAGATACTGACTTAGGTCCCAGGCCAGGCAGGCCAGGCAGGTCTTAGGCTTTCAGCATGAAACACAGATACGGGTAATAAATAATAAAGCTCACAAAAGAATATTTTTCAACGAAGAGAATAAACTTAGAAGGATTAAGCTCAAAAGCAAAACTGTTGAGAGTCAGAATTGTGTACAAATAAAAATGAGACCTATTTTTAACCCCTGATAATAATTCCATGAAAATAATAATTTAATTTAATTTACTTCTAAAACTTTAACGGAACGGAAAATTTCGTGCATTTTTGCCTTGGAACTTTCCAATGTGTGATGTAAGATTTTCCCACATAATTAAGGAACTCTCTGGTTCGAATTTATGCGTAAAATTGGTACTACACTGGAACGGAAACGAAAATTGGCCTTTTACTGTCAAAGTAGGCGACTTTTCATCTTCAATTGCTATTTGTTTGTGAATCCGAGTTACTCTGATGCACCAAATGACCAAACCCATAATTTCATTGACAAGTTATCATCATCTGCTTTTCCTATTTTTTTTGAGGTCAGTTTCCGGTCTAACCGCTTGCAGCTGGATACCAGAGTTTTCCATGGAGCGACTGCCAATCTGATCTCCACAACTAGGTTAGTTCTGGATTTAACAGGAAATCATGTATAAATCGGCAATCTACCAATCTTTACAAAAAAAATCTCTTATCTGAAAGCTACAGCTCCGGAAATTTCACGTTCAAGTGACTCCAGATGTCGTGTTCTGCCGTCGGCATCCAGTCACATACATTACCCTAATGTCTCGTTGAATGTTGCAGCGGGACATATGCGGCTGTATTTGTGCATAGTTTTGCGGTAGCGATCTATTTCTGTTTGTCAAAATAAGTATAGCACAAACACGTTGAAAGTGTCTTTTCGTTGTCTGCTGAAGAGAATTATGCTTATAGTTTTGTACATGTGCTAGTGAGACTTTTTAACCAGAAACCTGATACAAATCTTGGAAAATGACGGGTATTCGATTGACCTGTTAAACCACTTCCGGATAACTATCAATTATGAAATAACTTGTTAAAAATGTATAGCTGTAAAAAGGAACTTTTTGTGAGTGACCGAATCGGAGCTAAAGTCATCTTGTTTTGTAAATACAATTTCTCAATAAAGAGACAAAAATACATTGATCAACGAACTCAAACGTCATTCAAAACCCAAAAGGTCCTTGGAGTACCTAGTGGAGTTACCTAAGTGTGCTGAAAAATTTGCTAAAAACATGAACATTTAAAAATATCCCTTTAAATATCTAAAAGAAACTTATTACCCACAACCAGACATAAAAAATAACTCTGTCTACTCACTCAGCAACAGCAGCGACCGCAGCAGCATGGTGTATAGCACTTTTCCCTCTCTTACGTCTCCTAGTCCTCTTGCGTGAGTAGGAGGCCAGTAGCAGCCCCTTGCGAGCGTCTATACGCTTGCGGGAGTCCTTGGCCAGCGTGCGCACCGCCAGCGAAGTGGGGTCGAAGCTGAAAGTGGAGTCGTCGCGGTGCTCGTTCAAGTCTTTCTTCCTTTCCTGGATGAGGAGAAAAGGGTTTATGTGGATGTCATGTGAGGTAGCTCGTTTTCCAGATCATATTAAGTTTCAATTGTCTGTGTTTTCTACGAATCGACAGCGGTATTAGAATTGGAAGATACGATTACTTATGGATATAGGCAAATATTAAATTACCGACCATGACACATTTCTGGTCTGTGGATCAGAAGCAGTGATGAGAAAGTGCACCTGCGCCAATGGCTGATATCCGCGAAATCGGTTATAACCGCAAAAGCGGTCAGGAAGACACTCCATTGTCCACAGCACGAATTCACCCACTGTTGGGCATAGAGCATCTCTTTCTGGTGCCAATCTCCATGTTCCTGTACAGGAAGTATCCGCCCAGGAAGACTCTACCTTAGCCTTGTTTAGTTTAACCATTACTACTTCCAAACCTAAGACAAAACTATTTAATCAAGATAACAAGAGTCCTAGGGACCTTAAAATAATTCTGTCGGTAATAGAAGCTGTACCTCTTGCGTGATCTGCGACTCCTCTTCGTAACTAAGCGCGACTACGGCCAGCATCAGGTTGATGAGGTAGAACGAGCCGAAGAACACCACCACCGTGAAGAATGACACCGACATCGGCCCGCACGATGACAGCACCTGGGGATAAACATGATTATTTGGAACTGGGTGTGATCATTTGGGCCATTTGGTGGAATGTGTTAAATGTGTCTTGATCAAATGATACATTCACTATTTTATTTTTGTTTCTTAGTATAGTACAGTCTCATATATATATACTTCGCAGTAGCTTTATTCCACGAAAATTGGTCTAGCCGTTTCTTAAAAATAGCCGAAAAAAACTCAGACATACGAATTAATTTTTTTATTGTTATTAACGTATATACTTTCATAATATATGCATTTAGTAAAAAGCTGTTATTTTGAAAGTACAAACAGTCAGTTTAATGTTATTTATTTGTATAGAAGTAGGTATAGATAGTATGGAAATGTGTTTAAGTTACAATTAGATATTACATTGAATAAATCAATAAAGTCGACTTAGCAATCATTAACGAACACTTCACTTGGAGCATCATTATTTTGATTGGTTTCCTAATTAATTTCAAAGTCTATCCTAAGTGGGATATCAATATCATCACACTGTGCAAAGCCTTCTAAACTTTGCAAACTTGACTGATTAACCGGATATCTTACTTTAAAACTTGATGTAAGTAGGTACGGCCTTTTTCAGGCTTCTGTTTGATTAAAGCCGAGTACATTAAAGATAGACGGATTAACTGCCGTCCTAAAGTAAACGGATCCGTATAAATAGTGTTGTCACTACGATTTCCGGTTCTTTCAACGAACCGGCAAAACGGACGGCTCGGAACAATATGGCTGTGGGAACAGCGGGGATCTAATTGATAAGATCTTGATTTATAACTGGGTTTTACATCCAAATTATCTTTAAATTATTATGATGCTTTTTCTTATAAGCTTGAATTATAAGAGCGCTTTAAACAGTTTTTAAAGCTTTCCTGACTCACTTTACCTTTCTGTGGTTGATTGGAGCCCTCGTGGAGAGTTATGTTTTAAAGAAAAGTGTGGTTGCATACTCATACATATTGTTACTTATGCATACTTATACATACTGTTTTGCTTATTCCAGTGTGGAAACGAGAAGGCGCTAAGCACCTTGTATAACTCTGTCGCTTTCCTTCAGAGGAGAATGAATACAACAATACTGCTTTATGACGTCACGGTACCCCACAGTTGTTTAAACCGGGAACGGGTTTAAAATAAACCCAGCAATATAATATTAATAGGCACTAAATAATTGCCCCATAAACCTAACATGAAAGTCGCGACGGTAAATTAACCTACATTGCATTACCTCCGCACATTACCTACATTACACTGAAAGTTTCGCAGTTACCCTCCGTTTATTTTGATGTTCAAATCGAGGTGAAACGAACAAGCTTATAAAACGGGCCTAATGTACAGTACATTATTTTTTAATCGTTTTATAATTAGTTTATGATTTTTAGCAATTATGTTACAACGTATGCGGAACATGAGTTTATTACTCTCTAGAGGTCTGCGAGTATGCTGCTGCTAAATTGCACTGTTACGTTTTTGCAATTAACGTTTTGATCCCAATGTTTAAATAAAATGATATCGTTTTAAGATTCATTATCATTCTATTACCCTTATTCCTATTCACTTAGCGCAGCCTTCTTCTTCCATTCTTCCTATTACTCGTCATCTCATGAGAGTGAGAGTTCCTTAACATATCAGGGTTTTATGCTGCAGTAGAGACGAAATATTTGGCCAGTATTGTAAGACCTGGTGAAGGTTCAATGTGGTGACACTTGAGGAGGCCTATGTCCAGCAGTGGACGTCTTTTGGCTGAAATGATGATGATTGTAAGTACCATAATTTTGTGTTGTACAATATTGGTTATGTAACACATTACTAGCAGAAAGCGTTTTGTCCTCAGTGTTCGATGATCGTATGATGATATTAACGTATTTTGTCTGCAATAACAGGGTGAAAATTTCAAGTATATTGCACTTGGTTTTACTTGAATTTTAAACATGCTATTTTAAAGACGGTCGAATATATTGTGTTGATGGAGGGCTTAGGTAAGTGGGTAAATATGTATATAACATCTGTTCGTCGCAGGTAGATCACGTAACAACTTTTAGGAAAGCCTTTTATCGTCTGTTACTCGGAACTTTGTATTGTTATTGTACCCTTTGTACAATAACAAATAGTTGTTTATAGACACGGGGCATTAGTCGGTTACGACTGTTACGAGTTACGACATTATTTATTGAAACAGTTTCCATTATCGCTAATCATTATGGTTTAAGTTCAGACGCACATCCTACCCAAAACTGTCAAACTTTCTCAATCCTCATTAAACCTAATACTTTGGCGATAAAGTTGAAAATGTAATAAAGAAATTTCACAGACTGTAGTAGCTTGATATGCTGGCATATTGGGAAATGTGAAAGAGAACGACTAATGATCATCATCTGCCTAGCCTTTTCCTATGTTGGGGTCGGCTTCCAGTCCAACCGCGGATGCAACTAAACACCAGTATTTTGCATGGAGCGAGTGCCTATCTGACCTCCACAACCCAGTTAATACTGGGTTATACGATACCCTTTGGTAAGACTAGTTGTCAGACTTTCAGGTCACAGACTACCTGCTGTAACGACTGCCAAAGATCTGTATATGGCAGTCGGGCCTAACAGCTTAACGTGTTTTCCGAGGCACGGAGGAAACTTGGTATGTAATGGGCGCGGTCACCCATCCACAGACTAACCTAGGCAAGCACGGCTTATCCTAAAGATCGGCCCGAGTGGCTGTTAGTTAAGTGATCGACTAATCCCGGAAACAAAAATCCCAAACCTAATTAAGCTAGCCAATAACTAATTGAACTAACTCAAGTGACAAAAACAGCTGTAAAAACATCCCTTTAGTGTCAAACCGTGTCGTGTTCTCCCAGTACAGAAGAGAAAACAAGCATAAAGTTACTTAGTAGGTCTCTAGACGCCCGCCTCTAAACGTTTGTCCTCTAAACCGCTGTAGAAGATTGTGCAAAGTAATTTATTAGTGTAACCGCTTGCCCGACCAGCCGTACGTAAGATAAGCACGTGTTCTGTGTTTGCTTAGGAACATGCTAGTGGGATGTACTACTTGAAATATGCTTTGTGTACTGAAAACCTAGAATAGTGTAGTACATTCTAGGTTTGTAGTAGCACAAAAACATGTTTTGTTGCTGCTACGTTTTAGCACGAGCTACGACGCGACCGTAGTAGTTCGAAATCAACATTTTTCATACACACGTACGAAATGCTCATGCACCTATTATGATACTAATATCATACTCACAAATTAATATGATGTATGAAGTATTAAGAGAGTTTCTATTCTGAGTAAAACAAAACTTTCGTGATGATGCTAGGTATATGGAAAGTTATATCTAAACCTAACTTTTAGTTAAAAATATTTGTGTAATTACTAATTACCTATAAACAAAACTGGTGAGATGTGGGTGTATTAATGGGTACACCTCTGCCGAACCCCTTTGGGGATTACATACGTGTTGTTATGTTATGTTTATTTGTATCATGTTTGTAACATTATTTACTCGAGCAAACATTATTACTATACAGGGCCACAAATTCATACCGGACTATTAAATAGACCCACAAGTTTTATTTGACTTTTAGCTTCGTGCTACCGTTTCGTAGAAAGTTGACTGCTATTTCTAATTTACTTTCAAATGAGTTTCATGAGTTATGTAGTACAGACAAGGAAATATTTTGCTGAGCAAATTAACACCCGCCGTGTTACTGCTATTTATTATTTTTAAATCATGACAGTGACAGTTGTGATTTTAAATACAGACAATCTAAATTGGGAATCAATTTGCGAATTTCTCTCATCATCATCATTTCAACCGAAATACGACATCTGCTGGACATAGGCCTCCAAGTGTTGTCACATTGACCGGTTCCGTGCGTCTCGCATCCAGCGGATACCAGAAACCTTTAGGTACCAGCTCATCGGTCCATCTAGACTCTAGAGGAAGGTCTTCCAACGCAAAGTCTTCCGGTTCGCGATTGCCACTTCAGAAATTTTAAACCTAATCGGCCATCCGTTCTGCCGCTGACTGATTCATTTCTCAGATTTGCCACATGTTGAAAATTTCATTATTCATTACTCATTTATTTTGCATTCCATATTGTAAAAAGATGTAACAAAGGGTTCAAAACTAGGTACATAAATATAGACCCTGTGGGACTACAGCAAAGTAGGAGAGAGAAACTTCAATGACTGGTGTGAACACACTGTAATGGCAGTGAAGTTGTCAATTCACTTTGGTTTCAGTCTGTCTATCCAAGCTACCGTGGATCCGATTTCCGAATTCAGCTATACCGATGCAAATCCCAAATGGCATGTGTGAATGATTGATGATAGTCGCTGCAACATTTGCAACATTTGCTATGCTGCTGCAATATCTAGTCCCATGAGAGTGGTCTAGTTAGTATGTGGGGTACCTGTTAAATTATAGGCTACGATTTTCTGACTCTCCATTTATTTTAAACTAGCTGATTACCACGGCTTCGCCCGCATGAGTTTCAGTTATCGCAGCAAATTATATACTATAACCTTCCTGGAGAATCACTCTATCAATTGGTGAAAATAGCATGAACATCGGTCCAGTAGTTTTGAGTTTATCGCGAACAGACAGCCAGACAAACGCGGCGGAGGACTTTGTTAATAATATAATATGTAATTAAATCAGTCTCTATTAGAATTAAATATCTTCTAGCTATGTCCTTTACTTGCACTACACTTTATTTTTTCCATTCTTTTCTTTCAACCCTCGCGCTATCGCTTCCGACTAATCTTTATCATTTTCTACACTACAACACGGTACATCAGCTACATTCACAAACTCCCCCAAACTACACGAATTCACTAATACATTTCGCAATTTCTCGTCACAGAATTTCGTTTGGAAGCGTTTCAGTGGCAATGCCATCTTGAAAGCGGTTCTCTTAGAATTAATTAAAGGGAGACCGGTAAACGACCCTTACATTATGACCGCACCCGCAACTCACGTAAACTTCATTTACCTACGGTCTGGCAGGCCCTTTGTAATAAAATTCTCGGACCTCAAAACCGTTGGAGCGTTTTAAGGGTTTAGTTAGGTGCATGCTTGATGAACTAAGCTTTTTTTATGGAGCTTGTAAATAATATACTTTTGTTTATTTTTCTATTTACAGTGACTGAGTTCGCTTATTTTTAACCGACTTCCCAAAAAGGAGGAGGTTCTCAATTCGATTGGTATGTTTTTTTTTCTATGTATGTACACCGATTACGCTGCGATTTATGATCCGATTTACGTGATTCTTTTTTAGTCTGATGCGGAATAGTTGCCATTTGGTCCCATAAAAAAATTAGTATAGTTTGGCCCAGTACTTTTCATTTTATGAAGATTTTTCTTAATTTATAAACATTTTTCGTTTCTAAGTGTTAGCGAATAACTTCGTCTTATATGAACCAATTTTGATGATTCTTTTTTTATTATGAAGGAGATATTTTTGATCTGCTCCTTGTAGTCATATCATCGTCAGCCTAGCCTTTTTCCAATTGTGTTGGGGTCGGCTTCCAGTCTCACAAGATGCAGCTGAATTGTAGTTTTTTATATGGCGCTACTGCCCTCCACAACCCAGTCAGTACTTACTGGGCAATACGATAGGTACCCCTTGGTAAACCTGGTTGTCAAACGGGTCCACTGACTACTTAACGACCGTCAAAGATCTACAATTGACATCCGGGACCAACGGTGTATAACATGTGACTATACAGGGCGTCCCACGGCTATGCCACATGGAGGGAAAGTACCTTGAATATTGTAGATGGAACATTTTACTGAAAGAAGACATTATTTTAATTTAAAAAACAATTTAAACTGCATTCATAGATTTTTAAATAGTTACATGGTTGAGCCGGGAATCGAACCCGCTACACAAGAAAAAAAAATACCCTGTAGTTTTATCATACCGATCGAAAGGCTTCATCATCATTTTTGCTAAATAACAGTGTCAGAAATAAAAGGAAAACCGTGAATTTTAATATTTCAATACAAAATTAATCAATTTATCAAATGCTCAAAATGTAACCCTTCGGGGATTCAGGTGTGATGTTATGTAATAAATATAAAAAAAACTCACCATATTATATACATTCTCCCAATAATCCAAAGTGATCAACTGAAATGTGGTGAGCATGGACCACAGAAAGTTGTCGAAGTTGGTATACCCGTGGTTGGGATTGGGGCCCACACACAGGCAGGTCCAGTCTTCCGGGCAGTGCCTGGCCCCAGTTAGGTTGCCGCAGATTATAGGCACTTCGTCTGCATTCACCATCCAGTTTGATGGCTCTTCGATCCACCTGTGTAAATGAAAAGAGAGTTTTAGTATCTCAAATAGCGGAACTACGTCTATTTTGGGACCGTGTCGATTAGGTTAATGGCTTTGTTTTCCGGCTGGTGAGCTGGTTTTCTAAGTAAACGTTTCCTATTTTAATAATACATGCATCTTATGATCTTATCTTCATCATGGTTAAGTTCATCATCATCATCTTACGGCCCTTGTTCTTCTATTTAGAGTCGGCGCATTATGTAATCTTCTATTCTCCCCTGTCAGAAGTCATCTCTTTCACACAATCCATCCATCTTTTCAAGAGATGTTATCAAAAAATAAATCACAAAGACAATTTTGCCTAAAAAAATTATAATAATTCAGACGATGATACAGATCGAAACTCAAAATCAGGTTTAATATCGTTATTACATTTCAATGAAAAATAAAATAATATAGACCAATATCAATGATATAAACCATTGTTTTCCACAAGACTGTACAAATCTTACTTAAAATATTAAATTACGAATATTAATCCCTTAAGAGGAAACGTGAGTGGTCTTTTCTCCATACAAACGCTCTCGCCTGTTTTCTTTTTGGTTAATGACCCTAGAGCAATGGTTTTTTACAGAATAATAAATATTAACTATTTCTATGCCCCTATGTTTTCCTTTTTGGTGATAAATTATTTTTATAAGCACTAGAACCCTCAAAAAATGCTCAAAATTGCTTGTTTAGATCGCTGTTATCAGAGTCCTAGTGTACAAATTTGACAACTATTAACGAAAAAAGAAAAACATAGCGGCGTAGTATATAACCTCCTTATTCATTGTCTAAAATATCTTTTAAATTGGTTCAATATTGGAGGAGGAAATAGGCGAGAGCCAAACCTCGAATTCTAACTTTTTTCTACAGTTGTCCTTATCGCACGAATTTGAGGACAGGGGGACGGAGAGAGACAGCGATAGTAGAAAGAGACAGCACTCGCGTTTCCTCTTAATTTAATTTTCTTGGAACAGGCTCATAATTCAAATTGGAGTTCTCATCGTTTTTACAGCAATTGATTCCTGAAACTTGGTGAAAAGATAAACCGTTTGCGTAAGTTCGACCGAGTGGAAAACATTCTCGTAAATCGTAATTATTGTCGAAGAATTTAAACTTTATCCTTACCCTCTTTTTATCGAAATTAATAATATTATGCTTAAAAACTTTTATATTTAAAAAAAAATCTGGATGGTAAGTAATTAAAAAATGTTAGGCTTACCTAGCTTCTATTTTTAGTTACGGAACTTAGATTCATTTTTGGATTTACCAGACCAACAAAAATAGGACGAACGCCACGAACATCAAAAGTGAGTCAACTTTTTATCTATGTGTGTATGATGTGTGTAGACAATGTCTCGTGAAGTCGTGACGTACTAGGAGAAATGCGTGTGGTTTTAGTGTAGGTGTGTGCGTGAACTTGTATGTTTACTTGCTATATCGCGGCGCGCCGTCTTCCTTTTTTTCTTGGTCTGAGTTATTAGTAAAGTGAACAAGAAAACTGTTTTTGACTATGGTTCTCTTTCGTATTTGAATTTCGAATGCTTCGTTTTTTTCATCACAATTTTTAATACGAAATTGAATTAATTCGAAGCAAAAAGTTTGCATTAACTTATTATTATGGCTGTACCGAACTGACCTTTCTAACCAGCCAGTAACTACGTTAAAGGTTTATTTATCTACCCAAATATCATAAACCCTCTATAATGCGTTCAAAAACCATAGGCAATGACCAGCATTACCAACCAGCAGAAATTAACAGAACTGTAATGAGCTCATAACCTACTGAAAACAGTAGGTTACGAAGATGGCTAAATGACTGCCTCCAGCATCTATAGGAATTCCACACTGACTCGTAGTATTTAAACAATCAAACATTAATTATTTAGAGTTAAATAATTTCATAGAAGTTGCGTGAACTTAAGAAAAAGCAAAAATAATAATAATAATAATATTCCACAACTATCACACAACGCCATCTAGTCCCAAGCTAAGCAGAGCTTGTGTTATGGGTACTAGACAACTGATAAACATACTTATATATTTCTAAATACATACATATTATAGATAAATTACACCCAGACACAGAACAAATGATCGTGCTCATCACACAAACATTTGTCCTGGGTGGGAATCGAACCCACGACCTCCGGCATAGCAGTTAGGGTCACTAACCACTAGACCAACAGGCCAGTCAGCCAAATTGACGGCGAAGAACACACTACTACCAGCTAGCTTGCTTGGACGGCCAATTTTCAGGTATCAGGTCATCAAGGTACATACCTATTTTTGGGGGCCGAGTCACCCGCGTCCGTAGGAAAGTACCCTTTAGTGAATCCCTACACGTGGCCCCTGGGTGGTGCTAATCAGGTGACATAACTGGTGGTAGGTTTCGACCGCAGGCTTGCGACCACCCACCGGGCAAAGACGTGCCGCCAAACGGCCTAGCCGTGTTCCGGTACGATGCCCGGTGTAGCCTATTGAGGAGTTGGGTCGAAATAGTTGCTCCACTGCACGCAGACCAATCTGGCTCTCGCTGGTATGGGCGTATCGGGAGGCTAGTCGCGGAGGGTAGCGGGATCCGAGGCACGGTGCACCGCTGGCCGACCGCAGGTAGTTGGGGGCCCAAGTAGTGTGCTAGCCACACACGAAAGGCTGCCCTACCAACTGTCGAAAAATCCCGGAATGCACCATCGTGCTGGTTGGCGACCAGATGAGAGGGCCCGATGGACTTTCCGGGGGGGCTCGGGCGTCCCCGCAGTCTCCAGACTAGTCCCCCAGTCGATACCATCCTTCCAGTGCGTGTCTGAAGGTTAGCAGCGTGGAGCCTCATTTCACTTCCTTCTCCTCTCCTTCCTTCACTCCTTATAAAATGGCAAAACGAAAAAAGAGCAAAGTTAAACAGCGGCTGCACTCCCTCTCTCTTAAAGTGCACCTCAGTAACATCCGAGGTCTGCACTCCAATCTCGTCGCAGTCCATCACCACCTCGAGACTGAAAAACCAGCTCTTTTGTTTTTGTCGGAGACGCAGATCGGATGTCCGTCAGACGTGTCGTACCTTTCATACCCAGGGTTTACCCTGGAGCACAATTTTAAACCACGTGCGGGTGTATGCATGTACGCCCGGGACGACATCTGTTATCGGCGTCTCCGCAACCTTGAAGACTCAAGGTTTTCTGCACTTTGGGCTCTGGTGGACACTGGCATAGATAAAATTATTTATGCCTGTGTCTACCGCTCGCATAGCGGTGATCAGGAGACAACCAGGCTTACACAGTACCTTAGTGAGGCGGCGGATGTGGCTCAGCAGAGGTACCCTTCTGCCCAGTTTGTGCTACTGGGGGATTTTAATGCCCACCACCAGGAGTGGCTCTTCCCATACCAGTGCACAGATCATGCTGGACGAGAGACGCATAGGCTAGCGCTAGCGTTAAATCTCACCCAGCTGGTCCAGGGAGCAACGAGGGTGCCTGATGTTGAATCGCACACAGCCAATTGCTTGGACCTTCTGCTGACTACAGATCCAGACCGCTACTCGGTTGAGATTTCTTCACCTTTAGGTAGTTCCGACCATTGTCTGGTGAAATCTGTATCTGTCTACTCCCCGCCCGATCCCAGCCTTAAAGGCACTCGGCGGGTCTGGCGATACAAGTCAGCAGATTGGGATGAGATGCGATCTTTCTTCGCATGTTATCCTTGGCAGTCTTCTTGCTTCTCTTCAGATGATCCTTCGGAGTGCGCAGATGCTGTGACAGATGTTTTGAGGCAGGGGATGGAGTACTACATTCCATTCTCTGACTTAACAATGTCCGGCGAAGCTCGACCATGGTTTGGCGCTGAGTGTAATCGCGCTGAAGCGCTCAAGCATGAAGCGTACCTAGCATGGGCCGATGCTCGAATCTGTAAGGCAAATAACGTAGGTCAGAAGAAGAGAGCCTTTAATAGGGCTGCCAAGTCCTGCAAGAAGGTGTTGCGGAAAGCTCGGTTCGACCACGTTAGCCGAATAGGGACAAAACTTGCTTCGTACCCTGCTGGTAGTAAAGCATTTTGGTCCCTGGCTAAGTCGGTCGAATCGAACTTCTGTCGTCCCTCACTTCCACCACTGCTTAAACCCGACGGGTCACTGGCCCACTCCGCTGAAGACAAGGCAAATTTATTTGCCACTCTTTTTGCGGAATCTTCACGTCTTGACAGCGGCGACGCCAGCCCCTCGGCCTCTCCTGCTGGATGCGATACGAGTATGTCGGACATTCGCATCCATCAGAAGGACGTCTGTAGGGTGCTGCGTAATCTTGACGTGAACAAAGCTAGTGGCCCTGACGGAATACCGGCAATTGTACTGAAGACGTGTGCGCCTGAATTGTCTCCGATCTTGACACGCCCGTTTCGCCTCTCGTTTGAGACTGGTAAAGTACCGAAAGCTTGGAAGCAGGCTAACGTGCAACCCGTGCCCAAAAAGGGCAGTCGAGCTGATCCGGCCAACTACAGGCCTATTTCAGTCACGTCCGTACTCTGTAAGACTATGGAGCGTGTACTGAATAGAAAGCTCCTGGCATACCTAGAAGCCAATGATATCCTCAGTGACCGACAGTATGGCTTTCGCCAAAACAGGTCTACTGGGGATCTTCTAGCGTATGCCATTCACATCTGGAGTGAGGCCATTGAGAAACACGGAGAAGCGCTTGCCGTTTCCCTCGATATCTCAAAGGCTTTCGACAGGGTGTGGCATGAAAGCCTTATTGCAAAGCTTCCTTCTTTCGGTCTACCTGCTGGACTTTGTGCTTGGATTGCAGACTTCCTGAGGGATCGGTCTATTCGAGTGGTCATTGATGGCTGCTCGTCTGACCAATTGGCTATCAATGCCGGGGTGCCTCAGGGGTCGGTTCTCTCAGCAACTTTATTCTTGCTGCATATTAATAGTCTGCTAGTGCCCGGCACCTTTGGGTATGCAGACGACAGCACTGTTGCTGAGAGGTACACGTCCAACGCGCGGGCTAGTGGGTCTCAGATCCAGTCTCTACGTGAGGCCATGGTGGAGCGGTTGAACTTGTCCTTGAAGGCTGTCTCCGAATGGGGCGACGCCAACCTGGTCAAGTTCAATGCTGCTAAAACCCAGGCGTGTCTCTTTTCCGCAAAAAGGAGCGATTTCCAACAGTCTCCTACTTTCCGTGGTGTAACCGTGCCGATAACCGATCACATTGAGCTTCTTGGCGTTACGTTTACGTCAACCCTCAATTTCGGTCCGTTCATCGAGGCTAAGGCTAAACTGGCTGCCAAGAAGCTGGGAATCCTAGCAAAGGTGAGACAGTATTTCACACCGAAACAGCTGCTCAACTTATATCAAGCGCAAGTCCGATCGTGTGTGGAGTACTGCTCTCATCTCTGGGATGGATCCGCTAAATACCAGCTTGATGCGCTAGAGTCAATTGAGAAACGAGCCAAGAGGCTCATCGGCAATGACGCGCTTGTCAAGTCAAAGCTCCAGAGCCTTGAACATCGTCGACGAGTAGCTAGCCTTTCGGTTTTCTATCGGTTACATTTCGGAGAGTGTGCGAGGGAATTGCACGATCTAATTCCGCCAAGCCCGTTCCATCATCGGACTACAAGACGTACGGCGATGCGCCACCGTTATATGGTGGACATCCCACCCATACGCACTAAACGGTTTGGGAATACTTTCATTGTGCGTACAGCTAAGGAGTGGAATTCCCTGCCAGAGTCTGTATTTCCGGATAGCTATAACCTAGGGGTCTTTAAGTCAAGAGTGAATAGGTTACTTCTAGGTAAGCGTGCTCCATCGTCGACCGCATCATCACTTTCCATCAGGTGAGATAGTGGTCAAACGCGAACCTATCAATAATAAAAAAAAAAAAAAAAAAAAACAAAAATTACTTACTTCACGTATTTTCTCCAAGCTGATTTTTACGTATATTTTAGGCAATATCCTTAAAAATAAATCGCAAACACTCCCAGCCAGACACTTTCCGTCGGCCGTATTGCTTAACAGACGCTTTATAGAATACATAAACTCCTAATGTTTTAATACTTAAAGCTTATTGATCGGGTTATTGCCATGCTATATTGGGCAGGCGCTCCAACATGCACCCGAGTGGTCAAAGCAACGTTTTCAACAAAATTCTGAAGACACAGGCAATGGACAGATCCTGTTGAATGCCCACCGAATGAGTCCAGTGGAGGTCTGTATGTCAGCCACACGAGCGATGCCATGCGTTCTCGGGTAAACAGTCACAATACGTTTAAGTCTAAACTTTTGGGAACTTTAAAGCGTCTGATAGGCAAAACGGCCGCTAGGAAGTGTCTGGGAGTGTTGGCAACTTATTTTTAAGGATATTGCCTACAATATACGTAAAAATCAGCTGTCAGAAAATACGTGAAGTTAGTAATGTTTTTATGTAGGTACCTTGATAGCCTGATACCTGAAAATTGGCCGTATAAGCAAGCTAGCTGGTAATCGTGCGTTCTTAGTTCATACTAACACTACTCAATCGTCCACATTTACTTCGTCAGAAAATACGTGACGTCTGGCGGCCCTGGGATCTTACTCTTTAAGTAGAGGTGTCATCATGTTATTATTGTTTTATGTTACTCTTGCAGCATGTGCCAGTCTAAAATGTTTAAAATGCAACTAAAGAAATTTATAAAATACATAAATTAAATGTTTCTAAAGTGTCTAATATTTCCAAAATTCTCATCATGTATATGATCTTCAAAGTTTACCTTGTTCTGAACATGTATTAATTGCCATAGTTTGAAGAGCAGATTTGACTTATCTGAATAAAACATCCAACCAGAGTTCATATCCATGAAAGTCACCCTTTTTTATAGTGGGTTCTGGAATCATCAAATGACTCCCTCCGCTCTGGGTAGAGCGGCAGGTAGTGTCAGACTTCTACTGACTAAAAACCACCCATGTTCCTTCTTAGCCCTTTGTGCCGAGGCCGTGGTATCTCTTTCGAACAACCGAAGCCCTAACGGGTCCCTTAATTTACAAAACCGTCTACTCACGCCTGCCACGCCTCATCAGTGAAGTTCTCCCCTGGAGGCACGACCAGGTTCTTCACGCACTTGTTCCTCAACTCCCCCATGTAGACCTGCAGCGCGAACAGCGCGAAGACCATCAGACAGAAGATGGTGAGCGTCATTACTTCTGCCAGCTGCTTGAACGAGTGCAGCAACGCGTTGATGATGGTTTTTAGACCTGGTGAAGAGAATGTTTTATTATTGTCGGTTCATTATATAAAAAAAAACGTGTGGCACTCGGAGACTGCCGCGGTAAAGCTATTGCATAGCATTTTTTATCAATTATTTAATTTGACAACCTCAGTTGACAACCTTGTTATTTTCCGTAACCATAGCAACCTGGTTGATCACAATATTTTCGTTACGGAATTTCTGGATTCGCTCTCCACGCTCAAGGCCCGCGATGAAGAAGAGAAGCGCTATGCAATAGCTTAAAAAAGAAAGTGTGACAACCAGTCTTACCAAAGGGTATCGTTTTACACACTAACTGTGTTGTGGTCAGATAGGCAATATTAGTAAAATACTGGTATTCAACTGCATCTGATTAGACTGGAAGCCGACCCCCACGTAGTTGGGAAAGGCTCGGTATATGACCATGATGTAAGTTCATGTAAGGTAGAAGAAAATGGTGGTCTACGCGTCGTAGCTACCTAAACCGATTTAAAGGATTTTACATTGACTCCAATCTAGACAAGCCTGTATCTTAAGCAAGAAAAATTAAATGGGTATTACGGATAAGACTTGACAGATTTTCGGGCCACTGACTACCTGTAACGACTGTCAATGATGTATAAAAATGACAGCTGGGACCAACGCCTTAACATACTTTCCGAGGCACGGAGGAAACTCAGTATGTAATGGATGTTTAGTTTATTTTATTTTTATTTATTTTAAGGAAATAAATAAAAATGTTAAAAAAAAATGTTTTACAACTTACAGCTAAAACATTTGTAGTCAAATTACCATGTAGAAGAAGGCCAATTACAAGTTTCCACACATAAACTTAAAACTAAAATTAAAAAGATACGGTAATATATAAACAACATGAGCGTTACACAAAACCCACTCACTAGAGTTACTCATCTAAAGACCAAGGATCTACAGATCAAACTTTACAAGTTAACAAGTGTACCCTAACCTTAAAGGTCGAATCGTACGATTGTTGTTCTTATGTAGTACACTTAAAGATAGAAATAAAGTAAATTACACTGATCCTTAGCAGCTTTGGTATCCAGCAAGTGAGTTAAGCCGTATCTTTAAGCCAGACCACAAGTTTCTTGGTAACCAAGCTTCTTGCTTGGCTAAAGTTTCACCACGGCATAAAATGGTAGCCGATTTCTGACTTAGGTCGATGACTATTTATATCTCTATTCTATTTAGAATTATTGTGTAATTTAAAACTACTTCATTACTAATGTCTCGTTGCCTCATTGGTCTAGTAAGTGGTAACAATTGAGCATAATGTCAGGACTGAGGAGTAAGTTTGATTCCCGGATCGGATAAACTGCGATTGAGTTTTTCCTTCAGGAATTTTTCTGTAGCAGCCACGGAGTCTAGATTTGAGCCGGTTGAAAGAAAGAAAGAAAGAAAGAAAGAAAAAATATTTAGGTGCAGGTTGGTGACCAGCCCCATACCTCATGGGACTTAAACCTATCTAGCGAAATTGTGGGTGTACTATTAGGTACCCCACTGCCTGAACCTTTGGGAATTGCCGGCGTGATGTTACGTGCTTAATAATAAGTTTTTGACCTAGTTTAAATAATATAATATCTCAAGACTTTATATTGATTCAAACTTTATCTACATTAGTGGTTCATAGGCCGGCTTAATGAACAAGGCTTTTTAAATTTTCCTTGTTTGGCCCATCTTCATTCACTCTCTTTTGATCTTAATCCGAAAGTTTACCGTTGAGGCTCTTAAAAAGTACGATAAGGTTTAATGAGTCATTACATTAACTTCCTCATTGTCCTCGTGTTGTCTCGCTCACACTTTAGAGAGGCGCATAGGAGTATATCTTTCCTCTCGTTCCTTTAGGGAGTTTTCATGCCCTGACACCAAATCAAGACCGAATCTGATTTGGTTATGGTTTTGTGTTTGTGTTCTAAATATAAATTACTCTAACGTCTATCAGCTGCCTAACACTTTGGGTTTATAAGGCGTGATGTTGATGTACCTAGATAAATAAATAAAATGCTTCCAGAGTATTATTATATGGGTAGCGATCCGATTCTTAGTGTGTGGTAAAGATTTTTATATTAAAAAATACCTAGTGCCTGTTTCGCCATGTTCTGCAATGAAGGTCACATTAACTTAACTACTTACTTGGTAGAGATTATTTCATACAAATTCTGTTCTATTTTTTAATGTATTCGGTAAGTAGTGATAAGTAGTTCGGAGATCGTGAAATAGGTCCTGAGTGAATTTTAGACGACAAGAAACAAACTGATGTTTTGTTGTTTTCAAATATTAAAACCTTGATAAATTGGGTATTTCGGCTAAAAAGTTACGGGCTATCTAACTAGGTACTAGATATTTTCTAGAAATAATATGTACATAAGTAATGTAAAAGCAAAACATAACGCTGTATTTTTTTTCTTGTTCTCGTTTGTCAAGAAAGATACAAGTTATTTAAATAAGACTACTTCATTATTTACAGGCTTTTTGAATTATTTGGTATACAGTTTGATGTTAGTTTCTCAAGTAATATTAGTAAGCTAAAGATCGTTTCTGAATAGTCAGAAACGATCTTTCACAACTAATCAATATCAGCATTGACATCGTAGTGGTGTGGCCGTCGGACTGCGAAGCATACTTAGGTCTGGAATTTGAACCCTACACACGCACCTCTAATTTTTTGGATTATTCTGCGTATTGTATAATTATCACTTCCCAAAACGGCATGCCAGAGAGATATTTCTCGACGGCATGAAAAGTCCAGTTTTCGGCCCACGGGTGGCATACACTCTGACACCAGGTTTGGCGCTAACCTAACTAAAGAAACAATTAAATCCACTTACCCGGCATTATAGAAACAGTCTTCAAAGCCCTCAGCACCCTGAATGTCCGCAAACCAGCCAGGTTGCCGACCTCCATGCCAATGGTGGCATACCCTGAAGTGATGACCACGAAATCCAGCCAGTTCCAGGGATTCCGTAGGTATGTGTACTTATTTAATATGAACCCCTTAGCTATACACTTAATTATCATCTCCGCCGTGTAGATCGCCAGGAAAATGTATCTGGAAAAGAGTGAATCATTGTGAGTCATACTGATAAGTACAAATATGGTGTTTTTTCGATTAAAATTACAGAACAAAATATCCTGCAGTTTAGCAGATGGTTTGTCAAATACACATTCATGTATTTGTGGAAAAACGTAAAAAAGAACAATCTTTTGGTAGACAAGGGTGTTTAGGCCGAAAATATAATATAAACGTTGAATTCGATTTTACATTATTTGTTGCTGTTGGTTTATTTTCTCATCCTGGTTTTAAATTATTAAACGTTTAATTCAGATAAAAATCCATAGTACCATACATTTACAAATTTCATACAATAAAATAATAAAAATAAAATAAATTAAAATCCTAACACATACTTATTCGAATTCATGACATTAAATTAATTTTCAAAAATAAATAGAAATAAGACATTCACAGACGAAAAAAAATAAAAAATAAAATAAAGTATAATCTATCCACCGGGGAGCCAGACACGTCACCATCATACCTTGTCACTCTTCGACGACGACGACGACGGTTTTAAGTTTACTTAAATGTTTTATTCCAGAAGTGAAACATTTTTTATGTTATATTTGTTTTAGTTGTTTACTGTAGGTATCCGGATTACTGAATCCTGTAGTAATCCTACAAATTAGAGAATGTGGTTCGAATTTCGTAGGAAAGGAAGCAACTTATGCTTATAACTTAAACTTTTCTCAACAAAGTTCAGTTGAGGTCGACCATGATTTCCCCAAAGTTAGGTACTTATTTGTATTAACATTATTAATAATTTGTCAAGAAACTTGGTAAAAATAATAAAGGAGTTGCGTGTTCTACCGTTAAGAACATCATTAGGCTATTTCACAAAGTGACATTATGATTTATATTATGAAAACGGTGTTCCGGAAAAGATTGCAAAGTACCTACTTTACTTATTAATGGACTGGCATTGTGATTGAAACCCTAACCTAATGATAAAGTTCAAACTAAAATAAAACTCAAAGCTGTATTTAAATTCAAAATCTGCCTAGACTTTTCCAACTATGTATGCTGAGGTCAGCTTCCACTGTAACCGGATGCAGTCGCTCCCTGTAAAATACTAGTATTATTTTACAGGGAGCGACTGCCTATCTGACCTCTACAACTAATATCATCATCATCAGCCTCAGTATAATGTTTCCACTGTAAGGACTCAGCTCTCCTGTTTAGGGGAGCTGAGTCCTCAAATAGTAATAGGTATATGATACCTTGGTAAGATGGATGGCTGGATGCCAGACTTTCGGCGTTCGGGCGACTGACTACCTGTAAAGCTATATTTCAATGAAACTCGACCTAAACACTCGTTTAAACTTTAGATGTATGAGGAACAGGCTCTAAAGATCTTCATCCTCTAATAAAAATGGAGGATTCTCCGACCAGGCGGGTGTCCTGTCTGGTAGGGTACTACCCATAGATATCTACTGCCTGACAGTTGTCGAGTTTTTCAATAAAGTGTTGGTAACGTAGCGTAGTAGAGTTGATGTTAGTTCTTCATTTTTGTCATAGATTAGCCGCTGAAGTACTTTTTGTACTATGCTGCAGAACTAATGTATATTACTGCAGCTACAATATCTATCTTTTCGATCACAAAACCATCACAAAACGTAGGCGTCTTTCATGGCAGCGGCTTCGATATGATTTTTGTTAGATTGTGTATGTATTACACCTACATTTGGTGGTTAAGGCAGTCACAATATAAATATTAAAAGCATAATTACATAAACTCTTTGTTCAGATTCAATTTGGTACAACGAAATTAGTATGCAACTAGATGGCGTTGTTCAATTTCGTCGTAATCCTGAATCGTGCTGTCAAGATTTTTCGGTGGTTACTTATGTAGCAAAGCATGTACGGCATTGATGTATTATAACCTACATCAATGATGTACGGTATTTTTTATTTTGAGTTTGAGCAAAGAGTTTGACATTTGGAACTAAAGAGATCACGCCAAAAAGATCTAATACAATTTTACACTAGTCTTTCATTAATCCGAGTTACGCGAAGTATTGTTCACTCTTGGAAATGAAAACGTGTTTGTTCGCATTGAACTTTACTAAATCAAGTTTAACTTAAACTTCAACGATTCGAAATAAATCAATTTCAACCTCATACCTAAAGCACAGTTGTTTCAAGTTATAAGTTCACAGGTGAAACCTTGTACCGTAGTAGCTACCTGTGTAATCCTACCTTTAAAGGGTTGGGTATACCCTTCCCTAATACGGAACCACCACACGGCACATGGCGCCATATTCTACGGCTTAATTACCATTTGTAGGCCAAGATCTGATGGTCACCCTGAAATTTATGATACTTCGAGGTGTCACTAAATGTTACCCTACTGTTTGACTGTCTGTAATCATTACGAATTTAATCAAGAGAAAAATAAGGGCCGTGGGAAAGGAGGCCAGTTTCCTTTTTTGGGGGACAAAAGAGGTTTTATACAAATAAAAACAGGAACTCTTTCAAGCAGGAAAAGGTTTATGGCCATTCACGATCGTTTCAGCACCATTTTACAGATTTTAGAATAGGTATTTTTCTATTAAAATGTTTTGAGGTAAATGCAATAATATTAACGAGAACAAAACGTCGATAAGAAATACTCGTTGAGAGAATTTCGCGTAATAAAATGCAGATGATTCGAATTTTACGGTCGGTTTTGTTATTAAACTCTAAAACATGTTTGAACACATAAAACCTTAACGATATTTACCCGTTCTTACTGGCGCACCGGAGCTAATATTTTGTCATTAAACACTAGTTTATACAAAGTGCTTTACCTTAATAAAGGTAACCTCTAACCAAAAACTATCCAGACTTGGTTCCTTCATTTGCATACAGTTTTATGAAACGAAAAACCTCGCTTTCGGACACGAATCGTTTGGAATTTTAAAGTAAAATTGCAAAAATAGAGGAGTACCTATACTATTCTTTGCTATTCTTCCAACTGGTATTTTTGGACGAAAATGTTTCTTTTAACCGACTTTTAAATAAAATAAAAGAGAAAGTTATGTATGGCAAATATAATTCGCGACCAAAAAAAAAATATACAAGGTTATAATCAGTAGAATCTTGAAATTAAAACATTTTAACTTCATCATAAAATATCGTCGCACAGATTTATAGGACGCTTTTATCAGTACTAAATACCTACAGCGAAACGACAAACCATAAAATCTGTCGAAACACCATCAAACCATAAATAAGCCATCGAAGGGAATATTTTCAAGAATTTCGTGGTTAATTTGATAAAGAAAAAAAAGCGGGTTCATTATTTCGTCGGTCAACAACATTTTAAGATGGCCGCCATTGATGTACGCCATCTTGGGTCCCTCATTTTCCCGCGAATTTTAATAAAGTTATGCAAACGACGTCTTCTGAGTATGACATGATTTGATTAATTGCTTTCATGATTTTTTGGATTTAATATCTATTTGATTTAGGTACTTTTTGACTTTAATATCTACACCGAATATAAAAATATTAGGTACCGTATATGCTCGTAGTTTTTAACTGATTATACACATATAGCCAAAAAAAATTATGAGCCTGTACCCCAGAATGTACAGACTGCAGGACATCAAGCTCCCACAATATATTTTTCTTCATCTTTTTCTAATGTAGAAACATAGTACTCAACAGTTATGTTTACCTCAACTAAAGTGCACCGTAAGTAAGTACAAAATTACAATACACTCACACAATATGTCAAAGCTACATTTCAGACTACTAAACGTGCCAGCATTTAATTGTTTCCTTTCCATTCAGTGTAATAAACGATTGTTTCCACGAAAATGCTTGTTTGTGTCGTAACCTGTGCTTCCTACATGCAGGCGGGTAAATAGACATGCAATGTCCTCGTTAACAGTGCCAGCATCGGAGCAAGTAATGAAGGAGCCGTGTTTTCCCATACTTAGGTGTGTATCTACGTCACTTAAACGTAATTTACTTTCCTACACCGGATCATAATGTGGTCCCGCGTAATTTATCATCGAGGTTGAATAGCCAAGTTAGTTGGTAGGTTAGTAACCGTTTTATAAGGCTTTTTTGGAATACCAGAAGTTGGTTATCATTGTTATTTTATAAGTAAAAAAGTATTGTGTGAATACGCCTTAATAATACTATAATGAAGATTAGTTGACCTTCGATTTTCACACGTTTTATATGGTTAATCAAAATGAAAAAAAAAAATTTGACGCACCACATCAAGTGGGGTATCGTTGAATAGGTATTTGAAAATGAATATTAGGTTTCCTTTATCATTTTTCATTTTATAAAACCGTTTAGGATATATAACGATTTAAAGTTATTAGAACAAACAATATCGCATTTCTTACTTATAACCGGATTTTTTTACGTGTACGGAATGAATATAAAATCGAATCGAAATCTACCGTCTTATAATAGTAATAACGAAGTTAATGAAAACTGACTAAAATGTGTTAAATAAAAAAATGTAGTTAAAAAACTAAAAAACCCGACTGAAAAAACGGAAAAGCAAAAAACAAGCACATTTTAAATTAAACAAAACTTGTAAGCAGGCGGGGTCCATTCTATTTTCATTTCATAATTTAATATTCAAATGAACCCCGCCTGCTTCCAAGTTTTGTTTAATTTAAAATGTGCTTGTTTTTTGCTTTTCCGTTTTTTCAGTCGGGTTTTTTAGTTTTTTAACTACATTTTTTTATTTAACACTTTTTAGTCAGTTTTCATTAACTTCGTTATTACTATTATAAGACGGTAGATTTCGATTCGATTTTATATTCATTCCGTACACGTAAAAAAATCCGGTTATAAGTAAGAAATGCGATATTGTTTGTTCTAATAACTTTAAATCGTTATATATCCTAAACGGTTTTATAAAATGAAAAATGATAAAGGAAACCTAATATTCATTTTCAAATACCTATTCAACGATACCCCACTTGATGTGGTGCGTCAAATTTTTTTTTTTCATTTTGACAATATGGCGACTAGTTGTTACTTTAGTGAGTATTGTTTATTGTAATGTTTTTAGTGACACTCGCGAGGTCAAGACGAATCGATTGACGTACGGATCATCAAAATCGGCCAAGGCGTTTGGCCTCTACAGTGCCACATAGGAACAAACATACATACATACATACATACATAGACTGATAAACACATAACCCTTCTTTGCTTTGCGCAGTCGGGTAAAAAGGTTTTACTTATAGCAATTTTAGTCAAAATGCCGGCCGTCGCTCCAGTAAAAAATTGGTTGCTATTAATTAATAAATTAGAAAAAAAAATAGAAAAAAAATATCTAATGGCATTTCATAATTTTTTTTTACCGGTATCAGCCAGTATTTTAAAGCAAACAAGAGTTCTAGTTTTAGTATTATATTGTTTATCTCAATTTATGTACAGGGCTACATGGTTGGTTTTCCATTTGCTTCGATTTATTTTCACACGTGTACCTACGGTTAAAAAGGTTTAATAGTTTTAGTCAAAAGGCTGGCCACTTTTGCAGTAAGAAAATTGGATGCTATTTACTACGACAGAAAAATTAATTATAAAAAAATGTATGATCTAATGGCATTCCACAATTTTTTTGACCGGCATCAGCCAGTATTATAAAGAAAAGAGTTTATTTTATATAGATACCACAATACAAGTAGGAACAGTGCTACATGGCTTGAATTCCATTTGTGAAATTGTCACGAATTTGTTTGCTTGCAAGACATGATCAATAACAAAAATACTTTTAATTTTAAAGTTAGTGTTGAGAACGTAACGTAAACTTTACAATACCATTACGTATGTTTGAACCTTTTGCCAAAACGTGTATCAATTCTCTCCACACATGCTACTTAATTATCTAACGACCGATTGCCAAGGCATAACTCCGACTAAGTCATCTATATTGCATTCTTGATTTAGTTTTCAAACATGTTAACACTATTTTTTTTTGAAAATCTACTTTGTATTCTACATTCAAAGGGTCAGTGCACCCTAAACCTTCAAATATTTTTATGACTTTTTCAATTTCTGGAATCAACTTGATTTAAAGTGGTATAAAGTTGACATTAGTTTAAGTAAAACATGGATTTTAGTAGACCGTAATGGTACTGGTGTGGTGCCTAAAATGTGCGGTATAGCGGTACCGCAGTATAACTGAATTACTCATAGAGCTACACTCACATAGCGGTGCGGAATTTAATTACACTGAGATAGAGCAAACGAATTTAACTAGGACCATGGTCGAAATTTGGGCTCGAAAATTGAAATTCGTGGTCCTATCATTTCAAACACAAGTTTTTACTCACGGTATAACCGGAGGTGCTTTCGGTATGTGCTAAAACCAAAAACACATGTCATTTTTTACCAACCAGCACTTTATAGGGCCGCGTGGTCGATTATTGGTCATTCCGTGTCATAGAGAGGAGGCCTGTATCCCAGCAGTTTACAGGAACAGGAATATTATAAGCTGATTATGCTTAAACTGACTTTACCGTACGTTCATTCTTTATTAGACTTTAAAACTTGAATTCTGCCAAATGTAACCGTAACCCGCTAACCTACAAAGGCGTGAAATCAGAAACAGACCTCTCGATCTGTAAGTCATTGAAGAATTTATTCTGTCTTTCGACAGAAATAATTTCATTCCAATTAGTATGGATTTTTAAACAAAGTCTTGTGAATTTGATCTCAAATTAATAACTCCTCAATGGCAAAACCAAGGACAGGGTTTGAGAAATCTTGTGCGTCTACGGCCACCACCTGAAAAAGTTAATAGTGCTAAGATTTAATTGAGATATTTCACAGTCTTTCCACTTATTTTCCAATTTTAATTGATACCTATATTGAAAGCTTTAAATGGGGCAATCAAGGCAATGGCAATCTGTCTAGCATTTTACTAACTATGTTGGGTTCGGCTCCCAGTCTAACCGGATGAAGCTAAATACGTATTTTATATGGAGAAATTGCCTACCTGACCTCCTCAACTCAGTCAATACTAGGACACTGACTACCAAAGATCTTGATGTCAGCCGGGACCAACGGCTATCTTGTTAAAGGTCGAAATTAATATGTAGTAACAAACAATGGTCACAAATCTATCCTCAAGTTCAGAACAAAGGATTCACTCATCCTAACAAACCTTACAAATCCCTGTTCATCCAAATCCAATTAAATTAAATTCAAACTTAAAATATTAATTATGAAAATGAATATTCTTGCGAAGCTGTGAATGCAATAGCGTTTGAGTAAATCTCAGTTAACTTTATTAGCCCGTAAAAGCTGTCGGCAACTATCCCACTTCATCATACTAGTTTTGTTAAAATAAACTTTAGAATGTGATATATAGTAGCCTGGGATACTCGGAATACTGGGATACTTTGGTCTAGTTGTCCCCAGTGTGCGACAATTCGCTATAGAATAGGTGTATTTTCCAATTTCGCTCGTACTAAGTTGTTTACAGAAACAACTGTTGCTGTTTCTGGTTTCTGTGTAATTGTGGAACATGGAATGTCCATTAAAGATCGAGTTGTGTTGTCGTAGGTGGCTCAAGATATCGGTGTGTATATTTGGGCTTTGGAGAATGGTTAATGGTAGGTACCTACTCTCTACAAACTGTGGCTAAAATAGGGAAACTTTATCAACATCGCTTGGAACGCACTGCCTACTTAGATGAGGACTAATATTATAGAATAGTATGGAACAAAATTAATTCTACGTCGACGTCAAGAGAATGATGATAAAAACTCACACTGACAGTTACGGGATATCTTCCGTAATTTTAAATACCCATATATGTTTGTTAAATATAATTATTTAAAAGCAACAGACAGCTTTACTGTGAGTTCGATCCAGTAGGTAGTGCGCGACTAAGAAAGAGGGTAGACAGATTTGTCTGCATCTAAGTTTTTTGACCATTCACTCGTATTCCCCAGTTATCCGACGATCTTGGTGCTTGCAACAACGCGCAACATCAAAATAATTATGTCTTCAATTTTATGGGTCAAAAAAAAATCTGGCGAGGTTTTCCTTCACAGTTGTGAGAGCAGTAGTGATGAAATAAATTAGACATAATTACCAGGTTCAATATTATAGAAAAGCATTGTATGGTTACATTGTAACCATATTTCTATTTCAGTTTTGAAACTTTCTGGCTCAAAACAAAGCGGTACAATGTCGTTAACTTCATTGTTTGACTAGCTAAGAATTAGGTTAATACTCCTATAACAAGTTGAGCTGCGCTGAGCTGGTTAGTTAATCAATACTTTTGTGTGGTTAAATAATTAGTTGGAATCGGTTATTGTTGTTATAATTGCTTCTTGAATCATTTAGACAGTTGCGCCATAATTAAATCAAAGTTTGAGCGAGTTTCAATTGTACTTACTTATCTGATGCAGATTTTTATCGGAAAGTTACATTAAAATAATCTATGTTTATCAGGATCCTTTCCCAAAAACCGCGATGTAACTTTCATACAATCTTTAGTCCTTTAACTCCTCCATTTCAGCTGCATCAGGCAGTTTGTCT
The DNA here is from genome assembly GCA_949316265.1 of Diarsia mendica. Taxonomy (NCBI): domain Eukaryota; kingdom Metazoa; phylum Arthropoda; class Insecta; order Lepidoptera; family Noctuidae; genus Diarsia; species Diarsia mendica. The sequence continues at coordinate 16,612,460 of OX438902.1, read as the reverse complement.
GCCAATTTAAGATATACCTATATTCAGTAGATCCTCTTATAGGATGAATGTTTATGAGCAGCAAATTTTTTTTGGCATTTTTTTTTATTTCGTAGGACTGTCAGCATAATATTGTGTTTTATTGTAGTAATAGTGCGGGATACGGCGAACAATTAGAATCAATCTAGTTTTGTCACTAGAAAAATATTATAGTGACATTGACGTATCGAATAGTAGAGTACCGGGCATGAGTTGTTATGACAGTTACAAAAAAAAAAAAACAAACAAACATCCGAATTGAGAACCTCCTTCTTTTTTTAGAAGTCGGTTAAAAATAGATGTATCATGCATTCAATTTTAGAAAAAGTGCATATCGGTCATACCTCAGTGACAGTCAGTTAAGTTATAATACAATTGCTCGTTGTTATATACTTTTATAGCAAAATTAGTAGATACGAAATTATAATATTTATTTACCTTTTTATTTATCAACTTACTGTACATCACACAGGGTACATGACATGGTAATCCCAATTCGATAAATGCGATATCATTACTGCAGAGATACATGGAATTAATCGTTCTAGTGTTCCCCACTAGAACGATTTCAACACGGTACTAATAACGCGTCGATCATTCGATGATTTATAGTGACGGCAAGGAATTGCTGTAGTTAAGTAACAGTAATGTGTGCCTTAGGTCGATTTTCGCTTGCATTTTCTTCCGGCTGTGGAAGACGAGGACAATAATCCGACCTCAAAAAAATGGGGATAAGAGCAGGTAGAGTTTCACTGTGCAGAGGATGCATGAAAGCGGAAGAAACGCCACGGCACGTACTCCTAGAGTGTAGGAGCGTAGCAAACACCGGGCACTATCCAGAAGCCTGCAGCAGTCTGGGAAGGCTGCTACAATTCTGGGACGACCTATGTTGGTTGGAGTAGGTAATATTTAATTTCACACACAATGGCCCAATTAAGAGGCTAATAAGTGCGGATAAAAGCCCAGTTACACTAAGAGCAGGTTTAGTATGATGATGTTGTTTTCTTCCTTGTGAGTGTCATTTTACAGTTATTTTTGGTACATTACTGTACGAGGGTTAAAATGTAGCGTGGTTAAAGAAAGAGATCAAATTAGAAGACATCTACCAACCCACACTGATAATGCAAGGTGAACTACAAGTCACTTCGTCTGGCTGATGAGAGGTCTGGGTGGGAGGGGAGCAGTATTATGACGATTACACTTTATGCTTACTGTAATGAAGCTGCTAGTATTAATAGCTTTAACCTTAATACTTTTCAAGGTAAGCTTAAACTAGCAAGTAAAAATATCTAGCACGTTGAAGGGGAGAAGGAATATCTTCTTCACTATATATATAAAATTCCCGTGTCACAGTGTTAGTGGCCATACTCCACGGAAACGGCTTGATCGATTTTAATGAAATTTTGTGTGTATATTCAGTACTTTTCACTCTCCTAACCCCACTCGAAGGTAGGGTAGGTAGAAAAAGGTTCAATGCAACGCATGCAGGGCACAGCTAGTATACAATAACATTCAGTTTCATAACCCGTCAATCAATGGACCCCCCTTGGAGTATAATAAATCCTCATCAGTATCATACTCCTATTCATTTCCCGTTCATGTACTTTATACAAAGTTCGGCTAAATGTTCTCGAGATCATAACTCAATGAACATAGACAACAAAAGAGGTCATGTGTGAGCGGAATAAGCGTAAAATGGCCGCCATTGTCTATGCCTGCAACGGACACGCTTCAATTTATGGACGGATAATTTTCACATGAAATCATAAATTCTGTCCGCTGCCTGGGTTTGTACTACCATCTCTTGGTGGATTAGTTTAATCCCACTCATTTCAGCGTGGGATAAGTATAGCTCCATCTACTTCAAAATAATAATGATTTGATATTTTAGAGGTGATGGTAGGTCTCGTGAGATTTTGAGAAGACTTAAAATGGACCGCACTTATATTGAAACTTATTTCTTGCTGGGTAAGGTTGATATTCTAGTGTAACGTCTTGTTTATGGTCTGAAAGACTTCCGAACGCTTGTCAAACGGAATTCTGTCGCGTGGTTGTGACAGGTACCGGGTGACTTAAGTATATCGAGGTCTTTCGATTGAATTTGTGTTCAAGCTTATGGTTTTTGGAGTTCAATTTCCGTTGAAATATGTTGGGTGCTCAGGTTCTTTCGAAGAGTTTGGACTTTTTCTGAGCGATGAAAGTAAGACTATAATGGATGAAGAAAACAAAGAGGTAATTAAAAAAAAATCGGTTGTCTGTAAAGTCGGTTTACTGGCGATACTTGAACGTGACAACGTCATAAGAAAATACAGCACTTACATTGCTATAAACAAACAATTAACACGCCGTTGCTATGGAACGCCTCAGAGCGAGGTAACGACGCATGACGTCATCTTTTTTCGTGCGTGCAGCCGGCCATCGAATTATAAGACGTTATCACGTCAAAAAAAAAGTAATTTCTCTACAAATTGAAACGAAATGTCTGACTGAATGTCTGAATGGGGATGTTTCCTGACTAAAAAATAAATGATTATGTTTAGTCCATCAGTTAGATTATATCGAAAACTATTGGATATAATGTGTAGTGTTTGTAGATTATATAGTTCTGTCGTCTCACACGCCGCGCGCTATAGTATGGTGGGGGCATACAGCCCGTCCCTCACTCACTCTGTTTGGAACCACGAAGCGGGACGGACGCGCGTGCGGCGAGTTGGGCAGTGACTCAGTGAGCCGATATAAAGTTAAGTGCACGAACAGTACATTTTGGCGACGAGTATTGTAAGTACTGTGTTTTTTTTTTCTGATTGAAAAAATGCGAAATTGTCGGCGTTTATTTTTTGGTAAGGAAAGGTTAGAAGGAAAGCTTAATATTGGTGTGCAAGTTTATAATAATTTAACGTGGGTTATTTACTGCAACAAAACTTTGCTTTGTCGTTGTGGATAGTTGACTTTTGCGGGAGGAAGGACATGAGTTAAATACTTATAATATACGTTGATGATAATGCTTAGCTTGATCATTTTGTTTATGTAAACATTTTTATTTTATCATGTGATAAGATCATGTTAAAACGTAAAAGGAAGTTGTTACGTAACTATGCAAACAATACCCTCTAACGTCTATATTATGTAGCATAAATATAAGCATTAATCGAATTTCATTTTAACAAATATAGTGCTAAATGGAAACAAACACCAACAAAATGGTAGTTGTGTATAATGCAGGTATACCAATAATAAACATACAGTTAATTAGGATATTATAAATCTGTAGTTATTCTACCTACCCTCTATTCTATCGGGTTCGAGCCCCGATTTAATTTGCTGATTTCTGGTTATCATAACAATTAGTATTTATTATTTGAAATATGTTTTTATCGTAATTAGTTAAATACGGAGTATCTGTTGCTTAAAACTTGAAAAGATGATTGTTTTATTGTAGAACAAAACGGTTGATGCCGTATTGTTTACATATTTTGAGCGATAAGGTGTTGATTAATGGGTTGAATTATCCTATTAATTACGGTTACATTGCGTACATAGGGAAGTTAGTCAGAACGGATGATGCCCGTTCATGACTAGAAGTGTTATGATCAATAATGATTGAAGCTTTCGTGAAGGTTTGTCAGAACGGATGATGCCCGTTCATGACTAGGAAGAAGTATTATGATGAATTATGTTGGTCAGAACGGATGATGCCGGTTCATGACTAGAAGTATTAGGATGTGATGATGGAAGCTTTCTTAAAAGTTGATTAGAACGGATGATGCCCTTTCATGACTAAAAGTATTATAATGATTGTAGACTGCTATTAATATGTTGAACGTAGTCGTTACTTCAAAACGGAACTGATTTAGTTACATTGATTGGTACCTAAACATTCGTGTACTAATACAACAAACGTCAATGACGAGTGCTTTGATTATTGGCAGAAACAAATTGGAGTGTTGTTAGCATTGATTTATATATTACTGCGTAGTTGTTAGTAATACTAAGTTATGCATTTTGCACATTATAACGATATTTTGGGTTCAAATTGAAGGCGGCTGTTATTTAATTATGATTGTAACGAAGTTAGACCATGATTGTTATTATACGGTGAGGCTCTTTATGGTTGACAATTATATTTGCGGTCTTGAGTAATCTTGGATACCAGTGATAGACATGCTGTTTATCCAAATTAACACTTTTAATCTGTCAATGATCAAAGTTAACATTGTCGTTAGAGGTAGTTGCTTATGCAGACGGTACCTAATGATCTCGTAGGTATACATTTCGGTCCAAATGGACTGGGATGAAATACAATTAGATCAAGAGGTAGTTTCATTAATTTGGAACGGTACCTAAATGGTCTGGATTCATTAATTTGGAACAGTATCAAAATCAGTCCAAAAGTCCAAATGGATTGGGATGAAATACAATAAAATTAATAGGTAGTTTCATAAATAACAGTCCAAATGGATTGAGATGAAATACAATACCTACCTAAAATTAAAAGGTAGTTTCAGTAATTTGGAACGGTACCTAAATGATCTTGTATAAATAACAGTCCAAATGGATTGGATGAAATACAATAAAATTAAAAGGTAGTTTCATTAATTTGGAAAGTTACCTAAAGAGGTAGTTCCATTAATTTGGAACGGTACCAAAAGAAGTAGTTCCATTAATTTGGAACCATACCTAAAGACTTAGTTCTATTAATTTGGAACGGTACCTAAAGACGAAAGTTACATCGTCAGAGGTAGTTTGTTATCAAACAGTACCTAAATGAGCTTGTATAAATACTGGGATAAAATACAATAAGATCAAGAGTTATTTCGATTAACTCGAAACGGTACCTAAAGAAGGAAATTACCCCTTCCATCCAGGTAGACCACAAGTATGTCGCACATACGACCTCAACAGTCGTTGGACTGTGTCGGTGACCTAGTTTCAGTTGGTTTACGTTGGGAAAAAACGTGCACCAGAGTCAGACCTGACGGCTACCAAGTTACCACACTCAGGTGGCCTTAGGGCAATAGAGCTTTACTCTTACTCATGGGTCGGTTAACCCTTCCAGAAATATAATATTCCCGATGCACATGTAGAAACTACTAAGAGGACCTTGTGGCTTAATAATATCTGCCACTCAGGTCGATCTTCAGGTTAAGCCACGCTTGCCTTGATTGGTCTGTGAATGGGTTGATCGCCCATTACATATCGTTTCCTCCGTGCCTCGGAAAGCACGTTAAGCTGTTGGTTCCGACTGCCATTTAGATCTTTGGCAGTCGTTACGGGTGGTCAGTGACCTGAAAGTCTGACAACCAGTCTTACCGGAGGGCACCGTATTACCTAGTATTAGCTGTCTTGTGAAGATCAAATAAGCAGTCGTTCTATGTAAAATACTGGTATTCAGCTGCATCCGGTTAGACTGGAAGCCGACCCCAACATAGTTGGGAAAAGGCTAGGCAGATGATGACTGGTAGAAACTACTAGTGGTAACAATTATGTATTTACTGTTGCTATCAACAAGCTCGATGAATATTTGCCCCCTAAACAAAGTCGTGTTTATAAGCGTCACTTGTTGAAGCTCATCAAATAATAAAGTGTGGGAAAATTTACAAGTTTCTGGTCAGACTTGGACATCTGAGCTTAAAAGTAAATTCATGTGTGCGTTGTGGACTTGTGGTGGCAGTCATTCAACTGATACTAAAGTTGTCCAGCCCGAGATAAGAATTGTCTCAAGTGTGGGATTTTTGAATATTTTCAAAACAGTGTAAGACTAAGGCGCTGTGTTGAAATTGAGATGTAACGTCATTCTCAAAGACAACGGTGTCCTTGTTGAAAATCAAGTAATATCTAAAAAAAGGAGATTTATGGCCTACGTTAGTCTTAATACTTTAACCGTTCTAGGGTCTATTGACTCTGACTCTAAACAATTGGTAACAGTTTTTGTAGAGCCAAAGCCAAATTTTATATTGTAAAAATGGGACTAGAAATTTGCTAGGGAAAGACACCGCCAAATACCAATGCAGTCTATGGTGTGTTCCCTAAAATTAAAGATGATCTAATTCATATTCTTATAGATAAATTAATTCAACCAGTTGCTCAGCTTTATCGAAGAGTATACCCTAACGGGACAGCGTTAGAGTATAAAATTAATAAAAATAAAAAGACCAAGAGTTTGTTGAGTTTGACACTATATATACCCAGTATAGGCCCATCTGACTGGATCCCTCCATTGGTACCTGTTAAAAAAGCAGATTTACCATTATGAAGGTACAAATAGCAAATGTGAAAAGATAACAATGTTCTACTAAATGATGCAAAATGTGCATTAGAGTTCATCAAATTGGTTTCTCGGTCATCAGTTCATCACTTATCTTTGTTTAAGGACAATTTACTGTTGCGCGAAAATAAAATAGGATCATAAAGCGAGGTCAAATATTTTAGCAGCTGCTCAGAAGGTCACTCGAGCATAGTAGTCATGGAAATAATAATAATAAATTTATTTTTCTCATTTATACACAATAATCATACAATGTCAAATATCTACATGGAGACTGGTGTCTGTTTTAGGTAGAACCTGTATTACAGATCACCAGGCTAACCCGCCGTCGGACATTTCTCATAAGACATAATAATTATAATTAAATGAACAAAATTAAATGAGTATAAACAATTCAAATAAGTAAATACAAATGAATTAAATTAGAGATAAATTAAATTACAAATAAATCTAATTAGAACATTAATGGTAAGGACTTCGTAATGTAAAATGTTACCAGTTGATGCCTGGTAGTCCGGAAACAGGTAACGCCTGTAAGGACTTCGTAATGTTAAATGTTACCAGATGATGCCTGGTAGTCCGGAAACAGGTAACGCCTGTAAGGACTTCGTAATGTAAAATGTTACCAGTTGATGCCTGGTAGTCCGGAAACAGGTAGCGCCTGTAAGGACTTCGTAATGTAAAATGTTACCAGATGATGCCTGGTAGTCCGGAAACAGGTAGCGCCTGTAAGGACTTCGTAATGTAAAATGTTACCAGTTGATGCCTGGTAGTCCGGAAACAGGTAACGCCTGTAAGGACTTCGTAATGTTAAATGTTACCAGATGATGCCTGGTAGTCCGGAAACAGGTAACGCCTGTAAGGACTTCGTAATGTAAAATGTTACCAGTTGATGCCTGGTAGTCCGGAAACAGGTAGCGCCTGTAAGGACTTCGTAATGTAAAATGTTACCAGATGATGCCTGGTAGTCCGGAAAAAGGTAGCGCCTGTAAGGACTTCGTAATGTAAAATGTTGCCAGATGATGCCTGGTAGTCCGGAAACAGGTAACGCCTGTAAGGACTTCGTAATCTAATTTGGTACAGGTGATGCCTGTAAGTACATGATGCGATGCGACGTAGTTATGTCAGTGTTTGATACATGGAGGTTTTATATGGGTGATGCCCGTAATTTGAAGTTTTGTGTACGGATAACTCCCGTTTACTGAAGTTTAAAGAAAATTGAAACAATATTGTTAGTCTAATATGGACTATGGTTTAAATGTATACTGTATGAAATAAATAATGAATGTGTCAGGTTGTTAAAAGGATGATGCCCATTTGGTGACCTAAATTAGCCACTCTTTATTGTTTCATTGTCCACAAATTAAAATATGATGTCAAGCCTTACCTTAGAACAATTTGAGTGCGATGGTGAAGCAGGATCTGTTGGAGGATTAGAACGGAAGCGAAGTGTTATAAGGTTAAATGTTAATAACAAAAGATTAATTGGGAAGTGAAGGAAGTATTAAATTAGTTAGTTATTTCAAAGTGTTTGTTAAAACCAGAATATTGGAAAGATTATTGATGCTATTAATGTTATGCTGAATCGTAACCTTTAGTTGATTATGATATTTGAAAAGTCAATGGAAAAGGAATAAAGAAAAAAATAATAAAGAATATCTGACCCAATTGGCGAAAAGTGGCGGACATTGATCAAAATAGTTTTAAACTAAAGAGTACATTACCTTTGTGATGCCAATTAAAATGTAGAAGGTTGTTATGATGCTCTAATAAAGATGCTACTAAATATAATAAAAGTTATTATTGTATCTAAAACTTTCATTAAAATAAGGAAGAGATGTAGTGTTTGTAGATTATATAGTTCTGTCGTCTCACACGCCGCGCGCTATAGTATGGTGGGGGCATACAGCCCGTCCCTCACTCACTCTGTTTGGAACCACGAAGCGGGACGGACGCGCGTGCGGCGAGTCGGGCAGTGACTCAGTGAGCCGATATAAAGTTAAGTGCACGAACAGTACATAATGTATACGTGTTTTTTGTTTTATCAAATTAATAAAATAATACGGATATAAAACGCGTTAAAGATCATGCCATGAGTGGCGGGGGGCTTGTGACGTCGTGTTTATGACGTCACGAGTTTTTAGAGCACTGTACCGTAAAATATAATTATGTCCAATATTTTTGGAAATCTATCTGACGGACTAATTAGATTTTTTTGTCAACTACCCTATTCTTCCTCAAGAATGTATACTCCTCTGAAGAATTTAGCGCAATGCTACATTGTTACCAAAATTTATTCTAAAATTCAACGAAAGCACATTTCAGTAATCTGTTCTTGCAGACATAAACAAAATGTTGAATATATTTGGTTTCGTTACAAGACAAACAATGAGTTTACAGCTGAAAACATTGCTGAAAATGTGTTTTTATTTATTTGTTCTTCGCTGTGAGACTAATTAAAACTTGTTGATGTGTTTTAACGCTGAATTCTGTTTTTGACTGACTAAATAAGCTTTTCTTAGTATTGATAGGTTGACGTAGTACCGAGCGATACATAAGATATACAAATAACATCACGCCTGTAATCCCCGAAGGGTAAGTCAGAGGTGTACATAATAGCATACCCACATTTATGTTCAAGTCTCATAATGTAATAGGGGGGAGAATAACTCAGCTGACCACGGTGAAAACGAAACTCCAGAGTCTGCAACGCTTAGCTAGTGTAGCAGCTACTGGATGCATGAGAACAACTCCATCAGCAGCGTTAGAGTATCTTCTAAATTTAAGACCTCTGGATCTGGTCATACAGGAGGAAGCTCAGGCAACCGCTTTAAGACTAAGATCAAACGGACTATGGAAAGTAAATACAGAAACAACACACTCAAAAGTTTTGCATGGGATTCTGAAGGAAATACCACTCCTTGAGGCGCCCATGGATAAAACTTCATGCCACCATGTGTTCGATAGAAGTTACGACATCCAACTCACTGCAGAAGCAGTAGATAGCTCTGGCATCAATGAAGTTAGGATATATACGGACGGCTCCAAGACCTCACACGGTACTGGAGCCGGCGTCTTCTCGAATGATCTAAACATTTCAATATCAAATACCCTAGATAAATTAAACACAATCTTCCAAGCCGAATGTATCGGTATCACCAGAGCGGCACAAGCAGTTGCAGCCAGAGACGTCAGTGATTTTAAAATAAAGATCATCTCAGACAGTGCATCGGTGCTTCAAGCCCTAAAAAACAACACAATTACCTCTGTCCTAATACTGGAATGCCACAATGCACTCCAATCCATTGCAACCACAAATAGTGTAACCCTGCAATGGATAAAAGGACATAGCAACTCGCTGGTTAATGACGCAGCAGATGAGCTGGCCAAGAGAGGCTCAAGCAGTACAGTATTTGGACCGGAACCACTACTGCCCATACCTCAGGCCCAAATAAAAACATGGCTGCGTTCAAGAACCACAGAAAAACACCTCACCGAATGGAGAAACAGTGAAGGATGCAGGCAAACAAAAGATGCAGTTCCGGAGGCATCAATGAAGTTTAGTCGCAATCTCATCAAACTTAAAAGGGACAAACTCCGTAAAATCAAAGGAATTTTAACGGGTCACTGTTCCCTAAACAAACATCTACATAACATAGGTGTAACAGACAGCCCACTGTGCAGAGGATGCATGGAAGCGGAAGAAACGCCACGGCACGTACTCCTAGAGTGCAGGAGCGTAGCAGATCACCGGGCACAAACTCTACAATCCCCATTAACTCTCCCGGAAGCCTGCAGCAGTCTGGCAAGGCTGTTGCAATTCTGGGACGACCTATGTTGGTTGGAGTAGGTATTTTTAAAACATCACGCACAATGGCCCAATCAAGAGGCTAAGTGCGGATAAAAGCCCCGTTAAACTAAACTAAACTAAACTAAGGGGGGAGAATATTGCTATCCAACCCAACTGATCTGCCTTTGCAACTGATGATTTCTTAAGGGAAAAACAAGAGCATTTGGCCCGACCTGGGATTCGAACCAAAGACCTCATGTTCATTAGTTCTTACAACTAGACGAATCAACGAGTCAGACAAACCACTACTAAACCAATAAGTCGCTCTAAAATTCATTCTGGAAACAATTCCAAGTTTTTTGGACTTAGTTAATTAACATGCAAATTCGTGAATATTGCAATGGCCGAAAATATCGGCTCCGGAAATAGATAAAATAGGAATTAAATTCAGAGAAGTTTTGATTTGTGTTATTATATCGAAATTGGGTTATCGAGAAATAGTTATGGACACTCGGGAATAGGTACAGTTCAAATTCAAATTGTTTCATGAAAATTTCTAAATTACATTTCAATGTAATTGAGCAATGCTTGTCGCTTCGCGCTTGTATTTCCGATGAGTGAGGCAAAGGAGTGCCCGTCAGGTTTACGGGTTGTTCGAAAGAGATACCGCGGCCTCGACACAAAGGGCTAAGAAAGACCATGGGTGGTTTTTAGTCAGTATATAGGTCTGAAATCCCCTACCGCCAGATTGGGAGAGTCATTTGATGATTTGAGCTTAACGTGCTTTTCGAGGCGCGGAGGAAACTCGGTATGTAATGGGTGTTCATCTATCCACAGACCAACCTAGGCTAGCGCGGCTTCAACTCAAGATCAAATTATAATTATTTTTATTCTTGCCTAATTTCCAATTGAATCTTTTGAATAATTTTTTTTTTTATTTTCTTTTCCTTTTAATAATGATACTAATTATTGAATGTTACTAACTGAATGGAACGCTTTTTATGTTTGTTTAAATTTCTTGTTTGTTTAGTAAATGTTTTTATGTTTAATAATTTTTGCATGCCGTAAGGCAAAATGTATCAGGACGCTTATCAAAATACCATCATATCTGTATACCTACATTATTGGCAAATAAATGATTCTATTCTATTCTATCAACCCGAGTGGCAGTTATTATAAGGCCACGAGCTCCTCCTTACTAGGTACATAAAATAATGCTTAAGCTGACTAACAGTGTTGCTTATCACGAAATCAAAAGCGAACTAACTATACAGCTAATATTAACGTAAGCTCGTTACAGCCAATAAAATGTTTTCGTTCACAATCCATCATTACTTGTGGGTTCTTATTTACCCTGGCTGTTTGCTCAATCGATCAAAGTCATGACTGAAATCAGGCTCCCTTGGCCGAAGCAAGTTAATTTTAGAAGCTTGCAGCTTTTGTATGAGCAGATTTTTAAATGAGACATCAAATTTATTTAAAGTAGGCCAGTTAGAGGCACTTTTGAATAGTAACAAGACAAAAAAATTAAAAAAAGAAGCCCAGTCACAAGGTATGATAACTGTGAATGTACTGTAGTTGCCCATTCCCTAGCGTAGATCTCTCTAGAGGAGAACTGGCAAGAAACTCCATGGATATATAAAGAAAACGACACGACACGGACGACACGACGACACACGACACGGACGACACGGTTGGCGCAGTGGCTCAAGCAATGGACTGCTGCGCTGCGTGTTGCGGTGTCGATCCCCGCACGGAACAAATATTTGTATGACCTACAGATAGTTGTTCCGGGTCTGGGTATTTGTGTATGTGAGTTAAAATGTTTGTGAACGCACCCATTATACAGGAGAAATTCCTAGTGTGGGGCAACGTTTTTTAGAAAAAAAAAAAAAAATTGGAAACCGATTTAGGTATGTAATATAATATCATTCTATTTTCTACTTGTTCCTACATGATCCGGTTTATACGACTTGACGAAACGTCGAGATTTATGTGTTATGCGCACCTTCTGGAATAATTATATATCATTAACTCATTTGTTTTAATTACCCGACTGCGGCGAAGCCCAAAAGGAGGGTTATTTTTAACCTATTTATTGTCCTAGTGCTGGGCAAAAGCCTCCCCCATTGCCTTCCATTCTTCTCTCTGTCGGTTTTCCCCGGCCAATTTGTCACAAACGCTTCTAAGGAATAATTATAAATTATCAGAATAACGGTGAAAACATTAGTTTAAAAGAACAACAGAACAAGAGGAGCAATGGTTATTTTGTTTTTAAAATTTATTGGTTTGGCTGCTTTTCCTTTTTGTGGTATTCACTCGCGTAAAATTCGTGTCTCATCAAAAATGTAACTGGCAACAAAGTCTTTCATATCAAAAAGGTCCAAAGAAAGTTTTTAAGGACTAAAGTTTTAAGTGGATCGTCGTTTAACGCCACCCACCCGCTCCACATATTATTATGATGTATGTATGAAACACTCCGCGGATCTCTCGTTCATGTTTACGAATATGAAATAAACATTGTTAAATTCTTACAGAAATTAACTTAATGGAAGATGTTTAACATCATGCTTTTCTATGTGTGAAAGGACTGATAGGTGCATTGTATAGTAGTACCACATTTCGGGAGTGATTTTGAAAGTTTCCATGTATATAGAAGGTGTAAACGGACTCTTTATGAAACCTTCCACACACATACATACATTATGTAGGTACATCTCACTAAGTAACTCCACGCAAAAACGTTGCTGAGAAACGACATCAACTACAGACCATTGCGCTGATCTAAGTAGGTACATTGAATATTACAGGGACCATGAAAGTATTTCAAGTAACGTTATAACATTAGAGGAGTTTAAAAAATAATGCGAAGAAGTTGGAACTCTCATCTCCAATAACCCCGTAATTAAAAGGTTCACAAGTTTTCTCTAGAGACACACGACACGACACGGGTCTGGGTATTTGTGTATATCTTCTATCTATATAAATAAAAAAAGAGAAGTCCTGACTGACTGACTGACTGACTGATTGACTGACTGACTCATCAACGCCCAGCCCAAACCCTTGGACCTAGAAAGCTGAAATTTTGAACAGAGGTTCCCTTTATAATGTAGACAAGGAATAAGGAAGGATTTTTCGAAATTCAACCCCTAAGGGATTTAAATAGGGGATGAAAGTTTGTATGGAAAATCGTCATTTTCACGCGGGCGAAGCCGCTGGCAAAAGCTAGTGACTTTATATGTTTGTAAACGCACTCACGATACAGGAGAAATTCCTTGTGTGGGGCAACGTTTTTTTTAAAAAAAAAGAAAAGAAGAAAGAAAGAGCAAAAAAATGCCATAATGACAGGAAGAATCTGCAGTGCATGTGAATAATTTAATCTTGATTTCTAAACATAGCTATTTTATTGCGAAGCAGCGACAGTATTGCCAAATGCCAAAAAGTTAAATCCAGTTTTCCTGTTGCTTGTGAAATGTGGTTTAGAAACAGATATATTTGTATTTATCTTTAGACAATATTATTGGCTGTCTTCTATTTGACTCAACATGTTTATTTGGTTTCAGATAACGAAACAAATAATAATCGTCATAATTATTATTGACGTGTTTCATCATCTGCAAAGTCAATGATCTAATCCTTCATTCATTAGCATCTGCCTAGTCTTTTTCCTACTTTATTTGGGGTCGGCTTCCAGTTTAAACAGATACAGCTGAATACCAGTAATAGCATTATTTAACAGGGACCCTGCCTATCTGACCTCGAAGACTGACGAAGATAAAACGCGTCAAAGATCATGAATCGTGAAAACAATACTGAAATGTGACGTCACACGAGTTCTCTAAGCACTGTATCATCGTCCTTATTTTTTGTTACGTAAAAAAAAAAAAACAATATTTTTTGGAAATCTATCTGACTGACTAATTATATTCTTTTTTGTCAAGTACCTTCCCAATTTCAGATCACTTAGAAACATCCTCCCAGCACGAAGCTAACGAAACGGGCCCTTAACATCATTAGACACTGTTAGGTGTCGTGAATGGCAACTAAATTAAGTAGACCTCGAGGCGACTGCATGCTAACTTAATCAGTACTGCGAGAATGTGGTTTCCACAGAAACTGATAATTTTATGGTCATTTCACAAGGCAAGTTTAGTCATATTTAGTTTAGTTTAGCCTTAAGGCGCGTCCCCCAGCAAAACGTAGCTCTAGCCGTTTTTATGCAGTTTTCTGGAGCTTATTACTCTTAAAAAAAAAAGATATATCAACCAACAAAAAATACATTAAATTTCTACATACTCTTACCTTCAAAATGGTACGTTTTGTTTTTTTCTTTTTTAAGTAAAATATTTAATTAATCCCCTCACAACGAAACCACAGAAATGAGAAATAATTATTGAAAACATGCTACTTCTCCAAAACTAACAATTGTTTTTATTTTGTTTTTACACTAATGGATAAGCAATTTCATAATGAACATTATGGTACGATTTTTTTTTTCAAAAACCCAAAATTTGATTTTATAAAGATTTTTATGCAAAATTCTGAGCGTATTCGCAACCGTATCTATTGACATTCAGTATGCCGCCAGGCCTCGAAGGGGGAACCCGTGTCGCTCGTCATCGCGCCGCGTCGGCTCATGCGCTCGCTCGCTTACGTCACATTATCAACAGATCTAAGAAGTAATTTCAAGTAATAGATATGGCATTCAATGAAATATTTTTTTATGAAATATTTATTGGTGCGTCCAAATACTTTTGGTCATTATGAATTCAGTTATTATACTCACGTCGATAAATAGGTAGGTAATTTCAACTTTTACTGTGATACAAAATCATATTGGCACGATTACGAAAATGAGCTCAAAATGAAAATCCAAGATGGCGCCGACGAAAATTTTTGATTTTTCCGTCATGGGTGTCGTTTTCATGGTTTTTGGGATCGCTGATTACGAAAATGAGATCAAAATGAAAATCCAAGATGGCGCGCCGACGAAAATTTTTGGATTGTCCGTCATGGGTGTCGTTTTCATGGTTTTTGGGGTCGCTGATTACGAAAATGAGGTCAAAATGAAAATCCAAGATGGCGCCGACGAAAATTTTTGGATTTTCCGTCATGGGTGTCGTTTTCATGGTTTTTGGGGTCGCTGATTACGAAAATGAGGTCAAAATGAAAATCACTGTAAAAGTTGAAAGTACCTACCTATTTATCGACGTGAGTATAGTAACTGAATTCATAATAACATCATAAAAAAATATTTCTTTGAATGCCATAATAATATCTATTACTTCTTAGATCTGTGAATTTTACTTGTATTCGTATGAAGTTCGCCAGGTGGCGCAAGTAATAGTTTACGAAGTATTGTAGAGGTGGGGTGCGGCAAAGAGGGAGCAAATGCACAAGGTTATTTGCTCAGGGTACCACCTTAATAACGAAATCCTACATTCACACGGTTTTTAGTTCAGTTCAACTGAATTCGACCCGATTATGTTTTTACCTAGCACCCCTAAAACCAATATCAATAGGAAAATATTTACTCATTGAAAAAGCAAGAAATATTACTTTTATTTCCGAAAGAAACGTATAAGAGTACGTAACGCGTACTACAACAGTACAACACACAATACAACGAAAGTTTGTAGCTACACCTACCTAATAACTTATACGTAAGTACATAGAGTACCCACAAGAGAAAGAATCCTTTTTTCACTTCGGGCACGTTGCCAAAGCCGAACAATCCCGAAGCGAAGACAGCGCACGTTCGGAACATGAAAAAATAAAACTGGCAACTAAGTACGAAAGAGGCCAGATAACTCCGAGACTGAGAAACAAATGTATCGCGGAAAGAAGGTTTCATTTAAAATGTTCTTGCGTATTCGGTGTTTCTTTTTTTAAATGGAATAGGAAGGAGTAAATACGATAAGAAGTTCGGTTGTTTTAGTAATTGAGAAATTGTGAATTGGTTTGTAAACGTTTTTTCAAAGCCTGTTTGAACCTAAGAAGCTATGTAATCAGTTTAGCAGAGACTGGATGCTATCCACGTAGATTTATATCATTATTCATATTTATTTACCAAAGTATCAAAAATCGAACACCCGAGATCACACGATTAACATAATCATTAATAAAATCACGTCAATCCCAAACACCTCAAAGAATCATGATCAATATAACTAAAAACATAAACCAAACACAAACAAAGAAAAGTAAACATTTAACTAATTTAATCACGTAACAAAATCCGTGCATTTGCAGAGCGGCCCAGCTTGTTTAATTAGGCTAGTCTGTTTGCCGGCCGTCGGCTGTTGCGTCCACAAACACAGGGAAACACTTAGGACGCCCTTTAAGTAAAAACTTGTGCGGTGACCCGAAAAGGATTATGTTTAGTGACAGACGTCGGAAACGTAGGTATGTTTCTAATTTTGCCATATATATTTTTTATTTAAACTTCGTGTACAATAGTGGTACATAAGTGGACTTACTTTTGTGGAATCACAAGGCATTCTCTATCAGTCATTTCTGTCAGGGCGAAGAAATAAATAACTTCTTGATATTGGAAAGTATGTACAGCTTAAACAATCATTCTTAATCACTGTTGTATGTCTTAATTCGTGGATTCTTAATTTTCCTCCACTTCTCTTGTCGAAGTCGGTCTGTGGGTGACCATCAATTAAGCGCCCATATATCGAGACCCCAAGTGACTCGAAAAGCGCGTTTAGTCGTTGATGCCGGCAGTCAATTGTAGATCTCTGCCAGTCAGAAGTCCGATAGTCTGACTGCCAGCCTTACCAAAGGGTTGTGGAGTAAAGAGATAGGCAGTAGCTTCATGTAAAATAGGGGTATACACATGCATCGTGTAAGACTGAGAGACATACTTACTGGCTGTTTTATTTTTCAAAATTTGTCACTACATTGCATTTTTTCAGCGGGCCTCTAAATTAAAAACTAAGTGCCATATTCAGCAGTAGGTACTTTCGCTACATAAGAGCTCGAGGTACTATGAAAGTCATCGTAAAAGCCGACACATAATGTACCCAAGAGTGAAAAAGCATATTAGTGTCCAAGTGATTTATTATCTCGCTCCCTTTTCCCAGTTTAAAAACCGTTTTTCCCACACATGAGAGGGTTGATTCTTTTTTTAGGAAAACTGCAACTTCATCCTTAGGTGTTCTTAAAATAGAACACATCAATAAATATATTTAAGGTTGATAATATAAAAACAAAAACTACAGGAGAATGGTTTTCGTGATTTTTTCGCAAAAAAAAAAAAAATATATCTTATCTTTTTAACCCCCGATGCAAAAACGACGGGGTGTAAAAATTAAGTTGAAGTATTCCAGAAAAAATCAGGCAATGTTAATAAAAGGTGAATGGGCTTATTGGTACACCCCTCCAATAGCAATGAGATATACGTCGTTGAATAGCTCTTTTTAACTGAAACAATATTTACTATTACAGTTTTGTTGAAATGTTTGTCCGTTTTGAGTTATAGCTCAAAAACAAAAGTAAAAATGGATACCTATTAACGTTATAATATCTTAGTGTGTAAGCTAAAATTATATCAATGTCGTTGTATATAACGTAATTCGTAATTATCATAACAAAACATAACATCACGCCTGTAATTCCCGAAGGGTTAGGCAGAGGTGTAGGTGCCTAATAGTAGGTACACCCACTTTTCGTCAGTTATGTTTAAGTTCCTTTTTATGTTTATAGGGGGCGAGCCTATTGCCATCAACCTGGCACAAATCCAGACACCATGGCTGCTACCAAGAAATTCTTAAAAGAGGGAAAATCCAATAACACTTTGTCCGACCAGGGAGAATGTATGGGAGCTGTTACACCCCTCCAATAGCAATGTATGATAGGTCTTTTTAAATGGAACAATATTTACTTTGACAGTTTTGTCGAAATGTTTGTCCATTCTGAGTTATAGGTTAAAAACAAAAGTAAAAATTGATGATATTAATATTGTGATATCTTGGTGTATAAAGGAAAATAACACTAGCGTCGTTGTATAATAATATATATTATTATAGTATAGTAATGTAATTCGCAAATAACATACCATCACGCCTGTAATGCCTAAAGGGTTAGACTGAGGTGTAACTTATAATAATACACCGATGTTTTCGGCAGTTATGTTTCCCATGTAATAGAGGGTGAACCTATTGCCATGAACTAGGCATAAATACAAATTCCTTGACTAATACTGACAAATTCTTGAGAGCAAATCCAATAGGTAACAATTTACCCGACCCGGGAATCGAACGCAGGGCCTCATGTTCAGCAGTCGCGCTTGCAACCACTAGATCAACGAGACATTCAAAAATTACCAATTAAAATGTACCTACGTAAACAGATGAACTTACTTCGTGTCGGAATACTAAAAACTTTTTATAACTTTGGTTTTTGAGATATAACTCAGGATGGACAAACTATTTCGGCAAAGCTGTCATAGTAAATATTGTTCCATTTAAAAATACCTATTCAACGACGTATATGACATTGCTATTGGAGGGGTGTACCAGCTTCCACACATTCTCCCTGGTCGGACTAAGTGTTATTGGGTTTTCCCTTACGAATTTCTCAGTAGCAGCCACGAAGTCTCGATTTGTACACAGTTGATGACAATAGGCTCGCCCCCTATTACATGGAACTTAAACATAACTGACGAAAAGTGGGTGTACCTACTATTAGGCACCTACACCTCTGCCTAACCCTTCGGGAATTACAGGCGTGATGTTATGTTTTGTTATGATAATTACGAATTACGTTATATACAACGACATTGATATAATTTTAGCTTACACACTAAGATATTATAACGTTAATAGGTATCCATTTTTACTTTTGTTTTTGAGCTATAACTCAAAACGGACAAACATTTCAACAAAACTGTCATAGTAAATATTGTTTCAGTTAAAAAGAGCTATCCAACGACGTATATCTCATTGCTATTGGAGGGGTGTACCAGCTTTCATACATTTTCGCCCATTCTCTTTTATATGGAACCACCACGTAAGCTTCCCCTGCCAAATGAAAAAAAGTATCAAGTAAATCGGTCCATAATTAACTTCACAATTAAGATCAAGTTTACAAATCATGTAACGCATATTTATTTCAGAGAAAAGCTGATAAAACAGGGAAATTGACGCTTCTGAATAAATTGGTGAGAGTTTGGAGTTTGAGTCGTAAAGTTTTAATTGATCAGTATCTCATTAAATGTTAATCTCGCAATTTCTCTCTCTTCTTCAATTACAAAACAAGTATGAATAGATAAGTTCCATAATATAGAGCACTGCCGTCTCCCCCGCATAAATCATATGCAGGAAAAGCAATAATTATAGCATGCCATGTACTCAAACAATATTTGAGTGTATACAGGGTGTAAAGTTATCTATCACACGTCAACCAAGCATTCTGTACATCAAACTAAGTACCATAACGCAAATATTTTTGCTGGGAAAGGATTTTTTTTTTTGGGGTCCAAAATCACATATTACGGTAAATCTCGAATGTAGCACTCTTAAAACATTGTGCTAGTGGATGCTTTGAATAGTTAACGGGTCATGGAGGTAATTTAAGTAAAGCTATAACCTGAAAAACTAGTATTTACAAAAACAGCTGAGAAAAATTTGGAACTTTGACCCCCAATATCTCCGTAACTAGGGGTTTTTTCAGGTATAGCCTAGAACAAAAAAATGTTCGCAGTGGTGGGGACTTGGGGAGAAGAAGTACCCTTCGTTTGCGTTAAGGGTCCTGTTACACCCTTTATACAAAATCATTCAGCATTCAAGCATGGATCTTTTTCGCGAAATTAAAACATTGCAACATTTAGTTGAATCAGAATAGCTCATGATTTAACAAAAAAACATAGGCTGCCCATGTCGGATTAAAATGACGCATATTTCAAATACGGAATTCATCTACCTAATGGAACGCTACTTGACATAGATACGTCTGCTCTTCTTTCTACGATCATTATCTTTGAAACGGGAACAGAGAATCGTCTATTATTAGAACCTTAAACATACAAATAGGTAGGTACATGAACTTTTTTAAACCGTTGATTTTTGGACGGGCTTAGGCTCTAACTCAAAGTATTTATTTCAATTAGACCTTTTCAGACACTTTTAAATGTAAAAAAAATCTAAAGACCGTACTGCAACCACAGTCACAAGGCAAAAATTCCTTGTGAAAGTACTGTAGTTGCCCATACGAAAACGTAGATCGCTATAGAGCAAAATGAGCAAAAAAACTTCATGGGCACTCTTTTGACGTGGCGTACAGTTGTGTTGCGTTGCATTTTTAATGACCTCTCGGACTCGGACGGAATGAAAAGTAGTTGAAGGAGGATTCTTATTCCTGCATATCATTATCATGAAATAGCCGTTTCTCTCACATTACAGACAGATTTTATATTTTTTAGGCAATATGACAGTGAAATCTGCAACATTGACCTAAAAAAAAAATACTTCAAGTTTGAGGGGTTATATTATAATTATTAAATGCCTATAATCCCCCAAGGGTTCTCCAGTTATAATGTAATAGAGGGCGAGCCTAATGTCATCAACCGGGCACAAATCCACACTCCGTGGCTGATACTAAGAATTTCCCGATAACCCAAAAAATTTTTGCCCGACCCGGAATTCGAACGTAGCACGCAGAGAACTCGCAATTGCGACCACTAAACCAACGAGGCAGTATCTAAATAATCGTTGATTATAAAACTCCTATCTACAGAGTATATTTATGGCATACATTGAACGGGAGAATATACTGTATACACTCATGTAACAGTATATTCTGGGATAAGGGTGCGCTAAGCGCTCTTTGCACAAAGGGTTATTTAGTACAATATTTTGTTTACCGTGCCGACTTCCTGAACATTGTTATGTTTAAT
Source organism: Diarsia mendica (assembly GCA_949316265.1). NCBI lineage: Eukaryota > Metazoa > Arthropoda > Insecta > Lepidoptera > Noctuidae > Diarsia > Diarsia mendica. The sequence continues at coordinate 16,591,484 of OX438902.1, read as the reverse complement.
TATTACGGTTAGAATATTATTGCGCCTGAATAGTGATTAATAAGTTCGTTATTAGTGTTATCATCAGTATATTTAAACTAACACTGTTTTGAACTTTCAGGGTTTATAACTTAACTTAGGTCCTGATAAATCTGTCTACCCTCCTCAATTTATTTACCATCCAACCGCATTCCTCAAACATCCCGCGATCATGGAAATATCGGGATCTCATAATAATGTATAATCACGTACGATATACCGTAAATGACACTAAGTTAAGGCGGGGTTGCAGTACTTTTTAAGATTTTTGAACCTTTGAAAATCGAACTAAATATGAGTTTTTTAATAAATAAAAATCATTACATACAAATTGAACATACTCTCAAGTAAATGGTAAAGATAGTAACGCGATTTATAATGATCGGCTCGAACATTTTATTTATCAAACATGACTCTAAATCACAATTTAAAACGTGTACTGCTAAGACATTTCATCATGAATTTATATGAAAGTTATATCAGTAGATAGAACTTTTTATTCTGAAGTAAATGTTGAAAACATATTGTACAATTTCTTTATCATTTTTCTCCAAGAAGAAAAAACAGTCAAAATTTTGGCATTATATAGCTCACGCGGCAGGGCGGGGGGTGAGGTCGTGCGTTCATAAAAACGAAGTACTGCAACCTCGCCTTAATATATGAACAGTTAGTACTTTATGTGTGTAAATGGTGTCTCATCTGTCTCCTGCTGTGCCATATTGCCACCCGTTGGACTTCGAGAATTAGTGAAAAGAAAGTGCACCTGTATCTATGCACAAATCGTGCACAGTATGATATCTTCTATGACGGTAGCTAGGATTTGCTTTGGGGCCAAATTAAGTCAGAATTTTTATCTGCTAGTATATATTATATAGCAGGTATATAATATATAGGTATATAATAATATATAGAAGGACGGATATATATAAATATATATATATATATATATATATATAATATATAGAAGGACTAATATAACATTGAAACTCTGGACCAACGACTGAAAACTAAAGACTGTCAATTGAATCTAAGTCAAAAGCCACATAAATTAAACACCTCTTTCTTTTATGACACTCGTACACACGCTTGAAACTCTGCCCACCCTTCTCACAAACCAGAAGCGACGTGGCGAGGCAATAAAAAACCGACAAGACGGCTCGGTCGAAGTGTCTGTTATCACTCGAACCTTTGTAAAGTAATCACAAAACTATTCCGATCCTTCCCCGGTCAGAATCAACTTTGATAGCTTTATTTGAAATCCGGATCTTAGGGATTTTTCGAAGGTCTATTTCGGGTGGTAAAACAGGAAAATTGACGTTTCCGAAACGATTTTTCGTTGTTTGATTTGCGAGGTTCGTTTGAGTTTGACTTTACGGGTTTGTAAAGTTTGGATTGACGCATTGTTTCCTCTTTTGTGTTAGTTGAGGGACTCGGAATAACTTTGACAGTTACTGCAGTTAACGATATTGATTATTTTCGATTTAAACTTTTGAGCAGCTAACCTAAAACCTGACTAACTCAGGTTATAGGTTAGCTGATTAATTATCCCCGTAGAACGATAATTTCTGGCAACGTCGCAGGTAAAAATCTGTTTGTGAAGTCGGTGGCAAAATAATGAAATCAAACAAACAAAAGTCACCGACTTCAGAAACTGTTTTTTCTTCTAAAGTTTATTTTTAACTTTTTGTGTTTAATTTTTTGTTGATGTCGGTTTTCTTTTTTGTTAAAAAGTTTTTTTGTGTTCAAGCAAAAACTAATTGATCTAACTTCACAACACACTGCCAGGCAGTAACATAAACAAAATAGCCGCAGAAATAACCATAGATAATAAAGCACTTTCCACTAAAGCTCGCTTATTGAAACTACTCTATGGAAACTTCAAATGAACGTTGAATTCAATATAATTACTGTTAGCATTCGATTTTAGTGTTCTCGATAAATGTTCCGTAATTCATGCATTGTAATTTAATATTGCTTTAAACGGTCAAATTAAATTAATTAAGCGCGACTGCTGAGCATGAAGTCCTGGGTTTGATTCCAGGTTAGGGCAAAGTTTTATTGCGTTTATCTATCAGGAATTATCAGAAGCAGCTACGGTGTCTGGATTGGTCCCCGCATGATGGCAATACGCTCGCTCCCTAATAGACGGGACTTAAACATTGCGGCAGTCAGTCAGCCTAACCTTCAGGGATTGCAGGCGTGATGTTATGTTGTCTGTTGTATAGGATAACATTTATGTGATTATTTTCTGTCGGGGTAAAAAACAGTTATTGTAGTAACTTTAAGTATCAGACAAAAAAAAAACATTTTATTTGTTTCAAAATCAATGTCTGTCCAGTATCGCTAAACAATTACTTTGAACCAATAAAAACATCCTGTCTAATAGCCTACTGTGACAAGACAAGACATGTGTCCCAATGTAAGTCTTCCGCAAATAGAACACGAACGAGTTCAAGAAGTTCGCGTAGCCTCGCTACGACGTAGCAGGAGTAGCTGGGCTACGACGTAGCAAGCGTAGCCTCGCTACGACGTAGCAGTCACGCTATCTCAATTATTGTGTCCCTGTATCTATATCGATAGTCAGTTTTGTTAACCTTCGAAGTGAATGTTAAATTGTAGATTTTTGCTGTCATTAAGTATACAGATTATAACGGGTGACTGTTTACGGGTGACCTACCAATTATTGAATAAAAGTGATGGAATAGACAAAAACAAAGTTCAAATAAATATAGCTTAATATCACGCCTATAATAGGGGATCGGACTAACTCAAAAAAATACGATTCTGTTAAGTTCGTCAGTTAGATTATCGAAAAATATTGGATACGTGTTTTTTGTTTTATCAAATGAATAAAAATGACGAAAATAAAACGCGTCAAAGATCATGGAGTGGGGCTTGAAACGTCACTTGTAGGTTAAAAATGTACTATCATATGACGTCACACGAGTTTTCTAAGCACTGTATCGTCTTCATTTTTTAACCGACTTCAAAAAAGGAGGTTACTATGTTCGTGTGTATGTATTTTTTTTTTTTTTTTTTTTTTTTTTTTTAATGTATGTTACCTCATTTCTCCGCCATTTGTGGACCGATTCTCAAAAATTTTTTTTTACTTGAAAGAGTATACTCCTGAGGTGGTCCCATTTTAATTTGGTGAAGATCTGGTGCTGATCTTCGGAGATATACAATGGAACTCTTCAAAAATAGACGGCAAAACTGTCGTAATTGCTGGAATAGCTTGGATGCTTATTGAATATACATTATCATGACGTAACATCACGCCTGTATGCTCTGAGGGTGTATGCAGATGTGTACAAAACACATTTTTTTAGTTGTTATATATGAAATATAGACACGTATTACGTGTTTCGTGCTTTTTCTGACGCTATTCAAGTATTCGCATCCAGCAGTCATCACTTGTCTTCATGTTGATGAGCTGATAATGGAAGGTACTACTCCTCAACGGTTAAGAGTTGAAAGCAAAAATAGGGGAATCTTGAAGGTTAAGGGTTAGGTTTCTTGGTTGAATGTTAAATGCATAGTAAATATTTGTATAGGATATTTATATAGGTACTTATTACAACTAAAAATGAAAAAATAAAAAACTTTTTTGCAAAAAAAAACAACCGACTTCAAAAACACCAAAAAGAGAAAAATAAACTTCAGAAGAAAAATCAGCTTCTGAAGTCGGTGGCAAAAAAATAAAATCAAACAAACAAATGTCACCGACTTCAGAAGCTGATTTTTCTTCTGAAGTTTATTTTTCTCTTTTTGGTGTTTTTGAAGTCGGTTGTTTTTTTTTGCAAAAAAGTTTTTGTTTACGTGAAAAAAGAAAAAATACATGTTCAATATTTTTTGGAAATCTATCTGACGGACTAATTAGTTTTTTTTCGTCCGATCCCCTATTCCCAAAGGGAAGAGGTATCAATAATACACCCACATTCATTTCACTAGCCAAGTCTCATGTAATAGGGGTGACCCTTCAAAAACACAAATCCAGATTATCCGTGCTTGCTACTGAGACGTGCCTGATGGGAAACCCAATAACAATTTGCCCGACCTGGGAATCAAACGATCTTGCGAACACTAGACCAATGAGGAAGTCTCATTAACATTGGTATAAAAGCTTGCAATCACGTAAAACTAGAATTTTAATAAATAATAATAATAATCATTTATTAAACAGATCATACAATCCAATTTGTTTGTAAATACGTACACATCTTAAACACTAAAGTTAGTAGGCACACACATTTGGAAAATTTTGATAATAATTACTAATAATGTCAAAACAATCAGCAATAATAATGTCAAAATCAGAAAATGTCAAAATTAAATAATGTCAAAATCAAACAATGTCAAAATTAAATAATTTCAAAATCAGAAAATGTCAAAATCAAATAATGTCAAAATCAAACAATCTCAAAATTACCACTAATAAAAAAACATTCTTATAAATATCCAGGCTGACGATTATCCAAACCCTTTTATCCATCAAACAAGGATTACCAAAACTCAAATTCCAAAGAGCCGATAAGTTTGCAACTCAAACAGTTTGAGTGACCGCCAATCGGCGCCATGTTTATAAGTCGACGTTGATCCGTTGGCGACTAATCGCGCGGCGGACACGGCGTGACGTCACAGCTGTCACGTCATGTTCTATAGAGCGAGCGTTGAGCGACGTTTATTAAAAAGGTTTTATATTTAGATATTAGCGGGATTTCAGTTCAACTTTTTGTTTAGATTTTAGTTTTTTTTTAATTCTGTGTTCAGCGATATTGTCGCCAATAGGGGATCGGACAAAAAAAAACGAATTAGTCCGTCAGATAGATTTCCAAAAATTATTGGACACGTATTTTTTCTTTTTTCACGTAAACTTAAAATGAAGACGATACAGTGCTTCGAAAACTCGTGTGACGTCATATGATAGTACATTTTAACGACACAAGTGACGTTTCAAGCCCCACTCCAAGACCTTTGACGCGTTTTATCTTCGTCATTTTTTATTGATTTGATAAAACAAAAAACACGTACTCAATATTTTTCGATAATCTAACTTACGGACTAAACAGAATCATATTATTTTGACCCAGTCCGATCCCCTAACGATTTTGATGATTTTTTTTTACATACACATACATAAACTCACGCCCTTTTCTCACGGGGGTAGGCAGAATCCACAGAACTTACTACGCACCTGTTCTTGTTGAAGAGCGTCACCAAAAAGATCACTGTATATCTTTGCCACTCACATATGCCTTTTAAAAACCTTTCGCTAAGAATATTATTTTGCGATGAAACCGTTTATATTTGGTGACTATTTGATGCTGATCTTTGGAGATTGTAACTCTTCAATAATAGACAGCAAATCTGTTGTGATTATTGCAATCAATTGGACAGTATTTTTATTTTTGCAAAATATTATTTTGAATAAACTGGTGGTTTTGCTTTCGAACAAGTAAGACACAGAAGAAGTCGTTTCGAATGTCGCCAACGCCCCAGAGGCAAATAAAATTTTATATAATTATTTAAATCAAAGCACTTTGTACCTCATTTTAAGTGAACTAGTATTTAAATTTTATGAATAAATATATTCTTGACCTAAATATCCGATCAAAGTTGACACTCCAAAAAAATTCAAGTAACAGAGTCAGAGGTCACAAACCAAGTAAAAAGCTTCCACAAAAACGGGATTAACGTGAATTTCGTCATAAAGTACCGACTTAAGTAAAGAAGAGGCTGTGAATTCATATTATAACCGTCGCTTGTTGCTTTTATGCTTTATAACGTGAAATTGCGGCATCCACATTACCGGAATAAGTTAGCGCAATGCGTAAAATACGCGTAGGTTTGGGTTGACGATCCCTGTACTCGTACGGTTGGTTAACAATACAATTGTTTTGGAAAGTGAAACTTCGGGAATTTTATTGATTTTGTGGTAATCCACATTGTTTTAATTGTTAATATAACTGCTCACAACTTATGACCCACTATTATAAATAATATTTTTGATTTGTGGTGCTAGGTAACTGGGCTTATCCCACTTGTGATCATCATCATCATCATTTCAGCCCGTAATCACCCACTGTTGGGTATAGGCCTCCCCTTTCTTCTGCCAGTCTTCCCTGCTTTGTGCGTCTCTCATCCATCCATTCCCCGAGCTCCTGATGATATCGTCCACCCAACGCGCTTTAGGGCGACCCTGGTTTCTCACGCCCAACCTTGGCCACCATTCGGTCAGAATCTTACTCCATCGGCCATCTCCACGTCTAGCCAAATGTCCTGCCCAACTCCACTTTAGGCGTATCGCCCTGTCCCCGACGTCGAACACTTTCGTCCGACTCCGGATCTCGGTGTTGCGCACTTGTGATACGTCCCTTTAAGTCTATTGGCATTGTTTTGTTCCGTCTCCTGCTGACATAAAGGGAAGTGGAAGTTATGTTTTTCCTACTTATAAGCTATTCTTTTCTGTTTTATTTTATACTCGAGTTGCAGTGGTTTGGAAGACCATATTGTTTGATGTGAATGATATTAAAAATGTTAATCTATGACAGAATTCGGTGTATTGTATACCCGCTAAATTGTTTGAGGTTAAATTTTAAAGCATTTACTCTTAATTTATGCATAGTTTATAGCTTTCGCTGTCTTCAAGGTCATGAATAAACAAATGTGAAAATGCCAGTTATAGATTTCTATAATATTATTATGATTTTATAAATTAAGTAATAATATTTCTGTTCCTGTTACCAAAACACTCACTCAAAACGAATACAATCACAGTTTCGTGTTCCTAATTACTTACAATACAACAAACGTTCAAGTTTATAAGCTCGCGCAACCACCGTAATATTCACCATAAAGTATATTTTCCACCATGTAATTTATCACGGCTGTCAGTTTGAGATAAACCAATGAGGTGATGATATTTGAGATCGCCAAACAAAAGACTGTTTGTCGAAGCCGGCTGAACTGACAGCTGAGTATAATGCCAAAGGGATAGTTTAGTGTTTGGTTTAATCGCCATGGACAAAATTAACTGATACATTATTGATGGAAACTTGATATGATTTTTTAACCGACTTCTAAAAAAGAAGGAGGTTCTCAATTCGGATGTTTGTATTTTTTTTTTTTTATGTTTGTTCGGGCATAACTCCGTCACTTGCTAACCGATTTGAAAAATTATTTCTTTGTTGGAAAGGATATACTTCCGAAATGGTCCCATAATTTTTTTTTCGAAATCGGACAAGTGGTTTTTGAAAAATCAACAAAACTCAAAAAAAAACTACATTGTCCACATTGACCCATAAACATGTGAACCACTAAAAACTGAAAAATAAAAACTTTTTATCAAAAAATAAAACCGACTTCAAAAAAGTGAAAAATAAACTTAAGAAGAAAAACCAGTCTCTGAAGTCGGTGGCAAAAAAATTAAATCAAACAAACAAAAGTCACCGACTTCAGAGACTGGTTTTTCTTCTAAAGTTAATTTTTCACTTTTTTGTTTTTTTTTTTGAAGTCGGTTTTATTTTTTGATAAAAAGTTTTTTTATAATCATCATCATCATTTTTATTTTTTTTATTTATTTATTTATTTAGGTCTACCAACAATTGTTCACACTTAATACATCGACATTATACATTTTTTAAATAATGCTACAGCGTAACAATTACTTAAAGGTAAACACCACATGCACAAAACAATAAATTAGATAATTAAGCTAACTTAGTAACTACCAAGCGCCAACATGCAAATAAATAACAATATGATTAAAATTTTATATAATACAATTAAAAATTGATCAGCTGGTTGGTGAATATATCAAAATTATAAATCTTTATTTATAATTTTGATGACATAAATAGATACAAATTCATTGAATAAAATTGATCGGTAAATTATTAAATTATTGATAAATTATTAGACATAAAAGATATTTGAATTTATACAATGAAACAATAGATTAAGATTAGGGGTTACATGGTACACGATGAAGAGTGGCTTTTTGTTTAGCAAGAGAGTCAAAGTGGAGATCGATAACATCACTGTAGCCATTTACTACCTTACACATTCGTGCAACAGGAGAATTAGCTCCCAAAACTGTTCTCCTAAATGGCGCACAAAGAGGTGTGATGGCACTACGTGGGATTCTAGGGGGTGCACGAAAACTGAAAAGGGCAAGTAAGCTGGGACTGTCTATCTTATGATTAAAAATTTTGTAGGCAAACATTGCATCTATGAAGTGTCTACGCTTATCTAGTGAGATCATGTTAAAATGCTTCAGTCTTTTATTGTAAGAATATATTCTTTTGGCGATACCATTGGAAAATGCGAGGTGCCAAGCGAAGCGTTTCTGGACACGTTCAAGCCGCAATGAATGTGTAGCATAGTGAGGACGCCAAATTACACTATTATATTCTAGGATGCTACGAATGAGACTGTTATACAGCAGGATTTTTGTTCTGTTGTGACGAAAGGTTTTACAGTTTCTAAGGACGAACCCTAACATTTTCGAAGCTCTTTTTATAATATTATCGATGTGTGGTGTGAAAGTTAACTTCTTGTCAAACAGTACACCAAGGTCCCTAATTGTCTCAACTTCCTTAATTTCAACTCCGGATATGTGGTAACTACTGCTTAGTGGGTTGTTTTTCCTCGTGAACTTAACATGGTAACATTTTTTGGGATTCAGTTCCATTTTGTTACGGTTGCACCATTGAACGAGACGATTGAGGTCACTTTGAAGTTCTAGTGGATCAACTTCAGACTTAATAATTCTTAAAAACTTTAAATCGTCAGCGTACATAAAAAAATCTGAGTGCAGAAAACAGCGAGGAATATCATTAATAAAATAAATAAATAAAATTGGCCCTAAGTGCGAGCCCTGGGGAACACCGGAAGAAGCACATTGCAGTGTTGACTGAAAACCGTTAACGACAACAAAGAAAAATCTATCCCTTAAATACGAACCCAGCCAATCCAAAAAGGATCCAGAGATGCCGTAGGCGCGCAACTTAGATATTAAGATTTTGTGGGAAACTTTGTCAAACGCTTTGCTGAAATCCGTATAAATAACGTCAGCTTGATAGCCTGCATCAATAGCTTTGATAAGAAGTTCTGTAAAAGGGACTAGATTCGTACCAGTAGAACGGGTTCTAACAAATCCGTGCTGATGGTCGCTTAAAAACATCTTTAAATGATCCTGAATATAGGGGCATACCAGTGACTCGAATACTTTGGCAAACGAAGACAATATAGAGATAGGCCTGTAATTGGTCACAAGGTCTTTGTCATCCGATTTGTGAACCGGAACCACTTTTGCGATTTTCCACTTTGAAGGAAATATACCCGTCTTCAATGATTTGTTATAAATCAACATAAGCGGGTAAACCAGCTCTGATGAACATGCAATAATGAATACCGGGGGTATTCCATCAGGTCCAGCCCCTTTTTTTGGATCTAGGCTTTTTAGTTTTTTGTGGAGAGATTCACAAGAAATTACGGGGGTAGTAAGACCCAAACTGTTATTTTCTAAAAATTGCATAAATTCGGAATTGTAATCAACTCCACTACTATCATCTGGTCTATAAACGGACGAAAAATAATCTGCAAATAGGTCACATACTTTTGACCCGTCAGAAGTAATGGTAGTTCCATCGGTCATGGTCAAAGGGTAAGCACTTGAGCCTCCTCGTTTAGCTTTTAGATAAGTCCAGAATAACTTAGGGTTAGACGTCAATTCGTCTTCTAGATGTTTTATGTAATCCTTGTAACAAGAAGACGCCAGATTTTCACAACGTTTACTTAGCAGTTTGAACTCTATTGCATCCAATGGATTCCTATACTTCTTAAAACGCATTCGAATCTTGTTCTTTTCATTTAATATTTTAATCAATTTACGACTAAACCATGACGGGTATTTCCGGCTTTTAGGTTTACGTAATGGCAAATGTTTTTGTATTGCAGCACCAATAGTATCGTAGAATACCTCCAGCATCTCATTAACACCCATTTGCTCACCGAATAGTGAATTCCAGTCTATTTCTTTTAAGAAATTACGAACTGTAAGATAATCCGCCCTATGAAAGTCAGGAGTTGCCTTTTCTATGTTGTAGGGGAGACTTTCCACCCTGTCAAATGAAATAACAATGTCTAGAGGGGGGTGCTGTTGATCCACATTACTTAAAGGACACATGCTTTCATCTACAGAACACAGTGATATTGTTGAAAGCACAAGATCCAATACACGACCAGCGGCATTCGTAACAAAGTTAGTTTGTTTCAACATGTTAACACAAGTAAAATCTATTAAAAGTTCATTGATGCTGTTTTGTCCAACGCTATTCCCGGTGTCACCCACGCATTTCCAATCGATGCCACTCAAGTTAAAATCACCCACCAGACAAACGTCACAGCCAGTTATTTGTTCAAAGACCGCACTACAAGAATCCACAAAATGCTCCAAAGTACTACGACGCACTGGCGGAGGTAAATATACTGCACAGAGAGCTATTCGACTAACTGTTCGTGTCCATGGCAGTTCCACAGAAACCCAGAGATCTTCGCAATTACTTTCCCAGTCTTTTACGCGTTTAGACTTGATGCTCTTCTTAATAGCAATCAGAACTCCTCCGCCCTCTTTTTTCCCGCCATCTAAAGTACTTTCCCGGTCCCTCCTATAGACTACGTACCTGTCGTCGAACAGCTCGCTGCTCAGAACAGAACTATTAAGCCAAGTCTCTGACAATATAATCACATCATAGTCGTTACAACATAAATTCCGATAGAAAACATGGGTCTTTGTACGTAGACCACGACTATTTTGATAATATATTTTTAAGCCTTTGAATTTTGTTTTAAGTTATTATATAATACATGCTGCTTAGATCGATATAGAAAAAGTTCAACAACAACCACAACATTACACAATCTTATTTACAGTAGCCATATTCCTAATCAAAATATGTCCCTCGCCATCATCCTTTCTCACAAAAATCCTACCGTTTCTCACCCAGACATACTTATACCCCTTTTCTTTTGCCTTCAACCTTGCTGCAGCATGAAGAGATTTATTAGCGGATGATAAATGTTCCACAACATAAACCGGCGACTTGTTACCCCCAAGACCTAAGTCTGTACTATTAAGCTTGCTGTTTTTATTGGTTTTATTGTAATCTATGACGGCAGCAAGTAGTTGATCACGTATTCTTGGCGAGGCGAGCTGAACCACAACAGACCGAGGACGAGAACTATCGGTTTGGAGTTTAGCTGTACGGGTGCAGTGTAGAACATCGCTATCCTTCAATTCACATTTGACTACAGATCCCAGCTGCTTCACAACAGTGTATAGGTTTTCTTGTTTGTTTTCAGGAAAGCACTGTATCTCGAGATTGTTGGACCGCGCCTGTTGCTCCAAGTAACTAAGACGCTGGCACAATTCTGAGTTAGACCCTTTCAGTTGGGAATTTTCTTCCTTCAACTCCTTCACAGTATTTTTTAAGGCAACATGCTCAGATTGAAAGTCCTCAAATTGCTTAGTATGGAAATTTAGTGATACGCTTAATTCTCTCACCTCTCTCCCTATCGGTTCCAACTCCTTGTTGATAATGCTAACAATTGAGTTATTTAGCTGTTGTAACATAGCAGCGAGCTCTCTTTTTATAATGTCTTGCACTATTTCCCGCACATCGTCGCTGGTCACTGAATTATTCTCGGGGGAAGTCATAGCAGGTCTTTTATTACCCCTAGTGGAGGACACATTGCGAGCAGGCGTGCCGTCATTATTTGAAGGGTTAGAAACCAGATTAGTGCAACTCGAGCACCTCCATTTACAATATTCATCGGAGACGGCAGGAACTTTCGGTAAAGATATGCAACCACAGTGATAATTCAATTTACATCTAATGCAAGTAATAGACTGGTCGTCTTTTTTGTTGACATTGGTGCAGCATCCCCATGACGCAGACGAAGCCATGACGATAAATTCACCACCCGAAGAGTAGCAATTTGAAGTACGGAGTTTGTTTACTTTTTGTACGTCGAAGTATTAAAATATATCAATCCAACCTTTTGTTGCCGCTACGCGCTGGAGCGAGCGAGCATAGGTAAGCTCGCGAGAAGAAGGTCGTAAGTCCGCCGTATACGGCGTCGCTTACGCGTTATTTCAAACACTCTCGGTAAACAGTTAATGACGGTAATTTGTTGTTGAAAATTACCAATTATTGATCAATTATTCAACGATCACTCGATGTATCAACTAGATCACTGCACTGTTCGATACTAGGAACTCATTGGATCGATATAGTCCGTAATTTTGATTCCGGTACACATTTTAAACACACTTTATGAATAATTTTACGAAGAGCACTTTTACTTAGTTGTTTACTGTACGGTAGCTTAGCTATAGTCATCATCAGCCTATAAATGTTCCAACTGGAGGGACTTAGGCAGCCTCTCTAGGAGAGAGATGGGTTCTAAGACATAGGTACCAGCAGTGCAAGTACGAACTTTGCATCGATAAGACATCGAGATCGTTATCGTTGTCAGTTTTATCGAGCTTGTTATCGAATTTGGAAGTACGTAACACGTGTCGACAAGATTTCGTTCGACACCTGTCAAAATGTCGTTTCGTACTTGCATTTTCGATAAAATCGTTTAAATTTTAGAGTTATCTACCGATCGTTAAAATATTATTTACGTACTTGCGACATCGATTCGATTCGATAAAAGCTCATTTTATCGAGAATAACTGTCAGATTTATCGAATCGAAGCGAATCGAGTGCTACGTACTTGCACTGCAGGTTTGATAATTATAGCAACTAGAAATCACAACATTCAGAATAGTCCAGTAGCCCAGTTACGCAAACTGCCCAACAACTAGTGCCCGACGCTGGTTTTCAACTGGACTGAAGATGGCTTAGATTTAGCATTTACTCCTGCATGTGCTGAAGGAATAATTATACTAAGGTATTTTTAAACAAAGTGATACATTGAAGACCAAGCGAATAACGAAGCCAGAGGATGAGTGACTATGGAATATAGAATATAACAGCTTAAGAATGTGAAAAGACAGTCATTCAAGCATCCAAAAATAAACGCTCTTACCCCTGGTATGACCGACATACCACTACAGCCAAAACTCTCGTCGACATCAACCCTAAAACGGGCAGCGCAGCTCTTTTCACCGTTTGGTATAATCAATAAACCTGTTGATCAAACGGCCCGATAAAACATGCTACACACTAATATTAGTCGGTATTAGGCTCGAATACCGCAGTGCCACCGCGGCTAGATAAGGCAGCCTTTATAGCTTGGGGTACGATTATAGAGGGTTAAAATGACGTGGCACAAAAATGTTGTGAAGTCCATTTTGTTTGGCAATTCCGGTGAAGATAAATTGCTGTTTGTGTTTGTGGTTTTGTATATTTGCGGTAATAATGTTAGTTTTTGTTGATACAATATGACAAATATGGTTGTATTGTACCAACTCACACTGGGCCCGCGTGGTCGGTTACGGCCCTCTCTTTGATAAACGGCCTGTGTTCCTGTAAGTGGAGCATTTTAGGCTTATTATATTCTGCTTAATTAGAAGTAGGTAATAATAATAATAATAATAATATTAGTTTTTCTAAGTAAGCTTTTGATATCGTCCTGTATTTTTTTTGTCAGTGCTGCGTTGTTCATACGTTCTTTACGAGTCCGTTTTTCACTTGTAATTTTCAGTCAGTTTCACTTACAATTTTGATTGTGTTTTGTTTAGCTGTTAGTCTTCCAAAGTTCATAAATAAATGACGACTTAATTACGTATTAAGTATGTTTTAATAATAGTGTGTACCATAATAAATACCCAATTGAGATATGAAAAGAAGATATCACACAGATAGCAAAGGAGAGGACGCTCAAATGTTTCGAACTTCTGTTTAAAAACGAAAGCAGTCAAAATGATTTCACTATCGCTTTCAAACCGCAATCAATATTAACTTTCCAACCCATTTGAAATACAACATACAATTTCACACACGACTAGAAAATAGGTTTTTGTATTTTTATTCAATTCGTCCGTATAATTGTATACGTATGTAAATAATTACAGGCCTGAAGGCCGCTGAAAACGTTACAATGAGTGTAAACCGACCAAGTTTTATTTATAAAACTGTGGCCGAGGCACATAGAAAGGCATTTGTTTGTTGTAAGCAAACACTACCTACCTAAACGGTTTTTCCTTTTGTATTTTATTCGTTTTAAGGGTTAAAATAAAGTGGGATTGAATTATGTAGGACAAAATCTTGTGTTTGTCTTAAGGGTCCTATTGAATAGGAAATATACTTAGGGATTGGGACATAATTTTATGTACATACGGCAAATGACTTTTGGATCTTTCCGAATTTAAACCTTAGGGACTACGCCAAGTGGACCTTATTTACAAAACAAGGAAAACCAAATCTAATAAATTACCACGCAAATCGATTTTACTTTACTATAAGTGAATGACTTGAATCTAAAATCAGATATGATTATTGTATAAATCAGGTGCAAAGAGACCCGAAATTGCATATAATCGCCCTTATTTGCTTTATTCCTTCGTTGGTCGAGTGGCTGTTTCTGAGCACCAAGTTATGGATTCGATTCCCTGGTCAGGCACAAAGCTAGTGGGTTTTCCAATGGCAACAGTTTCGCCCCCTTTTGAACGGACTTAAACATAACTGGCAAAATGTGGAACTGGCGAAACGGGGAATCCCATAAAAATCCCAGAAAACCAACACACATTACCAATTTATAAGTCATAATATACAACAGATTAACTATCCAACATTATCATAAAAGCTGTCGGAAGCTCCACATCTTACCAGTCACCTCACGTCGTCCACTTGGGGGGAACGCACCCCGCATAGCTGATCACCCGACACCTTTGCCCCCAAGTTGGGGTAGCTCGGTTAAATTGAGTGTCAGCAACTTTGTTTTCACTTACATCTCGAATTACATGTGAGGAATTAGATTATAGGGACGTCTTTGTTTCTGGTTCGGTTGTGATGAAGTTGCAACATTTTGTTGGCTTGTGTCGGTTTTTGTACGTCATTGTGTACTGTATTTAGTGGACATTTCCGTGTATGATTTAAAAGGGTTTTGATAGACGGTACCGGGTATTGTTCTGTACACTATCTATCTGTTTTTCTTTTGACTTTCAGATCCCTAACAAGTGTGGCTTTTACAGATAATTTTATCTGTTGTGCGCCTTTGTGTATCCATTCACCACACACAAAAAATCGATTTCATTCATTTGATATCATTTCAACACTTTTTTTGTTTTTTTTAGTTGGCTTTATTGTTCCGCTCCTGAGCAAAAGCCTCCCCCCCATTCCTTCCACTTCTTACGATGGTGCGTTTTTCGCCAGTTGGTGAGAAAGCCATCCAAGGCGCCCGTCATCTTCTCCTCGGTCTACCGCGACCCCGTCTAGCTGTGCCAGGACTCTAGCCTTGCGATATTCGAGCCCACAGCTGCGGCGGCATCCGGCAGACATGGCCTGCCCAGTCCCATTTCAGTCTTGCAGCTTTATAAGATACGTCAACACTATGAAACATTATATTTTCTAACGGGACTAAAAATCAGCAAAAAAATCACAGTCACCCTGAAACAGACTAATCCTAAGTCCCCCGTTCCGCCTTTAGGGTACATGTCCCCCAATTCATTCAAAAGCTAACATCGCCACCAAAAGCCGGTATTAAAGTGCATCCGTTTAACATTCACAGCCCATCGCGACTACGACCGGCGCTGTAACCGGATATCCGGTTTTAGTCTCGCCTTCATGAATAACTGACAACTTAAATTGGTTTGTTTTCAGTACGGATGTCTTGGTCGCCTTCGAGGAATTTCAAACTTTTTTAAGAGAAAGTTTAATTACAATTTCAATGGCGGTTATTAACGGATCATTTTGGAATGTAGATGTATAGAAAGCTATTTGAAATCATTCATGGCGTGTTGGATATTAAAAAAAAGAACTCACTGCTCCACTTTGAGGATCTCTCCCGTATCGTAAATATGCTGATCTAAAAAAGTTTGGGAATTTGAACGTTAACAACTTCATTAACATATGAATATGACAAAGGGAATATAAAACAGTCGGTATATTATGACAAGTAAATTTAACATAAAGTTAAATGACGAATCGTTTATCCAATGGCGAACTATTCTTAAGGTTTGTCCAAATAAAACGCGGCATTTGAGCGTGGCTGCCGCGCGCGGCAATCCGCGCTATGATTGGACGACTGCCGCGTTTAAAAGATGTGTGTCCCGCGAATGTCGCGCGCCTAGCTCGCCGTGTTTGGACACACCTTTAATAGAACCTACATCAGCATCATCTGCCTTACGTTTTCCCAACTCTGTTGTGGTCAGCTTCCAGTCTAACCGGGTGGATCTAAATACCTGTATTTTACATGGAAAGACTGCCGTTCTGACCTTCATAACCCAGCTAGTACTGCAGCCCTTTGGTGTAGACGTAGACTGGTTTTCACTTACCAGAACCTACATATTGTTGCACTATCAAACTAGTGTGACAATAAACCACCTCCATTAAATCAAACATGAATAAAAAGAGAAGTCATGACTGACTGACTGACTGACTCATCAACGCCCAGCCCAAACTTTTGGACCTAGAAAGCTGTAATTTTGCACAGAGGTTCCCTTTATAATGTAAACAAGGAACAAGGAAGGATTTTTCGAAATTCAACCCCTAAGGGAGTTAAATAGGGGATGAAAGTTTGTATGGAAAATCGACATTTTTGTAGTTAAACCTACATCCACACGGGCGAAGCCGTGGGCAAAAGCTAGTCAAACATAAATGCGACAACAGCAACTACCACTTACAACAATGCGCCAGATATAAATTTCAAACCCGACGGTAAATTACACCCGTTCGTACTTCGTGGACAGGACATGTGCTTATCCCACATGTTCATAGGTATGGTGGTACTATCACGCTCACTAACGAGATCATTTATAACAGTGACAGAAACGCAAGTAAGCGACTAACATGATTGATTCAGCCGTCTCCGATGCAAACTGATTTTGTTGATACATGAGCTGAGTTTGCGCATAATTTTGGTGGTAGTGAGTGTCGCTTTAAAGCGCTTTTTAGAGTGGTACAAGTTTGGGAGAATGAGCGTGTGTTGGGCAAGCTTCTAGGATAAAGAAATGTAATTTATTTATAAATCCATAGTTAGATGTAGGATGAGGAACGTATAATAAAATTTATAAAATACAGAAATTGAGCATGAATGCAGCGATAAGTGAAAAAGAGAGTATGAATCGGAGTTAGAAGGTGAGTCATCATCACTTGCCCTTATCCCAATTTACTTTATACTAGCGACCCGACCCGGCTTCGCACGGAAGCATAATTCTACACATAAACATTCCTCTTTAATCACTCTATCTATTAAAAAAGACCGCATCAAAATCCGTTGTGTAGTCTTAAAGATCTAAGCATACATAGGGACAGACAGCGGGAAGCGACTTTGTTTTATACTATGTAGTGATTTATTTATATATTCAAAAAGGGCAGTATGGTGAGCTAAGACGATTCCAATGTGTAAGAAATGTTTTTAAATATAAAAAAAGAAGTTTTAAAGAAACGAAGATTATTTGATTTGGTAATTCACACCACTCTACGTAAATCTTTGCACATGCATTTAGAAATACATTGCCGAGAATTATGTAACTAAAAGCAATCACTTTTATGTTACCAATTTAAAAAAATAAAAAAGAGAGATGGGAGATACAGAGCCAGACCATGTGAATGTCAGATGGATTGTAAGAGAAAAAGAAGTTAATGATGGAGTAGGCTGAAGTCCGAGTAATTGGAAGATAACTCGTGTAGCAACATCCCATAGTTACACGGGATGAGTTCGAGACGATCTATAAAAATATTTAGTACTGCGTTTTCATAATACCTATACACTTTTGATTGCTTACATGACACACATATAAAGTACCTGAATTTGGCAACCCCTTAATGATTATTACCCAGATCACGCTCAAATTCTCAACTATCGGAATGTCAAGCGTCTGTTTTAATCCAATATTGAAGTCCCGGTAATTGCCACTCGGGTAATTCGGATTAACCGGTTCAGATGTCAAATTCGATCAACAAGTGCTTGACAGAACATGATAGCCGGTTATCGGGATCCTCCTACGTGAAGTTTTATTAAAATACCGGTAAACATATTATCGGGTATAACCGGGCTCTTTCGTTAAGTGAGCAAAGAACTCGTTTGTTTCAGCATTATTCTTGAATTGCTGTGTTTGGTAATTTAAGCCAATATTGACATTTTAACTGTTTGCTTTTGGGAGTAATCAAATTAACCGTATATTTAGGTTTGTGAGAGTAATTAAAGTGGATTGTTATTTAGAGAAAAGTAAAGACGTTGCGTTGGAAGGTCTCCCACACTAGGTGGACCGATGACCTGGTGAAGGTTGCGAGGAGCCGTTGGATGCGAGACGCACGGGACCGGTCAATGTGGCTACACCTAGGGGGACCAGCAGTGGACGGGTTTTGACTGAAATTATGATGATGAAAGAGACTTTGTGCATGATCGAGAAATACTAAATACTATCAACAATTCAAGACATTTACAGTCGTCACATATTTATGATAATAAGTTATTTATACAATTTTAAGCTATTTTTGTCTCGTCGTGGGTTGAAGGGTTCCTTCGTGAAGGTCCTGGTTTCGAAGACATCGTCCAGGGAGCAATCAGGTGAGTGCCTATTCAAAGCACACCCTTTTATCGTGACATAGTATTTCTTGTCGATTTTCTCGTTTGGGCATTATCGTTGCCGCCCCATTAGCAAAGTTCATTAATTTCTCGCGTAAACTAATTCATTGGTTCGCGAGCTTATTACTTTGTGTTATTTATTTCATCACCACTGCTCTCAAGACGGGAAAGGAAAACATTTTTTAAACGGTTTTATTTAGCTCACCCAGTTTGTTTTTTAATGGTTTAAATACCGTTTAATAGCGTGTCGGCAATTTTTGTAAATTATTACTTGCAATCGTCAAATAGGGAATTTACGATACTTAAAGCGCCTACACACGGCCCTAAAATCAGAGGCAATATCGGGAGAGTGGTGGGGAGCGCCCTAGATCGCTCTCTTGATCGCCTCGTGAGTAGGCAAATTGTAATCATTATTATTATTATTACCCCTAACTCAGAAATTGGTTCGGGCGAGCTTACGATTTAGGGCCGATTATCATCTAGGGAGCGTTGTCGGTGCGTGTGTAGCGAAATCGGAACCGATTTCACTGCAATGCGCGTGCGACTGTAGTGGCAACATGACGTGTTTTTGTAAATCCATTTTTTATTTCGTGCGGAGATATGACGAAGGAGTGAGAGGCCTGGACGAAAAAAATTATATTTTTAAGAATTTGTCGTATTTATGGGATAAAAACATAAACCGCCTTATTACAAAACGTAGTTAAACCTGGTTTAACTTAGACTTGGTTTATCTCGCATGACGTCTCACTTCAATTATATTCAAAAGAAAGTGACAGCATGCGAGATAAACCAAGCCTAAGTTAAACCAGGTTTAACTGCTTTTTGTAATAAGGCGGTAAGAGTATTATATAGTATAGTAAGGCAGGAGGCCTATAAAATGCTATTACAAGTGTGCAATGAAAAGGTCTTCGGTAAAGACACTACGACGACGGCCGTCTTTAAGAAAATTATTGATTTGGCATTTTTTTTTTTTTTTGAGATAATAGGCGGCATATTAGATCGACGAGTACTTTGCTGCACGGTAGGTTACGAACTAACTGGCAGGGACGTGTGTAGAGTAGTGGCCGATTTCATCCCCACCACCACTCTCCCGATATTGCCTCTGATTTTAGGGCCGTGTGTGGGCGCTTTTATTCTACTGGCCTGTTAGGTTAATATAATGTTAGATATTTCCTCAGCCGGAGGGTAGAAATATCGCATGTTCGTGACGACGCAGCGAATGGAACGGGCGACAGAGCATATCAACCGGCGCACGCTCAGGGCGCGCTCACTTTTGCTCGGGCGCTCGACTGCAACAGACGTCTATTGGGACCTGTGGTTATAGCTATGACGGTTTCTTAATGTTTTCATAACTGTGTTGGTTTTGTGATGTGCTATTTAAAAATAAATAGTTCGAGGTTACTGTGTCGTTTCTTTAAAAAAATTAAATACCCTTCTGATCCATAAGATCAGAAGTGGGATTCGCTTACACGCGTCTTTGACCGTTTGCCATCTATTTTGCAGTAAAACGTTTCGTTTCAAAGTAACCTCTAACCACGTATTAATCACAGTGTCAGTGTTTATGCGTTTTCGGGTTAACACCCACGTGTTAATTATATTGTGGTCAGTTTACGGATCGCGAGTGCACACCGCGTAAACGTAAAGGTTCTGGGTTCGATTCTCGGATCGGACGAAGTTTCACTGTCTGAATTTGTGCCCGGTTGGTGGCAATAGGCTTGCCCTTATTACATGGGACTTAACATAACTGGCGAGATGTGGGTATACTGAGGTCCTCTGCCTAACCCTTCGGGGATTGCAGGCGTGATGTTATGTTGTGTGTGTGTGTGTGTTTATGAAGTCACTGGGGCAATCGACAATGCCTCGGACGCATTGGTGGTTGTTTTCATGGTGGTGCTAAGACGTGGCTTAAAGATTGGGTGACCAATAACAGAACGTGGACTAATTTTTTAACCCGTATTTTGGTCATTGTGTCCGTGTTAACTTGATATGGCCACTGTGCTATATGACGTTATGAGTACGAATTCGAATAAATTTACCACGTATGCAGGCTATGCCCGAAAGTCCTTGTTGCGGTTGAATATCGTCAAGGAACTGTCGTGGGTTTGATCCCCGCGCGGTACAAATTTTTGTATGGTCAACAGATAAGTTCCGGGTCTTGGTATTTGTGTATGTGAATTTAAATGTTTATGTACACACCCATGATACAGGAGGAATCCCTAGTGTGGGGCAACGTTGTAATAGTGGCGTTAAAAGGTTTTACTCGATGGTTTCTGAAAACCTGGTAGTTTTTGTCTTAATACCTACAGTTTTCAAGGTTGATTTGTTTGACTGTACATAAGTGTAACCACGTTTGATTTAATCAAACTCAACAAAACTAAAGTTTGGTCAGGAGTGACCGAGTGGAACAAAATGCTGTTGTAGATTTGTTTGTTTGCAGAATAATCATTACACGTGACCGCTGGCTGCCAGGGCGCCTGACTGGCGTGGTTGAGCGCGTCGCTCCAGACAGTCAACGCGCCCTACTGGTACGGTTGCGCGTGGCACTCCAGGGTGCCAGCGCGCCCTACTGGCGCGGTTGCTCGTGGCACTCCAAGGTGCCAACGCGCTCTCCTGGCGCAGTTGTGCGTGGCACTCCGCAGTGCCAACGCGCCTTACCAGCGCGGTTGAGAGTGGCACTCCAGGGTGCCAGCGCGCCCTACTAGCGCAGTGGTGCGAGGCACTCCACGTTGCCAGCGCGCCTTACTAGCGCGGTTGAGCGCGTCGCTCCACACTGCCAGCGCGCCTACTGGCGCGGTTGAGCGCGTCGCTCCGGGCTGCCAGCGCGCTACTTGCGTGTTGAGCGCATCGCTCCGGGCTGCCAGCGCGCTACTTGCGTGTTGAGCGCATCGCTCCGGGCTGCCAGCGCGCTACTTGCGTGTTGAGCGCATCTCTCCGAGCTGCCAGCGCGCTACTTGCGTGTTGAGCGCGTCGCTGGCTTACGACTTCTGATTGGCCTGGACCTCCGGTTCATGGCTTCTGTTTGGTCTGAGCCTCTGGCTTATGACTTCTGATTGGCCTGGACCTCTGGTTCATGGCTTCTGTTTGGTCTGAGCCTCTGGCTTATGACTTCTGATAGGCCTGGACCTCTGGTTCATGGCTTCTGTTTGGTCTGAGCCTCTGGCTTATGACTTCTGATTGGCCTGGACCTCTGGTTCATGGCTTCTGTTTGGTCTGAGCCTCTGGCTTATGACTTCTGATAGGCCTGGACCTCTGGTTCATGGCTTCTGTTTGGTCTGAGCCTCTGGCTTATGACTTCTGTTTGGCCTGGACCTCTGGTTCATGGCTTCTGTTTGGTCTGAGCCTCTGGCTTATGACTTCTGTTTGGCCTGGACCTCTGGTTCATGGCTTCTGTTTGGTCTGAGCCTCTGGCTTATGACTTCTGATTGGCCTGGACCTCCGGTTCATGGCTTCTGTTTGGTCTGAGCCTCTGGCTTGTGACTTCTGATAGGCCTGGACCTCCGGTTCATGGCTTCTGTTTGGTCTGAGCCTCTGGCTTATGACTTCTGTTTGGCCTGGACCTCCGGTTCATGGCTTCTGTTTGGTCTGAGCCTCTGGCTTATGACTTCTGATTGGCCTGGACCTCTGGTTCATGGCTTCTGTTTGGTCTGAGCCTCTGGCTTATGACTTCTGATAGGCCTGGACCTCTGGTTCATGGCTT
The DNA here is from genome assembly GCA_949316265.1 of Diarsia mendica. NCBI lineage: Eukaryota > Metazoa > Arthropoda > Insecta > Lepidoptera > Noctuidae > Diarsia > Diarsia mendica. Next base: position 16,569,006 of record OX438902.1, on the reverse strand, counting down.
CTGTTTGGTCTGAGCCTCTGGCTTATGACTTCTGATTGGCCTGGACCTCTGGTTCATGGCTTCTGTTTGGTCTGAGCCTCTGGCTTATGACTTCTGATAGGCCTGGACCTCTGGTTCATGGCTTCTGTTTGGTCTGAGCCTCTGGCTTATGACTTCTGATAGGCCTGGACCTCTGGTTCATGGCTTCTGTTTGGTCTGAGCCTCTGGCTTATGACTTCTGATTGGCCTGGACCTCTGGTTCATGGCTTCTGTTTGGTCTGAGCCTCTGGCTTATGACTTCTGATAGGCCTGGACCTCTGGTTCATGGCTTCTGTTTGGTCTGAGCCTCTGGCTTATGACTTCTGTTTGGCCTGGACCTCTGGTTCATGGCTTCTGTTTGGTCTGAGCCTCTGGCTTATGACTTCTGTTTGGCCTGGACCTCTGGTTCATGGCTTCTGTTTGGTCTGAGCCTCTGGCTTATGACTTCTGATTGGCCTGGACCTCTGGTTCATGGCTTCTGTTTGGTCTGAGCCTCTGGCTTATGACTTCTGATAGGCCTGGACCTCTGGTTCATGGCTTCTGTTTGGTCTGAGCCTCTGGCTTATGACTTCTGTTTGGCCTGGACCTCCGGTTCATGGCTTCTGTTTGGTCTGAGCCTCTGGCTTATGGCTTCTGTTTGGCCTGGACCTCCGGTTCATGGCTTCTGTTTGGTCTGAGCCTCTGGCTTATGACTTCTGTTTGGCCTGGACCTACGGTTCATGGCTTCTGTTCTAGTTAAGTATATTACTGCTTCACTACTATCTATTTATCTTGGCTAGTATTCCACCCAATGGGAGTCCGGAATTCCATTGCTTGGAATGCTATTTAGTTCCATTTACTTTTTAATGCTTTGGATCACTGATTTTGAAATATTTATTAGTCTGAGGTTTTTAAATTTACATTTCACTTGCCAAAAAAAAAAAAAAAACCTTCCTGTTAGTTAGTTGGGTACCTGATGGTGGGAGTGCACGCTCACTATCGCGTACTTAACAACATCAGTTCGAGTGCTTACTATTCTATGGCTTCAGACACATAAGTGACGCAAGAAAACAAATGTACAGTATGTGTTGTTGTTACTTTGCAGATGATTACGACCAGTCTGGTGATGGTGAACCTAGTGATGACACAAGAAAATGATGATGGTCAGGTTGTGACAGATGGATCTGATGTGAACGATGCTGCCGGATGGTACTCGATATGTTGCGTGTCGAGGTGACCAATGTTGGTCCGATGCATCATGGAAGATACAAGTTGCCCTAAACATGGCAAGGCGGATTGCAACCGCAGATCTGGTGACTGGTATCATGTTAATGGGTGATGTATATGGGATTGGTTTGAAACGTACTTGTATGTGGACCAATTAACACACGCAAAGTTATGCCTCACGTAGGTCTCTAGCGAGTCGTGAGGTGGCGATCTTCCGACAAGTCCCGCCCCGGGTGGTTGGTTTGGATATTTGTATGTTTCACACCTATGCGTAGGCTACGCTATGCTAAGCGAAGCTAGTCGCTTTAAGTTATTCGCTGTTGAGATGAGTGCTGTTAAAAAGAGCTTTTTCATCAACAGCTATATCTGTTTGCCCCGACATTGTGGCACTTTTGTTTGTTTTGGCATCGATATTTGGCTATCTGGAAACCCGATAGATGGTTACCAGGTGATGTTGTGGTTGTTTCGGTAATGATTGAGGTCGCGAACTCTTTCATTGGTGATACAATTTACAAACTGCTGCCTATTTTGGTGCGATTGCTAGTAATTTCATTACAATGGGCAGTTAAAAGTTTAAACTTTCAGAATACCTCATTCAAGTTTTGGTTTTGTTATGTTTTAGATGACAAGTCTACCAATGAGGTCCAAACAAGTGATAATCAGACGCTGAACAGCGTATCTGTGCAGGATGGACGAAGCGAGCGAGGATCAGCATTCGGTGCCAGTGAGCCAAGCTGACGAGGTCGTTCAGCTGTCAGGAACGGCCGTGTTAGATATTTCCTCAGCCGGAGGGTAGAAATATCGCATGTTCGTGACGACGCAGCGAATGGAACGGGCGACAGAGCATATCAACCGGCGCACGCTCAGGGCGCGCTCACTTTTGCTCGGGCGCTCGACTGCAACAGACGTCTATTGGGACCTGTGGTTATAGCTATGACGGTTTCTTAATGTTTTCATAACTGTGTTGGTTTTGTGATGTGCTATTTAAAAATAAATAGTTCGAGGTTACTGTGTCGTTTCTTTAAAAAAATTAAATACCCTTCTGATCCATAAGAATAAGTTCACCACTGGTCATGCACGGTTTCACAAGTAAAGTAAAATAAACAACTTATGTTCGTAGTTATTACTTAACCCCAGAGAAAACAATATTTATTTGGAATAAGACTAATAATTCAGAACGGGCAATAAGTTACAATAACATACGACCGCGCATGAGAAGGCATAGGGTGCACCCAGGGGGACGCCAAAATATTTTATATAAAGGTCGAAGTACTATGGATGTCCCTTGTGGTGGACGAAAATGTTGCAAAAGGGAAGTCAAAGGTTTTCATTGCAATTCTAGTGTTAGGTGCTGATTTTTTGTTTATTTACGTTACTTGGTCAATTACACTTTAGTCTAGTTATCTGTGCCAGCGGCAAAAATTTAAACTAAAATAAATGGACCAAGTTTGGCATAATAATATCGATGCATTTTTCTTGACAAGCAGCGCCGCCTTGAACACACAACTGTTTAGATAAAAACTTATAAAAAGGATATTGACATACAGTCATACTGTATAAGTAACTTTCCGTGTTAGGTCATTTGTTTGATTTTTGACTTATTGGCTTCCACTTTAAGAAGTTCGTGGTAAACCCCGCGGCTCAGAGTTTTATAAGGGGTAATGAACTACACCTTCATACGTTTATTTTATTTTGGTTAGAAGTCAACTTTTTAAATTCCCATCATTATAATAGTTTATAGCATGTAATTCTAAAGTAAACAACAAATTAACATGGTCTCCTAAGCCCGAAATGACTGATCGCGACGTCAAAAAACTGTATACAATGTGCCAACCACATCATTAAGAGAGTATAGAACAAGGATACTTGTTGCGCCTCCACCAAAATAAATTGGGATTAGGACAGATGGATGTTGTTGATCCACGGATTGCGCGACAAACGTAGCTTCATTTTGTACATTCAAGTAACGTCGCGCGGTGGATATTAATCGTTGCTGATGTTCACACTTTCATATATACAGACAATTTGTAATGAATAAATTGATTTCTTACAATTTATCCATACTGTTGGTTTGTTAGGTAAAAGAAGAGGTATAGTTTATGATAATGTAGAAAATACTAATGAGCAACGAACTCTGAAATTTACAGAAAAAAAAACGGAATGTTTTTGCACTTCTCTAACACGATTACAACTGTTCCATACAACCTTTTCCTCTCGGGTTTAGACAGAGATACATTCAACAGCTGTTGTTTCAATATTTCAGAATGGAAAAACATGTTCCGTAATAGCATGACACACGTATGTTTCTTATTTTACCAAAAAATAGTGTTATTCTATACAAATATTATAGACGGCGGAACTTAAGATACAATATATACCGTTTAGAATAATTTTATTTAAAAAAAGATATATGAAAGTAGGTCATATTTTTATAATAATTTCACCCGGACGAAGATCGCGGGTAACAGCTAGCCATATAGCTGGCATATCTGTAGCTATAATAAAAAAAGAAAATAAACGAAATACTCACTCAGCCTCTTCGATAGTCTCCGACATGGCAAGGAAGACACAGTTGAGCAGAATAGTAGCCATGACGAAGTAATCGAAGTACTGGTTAGTGGAGAGGTAGACGCAGGCCCGGCGCACGGGAGACCACGGGGAGTACCAGAACAGGGACCTCGTGGCCGTGAACCGGTGGATGTAGTTCTTTCGGAAACGTTTTGATACCACGCAGAAAGTCTGGAACAAAGAGAAATTGAGTTAGTTTATTGAAGATGTAATAGGAAAAACCTGCGTTAAGATGTAATAGGAAAAACCTGCGTTCCTTATACGTACAGTACCGGGAAGTGTTGCGGAAAAAAGGGGAGAGGTTTACAATAATATAATAATAATAATAATCATTTTATTTCAGGCATCTTAAAGGCCCATACATAAAATACACCACAGTTTACAGTACACCAGTTTACAGTTTACCCAGAAGTGAGTGATTTCGGGCTGATATGATGATGATGGTAATAGGTACACATTGAATAGGGGTGTTGTTGGCTTGGGTTTCTATTGTGTTTCATCCTGCTTGTACCGTCCCAATGCTGGGCAAAGGCAACTTCTATCAGGCGTTTTTATTCTTTTAATGTTTTCTACTTAAGGTTGAACAAGCCAGTCATTCTTCCATACAAACTTACGAAGGTGATTACTCCTCTGTTTGACGGTGTAGGTTCAAAATTAAAAATTGTATCAACTGGTCTTATCATTATCTAGGTCTGTATGGAAGCAGAATTGGAAAAAAAATATTGGTTTGGAAGTTATGAGCGTCGAAACTTTCATATTTTAGCACTAATTTTAACCATCTTTGGACGTAAATAAGTTACGTATATAGTACGAAAATGAAAAAAGTGAAACCATACAGACTTAGATTAGTTATTAAAGAATTAAAATAATTTTATTTTGAACAGATACATTCAATGGATTTTTCATGAAACCAAATATACCAAAGGTCTGCATAGAAACAATCGCGCGCCCGTTTTAGTTGTGTCTCTTTCGCTCCATGCATTTCGCTCGCGATGTCGGATGAAATAGCATGCATTTAGCCCCGCCCACCAACTAGTTCGTGCCGTTGGCTTGTTTACCCTTAACTAGTATCACTACATCGACAAAAGAACTACAATAAAAATGTTAGCGCTATTAGTAATAAACTCACTACACTGCTGGGTTTAAATACATGAAAGGTCCTGAAATCGAAGGTCGTCACTGAAAACATTTCTGAAAATGTATGGTATTAAGGGATACACATAGGATGAATGTTTGTATGGAAGCTCGTCATTTTTGTGGAAGTGAAATGCATTAAGACGCAAGTCTAGTTTAGAACAATGTTAATAATACAAGCATAAAATACAACAGTATCTTCCATCAAATCTAGACTGATAACAAACAATATCGCTTCCTAATTATCTTCATCAACAGAACAAAAGCTTGCACAAGCAACAATTATGAGGCTTGCAAAATTAGCGTGGTTAATTGGCGAGCCATCTGCCACCAGCCACCAGCCACGCGGTCGTTAGCCATTTAGCCATTAGCCACGGAGACCTGCTACAGTTTTAATTGCCAGCGCGAATTAATATCGCGTTCGAAATAATTGTTTCGCTCTGTTTACCTGAACGTTACCTTCGAAGGTAATCAGCTGCAGTTTTGTGTTGGAAACTGAGGTTTTAATTTGTGAGGTTGGGGCTTTATCATTATACTTGCTGTGTCCCGCGGATTCAACTATCGTTTCTCTGTTTTATCAGTCCTTTGCGTGATGATAAATAGCGTATCACCTCGGATCCCCTAAAGAATTGGGCTATCGAATTTTGAAATACGATTGGTTGTCCCACAGATTAGCTCGTTCGTAAAAATCAAAAACCACTTCTTTTTTTACATGACTGCCCAAAAAAGAGTGTATTATGTTTTATTATATTAGTGTCATAGTCCGATGGAACGCCAAGCCGACACGGCCACCGAGAGATCAGGCGCAGGACTAATGACTTAATGTGCTTTCCGTGGCACGGAGGAAACTATGTGTGTCATGATGGTCACCTATCTACGGACCAACCGCGGCAAGGACAGCTTACGTAGCCACGAGTTTCTCAAAATCACTTGCATAAACCGCAAAATTACAAGTATAGTAGGTAAAGGTCCAAATAATGAACAAAACAAATACTGGAAAACAAAAATGGCCGATAAATAAATGAACACAGTTCGATATAGCAGATCACCCGTATCGGTCAATGTTTGCCAGTGATTGAAAGCACAGATTTAATAGTGAGCTCAGTAGCCAATAGCAAGCCCCAATCGAATCTGGTATTCCAACGTTGATTGGCTGATGAAATTGGAACGGTTTCCTTCCGAAACAACAGAGCTTTTGATGTATTAATCCAAATTGGCGGAAACGGCTTGCTTCTTGCAACAGACCGGCAATTTGTAAAGCCGGTCACAGATATTTGCACACGTGTAGAGCAATATTTGCAATTGGCTACGTATAAATTTTGGCCGGATTTGCAATTTAGTCGCAACGGGCTTTTGGAGCATAAAAAGTCGTGAATCATTAATATTTGCTCATACATTGGGAGTGTTAGTTGCGCTTTTGCGAGCTTTTCGAGTGATATGCATTGTTTAATAGGTACACGGAACAGAAATACTCGTTTTATGTGCCGTGGTTCATTAGCTGCATATGTATGTCTGATTACAAATAAAGCATTCTGTGGTCTACTTATCTGTGTATATAGAGTCTGGGTCTGCGCCCAGTTGATGACAACAGGCTTGCTCTCATGTAATAGGGACACCAACATTAGGTACTCTCAAAGTAGGTAGGTAGGTACACGATAATTATACACCTCTTTCTATTAACCTTTCGGGGATTATAAGCATGCTCCTGTTTCGCGGCTTATTCTGCCACTAACAAGAAATCTTTTGTGGTAATCCATTATTATGGGTACGGACTCTACGGACCCGTACTCCATATTATAGACCTCCCGATATTTCGATCACCCGCATTTTCCAGCGCTTGCAACAGCGTTAAAATATCGGGAGCTCATTATAATGTAAAATCACGTGAGATCCCTGTAAGCTACAGTATACATTTACAAGCTTGTCGTTATATTATTATACATACAAAATTCTTCAATGAAATGTAGGGTATATACAAATCTTTCCGCATTACAATACCAGAGTGACCCAACGTTAAAATTTTTCAGCAGATATAAAACGACCCGGGTCAAAAGTTGAAAATCTCTCGTATTTTATGTCTCTGCATTCAGAAAAATCTCGCGTTGTTCATAAATCATGTCGTAAAAGGAACGTATGTCTGTCGGTATGCTTCAACAAATTTGTACGTTCGGGGCTGGACGGTATTTCACCGGGTCATATTAGGCATTTTCTCTGAATGGAAAAGTATAATTATTCATCTTATTTTTAAAAGAAAGAACGAGGAAAGAAAACATTTATTTGGGGCATGCTACAAGTGCACACACCAAAAATAACATTTAAAAACTTAAATCTAAACAGCTGGTTCATGGTAGCGCAAGAGAAAATTACCTTGAAGGATATAGGGTAGGTCTTAGCCAGCAAAAAAACAAAAAAATCGTTCGCTGGCCCTAAAGTATACTTGATGGAAGGGACACCGACGCTAAGACGGTTACTACATGTTCAATACTACCACTTACATCATTCTGAACCAGCTGTTTCCTACAATACTGCAATACCTACGCGGTCAAAATATATGGCACATGATTTTTTTTCAGATACAGTATGATTTACTGAATTCGTATTCTGTTCACCTATCTATAAAAAGCATATTGCGTGGACCGTTAGTCATATCGATCTAGGCATGAGACACTACGTTCTACATTTTCAAAAACGATTTCGCCATTTAGGGCCCTGTTCCATAGTAGTAGAGTACTTTATCTAAGTAGTAACAACAGCAAATTAACTATAAAGCACGTGTCTTCTATTAACAAAGGGCGTGAGACAGCTGAGCGCCTACATACAGTTAATTACACTGTTCTATCCCTAGGGACGGTAAACTATGAAGTGACTACAACTTGCTACACGGTTCACGCAGCGACATGCAACTGATTGCTTTAAGTTCTTGACAAGTACGTGAACTAGCGCCCTCTGGGGAGAAGTGTGATGTTTATTGTCCTCTGCCTTTTGACTGTAGGTTTGCCGTGTTGAGGTCGGAAAAGGTCCACGGGAATGTGCAGTGGGATCAAAAATATGCTGAGTACTGCATTCAAGGCCTAGGTCGACTTGTGTATTTTTTTTTAAATATCTGTGCAGTTTTAACTGTTCTGTGGTTCTAATATAAAGTCATTGTAGGGTACTAATAACAAACTTAGATTCCTTCGCATTTATTATCTTAATAAATTGATATTATAAATGTTGAAGTAAGTTTGTGTGTTACCTTCTCGATCATTCTGAAATTTTGTACATACATAGTCAGATGTACAGAAACGGATATAAGGTACCTTTCATAGCGTAAAAAATACTATTCCCGAGGAAAATAACTAAAACGTTCTTATGATAAATAGATGGCGCCACGTATCTTTAAAATCATGATTGAATTATATTATTAGAGAAGCTTTAGTAGTATCATTATAATAATTTCTTGTGGACGAAGGTCGCGGGGGTTAGTTAGTATGTAAAAGTAAGGTTAAAAGGTGAGATATAATCGGGATATTTAGAGTTTTGTATGAGACATGTAAAGAGTTTTTTGTGTTTATGAGACTAAAAATAGAATTACATGTACCTTGGTGTTTGTGGTTTGGTATAAATACACGGCCAGGCGGCCGCCCTTTCAGACATTAACGATTTGTTCAAGACGTGAAACACCGGCGTTCTGTTCTTAGCTTTCTATCGATAAATCAATGAAGCACCAACAGTGGCCTTGTTTACTCAACCCACTGTCGATTTATAAACTATTTTAAGAAACTATATAATGGATTCACACAAAAAGAGAGAAAGTCGTGGGTAAAACATAACACCCGCTAAGAGGTTAAGCCGTGCTTGCTTAGCTGCTCCGTGGATAATATTAAAATAAATAATATAAATAATAAAACAGTATATTGGTAAAACAAGTATAGGTCTAAACAAAATTTTGTGATTGGATCCTCCTATTAGGCAGATAGTGCCTGTATTAGGAGAGTCCGCTCTTCCTTAACAAGACGTGAAATACAAATAGCAAAAACATAAATATAATTACTACGCTAAAGCTTAATTACTAAAATTAATAAATTAAATTAAAAACATGAAATAAATAATTATTAAATATCTGTTCTTTAAATCAAATGTGATGGGTGACCACCCATCACAAACCGAGTTTCCTCAGTGACTACACGTCGGGCTGAAAGTCTGATAACCAGTCATACCAAGGTTTGTATAACCCAGTCCCTGGGTTTCGAAGGTCTGATAGGCAGTCGCTTCATGTAAAATACTGGTACACAGTTGCATCTGCGTAGACTGGAAGCCGACCCCAACATTGTTGGGAAAAGGCTAGGCAGATGATGATGACACAAAAAGAGAGCCCTCTGCCTAGCAGAGATTTCTGGGTGAATTCAGGCTGTTGCTGATAATAATCTTTAACTCTCTATTAAAATAACGTTATTTGGCTTCAGAAATACTGCAGGTAAGCATAAAAAAATACGTATACGGGAATATCTCGCATATAAACTTAATAAAATAAATCACTGTAGAATAAAGTACCCAATGAATTTATATCTTAGGAACATTTACATTGCATTTGCATTGCACACTAAAAACCAGCGCAATTAATTCTCCTTCCTAAAAATTTTACTACGTTGTTTTTGGTTTAAACATCGGCCATGTTTATAGCGTCCAGGGCCGGACTGGGGCGTTTTATGCCCGCATTAAGTCCGTCCCCGGGCCGCCTGCCCGCAACTTGTGCCGTAAAATACGATAATAATGGAACTTGTGACTGTTTTACAATTCACACGTTGTACACATGAAGAAACGGCTGTTTTTAATATGTTTTATTGGGTAATCGATGTTCTTGTTGGCTATTAAAGAGTTTTTCTGTTTCCGTCGCGTTTTGCAGTTGTTTTACGAGAAAATCAGCTGCTTCATACATGTTTTGGTCGTTTCCCTCAACAACTGTAGAGCAGCTGCTTTAACGCGATTTCAGGGTTTATAAAGAAGTTCATTAGTAATGCGGTTTTATGGTTTGTTGTTAGTTTAGTTAAGTAGTTGTCAACAAAATCTATGAAATATTTTGTTGATATGTGATGCATAGTTAGATAGATAGAATACTCTTTATTAAATACACAAAATTACAAAAAAACAATAGTAAAACATTTTACAAGGGGTGACACAACCCGGAGGACACGTTGGAGCACACTGTGGAGGCGTGCCCTGCTTGGGCAGAGCCCCGCCGTGTTCTCGTAGCGGCGGTCGGTGGCGGCCACCTCTCGCGTCCGGCCCTGGTGCAAGCCATGGTCCGGGGCGAAGAGGAATGGGACGCCGTCGCCTCCTTCTGCGAAGCAGTGATGCTAGCGAAGGAGGTGGCGGAACGAGAGAGGGAGAGAACCTGGTGAGTAACGGGCTAGCTCGCCGTCCGGCCGTCGTCATGACGGCAACAGACCGTGTCGGCGGCGCGTACGTGTTCCACGCGCGCCTCAAAGAGATGTCAGCAAGGAGGGGCCCGCAAGGGCCGACGCCCGTCGGGGCTGCAGTGGTTTGTCGCAAGGTTAACACGGCTCCGACACAAGGGCGAAGAAGGAACATGTGTTTGGTTTTTAGTCAGTAGAAGTCTGACACTCCCCTTCGCTCTGCCCAAGAGCGGGGGGGGGGGGGGGTCTTTGGATGGATACATGGGAGAAGGAGAAACAATACTGCAGGTAGCCTGTGGTGTATCATTTACATAATTATATACAATAAATACACACATATACATACATAAAACAAATTACACTTATATAAATTTTGCATTATAGATAAGTGCGAAGAACTAAATTAAAATAGCTAACAAAAATTTAAGCCTACGGAGACAGATACAGTTACATATTATTATGTCATTGTGTGCTATTTATTTTGATTAATTTTAAATAGAGTAAAGACATTCATATTATTGTAGTTCTCTGTCAAATTTATTGTAGTATGTATCGAGTTAACATGAGCAACAACATGTTTACTCAACAAACATCAAAAACACAAAAAAATACCTTGTTTACCATGCCAAATATAACCTCTGAAGAGAATATTCCAATAACTCAAATTTTACACAGAGTAGTACGAAATAAGACATAACAGGTTGAGCAAATAAAGGGGTTTGAACTTTTTTGAATGGGAGCTGGCATATCGACCCACCGCCATTTTGATTTTTTTTCAAAATCGCGGCCCACGATGAAAGTGGTATGTATGGATAGAGGACATATAGACGAACAAACAATGTCAAGCAACACGGTACCCAAAGTGCCACGTTACCGAGATATTTGAAGGTAAAGATGGACAAATCAGTACAATGACTACATAAAAATTAGACCTTTTACGTGTCTATAGGCGTTGATTATTATTATTACTGGTTATTGAAAGAGAGTAGGTACATTACATACTACTAGGAGCACGAGAAAACTTTTTTTGACATTACATAGCGTTTCAATGAGATGCGAAGCGATTTCAATGTGCGTATAACAATAATCAACCTGGGAACTATTATTTGGATATAATTTAACGCCCAAACACGTAAAAAGGCTATTTAAAAAAAAAAAAAATGAATGTCGTTGTACTCGTTTGTCGATCTTTAACTTCAAATATCTCGGTAACGTGACACTTTGGGTACCATGTTACTGGACATTTTTTGTTCGTCTATATGTCCCCTATCCATACATACCACTTTCACCGTGGGCCGCGATTTCGAAAAAAAATCAAAATGGCGGACAGGTTGATATGCCACATTGGTTCTATCCCCAACTCTCTGTCTTTCGCACGCTCCAGAAACAACAAAAACACGAGAAACGTTTGAATATTGCAGAACTAAAAAAACCGCTTTCTCTTTGCTTCGCTTTTCTTTCGATATCTTTGAAAACTTTTGTCGTATCATTAAAAAGTGAGCCCTGTAGTGTCGCTTTGTAAGTTAAAAGTAAGGCTACTGTTATTTTAGTAATGAAGCTCTAAATAATGAAGGTGTTATTTGCGCTCGTGTTTTTTTTTCGAATTTATTAGTACCTGCATTGAATATAAGGGCCAGAGAATTTGCAGCGGGTTGTCCGAAAGAGATACCGCGGCTCCGTACACAAAGGGCTAAGAAGGATCATGGGTGGTTTTTAGTCAGTAGAAGTCTGACACTCCCTACCGCACTGCCTAGAGCGGGAGGAGTCATTGGATGACTTCACACACTCAAAAAAAGGGTCTGAGAATTTCCTGAAAGTGTCTTCTCTTTACGACAATAGGTACAATTATCCTACACCTCTAAAACTCGAGTAGTGATCACGATCATGGATAAGTAAAAAACAAAGGAATTGACACAAGCTACCAAAATAATATGTTAATTCTGTTGAAAGTCTTTCTTAAAATAATATTATTTCTTTTACATATTATATGTTTAGGTTTGGGGGAAAAACATGGTTACGTGGTAAGTGAAGTTATTCTAAATCTAATATAATGGACTTCCGAAGATGGTGGAATAGTACATTGTTACCTTAGGGGTGAAAGGAACTTATTTAGTCCCCGAGACGGGGTTTGGCGCCTGAGCGCAGCGAGGGCGCTAATAGTTCGAGGGACTAAATAAGCCTTTAACCCGAGGTAAACACTGTGCTTTTCATTACGAATACAAGGAAAGTTGATGGGAATAGGCTTGCGCCCAATTACCTAAATCGAAAGAATGAAGAAAGAAAAAGTAGGTATTTATTGGTTTCACACAGGACAAAAAAAAATACAAAATAATTTAAAAAGTCAACATAGGAGAAACACTTAAAATCGGTTAAATCTAATCGGTGGATGACAATAGGCTTGCTCCTAATTACATCGGTTGATGGCAGTAGGATGCTCCTAATTAGATTGGTTGATGGCAATAGTCTTGGTCCTAATTACATCGATTGGGGGCGATAGGCTTGCCTCCAATTACATCAGTTGATGGCAATAGGCTTACTCCTAAATACATTGGTTGATGGCAATAGGCTTGCTCCCAAATACTCAAATCGGTAGATGGCAATAGGTTGCTCCTAATTACATCGGTTGATGGCAATAGGCTTGCTCCTAATTAGATTGGTTGATGGCAATAGGCGCACTCCTAATTGCATCGGTTGATGGTAATAGGCGTGCTCCTAATTAAATTGTTTGATGGCAATAGGCTTGTCCCCAATTACATCAGTTGATGGCAATAGGCTTGCTCCTAATTAAATTGGTTGATGGCAATAGGCTTGCTCCCAATTACCTAAACCGGTGGATGGCAATAGGCTTGCTCCTAACTACATTGGTTGATGCCAATAGGCTTGCCCCTATAATTACATCAGCTGATGGTAATAGGCTTGCCCCCAATTACATCAGTTGATGGTAATAGGCTTTCTCCTAATTACATTGGTTGACGGCAATAGGCTTGGTCCCAATTACATCAGAAGATGGCAATGGGCTTGCTCCTAATTACATTTGTTGATGGCAATAGGCTTGCACCTAATCACATCAGTTGGTGGCAATAGGCTTGCTCCTAATTACATCAGTTGATGGCAATGGGCTTGCTCCTAATTACATTTGTTGGTGGCAATAGGCTTGCACCTAATCACATCAGTTGGTGGTAATAGGCTTGCTCCTAATTACATTGGTTTATGGCAATAGTCTTGCTCCCAACTAAATCAAATAATTTGACAGCTGTCAGTAGAAAGCGATTCTCCCTAGGGCTGAAAAGTAGTACTTTCAACCCGCTTCGCAGGCATGTTCTGATCTACTTTCAGAGTATGAGTAATGAAATGCTTATTTTTTACGCATTCCTTTGCGTATTCTTTCAAATGAAAGGGTTTGCTGAGGCAAATACACTCTAAAGTATGTTGTTTAGTTTTTTTTTAACAATAATATTATATTTAAGAATCGTATAGCAGGTGGCGTTCTGTGGATTTTTCCTACCCCCATAGGAAAAGGGCGTGAGTGGGTTTATGTATGTAATATTTTATCTCGTAATATTCCTAATAACTCCCAAAGCAGTTGAAAGTAGGTTGTTTATCAAGAATGAGCTAAGTAAAACAGAAAGTAAAGCGTAGTAGCACAAGCGTTTCTATTTTAATTCGGCCGCAGGTGGGACATAACTTTGTCCTATAAAGTTATGAGGCATCAAGTAAAGCGGGGCTAACTTGAAGCTTTACACCGTTTTACAACCCTCTACTTAACGCTTTGAATAACTTAAAAATAGAATATTTTTGAGAAAATCTTAAAAAAGAAGAATGTGAAGAGAAATGGAATATAGAAAGCCATACAATAATTTCCCTGAAAATATAACTATTGGGAAGATTAAAATGGTTTGGGTTGCATTAATGTAAGTACTGGATTGGAAGGCCTCCCACTAGGTGGACCGATGACCTGGTGAAAGCTACGGCCGTTGCGGGGGAGCGTGGAATTTCCAACAGATACCTTTGTTCACAGAAAGCGCTTCTGAAGAAGAACTTTTAGCAATCGGTGTTGCAGTGTTGCGTCGGGGCTGCGGGTTGTTCGCAAGAGATACCGCGGCCTCGACATAAAGGGCTAAGAAGTAACATGGGTGGTTTTTAGTCAGTAGAAGTCTGAGACTCCCTTTCGCTCTGCCCAAGAGCGGGAGGGGTTATTTGATGATTACCCAACCGCAAAAAAGGCAAAGCTTCAATCTAGATTTTGACGCGATTTAAATTAAATATTCAAATGGCGTAATAATTATTGTCATGGATTTTTACAAGTAACTCCTGATTCCAAAAAACTTAAATTATGCATCTTGTAAACCAAATAACAATGTTTTGGTAATTGAAAATTAATGGTATCTCCAGTATGCACGACCCAGTCCCAAGTGTTTTTATTAAGCAGGCGATATATTAATTAGTGATAAGTAATAATTATGTGTTTTGGTAATGAGCTTTTTACATTAATTTGTTTTAAACCTAGCGGTGCAGTTTTTGGGTCTTTAATATCAGTTCAGTTATGTAAATATGTAATTTATGTAATTTACAAATTAAATTCGGTCATTAATTATCACACATAATATCATAATAATAGCCACAAAAAGATAAATATCATACATGTAAATCAACACCTAGGTCAATGCATTTATTTATTTAAACTTCATGCACAATATAACTTTTATATTGTAATTTCATACTAAAGTCAAGTGCTATAAGTTCTACATTCATTATAACTGTGAAGCTTTAACATCATCCTGCGATTATGTCAGTTAACAATTTAATGAACCCTTTCACATTGTTTGTTATTTAAATAATTACAGAATACAAAGATTTGTGTATGATGCTCTATATTTTTAAATAAACAAAATAAATAATACATTAACAAAATATTTCGACAGTCTACCGAACCGGGTAACCGCATTTCGGTGATATATTTCACGATTCCGACAAATATTTATACTACTCATAAACAATTTTGATACATATTTTTACGCTAAAATATAAATCATTAGGGATTCTCGGTTCTGCGTCAATTTAGGGTGTAATTAAGGGCGCACAGGGTGCAAAATGATTTCTTACAAATAATTTCGTAAAATCTGAATTGAATAGAAGATAATGGATGACTGTTTATAAGGCGAACTCGTTTATTTTTGTTTATGAGTGAAAGGATTTTTGTATGAAGGTTTTTCTTGGTTGGTGTTCGTGAGAATACTGGGTGTTGCATAAATAGGATAGGTATATGTAATAATAAAATAATAATAATAATAATAAAGCCTGTTTATTCCATATTCCAATTTTACATTTCAAATGTTGTTAGTAGTTTGTTAGTATGTTTTCCTTATAATATGTTAGTACTTATGTTAATCTTCTTTGTTTGGAATATGGACCCCTTTTTGGGTAAAGGCCTCCTCCAGCTTCTTCCACGCGTCCCTGTCCTTGCCTAGGTCTAACCAATTGTTCCCTGTCACCTGTATAATGTCATCAGCCCACCTTCTCTTTGGTCTGCCAACATTTCTTTTCCCTCCTGGGCCTTTCCATCGAGTGGTCTCTATCGTCCATCTTTTATCAGTGTAGCGTGAAATGTGTCCTGCCCACTTCCATTTTAGTGTAAGTGCATGCTCGAGAGCGTCTGTGATTTTCGTTTTCTTCCTGATGATTTCATTTTTAACTTTGTGTATTTTTCTAATCTTCAGCATACTCCTTTCCATGGCTGTTTGGGTGCTTTTGATCTTCTGTTTTGCTTTGTTTGTGAATACCCAGGTTTGACATGCATATAGTAGGCATGGCAGGAGACAAGTATCGAACACAGTTTTTTTCAGATGTATTCCATAATCCCCTTTTAAAATTTCTTTTTGAGACCAGAATTTTTTCCAGGTTATATTAATTCTCCTGGTTAATTCTTCTTCATTAGTATTTTTATTGAAAGACACTTGTTTTCCCAGATATATATACTCTTGAACGTATTCTATGGTATTTCCATTGATTATGATGGGTCGCTTTTGACTGTTAGTCATTATTTTTGTTTTATTTAAGTTCATTTCTAGACCAATTTTGGAGCTTTCGTGATCAAGTGTTCTCATCATTTCCTCGATGTCCTTTGAAGTTTCAGCTACAATAGCTATATCATCCGCGAATCTTAAGTGGTTTAGGTACTTTCCGTTTACCAGCAGTCCTTTATTCGACCAGTTTAACTTTTGGAATATATTTTCGAGAACTGCAATGAATAGCTTCGGTGACAGCGGGTCTCCCTGTCTGACACCTCTTTCTATTTTTATTTCATCACCTCTGGTTTCAAGTTTAATTCTGCTGGTACTATTTGAATAAATATGTTTTAGGATGTTAATGTACTTTTGGTGGACGTTTGAGTATTGCAGTGCATTCCAGATTGAGCAGTGGCTGATGCTGTCAAATGCTTTACTGTAGTCAACGAAGGCCACATACAGAGATCTATTAAACTCTTGGTGTTTTTCTATGATTTGCTCTAGTGTGTGTATGTGGTCCGTTGTGCTGAAGCCTGATCTGAACCCTGCTTGCTCCGTAGGTTGCATTTTATCAATGTCTTGTGATATTCTCCTTAGAAGTATTGATGAGAATAACTTGTATATGCTTGATAGTAGACTTATAGGTCTGTAATTTCCTACATCTAAGGGATTTCCTTTTTTGAATAGCAAAATTATATCAGATGTGCGCCATTGTTCTGGGACAGTTTCCGTGGTCATTACCATGTTAAATAGTCTTGTCAAGTGGTGGATTAAAATGGGTGCACCTGTTTTCAGAACTTCATTGCATAGTCCATCCGGGCCAGGGCTTTTCTCTGCTTTTAGCTGCATTATGTGTTCGTGAACTTCCGAGTGTTGAATTGGTTTAACTTCATTTATATTGCAATGGTTGCTATTTTGTACTTCGTTTTCACTTTTATTGCTTTTTCGATATAACTCCTTATAGAAATTTGTTGCGTGATTTATAACATCTTTCCTTGAATTCGATGCCTTTGAATTTAGTTCTAGTTTATGAATCCATGTTTTGTGCGTGGATAGCTCCTTGTATGCTCTTTTGGTACTCCTAAATTGTTTTATGTTTCTTGTGATTATTTTGTGTCTATGGTTGTTGTAGTCCTTTCTAATTGATCTGTGTGTTCTTTTGTAAATTTTACTGAGTTCGGTTTTCATTTCTTTTGTTTTGTTTTTAATATGTATTAATTCTGTGCGCCTTTTAATTAGTTGAACCGTTTCATGGCTGAATATTCTATGGTCTTCTGCTTGAACTGGATTCTTGGCCTTCAAACTTTCCAACATGTTTTCTTCTATGAAGTTGTAATAGGTCTGAGTATCAGTTGTGTCCAAATGTTTAGATCCTAATTTTGTTTGTAAGTTAGTTCTATATTCTTTAATTTCTTCTTCCGTCTTCGGGACCTTAATTGGTGTTTCAAAGTTCTTTCTACTCTTACGTGGACGCGGACGGACTTATAGGTATATGTACACCGAACATATTATTATAGGTTACTATTAGCTTTTGCTCATGGCTTCCCTTCCTCTTTACATACAAACACTTCTTTATAATACTAAGTATATTTACATGACTTCAGAATGGTCAGGAGTACTCAGAAGCACTAGGTTCTGTCTCAGACCAACAAAAAAAGGAAGACGACGCGCCACGAACATCAAAAGTGAAGCCAACTTTTTATCTATGTGTGTAGACAATGTCTCGTGAAGTCGTGACGTTCCAGGAGAAATGCGTGTGGTTTTAGTGTAGGTGTGTGCGTGAGCTTGTATGTTTACTTGCTATAGGCGTGTGGTTTTGTGGCTTCACTGTTGGTGTTCGCGGCGCGCCGTCTTTCTTTTTTTCTTGGTCTGAGGGTTCTGTAACGTTTCTGACCTTCACTCAAGTTTTCTTCAAACTAGTACGGTTAGTATGACATTATCTACAAACATAGACAAAGTAAAAGGTATAGAAGTATTCTAGGTTGTTGCTAATGGTGGCTGTACTCTGTCGATACACTCCGAGATAGTGCGAGTCCGAGGGTGTTAATTTAATAGTAGCGGTCGTCTAGCCTAGGTGGTCCTCACTTGGCTATAAGTATACACTTTCGGACTCGTCCTGTCTCGAAGTGTCTTTGGCGAGAGTAGACAGTAATGGCAGCCTTTATGCTCGTTGTTTTTTCGGTTCAGGGTTTGCAAACCTGATTTAAACGATAGCGGAAGTAACTCTATCTGTTTGTTACCTTTTTATGAAACTTCGCATACTTACACATAAAACATGGTTCTGGTTATGACATGGATACTACTTATCCTAGTAAAACGTCCTTGTGGGTAGTCAGTGACCTGAAAGTCTGATAACCAGTCTTACCAAAGGGTATTACCCAGTATTAACTGGGTTATGGACGTCAGATAGGTAGTTGCTCCATGTAAAATACTGGTACTCAGCTGCATCTGGTTAGACTTGAACCCGACCCCAACATAGTAGGGAAAACGCTAGGCAGATGATGAAAACGTCCTTGTGGGATAGTTTTTGACCACCACACGGGCGAAACCGCAGGAAAAGACTAGCCATCATACACAATCGATGCAAAACTTCATCATTAGAAGTCAACCATCTTGAATTACATGAAACGTGTCGCATATTGTCCCATAAAGTCGGCTCCGACCGTCTGTTCAACAAACACATCTCAAGTGTAACACAGACCCTCGTTAATTAATTCCGTACCTACTAACTGCCTTAAAGTTTTCTTGTAATTTCTACATTGTATTTGAATTTCCTTTGAGATTGTTTTGGTTTTAAGATGGTGTATTGGGACAGGAGTGGGAATTATGATTTCAATGTTATTATTATTTATAATAATTACATTATTTATATTATAAATGCGAATGCTTGGATGGATTGATGTTTGTTACTTAATCACGCCAGAACAGATTGCAGCAACTTTTGAGATAGATTATAGTCTGAAATAGCACATAATATAAGCTTTTTATACCGGAAAAACCTATCAAAGTTTCCACGGGAATGAAGTCCCGGGCAACAGCTTGTTTTAATATAATTTTGTAAGACCAAGAAGCTTATTAATCCGCATTTGCTCCCCATGTGGTCAAGAGCGAAACTTTTCCCAAAGAGAAAGCCTGTGTCCTTGCATGGGTCTTATGTTATCGAATTAAATCTACACAAAGTAATACGGAAGCGAACATTTCTCTTTCAAGTTTATTCGGTCCTAGTACCTAAGTATGACAACAAAAAACAATTACCTTAAAAGTAACAAGCGTAACGTAACATTCAAATAAAAGAAAAAGTGAACAAAATGCCTTTCAACAAATACAAACAATGGGGAGAAAAAAGTAAATTGGAATGTGAATCTTTCGATATTATTTTCTCGTATGTTACTTGTTACGGTAATATTTGCGTTACCTTATCGAAAGCCATGCGTTGTCAATTGTGACAGGTTAGGACCGTTCTTTCTATAGAGCGAAGCGATGAAGCGTGAAAAGGTAATTTATTTATTTATATTCAATGTATGTATGAACATCTTGACGCTGGTTTTTCACTTATTTCAGTAAAGATTTGTGTTTGGTTAATACGTATGTTTGAGAACCATAAATGGTTTATCTTGTGTTAAAAGTTGTCATGCCCAATGACAAGCATAACCTACCATAGATATAAAAATATGTATAAAGCAATTAATAATGACTGGCCTGTTGGTCTAGTGGTTAGTGACCCTAACTGCTATGCCGGAGGTCGTGGGTTCGATTCCCACCCAGGACAAATGTTTGTGTGATGAGCACGATCATTTGTTCTGTGTCTGGGTGTAATTTATCTATAATTATGTATGTATTTAGAAATATATCAGTATGTTTATCAGTTGTCTAGTACCCATAACACAAGCTCTGCTTAGCTTGGGACTAGATGGCGTTGTGTGATAGTTGTGGAATATTATATTATATTATATTAATAATAGCTTTATACATATTTTTATATAGGTTATGCTTGTCATTGGACATGACAACTTTACTTACACAAAAACGAACAAGAAAGAGTGTAGAACGATTTGTCAGCTCATAAACACCCGCAATAACTTCAGTTTATCCATGATGATCATGGAGCTTGCAACAATGCCATTTCGGGAACTCAAAACAAATAGTAAATAACCCGTTTCCAGTGTTAATGAGTATTTACATTGTATATTTAATGATCATTGGAAACACAAGAAGACAGAATTCAAATAAAGAAAATAATTGAAAATTGTAATCTGGTTAAAATAAAAGCAAAACCAATCAACGATTTGGCACTAAGTATAAGTTAATAACACTGCATTTTTTGAGCTACATCGACACACATATTTATCATTCTCCATTTAACTACTGAACCACAAAGATTTCATTTTCTAATTTGGCTAAAATATATTTCTATTAAAGAAAACAAAGGCGACCCGTGGGAGGTTCACCATATCCGAAATGGAACCCTGAGAACTTTCGCAGACGGAATCTAATAGTTTCTGAAGGTTTTGTTTGCGATAATTGATACATTGTGACTATTTGTGACTGTGAAAATGTATATTTAGTTATTACGGTAAAGTAGAAAGCCAATCTGCATAAATACAAAGCAGCATTGTCAGCAGTAAATTAGGAACTCTTGAACAAAAATAAACATTGACAAACGGCCAAAGCAAACAGCAATACAAATCATCATCATTAAAAACCCTCGTAAATCACACTTGACCTTTACATTAATGAAAAAGATAACATCAGTGAAGAGAGAAAAGTACCAGGAGGTCATAGCTTCAAACAAGTAGGTCAAGACGCCTACACGCACTCGGGAGATTCTAAATTCAAAAGCCACCACCGTGATTGCTTCTCCAATGAATAGAAGGCATTGAACGGCCATGTTACCTTTCCGCGCCATTTCGTTTAGCGTAACATTTCATTGTACCAGGCGCACAGAAACGGCAAGATAATAACTAAAGAAAGATTTCCTTTGTTGTATTTTTAGCCAAAATGAAACTGAATAACAAAACAGAATTTGTAATTTTAATAATCATTTACAATTCTACAAAAGTGTGGGTTGTGTTTATTTAGCAGAATATCTGAGGCAATGGTTATAATAGGATGAAATCGTTATTAAGTTTCTTGTATTTGAATTTTCTTGTATAATCAAGATTCTGAAGCTTCTTATAAATTTTAATTCATCAAAACGGACGACTATATCGCCGTAAACCTAATAAATATTTAATGTTCTTCCATAAACTGCCGTCACCAGTTAAGTATTCACACAAAGTCTAATTTTAATATCAGTCACGTAGTTGGGACGGTTGGCGAACAATTTCAAACAATTAAGTTCATATTAAATTACCTTTGAACATTAGTTTTCACATTTTCACTGTGAGACAAAGTTTTTAAAAATAATGTGACCTGAAATTGTTTCTTAACTTTTATGAAAAAATACGCTGTGACATGGAGGGTTTTGAAGCGAGTGAATGCTAGTCGCCCCTGAAGGACACTAAATATGTGACAATTGCTTGCTACGGTTGGCGCAGTGGCTGAGCCACTGACTTCTGCGCTACGTGTCGCTGGGTTGATCCCCGCACGGAACAATAAAATTACTTATATTGTGTACGGGTACTTGTTACGGGTTCGGTTGTTTGTGCATGACATGTAAGTTTAAATGTTTATAACATTGTAAACGCACCCGCGAATCGCGATGCAGGAGAAATTCAATTAGTGTGGGGCAAAGATGTTAAGAAAAAAGAAATGTAGCGTTTTGTACTACCACAGCGAGTTCTAACTTTTCAGTAGCTTATGTTAATTTAATACGTTATTAAATATTGTCTTTATTCCAATTTCAATCTGTCCTCTCAAAAATAAATTCGTACTGACACGAGGAAAATACGAGTACCTACAAGTCTGACTCGGAATAGATACCGAAATCCGTGTTCACTCCAAATTGGGGACGTTCTAAACTCGGAGCTGCTCGAGTTCAGAAATCAATTAACAAGTTCTCAGTAGTAAAATCTTGCGCAACATAAATCAAGATTTTTTATAAGTCAAACAATCAAAATTCTCCGTAGCAATCAGGGTTTCGCAATTGTGTCCTGTAAAGGTCAACAAGTTCGCTCCCTCCTGCAAATACAGGATTGAATACGTCATTGCCGAAATGTAGGGCACGGAGCACAAACAGTGAGAGGGCGAAGAAACCCCTTTAGTTCACGTCTAGGAAGAGATATAATAAGCGTTAAAAACATACGGGAGTTAATATAGAATACTTAAAAATTTGTATCAAAAATTGAGATAGAAAAGTTTTTCCAACTCATGAAAATCATCTCCCTAGCCTTTTCCCAACTATATTGTGGTCGGTTTCCAGTCTAACTCAATGCAACTAATTTTTTTTTTTTTTTATTATAAATGGGCTTGCTCTTGACTTCAATCTTGCCCTAAGGGCAGAGATGATGTCGACGATGGAACGAGCTTACCCAATAAGTACCAGTATTTTACATGCAGCGTCTGCTCATCTGACCTCCACAACTCAATTAGTGGCAATACGACAGCCCTTGGTAAGACAATTTCGTAAAACTGACTACCTGTTATGACAGCTGTCAAAAATCTACAAATGACAGGTAGAACCAACGACTTAAAGTCCATTTCACGAAAGAAGTCCCGCAGACGCAGCGCTGTATTCGCGTGACATAATGTTGCTATCTCTCTCTCTCTCTCTATATCTTCCCATCTGTCAAATTTAGTTCCACAATTGTCCGCGGGACTTCTTTCGTGAAATGGACTTTAACGTGCTTTCCGAGCCACGGAAGGAACTCAGTATGTAATGGGTGGTCACCCATCCTCAGTCCAACCTAGGTAAGTGCGGCTTAACCTGAAGATTGATCCGAAAGGATATTTTACTTAGCCACGAGCTCCTCAATCCATAACCGATCCTTACTATACCTATATAGTAATTTTCTTCGACGCAACAGAACATAAAGCCATAAATATTTGATACACGTAATGAACGTGGTTCAACTTGAACACACGGCTCGCGTTTTCATCAATTAATAATTTAACTGTTCGCATTGAAATCCACCGCTTTGCGATTATAACACCTGTGAACATATAGATACGTGTATGGCTGATATATTTCGCTTGTCACGTGTTGTTCGGATGATTTATGCCTGTTCAGAGCTTTGCGAGTGGTTATACAGTGTGACTGTTAAACAAAGGACTTATACAAGGACAAGATAATTCAGGCTCGCATTTGTAATGGGTGAAACATATCGATATATGTAACTAAACGAAAAACAAGTCTGTACTTATCTAAAATTATATGAGCCAATCATACGGCGGACGGCATAACATAAAAGTGTCTCTTGTTTAACAGGTCACGGATATCAATAAAGTAAATATAACATAATATCACGCCTGTAATCCTCGAAGGGTTAGGTAGAGGTGTACCTAATAGAACACCCCCATTTTGCCAGTTTAGTTAAAGGCTCTATAAGGGGCCAGCCTATTGCCATCAACCAGACACAAATTAAGGCTACGTGCGTGCCACTGAAAAATTCCTGAAGGAAATACCTATTAACACTTTGCCCGACCCAGTAATAGAATTCAGGACCTTGTCAGCTGCACTTGCGACCACTATACTACCGAGGCAGCTGTAATAGCAAATTAAATTATACAATTACGTATAGATAGATATTGTGTATACTGTGTTATCCGTTATGTAGGTTAATTACAACGTAACCAGTAATAATATTTGCCAAAATTGCACTAATCAATGGCACTAGAGTTTCAGACTGCTTTCCAACCTTAACACCATAAGTGTCGTGAAAGCGAAAATAACTGAAGGAGAATGAAGGGAGGCTACTCGAAAAGGGGGTGGTTTGAAAGAGATACCACGGCCTCGGACACAAAAGGCTAAGAAGGAACATAAGTGGTTTTTAGTCAGTAGAAGTCTGACACTCACTTACTCTAAGGCGGCGTCCTAATTGGCAACGATCGTACGATGCGTTTTTGTCGCACGACGAAATAAAACACACTGATTTCCAATTTACAATATCTATTTTCGCTTAAAAATATTTCACTGTTTTCGTGCGATTACTTGTAAGATCTATTAGGACACACTAAAAAAATTGTGTGTTTAATCTCGTCGTGCGAAGAGAATGCATCGTTTGATCGTACGATCGTTGCCAATTAGGACGCCGCCTAAGGCCTCCCGCCTTTGCCCAGCAGTGGGTCGCGTAGGCAAATAAAAAAAATTAAAGGTTTTTGCTCTCATTGCTAAAAGATGTGAAAAATAATTTGCCAATTAAATTTTTCACGGCTACGTAACTACTTAATTGGATATGAAACTGAAACGCTAATTACGTCACATTTATGTAAAGACCTGTTAACCTAGTAGAGGAAATTGAAAAATATTCACCTCCGTGTTACTCTTTTTTTTTTGGAATTTAATGTATAAATTAAACTTGATTATTAGTATGATTATTGTTTTTTTGGGTCTCCTTCAACATCGGTAGAAACGCACAAACTTTAATTAGGATGACTGTGGTCGCAGATATTCTTCTTACGGTGTTATAAATGTACTGCAGCGTTTACTTCCAATAAAGAGACAGATACTCAAAATAAACAGAGCATTGAGTGCTCTGTTTATTTTGAGTATCTGTCTCTTACATAAATCAAGTATCTACTCATCATCATCATCATCAGCCTATAATGTTCCCACTGCAGGGACTCAGGCCTCCTCTCTAGGAGAGGGATGAGCTATAATCTACCACGCGGGCCCAGTGCGGGTTGGTGAATGTCACAGGTCTTCGAATTTTGTGGTTCTAGGACATGCTGGTTTCATCGCGACGCTTTCCTTCATCAAGTACACAACTCAACTCAATTACTTTCGAGCAATTTTTAATAACCTACCAAGACAACTATGCCATACATTTTCAATCTACTAACCTACTCACTTTAATGGCTTTTTCAGCCAGCATCCCTGTGGTACCTCCTAACTATTTATGGTGGTGCATTCTCCCCATCTCTGAGGCATTTGGATAAAATTATTCTACAAAAAGGTCTGAGAGCCCGCAATCTCATATAATAAAGGGGCATTTCTCATTTTCCGCACAAAATAAGCTTCCCATTGTCCACTTGAGGTATTTTTGGGATAAAATACGATGGTGTTGTTATAGTGTTTGGTGTTTGAACTCTATATTGTTAAGTTCTGTTGTTATCAATTAGATTAATGGATTAATTTCACTTTTTTTTACATTTGCAAGTAACTTTGACATAGGTACAATAATCAAGAACTCTTCTATTAATGAGCTAATGATATTCTTGATTTTAGTTATCTTGAAACTGTGTCTAAAGTTCCGCTGTATATGTATGTATAGCCTGGTATAACCTATTTCCAATTAGGGTGAACCCTGTCCTAGTAAGAAATAAAAATATACTATGCCAGTGGCGAGGTGTGAAATTATAATAAAGGGGGAAGCCGATAAATAATTGACACCCATGTTGAAAAATCCGAAAATTTACGTCGGCGCCTTATTGAATTTTAATTTTTGACTTAATTTGGTTCTCAACGCCAACAAAATGACGCCCATAACGGAACACCAGAAATAAATGGTAGGCGCCAAGAAGATCTTTTTTCATCTTTTATCGTAAAGAATAAAATGCTGTGAGCACTACAACGCAACCAACTTCTAAAGCTAAGATGTTTTTACTTTTCGCTTTTTTAAATTTTTAACATTCAGTCAAGGAACCTAAATCTAATTAAACTACAATCAAGATTCCCAAGCTTTCAACTCCTAACCGTTGAAGAGTTGTACGGTCTACCTTCCACAATCAGCTCACCTAGATAACTCGAAAGAATACAACTATCGTAACGTCCCCATAATATTTTCTTTAAAAATTATCCTCTATCTCCTAACCCTTAAGGAGTTATAATATACCTTCCAGCATCAGCTCATCAACATGAGGTGATGACTACCAGATGCGAATACTTGAATCACTTCTTTTTCTCCATAACACCAATCTAACCGTGTACCAATTTTTTGACGTTTTATGAGTGCCCACTGCCCATAACACACTACAATAAACACAACTCACTATCCGTTATTTTTGTTAGAAAAAGGTACAAAAAAACTTTAAGTACGATTTTTCCGAAAATACCCAGTTTGAACCCCGAGTAATCGGGGTTAAATTGATGTAACGTAGCTCTCTTATGATATGACCCATTGTAAGGAATTCACTTAATACCAATTACCCTGTATAATGCCCATAGTGTAGCCAACGTGTTACAAAGAGGAGCCATGTGCACTATACGGTCACGACTTTTCTTCGCAAACGCGACTGTATGTCGAAACCAGGAAGAAAGTTTGGTCGCAAAATCTGGTGTCCGATCAGTTTTTACGACAAGTTACGTGGCCACGTTCCTAACAGTTTAAATAAAGACTACCAACCAAATTCAATCAACGTACTTAATGACAGAGAACGATAATGTTCAATATGGCAACCCAGTCCTTAATTTAAACACAGGCCCCGATTCCCACAATTTTAAGCAACCTTCATATTAAATCATTACCCACCGTAACTGTGGCAATGTGGACCCTTTAAATGATTACCGGGCAACACTGAAGGGATAATCTGTCGTCGCATCAATCAGCAGGCGACCGTCAACGGCGGCGGTCGTCCCTTCAACAAATCTATATTGTCCGGGATTCCACGACCTTTCCGCCGCTCAAGTTTTTTGATTATCATGTAGACATTTGTAGAGATTCGGGTTTTTTTTTTTTTTTAAATTATAAATGGGCTTGCTCTTGACTTCAATCTTGCCCTAAGGGCAGAGATGATGTCGACGATGGAACGAGCTTACCCAGTAGAAGCCTGTTTACTCGCGACTTAAACAGATTAGGGTTATATGAACTCGGAAAAACCGACGCAGGCAGGGAATTCCACTCCTTGGCTGTGCGCATAATAAAGGACCCAGCAAAGCGCTTCGTTCGAATGTGTGGAATGTCGACTAGGTATCGGTGGTACCCTGCAGTACGTCTAGTCTCCCGATGGAAGAAGGGAGATGGTGGGATCAGCTCGTGGAGCTCTTGCGCACACTCTCCGAAGTACAGTCTGTAGAAGACCGACAGACATGCGACTTTGCGACGGTGGGCCAGGCTATGTAGCTTGATAACCAGCTTATCGTCACCAATTAGCCTCCTGGCTCTGCGCTCTACAGAGTCAAGTGTGGCAAGCTGGTATTTGGCTGAGCCATCCCAAAGGTGACAGCAATACTCCATGCCAGACCGGACTTGAGCTTTATATAATACTGAAAGCTGTCCAGGCTTGAAGTACCGCTTAACCTTGTCTCATCTATCGGATATCTGGGATTCCGGTTTTTTTCGTATTATTAGAGGGGTTTCATAGGTTTTCTTTTTGGTGGTTACCTTTGAATGTTTTTGGTGTTTTAGTGACTACGTTGTTCGTGAATGTATTGCTACAATTCCATTATTAATAATGAGATTATTCATCGACTGGACAAAGTATATTGTCGAAGTCACAGCCGCTGTTCTTTAGACGGACAACAGTGTCCGTAATCTTCGCCCGCGTGAAATTATTATAAAAAAAACACTTCCTCATTTGAATCGGATTTTGTTAATAATTTCAAGTGTTTAATCTCAATTATCATTAATAAAAAAAAAAGTTATTCTTATACCATCCCGTCAAAATAGGTTAAATTTATTTATTTGTAACATATTATTATATATTATATGATAGATGTTTTCGAATTAGTTGTTAAACATAATTTTTCTGCTGCAGTTTGGGTAATCACCATAGCATTTTTAGTTGAGTTGGTACAGCCTACAACCAATTCAACTTCCCTTCCAAATAAATCACAAAATCACCTCTATTTCAATTCTTTGACACCCCACAAACACCAGCATCAATAGAATACAGATCACTCTACTCGTGTTCCAATCTGCCGTGGCCCGCCTCCCGGTTCGTATCGGTTCGGCCCAGTTCGGCTCGGTTCGGCCTAGTTCGTCCCGGTTCGTCACCGGGCCGTGTTTACGGCAAGTCCTGATTCATTCATGAGCATGCTGCGGATGTCGTGTATACAAACTAGGTACATGGAACTGTTCACACCTGTTTCTTTGTTGGTTTTGTTTAGAAAACTTTTGAATGTATGAAAAGGATATTTGTGGTAAGAATGAATAAATAAATTGCTGGTTTTGGGTGGTCAGTCGTTGGTTGACAAGTTGTTTTTTGTGTACCTACATGTTTACAAAACAAACAATAAAAAACTATAAATAATAAAGCAATTTTTTTTAAATAGATTAAAAGGTCACCTTTTCTCTCATTACTGAATATTTTATTTACTTATTTGATTCGCTTTATCATTGATATATTTTTCAGCGTTATGTTCAAAACTACATAAAACATATAAGCTAACAGGTATTTTATACTTATACATATGTGTACCTATATTTAATTTTAAGTTTTACTACATGGTCTCTACCAGAAATATCTTTTGAAGTAAGCTATGCCTTTGTAATCTACGCTTTGTTACGTTGTTTCTTACGTTCTCACTCGTGTGTGCATAATTAATAAAATAAATAAGTAAAACTTTTGTTACTTAAATGAAACCATAAAATAATACAACCTAAGTATGATTCCCGGAAAAGTAGCATGGATCGCAGACTTAGAATAAAGTTGTAATTTTGCATCAATATTGTTTATACTTATGTAATCGCGGAAATGAGCATTTCCAATTCCTAAAGGTTCCCCGAAAAAAAACGTATAACTTTCACAAACTTAAACGAAATATATTTCATACAATGTGGGAATATAATAATTTCAAGTGTGTGGTCAAAGCGGCCGGGCAGGTGGTCGGGAGGCTCATTAGCGCCGCTTTGGGGCGCTGGGGGCTAAGGGGGTGTTGGGTAGTGACGTCATCCGTCGTGTCGCATTGCCGTGTTGCCGTTGCCGTGCTGTGTCGCGGCGACAAATGGATACATTTTTGAATGCCTACACTTTATTCATAGTTGTTGTCAAGAGTGAAAACTAATGAGTGATTTTGTGTAGGAGGTTACTTACAGTGAGTGGTAGGTTCATTCTATGATAAACTCGTGATATTTTTTCCATGGAGGTTGTATGTAGAAACAATAAAATGCCACGTGCTACCATCTTGCTCTATTTGCTACGTCCTAATTTACAAGTCGTTTTACAAATATAATGATAATTTCATAAAATTGAGGTTATTACAGCAGTGTAAGAAAAATAAACAGTTTTAACTTTTAATTCACCCTCATAATCGTACATCAAAGTGAACTCAAGAACATAAAATGTAATTTCACAGAAGCTTTAAATAATATATTGAGAGCGCAAAACAGGTGGTTCCAGCAAACACGAGTATTTGAAACGGTTAGCTAATAAAACATGCTTCTGCAAATAAACTCGTATCACAGTAAAATACATATAACATAGAATCTAGATGAAACTGCAACTATATTAACGTTGAAAAATAAAACGTTAGGTACATATGTTGTATATAAAAAACAATATTTGGCACTGGCAACATTTTTAATCGTGGAAAAGAGGTCATGTTTTTCCAATGTTTTTTTTCCTTTTTACATAATTCAAATTTCGAACCCACGAATACCGTATTTAGATTTTAGTTAACCTAAAAAAATATGAAAAACACATTTCAAAGTAATGTTATGTGTTATGTTAAGATTATGGATTATAGAAACATTTTCAGACCATGGGCACACTTCAACAATATTTTATTCACAAATTACTAACTGCTTTGACGGTCCTCTTGAATACAAATTGAGAGACCGTCGCAAAAGTAGGGACTACGTTACGACTGAAAAAAGTTGCGGTCTTTTTAGCATAATCGAGAATATTACCATAAACCCGCGTAAATTGCTTTTCTATAAAAGGGAAATAGTAAACACTGTCCTCTCAGTTTGTTATGACATTAGGAACGGAGGAAATGACCATTACCTACGATGAGATTATTGCCGACTTGATCGAGAAAGGAAAATAAAATCTTTTCGTGTCAAGTTGCGCGAGGGCCAGCCGAAATTGCAGTTGTGCCAACCTAACGCATATTGCTTTTGAATAATTTATAAAGGTGACTTTGCCATTCAATTTTATTAGTGGGGAAGTTTTTAATAGGCAATAAATAAACGTTTTGTCGGAAGTTCGTACAAACGAGAGTGTTATTTTTAACATAATAGCTTGGTAAAAGTTTCAATTATGGTCGTTTAAGAACCATAAATTCCGTGTTTGATTTATATTTTTTATAATGGCTAAACTGTTTTGAATTAAACTGAAACGAAACGAGATATGAGAAAAAGGTATTTGTGGTCTAAATGAAAAATGAAATTACCCGACCGAAGTTTTGGTTTTGGCTAATTTCAGCCATGAACCCACGCTTCGGCCAAAATGTGACCGAAAATAATGTCAATTTAACTATCTTAGTATGTTTCGGTTTGTATTAAAATAAGAAGAGCATTCGGTTTAGGTTGAAAATCGTGTTGCGTTACTAGGTACTCTAGAAAAAACCGTAGAAAACTAGAAACACCTTCATTAGTGCAAAAATATTACAAAGGTTAATTTGGTTCAATTTTCGCGAAATGAGTGTGTAGACCTAATCCAAATTGAACAGGGACTATTTAAACTAAAGATACGGAACTCACTTACTTTGAAATCATCTGAAATAACATAACTTCAAAAGACCTAACAGAATTTACTAGTGAAAAGGCCGAAATATATATCTAAGTCGAAACTTCAATGACTTTACCTTAAAGGAGTAAAGACCATCCATCACCTCTGCCCACAAATTGTTTTTATTTATTTACGTCTTGCTGCGAGTATTCCATTTCGCACACCGTGGAGTCTGCACGATTTATGACAAAGATAAATTTTATTACAACAATGTACTGTTGCCATGTTATGTTATCCTGGTACGCGTTCAGGCATACATTACTTTCTACAAGAGCTTAATTTATTGATACAGAGCCAAGCCAAGAGCCAAGTCAAATAAATACTTATTATTAGGTAGAAAATTATGTGGAAATCTTGCCTCTAGAGGGTTATACCTATATTTTGTATTTTACAAAAAAAGAGATTTTTATAGCTACTTTAAGATTTTAGATTTCAATTTTCATCTTCCATATTCCTATCAATAAAATAACTTTATACCATACCTACTCTAAGAAGCTTATTTTATTGTCGCAAAACAGTGAATAAAAAGGCCTTTTACACTCCTCTTGCTCAAAAAGAACGTCATAATAGCATACCTGAGCGGGCGTAAAATTGCATTTATTGCCCTAGGGCTAAAAGTAAATCTCGTACGACAACTTGTTCAGCCAGCTGGCGCGTGATTTAGTTTCAAGTAAAAAAATGTTTTATTTTTAAAAATGGAACTAAACGCACTGAATGCCGAACTCTTTGGTAGAATGTGTGTGTTGCATTGCAGCTACAGAAGAAATAAAAAAAGGCATTGGCCCGAAATTTTTGGAATTGTATTAATAAACTGAATTTAATTTTTAATAAAATAAACTCATATTGAACATGGTTATTTTATTTTCTCGCAATCGTAGTGAAAAGTACAGTGTAACACACGGCGCTAAAATCCCATTTTAACTCGGTTCCTATTTACTAACCTCGCTAAAGCTCGGTAGTAAAACTACCTCGTATATAATGGGTCATTTTAGGCCCTTGTATTACAATGTACTATTAATCACTGTTTTGTTTTTATTCACTATTTTGGTATTTGAATTTGGAACACAAAAATATATCCGGTCTCTATTTCAATGCTTACACAAACTCCTTGCGCTAAGATTCGACATTCAAAACTCTTTGGTGCAAATAAATTCTCGAGATTTGATTGGTCGATATTTGCGACAAGGAGTTTGGCATTAGATTAAAAAGGGTCTACCTTTTTTGGCAGAATTTTTTATACCCGAATTTTGTTTTGCATAACAGTGGATGGCAGAAACTTCATTTCGCAGAAAATCATTTGGCATACACTCATTTACCATACATTCAAAACGCATAATTTTGTAAGTCAGAATCATCTTTGAGCATAAACTTCATTTCCAGAACCATCATTTCGCCGAAAATTCATAATCAGAATCGTCTTTTGGCACGCATTTCATTTCATACATACGTGTAACATGCAACAATAATAATAATTATTATTAATAATTATTAAAATTATCAGCTCACCCCGGCTAAAATTTCTAGCTGAGAACATAAAATGTTGGTATGTCAAAAATAATAATATTTATTATTATTATTATTAATAATAATAATGACGTCACTCATACATGCAACGCATGTACTCCATGACGCGGGCTCGCTTCGCTCGCATATTACATAACACTAATATCTTCTGTCCCCGAAGTGCCGGGCCTCCGCCGGCCTCCTTCGTCGGCCTACGGCCCGGTGCCCATGCCGCCCATAAGGGATACTTTCGCGAGACGGTCGTTATACCTTATAATAATCTACCAAATAAAATTCTGCCATCTTAAAAGTATGCCATTGAAAATTCATCTATTTAAACATTCTGCGAAATGAGTATTCTATTAAATAATTGTTCTGCCATAAACACATTCGTTCAAAGAAGAATATGCCAAGTGTGGTATGCCAAATAAATTTCGGAGCATCAAGTTTCTGCCAGATAGATGGTACCCGATTAAAAACTGTTAAAGAAAAAAAAATAGTGAATTGGCGCCATTATGGGATCGGACAAAAAAAAACTAATTAGTCCATCAGATAGATTTCCAAAAATTATTGACACGTATTTTTTCTTTTTTCACGTAAACTTAAAATGAAGACGATACAGTGCTTCGAAAACTCGTGTGACGTCATATTATAGTACATTTTGACGACACAAGTGACGTTTCAAACCCCACTCCAAGATCTTTGACGCGTTTTATCTTCGTAATTTTTTATTGATTTGATAAAACAAAAAACACGTTTTCAATATTTTTCGATAATCTAACTTACGGACTAAACAGAATCATATTATTTTGACCCAGTCCGATCCCCTATTGTACGGACACAAAGTTTAGTGAATTATGTCTTTTCTCGTAGTCATGGTATAAAGTATAGTATGCAACTCTTGAATAAAGTACGAATTTATATCGAGGGCCATGAATCACTCGCGTCGTTCAGGATTCTAACAGTTGAATCACTCGCTGCGTTCGTGATTCAATCATTAGAATCCTTCACTTGCTCGGGACTCATCTACGGCCCTCGCTTTAAATCCGTCCTTTATTCATTAGTTGCATAATATACTATTAATGGTTCATCGATCGTAATACCCCAAATTATTTCAATCTACAGTACAATAATAAATTTCGATTACCACTTTAAAGTTTCTTATAATATTCCACAAAATATTGAAAGAAAAATATCCCAAGACATTAAAACTAAGTACCATTTCTTGCTGCCATTTCTGAGCATCAAAAATGCTTTCAATATTGCCTTTTTCCACTTTGTGGCGAATTAGAGGTTTCTATTCAGCCGGTGAGTTTGAGTGCATCGTGTATTGAATACCAGAGGACCAGGCGAGCGAGATAGTGTATATTTGTGAAAGACTTCGTTCTAAGACGGAGTAGAGAAGGTAGTTTCTATAAAGTGGCGACCAGTGGCCAATCGTGGAACTTTTTGGCTCGATCAAAGTAGCTTCTACTTTATTACCCGATTACCAAGGAAGGGTTATTACAAGCTTTTATTTACACTGAAAGTGGAAATTATGTTTCTCCTTCACCCCCACTTCTAATTAATTTCATTGCAGGATCCAAGATAGTTAAATTGTTTCTTTGGGACTTCGTCGAGCTTCATTGTCTCGGCGCTTTTCTGGAGATCGCTACTGTTGATTTTTTTCACGAGTGCCAGTGGTTTAGGAATAGTGTGACGAGCTTGACCCATAAAAACCTATTATTTGCCTTCCATTGTTCATATATAAATGTGTGTTTAATAAGTATCAATATTAATTTAAATTCGAGATATTTCATGCAGACTTTGAAACGCTAAGAGGCTGTAAAAGTTTTACTTTATAATTAGAATCCGCGTATCGTTACTGAGAGATTTGTAAGCAATATTTTGAGGTGTAAGATACCTCGAAGTTGAAATGTGTTCTGAATCTCCACTTAAAAGTTTTACGGTACTCTGTCGATCATACGTTCGTCATATTTTGTCGAGAGGCAGAGAGAACCTAATCAAAGTGGTACATATCACAGCAAATATATCAAGTTATTGAAAAAGTTTGAGTATGTAGAAAGTATCTTCTGTCACTTATGTGACTACAGTCTTTTTGCAGATGCCAGTTTTTTTTTCAGTGAACCAGACATAATGTTCCCACTGCTGAGACACAGTCCTCCTCTCCAGTAGAGGGAATGGGCTGTAATCTACAACGCCGGCTCAGTGCAGGGTGGTAGATGTGTCATGTCTTCGAATTTTCGATTCTAGGTCTTGCTGGTTTCCTTACGATGTTTTCCTTCACCGTTTTGTGAGCAGTGGTGATGAAATGAGTTGCACAAATTAATGCATCACGCAAGTTGGGGCCTCCACTACTACGCCACCACTGGTCTCCCAATTAATAGTATAAACCTATGTTGTCAACTATCAGGCAAAAACCTCCTCAATATTTGTCCGATACTATCCATGTTGTGTTTGGTACAGAATAAATCACACAGTCTACAAAACAAAAGCTTATGACGTATGTCAACCCTCTTCGAGTCGGGGGTTAAAAATAGTACGGATTAAGATGTTTATCCACTGACCCAGTCACCTTATATTTGACCCCAAACAACAATAACGGACACGAACTACACTAGGAAAATAAATTATGTAAGCATTTACTAAAGATTAGCTCGCTTTGGCCCAAAAATGAGTTCATATTTTAGTTCAGAGTAATGAAATATAGGTTTCGAAAGCCTCAATAAGGTTTGAAATAGTCATTGAATGTGAAGTAGATTTGGGGGTATTACGGTAAACCGCTTCATACAAACTCATTACAGCTCTGTCGAATGGATTTGAGTGTGGTGTAAGCTAGTTTAGTGAGCTAGACTATAGTATTTAATACCTACTGACTAGTTTCAGCGACTGGAATTTAATATTTATGATTTAGGGAGTAAATAATGGCAGTTGCGAGTGCAACTCCGGGACGGGACGCCTTAGAAAGACGCACAGTGACCTTATTGGTGAGGTTTATCAGAAAAGTCAGCTGTGTAGTACAGTCGAACAAGCTAATAAGTATACAGGGTAGAGATCTTATTAATTTTTTAACACTGAAAATATTGGTTGTAATTTGGTTTTATCAAGTGTTTCGCATTAACCGACCGATGCCAAACACTGTATCATTTGATATCAGTCTCTAAATGTATCTGTATAATCTTAAAAGTAAATACAAGTTAGCTGGCTGTATACTTATTAGCTTGTTCGACTGTACTATACCGACGTACCTTTGACCAGATTTATAAACGTGGACGAGGCAAAAGGAGTATGTAAGGACCGTAGCAGGTGGCTTTCTGTGATTTCTGCCTACTCCATGGGAAAAGGCAAATAAATTAAACCAAAATACCAAAATATGACGTTCTGTATTTTTATGAAAGATTGTATGTATAATGTATAGGTACTATTTATGTTACAAATATTCTATTTTAGTGCAGATTTTTTGTGTCCCATTGTTTGGATTGTGAGTTAAAACTTTTGGTTTTTGGAGAATAAAATATGCAATGTAAATACCTATTGAAGTGATATTTTTTTTAGCTTATTCACATATTATTTACTCACATAGTAAGTCTAAGCGTTTTTTAAACTTTTGAAAGTTTATTTACATTTTATTGAACCTAAAAATTCGTCCGACATTTTTATTGTTGAGCACATTGAGACCCAACAATTTTTCGTGTAACAAGCATTTCATACTAACTACCAACGAATAACGATTAGCATTATCTGCCTAGCCTTTTCCCAAAATTATGTTGCGGTCAGCTTCCAGTGTTCCGACTGCCTATCTGACCTTCACAACCCAGTAACTGGCTAATAAGATACCCCTTGATAAGTCTGGATGTCAGATTTTCAACTTCTGACTAATGAAGTAACGATTGTACAAATAAAAGCTGGACCAACGGCTTAACGTGCTTTTCGAGGCACGGAGGAAACACCGTATGTAATTATGGTCGACGAATGACTGTGTGGTTTTAATAAAATTATACGAACTATTTTAAATCAGCCGTCAACTTGTTACAAAAAAAAACCATTCACGCTGTGCCTTTTCATCACAGAATGGTCTGTGATTCACATAAACGAGCAGCACAGAACATTTTCCATCTCTATACATTCCAACACGAAAGCTCACAGTATTCCTCTATCCATAGAGACTGGCCATGCATGTAGATGTTTGTATGAAATGACCACTATGCCTGGGGATGCCCCCGGTGACCAATTGACGTTCGCACGTAACTGTATTATGGAATGCGACACGTAGATAGTTCGAAATGGCTTTGTATGTACCTACGTATTGAAATTGGTCCGTTGATTATTCTGTTTGCCTCGAACATGTAGCGTGTAAATGTATAGGTAGAAAATTTTGCGGTACATTGTAATGTAATTTCGTGAAACAAAATTGGGTTACGGAAAATACGTAGGCATTTGATTCCGAAGTCTTAAAAGTTTGTTCTTCGTACAAGTGTGTTTGAATATCAAATAACACTTAGGGGTGTAACTTGTAAAACACTCGTACGGATCCATTCAATGCGGTTGTAGGTATTTGTTGAACAGCAGAGCAAACTTAGAAGATCAATTAGAAAGAAAGAAAGAAAGAATGTTTATTACATACATAGGTACATATTCGGCTAACTGCTCCGTGGGTCTATTGGTCGTAACTGCGACTACTGAGCCTGGAGACCTAGGTTCGATTCCCGAGTCGAGTAAAAACTGTTATTAAGTTTTACATTACAAATTTCTCAGTAGTATCCCAGTGTTTGGAAGTTGGCGGTATGACACCCCCGTGCCTCGGAAAGCACGTTAAGCTGTTGGATGTGCACCTGATTTCTCTCCGGTCGTGTCGGATTGCTGTTCCATCGGACTATGAGAGTAAAGGAACTATCAGAGTGTACCTGTGTTTGTTAATATCTCCCGTTCTTATGGCTAATATCTGCTAAGATTTTCCACCGTGACCGACAACGGTCAGGAGAACTGGCTATACATATAATAATATATTTAGCTTTAATATGCGACGTACAGATCAGTAAGCGTCGTTCGACACTACAATTTTGTAGCATTTCTATACATCCATTTGTTTCATTGAAAACAAAATATCGGCTACGGCAGAATACACAGGTCGACCAAATTGAATCAATGTCTATTTTAAAGAAGCAAACATAGACTATTATTTTATTCATAGGCCGAAAGTATCTTCTACCAATACACGTAAAATGATTGATTTACCTTCTCGGGGCTAATTTTAAACATTTTCACCGTCTATACAAAATTATACCCACTCGACCCAAATCTGAGGACGTCAAAAAATAATAAATATGTCACCGTTATTTTCAATATACATTACATTACTGGTGACATTTTTGGGCAAAATATGGCCACGGACACAACGTCCGAAGTCCGAAAGTAAAAATTACTGCGAAATAGATAATGGCCGAGGTTTCTGAGTTATCGTTGTGTATCGAATTTACGGTTATGTGTTTCCGGTTTTACCGGACGCGAATATACGATTGAAAGCGAATAGAGACGATTTCCTGAATTTATCAGTTAGCGATTTAGTGATGGCTGAAATGTATGATCAGAGAAATGGACTATTTGGTTTTCACGGCTAAACTTTTATTTCCATGATTGTTAACTTTGAAGATTGTTTAATAACACAAGGTGGAATGGACACCGATACTAAAACGGTAACCATTCAGTAGGTACATCATTCTGTTCCAACTACACAGTACAAAATTTTGCCTGTCTGTCTATTTGTTCCGGCTGATCTCCGAATCGGCTGGACCGATTTTAAGGTTTACTTTTAGCGACAGATAGCTGATGTTAAGGTCTAACATTTACTTTAGAACAATACTGTCGGGGTACGTAGCGAGGTGTCGGGTGTTTGTTGAGTAGAAACGAATGTTTATGTTGAACACTATTTATTCGCGTCTCACACTCAAACTGTTCTTAATGTTAAAATGTTAGATGAGATGATAATGTTACTAAAATGTTCTTAAACTGCTAATTAAATGTTGTTGAATACACCCGGCTAACGCGGTAGACAAAAGTGCACTGAAATATCTATACATATAAAATACTAAGTAATGAAATTAGGTGAACGCGTCACGCCGAGAGTGCAAGCTAAGGTGTTCGGTGAAAACACCGAACATATTCCGGGCCACGAAAGGCAAGAGATGCTGTGAGGAAACAATGTTATGTTAGTAAACTAATGAACATGATGGAAATGTTTACAAGGTGAAAAACCATTCAACTTAAGACTAAAATGTTAGTAAACAAGAGTACATTTGTTTTTTAATTAACTTAAGAGCTAATTGTTTCTATTCTAGGCACGCGAGGACACGCCCTATTCACCATTGTTTTGTTTATTTCACTATAAGTATGTGACGCACTAGGTTCACGTTCACTAATGTTTTGCCGCGCACTGACACTGACACTATTGACATTCACATCACTAACACTTCTGGTTGGTTGAAGCTCCATGTCAGACGTGATGTGGGCGCGGCGCGCACGCCTGCGCAACCACCTGTACAGCAGCGCTCCCGCCGCCAGCGTTACCGCGGCGGCCAGGATGTAGCTTACTGCATACTGATGGATGTCGTGAGTGGATAGTGTTTCCCCTACTTCCACTTGGCTGTTCTTCAGGTCGTCAATGCGTTTATGTAGGCTTAGCAAGGCGTTTTTCATTTCGCCTGAGTCTGCTATTTCTTCTAAGTCTTTAGAAGGCATAGTGCTGTTAATTAGGAAATTTAGTTGATCCATCTCTGGTATCAAAATCCTCGTGCTCATATCCAAACTGTTCTGGTTTTGACTCTGAATGTTTAGGGTAAAGTCCTTCCCTTTCAGCAGGCAACCTGGAGCTAAGTAGATGACACCAGCTTGGCTCAATTGAGCTTTGTTGATCTGTTCACCGCAGATGATTTTCACGTCATAAATGTTGCAGCAATGGTACAAGAATAATGACGGGTTTTTTAGTGGTGTCCATTGGTTTGCACATCTGGTTCTTCTGACCTTGCACTTATCTGTGTCCCTGTCAAGATCACAGAAGTTGTGCTCACTGTTGAGATGGTATACTGGCTTTTTCCAATGGCACATAAACATATCATCTTCTTGTTGGCACAATGATAGTTCATCTGACGTAATTGTTAGGTACGAATCTCTTTTGAGGTCCGTAGCGACGTATTCTGAAGACGGGATGAATTCTACCATATTGTTGTTCGTCTGGTGCGGTATGGGATGTATCTTGTACAACTTATATCGGTCTCTACTGATAAGCGGAAATGTTATTTGAAAGAGGAAGTATTCTTCTGTTATTCGAGCTTTAATGCCTATCACAGAGTAAAGCTTGCGAATATCGTGCGGTTCAACAGGCAATGTTAGATCTTCAGATAAATGCCCAGAGATGATGTTGAGTTCCTTTTGGAGTTGTTCAGGGGTAAGCAGGTGAATGTTAAACTGTCCATGGTGGACATTGGTTAGAATGTCTAGTAAAATATCCTGAGTTCCTTTTAAGTTCTGCAGTAAATTACTAGCTGTTAGAGCTGTCATGGTAAACTCTTGAAGTAGGGATATGTTGTTTATCTCACGTTGTAAGTTGTTTGAGATTTTGTCCAACGTATTTAAATGTTTGTTAATAATTTTGTGTTGTTTAGCCATGATTTCTTCTGTTCTTTTTAACAAATTGTATTCTGATTCGACAATCGACGTCTGATTCTTCCATAAGCCGGCTAAATGTTTTTCGTTTTGTTGAATCAGGTTGATATCTCGGCTGTACTTTTCCGCGAATTGTTGGTCTAATACGCCGAATAGGGAATTCGCAATGTTTCCAACTGCATTGATAAGTCCCCGCCGCCGTCTGGAGTGTCCATTTACGTGTTGCGTCATCAGCAGTTCATTATAGTATTTGAGTTCACGACACTCGTGAATCAGCTGAGCGACTATCATGTTACACTGTTCTCTGCCTGTTGTTTTGCATGTTTTATCGAGATATGTCGTAACTTTTTCAAACGCCTGTATCCCGTCCCAATACGGAGACATGTTATAGTAAACTACTAGTACCCAGCTATCTTTTACAAGATTGATTTTTGCTATTGGGTCAAAGTAGAACGATTGGTTGTTGTTTAGCGAACTTATGTTATAACTGCAATTTGCAACGCTGCAGAGTGACATAAAGAAGGTTAACGCCATGGCGACATATGCTAACGTGCCTGACGGTGTCGTTTTTCTTTTTCGCTTAATGTTATTCCGGGTGTCAACACCCTGTCCAGCTGACTTGTCTGTTTCTGTTAAACTGTTTTGATTGTTATTTGTTTCCGTTTCTACTGGTAATAAGGAGAGTTTTACTACTGGTCTCTTTATGATGCCATTTTTCGTCTTCAATGACACCACCCTGACATAGCCATCATTACCGGGATGCAGGTCTACCACGCGTCCCATAATCCACCGTCCAGCTGGAATGTTATCCTCATGCACTACCACCATGTTGCCTATTTTTAAGTTTTCTTGTGGTTTACACCACTTTTCTCTTGCTGTTAATTGGCTTAAATATTCATTCTTCCATTTTTGCCAAATCTGTTTAAAAGTGTTTGTTGTTAAATGCCATCTTGTTCTTGCATCCTCCTTCGTCTCAATCACTGTTAAGTCGCATCGTCCTGTTAAAAAGTGGGCTGGTGATAAATAATCCAGGTCCTCAATGTTTTCTGTTAGTGAACATAACGGTCTCGAGTTCAAGCACGCTTCCAGCTGTGTTAGTATTGTGGTGAACTCTTCGAACGTTAGTCTTTGTTCGCCAACCACTCTTTTCAGGTGGAACTTCAGACTGCGGACGGCTCTCTCCCACAGCCCACCCGCGCTCGGCCAAGATGGAGCATTGAAATGCCATTGTATGTTCATTTCGGCTATTTCTGCCTGGCAACTATCCCCGAAAACTTGTTGTATTTGATTGTACTCCTCTTGCAGCAACCTATTAGCCCCGATAAAATTGGTTCCTTGGTCACTATACATGTTATGTGGTGTTCCTCTCCGGGCCGCCATTCTCTTGAGTGCAGCTAAGAATGCTGAACTGGTGAGGTCAGACACCAATTCCAGATGAACTGCTTTCGTGACCATGCATATGAATACAGCCACGTAGCCTTTCAATGTTTGGATCCCTCTCCCCTTGTTTGCCTTTATGTTTACAAAACCGGTGTAGTCCACTCCCGTATGGTAAAATGGAGGAGCAGGGTTGGTTCTAGCTGCGGGAAGGTCACCCATCAATTGAACTTGCTTCTTTGCTTCATACTTCCGGCAAGTTACACAATTTCTTAACTGTTTTTTCGTCGTACTGTACCCGCTTGTTATCCAGTATTGTTGTCTGAGAGTAGCCAAGGTAAGTCGAGGACCCCCATGAAATGTTAATTGATGAGCCTCTTCTATGAGTAGCTCCGCCAATCGGCTCTTGTTAGGGATTATTTTAGGATATTTCATTTCGTCGCTTATATTTGCATTTCTTAAACGTCCTCCCACTCGGAGATATCCCTCCTCATCTATGTAAGGTTTTAAATTCAACAATTTGCTGTTTGTTGCGACATTTCCATTTTTATTTAGCATTTCAATGTCTGACGGAAATTCTGTACTTTGCACTCGTTTTATAATAGCTGATTTAGCTTTTCGCAATTCTATTAATGTTAGGTACTTCGGTAAATGTTTACGTTGCGACTTTGGCGTCAATGCCCTCAGTACCCATGCTAAGACATGTGTTATTTTTATAAACGAATTATGTTGAAATAATAGATTATCTATTATGCTGTT
Organism: Diarsia mendica; assembly: GCA_949316265.1. Taxonomy (NCBI): domain Eukaryota; kingdom Metazoa; phylum Arthropoda; class Insecta; order Lepidoptera; family Noctuidae; genus Diarsia; species Diarsia mendica. The sequence goes on along the minus strand of OX438902.1, from coordinate 16,526,672 downwards.
ACTGCCTATGTCTTGCACAATGTTAACTTGTTTCATCTGTTTCATCTCTTCCTCTGTTTGGTATATAGGCTGTTTTTCTTCCTTTTCCACGTCGTATGACACTAGCCATGCTGGTCCCTTCCACCATAACGGATGTTGCAGTAGTTGGGGAGCTGTTAAACCTCGGCTAGCACAATCGGCCGGGTTGTCACCCGATTTCACATATCGCCAGCAGTTTGCCGGCATTATCTGTTTTATAGCGTTAACTCTATTAGAAACGAAAGGTTTCCAACGCGCTGAATCGCCCTGTAGCCAGCCTATAACTGCCATTGAATCACACCATCCATAGATTTCTAACTGGCACCTCAGACTCTGTTTGATTTTGTTGATGAGCTTAGATAGCAGATGAGCACCACAAAGCTCCATTCGTGGCAATGTTACAGTCTTTTTGCTTGGTACTTGTTTCGACTTTGCTGCGACGATTACTGTTTGTTGTTGTTTCTTAGTTCGTGCGTATACTACGCAGGCATAGGCTTCGACGGACGCGTCGCAGTAGCCATGCAGCTCGATGACATCATTCTCGTTGCACTGTATCCATCGCGGAATCTTACACTGTTTGATGTGTTCAATCTCCATCATCACCTTGACCCATTCCTTATGTATGTCATCTGACACCTTATCATCCCACTGTAGGTCCTGTTTCCATAACTTTTGAAATAATAATTTTAGTTTCGTGGATAGGGGTGTCAGCCAACCAAGAGCGTCATATAACTTCGATATTTCTGATAGTAAGCTCGTTTTAGTTGGTTTTGATGTTGTTTGGGAAAAGTTGCAACGGAATGTAAATTCATCACCTTTTGGATTCCAGCACAACCCTAAGGTTTTCAACATGTCGTCATTTTTGAAGCTGTAAACAAAGTCTTCTTGACTTGTTGATATGTTCTGCAATAATTCCTGACTGTTTGACGACCACTTTCGAAGATTGAAGCCGCCTGATTTCAATAGCTGAATTAAATCATGTATTGATTGTTTACCCTGTTCAATGTTGTAGCATCCGTGTAACAGATCCTTTTGTAGATTAGGCCCTTTCTGCATGACGTCATTTAAGCTGTATTTTGTGGATGTTTTGGCGGATGCGTTAAATACCACACGCAGTTTAGTTGTTGAAGATTCTTCTCGCTGCACTCCGTGGTGAGGCAGGAAGCATTCGAGTGTTACGTCATTGTTTTTCTGTTCCAGTTTCATGTGGTTCAACACAATGTATTCCTTCATGAAATCCTTGTATTTTTCGGCCAATGTTGGTTGTTTTTCTAGGCGACGTTCCAAATTTTTTAGCTGGGTAATAGCCACAGGTTTGGAAGCACCTAACTGCTGTTTTAAATCTTCTTTCAGGGGTATTCTAACTTCATACCGACCTTCGCTGTTTCTTCTTGTTGTTTTTGTGTAGAAGTCCATACATTCCTGATCTTCTACCGATAGGTTTGAAGGTTCTGAAATCTCTTCTACTTCCCAAAATTTTTGAATCTCATCTACGTTGTTTAGTACCACATTACAGTGGTATGTTTTAACGTTACCACATAGTAACCAACCCAGCTGTGTTTGCTGAGCCATCGGCTGTTGGGCTTCTTCACCTTTTATGATTCCGCCTAGCATAATGTTTGCATAAATATCTGCCCCGAAAAGCAAGTCAACTGGTCGACTTTTGTAGAATTCCGGGTCAGCTAAATTAATGTTTTCGATGTATGACCAATTTGGCTTCTCGAATGTTTGGTTTGGTAGACTCTTAATAAGTTCGTTCATGATGAGAACCTCAGATTCGAATTCAAAATTGTTGTATGTCGAAGAACAGTTTATGTTTATCATCCCCTTACAGCTGTTTTCCTTTTGTCCCACTCCGAAGATGACTCCCTTACACCTTCGTCTCTGGATACCTAACATCTGAGCCGCTTGCTCAGTTATTAAGGATAACTGGGACCCTTGGTCGATCAAGGCGCGCAAGGTTTGGTAAGTTCCATCCACACCTTTGACCTTCACCAGGGCCGTCGCTAGCAATATCTCTCCCTTTTCATTTTGGGAAGCATTGACGGTGCCCGACACGGGTTCATTGACTTTTGTGTTTTGTTTCGCACCGTTGTTGCCGCTTGACGACGGAGTTGATGCGTTCGCTAATTTTGCAAATGCGTCATGTAAAATGGTGTTATGTTGATTTTTGCATTTTCGACATGTTAAGTTGGAAGTGCATTGATTTCCGAAATGGCTAAATAAACAATTTGTGCATAGTTCCAATTTGTTTGCTGTTTTTAGCCTTTGCTCGTCACTCATTTTTAAATATGTTTTGCAATTATAAATGCCGTGTTGGTTATTGCAAAGAGGACATTTTTTGTTTGAAACGTGCATCGATTTCGCAACTGTTCTATTTCCGTTGCTTTCGTTGTTTTTTGCTTGATTGTTTGAATTGTTGTAATTATTTTTCTTATTGTTCGATGTTTGATTAGAATAATTGTTTTGATGAGAAGACTTCGCAGGCACACTATCTTTACGACGAACTGTTTCCAGAGATGTAAATTTTGTTTCTAGAAATTCTAAGAACTCTGCCAGAACCGGCAGTTCTTTTGAATTCTTCAGGGACTCTATGTAGTCCGTGTACGTTTCTGTATCGAGCTTTTGACCCAGAACGTGTACAATCATAGGGTCCCACGATGTTGTGTCGACTCCTAAGTTTTTGATGGCATTAGGGCATTCTAGCGTGGTGTCATGCATTCGCTTGATCTGTTGTAAAGATTGCTGTTGTATGTTCGGCAGGCCTAGCAAAATGTTCATATGGGACGAGAATATAAGTTTTTTGTTGTCATACCGATGGGTGAGAATATTCCAGCACACCAAATAGTTATCGGTACTTATCGACAGATGTTGAATTAGCTTTTCAGCTTCTCCACGAACCTTACCCTTTAAATACTGCATCTTTTGACCGTTTGACAACGAGGGGTTGTTGTGAATGACTTCTGTGAACAGGTCTCTGAACGACGCCCATTGGTTGTAGTTCCCGTTGAAGTTCGGTATCTCCAGTTGCGGTGTTGATTTCTCCCTGTGTGCTACCGACCACATTTTTGTGTTAATAGCTCTTTTCAGGTTGTTAAATTTGGTTTCATACTTATCGTACATGTTGTTGTATTGTTCGTTTTCTCCCTCCATTTCGATCTCGATGTCCCAATGTAGTTTGTCGATAGCTGACCATCTAGCCTGTAGTGACCTCAATACATCCTCAAATTCCCACTTATCGGAGATAGAGTCCACATCTATGTTTACGGTTGTACGCACAAATGCTTTAAAATTCGCATACTGTTTTTTCAATAACTCATCTACCTTACTGTTTGGCTCCATGTTAGGCTTCTGAGCTGTTCGGTCGCTCAGCTGCCTAGGGAAACTCGGTCCCGCCTCCTCACCTGTTCCACCTTCTGCACGCGTACTCGTTGCAGAGGGTGATATGTCTCGAGCTGTTTTTTGCTCACCTGTTGATAGACTTCCTGTTTGCACGAACCGCAGCTGATACTGCTGGTTGATCAACGCCTTGGTTGACTCATACACCGTACTTGTTTTCTCATACTCGCGGTTGGTAAAGTAAGCATCAGTTTTACTTACCTCCGCCTCAATTCGCTCATGATTAACCTGGTAATCCTTCCAATAATCCTCCAAAGTTGTAAGCCTCCTCTTGAAGTAATCTACTGTTTTCCTATCAGCACTATCCTTCTTCAAGTTGATAGCAAGTTTAATGATGCTATCATAGATCATTGATTGCGTTTCAATGAGTTCCGCCATTGTTGTAGGGTTGTAGTAGGATGCTACTGACTAAAAATAAGGAAATTTATTACTTGTATTCCCGCTGTTGTTGTACTCAGCCTCTGCTGCTACTTCACTGTTCTGCTCCAATGTTTGCTCCGACAGCTCCACGACGTACACACACTGTTACGATAGTTCAGACCTCGCACACCAAAATTCCGATTTACCGAAATTACGCGACGCGTGGTCCGGTTCGAAGGACCAAAAATATGTCGGGGTACGTAGCGAGGTGTCGGGTGTTGTTGAGTAGAAACGAATGTTTATGTTGAACACTATTTATTCGCGTCTCACACTCAAACTGTTCTTAATGTTAAAATGTTAGATGAGATGATAATGTTACTAAAATGTTCTTAAACTGCTAATTAAATGTTGTTGAATACACCCGGCTAACGCGGTAGACAAAAGTGCACTGAAATATCTATACATATAAAATACTAAGTAATGAAATTAGGTGAACGCGTCACGCCGAGAGTGCAAGCTAAGGTGTTCGGTGAAAACACCGAACAAATACTGAATGTAAACAAATTGAAACCCTTGAAAATCGTAACACATTCAGATTCAAAAAAGGAAGTAATAGTAGATTATAGGGATTTAAGACGAGTCCTGAGTGTACTGAGGAATTTAAGTTCACCCAAGACTAAGACAGCTTTATCACCAAGGAAAATACTCTACTTTTCGTACCATTTGCGAAAAAATTAACACAATAATAATACGAGATAAGCATTTAATAAATAATGACAATTAAAAGTAAAAGTTAACATTCGAAACATTGGTCCAATTATTGATAGAAATCACATTCTCCCCCTAGAGGATGAATGAAATTCAGTACAATTTTCTTTTTCCAAATTTAAATCACATTCTCCCCCTAGAGGATGAATTAAATTCAGTACAATTTTCTTTCCCTGTTTTTAACAGGATAAAAATGACTATTGTTATGTTCACTTTTTGTGGCATAGAATGTCACTTTTTTGAGCAAGTGGTACAATTTTTTTTTTTTCATAATAATTTCATGCAAGCGAAGGTTGCGAGCATCAGCATACCAAAAAACTATTTCAAACGAAATTCTTGGGCGTATAATGATATTGTTAGGGTCACAACCATATAACTATTACATAACATTGTACCAATGCCTACATACACACACACTACAAAAGCCTACCTATTACACTACCTCCCTTACATATCCATAACTTCACTACCGTTACAAACCTCCTCTTATTTTCCTACGTACATAATTTATTATGTAAACGTCGAACCCGCTGTTATTAGGGAGGTCCCTAAAAACAACAGCTTTATATACTTATATAGGGACACAAAAAGCTGTACTTTGGCAAAGTAAATTGAAAAAGGGTCTTGTATTTGCATTCAAATATTTTCTAATCAAATATCGGAGCTGTGTTTTAACGATAAAGCCATGTGGTTAAATGAGTTTTTCTGTTGTTATAAGTTTATACTTACAACAACAAAAACAATAAGAATTGGTTTGAAAATCTGCCTTTTGTCATGGGCACCAGACCTACAAATCTTTTGAGATTTGTAGGTCTGGTGCCCATGACATCCGTCATCCATCATCATTGATCGCGCCAGGACTCAGCCGAACCTTATCTCGGGCCCATGGGAGACAGGTCTCAGAACAGCTGCCGTCCTAACGGGATCAAATAGACGCGATACGCGCCTCCGAACAATATTACAATTTCTGAACTTACAGCTACTCTTACCTCATTTCTTCGAGCCGGTCTCACTTCCTTGACCCCTCGCAAGTTGTGTAACTGTGTATGTGTATAATGAGTGTATATGACCTTGCGATGGTTTGCTGGTAGTTCCGGACGATTCTTCCACGTCGCTGCAAGCCACGCCGTTAACGCGAGCCACCACACTCACTCCGTATTAGTCTAACCACAAAAGCCTCGGTGCTTCCCAATAGCACTCCCGTGACAAGGCAAACCAATGATATTATCAATAACCCGTTCGACATTCACAGCGTCGCTAACCGTACTGCTTAACTAGTATAATTGGGTGCCGCGAAATGACTCCACAAGTCGATTTAATCAATGCGCGTGCGCTTTCACCCGATCTATGGCTACTATAATACTCGTCCGACGCCCAGCACGTCTCAATACGAACTACTTTTACGCCGAGCCCAGCGCTCGACCTCTACCTCCGCCCCTTCGCCTCTGTCGCACCGAGGCGGAGAAAATCAAAAATCTGAAGGTAGATTATAAACAATCACCCCCCCCGGACCGACCCGTTGTCGGTCCGCTCAAACTCCCGGGAGTCGAGATAAAGTTGAAACTGCCCGTCTAAGGATCGAGTCCCTCACCTGGACGTCTGCGATCCTTGGAAACCCATCCTTGCCCGTAATCAGGTTAACAATGCGCCCCCGTCGCCAACACAACGGTGATAGGTTAGCATCCTTAACCAGAACGAGGTCTCCAACGCAGGGTGGGGTCGTCCTGTCCGTCCACTTAACGCGTTGCTGTAGAATATGCAAATACTCCAGCGACCATCGCTTCCAAAAATTTTGGCTCATTTGCCGTAACATCTGATACCGTGACAACCGGTACAACTTGACATCAGTATGGATATTCCGGCAAGGCGCTAAGTGGTTGGCCAATCAAAAAATGACCTGGGGTAATGGCCTCAAGGTCATTCGGGTCAGCGCTCAACGGGCACAAAGGTCGCGAGTTTAAGACCGCCTCAATTCTGCAAAACACCGTTGACAACTCCTCAAAGGTGAGAATCGTTGAGCCGATGACCCAATACAAGTGAGTCTTAGAAGACTTAACTACTGCCTCGAAAATTCCACCCCAGTGGGGGCATCCAGGTGGACTAAAGTACCACGAAATGCCCCGACTGGCGAGGCCTGAGCCAATCCCTCGCTCATTCTGACTTAAAAACAATACAATTTCCTTTAAGCACCGGTCGGCGCCCTTGAAGTTGGTACCACAGTCCGACCGAATCAGTGACGGTACTCCCCTTCTAGAAACAAATCGATCTAACGCCACCAGAAAGGCCTCCGTAGAGAGATCGGCCACCAGTTCCAAATGAACGGTCTTGGTCGCCAGACACACGAAGACACACAGATATGCCTTAACCGACTTCGCGTTGCGAAGGTGCGATGTCTTGACCATGAAGGGCCCCGCGAAATCTATCCCTACGCCAGCAAATGGCCGAGCCTCCGTGACTCGGTCGGCCGGGAGATCTCCCATTTGTGGCTGCATTGTGGCTGCCTTGAGTCGGTCAAGGCAAGCAACGAAACACAACGCTCCGTATGATTCTGCGGGCCGATAAACCAAAGCTTCTGAATGAAGCACTTTCCCATGAACGTGACCGGCGCGATCCAACCGGTTGGATCGAACGTTCGTGCGATAGTCGAAAGGACCGATCGCTTGGTCCAGGTCTTCGACAGCAACTCGGCCTCACAACTGTATGTGAAGGCATCCTGACTCGGTCGATACTGGACCCCTAAAATGGCCAACGCATGAAGATTCTCCGAATCCTCAAACAAATGCGGGTCTTGTTGATACTCAGTTGGCAGTCCTGCCAGTACCTCTGGGCAGTTCGACAGCCATTTCCTGAGTTCATAGCCACCGGAGGCCATGAGCGCCACCAATTCATCCCTTAAGATGAGCGCCTGCTCAATACTGTCTGAGCCCGTACAAATGTCGTCTACATAGACGTCCCTATCAATGACAGCAGCCGCGCGGGGAAAGCGGAGCCGTTCTTGATCAGCCAGTTCTCGTAGCGTACGCATGGCTACATATGGGCTGGGCTTTAATCCGTACGTGTTTGTGTTGAGCTCGTACGTGACCATCGGTTCTTCTGGGCTCTCTCGCCACAATATCAGCTGGAACCGACGGTCGTCTGGATGAATCTCAGTTTGACGAAACATCATCCGTACGTCCGTAACGAAGGCAACCTGGTGTCTCCTGAAGTCCGTGAGAATGTCTGCAATGTCTCTGGTCAGCTTAGGACCAGCATGGAGACATTGATTCAGGGACACCCCGCTAGACGTCTCCGCGCTCCCGTCGAACACGACCCTAATCTTTGAGTCAGGTGTCTTCAAAACAGCATGATGAGGCAACACATAATGCTCCTCATGACGATAGTCAACCCTGGACACCGACATGTGACCCAACGTCAGGTATTCGCGCATGAACTCCACATACTTCTGTCGGAAGTTGGAGTCCCGCTTCATGCGCCTTTCCATTGCCACTAACCGCTTTTCTGCCAGACTCCATGAGCTCCCCAGCGGAGGTCGAATTGACAGAAATGGCAACCTTGTCATAAATCTACCCGATGGGAGGCGCACCGTGTTAAATCGATAGAATGTTTCGCACTCCTCATCACGTGGGTTATTTCTAAGAGCGGTGGGTGGCTCTTCCGTTGCCCAGAACCGTTGCAGGACGTCGGATAACACGCTGCCATAATATATGGAGCTATAATCCGTTGAGTGCTGTGGTTCCCGTACTGGGCCCAATAACGCGTAACCACCTGCGGTACGCATGGCCACAACCCCGTTTGGTTGCAGCTCCCGTTTGCCGCTTCGGAGCAGCTTCCCGAGGACGTCAGACCCAAGCAAGACGTCCACCCGTCCGGGGATCGCGAAGTGGGGATCGGCTAACTCCAATCCATTGGTCAACCCTTTTACCGCAGACGGTAACCGAGTCTGAGGGAGGACCCCAACCACTTCGTCCAAAACGATCGCCGTGGCATTCACCCGCGTGACCGATGCCGTGTCACCCATCTCGAACAGGAATGTCGTCTGACCCCTGAGGTGAGGCACCCGATTGCCACCTATACCTACGGCGCCATCCCGTGATGGCTCTAATGTAAGGCCCAGCTTTTTCACTAAACAGCTGGACACAATACAACCTTGTGCCCCTGAATCTAACAGTGCTCGCACGTGCACCGGCTGTCCGTCAGTACCCCTGACAGTAATCCTAGCCGTCGGTAATAATACCGTTACTGTCGGGGTGGGCACCACTGACGAACAGGCTGCTAGTTGCTAATAGGAGGCACCTCCCTCCTCCCCTGCCGGAGGGGGAGTAAATACTGTCCCAGTATACGGGTCCCAACCCGGGTAGTAACCCTCCCGACCCATCGGTGACATCCGTGCCGGTCGGAAGTAGCCTACTGGCATCCTTCCGAACGGTGGCGGGCGCGCCGTCAGCCGAGGGCGTTCTGCGAGAGGCGGGGAGAAGCGACTACTCGGGGGTGGCAACATGCCCCCCAACGCATTCGAGTACGCCGCGTAACCCGTCTGTACTACCTCCGGGCCCCTGCCCGAGTCTCGGTGCCTATCCCCCCCCCGCGGGGAAGACGACGGTATCGGGTTGTGCTCTGGATCAGCCCTTGGCCCACCCCCCCGAGGGGGCGGCGACCGCTGATTCCTGGCCGACCCACCCCCCCTAGGGGGGGGTGACCGACCACCCGAATCTGGCTTAGGAGAGGGGGGGTGACCTCCCGGCGAGGCTCCGTGCACCTCCCTACTCTCCGCCAGGCATAGCAACTCGTGATGGGCTCCTCCGCAGGTTCCACAGTTAGTGGTCCTGTGGCACTCACGTACAAAGTGAGTCCCCAAGCAGCGGAAGCACAAATAGCGCTGCTTGACCACCCCTCTTCGTCTATGCACCCGCTGCGCCTTAAAGTCCGCGCATGCGGCGAGACCGTGCCCTTCCTTCCGACAGAAGGCGCACACTTCCGATTGGAGGGCGTGGTATTTCTTCCCCCCCCGACGGGGCTCAACCGGCTTGGGCCCGCTCGTACGTCGGGTTGACGGAGGAGGGTGCGACGTGGATGCCCCTTGGCAATCCGCCCGCCGGCACTCGCCTTCTAAAAACACCCTCAAGTCATCGTAACTTGGGAGGTGGTCCGTCGATTCGCCACCATGTGACTGCTCAAAGCGCGCCACCACGTCGATCGGCAACTTCCGTAAAACCCTATTGACGATGATATATTTATTGTCCCCTAACGACAACTTAAGTCGATCTAACGTGTTCACCGCAACCGTGACCGGATTAAGGATTTTCGCCCTTATTTCGTACACGTTAGACACCTTCGGGATTTCAAAAATCTTATCGATGAGGCCATCAACTATTAATCGCCGATTATCATATCGGTCGATTAATAGGCCCCATGCCGTCTCATAACTGGCGTCCGTAATCTCCAGGTGGGTCAAGATGTCGTGCGGCTCACCGTTAAGCCTACCCATTAATTGAGCCATCTTGTAGGCGGGCGAGAGATCCGTACGCGAATGCACGACACTATTAAAAATATCGCGGAATCGCGGCCAATCGGCATACTCGCCGCTAAACTCGGGTACATGTACTGGTGGCAACGGCGCCTGAATTCCTACGCCTGCTGGCCGACATGATTCCCTGACGTCACCCATGCGCGATCGCTCAATGTCGGCCGCCGCCTGGATTATGCTCATGGACATTTCCCCACACTGGTCCACATTGCCCCGTACCACCTGAGCATCCTTGTCCACCGACGACAGATCCGTCGATTCGAGACATGCTAAATACTCAGCGTGACACTTTAACACGGCGTCATATCGTTCGTCAACTTGCCGAGCGCGTGACAATAACGCATCTTCACGATCGGTGCGACCTACCAACGTAACAACCGATGAAAACCATCTCAATTCAGCTTCGATTCTGGCTGCGATAGTTTTCGTTACTGACGGAGCCATAGTACCAACTTCAATACGCGATTATGCAATAATAAATAACAATAACCAAAAAAAATAACAATTATTGTATCCGGAATTAACAATAATAATATATTCGTTGAGTGAATAAATCTACGACGCTATGCCAACTCTTGAACTTATTCCTCTACGTGCTCTAGAGGTTATTCCTCTATGTCTCAAATGTTGACAATCATAACACGATTTGTGATGAGGTTATATTTGTGCGTAACCGAACGTAAATAACAAATTATTTTATCAACGAATATTCACATTCCATTTATGTACTTCTTATTAATAATTCCAAACTCAACTTGAGGTGTACACTGGTATGTAGGTCAATGTACTACTACCTACAAGTTGAATTTGTACATGAACACAATTTTTACAAAGTAAATTGGTACCAAGTACCTACTAATTTTTACAAAGTGGGTTTAAATAAACCAAGCTCTGCTACCAGATTTTGATCGCGCCAGGACTCAGCCGAACCTTATCTCGGGCCCATGGGAGACAGGTCTCAGAACAGCTGCCGTCCTAACGGGATCAAATAGACGCGATACGCGCCTCCGAACAATATTACAATTTCTGAACTTACAGCTACTCTTACCTCATTTCTTCGAGCCGGTCTCACTTCCTTGACCCCTCGCAAGTTGTGTAACTGTGTATGTGTATAATGAGTGTATATGACCTTGCGATGGTTTGCTGGTAGTTCCGGACGATTCTTCCACGTCGCTGCAAGCCACGCCGTTAACGCGAGCCACCACACTCACTCCGTATTAGTCTAACCACAAAAGCCTCGGTGCTTCCCAATAGCACTCCCGTGACAAGGCAAACCAATGATATTATCAATAACCCGTTCGACATTCACAGCGTCGCTAACCGTACTGCTTAACTAGTATAATTGGGTGCCGCGAAATGACTCCACAAGTCGATTTAATCAATGCGCGTGCGCTTTCACCCGATCTATGGCTACTATAATACTCGTCCGACGCCCAGCACGTCTCAATACGAACTACTTTTACGCCGAGCCCAGCGCTCGACCTCTACCTCCGCCCCTTCGCCTCTGTCGCACCGAGGCGGAGAAAATCAAAAATCTGAAGGTAGATTATAAACAATCATATATAAATGTACGGGCATTAGCACCGCACACTGAGATGTATTCTGTAGTTGGACGAATCACTCGGGATGTGTACAGGAAAAGAAACTCACTGTTATGTGTCCGATAATGATTGACATCTTAAGGTGGATGCGCTATGGTAGTCCGCGAAATTCAAATTTTCTGACACTGACCGAAGAAAAGAAAGTTCGAGTTTCGCGGGCTACTCTGGAGCTTTCACCTTAAAGTAGTCTTGTTTTACTCCTTTTCCAGTTTGGAAATAAGAATAAATCAAGACTAAAACGCCATGATTTATACACAACTCACTTTAAAATAAACTACGAGTAGGTACATACCAAACATCACGTCTGTTCCCAGAAAGGATAGTCATAGTTTTGCATCTAATAATACCTACACCTAGATTTGGTTACTCATTTCAGGGGTCCATAAAATAGAAGGCGTACGTACGTACGAATCAAAACTCCGGGCAGCTACTGGAGATATCTGATTGAAACACCCAATTACACTTGGCCCGACCTGGTATCAAACCCAGGACCTCACTCACCAGTAAAACTTGCAATCTCTAGCCTAATGAGGCAGTCAAACTGGATGGACTGGATTCATCATCAGCCTAATGTTCCCACTGCAGGGACTTAGGCCGCCTCTCTAGGAGAGGGATGGGCTAGATAATCCACCACGCGGTCCCAGTGCGGGTTGGCAGATGTTCTAAGACTTGCCGGTTTCCTCACGATATTTTCCTTCACTGTTTTCATATTTGTAGCCTTTTCCAAACTCTGTTGGGGTCGGCTTGCAATCTAATTGAATGCAGCTAAACATGGAGCGATTACTTAACTGAACTTCACAACACAGTTAGTTCTGGGTACTAAGCTACTCTTTGGTAAGACTGGTCAGTAAGTACTAGGTAACCTACAGCTAACTATACTCCACCATCATTTTTAAATACATTGTTATGCAGAACAAGCCAAACCACAAACTATCGTGTATTTAAATTAGGTACCATACAGAAAAGCCTAGTCAAGATTTCAGCTTGCGATTTTCAACAATAAATAGGCAAGCAGGTACTTACTTTAATTCCCGTGAAATAGCCTCACCATACTGCCAAAATTTCTTGGCATTTTGCCAGAACTGCCCCATAGTTACACCATGGTATTTTAAATCATTAAGTTACATAGTGAAATGATGAACAAAAAACCGGCCAAGTGCGAGTAGGAGTCGCGCAACAAGGGTCTCGTGTGACCTTTTATGACTATGCTTAGATGGTTTGGTCATGTAAAGAGGCTGAGTGAAAGGTGACTGACAAAAGGAATTTACAAGACAGATGTGAGCCCATACATACACCTGCATACCTGGCCTCTTGGCCATTATTTTTGTGGTTGTTTTAATTCTTTGTTCTGTGCTGTGTTAGTCAAATAATTATGGACTATTCTTTCATTATTTGATTTTAAAAGTAGATACCATGTGAGAAATTAAAGATAGATTTGATTCCGTTGATTTCGAACCTTATATTTTTTCCGGTTCTAGAGATGAAGGGATTTTTGATCATCATCTATATTCTTATATCCTTTTCTCAATATATTAGGCTTGGCCTATCGGTAGTGACGGCCTATCTGAGCTCCACAACCCAATGTTTACTGGGTATAATACGATAAATAGATATTTGATGCACTTACTTTCCTCACATCTGAGGAAAGAGCTTCTGACAGTCAGGCAACTAAGTGGCAACTTACACTATTAGTTTATGTTCACACACCCAATCTTTTTGCTACGAACTTATTTAGAGACTTGCAATTTTTGAACTCTTTTAAGTCACAAGAGATGCACCCCGTCGGATTCTTTGTGAAAAAATGTCGCGATAAAAGGTGGTTCAAAGTGAACTTTTTCCTTCTGAGGTGCAGAACCCTAAAATACATTAGCTAGTTAGTACCGACGAAGCTAATGTTATTTCCCGTTCTAGTTTTAGTGGAAAACAATCGAATTACCAACAAGTTTGCCGTTCGCACTTAACTTTAGCGTAATGGACGAGTTTAGTTTAGTTTGTAGTTATTTCTATTTCGACGATTATTTATTTGTAAGGGTACTTTATTGGTGATGTAATTATTTGTTGTACATGTAATTTGCATGATCATGTATGTATTACTAGCTGATGCCCGTGGCTTCGTTGTGAATTTCGGTTATCGAGACCAAAAGTAATCTTTTCATCCCCTCCTTTCAACCCCTTACAACCTTTTTTCGCAATAAAATGTAGCCTTTGCTCTTTCTTAGACTCTAGATTATCCGTGTATTCAATTTTCATTTAAATCGGTTCAGTAGTTTTGGCATGAAACAGACGGACAGACAGAGTTACTTTCGCAATATTATAAAATATCAAAGTAAGGATTACGTGATTGTTGGTATAAAGACCGTCGTAACCGCAAACTGCAGCTGTAACGCTGCCTAAATTTTGTGACAGACCGCTTTTAAATGTATTATTTATATGTACCTGTGTGATAAAAGGTAACGTAGCGGTACCTCTGTCATAAAAGGTAATGTAGCGGCAATGTCGCAATCTATTGAAGTGTTTCCACATAAGTCTTGACACTGGTCTGCCATTGAGATCAGGTGGCTCTGCATTGCGGTTTGTGGTATTGTATGTACACACGACGACCCATCAATCTATGTACATCCAGTATAACCAAACCTGGCTTTGTATGAGCTTCTCGTTCAATGAGAGATCTCAATACAATGCCAGGGTTGGTTATACTATGTAGATGTCAATAGCTTGACGTGACGCGTGGTTACATTCTCACAATATGCATCATAAATTCTGAGATGTATATCGTTTTTGTAATGCTATTACATTCTGCTGCTGTAGAAACATATCTTCTTTCTTCTTCTTCTAATAAATAAAGAGAGAAGTTCTGGCTGACTGACTGACTCATCAACGCCCAGCCCAAACCCTTGGACCTAGAAAGCTGAAATTTTGCACAGAGGTTCCCTTTATAATATAGACAAGGAATAAGGAAGGATTGTTCGAAATTCAACCCCTAAGGGAGTTAAATAGGGGATGAAAGTTTGTATGGAAAATCGTAATTTACACGCGGGCGAAGCCGCTGGCAAAAGCTAGTTATATATAAATATTCTCCTGCTTCTGTAGCTGCTGGGATTTAGAAGTTCGCGATACGTTAACTTACAAACAAATACTTTTTATAATATAATTATAGATGTGAGGGGTACTTTATTAAAATGATTTTTTATACAGCTACAATAATTCTTACTATATAATAATAATAATTTAAACCGGCCCATCAATCCTGGAAACCACTAATCAGCAAATAATGAGAAAGAAAAAAAAAACCGTTTTACTGGACTGAAAATATACCACCGAAAATGAAACAGACACAAGAGAAAATAATGTCGAAATAAAGTCACCAATGCTGACCAGACGCCGAGCAAGACTGCAGCAGGCACACCCACCATCTCCGGGCTCGTCGCTCAGCTCCGCCTCGCAGCCGCCGGGACGCGCCACATCCGTGAGCGCCGTGTCACCGGTAGCTGCAGTTGCGTCGAGCTCGAGCGACGAGTTTTTCTCCCCGTCGTCGTCGATACCATCACCGCCGCCATCACCATCACCACCGCGGCATGGACGACGAGGAAGAGGACGGCCACCAGCGGGCCTGGGACCTCGAGGCCAACCGGCCCCGAACAGGGTCCCCGCTGCCGGTGGAAATGTGTCGCGCATGAGATGGACTCAGTCCATAAATGAGAACGTCATGCGCGCATATTATGGGGCTACAGAGGGAGGAAACAACCTGACCGCGTACCGTGTTCGGATGCTCTCTCTGTTTCAGGTGCTTGAGCCACTGTACTTGATCGACTACGCTCTGAATCACGGAGTAACCCAGTCACACCGCCTTCACCAGTGGTCGCAGTGCAGTTGGAAAATGTTTCCAGTTCTCCGCCGCGATCCGGACGTGGTGGTGAAGAGGGTGATGACGAAGTTATATCCGTGAGTACCCAGTGCAACGTTCAATTGAGGAGCGCTTTGGAGGGTGCATTTCGGGAGTACCGTTCCACACCGCCTGAACTTAGACCACGTTTACCTCGCTTACCCATGCACAAGAAAAACAGATCGCTGGTGCGTGCTCTAGATTCGGAACTGTCTAATTACTTTGACAACAGCAAAGACCTCACCGATACCCACTCAATTTTGTATTGTGCAGCTGTAGCGGCTTGTCGTGTGGCTCACGTTAAATTCCCTAACAACGACAGAGCTACACGACCAAAGTCAGCTGTTCCAGCCTGGCAGTGCAGGATTGAGCGGCGTATTGGTGAGGCTAGAGCACTCATCGGCAAGTTGATCTGCTTCAGGGAGGGCAATACTCGCCCTAGAGTGATGCGCTTTGTGAGGCGGGCGTTCTCGGGAACAGATATTAGTTTTCCTGATTACTTATCCCGCGTCACTCTCTACCTACTACTACTTCCTGAAGCAGAAAATCTGTGCATGGGCAAGCCGTATTCGTCGGTATAAGCGACGAGTGGAGCGGTACACGCAGAACCGCACTTTCCAAAGTGATGAAAGGTGGGTATATAGAGCTTGGGAGCGACCAGACCAAGGTGTGATTGACACGCCTCTGCCGGATGATGACGCCATGACATCGTTCTGGCGCAACATCTGGTCGGTGCCTGTCAGTCACACTGAGGGCGATTGGACCCGGGAGGTCGAACGAGCGTGTGATCCTTTATCAGAAATGGGGGCAATTATCATCAGCCCCCAAGACGTAGCTCGTGCAGTCCGTCCGTTGCCTAACTGGAAATCTCCGGGGCCGGACGGACTGCACAATTTCTGGATCAAGTGGTTCATGAGATCGCACGCACGCTTGGCGTCCCAGTTTCAATCTGCCTTAGAGTCAGGAGCGCTGCCCCAGTTCTTGACAACAGGAGTTACCCACCTGCTCCATAAATCAGGTAGTACTGCGGAACCTAAAAATTATAGACCAATCACTTGTTTACCAACGGTCTATAAAGTTCTTACATCCATTTTGAGAGTTAAAATCAACCAACATATCGAACTCTATCATGTCTGCCTCTCAGAATGGATGTGGGAACGGGTCCCGTGGTACTAAGGAGCTGCTCCTCATTGATATGACCATTAGTCAACAGGTTCGCCGCTCCCGAAAGGATCTGTCGACATGTTGGATAGATTATAAGAAGGCCTATGACTCAGTGCCTCATACATGGCTCATGAGGGTGCTGGAATTGTACAAAGTAGATGCAACTGTGCGCACCTTCCTGATGTCGTGTATGGGGAACTGGAGAACGGTCCTTCGCTATCCAGGATGTCGACAGATCGGGGGGAACAGTGAACCGATAAGGATCGAGCGTGGTATATTCCAGGGTGATAGTCTGAGTCCATTGTGGTTTTGTCTGGCCTTGAACCCTCTTAGCACTCTGCTGGAGGGTTCAGGTCTAGGCTATCGGTTGAGGAGAGGTGGTCAGGTTATATCTCACCTTCTTTACATGGATGATCTGAAACTCTTTGCCCCCAACAATTTGCAACTCATGAAGCTACTGAAGGTAACAGAAACTTTCAGTAGTGGCATCAGAATGGAATTTGGTGTGGACAAATGTGCAGTCATGCATGTGAAGCGAGGGGAGATTATGGAATCCGTGGGAAATCAACTCTCTGATTCCATACAACTTAGACCCCTCTCCTCAACAGATAATTACAAGTATTTGGGTATGTCGGAAGCATTAGGTATCAATATTGCCGACATGAAACAATTGTTGAAGGAGCGCTTCTTTGGCCGCCTGAACAAGGTGCTGAGCAGTCTTTTGTCAGGTGGGAACAAGGTGCGCGCCTTCAACAGTTGGGTCATGCCGGTTTTGATGTATTCTTTCGGCATACTCAAATGGACTCAGACAGAACTTGATGCCCTGGATAGGAGGGTCCGCTCACTATTGACCGCAAATCGGATGCATCACCCACGGTCATCGGTGATGAGACTGTATATCCCACGGAAGTGTGGAGGTCGTGGTTTCTTAAATGCTAAGACCCTACACAACCGTGAAGTATACAGTCTCAGGGAATACTTCCTAGAAGCCAACGTGGGGATGCACCGAGATGTGGTCTCAGTGGACAAGGGCCTTACCCCGCTCTCCTTGGCTAACGGGAACTGGCGCAAACCTAAAGTATTAGACACTAATGATCGCAAGGAGGTATGGCAGAGCAAGGAGCTGCACGGACGCTTTTACCGGGCCCTACATGGGCCCGATGTAGACTTCTTAGCGTCCGTATCCTGGCTGCGGTTCGGTGACCTTTTCGGGGAAACCGAAGGTTTTGTCTGTGCAATAATGGACGAAGTTATGATGACGAACAACTACCGGAAATATATTGTGAAGGATGGTACGGTTGACATATGTCGGGCATGCCACCGTCCTGGAGAATCGCTCCGACACATTATTTCTGGGTGTTCTCGTCTAGCTAATGGAGAATATTTGCATAGACACAACCTCGTTGCCAGAATTATCCACCAGCAACTTGCTCTGAAATACAACCTTGTAGAAATAGAAGTGCCATACTATAGGTATGTGCCCGACCCAGTTCTCGAAAATGGTAATATCTCGTTGTATTGGGATCGACCTATCGTCACTGACAGGACTATTGTTGCCAATAAGCCTGACATTGTGGTGATAGATCGATCGGAGCGTCGCGCAATGATTGTTGCTAAAACGGTCCCGCATGACGAGAACCTCGTGAGAGCGGAGAAAGATAACCAATTCAAGTATCTAGATCTGGCTCGCGAGGTTGTCGACATGTGGCACGTGAATACAGCAGTCATTGTGCCGATAGTCGTGTCTGCCAATGGCTTAATAGCCAAGAGCCTCGACGAACATCTAAGGAGGCTCTCGCTTGGTAGCTGGATCAAGGGCTTGATTCAGAAAGCAGTACCTACTTCTAGACACGGCGCGCATTGTCAGGAGGTTCCTCTCTCAAGAGCCCTGACCACCGGTAGGTCGGACCCTGTTCCTAATGCCGGTGGGCTACTATTTTTTATATTTTTAAATGTTTTTTATATGCTTTTTTGTAATAAATATTTAAAAATGTATTTAATATGTTAAAAAATGAATAAAGGTATAATAATAATAAAATAAAATAAATAAAAATAAAAAAGCCTTATATATCTTACTAAAAAATACAAAAATAAACTTATTTCTAATTATCTGCTAGTATTATAGTAGTAGTTTACACTTGTGCCTTATATTTATAGATATATGTTTAGCTATATATTATGTAAGAACCCCTCGTTCTCGAAGGTAACTCTGTCTGTCTGTCGCGTTTTCACGCCAAAACAACTAAACCGATTTAAATGAAATATGGTACACAGGTAGTCTAGAACCTGAGAAAGGACTTAAGCTACTTTTTAATGCGAAAAAAGGGTTGAAAGGGGAGGACGAAAAGATTACTTTTGGTTGAGATAACCGACATCGGTCGCGATAACCGACATACAGGCGAGCGAAACCACGGGCATCAGCTAGTAACAAATAAACTACAAAATAATACTGAGATAACGCAAAACTAGGTCTGTGAAGCAACTATGTACTTCACAGGCCTATAAGCTACTGCATAATCAATAATTAACCAAAATGACCGCCTGATAAGGTGGCGGCGAACATTTGCCAAGTTTTGCCAAGTTAACAGACTTGGCCGAGGTCGTACAGCCATCTGGACCGCCTGTCTGACGTTGCTATAGTTACGGTAAGCGGTAAGATTAGTTATTGTTCATTTATTTACATGGATTACTTTACTTAATCATGGAAATGTGTACTTGTAAAACTTTGAGCGGTTTCGTTATTTAAAGTGAAGTTTTACAATTACACGTTTACAATATTTACTGCATAATTATGTAAATCTAATAGAAACCAATAAAATATTCCAGCATTATATCCCGTAAAGTTGCCGATACACATAACATAACATAGTTAGGTGTTCGGCTGAATTATTTAAGCATAAGACATGCTTAATAATTGATGCTATCCAATCCAACACAAGAAAGACTCACACTAATATTTTAGAGGCGAAAATTTGTGTGTGAGTGTGTATGTTTGTTACTCTTTCACGTCAATAGTACTGAACGGATTTGGATGAAATTTTAGCACACAAAAAGTTTATAACTTGGATTACCACTTCGGATACTTTTTATCCCGGTAGTTTGATCGGTGGGACAATTTTACTATCGCGGGTAAAGCCGCGGGCATAAGCTGGTAATAAATAATTATGTCCTTAACAACACCTATATTCCTTTCATCCTTTTAGATTGTAGAAGTATATTATTGCCCATTAGAAATTGACCTTTCCTGCCCTCCACAAATACAATCACCAATTACCATACTGCAAAAGCATGCAAATTCCAAAGCCCATTATAATTTCTTATTGTCCAATCGAATTGCAAATGAAGGGAAGGTTTAATACGGTATCCGTGGACCGTGAGCGAGTAGGCAATAGATCACTTTGTGGGGCATGTGATGTATCGTCGCTTGGACAGTCCGTACCCGCCGTGTTCTAAGGCCCATAGCATACGGCGTATTGGCGCCGTTGATTCCTATTTTTGCGTTTTTATAGATTCAAACGCGCGTAAAACACGATACAAACGCGTGTACAAAGAGTCGGTTTAAACGACGCGACGACGACGCGCGTTTTACGGTCACCCCGTGTGCTTGCGTTCAAATCTCTTGCGTTATCAGCGCGTCGTAGGCATCGTATAAAAAATAAAATACGCCGTGTGCTTGCCTATGTTACGTCACTGTTCTAGACTTGAAGATACTTGCATTATTATAAACGAGAAAGTAACTCTGTTTGTTGACGATATATCACTTTCTGGACATGTAGTGTATGGTCGGTCGGGTAATCAGTAAACCTTGTTAGGTGCTAGGTTATATCATAATTCTAGGCTTTTGGGTGCTTACATCTGTACAGATAATATAATATTAAATGCGAAAGTGATTCTGTTTGTGAATTTTTCGCTCCTTTACGTATCATCATCACCATCATCATTCTGCACGTATCCCATTCTATTTGGGGTCGGTACGTACGTTTTATTCATCCATTCTTCCCTGTTACACGCACACAGTGGTATTCACTAAATAATAACTATATCATTCCTCATACAATCCATCCATCTTTTCTTTGGCCTTCCTCTCCATCCATCAATAACCATGAACTTTTCGCTCCTTTACCGTTAAATTATAAATATGACTTGTATGCCATATTATAGCTGACTTGTAGGTCGACCATGACCTGGTTTCTTCATCATCATCTGCCTAGCCTTTTCTCAACTAGGTTGCGGCCGGCTTTCAGTCTAACCGGATGCAGCTAAATATCAATTTACTTATCCAGGCTGATGATGACATACGAATACGTACAACTTACTTTTTTATAGGTTAGGGTAGGGACAGTCATTGAAAACCAGAAAAACCAAAATCATTCTATCAGTTCAACAAATAAGCTGGTTTTATATATTTCATTCAAAAATTGCCGGAAAAGCTTGAATGTTAAAACGGAAAATCATCTAATTAGGTCCAAGTACTACCCTACTTGTTTTTCAAATATGCCATGAATTCTTATAATATTTTCTTTTATCATTTCATATTGAGTGGGTTCATTATCAGAAATATTTCCGATATTAATAATGAGGGATCTTAAAACATCGAATTCGCAGAAAAGCTGTCGAATTTTACCAGCGATAAATATAATCTCGTTAACAATGTTGATTTACATTATATAAAATGTTGCCAGCCGTAATAAAACATTGTTGCAAGCTTTTAAATTCCACAAATTGTTTGTCATGTAATACAATGCTGGTCCTCACGGCTCGATATCCACTATTCAAATGTTTCGTGTAAACCCGTTTAAAATATCGTTCTGTCTCTGCCAACAGCAAAAGATTGACAGTTATTGAGTGATGTTTTAGAGGATTTTAGTGCTAGGTAAGTGTTTAAAATGATTTGCGGTGCGAACGGGCTGGAGCATAGCAAGTACCGGTAGTACTGTTAACCTTATTACTTAGGACATAAGGGTGAGAAGTGGCAGACTGCCAGTCTTACTTTATCTTGTACTTAGTGCGTAACTTAGTGTCAGAGCTTTATACCGCCTATGGGCCTAAAAACTGAGACTGCCAGAACTCGGTAGTACCTGGGTAAACCAAAGTGCTGTTCTAACTTCACACTTTCTAAGCTCAGCACTTGACTGCTCAGATGGCTTAGCAACAGCTGTTCGAGAATTTACTAGGAGTAGTCTCCCAGGTTGAAGAAATTGGAATAAGATTTTTCTACTAGGAATTTATTTCAGGTTGACGGGCTAGACTTCATCATCATTTCAGCCAAAAGACGTCCATTGCTGGACATAGGCCTCCCCCAGGTGTCGCCATCGCCACATTAACCAGTACCGTGCGTCTCACATCCAGTGGGTACCCGCAACCTTCACCAGGTTATCGGTCGACCTAGTGGGAGGCCTTACAACGCAACGTCTTCCGGTTCGGTTTTTAGACTTACCGCTGCAAAATGGCGGAGTACAATTATGCCTGTGAACTAACTTATAATGAAGCAGAATATCGTGAAGAAACCTTGACTAGACTTCACTTTTGCTTAACTAGAAAAGTGAGATTTTAGAGATCAGCAATAAAACCGTTATCAGATGACTTTGTATTAGTTAATTTTTGCGTTTCATTCAGCATCGCTCACTTGAAGAGAATCGTCAAAGGACTAATTGAATCAAGTTGACATGAAAACAAAAAGGTCTGGCTGTTTTTATATGTGAATAAATGTTTGTAAACGCAGCCACACTACAGTAAAAACTCTGTAGTGTGAGGTAACGTTTAAAAAAAATCTATTCATTAGTGAATTTGTCGACAATGCTGTTCAACGACAATTCATAAGTCTGAGTTACACTGAGCATAAAGTGCCTTCTCTGTATAAACGATTTTCCTTTACCCTGCAGTTATACAAGTTACAGCTCGTTACAGTACTTGAACGCGAAGTTAAACTAAATGTGTGTCGACGTTGTATTCATGATGCGTTTAATGAAGTTAGTCTTGACACCGCAAGCAACCGTAGCCAATGCAATGGGACGCTTGACTGCAGGGCTAGTCTTGAACCAAACTTTACGACCGATAATGAATATTTGCTTCGGCAGGCACGATTCTGGATAGATAATAATTATCTTCGTTCGTATATTTAGAAGAAGTTTGAAGTATAAAAACATATTAAATGTAATATTTGTTGCATTAAGCGAATACAGCAAATTAAATGGATATTTACCAACTTCTGAAGGAGCACTCTGCAGAAGTGAAATACACGGAAAAGAGTTTTTTCCCGGTATCCACTGCGGAGTATAGCGGACGAAACACGTGCAAGAATCGATCAATCACATACATAAAATTGTGTCTCTCACATCGCTCGTCTTACTGGACTATTTTTAGTAAAATGAAAATGATATATGTAGTTACAAAAAAAACGCGTTCTCTCATGTTCATGTCTTTCTCAGCAAACTTTTTTTTTTGATACCTATACGGTAGTGCAAAAAAATAACGAGGGCCATCTTTGGAAGTCTGCCATATTGAACATTACATTGCTAATAAGAACGGAAAGTTCTGGAGTGGCGACCGCGAACCGAAAACGTTGCGTTGGAAGGCCACTTGATGGACTAACGACCTGGTGAAAGTTACGGAATTCACTGAATGCCTCACACCCCGTGCGGTTCACCGGTCAATGTGGCGACACTTGGGGGAAGCCCACGTCTGGCAAAAGGACCACTGGCCGTATTCCGCTGGTGATGATAACGGTGGAGCTAATAAAAACGTGTTAAAAATTAAAACATTATCAATGCACTTCTTTACTTTGTAATTTACTTAACGTTCACTCAACCATCCGATCAGTTACGACTCACTAGCACGTAACACATAAACCCACATGGTCACTGCACTGACCAGCTGTAACTTGCTTGTAATAAAACTGAAGTTTACATTGCTACTCGTATTTACGAGTTCCCACTCATCGTGATATCGTTCGATTCCAGTTTCAATACTGAATAGTATATCGTTATTGAATTGGTAATAATTGTTTTTACTTGAGTGGTATATCGAAAAAGAGGTTTACAGAATAAAAATTTACACAGCTTCTGGTAATTGTCCCATAAAGTCATTTAAACTGTAGTGAACTTTTGGGTTGGCTTTCAGACCAACCGGTTGCTGCTGAATAACAGTATTTTGCATGTAGTGTACCTGACCTCCACAACCTATATAGAACCTACGATACCCTTTGGTAAGACTGGTTATCGAACTTTCAGGCCACTGACTGCTTGTAACTACTTCCAAAGATCCATACAAGGTAAATAAAAGGTAGGCAATCATTACTGCATTCGAAAGAGATAACATAGTAATTTCAGTTGCAAGGGCTGTGTAAGTGTATGTGTACTATGCTAAACTTAATCAAATCTGCGCGCTTCTCGCTAAGTATCCCTTTTATCCGTGATTTAACACGCATTCAAAACCTTTAACCACTAGTTCGATAAAACAGTTACCTTTAAAAGCTTTCAATGAAACCTTCACAAAAGACATTAACCGAGGGAGAAGTAACGCAATCATATAAACTCGTCTTTCAAGTAGGTCGGTCGCTCGACGCTCAACGGAAATGTACAAATCAAATCTCCTTCGTAGCTGTTATAATATTTATGGCCGATACTACTCTGTAACTCTCGGCAGCTAAGATGGTACTGTCAGCAGTGAAAATTAATTTTGGAGTGTGAGCACAAAAATGTATAAGGTCCCATTAAAATAGATGGACAAATAACACAGAGTTCAGTACGTCTAACCTTTTTTTTTTTTTTTTTTTGGTGGGTGGAAAATCATCGAATGACCCCCCCCGCTCTTGGGCAGAGCGAAGGGGAGTGTCAGACTTCTACTGACTAAAAACCGAACCCATGTTCCTTCTTTGCCCTTGCGCCGAGGCCACGTAATCTAGTACATAATACCGCGGCCCCGACGGGCGTCGGCCCTTGCGGGCCCCTCCTTGCTGACATCTCTTTGAGGCGCGCGTGGAACACGAACGCGCCGCCGACACGGTCTGTTGCCGTCATGACGACGGCCGGACGGCGAGCTAGCCCATTACTCACCGTCCACAGGCCCGCGTCTACGGTGGCCGGAAGCCATCACGTGGCCCCCGACGCCCGGAGCGCCTTCCGCGCCTTCCGCGGCGGCTGGGACGTTGAGAGGATCGCTCCCTCTCTCGTTCCGCCACCTCCTTCGCTAGCATCACTGCTTCGCAGAAGGAGGCGACGGCGTCCCATTCCTCCTCGCCCCGGACCATGGCTTGCACCAGGGCCGGACGCGAGAGGTCACCGCCGCCGATCGCCGCTACGAGAACACGGCGGGGCTCCGCCCAAGCAGGGCACACCTCCACAGTGTGCTCCACCGTGTCCTCCGGTCGATCCTCGCAGTGGAAGCATCCGGGCGTTTCCTCTCGCCTGATTCGGTGCAGGTACCTCCCGAAACATCCGTGTCCGGTGAGGACCTGCGTCAGACGGAAGGTGAGGGCGCCGTGGCTCCTCTCTAGCCACTCCTCAAAGAGGGGACTTACCGCCACTATCGTGGCGTGCCCTGCACGGGGTTGCGACAGTCGCTGTCTCCATGCCGCCATGAGATCGCACCGGAGGTCTGTCCGCTGCGCAGCAATGTGCCGCGGCAGCAGAGTGACCCCCCGGTGTAGCGCCTCCGCGCGCCACTCGTGTAGGCGCGCGAGGACTATCGCCTCCAGATCCCACGGCGGCAATCCGGCAAGGAGATTCGCCGCCTCGCGGGAGATCGTGCGGTACCCGCGGACTAGCCTTACGGCCATGACCTTTTGGGGCGCGTTCAGGTAGTGGACGGCCCGCTTCCTCACGGCACGTGCCCACACCGGGGCC
This sequence comes from Diarsia mendica, assembly GCA_949316265.1. Taxonomy (NCBI): domain Eukaryota; kingdom Metazoa; phylum Arthropoda; class Insecta; order Lepidoptera; family Noctuidae; genus Diarsia; species Diarsia mendica. The sequence continues at coordinate 16,501,112 of OX438902.1, read as the reverse complement.
CCGTAAAGGGCCATGGACCGCACGATCCCCGCATACAGCCTACGGCAGGAGGCGTTTGGCCCCCCCAGATTGGGCAAGAGCCACCTAAAGGCAGCCGCGGCCCGCTCCAGTCTGGGAGCCAAACGTCGGAAGTGCTCCACGAAGTTCCACCGGCTGTCGAGGACGAGTCCGAGGTACTTTATAGTACACTCGACGCCGATGGGAACCCCTCCCACCGTTAGCTGGGATCCCGACGGTGGCACATTCCCACGCCCATGGAAGCACATGGCCTCGGACTTGTGAAGCGCCACCTCGAGACCCAGCTGCCGGATCCTCTCCACGACTATCTCAACCCCGCGTGTCATATTCGCGGCCGCCGCCTCGTGTGACTCCCCCCGTGCCAGCACCAGCGTATCGTCCGCGTAGCAGACGACGCTGACGCCGTCAGGGAGGTCGGCACGCAGCACCCAGTCGTAACCGATGTTCCACAGGGGCGGCCCCAGAACCGAACCCTGCGGAACACCGCACGACATCTCTCGCCGGTTCCATTCTCCGTTTTGACCAGGGTAGATTACCGTCCTGTCAGACAAGTAGTCCCCGACTACACGACGAAGGTAGGCCGGCACCCGGTGATACCGGAGTGCCTCCCTGATGCAGCTCCAGGGCATGGTGTTGAAGGCGTTAGCGATGTCGAGAGACACCGCCAAGACCACACCGCCCCGAGAGACCGCATCCCCCGTCGTGAGGGCTCTCACGCGCATGATGGCGTCCACCGTCGAGCGCTTCTTGCGGAAGCCGAACTGCTGATCCGCAAGATCCGGACCCATTCCCTCAAGGTGCTCGGCGAGGCGGTTTGCAATTACTCTTTCAAAGAGCTTGCCCACCTCGTCGAGCAGCACAATGGGCCGGTATGCAGACGGCGAGTCCGCAGGGCGCCCCGGCTTCTGGATGAGGACCAGCTTCCCCGTCTTCCAACGAAGCGGGAACTGGCCTCTTTCCATGCACGCGCTAAAGAGCCTCTCCAGTCGGGGCCCAAGAGCCTCTGGGTCTGAGGCCAGGGCCCAGGCTTTGCCAGGCAAGCCATCGGGCCCCGGGGCGGTATTTTTGGCTTTAAGCCTCCGTACCGCCACTCTTAGGTCTACCCCAGTCACCTCCGGAATGTCGTCATCGGTTCCTGAACCGTCCGCTTCCGGCACCGCTGGTGGCGGAGCCATTGGCGGGGGACGATGCTCCCCTCGCGAAGGGAACAGAGCGCTCACTACGTCCTCCACGAGCTCAGGCCGGAGACTCTGCGTCAGCGGGGGGCCCCGGGTGCGGAGTTGATTCCGCACCATCTTATAAGGGCGCCCCCACGGATCTCTGTTGAGAGTCTCCAGCATCTCCTCGCGGGCCTGATCCTTGGCCCGCAGACGAGCCTCGGAGAGGACTTTCTTCGCCGCTCTGTACCCCTCATAAAGCTCCGCCTCGATGGCTTCCGCATTCGGAGGACGAATGCGGCGCCTGCGATGCCTGGCGTACCGGCGCCGCGCCGCCACACACTGCTGCCGCAGGTGCGACAACTCTTGCGACCACCAGTACACGTGACGCCGGGCGCTTCCTGGCCGGACTCGGGGCATTGCCGTGTCACAGACCTCGGTCATAGCCTCCTGGAACCAGCCTGCCTCTGTGTTAACGTCGGCGGGCCTGACCGGTGATGACACCCAGGCCTGCACGATCGCGGCTTCCAGGAGGAGCTCCCGGTCCAGCTTCTTCAGCGCCCAACGCGGACCACTTGGGGTCTGTGGGACCGGCGCGCTCGAGGACTGGGCAGAGACCTCAAACCGGATATACCGGTGGTCGGAATAGGTCTCCTCCCCCTCCATAACGCGCCAGTCGACGACGCGTTGTGACAGAGCGGGGCTGGCGAACGAGATGTCCACCACCGACTCGCCCCGCATCCGCACACACGTGGCCACAGAACCCCGGTTCAGGATGTCCAGGCCTGTTTCCAGAGCCCAGCACTCGACCATCCCACCCCGCACATCCGTGTAGCGGGAACCCCAGGCCAAGCTCTTGGCGTTGAAGTCCCCGAGTACAAGTACGGGGAGGGAATAGCCTCCGATGACGACACTTAACTCCCTGAGGGAGTTTTGGAACTCGGCGAGAGTTCGGCTCGGAGAGAAGTAGACTCCCACTACTACGATCTCCCCGAACCGTGCTGCTACGCACCCCTGACCCTTCCTGACCATCTCAAGGGCCGGGGTGCCGGCGGCGGCCGACGCAATGATGGCCACCGTGCCGCTTAGGTCCTCCACCCAGTCTGGCCTGGGATATTCAAGCAAAAAACACTGGTTAAAGTGATTTTCTTTTGACCTAAATTAAATATACTGACCTTTGTCTCAGCAAAACGTTGAGAATTATCCCACGGGGTAAGAAGTAACCTATGTCATAGTAGTCTGCGTTTCATCAATTCTGAAGAAATCTGTATTGTTAGGTTAATTGATTGATTGCCATACTAACGCATTAGGTTTAAGACCTATAATGTTAGTTGAAAGTAAATAAATAAATTCAGCACTTTAGGCTGTAAAATGTAATTTACAGAAAAACATAACCCTTATTTAATTAGTAGGTATTAAATGTAAAATACATTTAAATCGATATAAATGTATTTTACAATAATTAGCTTGTCTGATTTATTTGTAACTTCAAACTGAAAGTTTACATCAGGTCAGGTCAAATAATTTCACACTATAAGATGCGAAGGAGAAGATGGCGGGACGACTTGAATGGCTGTCTCGTTCGTTGATGAGAAGAGGCGTAAGACCAAGGAAAGTGCAAGAAATTGAGAGACCCAGATGTAGGAGAGTTCTGTCTCATAAAACTGAAAACTGCTCTATTAATTAATCTGTTAAATGGTACATATGTCGTTATTCGTTCGTGCTGTAATACATAATTATCATTCGAGTAATTTTCTGAGTAAACGTACAATTAATTAAACCTTACATGCGTGGATATATTACCTACTTGACGAGTAAACACAATAATATAGGTAAGTACGTTGTTTATGTTAGGGAGTTTAGTTTCGAGCTCGGTTGTAATTTCAAATGCATTTGCACATCATTTGCACTTCGGTACGAGGAGGATTAAACGTGTAGATGTGTACCTCGGCTTACAGAGGTGAATGCAATGGAAGCTTTGCCTCGATAAACTACGTGTAAACTATTTTATGTGCACAGTTTGAATTAACGAAATAATTAATCGTGTTTCAGGACGTTTGCAGCCATTTCAGGAAATTCTCGTTAAATTTTGGAAAGAGACGATACGATTTGCCGTCACATAAATATTATACGAAGTGTAAATGGAGGCTTTGTACCGTCTCGTAGTCCCTTGAAGGGACCACGGGTACTTTTGTGCCCCTTTTTCAGATATAACCATACCAAATTAAGAAGGCGATCAGTCACAAACTACCAGGAGGGCAGAAGCATCGGGAATAATGAGCCTTTACGTAGCCGTCAATCAAGCATTCTGCACATCAAACAGAGTGAAACAACAAGCCTGTAATGCCCGAAGGGTTATGCAGAAGTGTTATAATAGACAATCAAAATCAATGACATTTCACCTGTTATGTTTGAAGTCCCATGAATATGAGTGTGTTGTGTATATGTCTGTGTTTATGTCTCATGTTTGTCAAGCCTATCAACCAGGCACAATTCCAAACTCCGTGGCTGCTACTGGAAAACTCCTATGGAAAAACCCAATACATTTTACTGGACCCGGGAATCGAATCCATGACCAAGAGCAGTCGCGCTTGCAACCACTCAACCAACGAACCAGTCTTAAATCAAACGTAGTAAAGAAATATCAATGTGTTTTCCAGGCTGTAAAAACCTTGCGAAGAAGCGGCAGGTCACTCATAACTATTGGCTAAAGAATGAAAAATAACCGCATATTTTAAATTCTGTAGTTCACGAAATTTATTATATCCACAATTACGTATTATTTTGGTAAGATAAACATGCTTATTGATATGCTTTCACACCTCCAAGTGCGAACGAAAATATTATGAATACTCGCGGTAATATATGCTTACTCTTGAATACCTACATTCAGCATATATTCTCATGAATATATTAATTAATTTACTACAGAATACGCAGTCACCAGCGCTGTTAAACTTCGATGTTATGGTAGTTGGTAGTTAGTTCAGAATGCATCGCTGCGTTCTGTTCTATAAAATACCTATTGCACAATAAATATTGATGAATATCGTGTAATTTCACCCTTTTTTTTTTTTTTTTTTTTGGTGGGTGGAAAATCATCGAATAACCCCCCCCCGCTCTTGGGCAGAGCGAAGGGGAGTGTCAGACTTCTACTGACTAAAAACCAAACCCATGTTCCTTCTTCGCCCTTGTGTCGGAGCCGCGTTATCTTTTCGACGTCCTCTGCTAGATATGCTTCCTCTAAGAGTAGCTACCTCAACCTGTCAAGATTCATGAAATGTCTAGTGTGGGGCAACGTCTTTAAAACGTCTCTTGTATCGTAGGTGCGTTTACAAATATTTAAACTCACATACTATACAAACCCTAGACCCCTAGGCCGCAGGGCATACAGAACGACAAACTTCGCGATGACTGATTCCGATATGGGTCAAAGTATACCATGGTCCCAGGGTGTAAGGAACAGGACTCCGCAGCCTGATGAGGTGATTGATATAAGGTGACCGATACACGAAAATATTTCAGGAACGTCATTGGAATACAATCGTTTCCGTGGCAAAATGCAAGTAGCGAACGGCAAGCGCAACCACGAGTTCGATTAACTCCATAGTATATTCAGGAAGTGTACAGCTAATTTCACGCGTCGTTCTTTAGAGTATTTCAATGGTTTTTTATTTTTATTTTATCCGTATTATTTACATAAATAGAGCGCTACGTGCAGAAAATGAAATTTATCATTCAAATAAAAGAAGAGTAACTGAAAAACTAAAAAAAGAATTCAAATTTTTCGGAGCAAAATCCGGCGGAATATAATTCAAAATTAGGAGCTGAATGCACTCTGTCAGTTTGTGAAGTTCTGTCCTTTTCACCCTGTACATGCTTTTTGGCATATATGTATAATTATGTTGATACCTCTTATGCTTATTAAAAATCTTAATTAAACTTTTCAACTTTCGTAATTTGACACGACAAGCGAAAATGAGGACGAACAGAAAATAAGTATATTCAAATTGCATTAGTCAAACATAAAACGAAATAAAAAAGTTTGACTTCCTGTTCGCAATTTGAGCTCATTTTCGTCTGGCCACGAGTTTCTTTTTCTATTTTTACTTTCTTACGAAAAGTGAGGGAGGAGCATGTTGATTTCGCGCACATTTTTTATCTTTAATTTATTATGACTGTGACTCTGTGTTATTAAGCTATTGCATAGCTTCTATCGGGGGCCTTGAGCGTGGAGAGCGAATTCAGAAATTCCGTAACGAAATTTTCAACCAGGTTGTTATGGTTACGGAAAATAACAAGGTTGTCAACTGAGGTTGTCAAATTAAATAATTAATTATTCGCATAAGTTGATAAAAAATGCTATGCAATAGCTTTACCGCGGCAGTCTCCGAGTGCCACACGTTTTTTTCATTTTTTATTTTTCATGATTTAAAAAAATATTTAAAATACCTACAAAAAAAGAAGACAAGAAACGTTCTGTACTTTCTTCCTACCTCTATATGACAAAAGCTTGAGTTTCATCATCTGCTGCTTTTTCTTAACTACATATTATGTTGGGTCGGCTTCCAGTCTAACCAGATGCAGCTGAGTACTAGTATTTTATATGAAGCGACTGGCTATCTGTCCTCCACAACACAGTACTGGCTAATACAATTTGCCTTACTTAGACTGGTTGTTAGACTTTGAGGCTACTAAATTCAACTAATGACAGCCGGGACCATCGCCTTAACCTGCTTTCCGAGGCACGGAGGAAACTCGGTTTGTAGTGGGGGTCACCCAACCACGAACTAACCTAGACAAGCACGGCTTAACGTAAAGATTGACCCCAGCAGCTGTTATTCGTGAGTCATCATCAGGCTATAATGTTCCCACTGCAGGGACTCAGGCCTCCTTTCTAGGAGAGGGATGGGCTACAATCCACCACGCGGGCCCAGTGCGGATTGGCAGTTGTCACATGTCTTCGAATTATTGGTTCTAAGATATGCCGGTTTCCTCACGATGTTTTCCTTCACCGTTTTGAGAGCAGCGGTGATAAAATTAATTACACAAAGTAATGCGCCTGACGGGGTTCGAACCCACGACTTACTGTTCGTAAGTCGGAGCCGCCACCACTGGGCCACCACTGCTCTAGATAAATACATATATTGTAGAAATAAAACATTTAAAACAAATCTTATATTGGATTCCTCTGTTGTGCTAGACTCGGATAATTGTATTCTTGTATAGAACATAATATTAGAACGTATTATAGAACTTTCTAATGGACTAACGTGATAAATACTAATTTAAGTGCTTTAGCTTTAGTTTACGCTAATTCCCACTACGGTAGTCCGCAGATTATACGGGTCGAATTTGTAGTGTAAACTAGGGAGCTTTTTAGATCTAAACGGATTAAACCTCTTCTTTAGTATTTTAGAAACTAATTGAGTTATTTGTGGTATAGGAAAGTCTTCGAAGTGAGCATTGTTTTTTAATCATCATCTACAATATAAGTTTTTAAACTGACATGGTCACTGACACTACTATTAATATCATACACGGGATATTTACCATGTTTGATTTTCATCATCTACAGTCCAAATTCACCCACTGTTGGGTATCTCTCTTTTCTGATGCCAATGTTCACGTTCCTGTACAAGCCTCATCCTATTTCATTTCTATAATACTTACTGCAATATAAAAGCTTCCCAGTGTATGGCAAATACAAATATTCCCACAAATAAATAAAGCACAAAATCAAAGAAAAACGAATCACCGTAACGACCCTTTCCTCATACAAAGAGTGATCATCCCAGTAGGTGAATTAAATAAACATTACTTAACCGATAAAATTGTGAAAATAAATTGAAGACAAGAATTGGGCCGCTCACCCTAGGGAGTACGCTGAGAGAGACACCGATATAAAGTGCTGACACTGGATGCGACAGACATAACCTCAATGGGATTGCTGTTCTATTATTAGCTATACAGTGTACTTTATTGTGAAGCGGCTTTTATTTTTGACAGTTCTAACATCAATGGGATTGTGCCATTATTTGTACTGAGTATTTTTTTGGAAGGGGTTTTATATTTTGCTTTACGAGTTGATTAGCGACCCGTCTTGACGTCACGTCTTTTGACAAGGGTCTTAATGCCGATGTCAAGCGTCCGTTGTAAGGTAAAATGCAGCAGTTGCAATCCCTTAAAAATTATTATATGCAAAATGTACAATATTCGACAGAATGACATAATAACTTTGCTTAGTAAAAAAAAAAACAATCAATCTAAGCGATATATAACTTTTCCGTCTCCTATCTTGTTCCATGAGTTTTTGACGCCACACGGTTCAATTCCTCGTAAACCTCTCGTAAGCTTTTACTGGTTTTATGATAATATCTGACTAACCGGATATTAGAAAATGATGACGAAAAAGTTAAAAGTCAATGAAACTGACATAAGCTACTAAAAAATGAGGTACAGTTTAAACAAGTTATCCGAGAGAGCGGGAAAACACAGAAGTAAAATACCATGTACCAAATTAAAATTGACAAAAATTAAGCCATTATAATTTTTGTCAAAGCTGCAGCTACTCATGAAATCTGTATTAATCGATAGCTGGTCAAAAACTTGTTTGTAATGATAGTACTAGCAAAAAAATTATGTATGGGACAATATGTTCTTTAATGTCACCTCACACAAGTCGGCTGTCTCTTTATTATTAGCTATGTTATTGAACTGTGAATATGACACATAATATACTGATGTATTAATGAATTTTTAACATGTTTTATCTTTCACTCAATAATATCAGTAAAATTCAACACGCAATCTGTCTAATCAAATCACGACATACTAAATTCTAACCCTCCAAAATCCCTATAAATTCAACCTTGACCTCTCCAGGTCGATGCCACCTCCATTGGCTCTCGCTTCGTGTCACCTCTTTCTGAACTGCAGCATGAAACATGCATGACTTCGCCGCGCTTGTGTTGTGTGGGACGGCAACTGTGTGACCTACCCTAACACCTGTGTGTGTAAGCGGTAGGTGGTAATAGAATGGTTTGTATGTGTTGAAATAAAGGATGGAGGCATACAGCGTTTTATTTTATTGTTTGTTACAAGAAGATTCTGTCGCACGAGGTACGATTTTTATTAAAGGAGAATGAATTAAACTGGTACAAATATCCACTACAACGAGACTTATTTTTTTGACTTATAGTCCACTAAATAAAGGGAAACTTAAGCGCTACACTACTTTATGAGACAAAAAAAATCGGTCTGTAAAAAGTTATGACTATGGAAATAACAAAACGATTTTTTTTATAACGATTAGTAGTAGCAATTCAAACGTGATTCTTATATATTTTATTTTAGTAAAATTCCACACTGTAACCTAACACCTGTCTAATCAAAGAATTACTTCGTTCTAACCCTAAAAAATCCCGAAAAATCCAACCCTGACATTGAATGGAAACAAAATAATATTTTTTTATCACTGAAAACTTACTTATTTAACCGATTTCCAAAAGGCTCATCCTTTTGGAAATCGGTTAAATAAGTAAGTTTTCAGTTTTCATTATCAATTAGTCAGTTTTTTGTGTTATTTCAACTAAACCTAAACGTTTTATGTTAAAAAGATTCATTCTTATTCCTAGTCTCAATAGGAGTTAAAATATATGTTCATGGATCTGATAGATCAAAGATCTCAAGTTTCACACATGAGAAAATAAACCTTAACAATAAAACTTACTTGGCTCAGATCAGTTTGATTTAGGTGGTGATTGCGAAGGTCACCACAAACCTCTTTCATAGTTTCCAATAAAATAAAACTTTTTCACAAACTTCACTAATTAACTGTAGGTATTCCTCACATCACAAAAAGTCCGTACATTAGAACTATTTGTTCAGCATTTTTGCTTAACTGGGCCATATAGTGCAACCGTGAAACACACAATATTATATTTTATTTTGTTTAGATGTAAGTTTCTTTTTGTGTGCACTTGGGCATGTGCCAAACAAACGTCGTTCCTTTCGTATTAATATTGAATGAAATAGAAGAAACGTCCGATACACAACAAAGATCAAAGACTAGTAACATAATGCCCGGTTTGTAACCATCCGGACATCTGCTACGACGGCGTAGCTCGTAGCAGTGACGTCACCGCTTGCTACGGCGTAGCAACAACTGTACTGGGTCTTAGAATATCTAAATTTTTTGTACGTATTCGTTACTATATAGAACAGTAATAAAATATAAAGAAAAAAATAATTTACTACTTATTCAGTTTTGTATATGACTATAACATAACATAACATCATGCCTGTAATCCCTGAAGGGTTAGGCAGTGGTGTATCAAATAACACACCCACATTTTGTCAGTTATGTTTAAGGCCCATGTAATCGGGGGCTGAGACTATATATAGCTATATATTAACCTATAGGTAATCAAACAATTTAAACTATTAGTTCTGCTTTTAACGTGCTTTAATTACTGTTAAAATGATCCCTAGTTATTAAATAATAGCTAAGATTGCAGTACGAGAGAGCGAGAATATACATTGAAAATGACTTGGATACCCAAGTCATTTTCAATGTATCAGGAACGTCACTTCTTTTGACGCATTGGCGAATCTGACGATTTCAATCAATCAGGAATTGTTAGTACTATATAATACCCATATTTGTGTCAATAAAGCACAAAATTGATACCGTTTCATATGTTAAAACAAATAAAGTGGGATGTGTGAAAGTTTAGATAAAATTAATTCCTACAATCACTCGTGCTAAACCAAAACCCAATTTGTAAGCAAAACTTTTGACGAAAAATAGGAGACTTCGGCTTGTAAATACATACAAAATGTGGCACAAAAGAGGAACAATGCTGAAATAAACAATGGATGACCTGAATCGGAGTTTTTTGTTCGCAGAAACTAATTGTAGATAATGGTGGTCTGTTTCATTTGGGAAGACGCGTGTTTTTATTGAGATTTTTATGTACTGAGGCCATCTGGTTTAGAATACCAGCTTTCACGTGATTGGCATTTTGGCATGTATAAGATTTAGTTTACTCGCGCACAGTTAGTTTTGTATAGGAATTGAATTTTATTCAGATAGCTACTTAAAATTGCCCTGAGGGCTCCCACACATTAAAACGATACGACGTCGCGTCGTGGAAATCTACGACACGTTAAAAACTCACGATATCGGATCCCGGGATCGGTGGAAACAGACCCTGCAATCCTGCGCAGTTGTCTTGTTACTTTAATGAACAAATTAACATTTATTTGGGTTCTAATTTCAAAAACATTTCAATATTCTTTTCAGAATGCGTCTAGAGCGGTCCATTTTTCGGAATGAACTAAAACACCACCTCACTGTATCGACGGCATCGGTTACGATGTCGTGTTTTTTTACGATGCTCATCGTAGATTTCCACGACGCGACGTCGTATCGTGAAACGACGCCGCATCGTTGTACGACGCGACGTCGTATCGTGTTTATGTGTGGGAGCCCTGACTCGGAAAGCACGTTACGCCGTTGGTCCCGGCTGCTATTTGTACATCTTCGACAGTAGTTAAGGTAGTCAGTGGCCAGTCTTACCAGAGGGGATCGTGTTATCTAGCACTATCTGGTTTGTAAAGTTCAGATGGCCAGTCACTCCATGTAAAATTACTGAAGTCGTGAAGTGAAGAAGAAGAAGTGATTGTCAAATAAAACCACGTTTTTACAGTGCCATATTTCAGACTTTTTCGATAGTTTGGTATTTTTCGCATCATTATACATCATGTGATAAAAATTGCCCATCAAATGATCATGGAGATAAAATAGGAACCATTCTTTCAAGGTTTTCTCAATAATTTAGTTTTTAGTATATTACCTAACTATTAAATTGCAGCTTTATATCTTTTGAAAATGATGACAGCATAATTAGATAAGTAACTTTAACAAGTGTAAAATTAATTTAAATCATTTACTCTACACACTTAACCTTTTCAAACGGACAAGTTAAAAATATTACGAAAAAAGTTAAGCCCGGCTCTTCCCGTCCTAATTAATCCGAATGAGTCTTAACAGCCAGAAAAATGTTCTGGCTTACAAACAAAAAGTTATTTTAATTTATCTAGGTGGCGTTGGCGTGCCCTGACAAATTGGCGCCCGACGTGGGACCACTACCCGGTCTCATAAAATATTACTAAAACTCATAGTTGCTTTATGGGCGCTTGCTTTTCTTTTCTTATTTCTTGTCCGAAAGGTCAAAAGGAAACTTATAATTAATGGTGCTTTCAACGTTGTGATAAGTAATTTAATTAGAATGACATGTGAATAGAAAGGGGTTGGAAGATTTTTGTATGAAGCCTGGCCGGTCTAACTTCCGCCATTGTTTTATTTTAAAGTCCATTCCCTGACGACATCATCAGTATAACTTTAATAGCTTATATCTCGAAAACGCGATACTTTAGAACATTTTGTCTCATGCATAACTGCATTGATACCATCGTTTTCAATTAATATAAATTTTTTGAGTGGTTGCAGTTTGAAGAAAACATTAAAATGGAAAATTTTAGCGTGGCTATTTAACTCAAACTCCTTAAATATATTTTTCGGATCTAAAACTCACGAACCCAGTTAAAATTACACCAAACAACAAAAATATGCAAATTATTATTACCCAATAGTGAATCAGCATTTTTTTCCAATAACCCATTTAGCATATTCGATGGTAAACAAGCCATTATACGGCCTTAACGTTTTTCTTTTTTATCAGACAGCCCATTAGGTAGCGAGTAACAAGCAATAGTGAAGCCACAATGAAAATAAACGAACTAATATCTCGTCTCGATAGCTAACTTTACATAAATACTTCTGTTTGTAAAACCTCCGTTTCATGGAAGGCTATTATCAATTGGAACATTTGAGGGTAGTTTTAAAAACGTGCGGCGCGCGACGCTTAGTTTATATGTGACCGTCACGCGAGGCGGACGTGCCGGACAGCGGAATTTATTGATACTGTGGTGTAAAGTGCATTGTGCTTTGTTTAATGTTTGTTTGAATTGGTTTATGTGTTTGATGCATTGCTTTATTTATTTCACAGTAAATATTGTTTAAGTAGATCTAGTTAACATTCTAAATACTGGTATTTCTTAGTAGCAGGCACGTAGTTTGGATTTGTGCCCGATAATAATAATAATAATATTCCACAACTATCACACAACGCCATCTAGTCCCAAGCTAAGCAGAGCTTGTGTTATGGGTACTAGACAACTGATAAACATACTTATATATTTCTAAATACATACATATTATAGATAAATTACACCCAGACACAGAACAAATGATCGTGCTCATCACACAAACATTTGTCCTGGGTGGGAATCGAACCCACGACCTCCGGCATAGCAGTTAGGGTCACTAACCACTAGACCAACAGGCCAGTCGATTGATGAGAATAGGCTCGCCCCTTTTACTTGGGACTTAAACATAACTGGCGAAATGTGGGCTGTACTGTCGGGTAAATCTCTGCCTAACCTTTCGTGGATTACAGGTGAAGGTGGTGTTATGTATTTATGTAAAATGAAGAACTCACCTACTTTGATTCACACATACTACAGTAAATCTAGTGATTTTCATATCATTTTTTAATTAAACTCAATCCGCCTTATTACAAAACGTAGTTAAACCTGGTTTAACTTAGACTTGGTTTATCTTGCATGACGTCTAACTTCAATAATACTCAAAAGAAAGTGACAGCATACGAGATAAACCAGGTCTAAGTTAAACCAGGTTTACCTACCTTTTGTAATAAGGCGGAATAAGTCAGCAACCTAATCACGTAGTTTTAAAACAGATTAACACTTAACCTATCAATTCCTATACCCTCCTAATAAAAACAACCTTCGCCCCCAGATATAATCTAAATCGTAACGAAAAAAACCGTTCCGGCTGGATGAACAGAGGGCGAAAAGGAAAAATCTGTTCCTTATCTATCTCCGAATCTTTTCGAGCATTAATAATCTGTGATTCAACTTTATGCTTCGGAGAATCTGTTGGAATAATTAGGAAGGTATTTTTCTTTCTTTACATTTTTTTTATCTCCCTTTCCCGTGGGTAGCGTGAGAGGTGACATTAGTTATGTTATTTACTTATTTAAGTATGTCAGGAGGCTAGGCAGGTGTGTTTTGTTTTTATGTAAACTGCTAGCTATTTTTGTCGTTGTTTTGTTGTTGTAGCGTGAGGATTTTTCATTTAAGATACTACAGATATGGTGGTTATTTTTTGTTACATATAAATCAGAACTCAGACTTTATTCCTTCCTTTGTTCCATCATTTGTTACGACTTGTTTGTTTCACTGAGCTTGTCTGTCGGATTAAAGCTACCGCAGGCCTAGCAGTAGAAACATTCATCATTTGCCTAGCCTTTCCCGACTTTGTTACATTCGGTTTCCAGTCTTACCAGATGCAGCTGAATGCCAGTATTTTTCATGGAGCGACTGCCTATCTGACCTCCACAACCCAGTTTGTAATGAAAAAGCTACATAAGAAAGGTAAAATTAACTCGGTATAAACAAAACAGAACACCGAAAAAACATTTCTTCCTTATGCATTACAATGGTAGAGCATAAAAGGACACCGTATGTACAAATAAAAACCACTACTGCAAAGTACCACACTTTATAAATTTCCAAAGCAAACGTTAACTAAGTGGAAACCAGAAATAATTTGCATACAACTAAATTGTGGACTCTCGAAAGTGTGACGTGTTACACTCCGGACACTAGTGACATTCGTGACACCTCGGCCATTCGTGACACCGCGGACATCAGTGACACTGCGGACATCGGCGACACTCGTGAAACGGAGACACAAATTATTTAACCCTCGACATTTTTATTATTGAGGCTACCGGCTCGTTGACTTTTAAAAAGAAAATTCGTTCTCTTCTAGACATTTTATTGTGTTCATTCATGTGAATGATTCGTTTGATTTGAATGTTATTTTGATCCGTTGCCGAAAATTCTTTCAGTAATAGAAAGCTACATTATCCCAGAGTGTCATAGGCTGTATTTAGTGCAATGCGTGGGAGAATTATCGACCATAATGCAAGAGAAGCTGCAGGTCAAAGTTAGTGTGTTATAAGTTACATGTAGAAAATATAAAAATATATAAATATATTTTAATAATTTTATATTCTACTGCACAGCCACGCTGCCTGCCACCCGCGCTGACTGCCTTGTTGGTCTTGGGTTCGATTCCCGAATCAGGAATAAATTTGTTGGGTTCTTCCATCAGGCGGTTCTGGCCTATTGTCGTCCCGGCTAACGCCCTATTACATAAAAACATGAATGGCAAAAATGGGTGTACTATTAGGTACCTATAGGTACGTTTGCCTAAACATTCGGGGATTACAGGCGTGATATGTAGATTCTATTTATCAGCAATAAATAATACTTTCACAACATAAAGAAGCATTTTCACTCAATTCTGATAAATGCTTATCCACCAATCCATAAAAACATTTCAATATATATGTACTAAATCACTGATAACATCAAAAGCCGAAACCTTTTAAATATAATGACGTTTGGGTATCCTATCAGTGGGCCTAAAAAGCTCAATAATCCTACACTCTTAACAATTGTATTGCGGGACAAAAATGCTCTGATTTTGGGATAAGCTCGCCATTGTATTAAGCTATATTATTGTAACTATTTTTGTCTACTATTTTAGGCTTTTGTCGCCAAAAAAGCCTGTTCCATAAATTTACATCCCTGGTATTAAACAAAGGTAGGAAAGCTAATTTGTAAGCAAGTATATTAAGTTCAGCTGATCTCGTTGTCGGTCGCTCCTCTGCTTTTCTCTACAATTATAATAATTTCTAGTTTATTTCAAAACACTCCCATCACGAAAAAGATAGCATAAACAACTCTTTAAAATTCTGTACTCCTGGTACTTGTAGCAGTGTAACCTACTCATTTTATTGTTACAGCGTCATCAGCATCATTATTGCAGCCTAGAATTACCCTGACACTGTATTTTCTTACCATTCTCAACGAAACCCCGTGTCCCTTCTTTTTAATTTACCCCCTTAAAAATCCAGTACAGTTAACTTCTTCTAATACTACATTCCTAGTACCCGATAACATAGCTGTTTAAATTACAGCGGCTATCGTTTCAGCGCAAGCCCGTATTAAACAAAGGTAAGCTTTGTTAGCAGGTATATTAATTTCAGCTGATAAGCTGGGCCGGATACTGACTGACAGTAGAAGCTATCTTCCACTTTCATAATTTTAACCTGGAATCATCGCATTCGGTCGATCCTCTGCTCTTCTCTACAATTATAGTTATCCCTACTGTATTTTAAAACACTCGTATCACGAAGAGGCAGCATAAACTACTCTTTTAAATCCTATACTCCTGGTACTTGTAGTAGAATTACCTAATCAATTTATTGTTACAGCGTCAACATCATCATTGCAACCTAGAATCTCCCTATGGCTATATTTTCCCACCATTCTTCTTCTAAAAGTGCATCCCTTCTCTTTTAAAAACTTCCATATAAATATAGTACAGTTAACTTCTTCTAATACTACATTCCTAGTACCCGATAACATAGCTGTTTCAATTACAGCGGCTATCGTTTCAGCAAGCCCGTATTAAACAAAGGTAAGCTTTGTTAGCAGGTATATTAAGTTCAGCTGATAAGCCGGGCCGGATACTGACTGACAGCAGATGCTATCTATCGCACCAACGCTTCCCTTCTGTGTTGGGACCTACATAATAGTGTTTAAGTACGGTTCGACTGGACTTTAGAGTGAATATTTTTAGAGTAGGTTGGGTATTATTATAAAGGTTGCTCAAAATAGTCAAGAGTACAAAGATACTTGTTTTTTTTTTAAGTTGACTTTTTATGAAGGTCAAGGATTTTTTAATAAATAAAAATATGTACGTATCTTAGATCGTACCTACTTTGCGTTTTCATCCTGTCTGGAAAGGACTAAAAGAGGAATATAGATAGTGTATGTTTGAAGTTGCAGAGCTGGAGAGGAGCTCATGGCAGCCGGGCAAAGTCCTTCCCTTTCTCCTACCAAACCTCTCTATCCTGTGCAATATCTGGCCATGTTCACCCCGCAAATAAGATGAGATAATTTATCCTAAATATATAAAAAAAAATAAGTAAAAAATCTAGGTAATCCTGGACAATGCCCATTTTCTCTATTCCATACCTCTGTCCTGTGTGTGTGTCCTGTGTAATTTTCTGTTCTTTCCAGACTAGGAATGTCCACCGTCTCGGAACAATTAATTCCTTCTGCAGTTAAACTAATCTTTATCGCATTCGTCTATCCAATCTGTCTAGCTAATTGAATCGTTTTAACATTTTAGTACATTTCTACAATCAAAATACAAAAGCCAAGCAGAATACTTTCGCAACAGCGCAAGTAAACTGCAAACTAGGAAAAAAGAAGAAAAAAACATTTATGAATTTTGACTCCAAAATACCAAAACATTAATAAAAATAGTAATGACATACATACACCAATAACACAATAATATAATAAATAAAAACTATTATAGAATAAAAATTAATCCAATGACAACTGCAAAAGTAACAATTTGCATTGCTGATACACAGGGTCCGGCCCGCTATGTAGATACTACTACTATCTACGACTACAATAGAAATTATTTATTTACTATCAATTTAGATATATGTATAGAAAACGCCTAGACTAGACGAAAAGCCTGATGACTTAAAAGTATGTGAATATGAGTCTAACTTACAGAGCGTTCCAGCTCCTAAGAAAGTCGTATCTAGAAATAGGTTATCTACATGGCTGCACTATAAATACATACACCGATTGTTGACAGAAAGATGTATTAAACTATAGGCCGTGACGATGATAAATAACTACCGGTACCTCGCATCATCAGTGAGGGCTCGCGTCGTCTTGCACTTTACCTTAAACTGGAAGACGAAGGCATCATTACAATTTGGAAATGGCATTAAATTTACAATTCACAGTCTTAAAATAATAAGGTGGACGTTAATCATAAAGCCGTCCAACACTTTTTCCAAGCTATGGACCATATTTACGAGCTTGTTAAAGAGACTTCAGAGGTATCTGGGTCGCGGAACGAAGATGAATGGGGTATCTGTTTAATATTCCACAGTGTTCCCTTTGCCACGGAATGAATTAAAGCTGGAACAAGATCCCGCAACCTTCCAGCGTGGCGCGCAACGCTTTTGTTTAATATTACTTTATGTACTGGCAACAATGGCTGCGTTACGAACGCGGAACTTGCAAATGAAATTATAGAAATATCGGTGAACGTGACCAGAATGTAATGCTGTGTAGACGGGATAAATGGATCCAATTAACTTAATTTACTTTTTCATAATTGATGGGAGGCGAGACGCGACGCCTGGCGTCCAATTTGATGGAACAGAAGTCGGGCTTCAAGGTCTAATATCGAGATGTCAATGAGTTAACAAGGAATTTTAGGCAGATATTATATTCAAATTGGCTTTCAAATCTCTTGGTACCATGTCTGGAGAAAATAATACACACGATAAAACTGTAGGAATACAATCAATCCACCAATATCGGAGAGACGTAAGCCGCTTAATCATAAAACCGCGAAGAAAACACTCAAAAGAAAATAAAATTTCGCTCAAAATGTTGTAAAGAAACGAACATTCACCCAGAAATTAATACGAGAGCAGGTTATGCAGCTCACAATTCGATTTAAGCTAAGAAACTTACTCAGTAGCTCTATATTCGTGAATTTTATTTAGCTCGAGCCGTCTGAGTCAAGTGCCGGTGTTAACTTTAAATTATCTAAAGAAACTTCCAGCTTCTAGACTTGGCTGTCTATGCCATAGACGAGAAACTTCAGTGCACCAATGTAAAGTCCGTTCAGTTTTCTCTGACAGATGCAGTTCAATAACAATCTTATTTTAAAGATCATTATAATTATGGCATGTTTGTTACTGAGAGCAATCTAACAAAAACCTTATGTCCTTGTGCATAAAGAACACAGTAATTTAGTCAGCGATGCGCGTGCAGTAGTAAATTAACAGTGAATGATCTGTAGACTTAAAATGTCCCAAACTACGTTCAGAAATAAATGTTGGCAAAGGTTTGAATTTTTGGTTCCAATAGTTTGATTGGAGTTTCAATATTTAATGTATTTAATTGAACGCGGTTTTCAATTTAGTGTTATTGGTTTTTTTACTTACTTCGTTACCGGATCGTTCATTCATGTAATAAAATGGTCAGATGACATGTTTTCATCGAAAAGTAAATTCAGATCCAAAATAATTTGAGAAGTTTTCGGCTAGTTTCACAGTTTATTATCGGTATAGTTTAGTTATTTTAGTTCATTGAATCGTATTTAATTGATATGATGTACGGTTTATTAAAGAAAGGTTTTATTCAGAAGTTATATTCGAAACTACAAATATCTCTCATACCTACGTACTTAACAATACGTTTTCATTTCTAAAATTACCCGAAACTGTCAAATTTTCCCAATCAACCTTGAACCTAATGCTTTAGCGATAAAATTGGAAATCTATTAAAAAAATTGACAGATTGTAGTAGCTTAATATGCTGGCATGTGTACATAAAAAAAATCCCGGCACGTTCCTAATACTCTACACTGTGACTCCACTTTAAAATACAGTTTACGACGTCGAACGGATCGTGGGATCGAATAAATCCAAGACACGACAGCAACCCGGGACATTATTTACTCTACTAATAAATAGCTGGCGATAGTCTGAATTTTCTTTCTTTATTGTCTTACTGCTTTACGTTTTATAGGCTGTGGCTTATACAGTTTCGGCTAAGTTATGTGCCCTGTCAATGTGGTTTAGTTTTTATTCTAGGGTTTTTGAAGTGGATGTGGTCTTACTGGTTTTCTTTATGATCTATGCTAGGCTGTTGAGCGAACAAAGTGTTATATTCTTTTTTTTTGTTTGAAATAGATAGGTAGTCTAAGTTTTGAGATGTCCCAAGACATTCAAATTACAAGCGATAGATGGGCCAAGACAAAGAAAATCGTAATCTATTTGTAAGTACTTAGAAACAAGTCGCTCTGTCTAGTGGCATTTATTACGCCCGCTGCGCTTATTCGTATGTCAAAAACGAAAAGGTAGGTATGCATATTAAAATCTTCGTATTCAACATTTTTGTGTGACATTCCAATGTCCGCTCTACAAGTCTTTTGGATCTCTTTGGAGATGTCATTTGAATACGGCGATGTCAGATGTTACTTTCATATAAAATATTATGTTTACAGTAGTGGGATGCGAATATTTTTCATTCCGTTGACGAAATTGGAGCCAAAAGGCAGATATCATTTTAAACCTTCTAAAGCGCCACGTTTCCGAGGAGATTTAAGCCAACAAAGTTTGTCTTCGCTATCAGGACAGCAGCAAAATATTTCGTAAATAACAAAACTTATTTTACAGTGTGGAGGACACCGACGCACAAACGTTTACCAGGTGTTTATTGCATCATACCGAAACACTCTTTCTTTTTTGGCGCGTGGGAAATCATCAAATAACCCCTCCCGCTCTTGGGCAGAGCGAAAGTGGCGAAAGGGATGGTTAGGGGGAAACTGGCATCTGGTCCGCGGCCCAGATTACACGGAGTGGGAACAGTAGTGGAAAACTCGGCCGAATGCGTGGGCCAGAATACCATGGGAAAAAAATATCGTAGTTAAAGGGAGTGTCAGACTTCTACTGACTAAAAACCAGCCATGTTTCTTTTTATCCCTTTATGTCGAGGTCGCGGTTTCTCTTGTGAACAACCCGCAGCCCCGACGGGATACCGAAACCCTTCATTTAGTTTTTTTTTAATTCTTTATGAATATCTGGCAATATACCGATCCCCCGCATTGGTATAATGTACTGAATAAGTGATAATCGTGTGTGTGTCAGTGTCCCTCCCATCCTGTGTATCAAAATAGCTTGACCTCATTGGTCAGATTGAAACCTAGCTATGGTCGTGCCTTCTATATTATCATGAGCACCATGCTGAGTATTAACATGCTTGTCACAGTCACGACGTGCAAGCTGTTAACTTTTTTTTCGCTTTCTGTAGTACCTATTTATAAATATTTGTTTTGCGTTGTATGTTTATTGTTTATTTCTTGTCATTTTGTGTGCACGTCATATCCCTGCAACAAATTGTATATTTTTTCTTTCTTTCCTGCTATCTAAAATATGACGCGAGCGCTTGTCGCAAGAAGCAAGTCGCATCGATTGAGTCCGTGAATAGAGCCTGAAAGCTATATTTTGTTTTACACAACCGACTTTACACTTCACACTAATAATGAAACATAAAATCGGTGCGGTCCACAGAGAGGTTCGCGACAAATCCCAGTTCCGTGTAAAACTCGACGCGGCTTGTCTCCCCAGTGACACGGAATAAAACTAAACAAATCTTTGTGAAAGGAGCGACGAATAGAGGACAGAATACCAACTCCCGAAGGCACGGAATAAGGAATAGGCTGGGCGACGATAGAATATTTTAGAAGAGCGTAAACCCACTGTTGCATTCGATATAAAAAGGTGTTGTAACACGTACAAACGGTGACACATCCATCTATACATTTCCAGTATAACTTGGCCTCGCTTTGTATAGATTTCCCGTACAATGAGAGATCGGTATAGCTTGATTGGTCGCCGCGCCCGTGAGCATACAGTATTCACATTTAAATACAAGAAACTGTTTTAGTCGGGAAGCATCTTTCAATTTATTTTGTAAACTTTAATATTTTAAAGGAACAGCTAAGTAATTGAATATTCTCAAATTTTAATTACGTATTTTCTTACTTGGCAAGACACTTGGCTGACAAGGGGTAACCAGACTGAATAAAAAAGGTGAAAATATGTTTTTTTAACGACTACTCTATCCAGTAATAACGATTTGATAAAATAAAAGTCCAGTTAACGATAACACTAAATAAGTTTATAACAAACAGGTTACAAAACAAAAAGATATGCATTGTTGTCAAGCAATGCATTTATTTCCCACAATTTCAATTTGCGGACCGTTTCATTATTTCCCAATAAACTTCGTAATAAAACTTCTGCAGCCGTCTATTTAGCGGCGCATTCAGTACAAGGCAACATAAGGGGTTCCTGTATGTGACAGCTCCAACAAATTGCGTCGAATGTCCGCGTATATTTCAACTGGCAACACCTACCGATACCGAGTGAATGAGGTTCCATGTCGGAATTAATGATGTGTTTCATTCTGAAATATGTTGTTTGTGTTGCCAGGAATTCGGAACTAAGATGTTGTGTGATTTGCGGTGGACGGGAATCTGAGATTTGTATAGGGTTTCTTAATGGTTCAGAGAATTTCTCCGCCGGTAACGATTATGAAGTTTCAGCCCCTGATAGACCCATTTAGGTGTTGATTTTTCCAAAGTCTTTTGCTATTGCCCGCCTTCTTTATACATATAAGAAACACTTGTGCACAAACATTTTATGTTATTCGGTGTTGATAAAATTTTGTTAATTATTTAGCTTCTACAAACACAATTTCTAATCTTCAGCAAAAAATTGTTAGGTTCGAGATCATAAACAATTACAATCTTCTTAAGCACCTAATCCAGAAAAAAATCAAACATTCAAGAAGAATATTAGCTTTAAAACTTACACGTAACAGAAAACGTAGAAATTCCAGCACATCTGAACATAAATCTACCGAGGAGTGCCGGGAGAACGTACCTAATAGATTTCCCCCCATTTCTCAGCAAAAGCTAGCAAAGTTTAGGTAACACTTGATCTAAAGTGGATATACATTAAATTTAAACGGTTTTCTCTTTACTTTTTGAATTTTAATTGGTAACTTTCCCAGTCCTAATCGCTTTTTTAAAGTGTTTGGGAGCGTATGAGCGATGAATAAAAAGATAATTTTAAACCACTTCAATGTGCTTGCTAGGGCGAGCCGCATGTTTGTAGGCAGATGAAACGGAGGCGCGAAAAATATTGACGTAAAATGCAGCGGCGAAAGCGCGAAAAATATTGACGTTAAATTCAGCGGCAAAAGCGCTTTATGAGCTTTACCTATCGATATTGCCGCAACTAAGCCTTATCATAAAATTGCCTACATTTATGTGGATACACTCCCGAGTAGCCAGCCTTTGACTATGTTAATCGGTGCTCGTAAAATCTAGTGAATTGTAGTCAGTTCTGGGCCTGTACTGAAGGGTAATAAAACGCGGGAATCCACAAATTACTTATGTTTAATGGGAAGCAAGCTGCCGTCAAAATTGGCGAATGGTAGATGAGCATTGAAGTAGGAATAAGAATACTTATTGTAGACTTGGAAAATTAAGTAGGGATGGCTTCTTATGTAATTAAGATAAAATTTACAATGTTCCAGAATAAAAGACAGGCATGCAATTCCAAGTCTTGCAAGTTACTCAGAGGGAACACATTACGTGTCAAACTGGCAGTTTTATAACCTCTTAAAACGCTATACTGCGATTCAACCGGGTGATTATAATATCCGCATACCGGTACTGCTCTATCCTCATTGCTGACTCATATCCGCCACCAGAGATTGTTGGGTACAACTCTAAATGTTGGGCTTGTAAGACTGAAAAATTTAAAACTCACGTCCACTGATCTTTGTATAAAAAGATGGAGTCCACATCTTTTCATTTCATGCCAAGAGATCGCATTTTCTGCTCACACAAAATATGTTAGAACAGTTATATTTTATGGACAAATAATATTGAAAGGCACTGTGAAACGTTTTCTACGTTATCTTTTTAGAATAAAATATCTATTTCAGAATATCCACAGTTTAAAAAGCGAGTTTCCTGTCCATTCACGGATATGTTAAGTTCTGAAGGCGGAAAATGGCATAGCAATATAATTTTGGCAACGGTACCATTTACCTATTCTTTAAAGAATATCGTGAACCATTCTTAAAAGGTAAAGAGTAGGCAATTTGGAATGGACGTTAAGAAGTCAATTGTTGCGAGGGGGAAAATATTGTGATCTGCATCAGTAATGAGGTCTGAATTGAAGGAATTATTGTGTTTCCTTTTAGCGTTTCTTAATGAAGTGCTAAGCTAACACAGATGTTGGAGGACTTAAGTTTTATTTATGTTTATTTTTGTTTTATTTATGTTAAAACCAGTATTCGTGATTAATCAGCCTTGCTATATGAGCTGTTTCCCAACAAAGTCGGGTGTCTCAGCCTAAGCAGATGCAGCCGAATACCAGGAAAACATGAAGCGACTGCTTCACGGAAATGCACAGTCCAATTACTTGGTAGGTCCTGTAACATGATATCCTTTAGTAAGATTATTCGTCAGAATTTCGGGCTTTGATTATGTAGATAAAGTCAAAGATCACACGGTGGCACGTCAAACATCTCCAGTTTAACATGGCTTTGTATAGATTTCCTCAACAATGAGAGATCCACAAAAACTGACTTTGTATAATATCTTGATTGGTCATTCGTGCTTACAAAAACCAGAAATAGCGCGGCGCTGCGGCCTAATGTGATTTGCGCAACACGGAGGAATTTCGATATGAAATGGATAATCATACACGGATCGATTTCGCCAAGTGTTGGTTTACTTGTAACCGAACCCTTTTTTTTGGCTGGTTGGAAATCATCACAAACACCTCCCGCTCTTGGGCAGAGCGAAAGGGAGTGTCAGACTTCTACTGACTAAAAACCACCCATGTTCCTTCTTAGCCCTTTGTGTCGAGGCCGCGGTATCTTGTGAACAACCCGCAGCTCCGACGGGTTGTAACCGACCCTTACGAATGTTATAAACTTATAACGAAGCCACTCATGGCTTCGTTATTAGGTAGGGTAATATTCTCATTAATGAAAACTATTACATTCACATCGACTTCTTTTAACACCGTTAAAACTGACAATCATAAATGGCTACATAAATTCCGGAATGGGTTTCGCTCGCAACTTTGGCGTTATTCCAAAGTGTTATTTGGTTCATTTGCCCAGTGAAAGTTTATCTGCACTCAATACTGTGGTAATATTTTTTCCTGTAACGACGCACCATCACATGGAAAATATATATACCTACTTCACATTTGTACCGAATCGTTTGGAAATGTAGATTGCTGTATTTTTCGTGTATTGTATATTTTTGATAGGGTTTCTAAAGGAAAATGTAGTTAGGAAAGTTTTTACCTAGTATGGTTCTTATGTGAACTGGCTCTAGCTATTTCACACAGACCATTTATACCATTTCTTTGCCTTTGCTTTCCCTTGCTACATTATAGTAAAGTCAAAGAAGAAATGGTAGATGATAGATCTGTGTCCTGTGTGAAGGACAATATGAATAATAACCCTTCTTTTTGGCTTTGCAGTTGGGTAAAAAGGGAGAGAATGCTGAAGTTACATGTACCTGATAGAGAAGCGTGGAAGAAGACGTGCTTCTTCTTTAATCAATCAATCAATCTTAAATACAGAGAAAAGGACCGAAGATTGATGATGAAGTAACTGTTTACTGTCTATTTCATAAAGATATACTTCAGTGATGCTCAAGGTTTAAAAGTAGATTGTGTCAAGTAGGTAAGTAATTCATTTGACCGCTATTAACTGAAGGTTTGGTATTTTTATAAAAACATTCGGTCAAGATTTTGTTAATCGACTTTACATATTTGAAGGATGTACCCACTTAAGAATTGAAGAAACTAACTATAAAGGGAACTTATTTTCCCAAGTTATTTTAAGTATAGATAAATGAAAAGAATCGTCATTATTTTAGCTTTATCCATTTAATTTGCGGTGGGCGTAGCGATAACTATTTTCTTCTCCAATCATCTCTTTCATTCGATGTCAGTATTCATTCCTTTGTCAGTAGTCATAAATAATACTGCACACAATTCATCCATTGTTTCCAATACCGATGTAAACAAGTATTACAAAATTCATTCACTGTTGCTGCCAATCTACAGCGATACTTGTCGAACGCGCACTAAATTTCCCAAGAGAGAAAAAACATATGCGAGAAACACATTAGGTACACACTACTTTTACAACAGCACTATTTTCCGCCTAACACTATCACAGAAAAACAATGTAGAAAAGATAATAAAACGTTAAAAAAACAAAACGTTACGTTAAGTTAAGAAAAAAACAGACAGACCATAAAACTTTATTTACTGGCAACATTTCTGATTTCAATTTGTTTAGTGGCAACTCTAGCGGTCTTAAGTCACTTGAGTCGAGACAACAGGCCATTGAGCGACACCCGACTTCCCGGAATAAATTAAACGCTGCCAATTGCGACTTTTCCGTCGAAAAGCCGGCGATTTTACTTTTACGACAGTTGGCCGATTTGCTAGAGGAGTTTTTTTTATTTATGGCGCGAGGACACGGCACTTGGAATAGTAAACGAGGGATTATGCGGGGCGGGCCCGCTGTCACTGCTACAATGTATCATTTATAGGATTTTTTCCTCTTAGATTAATAAATAAAGCTAGTTTGTTTTATGGTGTTTTTCACGCGTGGCGAAATTCAGAAGCCGTGTCTATTTGGTTATGAAATGCTTTTTTTTTTTGGTCAGTGGAAAATCATCGAATAAATCGTCTTTGAGCAAGCTTCTGTCAAACCATTATTTTCCAAAGCACCTCTTTTGTCGTTTTCACAACCATTTTTACTCAAAATAACGAAGCAAAACTAAACAAACATGATAATTACACCATTACAAAAGTCAGTACCACAATGAGAGTCAACGAACACTTTGGCAACCCGTCGAGGCTTCTGAAGTGTCAATACCAGCTGTATGGGAGGCTAAAGAGGCCACTAGGGCCTCCGAAAGGCTCTCAAGTCTCAACCCTGGACCGGCCACTCGTATATCAAGAGCACTAGGAAAGTGGATGAAGCAAAGAAAACGAAAATGCTGTGAGCCTTCCAATTCGTGGTATGATAGGAGGGAACTTTTATTTTTTCGGGTTTGGGAAAATTGTTTTTTACGTGTGATGATGTTTTAGCATGACTTGACTTTCAATTATGAGAAGGTGTAACAGACAAATTAACTGTAAGTTCATCTAAGAAATAAAATAATTTCAAAAAGTTGATTACTTGTTTTGAACACTGAAATCAGGTGACTTGTGAGTATGCTCTAACGTTCTAATTCGTTAACTCATTTCAAAACATTGAGTCGTCGATTGACTACAGTACTATAAACTCTCCAGTTTTAAAGTAAAGTTTATCTACAAAGGTAACTGAATGTTAAGCCTGAGACACTGCAATTTTGTCTTCACACATCTTTAGGTAATTACTTTCAATAAAATGTGTCACAAAAATACTCTTAGAACAATCGATCTTGCTTACTTTCCTCTTTACCAATACATTAGCACCCCATTCAATCCAGCTATCAACCCATTGAAAGTATCCTTCACTTCAGTACAAAGGGTGCAACAAGTGGGGCGCAAACTGATCCGATAAGGTGATCGGGGCAGCCGCGATAAGTCGACACCTTGCAGCCATACGAACTAATGTTAAGGGTGCGTCCAAAGGTTTGCTATAGTAAAAGCAATTAAAAAACCGCGTGTACTATGTTTTCTTTTGGCAATGTTTGACTAGTGTAAACGCTTGTATGTTATGAAAGGTTAGATAGATTCATTTATTCGCCTTAAATATGGTATGATGGAGATGGAGATAATATGGTTGTAAGGTATATTGCGAGAATGAATGTGGATGGCTATAAAAGTTGGAGCAAAGAAACACGGATGGACTGTATGAAGGATGCTATAAGAGTATAGAAGCAAAGAATTGATGGATGAAGTGTTCGAAGGATGCTCTGATAAAGCTTGAGTGGAGGTGACAGCAGCAGCTGAGATGACTAATAATAAAGATAAATGGAAAAAAATACTGCACCGATTTCAAATTAAATTGTGATAAGGCATGATAATGATAATGAATCAGTAGTATATTAATTAGTAATCAAACCGAAAACTGTAAATAACTTCGTTAAGTTTTTCTATCGAGCAAATGTTAATTTATGTTTCTGTTCCACTAAAAGTTGTGTGTTATTTTTATTTTTACCTAGTTTTTGTTAAATTCGAGAAGAAAATCTAAATTACGATTGGCAAGTTTGTAGACGCCCCCTTAAGCAACTACGTGAGATGTCTTAAGTTTAAGTCAAGTAAGTAAGTAAGGCTTACTGAGTGAGACTTACAAAGTGGGCAAGTGCATGCAAGATGCAAGCTTTATGTAAGAGAATTTATAACGAAAAGTGCTTTCTTTAATTTAAGGTGAGCTAAATCAACAGTAAACAGTTTTAGGTTGCTTGTTAATTAAAATTGATTTGTGACCGTTATTATTAGGTACGCGTGAAGAATTTAAATCGACAATACAACTCTCTCTAAAGGCGGTTTCACGAAATTAGGTCACAAGTCACAACTAACTTAGAGCTATTTATTTATTATAATTGAGAAAACACATTTTTTTTTGTTAATCAAATTAATGTTATCATAATAAAATTATTGTCATTAAATATAGCGATACTGACTTTATTTAATTTCAAGGCCTACTTATAAGGCGCGTCCACCTTAAACGTGGATGATATAATATCTTTAGATAAAGTCAAGTAAGTGCTTTCAACCTTTGTGTAACAGAATTTTTAGATTGATTCCTTTAAATCTAAAGAACTTGAATTAAATATATAAATATTATTGTATTTACTGGCGTTTTAAGAAGATAGCTCCTTATCGTCTACATTTCCTTTTGATAATATCATAAATTAGTTTACCATTGTTCTTTAAAATGTACCTGCGTGTACTTCCTCAATGTTTAATCTTATTTTGAAGCATATAGTACTTGTTTTACGGTGTATCAGAATATTACTAAGTTACTACAGTGACAAATTCATTTGACGCCATCACATCAAGCTAAATCAGGTAAGTTTTTTAAATCGATTTTAAACTATACCGCTATAGCAATCGTAAATCTAGGCTGTAGTAGACAGTTTCGAGTAGAATTGTGCTGGTGTCTATACCTTACCTATATCTATACCTTCTTACCTATATCTATACCTTAAGTGCACCTAGTAAATATTTAGTAGTTAAGTAAACGGCTTTAAAAGGTCTACTATCGAACTACGAGTACATCCACAAAATTCGTCCAAAAAAGTCTTAACGCCATAATTTGAAAACTGTTTTTAAAATTATGGTTTTTGGACTCTTCGTTAAACTTTAAAAAAAAATTGGGATATTCCATTCCAAAACCGTAACGAGGGATTAACGGGACATCACCCAGTCACGTCGACTCGTTAAGTCATTATTGCGGGTAAATGGTGGTAAATACAAGGTATAATACGTTCATCTTGTTGGTGGATGAGGGTGACGAAAATTGGTTGAACAGTAATGAGCTTCGTTTGTCATGTCATGGTACACGGGGAAGAGATTTCGGAGTTCTTTTGTCATTAGCGTTTGTTTTGTTTCACTTTTGTTGTTTTATATTCGAGCTCGTTGTTTCTTTTGTTTTCCTGCCACCGGTGCGGTGGTTTTATCATTAAAAATGGATGTTAATTTCACGGAGGTACCGAAAACATGAACTGTGTTTAAAACATAATTTGTAGAAGTATTGATCCATAAGGCCACATCTATTCAATCGACTACTTATAATAAATATTTCCATAAGATTTCCTTTATTTCCAGAACGTAAGTGAAAACGTGAGGTCGTGTGACGTGAGGTGCGTGTATGAGGAGACATAAAACGTTATGAGACGGAAAGGGCGGCCTCACTCCTCTCTATTACCAGTAAATGCATAGACTACCCGAAGATAGGCAAAATTTAAACGAAATCGCGACTGAAACTGTGCCATTTCCAACGTTTTTCCATAAAGAGGAAACGCACAAAGACTTTTATGATTACGAGCAACTTTTGAATTATTATGCGTCAAGAGAATTGACAGCAAAATGGAACAACTGCAGTGAGGCGCTTCGTTGTATTTTAAATGTTACATCGTTGTATATTATAGAGTAACAGAGAAGTAAGCTGTTGGGATAAAAAAGGGAGGAGTAAAACTCACCTCATCGTAAATGAAGTTGTCGATCTCCTCGAGTGGTCGTCCATACAGCTTGGGCGGGAAGGGTTCGTACTTGCGCGGCAGGCGCGCGCCGTCCTCCACGCTGAGGCGGCGGCGCGGCATGAAGCCGAACTCGCGCACCAGCTGCGCCCCGCGGGAGCCCGCGCGCCGCGCCGACTCCCGCGTGAACGGCGTGACGGCGGCGCGCGGCCCATCGCGCTCGGCGGCGCCTGCGACGCTCTCGTGCGCGAACTTGACGCCCTCCAGCGGGATCCGCAGCTCATCGCGCCGCGGCCTCTCGCCCTCCACGTGCAGCGCATCTCGCGACTGCGACGCCACCAGCGGGGCCGCCGCCTCAGGGTTGGTGGCCTCGAGCGTGCGCACGATCTCGCTCAGCAGCCGCGAGCCGTCGATCTCCTCGCCCGGCGAGTTGAGCGGCGCCGGCGGCGGGAACGAGAGCCTCCGCTCGTCCTCCTCCATGCCGCGCGAGGCTACGCGCGCGCCCGCCACATCGCCTCACCCACTCGCACTCACACACACTATTTGCGCACCGATGACGCCATTCTCTAATGTTACTGCCACCTGAAACAAAAACAAACAGTTTATTTGTAGCTGGCCACTTACTCACTAACGTTATTATTTTCACGTGCCGTGAATGCTGCTCTTTGAATAAATCAGTTTATTTGCGAAGACCATTTAACGTAAACAACATTTTCCAAACGATTAAGAAACAGAGTATTTCCGTTTGATAAAGACGTTTCAAACAGTTCGTGTTTACAAATGTGAATATGGGTAACGCTTCAGTGTATCTATTATCAGACGAAACACCCATGTTTGTTCATAGTTTTGACGTTCGTAAAGTAAACGTCGTTCTATTTATTTAACTGAAGAAACTCTGTGATCAATAGACAATAGCAGCTGGACTACAATAAAATGTAGCTGACGCACCTAGATCCATTGAGCATTGCGGCTCTACTTTCTTAGTCAAATAAAAGTTCAAAATGTAGAACAAAGCCGGGAACTACACCGGATGAATTGAAGTTATGAAAGTGTTTTTAAGAGTTTCTTTATCTTCTCCCGGCGGCTTAAAGCGGATGAATATTGTAGGAGCTCCGGCTGTTTTGCTATGAAATCCTGTATGTACCTATGTAGTACTATATATGTACGGTAGGTAGTCGTCGCAATTCCATTAGTGGTACCTTCGCGCCGAGGGTTCCTGCGCCTATATTTTTGGAACATTAATTGCTGAGGCAGCTGCTAACGTACAGCTATTCTAAATAGATGGCTAAAATGTGTGTTCGGTGAAATATGAACATATTATTATGTCGTGTGTCTTGTTCTCAAAAGAATTTCGAGGACATTTATAGGTTGCCAGTTTTTAATAAATTTTATTTAGAAATCAAAACCATTTATCTAGAACCTCATTCTTTATCTTACATTCCACGACAAAAACAACAACGGAACTTAACAAACATCACAATAACAAGTCGGCTACTAGGACCTCATAGATACCAGCGGCCTATCTAGCACAAATCATACCCCACCCTCACTATGCCGTGGCACACATACCTACATAGGCATATAGTTATTGAGAGAGCTTAGCGAATTTTATTGTAGTTATATTATTAGCTGAGTTATAACAATTTTTGCGGACGAAGTCGCGGGTAAAGTCCAAGCTTGTAATAAATTCAATTATTAAGTATTTAGAAATCAAAACTATTGATCATCTAGAATCTCATACTTTCGCATCTTTCCACGACACAAACAAAAACAAGAACACAACACAATAACTAGTCGGCTACAAATCATACCCCACTTCGCGGTGGCACACATACAATTAAAGCCATAGCTATATTGAGAGAGCTTAACGAATATTATTAAAGTTATATTATTAGCTGAGCTCAACATTTTTGCGGACGAAATCAAAGTGCGAGTTTGTAATTAATTGAACTATGTAAAAAACAAAACCAAGCACACAAACAAAAAAATAACAACGGAACGCAATAACAAGTAGGTTACTAGGACCTCATAGATCCCAACAGCCTATCTAGCACAAATCATACCCCACTACGTGGTGGCACACATACAAAGGCATAGCTATTGAGAGAGCTCGGCGAATCATCATTGTGCTATTTTGTGCCATTGTTACCGCCAGTACCAAGTATTTTTACAGAGGAAAAAGTTCGTCTTTCTCAGTGCATTCGCTTAGGAAAATGATGTTTTTAATTTAGCTAGAAAGATTTTGTGCCTTTTGTTGAATGGTCTCTTTATAGGAAGTTTTGAGGGTGATTGCTAAAGTTTGTCGAGTGAAAAGCTTGTCGTTAGCTGCAGAACTATAAAAATACTGAAATTAAAAGTGTGTGAGCTTTGTAAAATATAAATCAGTACTTATTATCATAAGCTTAAGTTTTACTAACAGTTTTTGAGTCATGGATACTCGAATAAACAGAAATTCTATTATATGCGTTATATTGTTCGTGCCTAAACTACGAGTACCATTTTATACACTTGGTAACAGAAAATAAATTATTCTTGATTCTTGAAACTCTAATTTACATAAGTAGGTACACGAAAACTACAGCTATTGGATTGTTTTTCACTTAGCATTTATTTAGTTAAAACCAGAAAATAAAGTATGTAGGTACTTATATATACTTTTAATAGTATACTATGAACGTTTAGCCCAAATTATAGGTCAGAAAGGTACGGTTAACAACTTGAACATAAAGACTATTCAGCTATTGAATCATGGTTGTCGGCAAAATGCCAGCAAAAGGCCTTGGCCTTTCCATTCTACTGCATTTTTAAAACTATGTTTATGGTGGCTTATCTTCTGACGGTAGAAGCTGTATATACTGCTAAACGAATCTATGGGCTGCTTTGAGCCATTAACAAGTTTTTAAAAGGTTGGAGATAATTTAAAAGTCAATGACTTCTTGTAATAAGCATTTGTACCAATCAATTAATACTTCAATAAATAAATAATAATGAACGTGGTTACATTATAATATCTTTCATCAGGATGCCTTCCAGTTTTCGCTATGTTTTGGACGTATTGATAATATTTATTTGAGAAACTTACTAAGGTACTTTTCCGAAAACTAATTACATACGAAAATTCGAAAAGGAATGGTCGTATTCACATTGTCGTAACTAATTATAGCAGCAAAGGGAAACAATTTGGGACAGAAAGGATCATGGATAATTGAAACCACGGCTAAGCCATGATTAGCAATATATTAATTAGGTAGTTAATTGGTTTTGTTAACATAAATGGGAATAAACAGGATGAGGGTAGTATGATCTTGTGACGTAAAGAAAGAGAAGAATAGAAATACTGTATTATTTTATTGTATCTACGATATAATAATATTAGAATACAATTTCGTCGAGAAAACCTTTTACTCATTTGTCATTGTGAGGCCCTGCTTTAGTTAAACCATTTCCTAAAGTAGTAATATTCAACCGTGCTTATGTCATTCCACATTTGAAACCGGAAAATGTCTCAAAATCGATGTAGCAAAACGCCAAAGCTCGAAATCGGAACCTCCTTGATTAAAAACCCATAAGACCGCTAACGACAGATACAAAAGCAGAAAATCCTTTTTTTAACCCTACCAGCAATCTAACCACCACTTAATAGCATCAATACCCCACTAATTTCCATTAACACAAACCCGAAATACGGAACGTCCCAAACCAAATCGGCAGTAATTTTTCACTCAAACGAATCCTTTTATCCCCTTTCCCCCCCAGAATGTATCAAGATGTCTAAATACAATCCATTTCGCGCCTCCCCTTGTTCGTCCAGTGGACGTGTAGGTCCATGAATCACCAAATTAACGTCGTTTTTACACGCGTAAATCTCGTTCGCGTAATATGTGGAATTTACGCGGCCGTTCCCGCGTTGATGTCAGGTAAGAGGCCTATTGGACTGGGACAATAAAAAGCAATGAGGTTTTATATGGTGGTATTATGGATGCGGGAAGCTGAATCGTTAAGGAGTTCTGTAGCGCATTGTATTGGAGCTACAGAAGTTTAAGTGTAGAATAAGAGTGGACGATGAATTAAATGTTTAATTAATCTAAGTTTTGAACCCTTGATTATAAGTTGATCAGCGAATTTCTGCATTATAAGTATGGTCATCTAGCTAAGTGTATGAAGTCCTAGATCTTGAGACGAATAACAGACTCAAACATTATGAAACCTCAAGAAACTAAATTAGTAATTCCATCATAAAGTCTAAGGACAATACAAAAACAATAAAATCATAACTAACTCCACGCAACCGCAATAAGAGGCCACAAGGAGACCCAATAACAACAAAATCACCCGATAAACTCTATACGAAGCTGAAATAATCGCATTGCCATATAGGAGCAATCAAAAGTATCTCTATTGTACCGGGCAATCAATTTGCCATATAATGCACGGGCAATGTTTACGGAGCTTGCCCCGGAAGGGATTAAGATAAGCTTGCCCGCGCCCCTGTTGCTTGCGTTATGTGATATTCAGTAAATTGAATTAATAGGAACATTGTTCTGATGATAATTTGTATTAATTACTGTTGAAATTACTTGTCCTACACAGCGAGGCAGTACTTAGCATCTTCGTGAGATTTTGCACGATACTTGTCTCAATTCACACACAAGTCAGAGACACATCGTTATTCAATTGGATGTGTTTACCAATGTTGTTCTTTTGTCTTTCCGTCAGTTATTATTTACACCGGGTTGAACGGATTTTGTCGAAATCTGCCACATACCTAACTGTGATGATCTATGAACCATGAACCTTTAGGACAGATAGATCATGACCCGGGTACGGTCTAGGGATAATTTCCGTTCACTGACTAAACAGGCAAAACAGTTGTTTTATAATACTATCACAGTCAGACAGAACACAAGCTTTGATTGATCTATAAATAATTTGCATCCGGACATTACCACAATGTCCACCATCTTGGTACTGGACAAATTCAATTTTCTTTTAAAACAAGCGTCAAATAAAAACATCGGAAAATGCCAGCATCACAGTGAACTCACAAATTGATTTTCAAAGCATAAATTAACAGCTAATGGACCCATAAAATATTTTCACAGCCTTTTAATGCCGCAATTTCCGATCCAATCAATATTGAACTTATACACGTTGTGAAAAAAGCGAAAACTGAACATTAAAAAGGTTATTATCATCGTAAACGACAGTCCCTTACTGTCTACACGTTGCGATCAATTTGCCGATAACGCTTCGACACTTACGTGATACTGTTTGCCGAACATTGCCGATGTTTGCCGAATCATAAGGTAGGTATGGCCGTATGGTTACGTTTGATGGGTGTAATGAAGATCAAAGAAAGATTGAGTTTAAGAAATGATTTTGATTTCATGCGAAAAGATGGAGCAGTGCTCATTTGATAGCCTTCTTGCGGACTGCCTTTATTTGACGTAAAAGAACCGTTAGTCTGCATGATATCATAAAATCACGCCTCTAATCCCCGAAGGGTTTAGTAGAGGTACTTACATCTGAGAGTACTCCCATGCACATTTCGCGAGTTATGGTTAAGTCCCATGTAATAGGGGCGAGCCGTTTGCCATCAACCGGGCACAAATTCAGACTCGGTGGCTGCGAAATTTCAATACAATCGCTTAAGGGGAACCAAATAATTATGTTTTAATGCAGTTGTAATATTTGAACAATGCATACTAATTAACAAGGCAAGTTAAATAAAAGCTTATAATAATTAGTACGAGACCAAGTCGACCAGTCAAACCAACCGAGATTTCCATCACGCGTCAAAGTTTATACTGTAAACCAATTTGACAGCTCTGACACACTTTCTCTTTCCCACCCTTTCTGTTAGACAAGGACAGCAACCTTCTCATTTCTGTTGAGTCAGCGAACAGCAAAACGGGTGCCATGGGGTCCGTTCACACAGGCTGGCTCGGAGAGGAGAGCAGATCAAAATAAATCTTATTACAATGATTCAAAACTCTGTTTTAAACGTGATAAAAAATCTGCTCTCCCTCCAAGGCGGTCGGTGTGAACGGACCCTTAGAGATGACTAAACGTTATTAAGTTCTGTTATTATAACCATTTAATGTAGCACAAATAAGGCGTGGTTAGCTTTGGAATAAACAGTCTGCGGTCTCGAAGCCCGGCTTATATTGAACCAGGGACCACGAAATTACTATGTTTGTATATAAGATTATTCAGGAATACTGTTGCGTATTAAAATGAGGTGGTGTGTACTTGGGTTTTAATTTACTTTAAATAAGAAAAGCAGACGTAGTCTTGCGATTACACGAAGGTATAAAACATGTACCTACTTATTGTAAATTTTGTGTTTTCGAAACAAGATGTAAAAACTTGTCATAAATGTAGATAGACAATGGCTCACTTTCCATCTTGAGCTGTATGCCCTAACACCTGCCTGTTCTTGACGATTTTATGACTGCATCAGTGAGCGAAGTTCGAATAACTGATTTTTGGGCCAAATACACACATCAACACGGTCTAGGGATATTTTTAAAAAAGCGAATTACTATCAATGATTAATTATTTATATGACATGTATATATTTAAAATATACGTTATTTAATATTCTACCATTTCTTAATAATGGTTAAGGTACTGATTAAAATTTCAGGATTTTATGGAAAAAAAATGAAGCATAGACGGAAACCGTATATGAATTAACTTTTAATTTGTGAGTAAAAACTGAAAAAAATAGAAAAATCATTTAATTTGTGTTTATAAACTTGAAGTTAGTAGTCTGAGAAAGCGCCCATGATGTTCATAACACATTGGTAACGATTCGGCATGCTCAGAACAAGGTTGTCAATGTCTTGCTGCGGAATATTGTCCCATGTCCTTCTGAGGTGCGCAAAAAGTTGATCTTCTGTAGCCAAATTTTCGGGAACTTCCTTCAGAGCTCTTCTTTGCAGCATATCCCACGCATGCTCAATGGGATTTAGATCTGGCGATTGAGCAGGCCAGTCTAAGGCCCTAACATTATGTGTATGTAACCAAGCTGCTACCGTTCTCGCCGTGTGTGCCCGGGCATTGTCGTGCATGAGCAGGAAATCTTGCCCCATTTGTGTTCTGTGAGGCAAGATTACGGGCCCCAGCACCTGTTGGACGTATCGTTCTTCCGTCATATTGCCCCGCACCCAAACGTGATCCGTCCGTCCTCCAAGACGAATTCCTGCCCAAACCATAATTGTTCCTCCTTGGTATGGGTGAACTTCCTGAGGGTTCTGGAGACGGCTCCATCGTCCAGTAACTCGCCAAACACGCGTCCTTCGTGAATCTGGATGGAAGCCGAACCTGGATTCATCCGTGAACAGCACATTGGACCATTGCTCACGGCCCTAGTCCACGTGGTTCCGAACCCATTCTAATCGTCGTCCACGATTGCCTCTCCGTAAAGGTGGGACCCGGAGTGGTCTACGAGAGCGTAGATTGCTTTCATGCAGTCGCCTTCTTACAGTTTGGTCACTCACAAGCACTTGGTGTTCCACTCGCAGCCTTTGGACCAATTGAGTCGCCGTTGCATTTGGTTGAGCTCGCGCAGAAATTTGCAAAAATCGGTCTTGTCTGGGGGTAGTGATGCGACTTGGCCCCCGGTGCCTCTCCGCTACTTCACCTGTGGCACGATAGCGTGTCCACAATCTTGAAATTACATTTTGATGGGTCCCTATGGCCTCAGCAACATTACGCTGAACAGATCCAGCTTCCAGCATTCCCACAGCTCGTAACATCTCCGCCCTCGTCAAATGTCGGCGTTGCATGGCTACAATACCTCAATTTTAACTTTATCTTACGTTTAAAAATGAAAAAAAACTGTAACTAAACGTAATTCGTATTGTTTTTTAAATTTCGCACAAATGAAAATTCCCTCTCCTATACATCAAGACATTTTTATGCCACC
Source organism: Diarsia mendica (assembly GCA_949316265.1). Taxonomy (NCBI): domain Eukaryota; kingdom Metazoa; phylum Arthropoda; class Insecta; order Lepidoptera; family Noctuidae; genus Diarsia; species Diarsia mendica. The sequence goes on along the minus strand of OX438902.1, from coordinate 16,463,977 downwards.
GAAACAAAAGAATTTTCAAAAATTTGAATTTGGAATTAGTCTGAGATAAATTACAAACAAATCGGTGTATTAAAGATTCCAATGCGGCCAGTACTTTTCGAGTTATTTAATTGAGTATGAAATATCCCTAGACCGTGTTGATGTGTGTATTTGTAACTCCAACCTCTTGCAACACACCTGATTATAGTCTAGGCGACTGATCGCAGGTCTAAAATATAGAAAAAAGAAAAAAAAAATATAATGTAAGTAATAAAAAATTGCCTTCAACACTAAGCTGCTGATGCTAAGAAGATAAATGTAAAAAAAGCAAACACAAAATAGTAGTAATACTTATATAATAGTAGTAATACTTATATACTTTTACAACGTTTGCTCGACAAAACTTGTGAAAAACAAATATTACAACAACTTGTATTAGGGTGTAAATCCAGTTGATTACGAAAGTGGTCCATGACTAAATTGTCCTTGTCTATGATTATCCCTAAACCTAACTGCTGACACGATTGTATTTCCTTTGTCCTCCGACGGATACAAATACTTTTACTACTCGTAACGGCGCGCATGCGTGATATGATCAGATGTATGAATGAAGAATTAGGGGCGAACCAAAGAGTACCTATAAGAACAGATCCAATTTTACCAATGAAACATTATGACTTGAGTACACAGCTTTGAACATTGGACATATCGGACTAAAACTTGGCATACATATAAATATATTTCATGACGTCATTTCATCCACTTTGAAAAGATTTGGAAAAATCAATCCCTAAGTGGTTGAAAAGGATTACAAAGATTGTATAAAAACACTGGCCTTAAACGCTTTCAAGAACAAACACACCGTCAAGAACACATTCACCAATACTTAGGTTTTTCTAGAGTATATAAGTATTTTAAATTTATTTATTTATCAACTCATGTGACAATCAACCGTCACAACAACACACCCAACGCAACTACTCGTAGTGCTGGTCGGCTAGTATTTTATTTATTTTATTATATTTGGGAAACTTACAGCTAAAACGAACAGTGAACTTAAAAAATAAGCATTTGAAGGCCATTTACAAGTTTCCACTGTTAACACATGAAAACAAAGAAAAAGTAACCCATAACATTGGGTGACACTTGACATTGGAGTCATTCGGATCATGAACGCAGTTTAGATGCTGATCGCGCTCAGTTAAGGTAGCATCACTTCTATTGTCTACGCCATTCGTCCGTCATTTGAACTCAAAAATATTTCTAGAGGAAATTGAGCGCCATTGTATCGATTCATTTGGCGCGAAAATTATCATTAACGTTTATTGGTTACAAGAGATTTCATGAAGATAAAGTAGTTTTTAGTTTTATTTATGCTGGTTTAAGTCTTAACAAGCGGTAGCTTATTACCTAGAAGCTGGGTTAAGATAAGCAGTCAATTTATGTAAAACACGGTATTCAGCTGCATTCGATTATGAAATTCTAAATTAATTTCGTTACGGGATCCAAGACAGTGAAATCGTTTCTCTAGGACTTCGTCGAGCTTTATTGTCTCGGCGCTTTTATGGTGGTCGCCATTGTTGATTCTGGCTTACAGGCGTTGCAGTGGTTTGGGAATAGTGCTTATCCCAAACTTATCCCAAACTTAACCCTTAAATGCATGAATTTTTTTATAAAAATGAAAAAAATATATTACATTTGAGATAATGTGTAGATTAGATTCATGGAAAAATAGTAAAAAAAAATCCGTATAAATATTTTAATATATTTTTTATTAAAAAAAGGGATGTTTCAAAAATGAAACACTATGCATTAGGGATCTAAAATATAGTAAGTTTAAAAGTATAATATTTTCGGTGTGTTTATGTCGTATATACACATCAATTATTATGAAATAAGGAAAAACAGTTAGAATTTTTTTTTGAGCATAGGTACACATTGCATTTGTTGCATTTTATAAAGCTCAAAAGTTTACATCCAGGAAATTGACAACGTCTTCTTGAATCTGTTCTTACAAGCTCGTGGCCAACTCTATCAAGTCGAACGTCTTTCGTAGGCATATAAGGTAAGTTAGCTGTCCTTTTCTTTTTACAAATAGCTTCTTCCAGACTTGAGCTTGGTCTTCCTCTCTTACTCTCTCTGTGTGTTCCATATTTTGTCTACGTTTCAGCCAAGTCACTGCGAAACTCTCCCAAATCCATAAGGCTTTTAGGGTTCACTCCTTTTTGTTTGTTTACTCTTAGATATAGTACCCAGGCGTTTATAATAGTTATATCCAAGAGATGATAAAAAATTCTGAGGTACCACTTTCTTGTCTTCATATGGACGCGGTAACGACCTAAAAAACTGTCCATAAGATCGACCCCACCCATATGAGCGTTATATTCTAGTATTACCTTAGGACAGGAAATAGGCAGCCTTCTTTTTTCTTTTTTGTCATACCTCTCTATAGTCTCCGACGGTTCAGCTCCAACATACGTGGACAGAAGAATAACTGGTTTGTTGTCTTTCCAGCTAACCGCAGCTACTTCTGTCCCTTCGTAATTGGACACATTTTCCTCGTAGTGACCTCTAGGTACGGATTGTTTCATTACCTCAGATTTTGTTGGTAAGCAATTCTTGCCTAACCTATTTCTTTGCACTGTTCCTAGGCAGTAAATTCCTTGCTGTGCAAAATAGTGCATCAGGGGCAAGTTTGTGTAATAATTATCGAAATAGATTATGTGGTTCCGATTTCTCGGCACCCCACGTGTAAGTCTAATAACTGTATCTGAAACAACACCAAGCTCTGGTTCTGCTGGGAGACGCTCGTGTGTTATTTTACCAGAGTAAATTTCAAACTGGTAAGCAAAGCCTTGCAAGCAGCACATAAGAAGTTATGAAGAAGTCAAGAAGTCTGAAGTCTGAAGTCTAAGTCGTCTCCATCGGACTCGCATTCATCCTCCGATAATTCACCAGCTTCCAATCTTCGAAGTATATCCTCTATATCATCGTCCTTGCAATTTCTAGCAGCCATCTCTGTAAAAAACATATAAAGCCATGCACAAATACCAATCCGCCACCAAATTACCGCTAAGACTATAACGCAATTTATTTTGTCGTTACTGCATACCGTATCATTTTTGAAACACATGAATTTTGGGATGAAAACTATCGAATTCATGCAAAATGAGAAAATAAACCAGAAAAAGCAAAAAATAGAACTACTTACCAATACAATACACTTTTTCTTATAGAGTAAACTTCACTCTAACTAATTTTTATTGTTTTTCAAAAGTTGTAAGTATGTACCAGTCGCGCCAAAGTCGTACGTTGGTTATAAAATGACAGTTTTGTTCGCGCGTATTTTGAATACCGTTATTTATTTTTTTAATTCGTCATGTGCACTAGTAAAGGAAACTATACATTCAGCCAAGTTTGACGTTTGGTAAAATTTGTAGCTGACAGTTGGCTATGAAGTTAGTGTTTCAGTTTTGATACGCCATGCATTTAAGGGAAGAATGCTTATCCGTCGTCGTCGATTCTTGGTTTACAAAAAAAAGCCTAACCCATAAAGCGACGATAGTTATTTTAACAAATTATCCTTATTCAGACTTCATAATCACTAACTTAACCCCAGAACAAAAGCCGCAGTAACTAAATCTAAATACCAAAACAGTGAAGGAACGCCCATTTGTTCAGCGGTAAGGTCTCAGGCCATTCATCATAGCCTATCAGTTTGTTACTATCATCTATTTATGTATGAAACTGGCTATTTAGTTCACAGCCTTTGATTAATGAACGCTTCGGGCATCATTGGTTTGGGAAAATGGGATTTTCCCTGTGATTTCTTGGTGGATTGGTCGGTTATCGCGACAAAAAGTATTGTTTTCATCCCCCCCTTTTAACCCCTTACAATCCTTTTTTTCGCATTATAAAGTAGCCTAAGTCCTTTCTCGGGTTTTAGACTATCTGTGTAACAAATTTCATTTAAATCGGTTCTGTAGTTTTGGCGTGAAATCGTGAAAGATAGACAGACTGAGTTACTTTCGGATTTGTAATAATACTAGTGACCCGCCCCGGCTTCGCACGGGTGCAAAAAAGATACTAAAACCTTCCTCTTGAATCACTCTATCTATTGCGTAGTTTAAAGATCTAAGCATACGTATAGGGACAGACAGCAAGAAGCGACTATGTTTTATACTATGTAGTGAAATATAAATATAGTAAGGATTTGTTACTTTCATCTATTTATGTATGAAACTGGCTATTTAGTTCGTAGCCTTTGATTAATGAGCGCTTTGGGCATCATTGGCTCGGGAAAATGGAATTTTCTCAATGATTTCTTGGCGGATTTGTAAGGAACTGAATATGTTATTCATTTGGGCAAAAGGGTCCGGTTTGTTGAATGGAAAGATTTTTATTTTATGAATGATGTTTTGTGAGTGTTTTGTAATGGATTTTATTTATTGAACGTGCGAAACTCGGTAAAAATATTAGGTTCATGACATAACACCACGCCTGTAAACCCTGAAGGATTAGGCAGAGTTGGACCCATTATTACTACACCCATAATTATCCAGTTATTTTTGGGTCCAATTTAATAGGGGGTCAATCTATTACTGAGAAATTCCTGATTGAACAACCAAATAACACTCTGCCCGACCCGGGAATCGAACCCAAGACCCCACGCGCAACATTCGCACTTGCGACTACAAGACCAATGAGGCAGTATTACCTTTTTTTTGGGCGGAAATCATCAAATGACTCCTCCCGCTCTGGGCAGAGCAGAAGGGAGTGTCAGACTTCTACTGACTAAAAACCACTCATGTTCCTTCTTAGCCCTTTGTGTCGAGGCCGCGGTATCTCTTTCGAACAACCCGCAACTCCAGCCTGGCCCACCGCCGCAAAGTTGCTTGTCTTTCGGTCTTCTACAGACTGTACTTCGGAGAGTGTGCGCAGGAGCTCCACGAGCTTATTCCACCATCTCCCTTCTTCCATCGAGAGACTAGGCGTACTGCAGGCTATCACCCATACCTTGTCGATGTTCCACACATTCGTACGAAGCGTTTTGCTAAGTCTTTCATTATTCGTACAGCCAAGGAGTGGAACACCCTGCCTTCGTCGGTCTTCCCGAGTTCATATAACCCCAATCTATTTAAGTCGCGAGTAAATAGGCTTCTACTGGGTAAGCTCGTTCCATCGTCGACCTCATCTCTGCCCTTAGGGTAAGATTGAGGTCAAGAGTAAGCCCATTTAAAATAAAAATAAAAAACTTTGACCGGAGGCAGTATTAACTCATAAAAACATAATTATTATGATGTTCAATACAATTTCCTTCACAAGCAGAGGTGTCAACAGCAGAATACGTTGAATTATTCTTTACAGCGCGTATTATTTGAGCTGTCAGTGTTCGCGACTTGAATGCGGTTTCATTACTCCAGTGTTGCCACCCGAATGTGCTGGAATTAAAACCGTTATCTATGCTATGTTTTGTTCCAGTCAGTTAAGCTGTGAATGTTCTGATGAACATTTTTGTTGATTATACATGTTTTTTGAGTCTATACTCCATTTACTATAAGATTAGAATTTTATGTTAGCCGTTTTTACAGTCCGTTCAACCGATTTTGACTTCTATACCGTAGGCCTAGGGATGGTCGTCGGGGCCGCGGATTTTTGTACTAGATGACGTGGCCTCGGCGACAGGGCAAAGAAGGAACATGGGTTCGGTTTTTAGTCAGTAGAAGTCTGACACTCCCCTTCGCTCTGCCCAAGAACGGGGGGGGGGGGGGGTCATTCGATGATTTTCCACCCAACAAAAAAAAAAAAAGGCCTAGGGATGGCAATAAAAGCAAAAAGAATGATTCAATATCGACTGTTTACTGCAGCTGCATTTTGTCTTGCTGTCAACGTAATAGAGTTCACAATCGGTTGGACGGACTGTAAAAACGGTTAACTTAAAATTCTAATCTTATAGCAAATGGAGTTTAATTTGAACAAACATGTGAGCATTATTTACAGGTCCTGGTATGTTGCAACTGGTGGTTCGTTCTGTAGATTGGCTTCTGCACAATAAGTTTTATGATCGATTCTCACACGGAAAAATATTAATTTGGCCTACAAATAGAAACCGGGTCTAGATGTATGTGTATTATCAATATAAAATTTGCTTTCAAAATTCGAGTAAAGGTTTCTTCTGGATAAGGATCCAGAAGAAACCTTCACTCGAATTTTGAAAGCAAATTTTACACACTCTACCCTAGGCCGCATCAGTACTTCTCTGCAGGTAACAAGAATATTTAGTGTAAGAAATTACTTGTTTACAAAGAAACATAATTATAACTACAAGAGACATTTTTAATATTTATTTTTCTGCTTGGCAACTCGCAGGTCAACCTCATAACTTGACTGGCTTCTTCTAAAGGGGACTATCCTGTGTGTTGAGCGTATGGGCGTTAAAACATATAAACTAAGTGAAAGCGCGCTAATGGCACACTCTACGTGGTAAAAGGTACCCCGTACGTACGGGCCTCGGCTTAGGGCGTCACTGAGGTAGGCAGCAATGGGACGGGCTGGATTTGAGTGAGATCATTATTTAGAGGCTGATTTTAAAACTACTGGCTTAGCATCGTGGGTTAATGCCTACAAATATGCAAGTTTTTTAAATATTAACACATACCTCCTGTGATAGAACAGGCTAACGTCAGTAGACAAACAAAAGCGATAAGAATTAACGAGTTCGAAACCAAACGATCCCTATCACGAGCTTCCACTAATTTCACCAATTCCCCTACGTAATTAATTGAAAAGCCAATTAATGATAATGCTATTTAACCCTGTCTCGCTGATCTAAAGCCCACAAAGTCGGCTACATTAAATACCCTTGTATTAACGAGTAGATTGACTCCGAATAAAATTAACATAACTTATTCGTGATTGTTTGGTATTACTTAGTTAAAAGATCATTATATTATTTTCTTGTTCTTAATAAATTGTATTTGGGCTTCTTTAAGAGATTAAAGGAAATATGAAGGAGTAACTATGTGCTTACAAATCTTATATTTATATACGCATGTTGGGTTGAGTGTTACTAAGTCGCAATACGTTAAAAAAATGTTATTTGAATCCTTCAGTAATCATAGAATTATCAGGCCTAGTTATTAGTAGTTATAATTATAATCATTTTGCTTCTTATATTTTAATATACTACGGAATGATGATATTTTGGACATCGAGCTATTTATTTCATCAACACTGTACATTAATTAAAAACTATAAAATAAACTAAACTAAATATTTCGAAAACTTGGTTGTGGGGGTTAGATAGGCAGTCGTTCTCCTATAAAATAATTATATTTAGCTGCATCCGGTTAGACTGGAAGGACCTCAGTGTAGTTGAAAAAGGCAGATGATGATTGAATGTTTTCAAATCTAGCCTGCTAAGTAGGAAGGTACTAATTACAAATTAAATCAACATAAAATTAATCGAAACGAGCATTGTGAAATGCTGAAATGCAATTTACAAAATAATGTTGTAATTATTACCGAAGCCGATTAACACAATATTTCATACATTTCCAATTTTAATTTAATAATATATTTCAAACACATTTTCATTTTATAAAGATTTAATTCATTATCGACTTATACGAGTACCTTTGACTGTAGAATTAAAAATAAAATAGCATTTATTTTTTCTCAGGCAACTTCGACTAACATACCTACCTACCTAAAATTATGTTAAAATACAATTTGTGTTAGTAAAAAGAACATTTCACTTGTGCACTATATCACTGTGCGTTCATGTGGCACTTGCCCTTGGAAGCGGAGGAACACCACTACCTACGAGCAAAAGTCCTCTTGCAAGACGAGGTGCAGGTAACCGTCTTTGCCATATATGTATCCTATGACTGTTGGAGGGTGGATTCGGTCCATACGAAATCCCTTAAGGTCCTTTTAATCGACTCATACCTTTTTTTTTGGGTGGAAAGTAATCAAATACTCGTAACCCCTCCCGCTCTTGGGCCGAGCGAAAGTGAGTGTCAGACTTCTACTGACTAAAAACCACCCACGTTCCTTCTTAGCCCTATATGTCGAGGCCGCGGTATCCTGCGGACATCCCGCAGACTTTTATAACTGCAGAATAAATAATCTAGGATAAAAAATAAATAATTTTCACATAAAACAGATATTATAGTCGCCCCGCAAAAAACCTATACAAAACCCAAACGGCATTTCAGTTCATCATACATCAAACAAAGGGAGATCCGCGGGTATTTGTCGACAGCCGAGTGTTGACCCTCGAGGCGCCACGAGAGCCCTACACAGTGGCGTGGTGTCAAGGGGCGGCGGCCTACGTGCCTCCGAGACACCCGCATGTAGGGATTATGACGCGTGACCTCAATTGCAGGATGGTAATGGGGTGGGCTTAGGGCTTGTTTAAGGAGACGCGGGGCGTCACGCGGCGCGCGCATAAGGCTCGTCTCGTGGTTTTTTATTAATTTACCGAGAGCTAACACCACCACAACAAACGCTGCATTTTAAACTAACGTGCGAAAATAGCTTCTCGTAAAATCAACGATTGAAATCGTTAACTTTTTCATATATTGCCATGTGTTTGAATTAAAAACGCAGCACGAGCCGCGCGACGCCCCCCGCCTGTACGTAAACATGCACTTAGGACTCGTATTTTTGGGTTTTAGTCATCTGCCTAGCCTTATCTTTGGTTCTTGTCTGACCGGATATATCTCTTTTTTTTACATGGATCTTCTACCTATCTAACCTTCACAACCCAGTTATTACTGGGTAATGCAGTACCCATTGATAAGACTGGTTGTCATGATTTTCGGACTTGCAAAGATGACAAAGAGACAAAATGACAGCCGAGATCAACGTGGTTTTCGAAACACGGAGGCAAGTCACTACATAATTAAATGGTATACGGTGGTTTAAAGTGTCCATAGATCAACCTAGACAAGCACGGTTTAACCTAAAGATTGATCCAAGCAACTGTTATTATTAAGTCACTAATAGGACCGGAAAGTAATGGCGCCCACTTCCTGCGGGTGTTATGAAAGGCATCTAAAAGGAATTCTTGTTAAAGTGTAACCTCCTACCGAAACACTGTTACATCCATATCCATACTTCCATACTAATATTATAAATGCGAAAGTAACTCTGTCTGTCTGTCTGTCTGTCTGTCTGTTACTCTTTCACGCCTAAACGGCTGAACGGATTTTGATGAAATTTGGTATGGTGATAGATGATAACCTAGAAATGGACATAGGCTATAAATAATCACGCCTTCGTTCTTAGGGGGTAGGCAGTAGGCAGTTAACTAAATTGAGTTAGTGATTTTTAGTCGTTTTTGTTGGGACTTTTGCTCTTTCACGTCTAAACGGCTGAACGGATTTTGATGAAATTTGGTATGGTGATAGATGATAACCTAGAAATGGTCATAGGCTATAAATAATCACGCCATCGTTCTTAGGGGGTAGGCAGTAGGCAGATAACTAAATTGAGTTAGTGATTTTTAGTCGTTTTTGTTGGGACTTTTGCTCTTTCACGTCTAAACGGCTGAACGGATTTTGATGAAATTTGGTAAGGTAATAGATGGTTACCTAAAAACGGATATAAGATCAAAATGATCACTTCATCGTACTTAGGGGGTAGGAAGTAGGCAGAAAACTGAATTGAGTTAGTGATTTTTTTATGGTTTTTGCTGGGAGTTTTGCTCTATCATGCCTAAACGGCTAAACGGATTTTGATGAAATTTAGTTAAGTGATAGATAGTGGTGGGTAGTGGTTTCTACCTAGAAAAGGATATGGGCTATTAATATTCATGTTATCTTACTTAAGGCGTAGGCAGTAGGCAGAAAACTAATTAAGTTAGTGATTTTTAATCGTTTGTTTTAAAAGTTTACCTCATTCACGCCGTATCGTCTGAACGGATTTTTATAAGACTTGGTTAATATAAAGATAGGATCCTAGGCACGGACACAGGCTACTTTTTACGGCGGGAAAATACCTCATTCCCGCGGAAATCTAGCGTGATCGTGTCAAGAAGCGCATGACGCCATAGCTACTGAAATAATTTTGATGTTTTTTTTTTAACTGAGTGATCAAATACTACCTTGAAGTCTGCTAAGACTTCAAGTTAGTATTTGATCACTTTTCTAACTTAGAGGGTCGGTAGGCGCCATAATTTAGGGAATTTATGATAAGATTTTGATGCAACTGTCTTTATTTAACAGTTTTACTTGGATCGAAACTTAGCGACATTCCATCACACTACTTAACTTATAGGGTAGGAAGGTACCAAAATTCAGACTACTTTTTACTTCGGGAAAATATCTCATTCCCACAGGAACCTATACACAGCTTCCTATCTATAACATTAAAATTCTGTCTAGAATCACATTACGCCAAAACTATTGATCTGATTTGTATACGATTTTTTATTCAACTGACTGTTACATTACATACAGATAAAATCTAATTACCTACACCACAGAATTAATATAGTACTACATAACTAGCTACGCTTTAAACTTGAGGAGGTAATTAGATAGACATTTATACGAACTTTAAGCTCAGTAATCAATCATAGTAATAAGTTAATACTCATTTTAGACAAAGATACGGATGACGGATAATCAGTTCATCACCGAAATTATAACACCTACACTTAGTTTGTTTACTATTCAACGAGGGAAAATCCTGGATTATAAATGCGAAAGTAACTCTGTCTGTCTGTCTTTCTGTCTGTCTGTCTTTGCTTCACGCCTAAACTACTGAACCGATTTGTGTGAAATTTGGTACAGACATAGTTTGGAACTTGAGAAAGGACATAGGATAGTTTTTTTTTTTTTTTTTTTTTCGCGAGATAAACCAAAAATCTACCGGAAGTCACTATTCCACGCGAACGAAGTCGCGGGCAAGCACGGTTTAACCTAAAGATTGATCCAAGCAACTGTTATTATTAAGTCACTAATAGGACCGGAAAGTAATTGCGCCCACTTCCTGCGGGTGTTATGAAAGGCATCTAAAAGGAATTCTTGTTAAAGTGTAACCTCCTACCGAAACACTGTTACATATAATTATATTAATCAACATCCGAGAAATTCTTGCAAATACTACAGACTCATTTCTTGTGTATATTTTGTAGTTTCATCAGTAAAATAATTCAAACTTAATACGTGGAAAAGTAATTAAGCCCTCTTCCTCTCTACTACTAGTTATTTGAAAAAATGCTGTATCCAACAGGGTCCATAATTGAATCCATTATTTTTTATTTATCACTCGTGACTGAACATTATGCAATGGAGTAACGAGTTAATTCGAATTAAAAAATTGTTAAAACAAGCTAAAAGTAAAAATATAAAACAGGTTTATGATATTATAGGCTGGTGTGAATTCATTTTTCTGATACTCATACGTTGTGGTACCTTCATTTTGTTCATTCAGTTAAGGTGGAGATTCCTTGATGGTAATGGAGCGGTGTTTTAAAGAAAATAACAAACGTCTGTATGCGATGGTGATTTATTTGCTACTAATTCCTACGTTTAACTACATTATTAATATATGAATTGGACATACCGCCCACCAAAACATTAGTTTTCAATTAACACTTATTTGTATACTAATACATGTCATGCAAATCGAACAATGGACTGTAAATATTTTTAACTTAATTTATGCAATACATCTTAATTTTACTCATTACTTTCACTAATCATCTCGTTAACCGCCCACCATAGCTCACTGAGTTAATGATTCTTTGGGAAGTGATATCAATTTGTATAGGGGCCTTTTTAACTCTTTGTTCCCCATAGTCTGGACTGTTACCACTCTTACAAGGTTGTCCTTTCCAGGATGTATTTGTTTCACCCGTCCCAATAACCATTTCGTAGGGGGCAGATTATCTTCCTTAATAATGACAACATCTCCAACAGCAGGCTCTGGAACCTTCACTTGCCATTTGTATCTTTGTTGGAGCGTGTTAAGATACTCTGTACGCCATCTATGCCAGAAGTCCTCAGTCATCTTTTGAATAATTTGCCACCTTGTCAAAAGACTGACAGACTGGTATTCGTAACATTTATCTGGAACTGAAATCAAAGGCTCACCAACTAGAAAGTGCCCTGGAGTAAGCGGCATCATTGTATCGTTCATTTGATAAAGGGGACGCGAGTTGAGACACGCCTCGATTTGTGCTAAGAGCGTAGACATCTCCTCGTAGGTCAGTTTGGTGTCCTTATTTATCCTGTACAGGTGTCTTTTAGCAGACTGAACCCCAGCCTCCCACAGGCCTCCACATGTAGGCATCCTTGGTGGAATGAAGTGCCATGTTGTGCTATCGTTAGCAAGAAGTTCAGCCGCTTCCTTCGCGATGTTATTCTTTCCCTTCTGGAACATGCCCTTCAATTCCTTAGCAGCGCCAATAAAATTCGTACCATTGTCACTCCATAAGTTCGAGCAGTGGCCTCGGCGCGCCACAAACCTCCGAAATGCGGCTATAAAGGCTTGTGTTGTTAGGTCTGTGACCGCTTCCAGGTGAATCGCGCGAGTGGCCATGCACACAAACAAACAGATATAGCCCTTTGTTGCATGTTGTCCGCGGCCTTTCGAAGTCCTTATGAATACCGGTCCAGCGTAATCAACCCCACTATTCATAAATGGCCGATGTTGATTGACTCGAACGGCAGGCAACTGACCCATGAACTGGGTTTTCACCTTCGCTTTATCCACAATGCAGATCTTACAATTGTGAATACATTTTCTTACGGCAGACTTCAAACCTATCACCCAGTATCTTGTTCTTACAAAAGCTAACATCGCTTGTATACCACCATGTAGTGTTCTAAGATGAGCTTCTTGAACTAATAACTTAGTTATATGCTGATTACATGGTATTACAATCGGGTGTTTTGTAATTTCAGCGATGGAGGCATTTTCTAACCTTCCTCCCACTCTTATCAACCCATTTTTATCTAAAAAAGGGGCGAGTGTGATTAGAGAACTTCTTTTCTTCACGCTTCCGTCCTTCTGTAGATCTTCAATATCCTTCTGATAAACCAATTCTTGATAGTACTTTATACATAATTCTAATACTATTTCTAGCTCATTAACTGTTAAATATACTTCTTTTGTTTCCTTTTCTCTCTTTGTAAATCTTCTGCAGTAAGCTAATATTCTTTTCATTTTCGAGATTGAAGAAAAATGTTCCCAGATTGGTTTAGCTTCTAAATTTGTGTGAAATGATGAACCCTTTAATTCTAATTCAGTTTGAGGAATTTCATAAGTTTGTACATCGACATTTTTTTGTTTTAACCATACAGGCCCAGTCCACCATAAGTCTAGACAAGCCAAGTCGCTTGCTTTTACGCCTCTTGTAGCGATATCGGCTGGGTTATCGGTAGACTGAACGTGTCTCCATCGGTCATTATCTAGTATCCGTGTTATGTCTGATACTCGGTTTGCCACAAATGTACGCCAACGACTTGGTTGCGACTGCAGCCATGACATCACAACCATTGAATCAGTCCACGCAAAGATTTTGTTTTTAGGTATTTTTAACAGGTCCACTAGATCGTTAATTAAGTCTGCTAGTAGTGCTGCGGCGCATAACTCTAATTTAGGTATCGAAATTTGCTTCAACGGTGCAACCTTGGTGCGAGATGCAATAATTGTGATATGTACTGTGTCCTCTTCAATAATTTTAAGGTACGTAACAGCAGCATATGCGTGCGTAGATGCATCTGCAAAACCATGCAATTCTATTTTTGTATAATTGATTGGTGTAGTTTTCAACCAGCGTGGTATGGTAATGTTTTGCAGGTGTATTAATTCTTCTCTATATCTCATCCACTCATCTATCAACTCTGAAGGCAACTCGTCATCCCATCCCATGTTGCATAGCCACAGTTTTTGTATCAAAATCTTAGCGTTGATGATCACCGGTGACAGCCATCCAAATGGGTCAAAAAGTCTTGCTACATCAGACAGAATAGATCTCTTCGTTACAGGACATCGAACTTCAGGTAAGTTAATTGTGAATTTAAATGTATCATCTTTTCTATCCCATGTTAATCCGAGAATTTTTATAACTTTATCCAGCTTTATCTCTATTCCATCCTTCGTACTATTTGTATCCTCTCCCTTTTGTAAATAGTTTAATACTTCTTCCGAATTACTAGACCACTTTTGCATTTTAAAATTTCCTTTACTTAATAACAGCTTTATTTCCTCACACATTTTCTTTGTTTGTTCTTCAGTTTCACTTCCCGACATTAAATCATCCATATAAAATGAATCTTTAATTACAGGTGCAGTATTAGGAAACTCAAGTGCTTCGTCATCGGCGAGTTGTTGTAACGTTCGTACAGCTAAGTAGGGTGCTGCAGCTGTACCAAAGGTTACAGTCTTCAAGTTGAAACTTTCTAGTTTTTCTTCAGGGTTATCTCGCCAGACTATACGTTGTAAATTTGTGTGTTCTTGTGTCATATCGATCATTCTATACATCTTAATTATGTCTCCTACTACACATACTTTATGTGTTCGCCATGTGATAATTAAGCTTCTTAAATCAGGTTGCAACACAGGTCCTACCATCATAGTGTCGTTCAAAGAATGACCGTTAGAACCCTTCGCAGACGCGTCATAAACAACTCGAACCTTCGTTGTGTCCTTGTCTTCGCGTATTACAGCGTGGTGAGAAAGATAGACTGATTTGTTTTCATCATTTGGGTCCGATTTTTCCAAATGACCCATTTCCATGTACTCATGAACTACTTTAGAGTAATCTGACTTTAAACTTTGCGAATTTTGTAATTTCTTTTCCAATTGTTTGAACCTGTAAACAGCTTGTTGTTTCGTATCTCCGCATAGTTTTAGTGTCTCTTCTATTCCTTGTCGCAAAGGTAAGTGCACTGTGTATTTTCCGTTCACTCTTATAGTTGTATTCTTGTAAATCTCTTCACACATCTCTTCTTCTTTTGTAAGTAGCTTTCTTTTCTTGTATAAAGCGGTTTCGACTTCCCAAAATTTTCTTAATAAATCATTGTCTTCTGTTACCATACTTGTCACATGTAGTGTTGTTATTTTGTGTTCGACGCTAATTGATTTGTCTTCCCTTTGTCCTGAAAGTATCCATCCCAAACGAGTTTTCTGTGCCACTATGCCATCAGAACATCTTACTAAACCAGCTTCAATAATTTTAGAAAAGATGTCTGCACCGAGTAAAATATCAATTTTGCCCGGTGTGTTATACGTAGGGTCAGCCAATAGTAATTTTTGGAGTTCTGGCCAGTTCGTCGCAATGTGTTTTGAAGGCAATCTAGCAGACAGTGATTTCAAAACATAAGCCTTCACTTTAATAACTTCCTTGCTATTGTATTGCGATGTAACTGACAGGTCAACTACATGTTTTATAGGAACCAGGTTTCCTTCTCCTTCCCCTAACTGCTTTTGGTATGCGCAGACTCACCTTTATCGTTCTCAGTATCCTTCGCTACGACATGATACGCCTTGTGACCTTGAGTCTTCTCCTTAGTAACTGTAGTAGTGATGGGGGCGATTAACTCAAGAGTACGAAACTTAGACTCGAGGAACTTTTTCAACTCCGCCCACGTAGACAACTCATCACTATTCTCCTTGTAAGCATCCTCTTCCCAACACTTTAACGTCTCTGAATCTAATTTCTGTGTCACCAGAAATACTAGGATTGGATCCCAAGTGGCGGTGCTTATATTCATATTATTCAGACTGTTGATGCATTCTACAGTACTATCGAGCAAAGCTTTAATTTGTGTAGATGATGGGTTGCTTATCTTTTTCTGACAGCAAAACTTCTTTAAAACTGACGACACAATCATCTTTTTGCTACCAAAACGTCCTTGAAGTAGTTCCTAAGCTGGTGCATAATTACTTTCCGTAATTTGAATATGTCGTAATAACATCTCTGCCTCTCCGGCAACACTAGTTTTTAAATAATGCAACTTACGCACATCACTAATAGAAGTGTTATGGACGAGCGCCGTAAATATATCTTTATACGTAGGCCATTCTTCATATTTGCCCGAAAAGGTAGGTAACTGTATTCTCGGTAGCTTAGCAAACGGTACCTGGCTATCATGTGATGAAGTAGACATGTTGGACGCTTCTAACAATCTCTGTTGCGACTCCAAGTTTGTTAGAAGATCGGTTAAATCCGCTTGTAAACAAAGATACATTTCTTCGTACGTATAATACTCTTCATTAAGAAAGTACGGCAACACGCCCCGCTGTTCTCGTGGTGTACACTTCATAAGACTGCTATGCGTTTGTTTAAATGAATCCCAATACTCTTCAATGGTTTTCATTCTCGCTTTAACATAACCCGCTGTTAATCTTTGTTTTGGGCACTTCTTGATATTAACTTGTGCTTTACGAATCATGTTAGCCACATCTTCTAACGTAGATAAATATTTGGATTGTTCTGGAGTTGGAGACGTCATTTTATACAACTTAAATCAATAGTCCACACAGTTTTATTCACAAAAGTCCGCACAACACAAACACCATGACTAGCATTAAATCCTTATCTAAGGAATGCGATGCCTTTTGTACGCGAGTCCGCAAGCCGTTCCATTAACCAAACCGATCCGGCTCGATTCCGACCATATGTTCATTCAGTTAAGGTGGAGATTCCTTGATGGTAATGGAGCGGTGTTTTAAAGAAAATAACAAACGTCTGTATGCGATGGTGATTTATTTGCTACTAATTCCTACGTTTAACTACATTATTAATATATGAATTGGACACATTTCATTAGGCTTTTTGTACGTAGTTCAAGTTTAATTCCTATCAGTAACTATGTAGAAAGATATCAAAGACATACATGATTCTTTTTTTAATACGTTAGTAATTTATTTCTCCCTGTTTCTTTTATGATTCTTTTATTTTCCTGTATCGTGGTTCTGTAGACCCAGAACAACTACCTGTACGTCACAAAAATATTTGTTCCGTGCAGTAATCAAACCCGCGACAAACCACGCTAGGCACTACGCTTTACCTACCAACCTAAGACGAGAATTTTCTACAATATCAAATATCTATCACTCGTAAAACTTCAACGAAGCAATATCAATAAGTGAAGCAGGTGAAACTGATCTCCTTCATTGAAATAACTCAACAGAATGAGCTCAAATTAATATTCCTCAAGCAAATGTAACTCGATTCTCCTATATATTTGAATTTTTCGAGACAAAATGAAAGTATTCAACGTTGTATGAATTTTAATACTTGTGCTGACGTCAATTTTCTTGGAGTTTTAAGAACTGTGGGGCTAGTTTGAACGCGCGAATGAAACGTAACGTAAATGCGGATGATATTGAAATCTGTATTAACATCATAAACAATCGTATGGACATGTGGCGCGGAGGAATGTGGAAAATATTGAGTATGAATGAAGATGGCTCTAGAAGTAGAGGAAGACCAAAGAAACGATGGATGAACTGTGTTAAAAACGATATATCTAGAAAGGAGGTGACTACTTACTTAGAATCTTAGATGACGAGTAATAAAGAAGTATGGAAAAAGAAGACATGTTGTGCCGATGTTCAGGAAAATGATGATCATGACATTATAAAAAGATAATTTTAGATGTAGGAGACTGGGCGATAATCTCCGAAAGTCGTCAAAGTCTCATTTTGTTTCAATTTATTTCACTGTTGGAAAACTTGACTATGGCCGAGGTCAATATTATAAATGATACGTTAATTAAACTCGAGGGCGAAATCTACATTCTACACATAACATAATATCACACCTGTACCTAATCTTCGATAGGTTAGGCTGCTTAAAATGCAGTTGTAGTTTTTTAAAGTTGATTCTGGCCTTCAAAAATTGCAGTGGTTTGGGACTACTGCGGCGGCACGTCCTTATAAAAATAAGTGTTGTTTTGTATTTTTGGTTCAAAAGTTGTCTTAATATTTTATTAATTCGCACGTTCGTGGCTCTTGTATTCCAAATCCCGTAGCAGCAATATATTTTGTGTGGAAGCGTTTGATCAGAATGCAATAGATTCGAAAATGAATATTTTATTTCTTTGCTGTGATTTCAAGGCACGTCCCCTGAGTGTCGTTAGGAGAGGGGAATAATAAGCGCGTACCGTGGAGGGGCATGGTGGGCCGAATTGGGGCATAGTGTTTATTTTATGTAAAAATCTTGGGGAAATCGGTGCATGTAAATAATAGAAGGTGTTGAAAAATAATGTCTTCTTTTTAAATTGGGATAAAATTCGGTTCGTCTTCTACTATTTTTATTAAAACAACATAATTTAATAAAAATAGTAGAATAATAGATACCTAAATCTACGCAGTACTACACCCCAGAATGAATTAATCTGCTCTCTAAACAGAAAATAAAACCTAGACCACCTACAACATATTCCTTAAGAAAATTAATGAAATTCAAAAGCCAGTTTCTTGGGAAATAAGATATGGCTTCCAAAACGCTATGTTCGTGAAAACGCATAACGGCAATCAACACAGTAGCAAAAAAACACTTGTAAAAACATATTGGTGCTCGTCAATGTACATTTTTATAACAAAAAAAGGCCCCATTCATGTTTGTTGTGACACAATCGTCCCATTCCTGTTACAAAAGTGTCACAAAAACGTATAAATCACACCATTCGACACTGATAATGCACGCCAGTGTACGCCAGTGAATAGGAAGTGTGAATCGCGCACAAATGTTATGTCATTGTGTGAATTGACTTTGGCATACAGTGTAAACGGACTGTTCATGGTGATAAATAAAATTATGACAGGAGTAATTTGATTTATGTTCTGAGTGAGTGTATTATTTTGGAAATGGGCTTGTGAAACATTGGTTATAACATCACGTTTATAATCACTTATGGGTTGGCAGAGCCTAGCTCGCCGTTCGTCCGTCTTATGACAACAACAGGCCAAAGAGATGTCAGCAACATGGGAGGGGCCCGTAAGGGCTGACGCCCGTTGGGGATGCGGGTTGGTTACAAAGATACCGCGGCCTCGACATAAAGAGCAAAGAAGGAACATGGGTGTTTTTTTTGTCAGTAGAAGTCTGACACTCCCTACCACTCTGCCCAGAGCGGGAGGAGTCATTTGATGATTTCCCACTTAGACGAAACTCAGTCGCTCTTCATCTAAACACGAACCCCTGTACGCAACTTTAAATGGCTAATCCAGCCATTTAAAGTTCTACAACTAAAAATACGCTTATGGGTATAATTATGCGTCGTTCCTACGAACTCGACAGAAAGTGACAATGACCTGCAAGGCGATATCGAGCGGCGATGGATGTCAAGGCTTTACGAACAGGCTGGTTATTTGCTTGTACCTTTATTATTATGTAAGCGGGTAAGTTTATAACATTACGAGTACGGTTATGTGTCAATCTGTTCCAATTAATTCACCAGAGTTTTCTGTATGTGTATATGCCTGAAAAAAAGAAAGAACGAAAGAAAACATTATTATTATTTTTCTTTTTTTTTTCTGTTTCGTTCGTCTAGTGGTCCCAAGAACGACTACTGTTCAAGGTCCTTGATTTGATTCCGCGGTCTAGAAAAGTGCAACTGGATTTACCGTCGCGATTAGCATTAGGTAAAAGCATAGATAGGTATAATAAATGGGTAAAAGGCTGACGCCCTATTAGATAGGACTTAAACATAACTGGTGCAATATGAGTGTACTTAATAGTACACACTTAGTAGTAGTATATTGCACCTCAGCCTATTCCTTTTGGGATTACAGGCGTGGTGTTACGTTATCTTCTTCTTATCTTTGGTTACTAAGCCGCCACATAAATGACACCCATGCTGATGCTACCTAAAGGTACAAGTTGGTAGCCGACTGCACGCAGCAGCAGCAGACGACATGTCGTCGCTTCATGTCGTCACGACACGTCGTCGCGTCATGTCGCTGCAGTCATGATTTCGAACCCGACTGCAGACGGTATCTGCAGATGGCATCCAGTTGGTGTAAACTGAAGACACAGGTTTCGATACATTTTCGGCTAATGCAAATATCTCCTGTTGTCGGTGAGGGAATTTCATAGAAATACGTAAGAAACCAGTCGTGTCGCCGCGACACGTCGTCTGTTCCCGTTGTATCAAATGAAAGTATATGTGTGTCGGATCCGGTCAATAATACGGACAAAATGAATTGCAATCGCGTCAGTCGTGAGTTCGTGACATCTTGTCTTCCCTCATTTATAGTGCTCTTCATTTGAGAATAAAGTGTAAAGAATTATAAGCCTTAAGCACTACACAAAAAGGCGCACTTATTAAGGCTTATTTTTCCTCTTTCACATACATAACATCACACCTGTAATCCTCAAAGGGTTTGGTAGAGAAGCACCTTATCATACTTCCACTTTTCCCCAGTTTTGTTAAAGCCCCTTGTAAAAGGGAGCGAGCCTATTGCCATCAACTAGACACATATCCAGATTTCGTGGTAGCTGATGGAAATACCTAATTACATTTCTGCCGACCCAGTAATTGAATCCAAGACCTCTAACTCAGCAGTCGCGCTTGCGACCACCAATATCAACAAGGCAGTTGGTCAGTTTTCCCCATTCAAGTTTCCTCAATTACACCATTTCACTTACCCCAGCAGAAAAAAACTACGTGCATTCTCATATAGCTAGCTAATACACCAAGAAAAACTGGCAGCCCGCCATAAAAACACAATTTGATCAACTTTTTACCAACATTTATGGCAAACAATCGTTCAGATACTCTACTTTGGCACTAGCAGCTACTCTGCTGAGTCGGTTAAGGTTAGTGAGCGTGATATTACGTATGTTAACAAGCCCTCAGCAGTTTCAGGGTCGACTCAAGGTCACATTAATCTTCTAGACGGTTTTATGAAGTAGTTCCATAGTTTGTTATTCCGGTTAGGATTGTATATTGTCTTGTTTTGGTGCCAAGTTTTGTCTATTACTTATTACTGGGAATTGACTGGAGTTAGATAAGGCTGTAAAAAAAATTGCACACATTAGGGTGTCTACTGTGATTTTTTATACTATGCACTTAGGACACTGTAGAACTAGGTAGGTATAGGGTTTCGTCCCTTTTATTTTTAGTAGGTTATTATCAAAGACAAGGAAAGTAATGGCTAGTCTTATAGCCGCTTCAGCCTACCTTTGTGCTACGTGAGTGTAGGTATGTATATAGTTAGCAATCGCAACCAGTGTGCATGTATGGCCAGTTAAACTCGTATGAACGTAGACGAGGCAAAAGGAGTACACATTAGGATCGTAGCAGGTGGCGTTCTGCGGTTTCTACCTTCCCCATGGGAAAAAAGCGATAGTGTATGTATGTATGAAGGGTAGGTATTTCAGCGCAGAGTATAAAAATAGAAATAATTCTACCGTTCAACGTTTGAATTGACGCAATAAATAAACAAAATTTTTAAACGATTCCTGAATAGTCCAAATAAAACTTCATAATTGCTTTCAGAATGTGGAACTTTCCAAATCCAAATAGGGTCGTTACGAACTTTTCAAAGCTGTCAAAATCGAAGACAAAAGTCACGTTTTCGATAACTCAACAACAATTGTAATATAAAAAAATAAGTCTTCGCTACAATTAATAATGGGCTTTTGATTAGTTTGGCCATTTCTAATTTCAGGGTTACACAGTATAAACATGACAACATTTAACATTCAACCCGTTAGAAAACGGACTCTAACATTAGAAGCTTAAAGTCGAAAGTTATATGAAGAGAAGTGGCAATAAAATCACTTTTGAGGAATGGTTGTTGTCACGCAGGGTTATAAATCTGATAAATACCTACGCGGCTACGATGATTAGCTGGTGTAGCTTTCAGAGATATTTCACCCCGGTAAGTATAAAATAATGGAAATAGAACTATGACCCTAAATATAACGAGTGAAGGACAAAGCTACGGACACGTGTAATTATATACTACCGAGTTTTATACTGACGGTCGAGTATTCAACCTTATGCACTGAGGTATAACGTTGAAAAGAGGTCGGCAGACAGCGTGGTGGCAGTTCTGTAGTGAAAAACGAAGGGCTAAAATGTGCTGCGGGTTGTTCGAAAGAGATACCGCGGCCCCGGACACAAAGGGCTAGGAAGGAAAATGGGTTGTTTTTTTAAGTCATTAGAAGTCTGACACTCCTTTTGCTCAGCCCAGAACAGGAAAGACTAATAAAACTCATTCAATCATTCTTTGTCTCCAAAACTAGAGCCACGAAGTATTGACTATCCCAGTTTTAAACAATAAACATAGGTCCTTGAGAACTATAATAGTCGCGTCAATTAACTTACATATGGTTTCAAAGTCTAATTAGAATTATTCAACAAAAAACCTCTCTTTCCACGAAACCAGAACCACTCTTTAAACGTTTTCTAGAATTACTTTCATTCAATTCATCGTTTCAGCCAATAGGTAACTTGTATACGAATGTCTACCCACACAATCCCCAGTTCAAATCAACAAACCACGATCTAAATTGAAGCTTAGGCCCGTGGATCAGAGTCTAAAACCTGAAAGCACTAACAGTTAGCCGAATCCTCGGCTATGCGTGAAGATTGCGTAGTACTTTACCATGCAAACTCGCTGGCTGTATATCGACCACGTTTCACCGAACTGGTAATATTCTGGGAGTGTTTTCAGAAATGCGGCGAGAAAAGCAGCTTCAGAAATCGTTTCCACCCAGTAGGTATTTTTATTCCAGTTCTACTTACAGACATAAACACACGCCTTTTTCCCATGGGGATAGGCAGAAACCACAGAAGGCCACCTGCTACCTGCACCTGCTGTTCACTTTAATGCATCTGGTCATACAAGCACACTAGTTGCGTAAAGTAGTCAAAACAAAATCAACGATTAAATCTTAACTTTATAAATCTTTGATTACCTCCATGGCGACTCGCTCCACAGAATTAGCCCACTCAATGGATGCGGAAAGATAAGATCCTTTATATTTGCTCAACAGACACTGATCCAAACCTCGATAGCAATCACATCCACGAGGGGCCACTCGATACCAACTCGATAAAGGCTCACTCGATACCAGAATCGAGTCAAGAGGCTTTCGAAATAATCCTACAGGTTTAAAGGTCCCCCCACAACCTAAATTGCCGGCAATTAGCCAAAAATTGAAAGGAGTAAGTTAAGCCGGATTAAGACTTGTAAGATAAATGTTGCCCTTTGCCACGCCGACCTTTTGTTGGACGTTTGCCGACGCCTTAATTACGATTTTAATAAATTATTAGCCGAAACTTGGAGGGAGTTCGGGGATTTAAAATGTATCTGTTTGTAGTCTACAATTGAGAGAGACGTTTCATTAATTTGTAAATTTTGTTACGGGGGCTTAACTTTGCAGGTGGTGATGGACAGGCTCGTTATTACGTTAGACTTGCTGATCAGAGGCCCGGGTAAAGGGCAATTGTTTTCCGAACGTTTTGTATTTTCAGAAAGACCTTTCGAGATTGGCATAAGCATTCCGGTAGCTTATCACAAGTGATAAAGTGCCAAGTAATACATTTCTGTTTTAGATCATGCACTTGGGGACATACTTCTGGAGATATTGGGGTTAAAGTTCCAACTTTTTCACAAGCTTTTTTTTCAGTAATATTCAATGCATTCAACAGCATAATGTTTGAGTGCGTTACTGTGAGTCCTACAGTTAAACGTGTTTTTCTCAAAAAAAAAACCCATGAATCATTTTTGCGTAGATTGTTGATTTTATTTTCAGCAATCAAATAAAAATTCTAGGCCTCCTAATTCGTCGATAGATTTTCTCGCCAGAAGCGTTATCCTGTCTAATAATATTTAGGATATTATTAGATTGTGTTTCTATTTATAAAATGCCTACACAATCCAGCTAATAATTCACAACACAATGACATGTCTGTCGGTCAAACGCCCCTGACTAATAAATAACCCTCATGCTTGACCATTGACCAACTCATCAAAGTCGACGGTGTTAAACTAGAACCAAATTCCCGTCAAATAGTTTGAGAGCGTCTCTCAGATTCTTGCGGCGGTCGCCATCAGCTCACATATTTGTGCAAATCTAAGTAAGTGCCCGAGTTCTCTAACTTCAGGCGTTTAGGAAATAACTTCGGTCACTTCAGACCAGGAAGGAAGCTTCACTGATGGATCATTCTGTAGAATAGTTTATGGTTATGGTGGTTGAAACTGGAATGGTGATGAATTTTGGTTTGAAGTTTGCTTGTCTCCTTTATACCATTAAAATTATGTATGCTTTTTACCATTAATGGTATATTGCATCCTTGTCCTTCGTTCCTTGTTTAGAAACTCAAGACATGTTTAGAGGAACAGAATATGCTTTTTTGTATTGTTTAAAGACATGAGATGATGGCTTTTGTGTAAATAGCTTCTATAACTAAGGAAAGGGAGCGCTAACATTGTTTTTCATGAATGAACAAGTATTTACCGTAATAGCAGCAATAGCATTGTGAGATAATTATGCCACTTTTCGTCAAACTGCTAACTGAAACCAAATTTAGTTATGCTGTTGAGTGAAAATTTACATGAATAAGCGTCAAAAATATTGTTGTGTGTTCGAGTCCGAGCCGCACTTGGCCCGTTTTTCTTTTTAATTTGAGTCAACGTCCACAACCGATTACTAAAACTTTCAAACCCACTTTCAATCTTCCCCATCAAAATAAAACCCCAACAACAGTATTTCCCAACCTTTCATTCCCACCTCCCACCTCCTCAAAGCACAATATAAAAGTGCACAATAACTGTGCAACTTGCACCCAGCAAACGTCTGCCTCTTATCTACTGGTTATTTATGTGGCTGAGGCCGCACTCGCTTTATCTAGATATCTAGCAGAAAGCCGGGATAGTTTTGTAGTCTAGTCTACGTGGAGAGTACTTGGGTGTTGTTGAGGAGGAGTACTTTTATAAAAGGATGAGAGGGAAGAAATACATTGTAACATTAATTTATTTATTTATTTATTTTCATTTAAATCAGGCACAGACCCATAATGTGTTAGTATTCCTTAACCTATGTTAGTAAAATTCACGAAAACACAATAAATAACAACGACAAACATAATTATAACACTTACCTAATTCCGCCACCTACTGGCGATACCTGGCGACAGCGACAGTACATGCACTGCGGACAGGTGCGCCATCAGTTGGCCTTCAGTCTTACTGGCAACAATGCCTAGAAGACTGCTGTCGCTACCCCGCATCCGACGCAGCAGCGACGCGGATCTTTTACGAATGATCGCAAAGAAGTCATCCGTGCGCGCTGCCGCGAACATCCCAGAAGCACTACAGAAACGAGGCAGCGAAAGCAATATCCTAAAAGCATTGTTGTACTGGACACGCAAGGCATTAAACGCTTTCTGCGTGTATCTGGTCCACAGACTGCAGGTATAAAAAGCCTGGCAATATGCCCTAAACAAGGTCAACTTGACATTACTGTCACACTTTGCAAATCTGCGGGCCAGCATGTTGCATCGTACGGCCAATGCCCTGCGCTCCCTCTCCATATCACAGTTATCTGTGCCATCCTCAGTGACCCAATGACCAAGGTACTTAAACTGCTTAACTCTGTTAAGCGTGGCACCACATAGCGAGACTGGAGGTACCACTTCATACGTCTTGTTCTGTGCCATGAAAACCAACAGTTCGCTTTTCTTGGCATTGTACCTTAGTCCCTGGGCCCCAGCATAGCACTCGCATATCTTAAGTAACTTCCTGAGAGCACTAATCGATGGACTCAGCTGGACTGTAATGGTACAGTACAATGGGTTACCGTGACTTTTTCTTTTGGCGTGCAAAATCACGTTTCACGGTAAAACTCAATGTAGCACACTGAAAACATGACAAGTACTGACTGATGCTTTGAATAGTAAGCGGGTCATGGAAGTAATTGAATGAAAGTTACCTTAAAAATCAGTATTTAAATATGGGTGCTAATTAAACCGGCTTCTTTTTAATAGCATTATTTGCATCTAAAAATCTAACTTGCCTTCTAAATTACTAAGTCAGCCACAATTAACGAGCATCTAAATAATACTATCTTAGCCACAAGTTATCTTTTTTAAAGCCACTCTAAATACAACTCAGCATCGTGATTATTTTTTAGCATCTAAATTTGTAACATGAATTCAAACAGTAAACTTCTAAAATATTAATATATGGCATCAAAAAAATATTCAATTAGCTTCTAATTTACTAACTCAGTACGTTTAAATTATAACTCATGCCACATTAACTGAGCATCAAAATTTAATTAAAATTGTCATCAAATATTATATTATAGCCACTAATAGTATGTATAAACTCCTGGCGTGTCATCGAAAGGCTTAAATATAGAAGTTCAGAGTACTTAATGACCTAAATATTGAAGTTCAGAGTATCGAATGTCCTAAAGATCGATTTTATTTACATGTTGTGCTACAAAAGTTATCGACAGAATCGCTTCAGAACTTCATTTTTATCGGAAAACTAGACAATAAATTGTGAAAACATTTCTGCAAGCAACTCGGAAGTAGCGCTCGCCGGCCGCTGCCGCGGCACCGCTCGCTTCGCTCGCTCGGCTCACGCGCGTTTGGTCACAGTTTTAACCTAACCTAACCTATTTCCCTCAGTTTACAATAACGAATCATACAATCTGCCTGTGACTAGTCAATTAGACAATGGTAAAAACATTTCTGTAACTAATAGGTATTTTTAACGTAAATATAATAATCTAAAGTGTTAAAAGTTGACATTTCATGGCGCTCTCTGATTGGTGCAAATGGCCGGTCGCTGTCGTCTCACGCGCTCGCGCCAAACCTTTCTGTTGCTATTTTCACGATAGAAGAATGTGATGTATTATTTTACATGCCAAGTTATAATAAATGATGTTGACTACGGTCGCTTCATTTATATTTTTTTGAGGGCCTTGTGTTGAAGCTGTAAAATGTAAAATGGTGGTAAGATATAAATTCCGTGGCTGAGTTAGTAAATTAGGTGCCTATGTATAAATAACAAGGACAAGTTAATATAAATGTTGATCGTCACTTGATGCTTTCTATAGAATATTTAGTGGGCGTGGTAAAGAAGACGAATTAGTATATTAGAGGCTATATAATTTTCCCGTGGCTTAGTTATAAAATTAGAAGTTTGATCCTGTGGCCAATTAAAAAAACTGAGGCTCGTTTAATTATATCTCTTTAAATATAAGTAAATTGGAAGGCCCTGAATATCTCCGTAACTAGAAGATTCCCTGGTATGGTCTAGAACAAAAAATCACCCGTCATTATGATTTTTACGAGAAAAAGTGCCCTTCTTCTTCGTTAAGGGTATTGTTACACCCTTTATACTAACAATAAATGGACTAATAGCCAAAAGCTTCAATCAACGCTTGAAGAGGCTCTCGTTAGGCAGTTGGATCAAGAGTTTCATACAGAAAGCGGTACGTCTGAATACACAATAAACTGTTTGAAGTTGGTGTCTCACGTTGGCAGTTGGAGGTTGTTTCTTTGATATCGATGACCTACTATTATTTCTCCAGCCTCTGGCCACTCTGGTGAATTAGTTGGACCCTATTCTTGCTATGTACAGTCACGGACACCAATATTATGTTTACACTTTTGGACGTTTAGATGCAATTTTCACGTATTGATTTCATTGTCAAGTTAAAATGAAACTAAAATTAGGTCATAATAATATATCGAACGTTGCCTAGTGTATAAGTATTGTTCGTGACTGTACCAGTAACTAAGTATTTTATAACCTGTTAAGGTTGTAGACTAAACAAAGAATTTTCATTTTTGTAGGTTTCAAAAACCTCTTTAATCATTTGAATTACATAATACACATGTAACATTCACGAAAACCACTAACCAAATCCACCCACTCAACTTCTTTAAGTTCCAAGCAATAAGGTTCATAATACAACACAAATACCGCCGCCACGGGACGTCGCCTTCGATTACCATTACCCCATTTCACCCCATTTGACTTTCAACGCGGATAAAATAAGCATCTAATGCACTTTGTTTCAGTACCACCCCAGATCAGGGGACGGTATTTTAAAAAGCTTTTTAAACGAACAAATTCACCAATGAGAGGATCGGATCCGTTTTTTCTTTTAAACCGTCTTTATAAAGGTTCTCAATTCGTTTGGTGTTCTCTTTTGAGCATGTTTCCTGATTTTCAAGAATGAAGACACCGATTGGATGATTGTCTATCCGTTTGAGAATATGCAGAGATTTCTCAATAAGTAAAGTATTCAGAAAAACCTGGTTGTGATTTAGCGAGATTCGTATGACGAACGTATTTTAATGATCGGCACTGGCTCAATAAAACCATAATAATAATACGAGTAGGTGTAGTAATGGCTTCAAGTCAGCTTTGTTTACAATAACTACTCATCATCTCCTTAATTATCCCGTTTTTATAACTAGGGGTCAACGCAACCCGTTTTCTTCTTCCATGCTCCCCTGCCAAACGTCACGGTAACATTTTCTCCTTTCTCTATCATATCATTCCTTAAACGATCCATCCTTTCTTTGGACTTCCTGTCTCTCTTCATCCATCAAAATTTATATTTATCGCTATAATAAGAAAGTAGAAATACTACTGAATCAAAAATATAAGAAACGAAGCACCCTGATGCGCGTGATGCCCACAACACTGTCTGTTATTCACCCTTGCCTAGAAACACAAGATCTGACCCAAATATCTCCAGAAATCCATCCAAGTCGTAAATAAGTATACACCTATTCCATTTTCTTGTCGGACAGGGATATTTACGAAGAGACGAAATAATATATTGTTCGTACAAGATGTTGATGGCATATTCATGTTGATTCATATTATTCGTCTGTGAGTCGGAGTACCAGGGATTCAGAAGTGAATAGGTATAAGATTAGGCGGCTCCCGTCGTCGTCTTTACGAGTCGCAGATTCAGCAAACGTAGAATATTTCTTACTGAAAATTGTTGAGAATGTGTGAAAATATTTTGATATGTTGATGTATGCTGTCAATTTTGTTGGAGCTTTTCGTGTTTTCTTATTTTAATTCTGCAGATTTTTTACGTGCTTTGTCTAAAGGAGTTGTTAATTCACTTAAATTGTTTTAAAATTTAGTCAAACAGGTACCTACCTGTATTAGTACATTACTGCAGAATCCAGTAAGTAAGCCTTCCTGGCCAAGTATGAGTTAACCGGACCGAACCGCAGGTGAGGTCTGGTTATATACGAGGCCAGGATGGCTTTCTTACTGGTTGAGGTTTGTATAATGCTTTTCTCAAAAATTAAAGAAAGTTTAACAACAAATTCGTTTAATTAATATTGGAGGTTACATTCATATGTGAAAAACACAATAGCACTTTTTGGCCGACCCGGGAATCGAACCCAGGACCTCACGCTCTGCAGTCGAGCTTGCGACCACTAGACCAACGAGGCAGTTTAGGAAAAAACTTTAGTAAAACTTTTTAATAAACTGAAATTACTAAATACAATCATAAAATCCCACACTATAAATGTCATACCAAAAAGAGAGATAGATAATATATTTGGAACCTCCCTTCTATAACCATGTTATAATGGCTAAACTCTAATCTGTGTCTGGTACTATGTTTTTTTTTCTAAGCAGATCTAAAGAGGATGACCTAGTGTCCAGTAAGTAAATTACATACTTACTTACTGGACAGTAGGAGATTCCAAATTTAAAATCTCGCTTCTTACTGGACAGTTGTGAATAAGTCTCCGGTAAAGTTCACTTTCTGGATACTTTTTAGAGATGTTATGGCAACATTACATACCATTTTTGAGAAAACAGATAATAATCTATTCATATTTGTCAATGTTCGGGGTCTTTCACTGGTCTGTAAGTTGTCCGTACAAGTTTGCCCTTTACCCTTTATTCCTGAGGCATTCTCTCTTCATATAATGAATTCGTTACTTTCGTTTTATTGAAGAAATTGTGTTTTGTTTCTTGAAGACTGCTCTTCAAGAAACAAAACACAATTACTTCATGAAATATCAAATGCCTCATTAACTCGTAAATCTCCTAATAAAGCTTATAATAATGACTGTATACCGTAATCCAACACAGTAATATACCTACTCATAATTACGTTAAACACATCTTTGCGAAACATTATCATGGCGGCTAACGTTTACGTATACGTTAACGTTACGGCGCGTCCGGACTAGCGGGTAACGTGATAGTAATGGCATTAATTGCTTCACTTCTTAACTTTACAAAAGGGTGAATTTTGAAGTGAAGTTTAGGTGAGCAAGAACAGGATGACGACGAAAAACAAGTCTTATATTTGCATGGTTTGACGCACGTAAGTACATAATTATTACGATTTTACTCGACTGATCACCTTCGAGCTAAAATAGCCGATTTTCTTTTATTTTTAAATGTGGTGGGTATTAAAATGCACAGAGCTTTTACAGACAACATCTCGACGTAGTCATTTTTTTTCAACGTTAGTAGCTGAAATATTTTCGTCTGTAACGTGATGTGCACTAAAAAAGCACTATTATATTTATTTTTTCAGCTAGTGTCGTTCTGCTGCAGGACAAAGTATCCCTTTCTACTCCTCAATCCTCTCTTTTTTGAGCTTTAATACCTACATTATATACTACCTAATATCTGCTGCATGAATGCGATCAACAAGCGTTTTATAGAACACCAACACGATCCCTAAACAACGCTACGCAGCCGCCGCGTAAACGCAGCTTAAAGCAAAGTTTAGTCACATTAAACGCTCGCTAAACCACGATCACTGAACCTAAACCGCAAACCGAGTCCGCTACAATTGCCGGCGTGATTATATTATTGTTTGCACTTCGCATTCTCTTGTTGTGATGGTAAACTGAATTAATTTCATATCCTTTGCGAGAGGGATCATTGAATCAAAGCTGCGTTTGTTTTTACGCCTTGTTTTATTCTCTGCATTATATCTATCGCACAGTTTTATTTACTAAGTATCTTTCATTTCATAATAGGTACACCTTTATCAAACCTTCCGAAAATTATAATGTGTGATGTAATGATGATAATATTGTAGGACTTTTTGTATTATTGTTACATAGGTATATAACAAAACCCTAGCGATACACGTTGTTTTTCCATATATCTGAGTTTATATGCTAAAGTTAGTAGGCTTAGCAAAATTTAAATTTCAATCAAAATCAAGATACTTAAATCCCACTGGTATTCAAGAATTAAACCTTATTGCGTTTACCGAGAAAGTAATTTGTTAAATGAAGCAAGATATGGCGATAAACAAAGAAGGCATACATTTGACACGATAACACAAACAGAATTACTACGATTGCGTAGTTACTAAGCTAAGCACTGTGCTAGATTTGCACATACATAAGTCAGCAAAAGTGACTCACCATTTTCTAGACAACAATAAATGAATCAGATAATTGAAGAGAAACAGTCGAATCACACCAGACGTAAATAAAAACAATCAGCAAATAGAAATTGAAGAGCTAATACTGATAGAAACAAGGTGCATGTCTGAAAGACACGGCGAGTCTAAATATGTCAAAACAAAACACAAAACATACACATTACTGAAGGAAATTAATTAGTAGAATCGATTGTTATTAGCTCGATCTGAGCATTAATCTATTTCTAATTATAGGTGAGATATAATTAGGAATTGATCCGAATTGCACCGGAGAATTTATAGTGTGTGTGTCTTGCTGGGGAATGCAGCGTGACTTGTTATGATTGCGACAATAAAGATTCCTAAAAAAATGGTGCGACACCAATGATTGGTGGGAAATTGGCACATTTTCATAGCACTGATTTATAGTTTTTGTCTAAATACTAATATTCAGAGGGCAGATAGGCAGTCGTTCTATGTAAAATACTGGTATTCAGTTTAATCCGGTTAGACTGGAAGCCGAGTTGGGAAAAGGCTAGGCAGATGATGATACAAAATATAATTAACGATAGTTGTGAATTATATTTGCCACTACCATCAAAATTTAACAAGCGGAATAGAAACCGCTATTTACGATAAACAATACAAACATACGCATACCTGTCAATACATTGGCTAACCACAAATTGCCATGCATTTTGCCTACATAAGTCCACGTTCACACAATTTGGCGCGACCGACTATCATCCCGCACAGCGCGGGATTCGCCTTTGTGTGACCAAAGCTTTACCGTTTGAACACGAAGTATATGCTCAAGAGATGGGTGCTGCAATAATGACTGCGGGAAAAACAAATGAAAAATTTTAGATTATTTAATTATTTTAGATTAGGCACGAAGACCACTCAAGTTATGCCAAATTAAACAGATCTCTCTAATGAAACGAGGTCAGGTTGTACTTAATATTTGTAGCTCGATGTGTCGCCGTGTATAAACGCAATTACAGTTGGCGAAATGTTTGTTGACTAATTTTAGATTTAGACTACTACTAACCCCCCCCCCCCCCCCCCGCAAATTGGTGGGATTGCCGAACTCCACGTGAGTGAAACCACAGACATAAGTAGATTCATTTGTAAAATAAACATACAAAAAGTACGCGAGACCAACTCCCGCTTAACGGTTGGTCAAACCTGTGCTTTACCTACACAATTAAAATAAACTCGAATTGCCCTTTGACTCGGACATATTTTCCAGAAATATGTTTGGGTGTTCCTGATTGTACGAAGCCATTGAAATGTTAATAATTCATTATTGAATGGCGAAATTCTGTAAAAGGACAATGGAACATAAATTAATCGAATGGAATGACCGATCATGCTGGAAACACATGAAAATATCACACAGCGCTCAATGATAAATCATCGAGTATTTATTTTACTCCTTTTGACCGTTCATATCAAAGGTTTCGCTCGTGGATTTATTTTAAACGAAGTTTGCTTGAGTTCTGTGAACCGAAGGTTATTAGAGACAGTAAAATGAGAGTAAAAAACAAATACCATATATAAAAGAGACCGTTACACAAGTATGAATGACACAGACAAGGCTCTACTGTCCGTCAGTCAGTCTTTTTTTTTGTGGTATGGGAAATCATCAAATGACTCCTCCCTCTCTGGGCAGAGCGGTAGGGAGTGTCAGACTTCTACTGACTAAAAACCTATTGACATGACGGTATCTCTTTCAAACAACCCGCAGCCCCGACGGGCCAGCCTGCCAGCCTGTCAGCTACAACAGTTAAGGGTAAACAAGCCAACGGCACGAACTAGTTGGTGGGCGGGGCTAAAATGCATGCTATTTCACCCGACATCACAAGCGAAATGCATAGAGCGAAAGAGACACAACTAAAACGGGCGCGCGATTGTTTCTATGCAGACCTTTGGTATATTTGGTTTCATGAAAAATCTATTGAATGTATCTGTTCAAAATCAAATTATTTAAATTTTTTAATAACTAATCTATGTCCGTATGGTTTCACTTTTTTCTTTTTCATACTATATACGTTACTTATTTACGCCCAAAGATGAGTTAAATTAGTGCTAAAATATGAAAGTTTTGACGTTCATAACTTCCAAATCAATATTTTTTTTCCAATTCTGCTTCCATACAGACCTAGATAATGATAAGACCAGTTGATACAATTTTTAATTTTGAACCTACAGCGTCAAACAGAGGAGTAATCACTTTCGTAAGTTTGTATGGAAGAATGACTGGCTTGTTCAACCTTAAGGTTCCTGCCCGTATTGCCCCATCTAAAGTATCCACTCTGTATTTACTATATTGACTCCCTCGTTGGCCTAGTGGTCGCAAGTGTTCCTGTTGATCCTGGGATCCTGGGTTCGATTCCCAAGTCACGCATAGTGTTATTGGATTTTCCATCTGTGATTTCTCATCAGGAGTCACAGAGTCTGGATTTGTGCCCAGTTGATGTCAATAGGCTCTAACAACGAAATGTGGGTGTTCTATTAGACACTACTACGAGTACTACTATTGAACCTCTACTGAACCCGTCGAGGATTACAGCTGGTGTGATGTATGTGTACTACGCACCTAATATAGGTAGGTATTGTTAGACGGAAGAAAACCGAAAACCTACTAAATCGACACAGCGCAGCACTACATGAGGACACCATGTGTCACA
This sequence comes from Diarsia mendica, assembly GCA_949316265.1. NCBI lineage: Eukaryota > Metazoa > Arthropoda > Insecta > Lepidoptera > Noctuidae > Diarsia > Diarsia mendica. Next base: position 16,429,927 of record OX438902.1, on the reverse strand, counting down.
TCACTAATTTTCTGTTTGACATTCGACGATTTCGCGGTAAAATTGTCTCGAGTGTAATAAAGAGTGTATAATCTTATTATATGATTAATTTGTCTATAAAAACTCTTTTAATTACTAATGGTATAAATACTAGAGTTACGACCTGCACGTTCCGGAACAACCTATTACGTCACTAACCCATAGGTAAGCTATCCACTAGATTGCATATCTTGTCAATGACTTGTAAATGCTAAACAGTGGGTCGACACGCCGCAGCGATCATTCTGATTAGTTTAGTCTATAGGCGGTTTGTATCACATACCTACAACACCTTCTATGCATAGGTAGTTAACGCTTCGCCTTGTACTTGCTGCATCCGTATTCTATTCTGTAAAACATGAAATCCGTGACTGACTCAATCTATCTAATAAATAAAGAGAGAAGTCCTGACTGACTGACTGACTCATCAACGCCCAGCCCAAACCCTTGGACCTAGAAAGCTGAAATTTTGCACAGAGGTTCCCTTTATAATGTAGACAAGGAATAAGGAAGGATTTTTTGAAATTCTACCCCTAAGGGAGTTAAATACGGGATGAAAGTTTGTATGGAAAATCGTCATTTTCACGCGGGCGAAGCCGATGGCAAAAGCTAGTAAATTATAAAAATGTTACTGTTAAAAATGAGGCTACTCTTGGCGTCTGTTTCCTAGTATTATCTGTTAATATCTGTTTTAATATCCAATCCTCCACAATCCCCAATAAATTCCAACGTTTCCGATTTACTCCTAAACTGTACTGTTAACATACAAATTAACTACTGCACAAAATACATAGAATTGAGAAGCTCTCCCTAGAAAGCTCTTCGTTGACTTGTCAATACGGAATTGTAAACAAGTTGTCCTGAGCAAACCACTGCTCTTCCAAACTAGTTCCAGTAGTTTAGTGTCGTGTTCGTCTTATTTAATTACACTTAGTTAACGATTTAGATAGTAATTAGAATTGATTAAGATTCGTAACTAAATTGTAATTAGAAAATATTTAGATTTACTAGAAGGTTGATAGTTGATATAATTTGACATTGTAATAATTATGACTATTGTTAGCATTTAAGCGTTTTAGTGAAAAACTGTGAGCTTAAAAATGTATTTCTGTAAATAAATAAATAGGAGATTTTCTGTTGGCAAAAATACTGGTGTTACCAAAAACTTTTTAAGCCTTCGATTTGCTCCATCGATGGAACAACTGACCGAAAGTAGTTCTATCTCTTGTTATCTGCTCCGCAGGTTTGCGGAGATACAAAGTAACTTCATAGGTAGCTAAAGTAACAATATAGTAAACTATAAAAATTGCGATACCGTGAATTATGTTGTTAATAAAACGCGATATCGTAAATTACCCATGTTGTAAATAAGTGAAAAGCCTTTTTAACCGACTTCTTAATCCATAATAATGTGAATCCACTGAAACGAGACCGCTTTTTTACAATTCAAATCAAAGAAAAATCACAAAAACTAACTGCTTGCCATCACTCAGCCCTTGATCAGGCAATAACAGTTACAATTATAGCCCCATAGTCCACACCCTGTCGATTTGTCGGCTATCAATGTCATAGCCGGGCAATATCTTCAAAGCTTCCTTATGGCTATTCGACTTTTTGTCACGAAAACCTTTATTAAGACTGGTCTTGTCATTTAATATGTGACGAAAGTGGTGTCGGCTTTTTTTTTTGTTTTATAGCGTTTCGTAAGATAGTTACTTTTATGATCGGCCAGTAAATGGGTTTTCAATAGTCGATCTTATTTATTCTGTGGTTATGCCTAACCTGGTGTCAGTTTTTATGCCGCCCATGGGCTTCATGCCAAGAAATAAAGCGAAGCGGAAAGCAAAATGGCTTTCAAAAGAGCTGTGCGGAAGCATTTCTTAAAATCGGACTGAATTACTCTTAATTAAGTGTGTAAAGTCATGGTAATTATTGTTTGGTTCCTCGTTTTATGAACTATTTGTATGTATTATAATATATATTAGTTTATTTAATTCCATATTTATGTATATGTATTAGTATGTACGATTTATGTAGGTATATTAATTTAATTTATGTTAACAAAATAGTGTTCTCCTGATTTATTTATTTTTGTACTCTACCACAATTATGTCCTATTTGACCCTAAGGTTGACTGGTAGAGAATGCCTTGTGGCATTAAGTCCGCCTATGTACCACGTTTGTGCATAAAGTTTAAATAAATAAATAAATAAATAAATATCTCACTTATAACAGCTCATATACTTTATGCTATCTCATATTGCTGGTTTGCTCACGATTTTTTCCTTCATTGAAGGGACATCCAAGGGATAGGTAATTATACAAAGGAGGGGCCCGCAAGGGCCGACGGCGACGCCCGTCGGGGCCGCGGATTATAGAACGAGATGACGTGGCCTCGGCACAAGGGCAAAGAAGGAATATGGGTTCGGTTTTTAGTCAGTAGAAGTCTGACACTCCCCTTCGCTCTGCCCAAGAGCGGGGGGGGGGTCATTTGATGATTTTCAACCCACCAAAAAAAAAGGGATGATTATACAACACACTTTCCCAGCAGAAGTGTCGTCTACTTTTTGTTACCTTGTTTTATATTGATTCAGGATTATGTTTCCATGTTTAAACAAGAGTTTAATTATTAATTACTGACAAAACCACTATCAACAAAGAAGGTAATATTAAAACCTTCTCGTGACCATAACCCTTATTATATTGTGCTAAATAACTTCAGTAATTAACCGAATGAGAGGGAAAATATTTTGCAGCCAATCATATTCTCTTCATATTATATCCGGACCATGATACTTTGTAACAACGTAAAGGTCCGTCAGACGTGAGCTGAATGCTGACGTGACTCAGCGGAATAAACTCATGATGATGCCACTTATTCAGCGTCACAAATATCGCTACCATGAATGGACTTTTATTTTTAAACTACTTATTTCTTGTTTGGTAATTATTGATAAATATAGAGGCATAAATACAAGAGGGAGGGAGTATTTAATACAGCGGGGATTGAAATGTAATTGTGGTATTGCCCCACAAACGATGGGACACTTGATATCGTGTCGTATAGGAGCTGATGGACGCTACTGAATGTGCCCAACTCGTGTAAAATTTTGGGTAGAACCAATTTAAATTGTTATCGACACACTAAGAAGAGAAGGGGGCATCGACAACTTTTATCACTATCACGCTCGTTTTTAGAAACCAGCAGCGTAGAAAAAATTTGAAGATTATTTTTTATAACCTTTTTCGTACAACCTACCTACTGTATGGAACAGTTGTTTTTTTTTCCAATAACCGAATAAAAATATGAGAGTTTATAGATCTCCGCCCTGAAGGATATGCGATGATTGCTGGAGGATTAACTATAGTACTTTCACAAGTTTGTAAACCTTGTGACTGTGAGCTTCGGTTTCTTTGTTTTTCTCATCAAAAGTGCCATTAATGGTCTAATTGAAATAAATGCTTAGAGTTTGAGTTTATTCATTGCTATCTTTGGTCGTTATGACTGAGGAAGACTCATCCTTGTGTTGCCTATATATTTATGACCAGTGAGGAAATTCAAACCGACTCAAAAAATGCCCAAATCATGGCAACAGTTTGAGCACGATACACACACATCCTTGATAATCAAAAACACACAATAACCAAAAACAACTACGAACAATACAACGTCTAATTAATAACTGCAGTGTCACCACCACACAAATTAATTTACCTACACACAAACACTGGTATTTGATCATTAACTCAGCTGGTATTTAATCATTAACTTAAATTAAAATGGCTGCAGGTAAATCACGTCAAAGCGTTGGCCATTTTGGTCTGATAACTCCATTATTAAACTTTTCTGTCGATAATTAAATTATCATCGGATTTCGTGTCAAATTCACACGTTCGATTTCGTTCAAACGCGAATTTCTCGTGTAATAACGATTGCAAGTTTGAGATACGACATATTTTATGATAATATGGGTTCCAAAATGTTTATAATCTACCTTCAGATTTTTGATTTTCTCCGCCTCGGGGCGACAGAGGCGAAGGGGCGGAGGTAGAGGTCGAGCGCTGGGCTCGGCGTGAAGCAGTTCGTATTGAGTCGCGCTGGGCGTCGAACGAATATTATAGTAGCCATAGAACGGGTGAAAGCGCACGCGCATTGATTAAATCGACTTGTGGAGTCATTTCGCGGCACCCAATTATACTAGTTAAGCAGTACGGTTAGCGACGCTGTGAATGTCGAACGGGTTATTGATAATATCATTGGTTGCCTTGTCACGGGAGTGCTAGTGGGAAAGCACCGAGGCTTTTGTGGTTAGACTAATACGGAGTGAGTGTGGTGGCTCGCGTTAACGGCGTGGCTTGCAGCGACGTGGAAGAATCGTCCGGAACTACCAGCAAACCATCGCAAGGTCATATACACTCATTATACACATACACAGTTACACAACTTGCGAGGGGTCAAGGAAGTGAGACCGGCTCGAAGAAATGAGGTAAGGGTAGCTTTAAGTTCAGAAATTGTAATATTGTTCGGAGGCGCGTATCGCGTCTATTTGATCCCGTTAGGACGGCAGCTGTTCTGAGACCTGTCTCCCATGGGCCCGAGATAAGGTTCGGCTGAGTCCTGGCGCGATCAAAATCTGGTAGCAGAGCTTGGTTTATTTAAACCCACTTTGTAAAAATTAGTAGGTACTTGGTACCAATTTACTTTGTAAAAATTGTGTTCATGTACAAATTCAACTTGTAGGTAGTAGTACATTGACCTACATACCAGTGTACACCTCAAGTTGAGTTTGGAATTATTAATAATAAGTACATAAATGGAATGTGAATATTCGTTGATAAAATAATTTGTTATTTACGTTCGGTTACGCACAAATATAACCTCATCACAAATCGTGTTATGATTGTCAACATTTGAGACATAGAGGAATAACCTCTAGAGCACGTAGAGGAATAAGTTCAAGAGTTGGCATAGCGTCGTAGATTTATTCACTCAACGAATATATTATTATTGTTAGTTCCGGATACAATAATTGTTATTTTTTTTGGTTATTGTTATTTATTATTGCATAATCGCGTATTGAAGTTGGTACTATGGCTCCGTCAGTAACGAAAACTATCGCAGCCAGAATCGAAGCTGAATTGAGATGGTTTTCATCGGTTGTTACGTTGGTAGGTCGCACCGATCGTGAAGATGCGTTATTGTCACGCGCTCGGCAAGTTGACGAACGATATGACGCCGTGTTAAAGTGTCACGCTGAGTATTTAGCATGTCTCGAATCGACGGATCTGTCGTCGGTGGACAAGGATGCTCAGGTGGTACGGGGCAATGTGGACCAGTGTGGGGAAATGTCCATGAGCATAATCCAGGCGGCGGCCGACATTGAGCGATCGCGCATGGGTGACGTCAGGGAATCATGTCGGCCAGCAGGCGTAGGAATTCAGGCGCCGTTGCCACCAGTACATGTACCCGAGTTTAGCGGCGAGTATGCCGATTGGCCGCGATTCCGCGATATTTTTAATAGTGTCGTGCATTCGCGTACGGATCTCTCGCCCGCCTACAAGATGGCTCAATTAATGGGTAGGCTTAACGGTGAGCCGCACGACATCTTGACCCACCTGGAGATTACGGACGCCAGTTATGAGACGGCATGGGGCCTATTAATCGACCGATATGATAATCGGCGATTAATAGTTGATGGCCTCATCGATAAGATTTTTGAAATCCCGAAGGTGTCTAACGTGTACGAAATAAGGGCGAAAATCCTTAATCCGGTCACGGTTGCGGTGAACACGTTAGATCGACTTAAGTTGTCGTTAGGGGACAATAAATATATCATCGTCAATAGGGTTTTACGGAAGTTGCCGATCGACGTGGTGGCGCGCTTTGAGCAGTCACATGGTGGCGAATCGACGGACCACCTCCCAAGTTACGATGACTTGAGGGTGTTTTTAGAAGGCGAGTGCCGGCGGGCGGATTGCCAAGGGGCATCCACGTCGCACCCTCCTCCGTCAACCCGACGTACGAGCGGGCCCAAGCCGGTTGAGCCCCGTCGGGGGGGGAAGAAATACCACGCCCTCCAATCGGAAGTGTGCGCCTTCTGTCGGAAGGAAGGGCACGGTCTCGCCGCATGCGCGGACTTTAAGGCGCAGCGGGTGCATAGACGAAGAGGGGTGGTCAAGCAGCGCTATTTGTGCTTCCGCTGCTTGGGGACTCACTTTGTACGTGAGTGCCACAGGACCACTAACTGTGGAACCTGCGGAGGAGCCCATCACGAGTTGCTATGCCTGGCGGAGAGTAGGGAGGTGCACGGAGCCTCGCCGGGAGGTCACCCCCCCTCTCCTAAGCCAGATTCGGGTGGTCGGTCACCCCCCCTAGGGGGGGTGGGTCGGCCAGGAATCAGCGGTCGCCGCCCCCTCGGGGGGGTGGGCCAAGGGCTGATCCAGAGCACAACCCGATACCGTCGTCTTCCCCGCGGGGGGGGGATAGGCACCGAGACTCGGGCAGGGGCCCGGAGGTAGTACAGACGGGTTACGCGGCGTACTCGAATGCGTTGGGGGGCATGTTGCCACCCCCGAGTAGTCGCTTCTCCCCGCCTCTCGCAGAACGCCCTCGGCTGACGGCGCGCCCGCCACCGTTCGGAAGGATGCCAGTAGGCTACTTCCGACCGGCACGGATGTCACCGATGGGTCGGGAGGGTTACTACCCGGGTTGGGACCCGTATACTGGGACAGTATTTACTCCCCCTCCGGCAGGGGAGGAGGGAGGTGCCTCCTATTAGCAACTAGCAGCCTGTTCGTCAGTGGTGCCCACCCCGACAGTAACGGTATTATTACCGACGGCTAGGATTACTGTCAGGGGTACTGACGGACAGCCGGTGCACGTGCGAGCACTGTTAGATTCAGGGGCACAAGGTTGTATTGTGTCCAGCTGTTTAGTGAAAAAGCTGGGCCTTACATTAGAGCCATCACGGGATGGCGCCGTAGGTATAGGTGGCAATCGGGTGCCTCACCTCAGGGGTCAGACGACATTCCTGTTCGAGATGGGTGACACGGCATCGGTCACGCGGGTGAATGCCACGGCGATCGTTTTGGACGAAGTGGTTGGGGTCCTCCCTCAGACTCGGTTACCGTCTGCGGTAAAAGGGTTGACCAATGGATTGGAGTTAGCCGATCCCCACTTCGCGATCCCCGGACGGGTGGACGTCTTGCTTGGGTCTGACGTCCTCGGGAAGCTGCTCCGAAGCGGCAAACGGGAGCTGCAACCAAACGGGGTTGTGGCCATGCGTACCGCAGGTGGTTACGCGTTATTGGGCCCAGTACGGGAACCACAGCACTCAACGGATTATAGCTCCATATATTATGGCAGCGTGTTATCCGACGTCCTGCAACGGTTCTGGGCAACGGAAGAGCCACCCACCGCTCTTAGAAATAACCCACGTGATGAGGAGTGCGAAACATTCTATCGATGTAACACGGTGCGCCTCCCATCGGGTAGATTTATGACAAGGTTGCCATTTCTGTCAACTCGACCTCCGCTGGGGAGCTCATGGAGTCTGGCAGAAAAGCGGTTAGTGGCAATGGAAAGGCGCATGAAGCGGGACTCCAACTTCCGACAGAAGTATGTGGAGTTCATGCGCGAATACCTGACGTTGGGTCACATGTCGGTGTCCAGGGTTGACTATCGTCATGAGGAGCATTATGTGTTGCCTCATCATGCTGTTTTGAAGACACCTGACTCAAAGATTAGGGTCGTGTTCGACGGGAGCGCGGAGACGTCTAGCGGGGTGTCCCTGAATCAATGTCTCCATGCTGGTCCTAAGCTGACCAGAGACATTGCAGACATTCTCACGGACTTCAGGAGACACCAGGTTGTCTTCGTTACGGACGTACGGATGATGTTTCGTCAAACTGAGATTCATCCAGACGACCGTCGGTTCCAGCTGATATTGTGGCGAGAGAGCCCAGAGGAACCGATGGTCACGTACGAGCTCAACACAAACACGTACGGATTAAAGCCCAGCCCATATGTAGCCATGCGTACGCTACGAGAACTGGCTGATCAAGAACGGCTCCGCTTTCCCCGCGCGGCTGCTGTCATTGATAGGGACGTCTATGTAGACGACATTTGTACGGGCTCAGACAGTATTGAGCAGGCGCTCATCTTAAGGGATGAATTGGTGGCGCTCATGGCCTCCGGTGGCTATGAACTCAGGAAATGGCTGTCGAACTGCCCAGAGGTACTGGCAGGACTGCCAACTGAGTATCAACAAGACCCGCATTTGTTTGAGGATTCGGAGAATCTTCATGCGTTGGCCATTTTAGGGGTCCAGTATCGACCGAGTCAGGATGCCTTCACATACAGTTGTGAGGCCGAGTTGCTGTCGAAGACCTGGACCACGCGATCGGTCCTTTCGACTATCGCACGAACGTTCGATCCAACCGGTTGGATCGCGCCGGTCACGTTCATGGGAAAGTGCTTCATTCAGGAGCTTTGGTGGAGTTGTTGGTTAGGGACCGTCACACCAAGAATTCACACGCAGGCTGTAACACCCTTCTGGGCATTTTGCAGCGTGAATTTTGGATTTTATCGGCCCGCAGAATCATACGGAGCGTTGTGTTTCGTTGCTTGCCTTGTTACCGACTCAAGGCAGCCACAATGCAGCCACAAATGGGAGATCTCCCGGCCGACCGAGTCACGGAGGCTCGGCCATTTGCTGGCGTAGGGACAGATTTCGCGGGGCCCTTCATGGTCAAGACATCGCACCTTCGCAACGCGAAGTCGGTTAAGGCATATCTGTGTGTCTTCGTGTGTCTGGCGACCAAGGCCGTTCATTTGGAATTGGTGGCCGATCTCTCTACGGAGGCCTTTCTGGCGGCGTTAGATCGATTTGTTTCTAGACGGGGAGTACCGTCACTGATTCGGTCGGACTGTGGTACCAACTTCAAGGGCGCCGACCGGTGCTTAAAGGAAATCGTATTGTTTTTAAGTCAGAATGAGCGAGAGATTGGCACGGGCCTCGCCAGTCGGGGCATTTCGTGGTATTTTAGTCCACCTGGATGCCCCCACTGGGGTGGAATTTTCGAGGCAGTAGTCAAGTCTTCCAAGACTCACTTGTATCGGGTCATCGGCTCAACGATTCTCACCTTTGAGGAGTTGTCAACGGTGTTTTGCAGAATTGAGGCGGTCTTAAACTCGCGACCTTTGTGCCCGTTGAGCGCTGACCCGAATGACCTTGAGGCCATGACCCCAGGTCATTTTTTGATTGGCCAACCACTTAACGCCTTGCCGGAATATCCGTATACTGATGTCAAGTTGTACCGGTTGTCACGGTATCAGATGTTACGGCAAATGAGCCAAAATTTTTGGAAGCGATGGTCGCTGGAGTATTTGCATATTCTACAGCAACGCGTTAAGTGGACGGACAGGACGACCCCACCCTGCGTTGGAGACCTCGTTCTGGTTAAGGATGCTAACCTATCACCGTTGTGTTGGCGACGGGGGCGCATTGTTAACCTGATTACGGGCAAGGATGGGTTTCCAAGGATCGCAGACGTCCAGGTGAGGGACTCGATCCTTAGACGGGCAGTTTCAACTTTATCTCGACTCCCGGGAGTTTGAGCGGACCGACAACGGGTCGGTCCGGGGGGGGTGATTGTTTATAATCTACCTTCAGATTTTTGATTTTCTCCGCCTCGGGGCGACAGAGGCGAAGGGGCGGAGGTAGAGGTCGAGCGCTGGGCTCGGCGTGAAGCAGTTCGTATTGAGTCGCGCTGGGCGTCGAACGAATATTATAGTAGCCATAGAACGGGTGAAAGCGCACGCGCATTGATTAAATCGACTTGTGGAGTCATTTCGCGGCACCCAATTATACTAGTTAAGCAGTACGGTTAGCGACGCTGTGAATGTCGAACGGGTTATTGATAATATCATTGGTTGCCTTGTCACGGGAGTGCTAGTGGGAAAGCACCGAGGCTTTTGTGGTTAGACTAATACGGAGTGAGTGTGGTGGCTCGCGTTAACGGCGTGGCTTGCAGCGACGTGGAAGAATCGTCCGGAACTACCAGCAAACCATCGCAAGGTCATATACACTCATTATACACATACACAGTTACACAACTTGCGAGGGGTCAAGGAAGTGAGACCGGCTCGAAGAAATGAGGTAAGGGTAGCTTTAAGTTCAGAAATTGTAATATTGTTCGGAGGCGCGTATCGCGTCTATTTGATCCCGTTAGGACGGCAGCTGTTCTGAGACCTGTCTCCCATGGGCCCGAGATAAGGTTCGGCTGAGTCCTGGCGCGATCACAAAATATTAGTTTCGGTACGTTACTTGAAATCAATACAGTAGACGGAAATCGCTTCTAAACGTTGTTAAGTGTATAGGTACATATGCATATTTGTGCTGCTGACTGTACCTATATAGGTGAAAAATTGGAAAGAAATGTATTGTAGTAGGTATATAATTCTGATATTTCTCAAGTATGTGCAATATCTCCCGTCAGTCACAACTTCTCAAGTGCACTCTCTATTCCTAAGTTCTGTTCTAAAGTTTAAAACAAAAATCAAACGAACATTTTGACACGCTTTAAAAAAAAGAGTCCAGGAAAATTTACTAGCGCCATAGACAGGGCGTTCCATTTTTCACCGGACGCCGTACAAAGGTTGTAAAGGGCTAATTGTGAAGTTTCAGCCACGCCACGTCGAACCTCGGCGGAGCACGAAAACTGTGGGCTCGAAACAAAAGAGCGATTACCGATACAAAGCCGGGGGATAGTACGCCGTCATCGCCCCCTCGCACCAAAAAACAACCTGTTTTTAACGACGCACTTAATTACTGGAGTTTTAATCAAGTTCTGCGGAACCATAAAAATTGGGGGAATGCGGAACGGTTTTTGATGTAAAAAATAAGACGTTTAATTTTTGGATTTCGGGTGGGGGATTCAGAGCTAATTTCTTAGGAGGGTCGTTTCGGCAGGCTCTTTGGCTAAAAATAGACTGTTTCCGTCTTGTTTGTTAATGAAGTAGTGGTTACGTGTTTGTCGTAAAATCTGTCGTCTTCATTTTAACTCAACAGCGGTGGCGCTGGAAAGGAGGACTATGATAATATATAATACTAGCTCGGAGGAGTATGGCAACGAAAACTGTGACACGAGAATTTTATATACCTATTAGAAATTAGATATGCACGTTTTACTTTAGAATCTTAAACTGGCCCGACAGTACTGTAAGTAAAAATATAAGTTTTTAAACTGACATGGTCACTGACACTACTATTAATATCATAAACGGGATATTTACCATGTTTGATTACTGTTAAACTACTAAACGGAAAACTTATCATAAGCACCGGAAGTGCGAGGTTGAGAGGCAGCCAGCATTTTTGCCATATGTGAGGGGAGTGACAGATAAGGTTGCGAATATTCTTCGGAAATACGCCGTAAAGACCATCTTCACTCCTTTCAGGAAAGTGTCCCAGATGCTGCGTTCGCCGAAGGACAACTTTCCGCTGGAAAAACCCGGTGTTTATAAAGTAGACTGTAGTTGCGGAAAGTCGTACATCGGTCAGACAAAACGTACGGTGGCTTGTCGTATATCCGAGCATATTAGGGCGGTGAAGAACAATGACACTCAAAAATCGGCCATAGCTGAGCATCTTCTGGAATCGGGATCGAACCACTGGATTGAGTTGCATAACCCTCAGGTCATCTCGACAGAACGCCACTATATACCTCGTCTGGTTAGAGAGGCCATTGAGATCACCAAATACAAAAACTTTAACCGGGAGGACGGGTTTCAACTGTCGAGAGCCTGGAATCCAGTAGTTCAACTGTGCAAAAACCGAAAAAGTGTCGAAAAAAGTTCGCGAGTTGACACAGTGAGTTTTGTGTGTTGGGAACAGAATCGTGTAGTGAGTGACAATGGTAGTGGTGCCGAACGCAAAAAACGAACTAGAAAGAGGGTAGACCGATTTGTCTGCTCATAAACATCCACCCGCAATGACTTCAGTTTATCCGTGATCATGGTGCTTGTAACAGCGCCGAAATATCGGGAACTCAAAACAGTAATCAAACATGGTAAATATCCCGTTTATGATATTAATAGTAGTGTAAGTAAAAAATTTAGTATTTTAGGTACTAGGTACCATAACATGCGAAATATAACCTACTTACGTTCCCGGAATAATTATAATGTCAAAAAATCTTTCAAAACATAATTTGCAGTACATAAAACTTCTTCTGCCTAAAAGAGATCAATGACGGTATCATTATCACTGAAGAGCGAACCCACTAACTCCCCTGTGTCCCGTTATACACCAGACCTGTGACAGGTACTTTAGCATACTCAAAAGTTAGCTACCTACTATCCAGCCACAGGCATAAAAACTGCTATTGGACTAATAGTTAGAACATAAGTAACAGATCCTCTCACCAATCTATACCAACATAGATCCTCGTTGACTTGATGTCAGGTAATATCTAACTCCATTCAAACACCAGACAATGGAACTGGGTCGTACTTTATCTCCGTCTAAGTTCTATCTAATGTCAAATCGCTATTATGTTGGATCAAAGGGTGCGAGGTACAGCTAACACAGCTATTAAGTATACATCACGCACACTAGCTAATGAGTTTACACTTTACATGTGTGAAATAGTTATGCCACACAAACACTGAGTAAAGCAAGCGAGCTCTGTCTTTATTAGTGTGCGTGCGGCACATCAATAATACCATTATACCAATATATAGTAATCATTCATTTGTCACTGAATCAGATATAATATTTCGCCAACGCAACTATAGCAATCTTGGCACAATAGTTAACACCTTTGGTTAACGAACGAGGAGTCGTAAGATCAAACCACGGGTGCTGCTTTTCTTTTTGTAATCATTATTTTGTTAAAACATTATTTAAAGTAGAATCTTTAACGATTCAATCCCGTTCATGGATGAGTTATGAAGTTTGCAACGTTTGAGAACTACGACACTCACATTCCATTTTATTTCGGCTGCTTATAAACTAACTACCGACAATTTTAAAATAATATTGTTTGCAAACACCTTGATTTTTAAAAAATGAGCATTCTTAGTGGTCAATCTACGATTATTTGCATTGCTTTGTTTATTGCTAACACAGAATTACTCTAAATTTATTCATTTGTGATTTATTTCTGTGGATCCAAACATGCAACATTTAACGACGATAAAAAAGGCAGAAATCGTTCTTTTGCATGAGCAAAACGTATCTATAAGTGAAATTGCAAGGCGATTAATGATATCGGTAAGTAACAGATGTTATACCTTTACTTCAATTATCTCATCTCACCTTTCTGTTTACCAAGACGTAATAAATACAATTATCGTAACTTTAGTGCATTATTTTTGTTTGCTAATGTATAATTAAACCATAGTTAAAAGTATTTTAACTTTTATTATATTACGTGCGTATATGATTATTGGAAATAATTACCTAATATTAATTTGATTTATATATAAGTATGTTATGTATAGTAGTTTATATATAGATATATATACATATATGTATATTTATATAATTATTGTATATAAATAAATATTAATTAGGTATATAATTATGAAAGCATAAATAATATAGTTTTATTTTTTAAAGCATATATATATAATAACTATAATCATAAGTAGTTTAGTAGTAGTATGGTATTTTAATAAAGCTTTATTATTATTATTACTTATTATAAATTCTGTTTTGTTTTGTATTCACAGAGAAAAACCGTGCAGTTATGGGTTCGCCGATACGCGGATTCTGGAGATATTCAAAATCTTCGACGTGGGCCAAAACCAAAGGCAAATTCGTCAGCTCGACACCATGACATCGTGGCAAGGCACAGAGCTGATTCATTTTTGTCAACCCGCGTCACAGCTACAGCACACAATGTGTGCATACAAACAGTAAGAAATCACCTGCGTTCTGCTGGTTTACGCTGCAGGAAGCCAGCGCGGAAGATTTTACTGTCCACTGCGCATCGACAAAGCCGACTACAGTTCGCTAGGCTATTTCTTCATTTTGATTGGAAGGACAATGTGGTGATTTTTAGCGATGAAAAAACATTTAAGTCGGATAAGGATGGGCGTAAAATATTATGGCGAAAAGGTGGTGAAAGATATGCTGAATGTAACCTTCTACCTTGTAGAACTAGTGGCCGTATATCTGTCGGGTATTGGGGTTGGATGTCTTCGATGGGTCCCGGTGAGCTCGTCGAAATAGCGGGTCGCAGTAACAGTCATGATTACTTGGATATTTTAAAAAATGTTATGCTGCCTACTGTGCGCGTTGCCTATCCGCATGAGCATATTTATTTCGTGCAAGACAACAGCTCAGTGCATCGTGCACATATCGTGCAAAACTGGCTTGGGAACCAAGTAAACATGACTGTTATCGATTGGCCTGCTAAGAGTCCAGATTTAAACCCCATAGAAAATCTGTGGGGTCATATGGTGCTAAACTGGGACTCATCGCAGTTAAGGACAAAGTCGAATTTAAATGACCTTGTTACTTCGACCTGGGAGTCCCTACGTGGAAGTAATTTATGCGCGAATATGGTTGACAGTATGAGCAGAAGGTTACAAGAAGTAATAGACAACGAAGGTTTGCCGACGCATTATTAGTATTAGTTATTATTATTAGTCTGATTATTATTACTAAACGATTATGAACTTTATTGTTATATTCGTAATGTTCATGTTTGTGTGAACAAAATAATGTAAAACTTAGCAATATTTTTATTATTTGTTATGCTGTATTCCTCTGTTTTAAACAACAATTCGTATTATTTAAAGTCTGGTGAAGTGATGTTATTGTTATGCAGATAGAAGTTGCCATAATTTCTTACTATCTAACATGTTGATTCACTTCCCAGCTAATTTTACTTTCGATTCAATTTTGATACCACCCTACTTCAATAAATTATTTACGTCCATCCATAAGCAACAAATAAATTGTTTAACTAATAAATAAAAATAAAACAAATTATTTCATTGTTTTTATTTAATTACCTTTCTACTTTTTTGTTTAAGTGATTTTATTGGTCACAAACTTAATTTTATAAAACAAAAAGTAAAAAAAGGTAAAAAACAGTAAAACTGAATTCCTCAGTGGGGATCGAACTCACGACACCGAGCGTAGACTAATAACTATGTCAAGCGCTTACACCTCTCTGCCACGGATGTTCTACTAGACACTTCTAAAATATTGGGTCATATTCCTTCACTGTGAGCCCGTTTCTTGAATTTTTACCCGTGTATGTTTAATACGTATACCCACACAATATTAATAAAAGTTACCGATGAGTGTGTGATGTAAAGTCGGCCTGCGGTAGGCCAGTTTTGACATATACGCACATAACGCACACTATTAGAAACATTGTTCACTCGTTTTACTTAGTGTGTGTGCGTATAACTATGACTTCACTCACACATTGCAAAATGTATACTTATTAACTGTTTTAACTGTACTACCTAATTGAACATGACGTCCGGGGAACGTCTTTGGCACGACTGAAATGTTTAAGGCGACATCACCTGCCCGCGACCTTGAGCGCGCGCTTAACTCATCGCCTAAACAAATAAGGTTGAAAATGGCGACGCGTTTGATGCTCGTGACTGCCAAAATGAACGATAGTTCGCAGATTTAATTTATTTAAAAAAAAAATACGCTGTAATGTTCAAATATTTTTACATATGTCTTTAGTTGGTTAAATTTCCTTTCTGATAGTAAAAAAATAAATAACAGTTGTCACTCAAAATATTGAGCATTTCGAGACGAAAAAGTTTTTTCGTGTGATTTTTTTGTGATTTTGTGATTTTTTTTTTCGAGGTTCTTGATTACTTTTAGAAAATATTTTTGCATAAGTCTTTTACCTATACATTTGACTATACACTGTATTTTTTTTGGAATTGTAATAAGTAGCAATACGGCTAACTCTGCGACGAAAAACAGGTCGTTTTTACGGTTCCCCCGTTGACTGCGTCTTAACTGCCAGTAAGTTTGAAGGTATAGGTATGTGCAATTTCGTTGACTAAAATTAGGGCCTGCACCCGGTTCACAAATACTTTGAAAGAACCTCGTAGAACCGGGTAAGAAAATTCTCCATTGAATAAGTCATCATAGCGTATCTTCTATAACTCACGCTAATTGTTCATTTATTTTAAACTTTATATTTTATAAGTACAGTGTATCGATATTTTAAACTTCGTTCTTCAGTACGATAGTCTGCGCTGATAAATGGTATGCAAACCATCGTCTAATAAAACAGTACACTACTACAGTACTGATAGCTATACCACATTTTGGCCAGTTATCTTAAAGTCACAAGTAATGGGAGGCGAGACTATTGCCATGAACCGGGCATAAAACTAGACTCCTTGTAAGGAACAAAATCTTGTTTAAAAATGCCAGAATAAGCGAAGAAGAGGAACAGTGACCCTTAGAAAAATGACTATATTTCGACTACAGAGAGAAAGTCGAGTCGTCAGAGTGTAGTGAAGTAGAAACTGTAGTATAATTTGTGAAAGCAACCATTACTGCTAGCTAAGAGAACGTTAATGTAAACAAATCGTGAAATTAACTTAAAAATTATACAGTTTTAACTAAATATTATAAACAGTTTCCTGAAAATAATGAACCAGCAAAGTAACGAAAACTCGTACAGATAATATTAATTAGTATTATATTCTCCCCTCGAGGTAAGAAGAGGTGAATTCGTTTTCATAGCACGTTCTTATACGTTGATAAAATGGAAATTGCGTCTTCAGTTTTTTTCGTGATGTTTTCGCGAAAAAATATTTAAGATTTTAAGGATGATAGATGCCTGATAGACGCATGCGAAAGGCTCAGAACCCTGTCAGTATTCAAAATCAAAGAATAGCTTTTGAAATATCATGCCATGTAGTCGGAGGTCACTACGGTCGGTTGGTTACCTCCGACTGCCTAGTGACTATGCCTACCCAAAAACACGTAGCATTCGACAGCGTGGCAAATTTTACATCTTTTGATGTCGTTTTATTTCAGTTCGCTTGCTTTTTTATTTCCTTTTTTAAAACAGGTAGTTTCTCAAACTGTGTTGCCAAGGAGGTTAAGAAGTAAAAAGTATTCTGGTAAAATAATTGTGTTTGCGCTAGAGAATGCTTTGTGTCCATTTAAGAAAATAAATAAATATTATTGCAAAATTACCCAGTATACATACACTAATGGGTGAGAAGATAAATAAAAAATAAAGGCAAAATTATCAAAGATTCACATTAAAATCCAAGCCGTTTCAGAGAGATATCTCCAAGTGATGTTCAAAAACGATACACGAGACATTCTTTCTGACGTCACCAATGTGAAAAATGTTTCGCTTTTATACGTCACTACGTTGAGCAAGCAAATATGGCACTTGACTGAAGAGGAATGCAGCTGTATCGCGATTTTTAGGAAAAGCCTTACTGACTGAACTGCAATATAAATGCTTGAAATGGACAGTTTGTAAAAGACCAAATGTTTTTAGGTCATATTTTGCGTGAAATACGTTTGTTTACCGCATCCAAATTAAACTGTGCCATTGCAAGCCTAAGAATTTAGTCTCTATACCTATATATTCATCTACCAGAGATGTATGTCATGTTGGCCCATAGGTCCTCTCATGTACGAGGTTGTCGATATAAATACTTACCAATGTAGTGGGTGACGGTTTTTCAATTATTCATAATTATGTACTTTCTAAGTTAATGTTGGACATCACAGACATTGTGAGGAAACCGTACCTAGTATAAACCTTATAATTAGAATAAGTCTGAAATCGTCACCCCGTCTTGAGCAAGCGTGGTGGTGGCTTTCCTGTATGAGAAAAAGCCATTGCCCTGCAGTGTTTTAGTAAAAGGCTGGTATTATTATAATTCTTCTGGTACGAGTAATTTAGGTCCCTAACATAATACATTTGACTATCCTTTGTAGGAAAAATAACCAAAAAAACTATCATCTCATAGTTTGGTCCTTTATATTCTGCTCAAGAAAACGTTTACAGTGATTTCACATGAAAGGAGGTTTTACAAGTCGTCCCTCCCATGTTAGCGGTGGCGTGAAAGGGTATGATGCCCTGGTACCCTCGAAATGGGTACGAATTGCTTGTAGGGAAAATCATAAGCTACATGATATCTATTGTCATGAAAACGGTCTCTTTAGGTTCTGCCCTATCGTTGGATATGTTTTCGGTTTCATGATTTTCTTTTTCAGGGTCAAAAGAATAGGTTTAGTTGTGTAGTTTTTTTTAGGCAGTTTGTGTATGCTACTTGTCAGTAAGTATGAGTGTATGTGAAATATGTAATAAGGCGATCCGAAGACAAATTAAATACTACACTTATTCATTCGGCTCATACTGATTTAAAAATTTCGTTCCGCATCTGAATTATGGTCGGAACAGCTTAGCACAATTCGAGCTAAGCCAAGCGGCTTTTCCCGAACGTAAAATAAACGAAAATAAAATAAACAAATAGATGGAAAACCATTTTTAAAATAGCTCTGGAATAAACTATTATGAAAACAAGAGCACTTTGCACAGAAAAAAATCAAAACCTTTCAATGTTTTAGTACAGATTCATATTTCCTCGATATGCAAAACTTTTTGCAATTCAATACTTTCAATAAAATAGTGAACAAAACACCGGTTGAGTTTACAAAGTAAAATGAAAATAAAATAAAGACCATTCCAGTAATTCTACTTATTAATAAATTGTAGTAAATGGATCATTTCTCTGATTCTATTTGAGATAAAGGGATTTATAAACTTAAATAGGAAGGGTTTAACCTGAATTCTGAAAGTTAAAGGTAGGAATTTTCATTTTGGGAGAGAGATCTCCCTTATCAAGAGACGATACATATCTTTTATTAGGTTATTCTTACTACTCTTTTATTATCGTAAAATGCGAGAGAACAATAATTATAGTATCCAGTCTGACCTCTTGCACCCAAGAGGCACACGTTTTTCAAGAAGAAAACAAGTAAAGTAAATAATATAGCCTTGTTTCCTAAATCAACCATAATTATACTTAATTTCATAAATAAAAAATCATACAAACATTCTTCGAGTATATTAGATTAATAGGTTATTGTTGTATTGTTATTTTGTTTGTTTTCTTGTAAAACAAACAAAATAATATTATTACGAACTTGCCACGAATTACAGCGACGCGACGACACGGCACCCACGCGGAAGAAACAAGTGAAGCGCGCATGTCGCTTGAGGCTAGTCTCATCGCCTGAGGCCGTGAATGGCGCAATATTAAATATGAGTATTGGGCATTGATATCTAATATAAAAACCTAGCTCTTTGTAAATGTCAAGCATCAGAAAGCGTCGTTGATAAATCAAACTAACAATGAACTAATTAATCACAAGTACTGATTGAATAAACACAAATTCAAAGCGCGAAAAACGCATGTTACGTCACTTTTCAAATTCGATTGGCGGAAAACAATGGCTGTCACAAGCAGATTTTGTAACAATATATTGATTTATATGAGAGTGTCCATGGCGTTTATTGCCATTCTTCTTCATCTAGAGATCTACGCTTTGGAATGGGCAACTACAGTACTGAAGCTAATAAGCCTTGTGGCTGTGACTGTAGCTTCTCTGCAGGTCTAATTGAAATAAATATTTTGAGTTTGGGTTTGTAGTGAAATTAGTGCATCCTTTTTCTGCGGATGTTTTTGAGACCCCAACTGTGTATCTCGGGTATTTTATATGAGCTCATACGCCTTATTATAGTTACAATTAAAAAGCCATTGTTATAAATCTCCTGGAGATTTATTAGCGGACGGGAGGATAAATCATTTTTTTTACAATGTATTTACTTATTCCTTATTTTGGGCATTGGCAACAAAATCAAACGTGTGTGAAAAAGAAACGTGCGTAGCTGTAAAGCCCCAACATTTAACATGATATAGATTCCTTTTGCCCAACCAACCCGTATCAGTAAGCCGTAAGAAAGCTAGGGTTGGTTGGTCGGGAAGAAAGAGTCAGGGATTTAGAACATAATATCAATTTGAAGCGTTCTCGAGCGCGAATATGACAGATTACTCTGCGTCACCTTCAAGCTACGTTCCACGGCTACGTTCTCACATTTTTCACTCCATTAACTTTAGTTGCACGAAAATGAGAAACTTGTCGGAACATTTTTGTATAGTTTTCAGTAGAATCTGTCCTAGAATTCTTGTGTTCAATTCTTCAATGTTTATGAAGCGTATTAAGTATTAAAGACGTTACAAGCTGTGATGAAATACCACAGCGGCTACTAGTTGGCGTAGTGGCTAAGGTATTGACTGCTGCGCTAAGTGTCGCGGGTTTGATATACCAGTAGTGCTGTCACTAACACCAACATGTTTACACAGCTTTTTGATTTGACAAATGATTTTCGCGAAAAAGAAGAAGAGAAATCACCTCAACCACTGCGCCAACCGTGCCATAGGTTTGTTTTGTTGTATTTTTAATGTAGCTAAAGGTACTCTTACATGAGACTGCAGGGATACCGATGCCGTCATAGTCATGACGTCGTATTAGGAATTAAGACCACACAGACATTGTCGTTTGCGTTTACTGTGAACTGCACCACCAGCGCTGCCATTCTAATTGAAGTGGCCGTTAATACTTTTTTCAGAAGGAGACGGCCTGCAATGATGAACGCCGTGGAAAAGACAAGTATCTACAATCAGGATTAGTGCTCAGGTGCGGGCAACAGACTCCCTCCCTATTCATCATCATCATTTCAGCCAAAAGACGTCCACTGCTGGACATAGGTCTTCCCCGCAACCGACCGTCCACGCAATCTTCACCAGGTCGTCGGTCCACCTAGTAGGAGGCCTTCCACCGCAATGTCTTCCAGTTCGCGGTCGTCCTCCCTATTACACGGGACATATACATAACTATAGTTACGTAGGTGTCTGCAGCTCTTCCTAACCCTTTGGGGATTACTGCGTAACATTACATGTCAATCATTAGAACAGGATAACTATTCACTGTCATGTGCTATTCTGCACAGTCATACCTGCAAACGACCTGAAGATACGTAGGAGGAAGAAGGGGAAATGAAGAGCACATCAGTACGGCTAATTTCCGCAAACCATTTATTTGTTCGTTCTTCGACTAATGGTTGCAGGAGATGGCCCTATTTACACGTATAGCAAGTGTACTAGGTACTTTAGATATAAAATGAGCATTTTTATCATGGTATCGTTATACTAGAAACTTAGTTTTTTGACTTCTCACTAAACTATTATTACGGAAGGTTACAGGCGTAGTCAGCATAGCCTTAAGAGTTTCCATGGAGTGTCTTACCCATTTTTCTCCATAGAGGTTTAACACTATGGAATGGGCAACTACAGTACTTTCACAACTTATTATGCCTTGTGACTGTAGTTTTGCATTTGTTTTTCTTTTTTGACATTCAAAAGAAATAAATTCTTGAGTATAAGTTTTCATAATCTCCGATTTGTTTCATAATATTGGACTTTGAGTTGAAGGAAATAATCTTCTTAACCTTTTAAGTTAATAATCATGGTTGTAAATAAAGCCAAACACGTGTTAAAACAATGTTGTACGGACCCTTTCTGGTACTCGAAAAAAAAAAAAAACACCACTTCCTCAATTCTTCAGTCAATTCACCAACTCTATATTAAGCAAAGACGGGGTCGGATTCAAAATCCAAACCCGATTTATTTATCGAAGCACAAATCTTTTTATTTTACTCCATTTATCCGCAGTTACAAGCTTGGCTCACCAACTTTTATTTGCGGGTTTTGACGGAGACCGACACTCGAACAGCGACGCGGTGTGATCACGAGCGACACGCTCTAGCGACTTGTGCCTTGCCGCGGCGAGTGCAGATAAAACAAATGAAAGAAGACACCATGACACCCACGCTTCACCGACATGCGATGACTTGCAGCCTATTGGTGTTCGTGAATTGTCAGTTGTGCCTGGTGTCTTCTCTTAGTTTCCACGGCTTCTATGAATGAATTACACTTTTAACGTGCACATCTTGCTACAACTTTTTCACAATAAGATATGATTTACCATCTCAATATGAATGATGTAACCAAGGTTTTGTAACAATATTCTGATTTAAAGAGTGTCCTTGGAGTTTCTTGCTCGATCTTCTCTATAAAGATCTACGCTTTGGAATGGGTAACTCAGTACTTTAGAAGTTTTTATGCCTTGGGACTGGACTGACATTGTTGTATTAACGTTCGACTATTCCTGACTGTAACTGACCTCCTAGAAATAAATGCTTTGATTTTAACTTACGTTAAGGAAACAATTGACGAACGCGCGTGTCGCAGTGTCGCTTGACGCAATCCGAAGTTGTGAACAAGGTCTATAGTCCCAATGGAGGCAAGCGCTTGAACAGCGAACAGCGTCGCCGTTCATACACATCAATTAACTCCAGAAACCCCGCTTTGACAGTTACGAACATTAGAGGACTAAAAAAAGATATATTAGGTACTCCATTTTGCATAATAAATTGAATTAAATTCTGTTGAAAAGAGTCCCTAGAGGGCGCCATCTCGCCGTGTTATCCGTTTGTTGAAAACTGTAAGACTGATTGGTTTGGCCTGTAGATTACATCTCCGATAGCGACTGGGTATACCCACAGGGACCCAGGTAACAAATTTGGCTTAATTATTCTACATTGAGAATTCATTTTCCAGACTACTAATATTGTTTTACCTGTTGAGTGGGATGAAGGAGAAACTTAAATGTAGGTCAGTGTGAAATGCGGTTTGTTCTTCCCTTTCCAGCATTGTTTGTTTGCCTTCCTGATTAAATGTTTCAGTTCCAGTTATATGGGTCGAGCCTTTTACCGTCAACTGAATACAAATCCTGCGTGGCTGCTACCGTGAAATAAAATATATAACTGGCGAAAAGTGGGTGTACTATTAGGTATGCGCAAGCCTGATGTTATATCATAATAAAGTCTATTTTAAACCCAATATGCGAGCAAATTCTACCAAAATTCACAAGGGGAACCACCGACACAATACATTGACAGCTCCAATATGAAATATTGCATAATAAATGCACCCGTTTTTCCAGTCTAATAATATCTCTCTCTCCAAAAAACAAAATCACCGAAATATCTCCGGCTATTTTCACGAGCATGCAAAAAACAATTGACATTGATGGCTCAGTTTAGCTGACAAAAACTACGAGTCGTACGAAGCGAGCAGTGAAACCGTTCACGGTGCAAATCCTCGTAATGTCTATCGGATTTTATCGATGCTCGTTAGCAACACGTTCTGACGTTGGATTGCGTTGTCAGAATCAACTTCGGCTGCAGATATGGTAGACCGATCTTGTATTTCAGTTCCATTGTACCTGAAAGCTTTGTGCGTATGTAAAACTGAGAATTTCGTTTTTTTTTTGAGATTGTGTTCGACTTATTTACTGTCTACAGTGTCTACCCGTGGAGACTATAATGTACCTATCTGAAACCTCTTCACATAAACTTTTGCAATTTTTGTATTTCATAAAAGTAAGATCGACGATATCGTCGAGATCGCGAGAAACGGATAGATGAGGGACGCACAGAACAGAGAAAAGTGGTAGAAGAAATGAGAGGGCCTATCCCAACAGTGGGGTCAAATAGTTATGATGATGAAGATCTTCACAACATTTTACACAACACTACTGTAGTGTTACTTATTAAAAGGTAATTTAATAAAGAGCCCAGACATTAAATCTTTATCCGAACCAATATTTATAGCTGCAAACTATCCATAAAATAAATACTAAGAACTTATAGCCTCTCAGCATAAATAAAGTGCACGTGCACTCAACGGCAGTAAAATTACATATTTATATAAATAAACATAATTCCCATATGAACGTGATCTTTTGTCAATAGTTATGAAAGCATTTACATAATATAGTACCGTATTTCTTTTATATGAGTTGGTATTGATGCATGTTTGATGGTGCACGTACGATGTGTGGAACTACGGGCCGTCGATACGTGAAGGTGATAAATAATAGAGTTATGTGGTGTGATATTCTTTCATTACAGTTGGGTAAAGGCGCAGAACGCAGTATGCAAACCTTTCGCTTGTAATTGGGGTGAGACTATTGCTATTAACGGATCAGAAATTAATACAAAATTCATATACCTCTATGCACGTATTATATGTTTTGTGGAATAGGTACTAAAGAAAGGCACACATGTACGTATAAGAGCAAGAAATACACAGTTAACGGCTATGGTCTCTCTTCTTTTACTAATACATTACATGTCCCCAACCTTGAATAAATTCATTCTTCAATTTGAACTTTCAACCTGTGTTCTCATCGAAGACACGAAAAGAAGGATAAAAATACGAATTTAAAAACCGAATACCGAAATTGTAACAAAGGCAGTTTTGGTAAGACGCCAGCTACGTATGGCAACACCTGTGGGCCACTGAAGGGCCACTGAAGGTTACGATCGATACATAACTGGCCACCTCTAGCCGCATGTACGGGAATTTGCATTTTTTCGTGTAACCACACATAGAGCGTAGTCCGTGGTCCCTCGGGATTAAGAAGGTTGTAAAATAAAAGGTTTATTTATACTTAATCCAAAGATACTATGTAAGCTTCTTTATTCCTGTGTTTTACAGTTTGTTGTGGTTTTCATCAGTCGTGAAAGTGTTTTTTTTTTCAAAAGAAAAATATTATTATACAGCTTGCAATTTTTGGATCTGAGATTGAAGCATTTTTCTGATCAAATACGTTTAAAAAATTTATCGAGAAAGAAAAGAAATCTATATTATATCAACATTGAACGCGTGTAAAAATATTTTTCCCTATTTGAATTTGATTATGTTAACAATTTCGCGTGCTACCCTGACGTTGCCATTATTATCATTTGGACCATTTCATCATTTATTATTAGGTAGATTAAATCATAAATCGTGTTTATTTCTCTTAATTGGTTTTGCGCGTCATATCATGTTATGTATTCAAACCAGGTAGCAACAACCAAATAAACTCAGCGGTCACCATCCCTTTTAAAGTCCAGACATTGGTCAAGTCATATGACGACCACGCAGTGTATATGATGGTATTTTGATTAAAAGCAAGCACAATCACAATAAAACCACAAATCTTGAAAGGATCTCCAGCCACAATAGATCAAAAGTAGTGACCGTTCAATAATTCAGTATTGCAGCTTGAGCGCCCACTATGACACAAGCAACAATACGTTATCGAGAGCCGCTTCAACATCTGAAGCCCATGGTCCCACTTCTGAAGCCCGAGGTCCCACTTCTGATGAACCATGTCAATGGTTGTGTAACTGTTGGACGTAGAACACGTTTAAGAGCGTATGCTACCTCAGATTAGCAACCCTATTTGTGGTGGTTCAAACTTCGCTTGAAATACTGTTAGAATAAAGTTCTAATCAGCTTGCACTACAAAGTGGTTGTTACGTCTTTCGCTGCGGCCGAATAGTGCGAATTTAGTGGTATTTTGCGATTTACAAAAAAACTATTAATTGGACTAAAAAAGTAAAACACTATGACTTTAGTATGTTGCTTGTAGAATTATTTGGCAAAAAATCAGAACGATGACATGTATTTTAGTATGGTTTTTACTCGTTAAAAGAAATTTTTAGAGGTATCTTCGCGATTTTTTTCTATCGAGTAAAGTTAGTTGTATTATGTTTTCACAACACTATGGCACTAGCATATATCCTGAAGAATATCATATATTTTTCTGATATTGATTACTGCAGTGAATCATATACTTTTACGGATTATAAAACTCGTGTTTGAGGTACCATACGCTCTTAATGAAACAGCTTTTGTTGGATATTTTGAGAGTTTTTCTGAAATACACGGAGTTGAAAGTTTCCTTAGAAACAGCTCAAGAGGGTCTCTACTGTCTTTAGTTTAGTAACGTTTTTATTTCTTAGGAGGTACCTACAATGGACGTTGCAACATTGGACGGCTGTTTGAAAAAAACTAAGTGCAAACAAACACCCATCTTCTTCTTTTTCTCCATGACTCAGATTTTGTCTGACCAGTACGTAGTAACCTGAATAGCTCTGTGCATTTAAATTATACACCCAGAAATACTAATATGTTACCATTTACCTTTTGTGTTTCTACATTTACTCACTCAATCGTAACACTAATGAAACATCAAATATATGAGAAACATATATAAACGTATGCAATAATAACGCCACTGATTACTCCATGACTAGTTCCATTTGAGTTCATAATTAATCAGGAAACTCCGAGATAACGAAACACGTACTAAATCAAACCGGAAACATTAGTGAGCGAACATGAATAGTTTCCGAAACTTACCAAAACACATATTATATAAAAACTACTAACAGTTTACTAAGCTTGCGATGAACTTTTTACGGTAAACGAATTTCCTAGAACATTCTAAACTAGTGGCTAAAAGTGGACTTTGAAACGGAAACTACGAAATGTTACATAGTTTTAGTTTTACTATTCGAAATGTTTAGAACTGTTTGAATATCAAAAACGAATTTTAGAATTCCGAGTATGACTGGTTGGTAGTTTTAAAGCTTGTTGGTAAAGCGTTCAACCGGACATAAGCCTGCCACACTATTCGCAGTCCACTGAAAATCCTGAAATCCAGAATTGACAGTGGCGACCTCAATAACAGCGCAGACAACGAAGCTCGATGAAATAAATTAACGAAGGAGGAACAACATTATTTCTACTTTACTCCATATGCATAAGATCTCCATATCCATTGCAGGAAACAGAACAAAACAAGGCCAATAGACACAAAGGGACGTTTATAACTGGGATAAGCCCAGTTGCCTAGCACCATAGGTATAAAATACACCGGTGTTTTTCAACCACGCACTGGTTTTTAAATCAAGGTAAGTCACACGTCAAAAAAACATCAGTGCAAACGTACGCTAAGCTTGGACAAACGTACACATTGAACTGGATTTTAAAATCTTAAGTTTAAACTAGTGCCTAATATATTATTATCTACAAAACTTTGTGATTAACATTATACGTATATGTATACAGTCTGTGCACGTCCGTGGCAATACTTTACCTAGAGCTATAGCGTAGAAGTTAGTTTGCTTCTGTTTTTTTCTGTTTCTTGTGGATATTGATTGTAACTAGGTTATTTTGTTTGTCTATACGTTATTAAGAGTTCAGGAGTGGTGACTGCGGACCGGAAGACGTTGATTTTCAAGGCCTCCCAAGGGACTAGGGCTAGGTGAACCGATGAGCTGGTGAAGGTTACAGGGATCCGTTGAATGCGATACACATGGGACCCGTCAATGGGGCGACAACTGAGGGAGGCCTATGTCCAGCAATCGACGTCTTTCGATTGAAAATGAGATGATGATGATGATATTTAATGTTACCTCTTACTGCAACCAAAAGCAGCAACTCACCTGCAACAAAAATAAAGGTCATTTTGGTTTTCATAAAATTAGAGGTAACATTTAAAAAAGGTTTTAGTTCGACCGTCGTCGACATAAAACGCAGACTATACGCAGTACTAAATAATAAACCTATTCACACCGACAAAACTTTATACTCTTTGGCAACAAAACTAAATTGATTAAAAATTTAAACAAATAGCTTTCCACGTAGCCCACAATGTAAGACAAAATTCTTGTTCTTTCACTTTGTTGTTTAAAGTTATTCTAAATTAAAACCACACTGGTGGCAACAACGAGAAAAACATATACATACACAACAAAACGTCACGCCTGTAACCCTTATCAAATTAGGCAGAACTGTACATAATATAGGAGACCCACATTCTTCGAAAGTACGAGTATTTTTAGTCCCATAATACGGGCGAGCCTGTCCCACAGAACATATTATATACTCTAGCGTCTTGTCCCCATCAACTGGCCACAAAACCTTCAGAATCTGGGCTGCTATTGGGAACATCTAGATAGCAAAAACGTAATTATGTATGTATAATTTTATTCTAATAAACATTCTTTATCATTACAAGTATATAGGTATATAATTATTTATATACTTTTTTTATTTATTGTTCACAAATTTAGGTACATATTTTTGTTAATTAACAATTTACTCGCCAAACTTAACAGATTGTTGGCGAGAAGCGCCTGTTTTTACCCGACTGCGGCGAAGCCCAAAAGGAGGGTTATTAAATACAGATTTTTTGATAAACTATAAACATGAACGGAGCAAAACAGGACTGCTTCACCTATGTCTTATCATGGAGTGCGTAGCACGCAGCCGATCGGTGTTTCTGCCTACCCCTTTCGAAAAAGGTGTGAGTTTGTTCACAAATTCGCGTCTACACACACAGGTAAAGCCTTAATTATAATAATGACGTCATCATACTCATTATAGCGAACGGATGTCGTGGGAACTATCGATCGTGTGGCTACACTGCGCGCCCATGCGGAAAAATTATATACGATTATACTGGGACCATGTTTTAAGGAGTTACGCGGACTATTCGGAAAATATTTTTTTTTTGGCTTGTTCTAAAATCAAAAATTCGAAGACGCAACTTCTGACAACCCGCACTGGGCCCGCAGCGGAGATTACGGCCCACCCCCTTCCACACCGAGTATACCTGTGTGAAGATGCAGAATTAGTTCGAAAGAGTCACATTTACACAGAGTAGAGTTTAAAGGTTTATACTAAAACACTGTTACTTTATCAGATGTTTATCATGTTTTAGAAGTGTTTAATATTAAGATCAAGAAATTCTTCTATTCTATGTAACATTTATTTCTCAATTATCAAAGTCTTGGTTATTTTATATTTTACTTATCTTTCTCTTTTGCCCTATCTCAGCAAATTGTAAGTATTTTCATTTAATTAACTAAAGAAAATTGTCATTAGAAAGTCTTCTATATTTTTTACGAAACAAGTTTCCGTTTGCTTCACAATCAGCTGGCCACCGCGGCCATGACAGCGTTTATTTAATATTTTCATGAAAAACTTTCACTATACCTTCACATTTCTGAATAAATTTTAGAATTTTACAATGTTGCAGTAGGTACGACAACAATTTTTCATTTTATGTAGTACTGTCTAACTTTACAACGAAATTATGGCCACAACGTAGTGTTAAAGGCAATTTAGACGGGTTTGGAGTGTAAAACATTCATGGAACTGTGAATTATAAATAATAATAATAATATTCCACAACTATCACACAACGCCATCTAGTCCCAAGCTAAGCAGAGCTTGTGTTATGGGTACTAGACAACTGATAAACATACTTATATATTTCTAAATACATACATATTATAGATAAATTACACCCAGACACAGAACAAATGATCGTGCTCATCACACAAACATTTGTCCTGGGTGGGAATCGAACCCACGACCTCCGGCATAGCAGTTAGGGTCACTAACCACTAGACCAACAGGCCAGTCAATTATGAAATTATAGTTTCAAATGAAGGTAGCAATAGACTGAAGTCCGTCAGGTAACCACAGGTGATCAGGTGTTTTGACGGTCACTTTTCGGAAAATAAGCAATTTTTGCGATTCTTTCCTGAAATCCATGAAATCCATTCATTTCTTAATTTATATGTTTAGATATACAGTTTTTTACCAAAACGCATAAATACTAACAATAAAATAAAACAATGCCAAATAGCATAAATTGTAATTACAAAAATTTAAAAGATAGGTACTTACCTACACAGAAATAGTAATAAAAAATATTTAATTTTCGGTAAGCAGAGCAGACACCTTGCTATAGCCTACTAGATTATTATTACGATTTAATTCATTTTTATAATATTTAATCCATAAAATATCTAATTTTTCTCTGTTTTTATTTAGTTTTAGACACAACATCACATCAATATTCCATTAATCCTACATGAAATCATTTGTAGTACTCCGACACCCAGTCTACTTTACTCACTTTTCAACTTAGCTTCAGCTTGACGTGTGCAGTACAATGGCATGACTTCCCTGTGACCCCGTTCTTGTGGACGTGACCTTCCAGATATTATAATCGCAGCAATCGAGGTGTTACTTAACAACATAAATTAGCTACCAGAAACTATAAATGCTGTACCCATCATCTGCCTAGCCTTTTCCCAAATATGTTGGGGTCGGCTTCCAGTTTAACCGGATGCAGCTGAATTAGTACATTACTGCAGAATCCAATACTAAGCCTTCCTGGCCAAGTATGAGTTAACCGGACCGAACCGCAGGTGAGGTCTGGTTATATACGAGGCCAGGATGGCTTTCTTACTGGTTGAGGTTTGTATAATGCTTTTCTCAAAAATTAAAGAAAGTTTAACAACAAATTCGTTTAATTAATATTGAAGGTTACATTCATATGTGAAAAACACAATAGCACTTTTTGGCCGACCCGGGAATCGAACCCAGGACCTCACGCTCTGCAGTCGAGCTTGCGACCACTAGACCAACGAGGCAGTTTAGGAAACAACTTTAGAAAAAACTTTTTAATAAACTTAAATTACTAAATACAATCATAAAATCCCACACTATACTTCTACAACATTATATGGCCGACCCGGGAATCGAACCCAGGACCTCACGCTCTGCAGTCGAGCTTGCGACCACTAGACCAACGAGGCAGTTTAGGAAACAACTTTAGAAAAAACTTTTTAATAAACTTAAATTACTAAATACAATCATAAAATCCCACACTATACTTCTACAACATTACTAAGTACAAAACGCAACGTATAAAATGGCTGTTTAAGGTTCCAAAAATATATGTATCTCATAAAATGTCATACCAAAAAGAGAGATAGATATATATTTGGAACCTCCCTTCTATAACCATGTTACAGTGGCTAAACTCTAATCTGTGTCTGGTACTATGTTTTTTTTTCTAAGCAGATCTAAAGAGGATGACCTAGTGTCCAGTAAGTAAATTACATACTTACTTACTGGACAGTAGGAGATTCCAAATTTAAAATCTCGCTTCTTACTGGACAGTTGTGAATAAGTCTCCGGTAAAGTTCACTTTCTGGATACTTTTTAGAGATGTTATGGCAACATTACATACCATTTTTGAGAAAACCAGTATTTTCCACAACCCAGTTAATCTGGGTAATACGATACCCTTTTGTAAGACTGGTATTGCTTTACTGTTTATTTCAATTATTACAATCGCAAGCGAAAATGCAATATTTCTAAAATATGAATAAATTGGTCTTCCTCTGAGGTCTGTCTCGTTGGTTTTGATCTCCAAGAGTGACAAGGATCGCTGTTAAATTTAAGTATTAAAAATAAGTTCCGCGGTCAAGGAAAGTTTCTTAGGATATTTTACGAAACTACGTTACGTTATTTTACTCTCTCAAAACAAACAAATAAGATTGATTGAAATCAAGTCAATTTGTTGGTAAATTTTAACTTTAAATAGTAGTTTTAATAACTTGTTTGAAGTAAATGGTCTGATTTTGACAATAGAACGTTCTCGGTAATAGTCTACTTGGGTCACTTGGGTCTCGACCCTGGTCAATCGCAGTAGGCCCTACCTTTTCAGTACATAATTATGTTGGTAGACTATACAAAACTTACAAGATGTGGATATTCAAATAAAATACAGCCCTGCCTGCCCCTTCAAGACAAACAGACGTGATGCTATATTTATGTTATTTTCTAACAGGAAAAATCTGCCCGTTAATAATTATGATAGCTCGGAGACTGTCGCATGTCATTTAACGCCACATTGGCTATCCAGGGCGTGGCCTTATTTAATCACAGGCTACACCATGTTTTTTTTACTCACGGCTTTAATCCCTTTTACAAAGTTATTGGTCCACCTGTGATATTTTTGTTCGAAATATATTTTGGTCGTTTATCTTCAGACATTACGCACACAATGTTTAAAATACATCATAACCGTGCCCTCTGTGCGAACCCTAACAACTCAAAATGTGCCCACAACTCAACTCATGCAATGAATCTAATAAACGCACTGGTTGCTTTAAGTACCGGATTTAAAAATATGTTTACGAGTAGGTAGCAGTAAAGTACGATTATTATTTTATGTTAGCAAGAATCTTTTGGAATAAATAAATGATGAATTTTCTATCAAGAATAGGGGATCGGACTGGGTCAAAATAATATGATTCTGTTTAGTCCGTAAGTTAGATTATCGAAAAATATTGAATACGTGTTTTTTGTTTTATCAAATCAATAAAAAATAACGAAGATAAAACGCGTCAAAGATCTTGGAGTGGGGCTTGAAACGTCACTTGTGTCGTCAAAATGTACTATCATATGACGTCACACGAGTTTTCGAAGCACTGTATCGTCTTCATTTTAAGTTTACGTGCAAAAAGAAAAAATACGTGTCCAAATTTTTTGGAAATCTATCTGACGGACTAATTAGTTTTTTTTTGTCCGATCCCCTAATAGGGGATCGGACAAAAAAAAACTAATTAGTCCGTCAGATAGATTTCCAAGCCACGGTGTCTGGATTTCTGCCATGTCTCTCTCCTTACACATGAAACACAACTTGCCAAAATATGGGTAGACTATTGGGTACACTTTGCCTAACCCTTCGGGGATTTTAATCGTGATATTATTATTACGTTTATGTTTTATGATAAGTTTTCACGTATTTAAACCCTTTCACTCCAAGAATGTTGGGTATCCATGCTTCCCAAATATTCCCCAACCTAAATACAACACGACGGAACCCGTTTACAGTACGCTCAAATTATCTTGGCAGCTCTGAACATAGGCTTTGCGAAATTTTACGCATGTAAACTTGGGAATAAAACTGTTATTGCCAGATAAACCAATACTTAAACGATCAGAAAATATCTAATTTAAACAGTGAGAAATACAAATAAAGTAAATATCATAACACTTTAATACATTCGTTGTAACAAAATGACCTGCACGAAGTTCGGAGCTGCCAAGATAATTTGAGCGTACTGTAACATCCACGTAACTTATGGTCTATATTGAACGCGAAGCTATAAATAATTTATTGCTATAATAAACCGGCTCGCAATACTTATGGGGAGCGATGACTTTCAACCTATTCGTATTGCTTTCAGTTTCAATTACTCTTACAACCTTACCGGCTTACTTTTGGTATGTAGCTTGAGTAATGTTATAGGTTATCTAGATTTAGTAGCAGCCACAAAGTCTGGATTTGTGCCCGGTTGATGGTAATAAGCTCACCCCCTATTAGATGTACACACGGCTACACATCAAGCTATACATTTCCAGTATAAGCTGGTCTCGCATTGTATGGGATTTCCGTACAGTGCGAGATCAGCGTAAACTGGAAATGTATAGCTTGATGTGTAGCCGTGTGTACCTTAAGTCCCATGTTATGTTAGTGTGTGTGTGTGAGTTATGTGTTACAATAATGTAACTGGGAAAATGTGGGTGTACTAATATGTACAGCCACCACTAGACCAAGGAGTCAATAACTGATGATGATGGATGAATATCATGATGTGTTACGTAATAACATGTTTTCTGCAACTTGATATATTTCCATATAACTCGTGAGAACCAGACCCACAAATGTATCCTTTTTTTCACGCCTTTGAGGTAGAACGTCTCCTGAAAGAGAGAGCAGTGGTGGCCCAGTGGTGGCGGCCCCGACTTATGTACAGTCGCCCACAAAAGTGCATGGATACCTTAGGGCCTATTTTTCTGTGAAGGTAGAAATCAAATTTTCGAAAATAATTAATAGATGGCGTTTGGTTTCTGCACAACTGTGATATTAAACTCTTCAATCCCCAGTGTCACTTGTAGGTGGCATAAGTTTTATTTCTGTTTCTACCTCACAGAAATTTTATTTGTAATTCCTACTTAAATAATAATAAGAAATTAAACCTTAACCGCCTTATTACAAAACATAGTTAAACGTGGTTTAACTTAGACTTGGTTTATCTCGCATGACGTCTCACTTCAATAATATTCAAAAGAAAGTGACAGCATGCGAGATAAACCAAGTCTAAGTTAAACCAGGTTTAACTACCTTTTGTAATAAAGCGGTTAAAGTTTTTACTTTCCGCAATGACAATATCCGGATTACCCGGTGTCACCTGTAGGTGAAATAAAATGGAGGTAGATTTTTATAACTTAGTCTTAACTAAATGTAAACTATTCTGTTGAGATATAGAAAAAAATTAACTTTGACTTGGGAATAGGTTAGGTAAGTAAGAAGTTAGGAAACACGTATTAGGTTGGATGTGAGAAGTTAAATGATAAAAAAAAATACGAAAGAAACCATAAAGGAATAATAATAATAATATTCCACAACTATCACACAACGCCATCTAGTCCCAAGCTAAGCAGAGCTTGTGTTATGGGTACTAGACAACTGATAAACATACTTATATATTTCTAAATACATACATATTATAGATAAATTACACCCAGACACAGAACAAATGATCGTGCTCATCACACAAACATTTGTCCTGGGTGGGAATCGAACCCACGACCTCCGGCATAGCAGTTAGGGTCACTAACCACTAGACCAACAGGCCAGTCAATGTTTTAATGTTTTAATGTGAATGTTTTCATTAAGCTAATAAGTGCGCATAGCATTCAAAAATATAATATTCGAGTTAGTAGTAGTTAGCAACAGGGATGATTCATCCCTGTTGCAAACTACTACTAACTCGAATATTATGGGATGAACGGAGACAAACAAAAAAACACACAAATTTTAGAGGTTTATTTCTTACAGTTTATTATTCAAAAACAGACATTTATTATCGTTCAACATTATTATATTATTAGGAATCAGAAGTGAAATACGTGAACAAAATAAACAATGTTTAATATCTTTTGAATTACACTTTTACAAAAATATCAAGACAAACATTTTAAACAATAATCAAATAGAAATAGCACTAGCAAATGGAATAATCAGTACACGAGCAAAAACATAAACCAAAATTAGCGAAGCACACGATAATAGTCGGGTAGCAAGTCCTTTCCGAGCGCCGTCCAAGCAAAAAGTGACCGCTGCACCGCCGCTCGCCTCGTTTTATGAACTTCTGTCGGTTGCCGTACGTCGACCGGATGCAAACCGCACGGCTACTGGCTGATGGCGTGACTTTGAGCCAACACGGCCTCTCCTGACGCTCTGACGTCCTCGTCAGCTTCCAACAAGGCGGCTGAGTCTTCGCTGTCTCCTTGATAGCGTGTCTCACAACGCCAGTGGGGCGTGCTGGCACAGTGGAGTGCCACGCACAACTGCGCCTGTAGGGCGCGCTGGCACCGTGGAGTGCCGCACACAACTGCGCCTGTGGGGCGCGCTGGCACTGTGGAGTGCCGCACACAACTGCGCCTGGGGGGCGCGCTGGCACCGTGGAGTGCCACGCACAACTGCGCCTGTAGGGCGCGCTGGCACCGTGGAGTGCCGCACACAACTGCGCCTGTGGGGCGCGCTGGCACTGTGGAGTGCCGCACACAACTGCGCCTGTAGTAGGGATGGGTCTTAAATTAATAAGCTGCTAAATTAACACTGCTAATTTTTTTTTTTTAGTGTCAACACCTGTTAAATAAGTTCTGCTACAGCTGTTAAATCTAGCAGTCACAACTGACAGTGACAAGTTCCGTTTCTATTGAATTGGTTTCAACACGAGTTATTTAGCAACTAGCGAGCGGGTTGATTTAACTCACCGCTAAGTGCTAACTGCTGAATTCGGAAATATTACATTTAAAGAGAGTTAAATAAAGACTGATCTTCGTTACGAAGGTTTACGCGGGATAAGATAAAAAGATTAGAAGAAAATTACAAATACAAAAATAACAGACATGAAAAAAAGAAATCGTTGTAAATAAATTGATTCTCATTACAAATACGCCAACAGAAAAAGTTAACAGTCCTAAGCCTGTGAAAAATATGAAGGAAATGAGAATTAATTATGTTAAAAATCTGTCTGTGACTAAATTTAACAGTTGCTAAAAATAACTGCTAATTTTAAGTGTTAATTATTTTTAGCATTAGCATTTAGCAGTGTTATTATTTTTTAACGCTTAAGCCCATCTCTAGCCTGTAGGGCGCGCTAGCACCGTGGAGTGCCGCACACAACTGCGCCTGTAGGGCGCGCTGGCACCGTGAAGTGACGCGCTTAACACGTCAGTAGCGCGCTGGCAGCCTGGAGCTACGCGCTTAACACGACAGTAGCGCGCTGGCAGCCTGGAGCTACGCGCTTAACACGACAGTAGCGCGCTGGCAGCCTGGAGCTACGGGCTTAACACGACAGTAGCGCGCTGGCAGCCCGGAGCCACGCGCTGTACACGCCAGTAGGGCGCGCAGTCGGCCTGCAGCGACGCGCTCGGCCTGCAGCGAGGCGCTGGCCTTCAGCGAGGCGCTCGGCCTGCAGCGAGGCGCTCGGCCTGCAGCGAGGCGCTCGGCAACGTCAGAAGGCGCGCAGTCGCCTTGCAGCGACGCGCTCAGCAACGCCAGAAGGGCGCGCAGTCGCCTTGCAGCGACGCGCTCAGCAACGCCAGAAGGGCGCGCTCGGCAACGCCAGTAGGGCGCGCAGTCGCCTTGCAGCGACGCGCTCAGCAACGCCAGTAAGGCGCGCTGGCACCCTGCAGTGACGTGCACGTTCACGGCGTCATTGTGGCAAAGCCCTGGCAACCACTGCTAAGGCCAAGCAGCGTTGCGTTGCGTCCATCCTTGTGTAATGGTTACTCTGCAAACAAAAACAAACAAGTTTACAACAGAATTTTGTTCCGCTCGATCAGTCCTGACCAAACTTGAGTTCCATTGGGTGGCACCAAATTCGACTCTCATTAATTAAATCAAATGTACTGGAAATTATCGAAAATACAACACTACTTTGACTCAACTACCTTGAGTCATATACCATAGTCGTTCACACCAACCTTAAAAATTCTATTGCAACAAAAACTGCTGAAATCATCGAGTAAAACCTTTAACACCAAGGCTCTCTAACCGAGTAGTACAACAAGAGAGTAATCTCATTCATTAAGGAACATTCAAGTCGAGAATCAAATTCAAAGAAACATTCACCAAACAAAACTTGTCAGACAAGAATACCAATAGGCACATAGGGATGTACGAGTATAAGCACATTGTTAGCATATCACACATACTTCTTCCACAACACTGTAGGCATAGGCTCCAAGTTTGCATACCCCTCAGTGGCTGTTGACATCACAGACTTCCACACACACTGTAGGCATAGGCCCCTCAGTGGCTGTTGACATAGGCACATTGTTAGCGTATCACACAGACTTCCACACACACTGTAGGCATAGGCTCCAAGTTTGCATACCCCTCAGTGGCTGTTGACATAGGCACATTGTTAGCGTATCACACAGACTTTCACACAGACTTTCACACACGCAGCTGAGGTCACGCGCTTGACCAAACCACACGTTCATAAGTAATGGTTACTATGCAAAGAGACAAAACCTGACCAAACATCTACGACAGAACCTGACCAAACATCCATTAGGTCCTACTCTCGTTGATAAAATCAAACGCGGCTAAACTGGAAATTATCGAAAATACAACAATCAACTACCCTTACATTGTCGTTTAAATCAATCTTAAAAACATTATTGCGTCAAAAAAATGCCAGGTTCACAAAAATCATCGAGTAAAACCACAGATCTCTAACTGACTAGTAAACAAGTCTATCTCCCGTGTGTATCACTATTTGACTTAACACTACGGTATTTCCAGACCCTGACCTCAACCAGAGCTAAACGCACAACATACAAGAAACACACCCACTGTCTACTCGAGTTTCCTCAAAAACCTTCAATTTTAATCAGACTACGACTACACAATAATTACTGGTACTGTCTAACACAATACAGCCGATAGAATCTCTTGGCTTGCAACCACAACTTTACTTCATCAAAATCCTTATAAACATCAACTGATACGTAACTCATTGTCATCTTTCTTAGCCTATCATGTGTATTATAAAGCAACTTCTATAATAAAGCAAAACTTATCAGACTTTACAGTGCACCTTTATACGGCCTACGTCTTCACACGAAAACAAGTCAACTGATCATATTGCGTAGGGGTTTGCATTTACGCAGACCATGATTATTCGAGTTTGATGTGCCAACAACTGCACTTTTTGGTTTCAAATATACGGAAAACAAGACTTTTGACTGTATTTTGTTTTGTTCATAATTGCGGCTTTTATTTGAGCATCAGATATCACAAATCACAACGTTGCCCCTCACCAGGAATTTCTCCTGTATCGTGGGTACCTTCACAAATATTTAAACTCACATACACAAGTACCCGACTTAAAAAAAAACTATCTGTAGGTCATACAGGTACTTGTACTCGTAACGTCATTATAGCACAGTGACCATATCGACTTCACGCGGACACAATGACCGAAATTCGTGTTTAAAATGAGTCCACGTGCTGTTATTGGTCAACCAATCGTTAAGCGACGTATTAGCACCACCATGTAAATAACCACCAATGCGTCCGAGGCATTGCCAATCACCCCAGTGACCTTATAAACACACACATAACATCACGCCTGCAATCCCCGAAGGGTTAGGCAGAGGTACCCAGTATACCCACATTTCGCCAGTTATGTTAAGACATAAGCTTAACCATGTAATAGGGGTGAGCCCATTGTCACCAACAGGGCACAAATCCAGAAAATAACACTTTGCCCGACCCGGGAATCGAACCCAGAACCTTCATGCTCATAGTCGCGCTTACGACTACTAAACCAACGAAATATTAAAATGGTTCGATCTTACTTGTATCAGGAACGAAAGTAAACCAATCCTGTCCGGAGCGTCGCCTCAACCGCGAGAGCGGTTACACAGGACTTCGCGTCCTCACGCGGCTCCTACGACGATCTCGTTCGCGCTTGGAACGGCGATCGGATCCCGAAACTTGCTATACGTGACCTTCCACTCCACTTATGGTGGCTACGAGATCGCTTAGAACGCAAGGCACTAGTTTTTGAACGCGAACAACTCGATCTATCCATTGCTAACTACTACCCGCTTTTATCTAAAATTAAAAGCCTGAAAACTAGTTTTTAACTTGTGGGCGAAAAGAATCTTTATCCCACTTCTGATATTAGGAATCAGAAGTGAAATACGTGAACAAAATAAACAATGTTTAATATCTTTTGAATTACACTTTTACAAAAATATCAAGACAAACATTTTAAACAATAATCAAATAGAAATAGCACTAGCAAATGGAATAATCAGTACACGAGCAAAAACATAAACCAAAATTAGCGAAGCACACGATAATAGTCGGGTAGCAAGTCCTTTCCGAGCGCCGTCCAAGCAAAAAGTGACCGCTGCACCGCCGCTCGCCTCGTTTTATGAACTTCTGTCGGTTGCCGTACGTCGACCGGATGCAAACCGCACGGCTACTGGCTGATGGCGTGACTTTGAGCCAACAATATTATATAAAACTTCTTATTGAGGCCATAGCTTAAGTATTCGTTTCCAAAATCGGAAAGAGGATTGAAGCTTTTGTAACCTCAACAAAGACAAACAGGAGACCGGATTATTTTATCACAAAAGTGAAAAGTTAAATTAAATGAATTAAATAGGTAGGATAACAGCTATACAATTGCACAAAAACATACGAAAAGGTTCATATGTAATGTAAAAAAAAAATTGTTTGACTTTTTTTAGTTATTAAAAATACGTAAGTCATAGGTTATAATAACAGTCAGTCGTAATAGGTTATAATAACCCGGTCTCCAGTTAATATAAAAAATAAGTACTAAAGTTAAGTAATATTATTTTTAAGTATTATGAAAAATAAATCCTGGATCGGCAACACTTATCTATCCCCACACGTTCACTGCAATATGACCAGCATATTGGACACACATACCCACTCGTTTATCACGTAATATTTCTACACCACAAACATAAGCGTCCGTGTTCACTGGACTTAAAAGTTACTCAAATCAAAGTTAACATGATCCAAAGCGAATTGTAATCTTGTCCTTTAATGGTTTTCTGTGGGCCAGGGTTTCACAACATGCCTCCTATAATGCAGCTCTTCACTTATAAGAGCACGACGGGCATTGTCAACACTTGAGTCATATAAAGCAGCATAGTCGGTCATCGGCAGGAATCCATTTTCTTCATACTCTCATAACACGATTTGACGCTGTAATGTGTTTATGAGCCGTGGTCTACTAGTTCTTTGATGGTGTTGCAAAGATCCCTCGTCTTCAAATCGTCGTACCAATAGAACAACTGTTTTTCTCTGCAACAATAATTATAACAGAAATATAATAACACGCAATAATGATTATTTATTAAGTAGTATAGATAGACGTAACTAAAACATTTTTTTTTCTTATAAAAATTTTGAAATCTAAACTACTTACGTTAACAATAAGATAAGTCGACAAGTTTCGAGTGTCGAAAGTTTTTGCCTTGATTTTGCAAATCAGTTATTTGAGCTCTTGTAAAGAAAACAATATAACAACGCGTACTCATTTTGATGAAATAAGTTAATTCACCTAAATTAAAATAAAACTGAGCTAAACACACTCGAATGAGGTAATCGAAACAAACATAACGAACAATCAATTGAGCTTAGTCTTAACTCATCTAAATCTTCAATCTAATTATTTCTACTACCTACAAATTTATTTATGAACTAGCTTTTGCCAGCGGCTTCGCCCGCGTGAAAATGTCGATTTTCCATACAAACTTTCCTCCCCTATTTAACTCCCTTAGGGGTTGAATTTCGATAAATCCTTTCTTATTCCTTGTCTACGTTATAAAGGGAACCTCTGTGCAAAATTTCAGCTTTCTAGGTCCAAGGGTTGGGGCTGGGCGTTGATGAGTCAGTCAGTCAGTCAGTCAGTCAGTCAGGACTTCTCTTTTTATTTATATATAGATTCATATTCGACCTACCCTCAAGTTTGAAAACTAAAACATAGATAATTAAAATCAGATACCTAGTTATAAAATGATAATAATATTCAATTTAAACAAACATAGTAGGTAGTTAGGAATAAATTTATATAATAGAAATAATTGATTATAAATTATTTGAATGTAAAATACAGAAAAAGAAACTACATGAACATTTTA
This sequence comes from Diarsia mendica, assembly GCA_949316265.1. Taxonomy (NCBI): domain Eukaryota; kingdom Metazoa; phylum Arthropoda; class Insecta; order Lepidoptera; family Noctuidae; genus Diarsia; species Diarsia mendica. The sequence continues at coordinate 16,388,829 of OX438902.1, read as the reverse complement.
TACAGCGTGAGCGCCCTCTAGTTAGTGTAGCATCAACAATATAATCAATGTTGCTAATCGAGTACTTATTTACGCCAGGTGGCGTCATTTCTTGCTTCACACGGTATTTTTTCTGAACTTCCCATGCATTATTGTAGGCGATGGTACAAGTAAGTCGTGGGTTCGAATCCAGACAGGCGCACTACTTTGTGTAATTTATTTCATCACCCACTGCTCTCAAAACGGTGAAGGAAAACATCGTGAGGAAACCGGCATGTCCCAAAATATTCGAAGACATATGATTTGTACCAATCCGCATTGGACCCGCATGGTGGATTATAGCCCATCACTCTCCTAAAGAGGAGGGCTGAGGCCCTGCAGTGTGGGAACATTATAGGCTGAAGATAAATGTATCCTGAAAGCCACACAGATAGACCTTGATATCGAATATTTAGATCTCGGTGGTACGTTTCCGTGGGATAACTTCTAACCTCCAAGTGGGCGACAGCGTGGACTAAAATCTAATTAGGAACATTCTATCGATTATACAAAACAATTACCAAAGTACTAACTTTGGTTGTTGTGTATAGATGTCGAAGAAACTATAGAAAGTGAAATAACTTATTGATTTCAACCGATACCGTTTAGCGCCCGTCGTAACTACAATACATTGAACTTCAAGACTCAATGGAGAGGTCGATATCTTACAAATTAGACGGTTTAACATTGTTAATGACCGTTTTCGTACAGCTGTTATACCGCAGAAGTTTGAATTCTAGTCTATTCTGTTCGCCCTGAGATCGATCGGTTTTTATAGGTGTATCAACACTTTGGTGTCTGGAGAATTCTACTTCTAGGGTGATTGAATACCGGATGACAGGCAATGTTGCTTTTCATCCGGTTCTCGATGAGAAATGTTTTTGTCATTGCGAAGCTTTTTTCTTTCCTGACCCACAACCTGGTTCCAAGTATACTTAAGTACCTAAAACATTGAAGTTAACTTTTTAAAGACCAAACTTTGCAAGTGCTAAGTAGCAGTACCCAAGGATATTAAAAAGTTGTAGTATAAAGCCGCAAACTTAATAGGAATTCACTTGATGCTGATAAAATGTTGCTTTAAAAAAAGTAACTTCAGTATGGTTGCACGATAACAAAGAAAGTTATTTTCATGTAAATCATCAGTCAATTGTAATTTGAACGATATAAAACCAAATATCTGGCGCCATACATCCTGTGTTTCTCTTTCAGCTTTCTGAATTAAATTGTATTATTATTACCGACACGGCTCTTGAACGCTCGGCGGAAGAGTGGGGATCGCTATGCTCATCGTACACTTTATGACAAATAAAACGCACACCCCTTTATTAATTATTGGTCGTGAGGTAAGTGCAGCAGGAGTAAAGAACAAATCCCGAGTGACGGCTATGACGCGATGCGCTACGGGCCAATCACTGCACTTTCCCCGCCCCGCGTCTTACTTCATACCACCAAAGGGACCCAATAACTCACTTTTGCGTCAGCGCTCAAGAATCGTGCCGATCATTGTAACAGTTGTCACTGAACTACATTAAGCCGTATCTTGTGTATGGATTGTGTGAGGAATAATATGAAAAAGAAACTGGTAAATGATGCCGTGACGTCTGACAGGGGAGAATGCTTCAAGAAGAAAACGTGTTTTCGCCGACTCCAAGTAGAATGGGACAAGGGCAGTAAGATTATGAACAGTTGTCACTAAACTATACTAACTTATATCCTTTCAGACTTTTACTAAAAATAATCAAATTATATTTAGCAATCGCTTCCTCCCTTTTTGTTTTGGAGGGTAGGAAATCATCAAATGACTCTTCCCGCTCTGGGCAGAGCGGTAGGGAGTGTCAGACTTCTACTGACTAAAACAACCCATGTTCATTCTTAGCCCTTTGTGTCGAGCCGTGGTATCTCTTACAAACAACCCGCAAACCCTATGGGATTACTTCCTCTCTTAAACTAGGTACCTGCTTCCGATATGTATCAAAGACGCAAAAAAATTATATTAAAATAAACTTTTGGTATTCACAAAACAAAAATAGCTAATAAGCAAGTCACTTTCACAAAGTCCCAGTCATTTGAAACTAGGCAGCTCTCGAGTGGTCAATGTATTGGAATATTGCCATAACTTTGCGATATCGACATCCAACTTGATATTAGCATATGACTTCGAGCGTTATTAGCATTTCGTGGAAACGCAACTAGTATTTGGTTTATTGGATAAAGTAGTTCGAAGCCATGTTTTGAAACTGAATATACCTGTTTTCCAATGATTCTGTTAGTAAAACTTAACAAAGTACCTATTTTTACTAATATTATAAAGATGTAGTTTGTATATACGAGGTAATCTCCGGATGTAATGATCCAATTCAAAAAATTCTTAGACTGACAGAATGTTACTTTATTCGAGGTTGCTAAACAAAAACAACAAACAAACACAAAAAACAAACTACAAACTATCATTGTATCATGCATATTAGGCGAGCTGTCGCAATTTTTGCCAGCGGAATCGCGTAAGTATAGGAAGAGCAAAGAAATAATGGATTGTGTTAAGAATGACATGGTTCCTTTTAAAATCTGATGTTCTGTGTGTTTTACATTAATCATTAAAATGTCAATGAACTCTATGAAACCACACAATGAATCCCTACTAAATACTAATAATGCCACAATATTAATAATAAGCTTAGCGATCAAACAAACCAATTAGCAGCAATAATAATTTATTTACAATCCCAACACGGCTTACAGAGAGACGTTGAGGGATGAAAATGAGGTAGTAATCCTCCCTCGGGAACCTATTTATTTATAAATATAAATAACACTGCAATTCATTGCTTTTACTCGCAATAATAATTAATGTGGGCGTTTCAATTATGAATTAATTATAGAGCCGATTAATTTATAGTAATATTTCTGATCCACAGCTAGTATTTATCAGTCATCCTGAAAAAACAACATTATTTTTATCGACCCTCCTTTCACAGGTTCGCTAGAAGAAATTCTCCTAACCTAAAACCTTCTAATTCTTTGAATTCTATCTGGTCCTTTCTTCTTACCTGCTTTAAATAAATAAAGTTTTGAATAGCTTGGATCATCAATTCATCATCTAATCTCAGATTTTTATTTACAACAGTGTCTATTGAGTTTCTTGCCCGTTCTTCTCCATAGATATCTACGCTTTGGATGGGCAACTAGAGTAGTAACTTTCACATGGTATTTTACCATGTGAAAGTACCTAGTAGTTGTAGCGATGCTAGAGTCTCAAGCCATATATGCCTTGAGACTCTAGCTTCGCTTTTTGACATTCAAAAGTGCCTGTAATGGTCTAATTGAAATAAATGTCTTGAGTTTTACTATTCCGTAAATCCATACCAAATGCGAACTCTGGTTGTCGGTCTGTCTGCGTGTTACCTTTTTTTAATATTGGACTGATTGTATTTCGATTAAATTTGCCACACAAGTGATATTAGGACATACATAGGTATATCACTCATTATCCCAGTAAATAAGATTCCTTTTGATAATTTCCTGAAACCGCAGTCAAAGCTAGAACAACATCAACATTATCAAATCTACCAACATTCCTCCCACACAAATGTTGAACCAACTCTAATTCTAGACTCAATAACTGTAATAAAGAAATCGTTATGAAAACAGCAGCCAACGACCTCTGACCTTAAACATTTTCAAACTACACAATAACCAAGGAAAATTAACATTTAACACCACGGAATTAGGTTGTAATTCCAACAGCAAACTGTCAAGAATTATTAGCTACAATTTTTGTTGTAATAAAATAAGCTGTTTGACAAAGGAGATTTGAATAATTAGTAGGGACGTTGCGTCTTCCGCTAAGCCTTAAAAATGCTTACTTTTTGATTATACGTAGGTACTTTGGTGAAGACTTTACCATCTTGTTTCTATAGGATTAAACCGTCGACGGTGAATTAAATCTCGCCAGTGATTAAAATGTACAGCTTTAAACTGCAGCGCTTAAGCCGATTGGAAAATTGTTGAAAAATAAAGTTTGAGCTTTTATTGACGTCGCTTTTTGTTGTGAATGTGGGTTTAACACGAAGCTGCACTTGACAGTAAAATGGTATATTATATGTGACCTTTATATATGTTAGGAATTTAGAAAATATAATTATATAACCAGAATAAAAGAGCTGTCAAACCACAAATTAACACTTGAAGTTCTTACCGCGCTAATCCATTTAAAACTCAACACATATTAAGTAGGTAAATAATGGAAGTGTATAAGATACTAACATTAAATCCACTACAATAGGCAGTAATTAAAAATACCAGCCAAGTGCGAGTCAGATTCGCGCATGAAGGGTCTGTACCATGATTGTAAAGACCCCCTTTTTATTATTTGTTGATAAGTGTAGCAGCAACATAAATACACACTCAGTGAAAATTTCTACTCTCAACATAATACGGTTCACTAGATACAGCCCGCTGACAGCCAGACAGATGGACGGACAGCGGATGCTTAATACTCGTAATAGGGTCCTGTTGGTTACCCTTCGGCTACGGAACCCAAACACCTAACAAAAAATCAACGGCTTCCTCTATCCCTTTATTACACAAACGGATGTACCGTTCTTATACTTATTGAGATATTTCAATATACGGCTGTAAAAAAGAAAGGAAATGCTCATCAAGGGCTCCTGAAGGCACAATTGAATTTGGGACCCCATGGAGGACACACGAAACACGAGAGCGATGAACACTTTCTTTTGTTCTGCTACAGTCAACAAGGCATTCAAGTGATGCCTTCAAACTGAAAGAGAATTTTGTACAGGGCTGACGCCCCGGGGAATCGAAAGTTAGATTTTTTTCTAATGAAGTTGTAAAACGATATTTGAGCATTTAAATTGTAATGGGCTTGCTAAAGTAAATACGATATCTTGAAAGAAAGAAGATTAAAATGATTATTTTTCGCTGGTACCTTCATGATGTGCTGCATACGAAATGACAAAAAAAAACAATAAACATACATAACACATAAATACATAGTTTACAAATTGCAAGGCGTGACTGCAAACAACATGATTATATACAATGGGGAAACCACAGCACAGTGCTGGTTTTCAGTGGTCAGCCGTGAATAAACTTACGAATGCCAAGAGCACAATCTTTAACTTCATATTGATACCAATATCCAAAAATAAAACAGACAACTCAAAAAACCCACGATTGTATAATCAAAACGACTTAAATTATTTACAAAACTTCTGTCCCCATCTCAGGACAAAAACTTTTGAGAATATCATCCTTAAAGGATACTGGCACTCCAAAATATCATAAACAATTATCGGTAGTTCATCGTATCTTTGAAGTAAAAAAGTTTCTCATACCAGCCCTGTTCAAGGCCATACCCGCGGGCATAGCAAGCAAAATTGTTTAAATATTTAATGAAATAAAATGTTCTATGTACAACGAAAATCCCTAAAAATGCTTTATGAAGAAAATATTTTAAGCCAACGACATAATTTGTAACGCAGGTGAACGTTCAAGAAACTCATTCACAAAACTGCCACGTATCCGGATTTCACCGGTATTGACCGGATTTTGATCGGCTAGTCGTATTGAAATGAGTTTCTTGATCGGAAAAGTTCGTGATCCGCTCGGGAAACAAGTTCAAAATGGTGGTGGAAGGGTATTTCATTATGATTTTATTTAGGTTTATAGTGAACTCATCTAACTTCGTGCATTTGTGCACTCGTACAGCCCTATGATACCGCTCAAACCAAATATAACCGAATTAAGCGAATCACAGAATTAGATGAGTTCACCCTATATGTGATTATATGTCAGTACCTAGATGTAATGAATACCTATAATTTTCACAACCTGGGAATGAAAGCTGTTTTGAAACGTTTTACTTTTTGTAAGCATACATCAGTATTAATTTAGAAAACGTTAAGCAAAAGACACTAGGCCTTCCTTATTATAATGATGTTATACTGAAATAATCAGCCTTGTAGCGCGACTGCTAAACAAGAGATCCTGGGTTCGATTCACAGGTCTAACATAATTTTTATTAGGTTTTTTCACCAGTTTTCTCAGTAGCATCCACAAAATCTGGATTTGTGCTCGGTTGGTGGCAATAGGCTCACCCCTATTGCATAAGACTTAACGTTACTCTAACGAAATGTGAATGCGAAATGTGAAAGTACTATTTGAGTGCACATTTGCCTAACCTTTCGGAGCTTAGAGGCATGATGTTATGTATCATCATTTGCCTAGCCTTTTCCCAACTATATTGGGGTCGGCTTCCAGTCTAACCGGATGCAGCTGAATACCAGTATTTTACATGGAGCGACTGCCTATCTGACCTCCACAACCCAGTTAGTACTAGGTAATACGATACCCTTTGGTAAGACTGGATGTCAGAATTTCAGGTCACTGACTATCTGTAACTACTGCCAAAGATCTATATATTACAGCCGGGACCAACAGCTTAACGTGCTTTCCGAGGCACGGAGGAAACTCGGTATGTCGGGCGGTCACCCATCCACAGACCGACCTAGGCAAGCACAGCTTCGACCCGAGTGGCAGTTCTTATTAAGCCACGAGCTCCTCAGCATGATGTTATGTATGTCATGCTAAAATACATGTAAATTGCAAAAGAAAGTAGGTATTCATATCCAAATTCCTACACCTACAAACTACGGAACCATTAAAAAATTCCATAATTTCATTCATATTTCCATTATTATTTTTGTCATTAGTATCAATTCTTGGTAAAACTTACACTGTTCGTTAGTAACACATTACCCAGCTTTGATTACTTCGAAGTTAACTTGCAAACTCACTGACCGACAAATAAACTTTGTGTGTAGTCATTTCGACGCTAACCAATCGCAATTTACTTAATTGCTGTTTTACGTAGCCTCCGTTTATTGGCGATTGAATATGTAAATACGTCATTGATGACGTCCTTTTGGTTTTTATTTTACCAAGGATTTTACAAGTACATAAACGCGTATAAATATAATATCATGCCTGATTGACGGAAACGCGACTGCTGAATATGAGGTCCGAGGTTCGATTCTCGGGTCGGGCAAAGAGATAATAATAATATGTAAATGGTTTTTTCATCAGAATTTTTTTAGTAACGATTTGTGCCTGGTTAATGGCAATAGGTTCGTCCCCTATTATTACATGGGACTTACAACATTACTGGTGAAATACGGGTATATTTTTTAACACCTCTGGCAAACCCCTCGGGGATTACAGGCGTGATGAATTTCACAGGCTACCCTGGCTATTCCCCATTAAGCAACAACCCGCAAAATAAATCAATATGAAGCCAGTAAACCAATTAAACGTACACCACCAACTTAAACCGATAATCTATACTTCTATATCTATACTAATCTATACTTCTATACTAATATTATAAAGAAGTAAAGTTTGTGTGTTTGTATATTTGTTAAATTGTAAGGGGTAATCTCGAGATCTACTGAACCGATTTTAAAAATTCTTTCACCAATAGAAAGCCACATTATTGCTGAGTGTCATAGGCTACTTTTTATCCCTGTATTCCCACGGGAACGGGATATACGCGGGTGAAACCGCGGGACGTCTGCTAGTTACGGGTATAAAGGGGACAAAGTGACCGTCCGACAACCGTCCGGCAATAAGGTAACCATTCGACACGGTAATCCGGCAACTGACAACTTTACACCGGCCGCATGTCATACGGGATTATTTCAGAATTAAGCCCTCAAATATGGGGATTGGGGACTATCTAAACAAGAATTGGCTTTGCCACTTGCGATAACGTAGGATTAAAAACGCTTTTGTTACGTAAATACACATTGTTTGATATTTCATGTGGTGACATTTGAAGACTCTTTTTCACTTTAGCTTTGTACTTATTAAAGCATCACGTTTGTATTCTTGGAAAAAATGTACAGTAATAGTGTACAGCTCTTCCACATTTTGACATGGGCATTTTTTTTAATAGAAGTCGGACCTATTTTATTTTATCGTCTATTTCACTCATCATCATATCATATCATATTATATATCATATTATTGTTTGAAATAAAACAAACAGATCTAGTAGAGTGTATGTTTCATTGCGCACTAACAGTAAAATAATTAAACGTAAATGCCGAAAAAACACCAAATACTACAGATATACCTACAGATGCGTAGTACTGGCAACCCGGTGCGTGGTGTATAAATGTGGACGAGGCAAAACGAGTATGTAAAGGTCATAGCAGGTGGCGTTCACTAATGGTTAGTTGTTGCGAATCCCCATGGGAAAAGTGCGTGAGTTTATACTATATACTAAATAATACTTTAAGTACAGTCGATAAAAGTAGACTATACACCAACAATACCGTAAGAAACATCGAAAAAATCCACCCTATAACAGTTCAGCCTCTCTGAAAACCCCATTAATAATATAATAACGCGATCCACTAACCCTACAATATTATATCTTATAGACATTTGACAGCTACTTTACACCGCAAGATATTCTGCGGCACGACTCCGTGACACGTCCCAGAGCTAAATATTCCGAGTTGGGTCGAGTTGGGCACTGATCCAAATATGCAGCTATATTGACAATAACTGTCATAACGGGACGTCCCGTGTCGTGTGAACCGACCTTTTCAGAATTTGTGGTACTTTAGCTTTGGTAATGGTTGGCACAAGAGGTCTGATGGCGTGTGGTTAAGACAACGTGCTTGTTATATCTGATTTAGATGGGGATTCGATATTTTTGGGTATGTATTCAAACCCGATTTGGTTAGGTATGCTGATAAAATTTAATGTGAACTAGCTTTGATAACATTCTTTTCAACACACTTGCTCATAAAGTGGCTATAATTTCACCGCAATTAGGCACTTAATGACACCTATAATCAAACTGTGACTTTTTCATTGCTATTATTCACTAGTGAGTTATAGGGTTTTTTTAAATTTTATTTGTTGAGTTGCTACGTTCATACAAAAGTTTCAATACAAAAAAGATCGTGTTCAATAGTAAAAATAAATTAATCTACTTAGTGCTTGCTCATTTCTTGCAATTTTGAATTTAAATAGATAATTTCAACTTGTACGTTTTTATTAAATGAAACTTTCACTCAAATAATATAACTTTTATTTTCTCTGTAACAAAGAAAACTTTTTCCTCATTTTATACGTGGCTAAAGCTCTATCGCGCTCATTCATTTAGTCTATGGCCGATCGCCATTGTTACAGTATGACCATTTTAAGTGTGAATTTCATGGTGGCGCCACTGGTAAAGAAGATTTTCTTCACAAGTGTGTTGAAAAACGTCGTATGATACACGTGTGTATTGATGATTACCGTCCTCGGCTTTCTTATGACCCTCACCTAACGGCTCGGGTCTCAATGGCGCCTCAGCGGTAATCACCAACGTTACACACTTGTACCATAATGTACTATTGTCGATTCAGATATCACTGAATAACATAGCATACATAACATGAAAAGTTATATACAGGTTGTACCATTAGGACATCCATTTTTCGCCAGTTTTGGGTAAGTGTAATAGCTAGGGGGCGATGCTATTGCCATCAGCCGGGCACATATCCAGACTCCCTTGCTGCTACTTCCAAATGGAAGCCAATTAACAAAGAAAAACAAAAAACAATAAGATTCTCGATAGCGTCATTGTTAATGCAATTTTAATGATAAAATATTTCCGGTATGCTTTTTATTACCTATATTTCCATTACACTCAAAAGACCACAAGAAGGCTTCAAAACACGGGCATTCCATGCAACACTAGTTCATCACAACTAAAAATTCACCTCATACATGCTGACTCCACATCATTTATCATTCCTTTTGGTCCAAAAGGCTTTCCCGTTTATGTAATTGCTCAACCATTTCGAAAGAAATGGCCGAAACTAAGTCATTGGTAATGGAATGTACGCTCGGATACATGGCCTGAGGTCCGGTAAGCCTCCCGACCCTCCCTTCCCTCCCGGTATTGTTGAGCTAGTGAAGGATTATCCTAACAACTGAACGGAGACGAATCATGTACAGGTATTTGTTGCCGAGGAACTGGCTTTTAATAACATATAACAGGTTACATTACGACCGGGTATAGTAAGGTGAAGCATACCTCTGCACTATCTTAGTAAATCCATAGTGATCACTGTTATGTTTTCTAACCGACTTTAAAAAGGCATGTATTTAAACTGTTATCTTTATATTCCCTTTTTTCTAACAAAATATTTTAAAGTTACACCAAAAATACTGACTTGCACACAAATTATGCACACTAAAGAAATCAAATTTAGTATCCTTTTTAAAGGCATTTGCAGAACTCTTTTACTAAACGAATAACTATTATCAAAATAGTATATCTAATAATTCTTTAGTCTAACAAACATTTTAAAACTTTTTTAAGGAAAACCTACACCTGATTTACTTTTAGGAACATCGAACGTTTATTCTAACTGACAACACCGCTCGCCATTTTCTCGTTCCCTCTGTCACTCATACATGCAACGCATGTACTCCATCGACTCCATGACGCGCTCGCTTCGCTCGCATATTAAATAACACTAATATCTTCTGTCCCCGAAGTGCCGGGCCTCCGCCGGCCTCCTTCGTCGGCCTACGGCCCGGTGCCCATGCCGCCCATAAAGGACACTGTCGCGAGACGGTCGTATTAGATATCAGTTTTAGAAATTCCGTAGTAAGATTGTACAATTTAGAGTGCAAGTTAGTATTTTTGATAAGCAATTAATATTTTTGTTTTACAAATCATATATATCCGATGTAGTAACTACATTTTTGGTGTGAATTCGATAAAAAAGGACATCTCGTTTTGTGTGATTTTTTAGACTTTTTTGTAGGACATGTTTAGTTAATCAATTGGTTTTTTTGCACAGCATTCATTTTTCTGGTATGCATTCAGTTAATTAGTGGAGTTACCTAGTGTGCTAAAAAATTAAACAGATGTGCATTTAAATATAACCCCTTTAAAAATAGGAGGATGCTACGGATTACACTAGCATCTTTCTTTTTCGTTAAGTGAAAAATACTTTCGGAAGTCGGTGGCAAAAATGTCAATGAAATCAACAAAAGTCCAGTGAGTTTATTTTGGAAGTCAGTTTGTTTTGCTCAAAAATGTTTATACGCTAATGTAATAGTGGTATTTTACGCTTAAGTAAGTAAGAGTTTGGCTTGACGATATCGGCAAATTCACAGCAAACACTTGAATAATAGACACACAGAGCCGAAAAATATGGCAGCAGAAAGCGGAGGCCTAAACCCAGCAGAAGGTGAAGAACTTAAGTAACCCTTTGATGTTTAAGCGTAAATGTGGCTTTGATTACACAAAGTTTCTTCATTACTTAGCAAGTGCTAAGTCTAACTCCCCAACTTTATTTTTGGCCCCCTGTTCCAGAGGAACTCGCTAATCCTACTTTCCAGTTCATAAAAAAACATATTCCTACTTTCCAGTTCAGAAAAAACAAGTCCCATGTATGAGTGAGTGAGTCATGGTGAGTCTATTGCGCGACTGCTGTGCATGAGGTCCTGGGTTCGATTCCCGGGTCGGACAAAAAGTGTTATTGGGTTTTCATTAGGAATTTCCCAGTAGTAGCCCGGAGTTTGGAAGTTGGCGGTGTAGGGGTGCCTCGGAAAGCACGTTAAGCCGTTGGTCCTGCGCCTGATCTCTCTCCGGTCGTGTCGGATTGCCGTCCCGTCCCATCGGACTATGAGAGAAAAGGAACAGAGAGTGCACCTGTGCCTGCGCACACACTTGTGCACTATAATATCTCCTGCGCATCAGGCTAATCTCCGCTAAGATTAGCCGCCGTGACCGAAAGCGGTCAGGAGGACTATTAATTGCCATCAATCGACCACAAATCAAGACTCCGTGACTGCACTGAAAAAATCCTGATGGAAAAACCCAGTAACACTTTGTCCGCCCTGGGAATCGAACCCAGGAGGTCATGCACAGCAGTCGCGTTAGCGACCACTAAACCAACGAGGTAGTGGGAGGAAGTTTCTTTAATATGTAGTAAATGATGCTGTGCCATTGTCAGGCTGGCTATTCCGACTTTTCAGATCGCAAAACTTAACTTAAATACTAAACAGTTAGTGGTGGGTGTGGACCCAACACGAATTTATTTACCCACATACTTAGTACATTTTTAAATCCAAACATGGCCTAATACCCAACTTTCCAACCAACATAGTCCAACATTCCCCCACTCATTCCTCTTTGAGAATTTCAAAGAGCTTCGTTTCTAAACGCCCACGCCCTGTATACAGGCCGCCATTGAAAGCAGCAATGATTACTTTCCGAAACACTCTGTATGTGCTTAATGACAGCTGTTTGTTTTAGCCCTAATGCTTTTCTGATTCAACTTTAGCATTTAGTAGATAGAGAGTGGGTTTGGATGACGTCATATTTTGTTTGACCTGTGGGTAGCTGTTTTATCTTTGTCTCTCTCTTTTATTTTGTTCTCTTTTGCCCCTGCATTAAGTTGGTAATGCGTTAGCACTTTCAGTTACACACTGATGTGATATTCTTTATCGCAATCATAAGTAAAGTTCTAACAAGGACATAGTAAAAATCCATTTTTTTTAAGACTAACCTTTTAAGTCGTAATTTTTTTGCGGAATTTTATCAGCAGACCCTTTTAACTGGTATTCTAGGGATACATAAAAAATAACTAACTTTGGGAGGCCACTATATTGTAATTAGAATGACTTTACTTAGGTAACCATGCATTGTACAAATTAAACGTGTATTCTGAGTTTCAGCTCAATCGGTTGTGAAAAGATGGTTTAAGGCAAAAATTGAGCTGCAATATTTGACCTATACAAACATACAAACATTGCAAGTTAAATAAAACCCCACTCCCCGAACTTTATATTGTAGTAGCAAAGTAAGAGCAAAAATGTTACAGTCTGGTTTTTAAAGCGTCACCTACAGCTCATCACGCATTCTATTTTTTTAAATAACGTTTCAGATTATTTAATAATCCATTTTACAACTAAAATAATATATTATAAAAATAAAAAAGGGCTAAAACCCTTACACCCACATTAAACAAACGATTTATTTTTTTAAACCTCCAATTAAACCCCACTTCAAAATCCTACAAAAAACAACTGCTCACAAACTCAGCGAGGTTTCCAGTTACATAAATTAAATCCCTCAAATACAACCTCTATGTTTAAGACAAATAGAATTTTCTTTCGTAAACAAAGAAGTATAAAACACACGGCTGAATTGTTAACACGATCAGTTACGTCGCTGTGACCCAACACGTTTGGACGTAAACTTAGTGTTTTACTAGCTGTATTTTAACTGGGAGGTCATTGGATCAGTGTAGGCACGGATGCTGAACTGGGTACCAGGAAATACGAATATTAAAAACAGAGCGTTAGAACTGACGTAATCTATAAAATATATGCATATATGACTATATATGACTCCTCAACGCCCATCCCAAACCCTTGTACCTACTTAGAAAGCTGAAATTTTGCAAAAGGTTTCCTTTTATAATGTAGACAAGGAAGAACGAAGTATTTTTCGAAGTTCGACCCCGAGAATTGAATAGGGGATGAAAGTTTGTATGGAAAATCTTCATTTTCTCAGACGTTCTGCTATACAGACCATCTCTGATAGCTTTGCTACATGGACATTTTGCTAAGTAGACTTACTGCTCATTAGACATTTTGCGCTGTTGGACATTTTGCTACTTAGACCTTCTGATCAGGAGGCGTTCCTTGCCTCGTAGCCCTTGCGCCGAGGCCGCGGTATCTCTTTTGAACAATCCGCATTCCCGACGGGACCCGCCCTACATTATTAATTTCATTACAATTTACAAGCTAAGAAAAACTTCACCCCTCTCAACGGGACATTAATGAAGTTAATGACAACTGGTAATACATAGTTTAATTTGAAAGGATATCAAACTAACTTCAAACTTATCTTATTACTCAAATAGACGTGATAGTAAAATCATAATTATGTAAATTAAAGGGGGAATCATACCTATATTACAACATTATGACATAAATGTTAAGATTATGTGCGAATCTGTGTAAATGATTAATACAGTAACGGCTTTATAAAAGTGCATCTGTTATATTATGTGTTAAATACAATGAAACATCTCACGTTAAAAATTAAGAATATTTTCCTCCTACAAAAGTAAGAACTTAAATGTGATTTTAAGTTCTTACTTTTAAATAAAGAAGGCCAGCTTTAAAATAAAGAAAAAGAAGAAAATACGTGAACAAGGCCGCCTTTTTCAACAATACTGCATAAAAACTCTTTAGTTATTTTTTCCTTTTTCAAATCAAAAGTTGGCTAGATCGTGGTTGGATTTCTTAATCGCTCTCTTCGTCACCGATGAATAGGAATAAATCTTTGAAAGAAAGTGTAAAAAAGAATTTGCGTAACAATGAAAAGTGTTTGTACTTAATTAATGTTATTAGTCTTTCATTTTCAAGCTTCAGTTTTTCAGTTAAGGATCAAACTGTTTGTAAGATAAAAAACGATTGACGTGCTATTGAAATTAAATTTAATTATGTGATTGAAAGGGATTAATATGTTTGGAAGGTTATTGGTGATTTTTAGCACTAGAAGCAAGAGCTCTAAGGTTTATCTGTAAACTGAAAGTTCGACTGAAAAAAATCTCGTATCGGTCGTGGTAATCATCACCTTCCTGGACTACAATTTTCCCATTCAATTTGAAGTCAGCGCAACACGTTTTCTTTTTTTATTCTCCCCGCGTCACGGTATCACTGACAAGTGATACCGTGACGCGGGTGGTATCACGCGGGTGGTGGTGGTGGTGGTGGGTGTGGGGGTGTATCATTCACTCCATTCTCCTTCATAGTTATTCCTCACGCCATTCATCTTTGGTTTGACTTTCCTCTCTCTCTCCATCAATCAACATTCATTTCCAGCACCTTAATTTAGTCCTGGGATACTCACTCTTCTCATTAAGAAGGTTTTATTTACACTTCGAGTCAAATAACCAACTATTTTACGATCCAATTAGGTGCTTTCTAAGTGAAATAAAAGTTTAAACTTCGCCAATAATCAGTTTTAGTGTTACATAAACGCTGAAATTCAACTAAATATTTAGACAATCAAGATCACAATTAAGATACGGGAATATCTTAAATTAGTTACGTCGCCAAACGTTGTTAGGTGAAACCGGAGACATGATGTAATTGTGACGCTCCAGTACCCAGGGGGTCTCAGGATAGTGGTAAATGCTAATCCTTTAACTAATTCCATCATAACTGGTGCGTAGTTTTGACTATTACATAACATAACGTCACGCCTGTAATCCCGAAGGGGTAGGTAGAGGTGTACCTAATAGAACACCCATATTTCGTCATTTATATTTAAGTCCCATGTAATAGGCGAACCTATTGCCATCAACCGAACACAAATTTAGACTCCGTTTCTATTACTGAGAAAGTCCTGATGGAAAAACCGAAGACCAATTTTCCCGACCCGGGAATCGAACACAGGATGTCATGGTAAGCAGCCGATGTTGCAACCATTAAACCAATGAGACAGAGGTCAAAACTAAAACGGCGTAGAAAAACATCTTGACATCACTTCGCAATACTGCATAGTAAGTTGTTCAGTTTCCAAGAAGACTTAATATTACGATCCTTATTTCTTAGAGCTTAGAGCTTATTGCTTAGTCAAGATAATAAGCTTCTTTTCTAAAATGTTCCGAAGATCAAGCAGTTCCGGGAAACTGATGTTATTAGTGGCATCCTATTCTACGGAAAGGGATTTTTTCCGACAAAGTCAATTATATACGTAGATAAATAAATAATGTATGGCTCAGTAAAGCTGATTAGCTTTGAAACGGGTAGGTAAATAATTGTTTTGTGGGTAAATTTGTAGGTATTTTATCTTAGTTCTTTGTTGAAAATAAGGTAAGATCTATATTAATATTACAAATGCAAAAGTTACTTACGCAAAAACTAGAAACTAACGCGTTTAGTTACGCAAAAACTACTAAACGGATTTGGCCCACAGACAGTTTACCACATGGATTAACGTAAAGAATACTTTTTCTCCCGGTACCTAGTACGATCCCGTGAGACAACTACCGAACCCCGGGCATGAGTTAGTATAGTAAATTTTGATACAAGTGCGGAAAGCTTATTGCATTCGAGGCAGATTGAACACCCGATCCGTAAGGCGAGGGTGTTCATGGGGTCGAGAAATGCAATAACAAATTCCCACGTGTATCAAACGACGTTTTTCAATAAAGAAATTAACTAAAAACGTTATGTGTTTTTGTCAACAAATTTGATGAGACTATGATTAAATTTACTTTTTTTCCGCGGTTTGATTTCGCCAGGTTGAAAAAGGAGCAAAGGTATAAAGACACCAAACAGCCTCACAGGAAAAATATAAAAATCAAATATTTTTTAATTAAGAACACAAAAAAATGTTTACTTGTTCATGAAAGTAAATAATTGTTTAAAATATTTACGTTTATTAGTAGTATTCTTTTTACAAACACAATTTAAATATTCAAAAAATATTTACGCTGTAAAGACGCAGATCAAAATGACGAGATTAAAAATAAAACCGACTTCGACAAAAATAAAACACAAAAAAGTGAAAAATAAAAAATCAGCTTCTGAAGTCGGTGACTTTTGTTTGTTTGATTTCATGTTTTTGCCACCGACTTCTGAAGCTGATTTTTTATTTTTCACTTTTTTGTGTTTTATTTTTGTCGAAGTCGGTTTTATTTTTTGTAAAAAAGTTTTTATTTTTCACTTTTTAGTGGTTCACATGTGCTTACCCCTTCACAACGTACCGGCGTGATGTTATGTTATGAACTGGTCAATAGACAGTCATGAGATTTCAGCAATCCCAGTCCATTTGCTATCATTAATTGAGGAGTTCCGTTGCCTATCTCCGAAGTTCTTCATCACCTTTGTAGTGAGTACAGGCGTGATATTATGTTGTGTGATGGCGTAAACAATGCTTAGATATGCTATAGCAACAATCGCGGTTAATCTGCTGTTATTTATTGAAGAGTTCCCCCGATTTCTACAAGATCCCATCATCAGATATTGAAATGGTGACAATGGGACCACACGGGAAGCACCAGCTTTCAAATGAAAAAAGAATCAAGAAAAACAGTTCACCCAGTCGCAAGTTATGAGCGGACAAACATTAAAAAAAAATATATATATACAGTCGAATTGATAACCTCCTCCTTTTTTTGAAGTCGGTTAAAAAAAACACGCCTGCTCTATAATAGTCGGTGGTGTTTTTTTTTTAAATTTCTTATATTTTAATCGAATTACCGCATGCGTGCTGTAATCTTATTACCGCACGCGTGCGAAATATGTTGCATGTCGAACCTAATCGTAGTGCAATAAGAGATAGTTTTCGAGGAAGTGTATTGAAAAATTATATTCTAGGTAGCGACAACACTTGTCGATGCTGATTTGCCTGACCACTTCTTTATTTGATACAAAAACAGGTAATTTTTACAGTTTTAACAATATGTTTCAGGAATATTATTATTTATTACATGAAGGGTGGTCTTGAAACCATATATTGATGACTGACACCACTTTCAATCAAAAACGTAAACACCGCCACCTATAGACATAAACTAGTAGAACGTTTGCCAATACGTAACAAACCCTTGACCCAAAAAAATGCAAAAGTTTGCCCTGTATTTTGAGAAGTTTCCATTCGCTCATTCATAGAGCTTTCTACCAAGATAGATACTAGATAGTACCTTCCTTCACCTCGATCATTTAACCAGCCCAAAATAACCGACAAAAACATATACTCACGCTAATAACATACGAAACATCAGAAATAGTCGTATGGCCTCAATAAATCAAATACAAAATGACAAATTGGTCCCACCATAGCTCCATACGCAGAAACTCTGTGAAACAAAAGCAAAGACGTGGAGCGAATCACTCAAACGTGATGACAATATGGCTCATTAATCACTGGAACTGAGTCGGCCTTAACGTATTAATAAGACCAGCTATCGGCTGCATATTTAATAATAATAATAATAATATTCCACAACTATCACACAACGCCATCTAGTCCCAAGCTAAGCAGAGCTTGTGTTATGGGTACTAGACAACTGATAAACATACTTATATATTTCTAAATACATACATATTATAGATAAATTACACCCAGACACAGAACAAATGATCGTGCTCATCACACAAACATTTGTCCTGGGTGGGAATCGAACCCACGACCTCCGGCATAGCAGTTAGGGTCACTAACCACTAGACCAACAGGCCAGTCAATATTTAGGTCTCTGTGATCTTCTTCTTTATCGTGCCGTAAGCGCCTGCTTAATCCAACCTCTTCTGAGCACTTGAGTAGTCTTTGAAACGATCCCGTGGATTTTTAATAAAAGAAAAACCTTACAGCGGTTTAGTAATTTTTTTAGCACAATCACTATCACCCAAAGATATAATAAATAAATTCTGAAAAATTATGAATGTTTGTAACGAGTTATATTTTTTCTAAAATCGACGTTACGAAAAACGTCAAAACTCGTGCTAGGGCCTTTTCTCTATCGTTATTAGTGTATTGCACGTACACACACATAAACTTGCACTAACTCTTGCACCAGGTAAACATACAGACAAAAGTGAGAAAGATGCGAGAAAATTTAAATAAAAAATACTCGTAGATTAGCAATTCCGATCGTGTACGCAACTCTATATCTCCTTCATACTCTGTTATCCAAACTGTCTCAGCCACTAACAAACAGATGACTTTGCCAGTTGTTTCCGCTAAACTCGTCTTAACACCACACTAATATCTAAACCACGGAAACACGGACTAATTTGATTCTAAGTCAAATAAGCTGGTTGAACCGATTGCTTGATCCTTTGTTCTTGTTCGTCGGTAAACTTCAAAGTTTATACTACCAGGATGATGTTATCATTAACTTTGATATTTAAGTTTAATAATTTAATCAGTTATTCACTTGGTTAGTTTATTCGGAGCCCCGGAACAAATTATCGTAAAATCTAATTTTTGAAAATAGCCAGACTATAAAGAGCTTGGCTATTGAGAAGACGATAAATGAAGAAGTATGGGAGAAGAAAATATGTTGTCGAACTCTAATAAGCATAAGAGTAAAATAGTGACGATGGTAAAATAAAATTAAGTAGTCATTACAACTACAAGGTGTAAACGGACCCTTTACGAAGCCTTCAACAACATATTGCTGGCAAAAAAGTTTTCTTGTTTTTCGTTGTTAAATTATACTATAAGGTAATACTCAGTGTAACGCATCTAGCATCAATATTGTACAGATAGATGCATTGAATAGAATGGGATTCATGGAAGTATTTAAAGTAAAGATATAAAACTAGACACAACCAACTCATCCTGACTTTGTTGTTTTTATTACATCCTCATGTAGTTCTCACCTAAATCAGATATTATGAGAAAATTCCCTATGGAACATAAGTACATTACTCAGATTACATATTTTTCTAAAACTCACACACAACCCAATCAGATAAAGTAGTTCTTATTAGCACTAAGCAGTGTTAGAGGTCTCATATAAGTAGCCGAGTAACTACAACAAACTTTTGTAATAAATATGGAAAGAAAATAAAACACCCACAGATTGTACCGACTGCAAAACAAAGGCTGACGTCATCGTTACGTCATATAAAGTTCTGCAACAGAATCTGTCCATTAGATAATTACGTTTATTAGATGAGTACGAAGGACTTTTTATAGATGCTGATCGATCTTGTATAATTCACATTTTTCGGTTAGGTTTATAGTATGATACTAATCAGTCGATGTTAATAATTAAAACTAATATGGACATAATTATATCTGTTTGATTCCTTGAAGGAGTTTGTGACCTTTTCGGTCGATCTGCAGGTTAAGCCGCGCTTGCCTGGGTATACCATGGATCTAGACTACCTAGACTTTGTTGAGGCCATAGGACATTTTATATGTCTATAAAACAAGCCGGGGCAGCTGACAAAAACTAGTACAAAATATTTGGTCCTAACATGACAAAATATTTGTAAACCTAATCTCCTACAAACAGCACAAAACTAAATACATCACGACATATTAAAATGTATTTTAAAACCATTTTTCTCCGAAGCAGTTAACATCATTATTCAGACTCCAAAGCAAAGCTTTTAAACAAAATGTTTCAAGAAGACACATTAATACAACCGCAAACAGCTTTCGTAAAAAGCTTGCATTTAAAATGCGCTATAAAAAGCTCCTATTTACTGTGTAAGTCTACATATACCTCACTCATAAACCTCACTAGTAAGTACTTATAAAATATAGGGTTGAGCCTAACGAGTCGAGTTAATGAGCTAGGGTTGTACTGCGCATGTCGGCCATTTTATCTTTTAACCTTCTGTTCGGTACCTAGCCGAAATCGTTGGAGACTTTATCTGACTTTCTATTAACTTTTACTTAGTAATCTGTTCTGTCCATAGCTGTACGTTTTGTGCCCAAATCGGTTCGTCTCGTGGAGTGCCCTTGATCTAGTTGGCTCGATATTGCTCGGCAGTCGGTACAGTTCCCTAGATCTGTGACCAGTATTGAAATAGAGCTAGTTTTAGTATTCAGTTATTCCTTTTGGAAAATATTTTACCTTTCATGTTTTTGTTTGTGCTGCTCTGCCAAAAGTTTTGTAGATGAAATGTGCACTTGGTGAGCTATTGCGTTAATAATATAGTTAAATGCCAGGTGTAGGTAGATAATATAATAATATAGTATCCGTCCGTTATTCTAGATTTGGTCAATTAATATATGGATCTACTAAAAACACCCACAAGAAAATAATATTGCACGTAACGTATTTTAATCACTTTAATAATCAAACATTCTCCATTGTTTTCCGTAAATAAGGCAACAATTTATGAAGAAAGAGTCATTTCTAAAATGTCTACATCGTAAAAACATTATTAAATAAAATATAGGTCAATCAAAAACAACGAAATTATCCCAAACAGTAATTAGACAGCCCCTGAACCCATTCCTCTATCGATCCTACATAGTTTGTCATTAAGGCGTCGCCGTTGAGCCAGGCTAAAGAATTCACCAAGTAGTGCCGATGTATAATATTAACGGATAATTAGGG
Source organism: Diarsia mendica (assembly GCA_949316265.1). Lineage (NCBI taxonomy): Eukaryota > Metazoa > Arthropoda > Insecta > Lepidoptera > Noctuidae > Diarsia > Diarsia mendica. The sequence continues at coordinate 16,367,665 of OX438902.1, read as the reverse complement.
ACTCATTATGACAGGCCATAATCTTTATTAATTGCTGAATAACGCTGTTAGTGGAAATAGCAAAAAGAAGAGATAAAATGTGTAAGGGTAGGAATTATTGACAAGAAGTAAATGGTACACTAAAAATCATTTACATTATAATTATGCTTTCTGCATTACCGGCATTGCTTCGTTGGATAGCAATTTTACCTACACTTGAAAAATCCTGGACCACAATATCCGTGGATTACAAGAGATGAATGAAACAGCTGGCCTGTGTCCAGCTGTGAGATGACAAAGGCAGACAGTAACTAACCTGGACAACTTTTATTTTGCAATGAAAACAAAAACGATATTTTTAAAAAGCCTATTTCCATGCAGAAATACGATACGACAACCAAAATAAATGGAATCCAGTCAAACTGAAACCCTAAAATATTACTTATCTTAGGCAAAAAATGAGGCCCGACTACCAGGAGACCAGAAGCTACAGTAGGTACAAATAAAATACCGAAACAAAGAGAAAATAAACTTCCATCCCTGGCATCATACATTTCTTAGCACGTAGGCGTTTACTGAAGAAAATATGGAAGTTTTGGCGTGAGGCCTTGCGGGAAACAATCTAAATCACCGTATCTGCTTACCCACTTAGCGGGTTATGGGAAGATAATGATATAGTGGCGTCATTTTGAGACACGCGATACTGAGCTGATGTTGATAAGTACGTCTTTCAGTGATTTTGTGATTAGTAAGATATAAAGTCGAATAAGTTAGGTTAATCAACATTGTTCCAATGCACAACTGAATCTGTAAGTTCTGACAAGTTTTTTCCCAACAACGTACAACGTTGGGAAATTTAATTTAACGTTTATTAACTCCATCATTTTTTACTATTGAATTCATATCAATGGAATGGAATTATTGGAATTTAAACTTGTTTGAAGTCGGATTCATAAAAAAATACTAGTATCCTTTGCAATTTTAAAACGATACAAGGAACTGAATTAAATTAACTTTTCTACCATTGCAACTTAAAATCGTCGAATTCCACACTCGTACTTCACAAAATTAAAAACATATCAAAAGCTTTTTAACAACATTTCATGAAACAAGGTAGGTACTCTTTTCCTTTTAAAACTATATCCTTAATTAAACCGAACAGCATTTAAATCGTCCATAAGTTCTATAAACTGAAATGAAAATCAAATGTTTAAATATTTGCTTCATTTCGGTACTCGGTACCGGTATAAATACCGGTAAAATAACGTCGGCAGATAACTGGCTATTAATGGCCGATCAAGCGGCTACATGATGTATTGAAAACCCGATTACACCGTCGCAGGCTATATGTATAGGTAAATATGAAATGGACACACCGAGACCGATTATAACTCTTTTGTAGACCAGCTATAAGGGCTTTTTAAATACATTTTTTTTTATAAAAATGATTAGGATGTATAAATTATTGGGAAACGAAAAACACAATGGGTCTTAAATTATCGATGATCGGTCAGTAAAATGTATTGATTAGTTGATTGACGATAAATTCCGTGCATCGAAAAGCACGTTAACCCGTTGGTCTTGGCTGCCACAAATTTTTGGCAGTCGTTACAGGTAAGGAAAGTGCGACAACCAGTGTTAGTCCTAGTCGTCTTTTCCCAAATATGTCGAGGTCGGCTTTACAGTCTAACCGGATACAGCTGAATACCAGTATTTTAAATGGAGCGACTGCCTATCTGACCCCCAAAACCCAGTTAATACTAGGTAATACAATACCCTTTGGTAAGACTGGATGTCAGAATTTCAGGTCACTGACTTACCTGTAACGACTAAATGCGTAAATATCTATTCTTTTTAAAGTTTCAAATGAAATGAATGCTTTGAGTTTGACTTTATTAAGAAACAGGCTAAAACCTGCCACTCAAAATATAACCATTGGCAAATTGCCCTTTTCTGCACTGACCCATAAGAGGAAAAATATTTCATTTTCTCTTTTCCTTTCAGCTTGAGCGGCGGTCCTCTGCTCCTAAGTGACTTAGCCGGGATTTATCTACGGGGAGAGGTTTAAAATCGGTACTTAGGTATTTCATTTCAAGAGGCTATAAACTATTTGATTCAATGTTACTGCGAATGTATGGATTGTGGTAATTTCTTTGCTTTGTTATACAGTGGCGGACTTAATACCATAGATACTTTCTGCCAGTCAACTTATGGGTGATGCAGAGACACACAGTGGTAGCTGTATTTAAAAATAAAATTGATAACTGAGATTGTTGACTGTAATAGAAAATAATAGTTTTGCGTTAATATAATTAAAATCTACAACGAGTTTTACTAATAAATAGTTTTACTTTAAGCTCAGAATTTGATTCTGTAAAACGGTATTGTAAACGGTTCAAACGAACAAAAGTTTCGTTTAAAAATACCTGTTAAAATAGTAATTCGACGTATCCAAAACCCAATGCGGGTGAAACATAAAAAGGTGTGCGCAAAATTTCAGTTCAATCGGTTAAGGTTAACTGGTTTGAAATTCACTTGCAAGATATAACCAATACATTACATACTAACACGGCAAGTTAAATAAAACTGATAAAAATAACCCTTCATGAATAACAAACAAGTCTTTTCTTTTTCTTTTGGAGTTTGGGAAACCATCAAATGACTGCTCCCACTCTGGGCAGAGCGGTAGGGAGTGTCAGACTTCTACTGACTAAAAACCACCTATGTTCCTTCTTAGCCCTTTGTGCCAAGGCCACGGTATCTCTTTCGAACAACCCGCGGCCCCGGACCTATACCACCCTCATTAGCCAGTTATGCTTAAGTTCCATGTCTGATGAAATAGTTCAAAGTACCTAAAAACTAAACCTCAACAAATCTTAAAACCCTTCAAGAATAATAAACAAGTCCTCAATATAATATTCCGTCGGTCTTCTCCACAATTATATAGCAGCACATTAGACTAGTTTGCCGCCATCACGAATGCATGAGCGCGCCCTCCCTGAGGTAATCACTGCTGAGACGCACGCTCACACCCCCGTACACCCCCGTTAGACCCCCGTAGACCCCCCGTAGACCCAGTATCTATTGAAACATTCATCATCAAATAAAATATGTTTTAAGCTTGGTATGTGTTAAGTCCTGTATTCTCTTAGGAAATTTGAGATACAATAGGGTTTCAGACGGTGAATTTGAAGCTATGAGAACAATAAGAGATAAATCTACCTCGTTGGTAGACCAACGAGGTAGTTTTATCTAGTGGTCTGGTTTTACAATCAGAAATTTCTCAGTTGCAGCAACGAAGTCTGGATTTGTGCCCGGTTGATGGCAAAATGCTCATCCTTGGGACTTCAACATAAGGGCGCTTTCAATTTATGCGTTTCGTGTCGGACCGTTGCCGCACGCTTACCGTGCCGCAGGTTATATCTCGCTGTCGGACCGCTGCAGTACGGTAGCAGTCCGGCACCGAACGCCTAAATTGAAAGCGTATTTTACTGCCGTGCGTTTTTATCCCAGTGACATATCACTGGGAGTGCTCTTATTGAAAATCATCAAAGAGACCGAAATGAACACGTGGTGCTTGCGACGTTGCCGTCCTGTTGTCGAGCGTTCGCCGCACTGTTGCCGCACCGCGCGTTTTGTGTGAAAAAAAAAGGATCGTCCGTACGCTGTACAACTAACGCACCGCTTCGGCACCGCAGCAGGCCGTCATGAAACGCATAAATTGAAAGCACCCTAAGGGCTCCCACACATAAACACGATAAGACGTCGCGTCGTGAAAATCTACGACACGACGTCGTAACGTGTCGATGCACGATACGACGTCGTGACGTTAGAAACTCACGATGCAATCCTGCGCAGTTTTTTTGTTACTTTAATGAACAAATTAACATTTATTTGGGTTCTAATTTCAAAAACGTTTAAATATTCTTTTCAGAATGCGTCTAGAGCGGTCCATTTTTCGGAATTAACTAAAACACCACCCTACTGTATCGACGGCATCGTGCATTGCATCATGCGTGGCACATTACGTTACTATGTCGTGTTTTTTACGATGCTCATCGTAGATTTCCACGACGCGACGTCGTATCGTGAAACGATGCGGCATCGTTGTACGACGCGACGTCGTATCGTGTTTATATGTGGGAGTCCTAACTGGCAATATTTGTGTGTACTAAAGGATACACTTCCCATCCCTTCAGGGATTACAGGCTTTATGTTATGTAGGAAATAAAAATATTTTTTCAGGTCAATCTTCAAGGTTAAAAGCAATGCTTTTTGAGTTATCACGCCTGTTATTAATCCCCGAAGAGTTACGAAGACGTAAACCTAATAGTACAGTCGGCTACACATCAAGCTATACATTTCCAGTATAAGCTGGTCTCGCATTGTATAGGATTTCCATACAATGCGAGATCAGCGTAAACTGGAAATGTATAGCTTGATGTGTAGCCGTCTGTACAACCACAACCCACAAGTTGAAATCCATCACGCCAGTAACCCCCAAAGGGTAGGCAGAGGGTTACAAATAATATACTCGCATTTCACCAGTAATGTTATAAGTCCCACGTAATCCCCTATTACGTGGGACTTATAACATTAAGCCTGTTGCCATCAATCGGACAAAAATCCAGACTCCGTTTCTGCTACTGAAAAATTCCTGATACAAAAACCAATTATCATTTTGCCCGACCCAAATCTAACCCAGGTCCAGGCAAAAACTCGAAATATTTATAAAAGCAGTAAATTATTTTTTAAATATAGCGCCCTTGTAAATAAATAATAAGTAATGAAAACTTGATAAGTCAAAAGTCCACCTATTCCATGTTACAGTCACGTGTATTTGGAACACTTTACAACGGTCATGGCCAACGGCTGAAGTTACTATAAATAACTAATCATTACAAGACAGTACATATCGTACATTATTTAGTACCTTTGATATCGACTGGGATTTCCGTACAATGAACTGATATTTGGATTTAATGACTGTAGAAACTATCTTATAAAACCGTTTTCATCCTACATCGAGATCTCTTTCTCTCTTCAACCTTTGGGTCACTTCCAAATATCTCCACTTTTTTTTGGGGCGTGGGAAATCAGGTCTGGGAGAGCAGAAGGTAGAGTCAGACTTCCCATTTTCTTTCTTAGCCCTTTGTGTCGAGGCCGCGGTATCTCTTGCGAACAGCACGCAGCCCCGACGGGACTCTTCTTCAACCTTTGGATCTCTTCCAAATCTCTCCTCTTTAAGGCCGCTTTCACATTAGGATGTTAGCAGTGCGACAGTCGCGCGGTCGCACATTCATTAACGTTTTATAAGAACAGCCGTAACAATATGTTATTGTTGTATTATTATTATTAAAAGTATTTGTTTATAGTCGCGCGACTGTCGCGCTGCTAACGCCCTAATGTAAAAGCGATCTTATTCTCATTAGCACTTAAAACGGGGTAATTACCATGTTTACTATTTGTTTCGAGTTACCGATGTCAGTGACCATGTCAGTTTAATAACAATATCTCCTCTTTTGGCCTTTTTATAGTCTTGGAAATCCAGTTTCTCTTAACATTCAGAATCATGTAGGCAATGGTAACAGGGTGCGTGTCGATGCCCCTTACATCCTTTATTAAACGCAAATCATCACCATCATCATTCTCGTGCGCTTATCAAAATACATTTTTGGTCGACGCAGAATGTCTTGTTCTTCTGTTCTTTTTTTTTTTCTTCTGCTCTCTTCTATAACTCTTCATCTCATCAGACACCTCCTTTCTAGCCATATCATCCTCTACACAGTCCATTCATCTTTTACTTGGCCTTCCCCAATTCTCATACTCATCCACATTGATACTTAAAACTTTCCTCATTCCTCCGCATCACATGTCCGTACCACTCCAACCGATTACCACACAACTTTTCAGCAACCGGCGCCACTTTCAGACTTCCTTTTATGAACGCAAACCGTTGCAACCAAATGCCCGACAATACCTTTCAAAAAACGTTGTAATATCCGTACGACTCTCAATTTATATCCGTAATAAAATGAAATACTTCAAAAACATTCAACCATTTCTCCCACAGATATAAAATTTAATAAAATCGTTTAACAACCCCAACTTTGTGTCCACTATCACAAACCACACGTCATTGTTACAAAACTGCGACTAACTAAAAAATGGCTACGAAATTTCAAGATGGCGACGTTAATTCAAATTCAAAATGGCCGTAACGGTAATATGGTTAAAGCTCGCTTGGCAGAAAACTACGGTGCCATACCGATCGGAGTTAAAAACGGTATTTTTTCCGTTTTATTTTCTATCAGCAACCGTTACAACGGGTAACTCCTGGTTTGCTGGATCGACGCACGAAGTTTTAAAACGGTTCTGACTATGAGTGGCTCTTTTACGTACGTAGGTACTCAAGTACCATGTGCTTCCTTGTGCATTTATGTAGGGATACTGTGTACGTGCAGTGTATCGAATAAATGTAAGCATTTTTTATTATTTTTAACCGACTTCGAAAAAGGAGGAGGTTATAATGTTCGTGTGTATGTTTTTTTTTTTTTTTTTATGTATGTTACCTGATTTCTCCCCCATTTGTGGACCGATTCTCAAAATTCTTTTTTTATTTGGAAGAGTATACTCCTGAGGTGGTCCCATTTTAATTTGGTGAAGATCTGGTGCTGATCTTCGGAGATATACAATGGAACTCTTCAAAAATAGACGGCAAATCTGTCGTAATTGCTGGAATCGCTTGGATGTTTATTGAATATACATTATCATGACTTAACATCACGCCTGTATGCTCTGAGGGGGTATGCAGATGTGTACAATATACATTTTTTTAGTTGCTAAATATGAATTTCATAGACACGTATTACGTGTTTCGTGCTTCTTCTGACGCTATTCAAGTATTCGCATCTAGCAGTCATCACTTGTCTTCATGCTCTTAACCGATAAGGAGTAGTACCACTCCTCAACGGTTAAGAGTTGAAAGCAAAAATAGTTGAATCTTGAAGGTTAACAACCGACTTCAAAAACACCAAAAAGAGAAAAATAAACTTAAGAAGAAAAATCAGCTTCTGAAGTCGGTGGCAAAAACATGAAGTCAAACAAACAAAAGTCACCGACTTCAGAAGCAGATTTTTCTTCTTAAGTTTATTTTTCTCTTTTTGGTGTTTTTGAAGTCGGTTGTTTTTTTTGCAAAAAAGTTTTTGTACAGACATTTCAAACGACGAAATGAATAAGTTCAAAGGACTGTTACTCAAGGGACTACAATCTGTCAAATATCTTTAATACAGTTTCAACTTAGTAACTTTAATCGCTAAACCATTTGGTTTAAACTTACAGTTTCGGATAGTTTGATGTGCTAGCGTTTCTAAATTTTTCTCTGGCTTCTCATTTCGAACATATGTGTAAGTTCTTTTATTTATTTCAGCTTTGATTAATTACATAAAAAACACACGAAGCTTAAGCGACTTCCCCAAGAAATGAAATATGACGTAATCAAAACATTAGAAAAACTTTCCATTCAAAGTCAACAAAACAAAGTGTAGGTTTCACCGACAAAAACTTAATTACAAATGGTAAGGGCGAAGCTACACCGGCGGCTCCGTTCGTGTCATTTCCGGTCCCGGCTTCGTGCACACAGACTAAATATTATTACAGAAAAACCGTTTTGGCACATTCTTAGTCACCGTTACCGGTATCGGTAAAACGATTAGCTGGTATTTATAACGGTACTTACGCTTTTTCAACGTGGAATTGTTGTTTTTATGCGAGTAACCTTGTGGTGGTTTACGCATTTATTTTTATTTAATTGTTTGAGTATTGACATCGGCGGTGACTGGATTAAGATGTTTCCGGTTCTTGAGAAAACCGAGTTTTTGTCTGTAGCCGGTTTTAAGTGGCTGTAAAATATGGAGCATTTTTTTCATGAATGGCTTATTCATTGTTTAACAGGGTATAAACAGAGCCTTCACAAATCTTTCTACGAAGGCATTCAAACATCAAACTAAACTACTCACTAACTAACTCTAGGTACACAAAAAATATTGCTATGAAACGACTATTTTTTGGGATGTTATAAAAAATATCGCAACGACATACGGGGAGCACATGTTCCTTTCAGTTTCATTAAGGGATTTTTACATTCTTTAATTTACTAACCGTTTCGTAGTAACAATAATAATTATTGTGACCTTTTCTTAAAATGTCGTACATAATTTCCTTATTCCTGATAAAATCACGCATGTTATCCCAGAAGGATAGTACATCTACATTTCTACAGTTGTGTTCAATTTAAGTGTTTATCTTATGATTACTTTTTGATTTTTTTGTCATTTCGTTCTTTACTTTGAACTTTTAATTAACTTTCGCTGGTGAAGGTTGCAGGGATCCCGCGAATGTCTAACCGCCTTATTAATAAAAATAGTTAAACCTGGTTTAACTTACGCTTGGTTTATCTCGCATGCCGTCACTGGAAGGTTTTAGTGTATTTTACGCACTCGTGCGAAACCGGGGCGGGTCACTAGTGATCGTTAAGTCCTTGAAAGAGGGGGCGAGCCTTTTCCCATCAACCGGGCACAAATCACAAACAACAAACTCCTGATGGAAAAAACATGGAAAAACCCAATAAAAACGGAAAATTACCTGGTCAATCAATTACTCAAATTAGCCTTTCATTTCCGTGACACTTTAATAAACCGTTCCCAAAAATGTTCAGTTTAAACAAACAAAAGAAACATAAAAAAGTACAGTCGCTGAAAAAAGTATTCAACTGAACGAGCTCCCATTTATTAATATCTACTCATTAATGCTTAATTGCACTACGCTTGTCTTTTCATTTCCTCAGTTGATCGTGCTTTCATTCCTGACGTTTTAATACTTGCTAACCGCTCTAAAGCCGAAAAGTAAAACTTTGAGCGCAACTGTACATTGGTTAGTCGTACAACTTCTTAGAGTCTTGGGACAAATTGTCGTGGATAGCAAATGAAACCGAGACTAACTGAGGTTAAAGTTTTGATTTGTTGTACTTTTTAGTGTTTCTCGTTCAATATACGAGTTTGCGGCAAGCCGATGGACTTCGTGGGAAGACTTTGACGTGTTTTAAACTACAATCGTTGAGGGAGGCGCTGAATTGAAATTGTGTAACTGAAGATGACCGACGAACAGAAGTATCTGTTACTATTTGAATTGAAAAAATACTTATCTTACAGTACATAACATACAAAACATCAGGTGTGCCTAACAGTACTGGCACATGTCGCTAGTTAGGTTTGAGTCCCATGGGTTTGAGCCTATTGCCAACATTCGGACACAATTCCGTGGACAGTTAATAAGAGTCCGTGCCTGCTATTGAGAAATTCCTGAAAAGAAACCACCACACACCGACACGGGACACGAACCCAGGTTCTCATTCTCAGCAGTGCTTAGAAATACCTTCAGAAGCTACTAAACGAAAAATTCTCATCTCGAGGGCTGTAAAACTGGAAGAGTCCCATTGACTTTTACAGGTACTATAACACGGTAATGGGCTAACCAGCTGTCATCTGCATTATTGCGATCTTTATTATATGGTACACATTACTTCCATCAGCGTGGATCATAAAGTACCAGGGCGCCATACATTGGTAGGAGGAACATTTACTCATAACTCCTTAAGCCTCGCATCCCGCAAAAACAAATGAACGTATTTTCACATTACGCCGCCTCCTGTCTTGTGAAAACCGTGTAAAAGTCGAGCTGGATTCTGTTGGGTAATTGTAGAATCTTATTATGTAAAAGATACGTGATTCAGGATTCTTAAATTTTTTGTTTGCATAATGTATCTAAATCACAGGGATTTAAGATAATGACTTTTTCAACACACTTGCTCATAAAGTGGCTATAATTTCACCGCAATTAGGCACGTAATGACACCTATAATCAAACTGTGACTTTTTCATTGCTATTATTCACTAGTGAGTTATAGGTTTTTTTTTTTAATTTTATTGGTTGAGTTGCTATGTTCTTAAAAAAGTTTCGATACAAAAAAGATCGTGTTCAATAGTAAAAATAAATTAATGTACCTAGTGCTTCCCCATTTCATGCAACTTTGAATTTATATAGATAATTTCAACTAATACGTTTTTAATAAATGAATCTTTCACTCAAATAATATAACTTTTGTTTTCTCTGTAATAAAGAAAAAAAAAATCCCCATTTTGTCCGTGGCTAAAACTCTATCCGCGAAAAGTCAAAAATAAAGAAACCACATTCTTTTAGTCTATGACCGATCGTCATTGTTACAGTAGTGGCGCCACTGGTCAAGAAAAAATGCATCACTACGCCAAACTTAGTACATTTATTTTAGTTCCGTGTTTTCCCGCCTGCATAGATAACTTGGTAGAACTGTAGATGCGCACGCATTGATTTTTCCCACTATTGTAAAAAAAAAAAACAGAACTTGTTTTAACTGTTGAAGTTGGTAGAACTGTAGATGCGCGCGCATAAATTTTTCCCGATATTGTGAAAAAAAAAACAGAACTTGTTTTAACTGTTGAAGATGACTTTTTAGTATTATTTTCTTCACAAGTGTGTTGAAAAACGTCGTATGATACACGTGTGTATTGATGATTACCGTCCTCGGCTTTCTTAAGGCCCTCACCTGACGGCTCGGGTCTCAATGGCGCCTCTGCGGTAATCACCAACGTTACACACTTGTACCATAATGTACTATTGTCAGTCTGGGTCCCATTAAAATAGGTGGACAAACTTTTAGAAATCTTTCAGACCACCAAAATAAAGGCAAAGGTACAAAAATAAATAAGAAAAAAACATAAGATACCTACTTACAAATCTGCGACGAAAACACACTAATAATGTTGGCAATTTTTTTTAAGTCAAAATAAAATCACTATAATCACATATTTAGTCACGGAACGCTTTGTTAAAATTTGTCCATCTATTTTAATGGAACCAATAAATCTACCAAATGAATGGTCCGGCGACAACAATGAAGCGAGATACTTAGGCTATTATTGGGTCACGCTTAAGCAATAGAATAAAACACACCACAATTAGATAACCACTTTTTATGTCGACCTTTGAGGTTAACCAGTGATTGCCGAATATATTATCTATGAGTCATCATTAGGTTCACACACACACCGAGTCTCCTTGCCTCAGAAAGCATAATACGACAACTACTACCACTACAGACTACTCTTCTATTCCTTCTCAAAGGATTGGCCATCCTTTGAGAAGGAATAGAAAAAATAAATATAATATACTCGCATTAGATCGCGAAAAGTGGAAGAAGGGAACGGAAGCCTTTGCCCTGCAGTGGAACAATACAGGCTGATATTAAGACAAACATTATAATAAATAATAATAATAAATTATTCAGTAACTGGATAGTGTATTTCGGATAGGCTGTTTTTTCTAAACAGTATGTTTTAAAAGTAAATATTGTTTCATCAAGAGACGCTTGGTAAAACTCAAATTAACTTGTCCCGGTAATTTTTATCCACCGCATCGTTCCAACATAATTGGTTTATCTTATTTTAATCGCATTGCGTAATTTTGTAAAGTATTTTGTTATCGTTTCCTGAAAATATGTATTTATGAAGATCGCATAATGTCAAAAAACACATTTTAACTTTTCTGTCATTCATTAATGTTACCTACTTATTTTTTTTTTCTAACACATGATACCACGTATCGGCAGCTCTATCTTCAGGAAATCTGGACATTATTAGGGCCTCAAAACTGTGAACACGGAATATGAAAGAGGGTGACCAATATTTTTCTTTTCTTGTAGTCAACACTCAAGTAAATTCTACTATATTTAGAAGACTCTATATCATTTCTATTTTAAACTACAGAAGTGTAGAATAATATTCCTTGAAGATATAATTCGTAAGTATAGCCTTGATTTATACATAAGGTGTTCAACTAAATTACGATTCTATCTACGAGTTTTTTTCCTCTTTGCCACCGATTAAGTTTTAAATACAGTTACAGGTCAAATCAAAGTTTGTTCAAAAACTTAAAGACGAAGCCTACACGATCGGTCCCTTAGGCTTGGTGTACGACGGAAAGAATCAGCTGACTTCACATAACTTTTAATAGTGGTTTACTGTTAGCAGTTTATTAAGTTTCAAGTGGGACGTAGTTTGAAATATTTTTATAACCTACAATATCACAGTTAAACAGGCAACTTGAGGCGAATGCTCACATACTGCCCGCGAAATTCAAATTTTCTTACGTTTTTTGCAATTTGCAGGCCAGTGCTTGGTTGTATGTTGATGAACATTTGATTCGCGACTGTAAGACGTATTTAGTTACAGAATTATAATCATCAAAATCATCAATACAACCCTCCAAGTTCATATAGATCGAGGAATAACTTTGACCTTGAAAAAATAGTTTCTCGATCTATATGAACTTGGAGGGTTGTGTTGGTGATTTTGATGATTATAATTCTGTAACTAAATACGTCTTACAGTCGCGAATCAAATGTTCATCAACATGCAACCAAGCACTGGCCTGCAAATTGCAAAAAACGTAAGAAAATTTGAATTTCGCGGGCAGGGTGTGAGCTTCCCCCTTAAGAAAATAAGTAATATTATTACGCACTTTAGGACACTAGTAGAAGCCCAAGGCATTTGTTTGTGTTCTTATTTGAGAAAATAAGAAAAGCAAAAGTGTTTCAGACATGTTTCCGGCCACCCATACCAACCCCCGTCATACTATCTATCTATGTTATCTTTGATTTTTTCTCTATGTTTGTGTTAAAAATTTCTTTGTTTGTTTATTTTGTAATGTTAACAGCAAAATTTGCTTTGTGCTGAGTACCTATGTTAAACATCGAAACGCACATATTTATCTAAATTAATGCTTATTTCACAGTTACTGTGTGTTGAACTAAGCATCATAGTTAATGTTTGCATGCCAACTTTATGGCGAAATGTGTCTTTGCTCTACATAATTATTATTTTAACATCTTTTGTACCACATTTGTTGCAAATAAATAATTTTGAGTTTTGACTTTGACTAGAAATAAAATAATGCTAGTTTAGCAATAATAAGTATGGTGGTATTTCCTTGGTCAAACATGAAATAGTATGGAACCGCTGGAATTTCTTACTATAAGTAGATATAATTATTGTAAAGATAAATAGACCAGGCTATTTGATTTTCATCAAAATGAACAGAATGGCAGATTATTTTTTTACTGAATTGTGTGGAAAAGGGTGTGAGAATAATAAACCTTAAGTATTCTCTCCCATCATTGAATTCACTAGTTTCCCCAGTCGGCTCATCACGGCATCTTATTGGAATGCATAACCCCTTTCTTCCTCCTACGTCATTGTGGTGACGTGTTCTGTAATATTCCAGCGCAATGTACGTCAGCATACAATATGACGTCACTGGCGAGATGCTGGATCGCTATCTAGTACTGCTTACTAAGAGAAAACGAGAATACAGTGTTATGTCATGAAGTTAATGACCATGGAGTAGTTATAAGCTGATTCAAAGAATGAAAGAGGTTGTTGCTAAATGATAGCAGTCACTCGAGTCTAACTGCAGGTTAAGCAATAGCAATACTAGCATATGTTGGTCCGTGAATAGTTGACTAATAGTCACCTATTCACGGACCAACATAATTATTATGCTAGCGAGTTATAATACCGAGTTTTCTCCGTACCTCGGGAAGCACGTTAAGCTGTCATTTTACATATTTCTTTTAGAAAATGTGATGAAGAGTAAATACATAACCATGTATTTTATTTATTCATAAAGAGAAAATTAACACGCGAACAGAAATGACTGCTGTGCATGCTTTATCATCTGTTTTTCAATAACTTAAAATTGCCAAATTGAACTCTAATTTTTATGATGCAGAATTCAAAACTATTCTAAAAACCACCTACAAAACCCTAAAACGGTTTGAAATCGGTCAGTTTCTCTCAATATTCGTGAGTGTTTCAAGCGCAGTCGAGTGCAAACTTCGGTATAGCCAGTGTTGCAACAGGTCTGAAAAATATATGCTGGGAAATCTGACGTGGGGTAAAAATATGGTTTAGTTTTTTGAATAGAGATTTCCATGTTTTTAACTCGATGTTGCCAATTGTTTGGGCAGGTTACTGCTGTTTTTAGCACGATGTGGTAAATTGTGAAGGTAGGTTACCTGCTGGTTCGAAAGAGTCACCACGGCCCTAAAACGCAAAAAGCGTTAAGAGAAACACGGATGAGTTTTTGTCAGAAAGAGTCTGTCTGTCACCAAGACTGGAAATACTCCTAGTATTTAATGTTTTCCCATCCTTATAAGAAGGTTACTCGCAAGAGTTACTGTTTATGAAAATGTATTGTGTCACAAGGAATCATTTTCGATATCCGCACGGGCGAAGTAACGGCTATAAGCAAATGGTCTTAAAAGGTTAGTTACCAACTGGTTGCTTCATTCACTAATTAAAACCATACATAACTCCTACGTTCCAGTAACAAAGACCTGTTATCATTACAAAAACCACACAATTTGGTATCTAAACCAAATAAACACTTAAAACAAACAAGAACCCAATCACATAAAAGATTTCAATCCAAGATAATAAAACAAAAACAAATACTTAAACAAACAGAGCCAAATAACTTTTTAAATAAACCAAACTCGAAATATCACAAGTTATTGGTCCCCTGATCCAATAGGGACCTTTTGAAACCAATCTCATTTCCCTAATAATAACAAATCTGTTAGACCACTTACCTGAATAAAATCGTAATAAACAGTACTGCCAAGGGATTGTGGGGAAAAAACAGGGGTTAACATGACCACAGGAACCCCTGTTTGATAACGTGAAGCGTATTTTTATAGAGAAACAAGCTTATGGGAGTTATGGGGGATAGGGGTGCGGGTTAAGGTTCGTTCAAAGTGGTTGGAATAGATTGTGTGGCTATGGACACTGGATTCCAGTAGATATGTACTGGAGTAATTGTCAGTGTCTGATGTCCGCAGCTACTCCGATTTGTCCATACTACTTTGACTCATCCTTTATACCGATGCAACAGTTGTACAAAAAGTGTGGTTCAATATATCCTGGTTCTTGTGGTACAGGAACTGCAAGTATAAGAGCCAGGCCTACACTGTTGTTTCTGAGTATCTTGTGAATAAAGATTTTAGTATTATTTCAGTAAATATTGATTCAGTTAACATCATGAATTCTTTTTTTTTAAGCTATTGCATAGCTTCTATCGCGGAGCGTGGAGATCGAATCCAGAAATTCCCTAACGAAAATATTCAAGATTCAGTATTCAACCAGGTTGCTATGGTTACGGAAAATAACAAGGTTGTCAACTGAGGTTGTCAAATTAAATAATTAATTATTTGCTGTTGATAAAAAATGCTATGCAATAGCTTTACCGCGGCAGTCTCCGAGTGCCACATTTAGTATTTTTTTCTTTTTTTTAAAACATTGCCCCACACTAGGAATTTCTTCTGTATCGTGGGTGCGTTCACAAACATTTAAACTCACATTCACAATTACCCAGACCCGAAACAACTATTCTGTAGGCCATACAAATATTTGTTCCGTGCGGGGATCGAACCCGCGACACGCAGCGCAGCAGTCCAATCGCTCAGCCACTGCGCCAACCGTGCCGTTCAATCAAGTTCAATTCAAGTTTGATTGTGATTGTAAGAATACTCGATATATTTAGACTTTTGATTCAGTAGATAGAATATCCCTATTTTGGGCTCTACCAAATGAACCGGCCTTACAACGAAATACGTCAGAGTCGACCTTTTTCTTCCCTGACGGGTATAAACGACCAAACAAAAAAAATATGAATTTTAATGTTGCACACTTTCTTTTAGGACATTTTTACGTTTACTCTGCTCTTTCGTTGGTTTCTTTTTAATTCCATTGTGTGCTTTAACCTTTTTATTATTGGGCTATTTTTCCCTTGTTATAAAACCGCCAGGTGGCCAGCGTGGGAAAGGGATGGAGCTAGATGTCCTGTATAGCTTCTCTTTATCACTCTAGCCTGCATCTATAGTTTAAGATACTGGTCACTACGCGCCTCGAACGGCATTCAATTATTCCTTAGTGTTGTTGAAAATGAGCACTAGGCATTTAGTTAGATGTCACTATAAGTCGCACCTTGTTATTATAGTATTAGAACTTCTTTTATTTCTATTAAAAAACCCTGAAAAAGTCACTATTCTCGTCTGGCTTTGCGACCGCTAGATCTTACAAACTTCGCAACGCTGACTTTTGGGGTAATCTACCATCATTATCACTATGTATATGTATACATATGTTGTTCTGCTAAGTGTGTCGACGGCAAATTTTATAATATGTGCCATCGTGGTCACAGGCATTAAGTACCAAATCAAAAACTTACTAATAAAAGTTAACATGTATACATAGTAGATAGCGCTATGAAAATCAAGATTATAATATTTACCACAGATCACAACATCATCGATATTATTGTTGAATTATTTAAAACACATCGTACTATTCACGTAATTATAATTTACGAAGAAACCAACAACAATCTCATTTACGAGAGAATTTAGCTGCATCCGAGATAGGAAAAGCCTTGGCACATACAAATGACTGCAGGAGACCATGCTCGTTGACTTAGGTACCCTAAGAGTACACATATTTATGTGCTTCTCTGTACCTGCATACCAAGAGCATCTTATTCCGATCTCATTTGTGCAGCAAACCACTAAGCGTTGCTATAGCAATTTCCTCTCGTTCTCAACAAGTAATACTCGACATGGAAATTTATATATTCTGAGATTCAATGTTGAAAATCTAGTAAACTTAACTTTTGAAGTGTTTCTTGCCTTGTATATTCCTTGCACGGAAATTGTTTTATCAAATTATACGTACTTAATTGTATAGTTGCCTTGGTAATATTTGAGCTGCTATTTTAGTACTAAACGTTCCGCTGAATAGTCAGCGTTACAATTTGCAATAAGTATCACCATCTCGCAAGTAATTCTGAACATCTTTTATTGAAATTATATTAAGTTAGGTTATAGTTAAGTTTTCATGCGTGCACTTCTGAAGCAACTTTGTTGTGTTTTGTCCAACAGATAATTACGAAATTTTTAACACAGCAAAACATATTTTACTGCAAATACCAAAAACAAGCAAGTATCATTACGCTAAACGCTACTCCTCCCAAATCCTGCGTATATTGACAAAAACACGAAACTTGTCGACTCAGCGACTATTTAAGGACCCTTTACAGATCTATTTATAAGATAGCCTCCCTAATCGTACTCACATGTATGTTTCCTTAACTACAAGTCATCCGGATATAATATACCTATGAAATTGCCGTTTTGTTTGAAAAAAATTAAACGATTTTTTTTTGTTCAGTTCTTCACAGTACACATCTGCAGTAATGCTCACCCCGTTTGGTAAGAAGCTGTGATGAATCACACCGGCGCTAGACCACAAAACAGTGACCATCACTTTTCTAGGGGTAAGTTTTCGTTTAGGGCATTGTTTAGGTGCTGAACCAGGATCCAACCAACTTGCTGAGCGCTTACGGTTATCGTACAGGATCCATTTTTCATCGCAGGTAACAATGCGGTTCAAAATTCCTTCATTTGTGTGTCTGTTGAGCAGTGCAAGGCACGTCTCGACGCGTACTTCGCGCTGGCGATCATTGAGTTCGTGGGGCACCCATTTGTCAAGCTTTTTTACCTTGCCAATTTAACGCAAATGGACCAGTATTGTTTTGACGCTAACGTCGAAAGCTGCTGTTAATTCAGCCGTAGATTGTGTATCATCAGCTTCTTTAACAAAAATTATTTTGATTTGAAATGGCCAGTACTGCAGAACGGCAATTTCATAGGTAAAGACCTAATATAGGGCCGGGATGTTGAACCAATGACAAACGACTAAGAAATGACAGAACTTCACTAAACGTTGCTATGACCAAAATTAGTTTAATGTTATCATCTGCCTAGCCTTTTCCACACTGTGCTTACAGTCTTACCGGATGCAACTGGATACCAGTATTTTACATATACGACTGTCTATCTTACCCATATCTTACCCAATACGACACCCTTGGTAAGACTTGCAGTGACACTTGTCAAAGAAGAAGGAGAGAAGACAATCGGGACTAGCGGCAACTCGGTATATAATGCGTAAACCCATCTACTGGACCACGGGTTGCAAATTCAGTTCCATATATTTTGTACAAATTGATTGTACGTATATACAAAAACGTACCGTAATGTACGTGAAGTTAAATTAATTAGTCTTTATTGGACTGAACAGTTTATTTTTCTACAAATACAATGACCAGTTCTTTTTTTAATGCAATTTATTTAATTAAAAACAATTTTGTAGCAGATATGGATCTCCCCTCCAACCGATTGACCAGATTTTTTATCCTTTACTTTAATCATTAAAAATAGTAGATTATTGCATCGAGCACAAAGTAATTTATTATTGCACCGAGTGCCTGATTTAGAGCCTGAGCGTTAGCGAGGGCTCTAATCTAACAGGCACGAGGGCAATATAAATTACTTAAGGCGAGGTGCATAATCTGCTTTTCTTTCAACTATTACATAAGCAATAGTAGATAAAAGAAACTCATATCAAACAGTTCAAAGATTTTCTATAACACTGTCGACTTCATTTAGAATGTTTTCCGAAGTTAATGTGTCGCTAAATGATTCCATTTTAATTCGAAGCCGAAGCACTCAAAATCTCAATCAGATAGTATCACACTTTATCGTTTCCAAAAATATTGTCAAGCAAAATTAACAAAGTTCCCCAAAAGTTCCCCCGCCAAATCACTTTTTTTTTCTTTCATTTTTTACCCGACTGCGGCGAAGCCCAAAAGGAGGGTTATGTGTTTGACGTGTATGTATGTATGTAAGTATGTATGTATGTATGTCCGTTTCTTTGTTCCCTCATAACTCATAAACGGATGAACCGATTTGAATGAAATATACGTCATTAGATTTGTCTTGATGGCGCGAGTGTTAAAGGCTACATTCAAATTAAAAAACAAAGAAAAATTGCTGATTTTGGGGGCCAAATCGCGGAGTTCAAAAAAAATTTTTTTTCCAGTACCATCGAGTAGGGTATCAAAATAAAGAGTTTTATTACCCGACTGCGGCGAAGCCCAAAAGTAAGTATGTATGTATGTATGTCCGTTTCTTTGTTCCCTCATAACTCATAAACGGATGAACCGATTTGAATGAAATATACGTCATTAGATTTGTCTTGATGGCGCGAGTGTTATAGGCTACATTCAAATTAAAAAACAAAGAAAAATTGCTGATTTTGGGGGCCAAATACCGGAGTTCAAAAACAAAATTTTTTCCAGTACCATCGAGTAGGGTATCAAAAAAAGAGTTTTATAGGGAGATTACAAAAACATATCACACTTATATGTTTAATAGAAATTCAAAGTGGCAAATCCTATAAACAAGCACAAAAGTTAAATCATCTGCGAAGAATTTTACGCGACCAACGAAAGAACAAACACAAAAGAACTAAAAAGATGGAAATAAAAAAAGTAGTTAGAAAACTAAAATACCCGACTGAAAAAACGAAAAAGCAAAAAACAAGCACATTTTAAATTAAACAAAACTTGGAAGCAGGCGGGGTTCATTTGAATATTAAATGATGAAAAGAAAAAATGAAAATAGTATGCACAAAGTAATTTATTATTGCACCGAGTGCCTGATTTAGAGCCTGAGCGTTAGCGAGGGCTCTAATCTAACAGGCACGAGGGCAATATAAATTACTTAAGGCGAGGTGCATAATCTGCTTTTCTTTCAACTATTACATAAGCAATAGTAGATAAAAGAAACTCATATCAAACAGTTCAAAGATTTTCTATAACAATGTCGACTTCATTTAGAATGTTTTCCGAAGTTAATGTGTCGCTAAATGATTCAATTTTAATTCGAAGCCGAAGCACTCAAAATCTCAATCAGATAGTATCACACTTTATCGTTTCCAAAAATATTGTCAAGCAAAATTAACAAAGTTCCCCAAAAGTTCCCCCGCCAAATCACTTTTTTTTTCTTTCATTTTTTAGTAGTTAGCAGCAATCATTTTTTTAAATTTGGAACCAGTAGGATAGAAACGAATAATACGTACGTAAAAAAAAAGTATTGATATCGGCTGGCTGAATAGAGCTAATCCATTGAGATTAGCACCGGTGCGATTAAAAAAAAAACTGTGCAATAATGAAATTTCATACATTTTTATTGCTCTAGAGCATTAAAGACTCGCTTTGTACTGAGTTTTTAGTGTGATTGTAATGAAATTAAAGCATAGTTGGAAGAAAAGTATTTTTTTATTTTAAAAATATCACATAATTTTGCTTTATAACCTTCTGTTTAGATTGCAACACATATAAAGTCCCTGCTTTAATATCAAAGATTCACACTCCCCGATACCGGTCTTTGTTTCCACTCTCAAAAATAGAACCCTCTCGTGAAAATAAGAATAGTTTTCCGTTGCAAAGCCGACTACTCTATTGGAAAATTGAATTTGCATGGCGTATGCGTTAGCACGAGCATTGCTTGCGTATCCGTTGTGGTTCTGACGTCACACCTACTACATTGCTGTGTAGACGGAATTTACCTATCATATTATCGCCTAGTTATCTAATGTAATGTTAGAGTGGTGGCTATTGGCGACAATTGATTAAATGGACTGTCAGATAAGACAAACATAAAACAATATCATTTATCTCGGATAAATTGACTGGCTGAAAAGCTTGACTTTAAATTTAGCTATGTGCAGCTAAAAGATAAAACTACAATGGCATACCCAGAGAAGTCACACTAAAACGAAGATTTCTCCATAATTGCTAAATGACTGACTAACTAACATATAATACGTAAGCGCTAAAGAAACAAGATATCAAGAAATTAATTCAATCGTGCGTTAGAATGGAGTTTTTGTTTTTAAAAGGCAAAGGATTCAATCATTGATATTATTGACAAAATCCAATTCAAGTAGAAGAGCCATATTTTTATATAAGTGTATATATAACTAGTATAAGTGACAGAGAAGATTATCCACAAACGTCGAAAGACGGTGAAGGATAAGACCACTAAAAAAGAATTCTCACAACTCCAAGTTAGGTTAACCTAACATGAGTCTAAGTCTGAACTAACCTCTGGTCTAGGCGTCGTATAAATAGTTTATGGTCCATTCCTATTGATTTTTATTCACTTTATTGCTCATAAACCATCGAGTTGGGTGCCCAATAAATAAACTTTGATGGACGATAGTTTTCTTTGTTTGACTCGGGGTTTCTTTTTGAGTTTTACAGGTTGTACGGTTCAAAGCTGCTTTTAATATTTGTGCGTGTGTGTGTGTTTTTTACCCACGACGGAAAGGAGAAGCTATATGCGTTTAGGGTGAGAGGTTTTTCTATTGAAATCGTATTTATATACTACTGAAAATATCCAGCAGTGTTATCAGAAAAACTTAGGTTTAATTTATCCTTTTTACACAGTGTGTCTATGTTGCTTGTCTATATATATATCCTTTCGCAAGTCTGCTGGAAGAAATTTCTGAATGAAAATTAAATAAGCGATATATTTGTGCATTTTCATCTTTATGTGAATTCTTGTACCTATATTATTTGTTTTGTATGTACATAATCAATCAAACCTACTTTGAAGTTCCAAAATCTTAGGCCATAGGATGTTTTCTGTTGTTTGTACATCACCTCGTTATCTATATAAATAAAAAGAGAAGTCCTGACTGACTGACTCATCAACGCCCAGCCCAAACCCTTGGACCTAGAAAGCTGAAATTTTGCACAGAGTTTCCCTTTATAATGTAGACAATGAATAAGGAAGGAGTTTTCGAAATTCAACCCCTAAGGGATAAGGAATAAAGTAATAAGGGATAGGGGTTGAAAGTTTGTATGGAAAATCGTCATTTTCACGCGGGCGAAGCCGCTGGCAAAAGCTAGTCTCTGATAAATCTAGAGCTCTATTCGTAAATTCCATCGCCTTCAGAAAAAGAGGAGTCCCCAACGCAACTGTTTACAAGCTATTTTCGTTTCACAAGTAAAATATCAATAAAAATCACCACGTCCCATTAAGTAAGGCACCCATTTCGTTGAAATCCTCTCTCCATTCACCTACTTAGATTACAAGTACATAAAGAAAGAGGCGGCACTTCGGTAGGATAGTAATCCCTGATAAGCTGACATTGTAACTTAGAGATACGGCAGTATGCCTAATACCACAGAATTATACAGAAGGTCAGTTCCTTACATACAGCATCTGCATTGGTAGAATTTTTATTTGCTGTGTAGTTCTCGACACAGAAATATTGTCAACCTCATTATCATCTGCCTAGTCTGTTCCCAACTATGTTGGGGTCAGCTTCCAGTCTTACCGCATGTACCTGAATATCTATCTATTATTATACTATATAAAGCTAAACTACCACTCACTGACTCACTGACTCACTGACATAATTGTTCTCCCAGATGGTGGATGGGGAGGTGGGTATATTTTGACAGATTCGTAAACAAGTAACTCTGGTGAGTATGGGAAAAGTCCGAAACCCCCCCTTTTTGCCCCCCCTCCCCCCCCTCCCTATCGTATCTCGGAAACTAAGAGACCGGTATTTTTTTTTTATTACGGATTCGTATAGAGGAGGCTCGGTACAGTAAAAATCATTTTTCAAAGTGCCCCCCCTTGCCCCCCTTCTCCCCCCCTTTAGGCGGATCTCGGAAATAAAGAGAATTACGTGTTTTTTTTTTAGGGATTCGTATAGAGGAGGCTTGAGGAAGTAAAAACCATTTTGAAAATTTGACCCCCTTGCCCCCCTCCATCCCCCCCCTTTCGGATCTCGGAAGTTAAGAGACTTGGAACATTTTTTTTTTCAGATTCATTGAGAGGGGCATTGCGTTAGTCGAAATCATTTTTAGAAACTCCCCCCCTCTCCCCCCCTCTTCACCCCCCCCCCCCTCTTCACCCCTTTTTTCTGTTTTGTTTACAGATTCGTATAGGATAGGAGGCTCGGGGAAGTAAAATGGTGGTACCGGTAGAGCGAAGGGGGGAGCGGGCGAGCGAAGCGAGCCGGCGACCCCCGTAGCGTAGGGATAATGTCATGATAGCTTTCCGGTGGTAGATAGGTCCTGAGTGGAGCGAACCTGCGAGACCGAGTGGAGCGAAGGGGGGAGGTGGCGAGCGAAGCGAGCCGGCGACTTCCTTAGCGTAACGAAGGTTGAGTGGGTGAAGCGTAACTCAGGGGCGACGACAAGCAAACTTTAGGGTAATGTTCTTTTAGTGGTAGTAGGAGGTAGTAGGTAGGTAGGTGTAGGTAGGTGTAGGTAGGTGTAGGTAGGTGTAGGTAGGTGTAGGTAGGTAGTAGGTAGGTGTAGGTAGGTAGTAGGTAGGTGTAGGTTGGTGTAGGTAGGTGTAGGTAGGTGTAGGTAGGTGTAGGTAGGTGTAGGTAGGTATAGGTAGGTAGGTAGTAGGTAGGTGTAGGTAGGTAGTACCGCGAGCTGCATTGAATTTTTTTTTTCAGATTCATTGAGAGGTGCAATGCGTTAGTCGAAATCATTTTTCAAAGCGCCCCCTCTCCCCCTCTTCACGCCCCGCGAGCTGCGCGCAGCTCGCGCACCCACGCAAACACTAGTTATACTATATAAAGCTTAATTACCACTGACTCACTGACTCACTGACAGAATTGATCTCCCAGATGGTGGATGGGGAGGTGGGTATATTTTTACAGATTCGTAAACAATCAACTCTCAAACCTATGGGAAAAGTCCCAAACCCCCCCTTTTCCCCCCCCTTCTCCCCCCTCCCTATCGTATCTCGGAAACAAAGAGACTTGAAGTGTTTTTTTTTAGGGATTCGTATAGAGGAGGCTAGGTAATGTAAAAATCATTTTTTTAAGTGGCCCCCCTTGCCCCCCTTCTCCCCCCCTTTAGGCGGATCTCGGAAATAAAGAGAATTTACGGGTTTTTTTTAGGGATTCGTATAGAGGAGGCTTGGGGAAGTATAAACCATTTTGAAAATTTGACCCCCTTGCCCCCCTCCACTCCCCCCCTTTCGGATCTCGGAAGTTAAGAGACTTGGAACGAATTTTTTTTCAGATTCATATAGAGGGGCATTGCGTTAGTCGAAATCATTTTTAGAAACTCCCCCCTCTCCTCCCCCTTCACCCCCCCCCCCCTCTTCACCCCTTTTTTTCTGTTTTGTTTACAGATTCGTATAGGAAAGGAGGCTCGGGGAAGTAAAATGGTGGTACCGGTAAAGCGAAGGGGGGAGCGGGCGAGCGAAGCGAGCCGGCGACCCCCGTAGCGTAGGGATAATGTCATGATAGCTTTCCGGTGGTAGGTAGGTCGGCGTAACTCAGGGGCGACGACAAGCAAACTTTAGGGTAATGTTTTTTTAGTGGTAGTAGGAGGTAGTAGGTAGGTAGGTGGTAGGTAGTAGGTATGTGTAGGTAGGTGTAGGTAGGTGTAGGTAGGTGTAGGTAGGTGTAGGTAGGTGTAGGTAGTAGGTAGGTGTAGGTAGGTAGTAGGTAGGTGTAGGTAGGTGTAGGTAGGTGTAGGTAGGTGTAGGTAGGTGTAGGTAGGTGTAGGTAGGTGTAGGTAGGTGTAGGTAGGTGTAGGTAGGTGTAGGTAGGTGTAGGTAGGTGTAGGTAGGTGTAGGTAGGTGTAGGTAGGTGTAGGTAGGTGTAGGTAGGTGTAGGTAGGTGTAGGTAGGTGTAGGTAGGTGTAGGTAGGTGTAGGTAGGTGTAGGTAGGTGTAGGTAGGTGTAGGTAGGTGTAGGTAGGTGTAGGTAGGTGTAGGTAGGTGTAGGTAGGTGTAGGTAGGTGTAGGTAGGTGTAGGTAGGTGTAGGTAGGTGTAGGTAGGTGTAGGTAGGTGTAGGTAGGTGTAGGTAGGTAGGTGTAGGTAGGTAGTAGGTAGTAGGTAGGTGTAGGTAGGTAGTAGGTAGGTAGTGGGTAGGTTTAGGTAGGCAGACTCGCGAGCTGCGCGCAGCGAGCGCAGCCACGCAAATACTAGTTATACTATATAAAGCTAAACTACCACTCACTCACTGACTGACTCACTGACATCATTGTTCTCCCAGATGTTGGATGGGGAGGTGGGTATATTTTGACAGATTCGTAAACAAGTAACTCTGGTGAGTATGGGAAAAGTCTGAAACCCCCCCTTTTCCCCCCCCTTCTCGCCCCTCCCTATCGTATCTCGGAAACTAAAAGACCCGTATTTTTTTTTTTTTACGGATTCGTATAGAGGAGGCTCGGTAAAGTAAAAATCATTTTTCAAAGTGGCCCCCCTTGCCCCCCTTCTCCCCCCCTTTAGGCGAATCTCGAAAGTTAAGAGACTTGGAACGATTTTTTTTTCAGATTAATTTAGAGGGGCCTTTGCGTTAATCGAAATCATTTTTCGAGACTCCCCCCTCACCCCCCCCTTCAACCCCCCCCCCCCCCTTTTTCACTTTTTTTTTTTTTTTTTTCTTACATAAAACTATTGAGGGGCGTTGAAACCTGTCCGGTGGTAGGTAGGTCCTGAGTGGAGCGAACCTGCGAGACCGAGTGGAGCGAAGGGGGGAGGTGGCGAGCGAAGCGAGCCGGCGACCTCCTTAGCGTAACGAAGGTTGAGTGGGTGAAGCGTAACTCAGGGGCGACGACAAGCAAACTTTAGGGTAATGTTCTTTTAGTGGTAGTAGGAGGTAGTAGGTAGGTGGTAGGTGGTAGGTAGTAGGTATGTGTAGGTAGGTGTAGGTAGGTGTAGGCAGGTAGGTAGTAGGTAGGTGTAGGTAGGTAGTAGGTAGGTGTAGGTAGGTGTAGGTAGGTAGTAGGTAGGTAGTAGGTAGGTGTAGGTAGGTGTAGGTAGGTAGTACCGCGAGCTGCATTGAATTTTTTTTTTTTTCAGATTCATTGGGAGGTGCAATGCATTAGTCGAAATCATTTTTCAAAGCGCCCCCTCTCCCCCTCTTCACGCCCCGCGAGCTGCGCGCAGCTCGCGCACCCACGCAAATACTAGTTATACTATATAAAGCTAAACTACCACTCACTCACTGACTGACTCACTGACATAATTGTTCTCCTAGATGGTGGATGGGGAGGTGGGTATCAAGTAACTCTGGTGAGTATGGGAAAAGTCCGAAACCCCCCCTTTTCCCCCCCCTTCTCCCCCCTCCCTATCGTATCTCGGAAACTAAGGGACCCGTATTTTTTTATTTTTACGGATTCGTATAGAGGAGGCTCGGTAAAGTAAAAGTCATTTTTCAAAGTGGCCCCCCTTGCCCCCCTTCTCCCCCCCCTTTAGGCGGATCTCGGAAATAAAGAGAATTACGTGTTTTTTTTTAGGGATTCGTATAGAGGAGGCTTGAGGAAGTAAAATCCATTTTGAAAATTTGACCCCTTTGCCCCCCTTCATCCCCCCCCTTTCGGATCTCGGAAGTTAAGAGACTTGGAACATTTTTTTTTTCAGATTCATTGAGAGGGGCATTGCGTTAGTCGAAATCATTTTTAGAAACTCCCCCCCTCTCCCCCCCCCCCCCTTCACCCCCCCCCCTCCCCTCTTCACCCCATTTTTTTCTCTTTTGTTTACAGATTCGTATAGGATAGGAGGCTCGGGGAAGTAAAATGGTGGTACCGGTAAAGACCCCCGTAGCGTAGGGATAAAGTCATGATAGCTTTCCGGTGGTAGGTAGGTCCTGAGTGGAGCGAACCTGCGAGACCGAGTGGAGCGAAGGGGGGAGGTGGCGAGCGAAGCGAGCCGGCGACCTCCTTAGCGTAACGAAGGTTGAGTGGGTGAAGCGTAACTCAGGGGCGACGACAAGCAAACTTTAGGGTAATGTTTTTTTAGTGGTAGTAGGAGGTAGTAGGTAGGTAGTAGGTAGGTGGTGGGTAGGTGATAGGTAGGTAGTAGGTAGGTGTAGGTAGGTAGTAGGTAGGTGTAGGTATGTAGTAGGTAGGTGTAGGTAGGTAGTAGGTAGGTAGTAGGTAGGTGTAGGTAGGTAGTAGGTAGGTGTAGGTATGTAGTAGGTAGGTGTAGGTAGGTAGTAGGTAGGTGTAGGTAGGTGGTGGCATACGTGAGATTCATATAGAGGAGGCTCGGGGAAGTAAAATCCGTTTTTCAAATTTGAACCCCTTGCCCCCCTTCACCCCCCTTTTAGGCGGATCTCGGAAGTTAAGAGACTTGGAACATTTTTTTTTTTCAGATTCATTGAAAGGGGCAATGCGTTAGTCGAAATCACTTTTCAAAGCGCCCCCTCTCCCCCTCTCCACGCCTCGCGAGCTGCGCGCAGCGAGCGCAGCCCCGCAAATACTAGTTATACTATATAAAGCTAAACTACCACTCACTGACTGACTGATCTATTGACAGAATTGTTCTCCCAGATGGTGGATGGGGAGGTGGGTATATTTTGACAGATTCGTAAACAATGAACTCTCAATCCTATGGGAAAAGTCCGAAACCCCCCCTTTTCCCCCCCCTTCTCCCCCCTCCCTATCGTATCTCGGAAACTAAAAGACCCGTATTTTTTTTTTTTTACGGATTCGTATAGAGGAGGCTCGGTTAAGTAAAAATCATTTTTCAAAGTGGCCCCCCTTGCCCCCCTTCTCCCCCCCTTTAGGCGAATCTCAGAAATAAAGAGAATTTACGTGTTTTTTTTTTAGGGATTCGTATAGAGGAGGCTTGGGGAAGTAAAAACCGTTTTGAAAATTTGACCCCCTTGCCCCCCTCCACCCCCCCCTTTCGGATCTCGGAAGTTAAGAGACTTGGAAGGATTTTTTTTTCAGATTCATATAGAGGGGCATTGCGTTAGTCGAAATCATTTTTAGAAACTCCCCCCCTCTCCCCCCTTCACCCCCCCCCCTCTCTTCACCCCTTTTTTTCTGTTTTGTTTACAGATTCGTATAGGATAGGAGGCTCGGGGAAGTAAAATGGTGGTACCGGTAAAGCGAAGGGGGGAGCGGGCGAGCGAAGCGAGCCGGCGACCCCCGTAGCGTAGGGATAAAGTCATGATAGCTTTCCGGTGGTAGGTAGGTCCTGAGTGGAGCGAACCTGCGAGACCGAGTGGAGCGAAGGGGGGAGGTGGCGAGCGAAGCGAGCCGGCGACCTCCATAGCGTAACGAAGGTTGAGTGGGTGAAGCGTAACGAAGGTTGAGTAGGTAGGTGTAGGTAGGTAGTAGGTAGGTGTAGGTAGGTGTAGGTAGGTGTAGGTAGGTGTAGGTAGGTGTAGGTAGGTGTAGGTAGGTGTAGGTAGGTGTAGGTAGGTGTAGGTAGGTGTAGGTAGGTGTAGGTAGGTGTAGGTAGGTAGTAGGTAGGTGTAGGTAGGTAGTAGGTAGGTGTAGGTAGGTAGTGGGTAGGTGTAGGTAGGCAGACCCGCGAGCTGCGCGCAGCGAGCGCAGCCACGCAAATACTAGTTATACTATATAAAGCTAAATTACCACTCACTGACTGACTCACTGACATAATTGTTCTCCCAGATGTTGGATGGGGAGGTGGGTATATTTTGACAGATTCGTAAACAAGTAACTCTGGTGAGTATGGGAAAAGTCCGAAACCCCCCCTTTTCCCCCCCCTTCTCCCCCCTCCCTATCGTATCTCGGAAACTAAGAGACCCGTATTTTTTTTTTATTACGGATTCGTATAGAGGAGGCTCGGTAAAGTATAAATCATTTTTCAATGTTGCCCCCCTTGCCCCCCTTTTCCCCCCCTTTAGGCGGATCTCGGAAATAAAGAGAATTTACGTGTTTTTTTTTAGGGATTCGTATAGAGGAGGCTTGGGGAAGTAAAAACCATTTTGAAAATTTGACCCCCTTGCCCCCCTCCACCCCCCCCCCCCCTTTCGGATCTCGGAAGTTAAGAGACTTGGAACATTTTTTTTTTCAGATTCATTGAAAGGGGCATACAGTTAGTCGAAATCATTTTTAGAAACTCCCCCCCTCTCCCCCCCCTTCACCCCCCCCCCTCTTCACCCCTTTTTTTCTCTTTTGTTTACAGATTCGTATAGGATAGGAGGCTCGGGGAAGTAAAATGGTGGTACCGGTAAAGCGAAGGGGGGAGCGGGCGAGCGAAGCGAGCCGGCGACCCCCGTAGCGTAGGGATAATGTCATGATAGCTTTCCGGTGGTAGGTAGGTCCTGAGTGGAGCGAACCTGCGAGACCGAGTGGAGCGAAGGGGGGAGGTGGCGAGCGAAGCGAGCCGGCGACCTCCTTAGCGTAACGAAGGTTGAGTGGGTGAAGCGTAACTCAGGGGCGACGACAAGCAAACTTTAGGGAATGTTTTTTTAGTGGTAGTAGGGGGTAGTAGGTAGGTGATAGGTAGGTAGTAGGTAGGTAGGTGTAGGTAGGTGTAGGTAGGTGTAGGTAGGTGTAGGTAGGTGTAGGTAGGTGTAGGTAGGTGTAGGTAGGTGTAGGTAGGTAGGTAGTAGGTAGGTCCCCCCCTTTAGGCGGATCTCGAAAGTTAAGAGACTTGGAACATTTTTTTAAGCTTCATTGAAAGGGGCAATGCGTTAGTCGAAATCATTTTTGAAAGCTCCCCCTCTCCCCCTCTTCACGCCTCGCGAGCTGCGCGCAGCTCGCGCACCCACGCAAATACTAGTTATACTATATAAAGCTAAACTACCACTCACTCACTGACTGACAGAATTGATCTCCCAGATGGTGGATGGGGAGGTGGGTATATTTTGACAGATTCGTAAACAATCAACTCTCAAACCTATGGGAAAAGTCCCAAACCCCCCCTTTTCCCCCCCCTTCTCCCCCCTCCCTATCGTATCTCGGAAACTAAGAGACCGGTATTTTTTTTTTATTACGGATTCGTATAGAGGAGGCTCGGTAAAGTAAAAATCATTTTTCAAAGTGCCCCCCCTTGCCCCCCTTCTCCCCCCCTTTAGGCGGATCTCGGAAATAAAGAGAATTACGTGTTTTTTTTTTAGGGATTCGTATAGAGGAGGCTTGAGGAAGTAAAAACCATTTTGAAAATTTGACCCCCTTGCCCCCCTCCATCCCCCCCCTTTCGGATCTCGGAAGTTAAGAGACTTGGAACATTTTTTTTTTCAGATTCATTGAGAGGGGCATTGCGTTAGTCGAAATCATTTTTAGAAACTCCCCCCCTCTCCCCCCCCCCTTCACCCCCCCCCTCTTCACCCCTTTTTTTCTCTTTTGTTTACAGATTCGTATAGGATAGGAGGCTCGGGGAAGTAAAATGGTGGTACCGGTAAAGCGAAGGGGGGAGCGGGCGAGCGAAGCGAGCCGGCGACCCCCGTAGCGTAGGGATAATGTCATGATAGCTTTCCGGTGGTAGGTAGGTCCTGAGTGGAGCGAACCTGCGAGACCGAGTGGAGCGAAGGGGGGAGGTGGCGAGCGAAGCGAGCCGGCGACCTCCTTAGCATAACGAAGGTTGAGTGGGTGAAGCGTAACGAAGGTTGAGTAGGTAGGTGTAGGTAGGTGTAGGTAGGTGTAGGTAGGTGTAGGTAGGTGTAGGTAGGTGTAGGTAGGTGTAGGTAGGTGTAGGTAGGTGTAGGTAGGTGTAGGTAGGTGTAGGTAGGTGTAGGTAGGTGTAGGTAGGTGTAGGTGGGTGTAGGTAGGTAGGTGTAGGTAGGTAGTAGGTAGTTGTAGGTAGGTAGTATTGGAACATTTTTTTTTTCAGATTCATTGAGAGGTGCAATGCGTTAGTCGAAATCATTTTTCAAAGCGCCCCCTCTCCCCCTCTCCACGCCTCGCGAGCTGCGCGCAGCTCGCGCACCCACGCAAATACTAGTTATACTATATAAAGCTAAACTACCACTGACTGACTGACTGACTGACAGAATTGATCTCCCAGATGGTGGATGGGGAGGTGGGTATATTTTTACAGATTCGTAAACAACTAACTCTGGTGAGTATGGGAAAAGTCCGAAACCCCCCCCTTTCCCCCCCCCTTCTCCCCCCTCCCTATCGCATCTCGGAAACTAAAAGACCCGTGTGTTTTTTTTTTAGGGATTCGTATAGAGGAGGCTCGGTAAAGTAAAAATCATTTTTCAAAGTGGCCCCCCTTGCCCCCCTTCTCCCCCCCTTTAGGCGAATCTCGAAAGTTAAGAGACTTGGAACGATTTTTTTTTCAGATTCATTTAGAGGGGCCTTTGAGTTAATCGAAATCATTTTTCGAGACTCCCCCCCTCACCCCCCCCTCACTTCCCCCTCAACCCCCCCCCTTTTTCACCTTTTTTTTTTTTTTTTTTTTTCTTGCATAACACTATTGAGGGGCGTTGAAACCTGTCCGGTGGTGGTACAGCGGCAAAGCGAAGGGGGGAGCGGGCGAGCGAAGCGAGCCGGCGACCCCCGTAGCGTAGGGATAATGTCACGATAGCTTTCCAGTGGTAGGTAGGTCCTGAGTGGAGCGAACCTGCGAGACCGAGTGGAGCGAAGGGGGGAGGTGGCGAGCGAAGCGAGCCGGCGACCTCCTTAGCGTAACGAAGGTTGAGTGGGTGAAGCGTAACTCAGGGGCGACGACAAGCAAACTTTAGGGTAATGTTTTTTTAGTGGTAGTAGGAGGTAGTAGGTAGGTAGTGGGTAGGTGGTGGGTAGGTGATAGGTAGGTAGTAGGTAGGTAGTAGGTAGGTGTAGGTATGTAGTAGGTAGGTGTAGGTAGGTAGTAGGTAGGTGTAGGTAGGTAGTAGGTAGGTGTAGGTAGGTGGTGGCATACGTGAGATTCATATAGAGGAGGCTCGGGGAAGTAAAATCCGTTTTTCAAATTTGAACCCCTTGCCCCCCTTCACCCCCCTTTTAGGCGGATCTCGGAAGTTAAGAGACTTGGAACATTTTTTTTTTTCAGATTCATTGAAAGGGGCAATGCGTTAGTCGAAATCACTTTTCAAAGCGCCCCCTCTCCCCCTCTCCACGCCTCGCGAGCTGCGCGCAGCTCGCGCACCCACGCAAATACTAGTCTATATATATAAATAAAAAGAGAAGTCCTGACTGACTGACTGACTGACTGACTCATCAACGCCCAGCCCAAACCCTTGGACCTAGAAAGCTGAAATTTTTCACAGAGGTTCCCTTTATAATGTAGACAAGGAATAAGAAAGGATTTTTCGAAATTCAACCCCCAAGGGATTTAAATAGGGGATGAAAGTTTGTATGAAAAATCGTCATTTTCACGCGGGCGAAGCCGCTGGCAAAAGCTAGTCAGTAATAAAAATGGAGCGACTGCCTATCTGACCTCCACTACTAATACGTTACCCCTTAAGTAAGGCTGGTTATCAGACTTTCAAAGTCACTGACTGCCTGTAACGACTTAACCAGGTCAAGTAAGGGTAAGGTTAGTTTCATACATTCAGTAAAAACACACGCACGTCGCACATGTAGGTACAGGGCGCAAAAGATCCCAACATAAAATCATCACCAAGAATTCTGTACATCAAACTAAGTCCAAGTACGGAAATATTGTTGTACTAGGTGTTGCCAGCGGCTTCACCCGCTACAACTCGAAAATTATCCCACAGGAAGGATAAAATCATAAGGAATAAAATCGAAATAAAAACTATCCTATGTGTTAATCCAGGTTATAAACTATCTGTGTATCAAATTTTATCCAAATCCGGTCAGTAGTTTTTGCGTGAAAGAGTAACAAACATCCATCCATCCATCCATACATACTAACAAACTTTCGCGTTTATAATATTAGTAGGAAGTAGGATATAGCAAGTGGACGCGTAGTCGCGACTGTCATTATGTTTTATCACCGTAGGTACATATACGTAATTACGTCTATGCGTGCTTGCGCCTGTCCTCACTCATTGTATGGAACTTCTGTAGTTTTCTGCGCTACTAAGTACCTACCATAGATACCGCCGCCCTACGTTACAGTTACCTTTTCACAATGGAACCTTTTTACCGGGAAAGGTAAAAGCATATACAGCGATTCGTTTTAAAGTAGAGTTCTTTTAATGACATAGAAAAAAGGTTTAAATTATGATTGTTCGTAATTCTGGGGTAATGAATTATGAAAAGCACCTGTTTTAAATGTAGGTAGCTAATTGATTATGATAATATAGGTCCGCAAAATGTTGTAATGTTCATAACAATTTTTTTACAAAGATAACCAAGTTGTGAGGTTATTTGAAACGAATAATCTAGCACTAAGGTAGTCTGCGAACGCCCGTCGGGGCCGCGGTATTTTGTACTGATTACGTGGCCTCGGCGCAAGGGCAAAGAAGGAACATGGGTTCGGTTTTTAGTCAGTAGAAGTCTGACACTCCCCTTTGCTCTGCCCAAGAGCGGGGGGGGGGTCATTCGATGATTTTCCACCCACCAAAAAAAAAAAAAGGTAGTCTGCGAAATCCAAATATTAAATGAACTTAGAGGGTTGTATTAAAGCTTACATACGTGTTACGGTCTCGAATCATATTTTGTTCATCATAAAGCCTGACACTAACCTGCAATCGCAAAAAAGTGAAAAACAATTTGCATTTCGCGCACGATCCAGGCGCTACCATCACAATCAAATATTAAATATATTATAATAATCCTAATGAAGATAATGTACCCACTGCCGGAACCAGTGGACAATATGATATTCCACTACGAAGCCCCGTGATTACATGGATGTCACATGTGTTAATATTTTTGATTCTAAGACATTTTCCTCTCGATGTTTTCCTCCCGCGTCGAAAACAGCAAAACAACAGTATACTTAGTTAGACTAAATCAATATTCTAGCATAACATCATATATTTATACAGCAACATAAAAGTAAGTAGGTATGCACAGCCCAACAATTTCTGTGCAATCAATCCGCGTGCCTCGAGAGAGAGGCGTAAAATTTACTGCTCATTGATATCAGGATACGAAGCCGAGGTGCCTCGTAAGTCATGTGGAACTACACGATTTTGTAAGAGTGTATGAGGTATACGGGAAATTATATTTTCGCGTTTTTTCCTGAAGGAGACGGCAGAGGTTGGGGTTTAAGTTACATCGTAACATAAGGTAGAGTTCAATTTACCACTTTATATAAGATTTTTTGTTCAGTGAATCACAGAAAAATATAGTTTAGTATTTATTTATTTTATTTATTTTATTTTATTCTCTTCGGGAAACTTACAGCTAGTACAAACATTATACTTAAA
Source organism: Diarsia mendica (assembly GCA_949316265.1). Taxonomy (NCBI): domain Eukaryota; kingdom Metazoa; phylum Arthropoda; class Insecta; order Lepidoptera; family Noctuidae; genus Diarsia; species Diarsia mendica. The sequence goes on along the minus strand of OX438902.1, from coordinate 16,333,595 downwards.
AACTAGGAATTCGAAGGCCATTTACAAGTTTCCACAAATAAATACATGGAACAAAAAAAAAAAGACAACAAAAAGAAGGAAGTAATCGTAGTAGTAGTATATCTTGTAGAATAACAGTAAGGTGAGGTCACGGTAGAACGAACTGGTCAGGTTCCGACAAAACTAAAAGGAGAACGCGCGGCCCCGGGCTCACAAGAATAAAAGTTAGAGTCTGTTCAAGTATATTGAGGTAAGCTTCCAATTTAACTGGGTGCAGCTGAATACCAGTATTTTACATGGAGCAACTGTCTATCTGACCATCACAACCTAGTTAGTACTGGGTAATACGATGCCCCTTGGTAAAACCGGCTGTCAGAATATTGGCCTTACATATACTTACAGGGGATCAGGGGGGGGGGGGGGGGGGGGATCGGACTGGGTCAAAATAATATGATTCTGTTTAGTCCGTAAGTTACATTATCGAAAAATATTGAATACGTATTTTTTGTTTTATCAAATCAATAAAAAATGACGAAAATAAAACGCGTCAAAGATCTTGGAGTGGGGCTTGAAACGTCACTTGTGTCGTCAAAATGTACTATCATATGACGTCACACGAGTTTTCGAAGCTGTGTATCGTCTTCATTTTAAGTTAACGTGAAAAAAGAAAAAATACGTGTCCAATAATTTTTGGAAATCTATCTGACGGACTAATTAGTTTTTTTTTGTCCGATCCCCTATTGTCGGAAATGTGCAAAGGACAACCGGGACCAATGACTAAACATGCTTTCAGAAGCACGGAGAAAATTCTGTATGTGGTCAACCATCCACGAAACAACCTAGGCAATCGGCAGAACCTGAAGATCAACTCAACTGTTATAATCAAGCCACGAGCCGACAGTAATGCCCATCAGAGATAATTAACTAAACAACTTCACACTCAAGCACTTAAATCATTTAAGTGCAATTAATCCTATTAACTCGGTATTTAGTATTATATGCTCGGTTCAAATAGGTTATAGGGTTGCCCGGCTGTTCCGATCCTTGAAGTCAAGTCAAGATGTACTATGAGAGGTATACCTTCCCGTCAGGGTTGCGGGTTGTTCGAAAGAGATTCCGCGGCCTCGGCACAAGGGCTAAAAAGGAACATGGTTGGACTTTAGTCAGTAGAAGTCTGACACTCCCTTCCGCTCCGCCCAGAGCGGGAGGAGTCAATTAAACACACAATCCAAAAAAAAAATGAAATGAAAAATGGTCGTGTGTAACTGTAAAATTCTCGTACAAATAGGGCTGTGTCGGTTCTTGAAAGCTATGTACGGTGCGACTTAGGGATTACCGAGGGATGAGCCTAGCGTATCTGGAGATTATACCGGACTAGCTACATCGGCTCGATGGACCTGTCGAGCTCCGAGATCAATCAGCTTAGTCGACACGGATTTTTTGGGTCTGTTCAGACGTGTTCACAAACAAAGTGACTAGGTGTATTCACAGGTATTTTTGTTAGGCCACTGTCAATACCAGTGCTTTTTATTTAGAATAGCAGTGCCAATATCAGTGCTTTTTATTTTGAAACTTCAACACTGTGAATTCTCTTAAATTAACGTGTCGTATTTTCGAAGCAATGGATTGAGAATTCTTTAACAATAATTTTAATAGAAATTGAAACAATGCCACACAATTGAGGTGCTGGTAGTTCATGGGGTAATTTAGAATCAAAATCAGGGGGCAATCGAATATAAGTACGATAGTTTCCGTAATCCCAACATCTTTGGGAAAAGGCTAGGCAAGTTACGTTTTATTTTCTACCAAGATTGTTAGTCTGTACAAATAAATAAAATTGAAGTGTCTATATGAAATAAAAATAATAGGTATGTAAGAACAAAAAAACATGTTTTTTTTATCTGCCTTTCAGTTTGTCTCGGTCTGGCTGGACCATTATCGACTGGACTTTTACTAGCTGATGTTATAAAGTCTAAATGAAGGACTAGCTTTATTTAAGAAAAAGGATTAAAGCTTCGTGCAAAAAATCTAAAACTCTTGCGATATTATCAGTATCCAAAAGGAAAGTATTATTTGTGCAATATTTTTCACTTGCGGCACAGCTAGTCAAAAATATAAATGTAATAAAAACCGTTCTAGCGGTAAAGCCAGAGTGTAAAGTGAAGAGGACACGTTCGGTTTTCCAATTTATCGTGCTTAAATGAATTATGGCCTTTTCTTTTTATTCCTTATAAAGTATTTTTAACATGGAGGTAATATCTATAGAATGTTGAAAGAAAACACTGCTGTCGCTTTCGAGAAAAATTGCTTAGCTGCTTCCAGAGTTATTGAAGATAATGTATACCATTGCTTTGCATACGATACAAATAAATGTTTTAAGAAAAGCTGTGATTTCATAAAATAGTAAAAACAAAATTATACGGTAATAAACTGTTACATTGACATCATATTAGTTTTAGGTCATGTTTATCCTGCTCTTAATAGACTTTCTATTCATATTTCGACTTTATTTAAGCTGTGTTCTGTTCACTACTAAGCGATAAAGAGAAAAAGTTAATGATGAAGGAAAACATCGTGAAACACCATAAAAATCGAAGACATGTGACATCTACCAACCCGCACTGGGCTGGGAGTGGTGGATTATATCCCATCCCTCTCCTAGAGAGGAAGCCTGAGTCCCTGCAGTGGGAACATTACAGGCTGATGATGATGATGATGAGAAAAAATGAAAAATGTTTTAAGTAATAAAAACAGGAAACGGTTTAAAACTGGTAGCCACTTGCCTAAGTCCAATGGTCCAATAGTATTGTAATACTCAATCATGTATTCGTATATTGAAAAATAATTAGCTAAACCAATATCTGTTTTAAATACAAGGTGAGATCTAAACACTAAAAGTGTAATAAAACCCAATATTTGAGAAGTAATTTAAGTCTAAAAACCAATAAAGTATTGCCTTTTCCGAACTTCCTAAACTTGTTCGGATAAATCGGATCACAGAGGTTTTGTGTTTCTTTCTTAACTTCTAATTAAATACTTAAGGGATTTCTATAAGTTTCTTAAACAGTTTCCTTTAGTTTTAGTTATTATTTAAAATATTTCGTTACGATAGTAACTAATTAAAATATTTAGAGAAGATCTTTATTAGGAAACCTTCAAAATCTTCCAACCGCATTTTTTTACTTGCCAGTGCGTAATTTTTTTTATTTGGTCATGCTCTCCACACTATTCCCAAACCACTACCACTCCTGAAATCCAGAACCAACCGTGGTGAACAGGCAAACGCCTAGACAATAAAGTTCGAAAAAGTTCCAGAGAAACAATTTATCGGTCTGAGCTCCTCATAGCGGAGGAGTAGGAAAAAACATAATTTCCACTTCCCTCCATATCAGTAGGAGATAGAACAAAACAAGGCTAACAGGCACAAAGCGACGTTAACAACTGGGTGCGCATATCATCAGAAGCCTCAACGTAGACAAAGCAAAAGGAGGTAGGTATGTAAGAATCGTAGAGGGAGGCGTGCTATAGCTTCTGCCTACCCCATTGAAGAAAACGCATGGGTTTATGTACGTATGCAGCTATGTGTAGACTCGTTTGATAGATAAAGTATATAATGTCTAAAGGACAGAGAGTGAATAAAATATTTATAACATTCAAAGTAATCTTTAACAAGTTAAATACAAAACCATGTTGAAAATAAAGACTATAGTTGCGAAGCAATCAGAATGGTGCAGATCGAAGCTATAGAGAGTAGAATTAGTAGTTCATATTCATCATGTTAAATACAAAACCATGTTGAAAATAAAGACTAGAGTTGGGTAGTTGACTAAAAAAAACTAATTAGTCCGTCAGATAGATTTCCAAAAAATACTGAACACGTATTTTTTATTTTTTCACGGAAACAAAAAATGAAGACAATACAGTGCTTCGAAAAGTCGTGAAACGTCACAGGTTGGTCCATTATTACCAGACTATGACGTCAAAAGGTCCCTCTCCATGGTCTTTGACAAGCTTTATTTATTTATTTTGACTGGCCTGTTGGTCTAGTGGTTAGTGACCCTAACTGCTATGCCGGAGGTCGTGGGTTCGATTCCCACCCAGGACAAATGTTTGTGTGATGAGCACGATCATTTGTTCTGTGTCTGGGTGTAATTTATCTTCTTCTTCTTCTTCTAAATAAAGAGAGAAGTCCTGACTGACTGACTGACTGACTGACTGACTCATCAACGCCCAGCCCAAACCCTTGGACCTAGAAAGTTGAAATTTTGCACAGAGGTTCCCTTTATAAGGTAGACAAGGAATAAGGAAGGATTTTTCGAAATTCAACCCCTAAAGGAGTTAAATAGGGGATGAAAGTTTGTAGGGAAAATCGACATTTTCACGCGGGCGAAGCCGCTGGCAAAAGCTAGTCTATAATAAATGTATGTATTTAGAAATATATAAGTATGTTTATCACTTGTCTAGTACCCATAACACAAGCTCTGCTTAGCTTGGGACTAGATGGCGTTGTGTGATAGTTGTAGAATATTATTATTATTATTTTCGTAAATTTTTCTTAATTTGATAAAACAAAAAAAAACACGTATCCAATATTTTTCGATTATCTGACTGACGGACTAAACAGAATCATATAAGTTTTTAAACTGACATGGTCACTGACACTACTATTAATCGCGAAGTGCACGCGCGCGCGCGTGTTTCGCGAGTGGACACAGTGAGTTTTGTGTGTCGGGAACAGAATCGTGTAGTGAGTGACAATGGTAGTAGTGCCGAACGCAAAAAACGAACTAGAAAGAGGGTAGACCGTTTTGTCTGCTCATAAACATCCACCCGCAATGACTTTAGTTTATCCGTGATCATGCTGCTTGTAACAGCGCCGAAATATCGGCAACTCGAAACAACAATCAAACATGGTAAATATCCCGTTTATGATATTAATAGTAGTAAACAGAATCATATTTTTTCTAGTCAGTCAACTACCCTGTTGCAGCGAAGTCAGAATGGTGCAGAAGATTCGAAGCTAGAGAAGTAGAATTAGTAGTCCATAGTCATCACTATCTGCTTAGATTTATTTTTAACTATACTAGACTCCCATCATATTACCCAGTACTTACTACGTTGTGGAGGTCAGATAGGCAGTCGCTCCATGTAAAATACTGGTATTCAGCTGCATCCGGCTAGACTGGAAGCCGACTCCAACACACCTCAGAAAAGGCTAGGCATACGATAATTTAGGTCGGCTCCCAATCTAAAGTCATGCTGCTGCTGAACACCAGAAGTGACTGCCTACCTGACTACCACAGCCAGCTATGGGAAAATACGACCCTTTGGCAAGACTGATGGTAAAAGAAGAAAAGGCTTTTCACTGTGATTATTTCTAAGTTCCTTCACAAAACCCAAGTAAATAAAATGGGTAGCAAAAACTAGGCTCTATCAACAGGCTAGATAAATATAACAAAGATATAGCAACAGATTAAAAAGAAATCTCTTTGTTATTCACCTCTGTGGGCTTTTGAAAAGTTTATTAGAAAATACAGTCTTTGTTTGCTTCTGTGCCCAATCTCTGGCAAATAAAACTATTGAAAATCACATTCGGAAAAGTAAAATGATTTTTCGTTCAGTAGTAGACCGCCCGCTACTCGAAAACAAGGAAATTGAAAGAATGTTTCAAGCATTCAGCTTTATATAAAATGTATGGATGTATAAGTGTGTGTGTATGGGTATATGTAGAACTTTGTATTAAGGTATACGAGTAAGAATTCCTTTGACCATGCCGAACTAGAGAGCGGGTGGGCGCAACACGACGAAACTATTTGAAGTTTGCACATTGTATGCTTCTTGTTTAAAATTACTATGTGCTAACGTATTCATTAAAGTTCCACAGAAAATTATCATTATTTTTATATTTTTTATTTATATTCAAAGGAATACCTAATTGAGTAGTTGATATATATTGAATATTTGGTATAATTAATGTAGTTAAATAATGAATAGGTGAAACATCTGCAGTACCAGGACGTAACGAACTTAGTTTCGACTTGCTGACCTTTTACCTTTAACGCAACGCGTAGTCGCCGCACTTATTGTATTATTAGGAGCAGTGTTGTGCCTACCCCCGTCCCCTTACGACGACTCACGCCGTCATCCATCTGCACTATTGAACTAGGTCAGGACACCAGCATGGGATACATACATCCAACCATACCGACACCACGCGATACCCACGCGGACAACAAAACTTTCACTAAAGAAAATTTTAAATACAACCTTAAAAATCAAAAATACACGGCGCGCCGTCCCAAATCCATAATTAGGGGTAACACCAAATTAAAAGTCCTTTAATAAATAATGTATCAGTAACAAGACTCACCAACAAATATCGATCTCAGCGACGAAAGTTCAATCGATTTCACGTTAAAAACCGTAAAGTTTCACTATTAGTGCATGCTCACCTGTGCCCGGTATCACAACACTCGCAACATGTTAGCGGTGCGCGGTGCGAGCGGAGAGCAGAGAGCGCACGGCGCGTGCGACGCCGGCTCGGCGCGGCGCGGCGCGGCGGGCGCGGTGTGCGCGCTCGGGGCACACGAGCGGCCGGCGCGGGGCGCGGCGCGGACTGGCCCGGGCGTGCCGGCGCCCTCACCCCCTGCCCCCGGGGCCCCACGCGCCCCCGGCGGTCCGCGCCGCCGCGCCGATGCCCTAAATTCGCGCTACCGCCGGCACAATAATTGTCGTGCCGCTGCCTGCAGCCGCGACGGCCGCACACCCTATCGATTCATGGCGCGTACGTTTCGTGAAAGTAAAAAGTTAACTCGATCGAATACGATGCGGTCAACGGTTTTCTGAAAACGCGATCCAGTCGTTTTCTAGGTCACAAAGTCGATTTAAAAGTTACTATTGATCCTTTAACTTGTATGACTATTATATGAATTAACTCTGACAATATCCAAACTAACGACAGCAAGTCTACGATAGCTTTAATAAAAAATAAGCTAACAAATTATCATAGCCCTGAAAGTCTGTAGCAACAGGAAAATGATTTTAAACAAACGAGTAGACGTGGGTTTTATTATGGTTAATAAAAAAACACATTTCCTTGAATTAATAAATAATTTATAACGCCGAAATATTTGTATTCTAATCGAGTTTTATGCCATAATTTGGTTTTATAAATAGCTGTGGGCGTATACAAAAATACTACGTAAAATAAAGCAATGGTTTGTCCTTTATCTACGCGGGCCCGTAGCCCGTAGGCGAGTGCTACGAGTACAACAAGCTACGCGGCTACGACGTCAGCGCTACGACGTGCTACGAAGGATAATCATGATTTCTCGTGATAGTGGCAGGCGCTTTTGACAAAAAATATTCTTTCGACGAAACTAGAAATAAGGGAAACGGTTGTTTACATTGTTTGCTTGAATGTGAAATAGTATGAAAGTTGTGAATAGAATTTTTATATTGTGGAGAGTTCAAATAAGTCTCCAAAAATATCTCGAGTTCCAAATTTTTCAGTTGGGTAGTTAATTGTGTGAATCAAAAAGTATATTTTGTTTGAATAAAATTCTTATTCTTTAAGTATTACATTGCAGTCTTCTCACTTCTTCGTAACTGGGTTGTAGAGGCTAGGAGTAGGCTCCATGTAAAATACTGGTATTCAGCTGCATCCAGCTTCACAGGTAGCCGATCCGAACATCGTTGGGAAATAGCTAGGCAGATGATGATAGTGTGAAATTAAAATATTTAAGGTTGATGTTCCAGGGTAGCCCGCGAAATTCAAATTTTCTTACGTTTTTAGCGATTTGCAGGCCAGTGATTCATCACAATCAAATGATTATTTCATCATGTAATAATCATTTGATTATTTCATCAAAAGGTCATTCTTGAGAGTTACATGAACTTGGAGGGTTGTAATGATGATTTTGATGATTATAATTCTGTAACTGCATACGTTTTACAGCCGCGAATCATATTTTCACTAACATACAACCTAGCACTGGGCTGCTAATCGCTAAAAACGTAAGAAAAATTGAATTTCGCGGGCTACCCTGGAACATCCACCTTAAGGAACGCTAAGCGTAAAGTACGAAGTTTTACCACAGCATGAGTTTTATTTGTTCACCTCGTTGGTCTAGTGATAGCGAGCGCGACTTGTGAGCCCGAAGTCTAGGGTCAGATTCCCAGGTCAAAGTCAGTAACACCCAGAGCCTGGATTCGTGCCCGGTTGATGACGAATGTAATAGGGGATCGGACAAAAAAAAACTAATTAGTCCATCAGATAGATTTCCAAAAAATATTGACCACATATTTTTTCTTTTTTCACGTAAACAAAAAATAAAGACGATACAGTGCTTCGAAAACTCATGTGACGTCACATGATAGGACATTTTGTAGCTTCAAGTGACGTTTCAAGCCCCACTCCATGATCTTTGACGCGCTTTATCTTCGTCAATTTTTATTGATTTGAAAAAAAAAAAAAGAAACACGTATCCAATATTTTTCGATAAACTTACTGACGGACTAAACAGAAATCTATTTTTTTGAGTCAGTCCGATCCCCTATTGCTCCATAACTTTCTTTCTTTATCGTACAGTTAATGCCTATAAACTGGTGTCTGAATTTTTGCGCCACACTTTTTTTTTTTTTGAATGTTAGGAAATCATCAAATTACTCCTCCCGCTCTGGGCAGAGCGGTAGGGAGTGTCAGACTTCTATACAGACTAAAAACCACCCATGTTCCTTCTTAGCCCTTTGTGTCGAGGCCGCGGTATCTCTTTCGAACAACCCGCAGCCCCGACTGGATGGACCTCTGACTTAGCTTTACATACCGTGGAATATATCTCTTGTCCCCTATTACATGGGACTTAAAATATTACTAGCAAAATGAGGGTGTGCTAAAAATACACCTCTTGGAGTGCCTTTAGTTCATAGGTATCTATTTAGAGAACCCTTTAGAGAATATAAAGGCACGGTGTTATGTGCTATCCAATGCGATAGTAGAAGAATATTCCACAGCTGGATACAATCTTGAACAAACATAAAACATCATTTTTGCCCAAATTAAAATTACATCATCATAATCCTGACTTTTTTCACCTATTTTGAAGTTGATTTCCCCCCTAGACGGATGCAGCTCACGTATACTAACATAACATCACGCCTTTAATCTCCAAAGGATTAAGTAGAGGAGTTCCTAATAGTACACCCACATTTCGCCAGTTACTTGAAGTTTAAGTTAGAGACAAGCCTAAAACCAAAACCCATCGAAAGGCAAAAAATCTCAGTGACCCCCTAATTAAACGTAATGACATAAGTCCAGTAGGAGCAGGTTCGAACCCCGGGCACTGCGGGTAATCGACCAGCTCGCACGTCGCACGGTGGCGTGCAAGGGTCGCGTGACACCAGATGCGTGCCACTTTCTACTTTATTTGTGATTCTTAAAAAACGTATTAAAACCCGCACACGGCAGCCGCTGACCAACGGGCGGCCGCCGGCGAACATCCCAGATACACTTATGTAGGCTTTGTTTTGCCTATTTTTGTGTAGTTGGGTTATGAGTTTTATACTTTTTATCATTGACAGCAATGTAGGTACTGGTGTTCAGCTGCTTTTGGCGTATCATATTACTGGGTGACTGGGTTATTAACTAGGTCATAGAGGTCAGATAGGCAGCCACTCTATGTAAAATACTGAAATTCAGCTGTATCTTGTTAGACTAGAAGACACATCATCCACCAGAAAAGCGCCGAAACAATGAAGCTCGACGAAGTCCCAGAGAAAAAATTAAACTGACTTAAATCCTGCAACGAAATTAATTAGGAAATAATAGCTGAAGTTTCATAATAAACTTTACAGGTCTAGTTGGAGACGCCTTAAACTGCTACTGTTGATTGGCCCTCGGAGTTCAGATCCTTACCCAATTATACCAGAAGTAGAGTAAAATTTTGTGTTGTCTTTTTCATCATGTGCTATGCGAAGCAGTAGCATTACAGGTTGATGATGGTTTTGCTTATACATTGCAATGACTACTTAAAAGCTTTGAAGTGCTGTAAATCTGATAGTGCCTCGTGGCAAATACATAGCAGGCCCCTTTCCAGGCGCAATAAATAAATAAAAAATAGGGTTTTCATGAACTTTGAACCAGATAACCATTATGCGATGCTGTCGCATCATCGCTACAAACGCGAGTTAAATTTGTGGGCAAGGGCAAACAGCTAGCGACCGCATCGCACTGTATCGATGCGAACGCGCGACCGGATCGCTACTACATTGCTACAAAAAGTTATGGGCGAAGGGCCCAACATGTTGCTTATCTGAGTCATCGTGAACATACATTTCAATAATATCATTCAAACATTTTATTGCTTTTTTGCAGCATTTATCAAAACCTGTGATACGGGACGGGAGTAAAGTAGTCATACTTTATATAATGTGCAATAAGAGTCATAAAGATAAGTAACATAATAAATTAAGAGATTGTTATCCTACTGCAACGTAATGTGTATGTGTAATAACGCGCGCAATATCACAAAAACTGGAGAGATTTGGCAGAGAACTGCACTCAGCATTAGGTAGCCAAAAGGTGCATCGTTCAATTCTAATATTGCATAAAGAAACAGCACAAACATTTGAAATGAGTAAACTAAATAACAGTAAATTAATATTAGTTATCATTTGAATTTGAATTAGTGTAGTGTAAATAATGTAGAAATAATAGTGACAATGACACTCATCTAACACATGAACAAAGTGTTTATATTATAATATTAGACTTAGAAAGTGGAACGGACTTGCATAAAGTACAATCAGCACTATTCTGTTTTAAAATAAATATCACGTAAAAAGTTAAGTTAGATTAAAATTGCTTATTAGTCTTGTAGGCTAGATTGTAATTAATTATTAAGAACCTGGTTCTTTTTAATAAAGGATAAAAAAAAAATATCATTTCCAATAAGAAGTCAAACTAAGGAAGGATATTTCAAAATTACTCCTCTAAGCGTAAATATGTTTACAGATGTTAGCTATCCACAGGTTCCAAGTGTTGCATACTAAACTATTAAACATAATAGAAGCGATCATTTTGTAGCTGGACTACCAAACTTCATACTAACGAGCTAAGTACAGTCCTATCAAATATTTTGCTTCAGGCAGCTACATTCTAAAATCAACCTTTTAAGTACAAGAACAAAGATCATTGTGATTTTGACACATATCAGTAACTGCAATCCAAATTCAACTTTATTCTAATGATGTTAAGGTGACTTTCGTTTTATGTGTGGTGGGAAGTCAGAAGTAAATTAACTTTGAAACGACTATTAGTGAAGTTCGGCTAAGTTAGGCGAGTACGTGCCAAGCCCCTGAGCCAGTTCACACAGTACTTGAATAGTTTATTATAACGCATGCCGTTCTGGCCGGTTTCATGAGGGGAAACCTTAATAATAGCCTCAAAGAAACTCAGTTTAGAAAAAGATAGAATTTATTTCAACTTTTTTACTTAATATTTAACCACAGTATTCAACATAGAATACACAATAATAAAACAGAATTTTAAAAGAAAAACATTACAAAAATCTGCTCTTTAAATAAAATTTAGGTAAAAAATTTGGTGTGTCTGAAAACGTCTGTCTATTGCTGAGGTATGTATAGATGTCTAGGTTCGGGGGCAGCTGCGGCCGGAGCACTGCTAGCGGGGGTCAAGTAATTGACAAAAATCTGGAACCAATCCTGAAGGGCGGAGAACATTCCAGGGTCCTTTGGTCCATTGTACTGCACCTGAACCTGCCCATCATTGTACACCTCATTGTTGACCTGAGGAGCGGCGACTGGCAGCTGTTCCGGCTCTTCAACAGCCGGGATACCGGGAGGTGGCATCACAATGGGTTCAGGGATCACAGGTTTAGGAATCTCAATAGGCTCAAATCCAGGAGAAGGTATCACAACAGGCATAGGATGGACATTACGTGAGAACTCCGCCATACCGTTGTCAACGACTGAGACATCGTTTGAAGCAGCGGCAGCGGCAGCAGCAGCAATTTCAGCAATACCAACAGCAGAATACGGATGCAGGAGGTCAGTAGCGACCACTTCACCATCAGCGTGCTCCTTCAACTTGATATCCACAATGTGACCGACTTCCAAAGCTGCCCCATCAGGCACTCCATTCACGATCATCTCAACAGCATCACTCCCTGATTCATCAGGAATAGGGGCGGCAGTCACCGCCACGACGAACAGAGCCAGAAATACAGCTTTCATTTTGAACGACCTTAAACAAAAGTAGATTTTAGCAATAGTTTTGTAAACCAAAAGTTTGAACTGCAATGGCGAATTGTTATTGTACTAAATATTCTGTCATGTTGTCACACTTGTCAAAGGTAGAAAACATAGACAAACTTACTTATGTTCACGACGAAGGTTCCTTGACGATTGTCCCAGTAGCTTGCTGCGGAAAACTTAAATATTATGAAAAAGACTATCAAATATATACGATAACATTATTATTATATCCATTGTAAACATTATTACTACTATCTAGGTGGTAAATGATTAAGCTACTTTTGGATACTAGTTTTCATTTTATTGAACTATAAAGTTGATGATATTAAATAATATAATAATAAAACTGAAATGCGTTGAAGTTTTTCATTGCCTACATTAAGCCTGTCTGTCTTGGTGCTGTCCTTTTCGCTATTTTAAGATTAAAATAAGAGACCACTAACGCCATCTATCTGTCCCTACTTGCACTACCTGTGTACTAACACCTCACTTGGATTTGTTCGAGACTATCTCGCAGCGACATAGTTTAAGGAGAGCTGTGAGACCCTAGCTTGATGAAAGAGACCCTAGCTAAACGCCATCTGTGCTTAGAATATAATAATCTAGGTACTAGAATTGTCTACGCTATTGCCAATCAAGTAGGTAGCACTGTGGCAGTACAATGGATATATACCTATATATATATCATAGTTATATCATAGCTGGATATATCATAGCTTGATATATTTCATTGTTCTCGGAGTGAGTTCACAAAAAATGTGAGTTAAATCTATAGAGATAGTCGTAAGATGGAGAAAAAAATAATTAAATACAGTATACCTAACATCTTTTATCGGAGCATCCTTAGAAGATGTTGAGGATATGTCCATTTGGACGAAAATGAACAAAACACGTGTCGCATCTAGTGCATGTGCATATTTTTGTTTTGCGTTTTTAATAATAATAAATCAATTTATTGACACACACAAGTTAGAGAACATACATAAAATAAAACAATAAGAAAGAGCATTGATAAAACAGCACATTAGTAGAAGTAGCCGCGCGTGGGCCCCTAACTAGGCACAGCTTGTATCTTGGTGGCCCAAAGCCCAGTTTGGCTTTACTGAAAAAAAATATTTTACCATCTTGGATTTCTGCGATGGAAATATAAAGTATCGCCCGCCCGCCGTTGTCATCGTTGTATATGTATAGTATGAAGGTACTGAGTTTAAGTCATAACTTAGTCAGTTTTCGTAAATGTTTAGTTTTCATATAATTTATTTAATGTTCATAATATTTAGCGAATTTTGTAACAAAATAAAATGTTCTTAATAACAAAAACACCTATAACAATAACTTAGCAACGTGACAGTGTTAGGTAAAATATAATAACCAAACATTTCTGATTTGACCCTTTGAGAATCCTAAGCATTATGGACAATCTATGTAGACATCATATTTATAATATAGAATGACACAACATTTTTTGTTTCCTGCTATAAATACGAAAATCAGATCACTTATTGAATCATCCCTATGTCTGCCTGTTTTGGGACCTTTGTCAATTTTGTTGACATTGAGCGATAAAGCTTGAGCACGCCACGGGAAAATCACACACGACATAAGTTGCCCGTTTATAGAAGTTAATCATGATTTTCGATACTTACGAGTAGGTGCCACAAATGAATAATTCTATTCTATGAAAACAATTAAAACTATGATTCATTATTCCCTACCGTTATCCTAATTCATTTGGGATCGATGCTGCAGCATAGTCTTCCTCCATACTTCTTACTGCATTTTTAATAAATATTTATCACGGAATATTTTTCTGAACGCATTCAGATAAATATTCCGTGCGTGCACAGATTTGTTTAGGCCTTTTTTTTCAATAGATTTCGTGTTTTGACTTCAGGCCGAACTACTGCATGTTGTTTTCAGGCCGTTTTAGTTTGAATATACACAATCCTTTGTATTCGAAACGGGGTTGCACGATCAAAATAGAGTTCTGTTACGTTTTTCTGTATTGTTATTCGGACGTATAGAACCCCTTTAACAGTTACCAAATAGGGAAAGTTAACTATTCTCTTTTATTAAAGTTACGACCAATGCGGGGGGCAGAAGTGTTACTATAGTAAAACTATATTTCGCCTGTGTAATAGTGGCCATGCCTATTTCTTGGAAAAAAACTAATAACATTTTCCCTAACCTGGAAATCGAACCCGAGACTTAAAGCTCTTGAAAAAAAAATGTTTTAAATTAATTGTATTAATTTCAATTTTAAAGCAGCGCTTGCGATTAAAACATTTTTCCGGTGCCGTACGCTTCGTGCATGGGATTTGGTCGGTAAATTAATGATTTAGCGAGCAAAGTCTCTTACTTTTCTATACAGTAGTGGTTATATCCGAGAATATGGATCGTTATTAAATAGTACGATACGCTGTTGATATGATCTTGTGGGCAACATACTCCGTTACACGTTTCTTTACATGACTGATAATGTTAAAGCATGGTCATGGTATGGTCTAGTATAGTGGGAAGACTCCTTTAAGGAGTAAATGTTAGTACTTATTCAATAATTGTCTAAACAAGACACAAACAGTTAATTTTATAACTTTAATCATTAATCAAAATACAATAAAAATAACATAATTATAATAATAAATAAACACTAAAACAGATTCTAGACTTAATTTAAGGGTTGGGGGTGATGAGAACTAAGACAGGGGTGTACTTGGGGTCCCAAGTGCCATCATTCTTGGAAAGAGGGGTGAGGTCCCCGCTCTTGGCCGTCTTCTCGATCGTGGCAAAAACATCGTGGAAGTTCTTAGGGGCGCTTTCGTCAGCTGCTGCTTTTTCGACATCTGCCAATTCAGCTCCAGAAGGCACGACTTGTTTTCCAGTTGTGTACGGTGTCTCCTTCCCGTATTGCAAGTCCATGTAGTCGTTGAGCAAGCCTTCGACGACCTTCTTGGTGCTCGGACACAGTGTGTTGTCCTGTGTCGCGTCGGACAGTTCGCGGATTGTGACGGTTGGTAGAGCCATTTTGTGTTGTGGTCTGTTGGGAGAAGAGCGGTGTGATTAGCGATTTAATTAGAGTTTATACTTAATAATGCGTGAAAAACTAAAAATGTCTGACTATTTTATGACTTGTCGCTGTCGGATTGTAGTTGGGTTCGATTCAAATTGGTTTGAAGTGTTCATTTGTTTTTACATCGAACAAAGGAGCACCTCAAAGTTTGGTTTTGTGTGCGGTTGATGGCAATATTTAGTCTCGCCCCTTTTTATGCGGGATTAAACATGATTATACTGCTGCAATGTGAGTGTTATTATGTCCCTCTGCCAAACGCTTCAGTGATTTCAGGCGTGAAGTTAAATCTTAGTGTCAATATGATGTGTCATTATTGACTTTCCGACTCGTGTTTTTTATCGTTATCATTGCCAGAAATCAATAAAGTTATCAGTGTTTTGGGACTCGTATATTAGTGTGAAGTTCAGCAGTTATATAAATAAGATTGTTGGATATAAACATCACCGATGACACATCAGTTACTATTTGAATAACAACATACACACCTTGCTCGTCAAAGAGGCATTTTTTTTTTAATGGGTCTTTTTGGTGTATTATTATTTTGTTCTAAACATAACATCACGCCTGTAATCCCTGAAGGGTTAGGAATTTATTACATTTTGCCAGTTAAATAGGGAACGATCCTATTGGCAACAACCGGGCACATGGCATTCACTTAGTTAACGCGAAAACAAACATAAGGATCTGAACTGAACTGTTAAGATGTAAAATGTTAATGTTACATGTCGCTATAAACACAAAATATGAGGAGAGAGAATCACTGAAGCCAGTCCTATATAGAGCCCATTGCTAAATAACTAATATAGGTAAGGCAATCTTTTCAGTACAAAAGTAATTGGTTATCTCAAATGGAGAAAAATCAGCCTCTTTCACCCCACGAATAGAAAGACAAAAATGATATTTTATCTGAATATGACGAGTAAATATTCAATCTATTAAATCTTTATAATTGCAACATACTAACTAGGTAAGTAGGTACTTAATTATTTTACTGTCTGCAAATGTATTGTCGCATTATCACCTAACATGTTTATTTACTTTAGATAAAAAAAAACATCACAGTATAAACACAATTCGACAGCTAAGTAAGTAATACAAGCCAAAAAGTAGTAAAAAATCCCATGAATATATTCTTGAGCTAACAGGCTATTTAACATAAATAAAGTGCTATCAAAGCGATCTCTATGATGTGGAGCTAGCCAGAATTTGATCGAATTGAAATGTATAACTAACCAGTTGATTCGACCAGATATATTAATCGATAAATCTATTCTAGAAACACGTAAGTGACATAATTATTGCCGGCTAGTAAATATTTGTAATGCTTTACGACTGGAAATATTTTTCAAAATACTAATAAAACAGAAACACATCTACAGGTAGTAGATACTTTGTTAGATTAACTTCCACTAAACCGGACGTGCTCCATGAACGTATTTATTTTAAAGAACAAGCCCATTCATTTGAACGAAACCAAAATACCCTATAAATGTTACCCTAAGTAAATATATACTGAGCCTAATTAGATTTAATTAAATAGTAAACTGAAATGACTAATCCAACTGTCGTGAAAACAATTTCAGAATATTTCCAATATATCTTTCTTTAATCAATTAAATTGTATGGCGGATTAAAGAGGATAAGATAGATATTTTATCGACAGTAAAACAATGACATAATCAACAGTGTTTATATCAAGGAAATGAAAAATAAATCATTATTGACGATAATATCAGAAAAACAATAACAATATACAACTTTGAAATGAACTAGACAGAAGTAAAATGAATCCATGAGAAGAAGAACAGAGAAGAAATTCCTTTCCTAAGATTACTTACTTGTATAATACTGCTAGAACTCAGTCCTTACAAGTTTAGTGTTGTACTGACGTCGATAGTTTGGGCCCCAGTATATAAATCAAACCCAATCGGTGAGTGTCGAGATATGGGCGTGGGACGTGTCAGTTTGTCATGGGTGTGTCAAGTGTGCTGGCGATAATTCTTTCAGGTTCCGTAGGGTAAAATTGTTGAAAAGATTTCGTTGATTTGGAATTGTTTAGATACCATATATTTAAAGTTACTTATACGCCGGCAATAAGCATGTCTCAATATTGACAGTCGTTACTGGTAGTCCGATACACAAAAGTCTGTAAACCAGTCTTGCCAGGGTGTTACTCAGAAACTGTGTTACAGGACAGTTAGGCAATTGGTCCATATAAAATTTTCCGATTGAGCTAGAAGCTGGCCTCAACATATTTCGGAATAGACTAAACTAGCGAGAGATCATGAAACTCCTGTGATTTCATACTAACGAATATTATAATAATGCATAAGTAAGTTTGTTGATTTGTTTGTTACCTTGTCACGCAATTACTGAATCGATAATCCTGAAATTTTGTGTACAGAAACGGACATAATGGTACATATTGATCCAGAAAAAATGTACTTTTCCCGAAAAACAATATTAACGACAATAACAGCTAGTACTTCAATAGACGTAAGTAAATCACACACGGAAATTTATATAGTATAGTATAGCACTACTCTACGTATTCGAGATTTCAATACAGACAATACAAATTATACCCGTAAACCCGTTCACTATAGCAATTAACAAAAGGGTACTTAATACAACAATAGAAACAGTGCAGATATTAATATTGCGATAGCTATTACTAATAAACTTCACAAACATGAAACTATACGAGGGCAATTAAATTATTCCCAATTTAGAATATTAGGTGAGGATAGTACTCCATTATATTTATCTGATAGTATTGTAGATTATGTTTTTCGATATTAAAATTATGGGATTCTTGTTTACTGTAATTCTTGACGGAAAATATGGTCAACCTCATCATCATCTGGCTAACCTTTTCCTAAATATGTTGGGGTCGCCTTCCAATTTGACTACATGCAGCTGAATAGGTACATGGAGCGATTGCTTATCTCCCAATTATTTTAAATATTTGCGTGATGAGAGTTGACCAAGATTATGTATGAATCTTAAAAGATACTCTGAGAAGAAACAGCCGAGCCGTAGCAAACTCAGAACTTTTTTTTTTTGTTTAGTCTTTCTTCTCAGAGTAGTCCTGACGAAAAACCGGCCAAAAATAATGTAGCTGAGCAAAAATCACATTTTGGTTCCGTGACTATTCATAAAATATTTATTTTCACGTAACACGATGAAACATTACCGTTTTCGTTCATCAGTACGGTACCCTAAAGTCACCGCACACTATCAGTCAATTGATAATCATTTCGCAAACTGTGGCCAAAAATTCGCACAAACTTACATGATTCAAACCCGCTGATAACAAATATTTTGATAAAAAATACTGATGCAGTGTTGCGAAAGTGCATATCAAATTGATAAAAAAAATTGTGAGAACTTATGAATGGTATCATACTTTTGACATTCTCTGTCTTTCACCTGCGACTTTGTTCACTTAGTAGGTATGCCCTAGTTTTTTATTTAATATCCATCAAATCATCATCATCATCTTCATTCATCAACTTCATCATCGCCCTCTTCCCATGTTACTTGCGGTCGACGCAACACGATTTTTTCTCCATAAAAGAAATATGCAAAAGGCTTTTGCCGAAGAGTGGGACAAAAGGGGAAAATAAAAATATAACCCAACACACTTTTAATTTGAAATTAATTTAGATGGCGCTTAGTATTAGTTTATCTTACCTAGTATTAATTGATACATGGCCTAGTTTTTAGTATATATACCACAGAATCATCTTTGTTAGACGGTTGAATCGTTACAGAGTATATTGGTAGCCTTAGTTTTAAAATTCTAAAGCTCAATTACATTATGAAATTGTTCATATTCAAAATATTTGATACCGGTTGTATGGACAAAATCCTATCATCGTTTTCTGCTAAAAATGGATCAACTCAATTTGTAAATATTTTTTTCAATGTAAATAATGATCAGTCATCTATATTTCTAATAATATGTATTACGATATAAAGTCTGAGAAAGTGAATACATCGTACCAAAGATAATTGATAAGATTGTTATTTTGCATGTCAATGGACATGTAAGCATAATGAATATACCTACTTATTCATAATTTAGAAAGATAAATATGACATATTTTGGGATTAATTACAAACATTGTGGATTAAAACAGCTCATTAGTCGATAATACCAAAGTTATTCCAAGAATTAAAACTGCTGATTTATTATGTGTGTATCTAGAAAGTGAGTGGAGTCAGTTTACTAAGGAGCCTTATATTTTCAAATCGAATGACAAGACTCCAACCAAAATTCTTAATATCATTTCAACCGAAAGACCTATAGCAAACATTGTCCGGTTTCGTGAGTCTCACATCCAGCGGATCCCTGCAACCTGACATGCATATACAGCAAATCTTCCAAAGGCTCTTGGGTATATTTTACAATCATTCTCAACTCAATATTATAACAAATCCCAACCTTTATGTTACGCACCTCAATCACGCCCAATCATGCGGAAGACGGGGAAACTTTAAATGAGTAAAGTTACGTCATAAAATACAACGATACCGATACCCGAAGTCTACGATACCGATAGGATACCAATAAATTTGTCTTTACATCATTTTAACTCGAACTTAATGATTCATACTGATTTACAGCCGTATTCATAGACGTTGACAGATGGTCGTGAATTGAATATATTCTCACAGAATTTGAAGTTTCTTCTATGTACCTATTTCTCGTTTCCTTTCACCCAAAGTTATTCAGTGCTGTTTATAACTATTGAAATGTATTTTTATGTTAATCTTCTCTTCTTAGCGTGTCGATGACAACATTTAAATTGAGTCAGCCCAAAATCCTACTAAAATTATACTCTCACGCAAAAAGTACTCACCGGATTTGGAGAAAATTTGGCACGCAGACAGTTTACAAACATCCCCTACTTTTTTCCGGTATCGGTGGTACGATCCCGTGGAGCAATAATTATCGAACACGACGCGGGCGAAGCCGTGAGTATAAGCTAGTGTGAACTATAAAATGGTAAACTGGATTATTGTCGTCAACAACTATCGGGAAACTACATCAGTCTGCTACTATGTAATTGCTAATAGAGGAACTCCACTTTGCTCAACCTAGGAATATTATTGAACCACCAGTAGCTAGTAGTCACCAACGACTCATATTTCAATTTCAGTTAATTAAACTAAAAATGAGAGCAGCAGACGGTGTCACAGTGGAATCAGCACCGACTAACAAGCAAGTCCTGGTTTCGAACCCAGGCAGGAGCATTACTTTGTGTAATTTGCTTCATCAACACTGCTCTCAAAACGGTGAAGAAAAACATCGTGAGGCCCAGCATAGCCAACTACTTACTGTAAGTGCGGCGCTAAGCGTTCAATTCATTCAAATGTTTGACTTAATAGATAAAAGGACACAAAAGCCGAGATAACAAAGGTTTCAATGGAACCGAACACGTATTACTGTGACACATTTTCAATGACGAATAATCCATGTGTCTGATGATTCGCACTGCGCAGTTTTAATTGAGGATTGTATTCACTCGTCATCAGGTTCAGGTTTTTCGCGACTATGGTGGGGTCGGCTTCAAGTCTAATCAAGCACAGCTGAACACCAGTATTTTATATGAGCAACTGTATCCATTCACGACTCAGGTGGTACTGGGTGATATGACAACCCCCCCCCCCCCCCCCCCCCCCACAGTCTTACCAAGACTGGTTGTTGGACTTTCGGGCCAGTGAGTAGTGCCTACTAGTGCTTTACGAGGCACGGAGTAAACTCGGTATGTTATAATGTCCAGTTAGTACTTGGTACTAACATTTTTGTTTAATAAAAAAAAACGTTATCCTACGCTATTAAGAATTTCTCTCGTATCGTGGGTGCGTTCAAAAACATTTAAACTCACATACACAAATACCCAGACCCGAAACAACTATTTGTAGGCCATATTCTGTGCGGGGATCGAACCCGCGACACGTAGCGCAGCAGTCAACTGCTTGAGCCACTGCGCCAACCTTGGCGTCAAAATATACTAACTGGGTTGTTGTTTTTGGTTTTTCTTAATAAGAGGTAACACTGCTTGTGAATGACAGCCGGGCGTGCTTTAAACGAAGCACGGAACAAACTCGATATGTAATGGGCGGTCACCCATCCACAGACCAACCTAGGCAAGCGCAGCCTGAAGATTGATCCGCACAGCTGTTATTAGTTAGCCTCGAGCTCGTTTCCACTCATAAATGAAATACTTATGGATTTTTTTTATCAACTTTTGTGTGACAATTTTCGCAACGGGTAGGCTATTGCAAAAATTACTCACGTATAGGCAACTTGCAGCTATTTTCAGGATTCCCACTTCAATTCCCCGCTGTGGTTTCAAGCTAAATTTGGAAATTATTTCAAGGGGTAAGGAATCATCATTTAGGCGAGGTCTGCTTTTGAGCCTCATGTGATGTTGACTTATTATCTTTGTTGTTTTTTTCGAATCGATAGGTACTCACGGGACCGAGGGTTTTACCAACCATAGATTACAATCAATTTAGATATTTGACCGTATCAATATTTGACTGTCGCTCTAGGATACGTTTGACTGGCCTGTTGGTCTAGTGGTTAGTGACCCTAACTGCTATGCCGGAGGTCGTGGGTTCGATTCCCACCCAGGACAAATGTTTGTGTGATGAGCACGATCATTTGTTCTGTGTCTGGGTGTAATTTATCTATAATATGTATGTATTTAGAAATATATAAGTATGTTTATCAGTTGTCTAGTACCCATAACACAAGCTCTGCTTAGCTTGGGACTAGATGGCGTTGTGTGATAGTTGTGGAATATTATTATTATACCGGTCAATCATAGATCATAGAAGAATCTATGATCTTTGGAGATTTGCTCTCCCTACTATCAAATAAAGGCATTTGGTGCGGGTCGGATTCGCGCTTGAAAAGTTCCTTACCATCGTAGTAGGGGGGCCTCCTTAATTTTTTATTTATTTTTAGTATCAACAGAAAGCCACATACTGTAAAAAATTCTACTTTCTACTTATTACAGATCATAAGATACAGCCCGCTCACAGACAGACGGAAGGATGGACGGACAGCAGAGAGGGGGAGCCGACGGTAATTCTTCGGGTACGGAAGCCTAAAAATTGCCTACCCAACAACATAGCTAACAGATTGGCGGATGGTGCAAACAAGTCCTAGAGTGCAGATCGCGTATCGGTAAGGAGAGACTGAACAGCTATAACGGAAACTGATATAATCTGTAAGAGACAGATCTGCAGCGGTCACGCGGTTCAAAGCCACTCCACGTCGGACATTCCTTTGTGACATGTCATCCACCCACACAATGCAATTGCATGATACTCCTAGCCCTCACACCTTATCATCATCTCCGGAGACACATCGATCTGTCAATCTTATCTCTTATCATTCTTATCCTAACTCTTCATGTCTTGATGAGCAATGTTTATGTTTGTTTCTTTCCATAGATTGGGAGATAGTGTCTAAAAATACTCGGTCTTAGATAGGTGGCTGTGTCCTTTTAGTCCGAAAGGTTTAGGCCATTCTTTTGTTTTGTATTCTCAATTATTACCTAGAACTTTCTTTTTATCATTTTGATTATCTATTTTGATTATAAATAAATAAAACTGAAGTGTCTGTTTGTGATTTCTGTCTGTCTGTGTGTTACGGCTAATCTCCGAAATGGCTGGACCGATATTAACACAAATTTAACTGTCAGAGCTGTTGTGAGGCGTAGGTAACTTTATTTTTTAACAGTGTATTTTAACTATTTAGTAAAGTGAATAGTATAATTTAATTCCGATAAATCGGATGTATTTAGGGTCACTATAGTGATTCTATGTTACCTATTTATTAACCGGTTAATTTAACCGTGCCTTATAATACCTACATAGTTAAAAACATTTAAAGTATCATGTTTTTATTCACTTCATTCCACATATTGATACCCATTATTACCCATTAGACTGGTAGGTAGCTACACTGGTGGTTTGCGGTAGCCATTATGCTGACCAAATGCCAAACTCAATATTTTGCTTCAATTGATATCAGCAAACCGCGCCGACCTCAGGCAATCTATTGAACACCGCTATTTAATCACAGGTGCTGCTGAATTATTTTAATATGAATTATTTATTAATTACCTGATTCTTTCATTTAGCATATTTGGTAATTCTAAAACTACTTGTAGGACTTTAGAATTCAGAATCGAATCAGTACTTTCGAATATTATCCCTTACATTCAAACTATTCTTATTTGACCGTGGTTTCTTTATCGTGTGAATATTGCCTGGTGTCAAAGTTTTTATGCCACCTATGGGCCCCTTTTTATTACCCGACTGCGCAAAGCAAAGAAGGGTTATGTGTTTATCAGTCTATGTATGTATGTATGTATGTTTGTTCCTATGTGGCACTGTAGAGGCCAAACGCCTTGGCCGATTTTGATGATCCGTACGTCAATCGATTCGTCTTGACCTCGCGAGTGTCACTAAAAACATTACAGTAAACAATACTCACTATAGTAACAACTAGTCGCCATTATGTCAAAATGAAAAAAAAAAAAACGACGCACCACGTCAAGTGGGGTATCGTTGAATAGGTATTTGAAAATGAATATTAGGTTTCCTTTATCATATTTCATTTTATAAAACCGTTTAGGATATATAATGATTTAAATTATTAGAACAAACAATATCGCATTCCTTACTTACTTACGTACGTGTACGGAATGAATATAAAATCTAATCGAAATCTACCGTCTTATAATAGTAATAACGAAGTTAATGAAAACTGACTAAAAAGTGTTAAATAAAAAAATATATTATAAAAACAAAAAACTCAACTGCGTAAAAACAAAACTAAAAAGAATAAAATAAGCATCAGAATTTAAAAGCAGAATAGAAGGATCAACAGTCGGGACCCATTTAAAGAACAGTGGCTATATTATAGCTGATGGAATTAATAAGCGTCTACTTAAGTCACCGTGATAGATACCGACGAAATAATTTACTTAGTTTTATCAAATCAATCTTAGGGCCTATCAATCGCTGGAAAAAAAAAAAACATCATAATTATGAGCTCAATTGACTAGATTACAGGTGATAATAAATAATCATAGCTTAATTTATTTTTTCTATCTGACTTGACTTTACAACTTTTGACTTAGCTATGCTTTTAATATTGGCATGTAATAAACCTTTGTAAGTTAAAAGACATTTCAATTGTCAACTGTACTGAACTGACAGCTTGTCATAGTCTGCACGAGCATCTCATTATATTATTTTCCATCGATTCTCCGTGATTTTCTAATTCATCGACTAGTTCTGCTTATGAACTCTGATATTTACTGTTCCCTGTGTGACTTGCCTAAGGATGACTCTGGATTCCGATTCTGCCTCTTTACTTTGGACTTTATTGTGTGTACATCGAATTAAATATCACGATGGGTAGCCGTGTAAGGCTTACAAGCATTATACAACGTGTTTGCCATGCGTGCTGGTTACGCACAAGAAGAGAAGTCCTACGTATGAATAGTCAAGATGAAAGTAGTCCTCAGCTAGACACAACTGACGATGTGCAACCACAAGAAAATGTAATCCAGCCTGATGCTGATGCATCAACTCAACCTGAGCCAACACAAGTTGTGGAGTTAGCCAATTATAGACGAATAGCAAAGATGTTTAGTTTTCTATTACACATTTTATTTCTATAACTTTACGATGATATAGCTTTATTGTACTTAGGAGAGTTATGCAATTGATACCTTAACATCCCTAGCCTGCTTATTGTCATGAATGATTGTGAAATGTGCATACTATTGGTGTACCTATTCTAAATAAATAAATTGTGTTAAACGTGTTTTTCTGTATCTACTAAAATGGTAAGGGTAGGTAAACCTTTTTAAACAAATAACCCCTCCCGCTCTTGGACAGCGAAAAGGAGTGTCAGACTTCTACTGACTAAAACCACCCATGTTCCTTCTTAGCCCTTTATGTCGAGGCCGCGGTATCTTGGATCGGTTGGACTTAGTATTCTGAATACGGTAGTCCGTAGTTTATAATGTGTAAATGCATTTCTATCTATATTTAAAGGGTAAGTAGGGTGATTAGTCCGTTGTTTGTACGACATAACCTCTAAAACTTAAAACAGGAATATCTTTAATTCTGGCGTAGCAGAGCAAGCTCATTTTTACTCGTTTCCGCTCGACTCTTTGTTAGTGTTTCGTTGGTGTTTGTGGAAACACACACGTAAGCAGTTTTCTATTGCGAGGTAGGTAAAAGAAGTCATTAATGGGTCCGCTCAGCTTGCGACCGACACCGGGCTTTAACATTCTGGCCTGACTGGCCTGTTGGTCTAGTGGTTAGTGACCCTAACTGCTATGCCGGAGGTCGTGGGTTCGATTCCCACCCAGGACAAATGTCTCTGCTTAGCTTGGGACTAGATGGCGTTGTGTGATAGTTGTGGAATATTATTATTATTCTGAAAACGTCCGTAGTTTATTTTGTATTTCTATAGTTCTTTTTCGATTAGTCCATTGTTAATACAACATAACCTCTAAAACTTTAAACAGGAATATCTTTAATTCTGGCCTACCTATAAAAATATAACTGAAGACAAAACTGTTCAGGAATTCAAACTCTATACAAATATATTTTTTCCATAGGCTGACGCAAAAAAAAAATGTCAACAAAAATTTGTTCGAGCGTTTGCCACTATTCTTTTACGGGGAGCTCCTTGATAAGTCACAAAAATGAATGGGTCCCGACTGTTGATCCTTCTATTCTGCTTTTAAATTCTGATGCTTATTTTATTCTTTTTAGTTTTGTTTTTTTGTTTCTTTTTTTTTTGGTGGGTGGAAAATCATCGAATGACCCCCCCCGCTCTTGGGCAGAGCGAAGGGGAGTGTCAGACTTCTACTGACTAAAAACCGAACCCATGTTCCTTCTTTGGCCACGTCATCTAGTACAAAAATCCGCGGCCCCGACGGGACCTATGGGCCCCTTTTTTTTTTTTTTTGGTGGGTGGAAAATCATCGAATGACCCCCCCCGCTCTTGGGCAGAGCGAAGGGGAGTGTCAGACTTCTACTGACTAAAAACCGAACCCATGTTCCTTCTTTGGCCACGTCATCTAGTACAAAAATCCGCGGCCCCGACGGGACCTATGGGCCCCTTTTTTTTTTTTTTTGGTGGGTGGAAAATCATCGAATGACCCCCCCCGCTCTTGGGCAGAGCGAAGGGGAGTGTCAGACTTCTACTGACTAAAAACCGAACCCATGTTCCTTCTTTGCCCTTGCGCCGAGGCCACGTAATCTAGTACAAAATACCGCGGCCCCGACGGGCATACCGCGGCCCCGACGGGCAATGGGCCCCTGACTTGGCTTTACATACCGTCGAGAAATATCTCTCAGGCATTCTTCATTGTTCCTTTTTATTTTTTATAGCAACGTATTGGATTACTCTGTAATGCTGCTATAATAAGTATTAAATAAATAAATAAATTCTGGTTTTCTAACCATGTTTCCCTTCACAGAAGCAAATACAAGTGAAGCACGAAACCGTATATCAGAGGTGCGTGCGGCTTGGGTTCGAACTCGAGACCTATGACTTGGCACTCTGACGGTCACACCATAGACTGAAAACACTGCAAGACACTGATATCTTAGTGTTAGTCCAGTCATCTAGTGGATTGTAATTATCATCATCATCTCGTGATACACAGACGCCTTATCATATGGAGTTTATTTATTTTGTGATTAATTTCTGACGTCTACAGTTATCCAAATGTGGAAACATATTGTATTTTTTTTTTTTATTAATATTGTTGTACTAAATGCTGCGAAGTAAAATAGGCTGTATGAATGTGAAATTAAGCCGATTAGAAGATTCATAAGGGTCAAATAAAAAAAATGTTTATATAAAATAAGCCGCATTTAATTGTGTAGAAATAACTAGAGTATTACTTCAACAAAATTACTGTTGGTTGACGTTGACGATGATTTGGACGAGGGGGCTGGTGGTGGCAGCTGGGACGGTGGCGGGGGATTCCTCCACCACGGGGAGGGGAGAGGGGAGGGGAGAGGGAACGACGACGACATCGGGCTTGACGGGGACCAAACCAGCGGGGGCGACGACGGCGATAGACTCCTGTGAAACAAGAAGAAGAAGTATTAATTTTAGCTTTGAAAACACAGCAAGAATTGTGCTGTATTGTTTTTTTTTTGTGAATATTTACTAACATTACGCCTTGTAATCCCCGAAGGGTAAGGTAAGGTACTTTTGACAATTATATTTAAGTCCCATGATATAAGGAGTGAGCCTATAGCCATCAACAAGTCCACACTCAGTGGCTACCGTGCAATTCCTGATGAAAAAACCTAATAAAAATATACATAACCCGGAAATCGAATCCGGGGCCTCATACTCAGCAGTCGCGCTTGCGACCACAAGACCAAAGAGGCAGTCACATAAAGCTCTACTTCTATTTACTTCAGAGGAGCACATTCAAGCTTCAGTACAAAGAGATATCCTTACAATCTGGTTGCCAGCGAAGAGGGCATCCATCATGTCGTTGAGGGCGTGCTCCAGGTAGGGGATGAGAGCGGGGTCGGTGGCAGGGTCCTGAAGAGCATCGCTCAGCTCGCCGAGGGTCCAGTGGGACACTTCCAAGGGCTTGACGGGAACACCGACGGCCTCCTGTGATGAAAAATTTAGGTTATAATTTTATGTCTGGGAGTGCAACCGTCCATTACGTTAAAAATAAATTACGCAATTGTTTTTTATGCTGTATTCACCATAGTTTAGAGAATCCGGAAAGTTTTTGTGTAAAATACACAAAGGATCCGAGTCTCGAGCCCCATTTTGATAAAAACTAAAATTCTTCATGGGATTTTTGAAAAATCTGTATTTCTAGCCAGGGAAACGAACAAATTGATTGCCGAAGCGATTAGTTTTCCTGTGAGATCTTTTAACTATTTTCTAAAAATGTTTGATGTAATGACTCACAACAGGGATTCCAGCGTGGATGGCGTCCATCATGTCGTTGAGGGCCTGTTCCAGGTAGGGAACCAGAGCGGGGTCGGTGTCAGGGTTCTGCAGGGCCAGGGAGAGGTCGTGCAGAGTCCAGCCGGTCAGGTCGACGGGGGCTTCAGCGGGAGCCTGTCACAGAAAAAAAGTTTATGAACCTATGAATGGCTCTATAGAGCTACATTTTTTCCCATAATAAAAATATTGAAAAATACGAGTAGGTATTCAGTAGGTATATAAGAGCTGGGGTACAATTCCCCAAGCCTTCATTGTGTCGACGAAAATGTTAAAATGGCATCACTGGCAGTGCAGAGATGGCGTTGACCCTTTGCCATAAACCCAAACATTTACTCAGTAAGAGATTTTACACCGGGTAAAATCATGAGTAATTCCTAATAGGCCAGAACCTCATAATTCTTTGCTGAATTTAAAAATTGAGTCCAGAATAACACGGTTACACCCTGCAGCAAAGACATAATTGTCGTTACTGTTCTGAGCTACCTTAGATGCTGTCTAAAAACTATTTTCTCAAAGTTACTTAAAAATATTATCCATGCCAAGAAACCCCAAATGACTTACCACGGGCTGTTCAGCGAAGAGAGAGTCCATCACGGCGTTGAGGGCATCTTCCAGGGCAGGGAGGAGGGCAGGGTCGGTGTTAGGGTTCTGGATGGCATCAGACAGCTCAGGCAGGGTCCAGGAGCTGAAGTCAGCGGCAGCCACGGCCACCAAGACGGCGAAGACAGCGAAGAATTTCATCTTTTAAGATTTTTTTTACTGCTGGTAAAGAGAAATTTGTAAGCACTGTTAGAAAAAGTAGGGGAAAAGAAACACTTTCTACGAGTAGTTGGTTGGTTTGCAACTTATATGTTAAAGAAATTCCAAAATGTTGCTGGTATCACTATAGGTAAAAGTATGTTTATCAATACTTAGATTACTATGAAGACACTATCTAAGAGAATGATATTGCATCATGCGTACTACTGTATTCTAAGACAGAGGTGTAGGTACATATAAAATGCAAGTTTGAAAATGTACCATGAAAAAGGGGACAGCCTCATTTGCCAAGACATGGGCACAATCATAATATTCTAGAACACTGATTTAAAGGAAGCTACTTTTCGATTCATCCCGCTATCATGACTCTTGCAACAGCGTAGAAATATCGGGAGCTTATAATAATGGATAATCCCGGAATAAATAAATAACAGTTTAAGTTAGAATAATTCTAGATTCCAGGAAAAAATATATAACACATAAGGCTTCTCCCTTCACCTAGGGCTCGAACCCTGGTCTCCATGCAGTGCCTATATATCTCTAGCCATGCTTAGAAAACGGGCAGTCAGGTCCCAATCATTTGTAAGAATTAAAAATACTTATAAGTACAGACACCACCAGCTCATCAAGTTACCAGTAACTGTCAATTTTATCCCATCAACCTTGAACCATTAGGTTAGTTTTATTGCTATAGCAATAAAGTTGAAAATCGATTAAAGAAATTTGACAGTTTATAATAGTTTGATACGCTGACATATTGTTAACATATATGTTTTCGACTTACCTTTCGTCGAGTAATTTGGTGATATTTGGCGAGACAGCAATATTTATACAGGTTTTAATCGAAACTGCAATAAACTGTATCTTGAGCAGTTTATTGCATTCGATCAGATATATCTTATTAATAAATCATGATATTATTATAATAATCGCATTGTTATGAAAGAAAGACACACGATCGATACGTCACAAATTAATAATCATAATATAGTTAATCCTGGAAAAGCTGTAGGGGATGTACATAAGCATACCTACTTAAGTGGACCGATAGATTTATTTTATTTTTCTACAACATATTCGAAAGGTCCTCCACACACGTAACAGGTCGAAAGTCCCACAGACAATCCTACCAATGGGTATCGTATGAAGCGTGAGATAAGCAGTAATTGCTTCATGCAAAATACTGGTATTCAGCTTCATCCGGAAACCAACCCCAACATACTCGTAGTTGAGACAAGAGTTGACAAGACTATGCAGTTGATGAGCTGCATGCTAGTTACCACACTTACCACCCCACTATCTGAACAGTTCTCGCTGAGAACCTTGCCTTGGAATACCGCCGCCGCGCCGGTGGAAGCCTCATGCCATTGGTTGTGCTATGTAGTGGATGATGTGATACGTATCGTATTTACATAGTCTTGAACCATAATATTATGTAACAGTGGATCATCAATGCCGACTACATAATTTGTGTGTGCTTACTGAGAAATGTGAGAAGAGAGCTATACTATTTTAGTAGGTACTAGATGACGTGGCCTCGGCACAAGGGCAAAGAAGGAACATGGGTTCGGTTTTTAGTCAGTAGAAGTCTGACACTCCCCTTCGCTCTGCCCAAGAGCGGGGGGGGGGGTCATTTGATGATTTTCCACCCACCAAAAACAAAAAAGAGCTATACTATTCATGTACTGATACCGTAAATAAGGTTTTTTATTAGCCTGCACTGTCCCACTGCTGGTCAAGTCTCCCCAAATTCCTTCCAGGAGCTCTTTTCCTGTGCCGCTTCGAACGAAATAAGGTTGAAATAGTTTTTTT
Source organism: Diarsia mendica (assembly GCA_949316265.1). Classification (NCBI taxonomy): domain Eukaryota; kingdom Metazoa; phylum Arthropoda; class Insecta; order Lepidoptera; family Noctuidae; genus Diarsia; species Diarsia mendica. Next base: position 16,302,654 of record OX438902.1, on the reverse strand, counting down.
GTCGTTGTGTTGTTGATCTTGTAGTCGCAAGCGCGACTGTTAAATATGAAGCTCCTGGGATCGATTCTCTGGACAGCAGAAATTTCTCAGTGGCAACCGCAGAGTCTGAATTGGTGCCCGATTGATGGCAATAGGCTCGCCCCTTATTACTTGGGGCTTAAATACAACTGGCAAAATGTGTGTATATTAATGAAAAATGAAAAAAAAAAAAAATGAAAAATCGTTTATTCATGGTTACATAAAATGTGTTACATAGCTTAATACTTCTGCCAAACTGTAAAACAGTTTGTTGGCAGATGTAGCTCCCTTAACAATTCTTTTTACTACATGTAACATCTTGTTGGTAGTTTAACATCAATCACACGATACTTTTACTTATAACTAAACACACTTATTTAACACAGAGGTTGACTATGACTATAACTTAATACTAATAACATATTGTTACCTATACTCCATCTACCACAAGACCAGAACTCCAAGCTAACCGCCTCTACAGTCCGTTCAACCGATCTTGACCTCCATACCGTAGGCATAAGGATGGCATTAAAAGCAAGAAGAATGTTACAATACCGACTGTTAAACCGACTGTTAATAGGTAAACCCTTTGCCGAACTCTTCTGGGATTACCTCGCAGGTGCCTATGGAGCAGTCAAGCCCTATGGTCAAACCTGTTAATCAATCATAACTACTTTGGACCGGTTCTAACTATTTTTAGGTAACAGTAAGTAACATGTACTAGACCTAGAAACGTTTAAGGTTGTCAGGATTAGGGTAGGTAATAGAGAAAACGCATTTATTTAAAAGAGTTTAGACCCCAGACACCAGTCAAAAGTAATTTTCATCGATTAACCGTTTCGACTGTAACTGTACTAGAACGCAACAACCGCTGCACTGTTTGGCGTTAGGAATAGGTCATCATCTGCCTAACCCTACCACAACTATATTGGCGTCGGCTTCCGTAGATAGCGGCTGCCTATCTACGGCGAAATGGGGAATTCAACATCCTTCCGTCACTCAGTGTGAATGCAGTGCTCCCATATGTGTTGACTAAGGCCTATTTGCAGAAGTGGCTAAAGTCCAAGGCACGGAGGAAATGTGTTATGTAATGGATGGTCACCTATCTACGCACCAACATAGGTCAGTACGACTTAACGGCTGTTACTATTTCGCCACGAGCTCCTCGTGTTAGTAATAAATTATGGTGATATAATTTATGTAAGTAGTACTTCCCCAGGTGTTTTAAAAAATGGCACCATTTATCTATCTATCATTCATAGGTCATAACTCATAAAATACTATGACTGTGACAAACACGTCTCTTTTATCATTGATGACGTCCACTCGTAAGCCTAGGAGGACTATAAATCGATTTAATTTTTATTATGTTTATATACCGTTCTTTATCTATCGAATGTTTTTGCGCGTCGTAGATACAGTCAGGAATTGTACGCTACCGTAGAAGCCCGCAATGTGGACTTCTGGTCTACATAATTTGAGAATTGTTAAGAGTCGAAAATACGAATCCTATATTTTTTTATGATATTTTTTTATTTGTCTAGTAGTCCTCAAATCCCAATTACTATTTTTTGTAATTTTTAGAGAGCTGAGAGTTGCCAAAAAAAGGAAACGACAGGGACGTAGAGTAAAGTAAAAGTAAAAAAGTTTATTGACAAGTAGAAGAACAACCTTACATACAAATCTCAACAATTTTTGGGGATCGGACATATTGGACATTTTTTTTTTTTTTTTTTTAATATTCCACAACTATCACACTACGCCATCTAGTCCCAAGCTAAGCAGAGCTTGTGTTATGGGTACTAGACAACTGATAAACATACTTATATATTTCATTATTATATCATTATTTATTTTGCTACTTAGACCTTCTGATCAGGAGGGAAAAAAACTAATTAGTGTCTACAGCAGCAGACCTTGATTTATGAGAAAAGGAGAATTCCAGAAGAAAAAAGTGTATGAATAATGGCAGCCTCTTTTCCCTCTTAACATAAGCAAGTTATGTTAGATTCATGGTACTTAGTTTGATTTTTTATTAGTGTACAAAAACTAGCAACACACACTAAACACAATCATAAAAATCGTCAACATTCCCAAATATTCAATTACGAATTCTTCTTAATAGTGTTCTTCCGTCAAACTTATTACTTTTATAGTTAGTTGTAAATGTCTTGTAGTTTTGCATTTTTCCGTTGAACACATATTTGTTTACATAAATTTATCTTAAAATTACACCTGTGTTAACATTCCAAATTGTTTTTCGTACTAAAGTTGTTTGTTTTTCGTACGTGTCGTGTGAAAAGATAAAGATTCACGTTTACGTTACGGCAGAAAAACGCTATTACAAAATTATCTATCAAAACGAAGAATAAAAAGCATTACTCTTATGCCCTGAATAATTCATGCTGCACCCTCTAATCAGAGAAACGTCCACCGATGGACATAGGCCTTCCATCCTTCGCCTAATCGACAGATCCTGCGGTTCACGCATCTACCGAAGACCCGTGACCTCTTTTATTGGAGGGTGATAAATCATCAAATGACTCCCTCCCGCTCTGGGCAGAGCTGTAGGGAGTGCCAGACTTCTACTGACTAAAAATCACCCATGTTCCTTCTTATTAGCACTTAGTATCGAGGCCGCGGTATCTCTGCTCGACGAGGTGGGCAAGCTCTTTGAAAGAGTAATTGCAAACCGCCTCGCCAAGCACCTTGAGGGAATGGGTCCGGATCTTGCGGATCAGCAGTTCGGCTTCCGCAAGAGGCGCACGACGGTGGGCGCCATCATGCGCGTGAGAGCCCTCACGACGGGGGATGCGGTCTCTCGGGGCGGTGTGGTCTTGGCGGTGTCTCTCGACATCGCCAACGCCTTCAACACCATGCCCTGGAGCTGCATCAGGGAGGCACTCCGGTATCACCGGGTGCCAGCCTACCTTCGTCGTGTAGTCGGGGACTACCTGTCCGACAGGACGGTAATCTACCCTGGTCAAAACGGAGAATGGAACCGGCGAGAGATGTCGTGCGGTGTTCCACAGGGTTCGGTTCTGGGGCCGCCCCTGTGGAACATCGGTTACGACTGGGTGCTGCGTGCCGACCTCCCTGACGGCGTCAGCGTCGTCTGCTACGCGGACGATACGTTGGTGCTGGCACGGGGGGAATCGCACGAGGCGGCGGCCGCGAATATGACACGCGGGGTTGAAACAGTCGTGGAGAGGATCCGGCAGCTGGGTCTCGAGGTGGCACTTCACAAGTCCGAGGCCATGTGCTTCCATGGGCGTGGGAATGTGCCACCGTCGGGATCCCAGCTATCGGTGGGAGGGGTTTCCATCGGTGTCGAGTGTACTTTAAAGTACCTCGGACTCGTCCTCGACAGCCGGTGGAACTTCGTGGAGCACTTCCGACGTTTGGCTCCCAGACTGGAGCGGGCCGCGGCTGCCTTTAGGTGGCTCCTGCCCAATCTGGGGGGGGGCCAAACGCCTCCTGCCGTAGGCTCTATGCGGGGATCGTGCGGTCCATGGCCCTTTACGGGGCCCCGGTGTGGGCGCGTGCCGTGAAGAAGCGGGCCGTCCACTACCTGAACGCGCCCCAAAAGGTCATGGCCGTAAGGCTAGTCCGCGGGTACCGCACGATCTCCCGCGAGGCGGCGAATCTCCTTGCCGGATTGCCGCCGTGGGATCTGGAGGCGATAGTCCTCGCGCGCCTACATGAGTGGCGCGCGGAGGCGCTACACCGGGGGGTCAGTCTGCTGCCGCGGCACATTGCTGCGCGGCGGACAGACCTCCGGTGCGATCTCATGGCGGCATGGAGACAGCGACTGTCGCAACCCCGTGCAGGGCACGCCACGATAGCGGCGGTAAGTCCCCTCTTTGAGGAGTGGCTAGAGAGGAGCCACGGCGCCCTCACCTTCCGTCTGACGCAGGTCCTCACCGGACACGGATGTTTCGGGAGGTACCTGCACCGAATCAGGCGGGAGGAAACGCCCGGATGCTTCCACTGCGAGGATCGACCGGAGGACACGGTGGAGCACACTGTGGAGGTGTGCCCTGCCTGGGCGGAGCCCCGCCGTGTTCTCGTAGCGGCGATCGGCGGCGGTGACCTCTCGCGTCCGGCCCTGGTGCAAGCCATGGTCCGGGGCGAGGAGGAATGGGACGCCGTCGCCTCCTTCTGCGAAGCAGTGATGCTAGCGAAGGAGGTGGCGGAACGAGAGAGGGAGCGATCCTCTCAACGTCCCAGCCGCCGCGGAAGGCGCGGAAGGCGCTCCGGGCGTCGGGGGCCACGTGATGGCTTCCGGCCACCGTAGACGCGGGCCTGTGGACGGTGAGTAATGGGCTAGCTTGCCGTCCGGCCGTCGTCATGACGGCAACAGACCGTGTCGGCGGCGCGTTCGTGTTCCACGCGCGCCTCAAAGAGATGTCAGCAAGGAGGGGCCCGCAAGGGCCGACGCCCGGCGGGGCCGCGGTATTTGTACTAGATTACGTGGCCTCGGCGCAAGGGCAAAGAAGGAACATGGGTTCGGTTTTTAGTCAGTAGAAGTCTGACACTCCCCTTCGCTCTGCCCAAGAGCGGGGGGGTCATTCGATGATTTTCCACCCACCAAAAAAAAAAAAAAAAAAAAAAGGCCGCGGTATCTCTTTCGAACAACCCGCAGCCCCAATGGAGAGAACCGCGACCTTTACTTAGTCACCGGTATACTTACACTATGCCCACCGAAACGCGGTCTAGTCACCAATCCAGGGGCCCTACTATGACGTCTTAAAACAATCCTAACTTATTCTTAATCCAGTGTGAAAACGTGACAGAACTATACAGGGTGTCTAGCGCCATCTCTTTTCCACACGGAATTTTAAGAATAAGTTAGGACTGTTTTAACACGTCATAGTCTGTCATCGGTAAAATAGACATATAATTATTATCTGTAAAAACAATCAGCTAGGTGGGCAGAAGACATTGTTGCTATTGTGGAAATTACCTGGATAAGGCTGGGACAAGCAATTGGAGGCCTATAATATTATGTCCCGAAGGAAGATTGTATGATGAATAAAACAGTAATGATTTCTCCAGTAATTTATTAAAAACTACGAGAAGAACTACGAGTAAAAAACCACCAAGATCTATCTTACGTCACAATCTCTTCACCCCATTATAATGTCGATTTCTTGAAACTTTCGCGAACCTGAAAATAAAAATAAAAAGGTAAACTTCAGGTTCAGACTAAAAACGGTAAGAAGAAAAGACCATTAATTCCATGATTGTTTACTGCGATTTCTGAGATCAAAGTTCGAAGTTTCTTCAGGATATTTTTATTTGCTCCAGCCATTTTTTGCTTGATGGTAATGTCGGGAGACAATCGGGGCTGCGGGTTGTTTGAAGGAGATTCCGCGGCCTCGACACAAAGGGCTACGAAGGAACATGGGTGGCTTTTAGTCAGTAGAAGTCTGAAAGTCCCTACCGCTCAGAGCGGGGGATGTCATTTAATGATTTCCTACCCTCCAAAAAATTTAAATAAATGGTAATGTCTCATGATTATAGAATGGTGATTACCTTTTATATCCCTTTCTTGGTCTTCTTGATGAGGTTCTTCAAAGGCTTGGGAAGATAATGATAATCTGCCTTAGAAGGGATAAGACCAACGGGTGTCACCATGAATATTGTGTCCTGAAAAGTTGATTATTGATTTAGTTAACGAAGAATTGGCTACATACCTGACCATAAAAATATGAATCTGTTTAGTCCGTCAGTGAATGTGTCCATTGTGGTGAGCCACATCCAGCTAACTATAGAGGGTGTATAGTAGCAAAGGAGATGCAAGTATTAAAAAGTAAATACACTAAGAAGCAAACTGTATCCCAACCAAAGAAGCATACCGAACCATCAACAACCAAAGAAGCTAATGTAAAGATGGGAATGACCCACCAACCACCCAAGCCGTCCTCGTACTCTCAAGTAGTCAAAAATAATATGGAGACAAGTTCGGAGTCAAAACTCGACCAAATCTTAAGTCTAATGTCAACATTTGATGAACGGCTTAAAAAACTAGAAATGAGTGCCAAAAAAGCTCCAATTCATCTGCGAAAATGATTAATAACCTCAAGATCATGGCTTGGAATGCTAATGGACTGCTGCAACACCAACATGAGTTACAAGTAGTCCTAGATACAGAAAACATAGATATATGCTTAATTTCCGAAACACACTTTACACGACAATCATTTGTTAAATTTCAAGGCTATAAGATATATCATGCCCTGCATCCTGATAACTCCGCGAGAGGAGGCAGCGCCGTCATAATAAGAGAAAACATACATCATTATGAACAGACCAAATGTGAAGATCTGGGTGCTTACTCTGGAATATAATTCCGATAGATCGACATTGGTCAAACGTCAGATGGTTGAGTTAAACGTCAGGGATTGGCTAGACTCAGTGAGTTCAGCCAATGCCTGACGTTTGACTGACAATTCCAATGTCGATCTATCGGAATTATATTCGAGAGTAAGCACACAGGAAATGCAAGTGATCGGTGTAACTATTAAAATGAAAAGATACGACTCCGTTACTATAGCAGCTATACATCCCCCCAAAACACGCATTAAAAAAAGAGCAATACAAGACACTCTTAGCGCTACTTGGAAACAGATTTATATTAGGTGGAGACTTTAATGCCAAGAATACCTATTGGGGCTCCAGACTAACTACTACAAAAGGCAGAGAGCTACTAAGTGCCATACAAGAAACCAAATCAGAAGTTCTATCAACTGGAAAACCGACATATTGGCCAACAGACTCAAGAAAAATTCCAGACTTAATTGACTTATTTATTTATAAAGGAATATCCTCTGACTTTATAAGTGCCGAAGAAGGATTTAATATGAACTCTGATCACTCACCAATAATTTTATACACTAGTGAATATGTCAAACAGATAGAAAGCAATCCGTTTCTCGTCAACAAGTTCACTCAAACTCAAACTCAAACTCAAATTCTTTATTTCAATTAAGCCATTACAGGCACTTTTGAATGTCAGAAGAACATTTCACAAAAAAAACGAAACTACGAGTGCAATACGTCATTCCGAAAGCCACCACGCCGAACCACACGCCACCGAATGCCCGCAACAACGAACACTGCAAGCACGAAAGCACGCAGCGACGCAAACCGCAACAACGAATGCTCGAGACCCCGAATCACGGAACAACAAATGCACGCCGCAACGTGCAACCGCCGCTCCGCGACCCGGAACCCCGCGCACCCGCCGCCACAGCACGCGCCGCCGCGCGCCCCCGCACCCACAGCACTCACCGGCGGTAACATCCGGCGCCGCGCAGCCCGACGCAGCAACTCCCGAAACGACGCATTGCACTCCTACGCTACAGTCACAATCACAAGGCATAATAACTTGTGAAAGTACTGCAGTTGCCAGTTCCCTAACGTAGATCTCATGAAGAAGAACGGGCAAGAAACTCCATGGACACTCTTTTAAATCAGAATTTGTTACAAAATCTTGGTACATTATATCATTCATGTTGAGATGGTATATTATGTGAGAACTATGTAGCAAGACGTGCAAGTTAAGAGCGTCCAGAGTAAAGATGTAATAAACAAATCAAAAAAAAAAAAAAACTACACCATGGCAACTAAGGAATGACCAGTCTCCACTGACAGCGCCCGTTCACGAACATGACGCATGGATCAGCACCATCTAACTCAACCATTTTGAAGGGAACTAAATGATCCGACACACCCGCCACCATCAGCGAGACATTTGAGTGAGCATGACATTCTCTCAGCCACCAGGGCAACGTCACTAAAATATAACTAAATGTAAAAAGTGGCTTTATAGTACATAGTACTCACACATGTGCCATGCAATTATACAATATTAAGACATTGAATCTATACAATGCAAAGATATTTTTACAATCTTCTGCAGCCTCTACAATAACTTCACATGATAGTCGATTTATTTGCCCCTAAGGTTGTGGAGCAGGACCAGCATTGAGCCAAGCATTTTTATCATCAATGTAATCCCCCAACTTATAGTATGCTTGCCTACATAGTGTGCGTTTTACACAAGTTTTAAATTTCGTCTCACTCAGTTGAAGAATGTGAGGGGGTATTTTATTGTAACATTTTAAACAGTACCCCATGAAAGATGAGTCTACTTTAGCTAGCCTGAAACCTGGCTGAACTAGTTGGTCCCTATTCCTCGTATTATAGTGGTGTCTATCACCTCTTTTGCTAAACAAATGCAGATTTTTCCTAACGTACATGATGTTTTCATAGATGTATTGACAAGGTACTGTCATGATGTTAATTTCCTTAAACAGTTCTCTCAGGGAATCGCGCCTTCGTAGACCATATATGGCTCTAATGGCTCTTTTCTGCAGAATAAATATAGACTCGATGTCTGCAGCCCGTCCCCATAGTAAAATACCGTATGACATAACACTATGAAAATAGCTAAAATAGACTAGTCTCGCGGTATCTACGTCAGTAAATTGGCGGATTTTCCTAACAGCATATGCTGCTGAACTCAGCCGTCCTGCAAGAGATGTTAAATGCGGACCCCACTGTAGCCTCGAGTCAATCGTTATCCCCAAGAAAACAGTTTCATCGACAAATTCTAGTGTCTCTTGATTCAATACTATGTCACAATCAGTACTTTTGACATTTGGTAGAGCAAATCTTATGCACTTCGTTTTTTTCCCATTTAAGACTAAATTATTGACGGTGAACCAATTATGAACCTGAAGTAGGGCGTTATTTACGTCATCAAGATTTGTGGCACGTCTGTTTACCTTAAATATTAAGGAAGTATCGTCGGCAAACAATACCATTTCAGGTTGGTTTTTAAATAAATGGGGTAGATCATTAATATAGACTAAAAAGAGAAAGGGACCTAATATCGAACCTTGTGGCACACCCATACTTACTTTTAAGCCCGTTGAATTGACACCATTTATTTGTACTTGCTGATGTCTATCGTTTAAATACGATTTCATTAAACTGAGCGCAAGTTTCCCTAAACCGTAATGTTCAAGCTTTATGAGAAGGGTTTCGTGATTGACGCAATCAAATGCTTTCGAGAGATCACAAAAGATCCCTATGGCATCTTGTGACTCTTCCCACGCAGTAAATATATGTTTTAATAAGGTGACACCGGCGTCAGTCGTACAACGTCCTTTGGTGAAACCATACTGTTTCTCATGTAAGATTTTATTGGTGTTAAAGTGGATGAGCATTTGATTAAGCATCACCTTTTCAAACACCTTGCTGAAAACTGGCAAAACGGATACGGGTCTATAGTTATTGGTGTCTTTACTGTCAGTCACCGGATTTGAAAAGTGGTATTACCTTGCTGTATTTCATAAGGTCCGGGAAGACTCCCTGGTCCACACACAAATTAAATATTAAGGCTAAATACGGAGCTACAGTCTCAATAATAGCTTGACAAACTTTAATCGACAGTCCCCATAGATCTTCGGTTAATTTGACTTTAATTTCCTTAAAAGCTTTAGTGACTGCTATGGGGTTTTATATGTTTAAATTGAAACTCAACCGGGCAGGCTGAAACGTTCGCTCTAAGTAACTCAATAGAAAGCAAGGGTGATGAATTTAAGGTTTCAGTAGTTTTAAGTGGGATACCAGTGAAGAAATCTACAAATTCTTGAGCAACTTCGTTTTTAGAATTTAAAAGGCCACGTGAAGTCTCTAGAGTGATATCATTATTAATTTTTTTATTTCTATTTGTTTCACTATTGATAATTTTCCAAACCGTCTTTATTTTATTATCGGCGGATTTAATCTTGTTGCTAATGAATAGGGCTTTAGCTACTTTGCAAGCGTTTTTGAAAATTTTAGAGTAAGTTGCAACATATTTATTAAAAGTTTCAGAGTTAATGTAAGGCTTAAGACCGTACAGCTCAAACAATCGCTCCCTACTTTTCCTAATGCCCTTTGTTGCCCAGTCACTGAACATAAACTTAGGGCAAATAGATTTAGTTTTCGTTTTTATGGTATTATTGAACTCGGTGTGAATCACCGAAAAGAATTCCTCATAAAACAGATTTACATTGTCAATAATTTGGCTTGGAATGCCTAAATTACTAATTAAATTATCATTAAACTTATTTAAATTGCTGGGTGTTATTTGTCTAGATGTCATTTGTATTTTTTGTACTGGTGTGTAGGACTCGAAAACTACGGATTGACCGCTGTGATCAGAAGGTAGGTAATTTACAATGGATTTATCCAAGTATTCACAACCACAAAAAACATTGTCAATACATGTAGCAGAATTTGCAGTAATTCGGGTTGGTTCTGAAAACACGTTTAACAGGTTAAATGATTTAAAAAGATGTAAAAATCTACTGGTATTCGAATTTTTGTCTAAAATATTAACATTGAAATCACCACAGACAACTAGAGATTTATGACTAGTAGCAAGTTTTGCTAAAGCATCTTCCATTACTGACTCAAATATAGAGTAGTTTTGATAATTTGGAGGTCTGTAAACGCACACTATTATATGCTTATCGAGCTCAACACAAGACAGTTCAATATTATATTCAACCGATAGATTAACAATATCACTACGAGTTTTAAATTTAATACAATTTTTAATTAAGATTAATGAACCCCCACGAATCTTAGATTTACGGTTAAAGCAACTTCCCACACTGTAATTTGCGTAATTAATTAGCATCTCATAGTCTCTTAACCAATGCTCAGTAAAACAAACAATTTCAAACTTTGTTCTTTCTAAAAACAATTCAACTTCAAGTTGCTTTGAAGAGAAACCTTGAATATTTTGATGAAATAAATGCAAGTCATTCTGCTTAGCCCCTTTTTTACATTTAGGTCTTTGAGAGCCAGAAGGTACATTGTTATGGTTTGGTATAACACTAATGGTACTAGTATCTTCTGTTGTCTTACTGACTAGTTTAAATCATCCGGAGTGGGTCCCAAAACTCCCATGCTAACAGGCAATGAAATCCTACTACTATTGGACCCCACTCGAGAATCGTCTATCACAGACTGGGAATCCTTTAAAATAGACTTAGAAAATAAAATAGACTTAAATATATTCATAAATGATAAGCACCGACTTGATTTAGAACTAAGCAAATTTATTGTAGATGTCCAACAAACTGCATGGGCTAATACACCCGAGAAAAGAAGAACTGTGAAGGTTAATAGTTATCCAAAAGAAATAACAGATCTGATCAGAGAAAAAAGAACATTGAGAAAAAAGTGGCAGCGAAACAGGTTTCCCCAAGATAATAATAATAATAATATTCTTTATTTCTCAGACAACGTGATCCATATTGTTAGTAAACAGTAAAATAACTTATATCTAGTGTTAGTAATTGAATAGAACAGAGAACACAGACTAAATAGTATTGTGAAAAGGACATCCCCAAACTAATGTTCAGTGATTGTCCTTCTCACAAAACTTTTAATAATCGGAGAGTCGACACTCTCCGCCACAGTTTTTAAGATGCCGTTGCCACTCGCCCGCAACCTTGACAACAACGACGCGGTTTTCTTGCGAATGACGGCGTGGAAGCCGTCAGTTCGGTTTTGCACAAACATAATAGAAGCACTGCACCATCGCGGCAGTCCCAACAGCATCCTAAAAATGTTATTATATTGTACGCGTAGGTCATCCAGCGTTCTTTTGGTATAGCTGATCCAAAGATTCCCCGTGTAAAAGCACTGGCAATATGCCTTAAACAGTGTTATTTTCACTAAAGTGCTACACCGGGCGAATCTTCGGGCCAACATGTTACCTCGGACCGCCAGAGCCCTACGCTCCCTTTCAATATCAACATTGTCCTTAAGGTCGTCAGCGAGAATATGCCCTAGATATTTAAATGTTGACACTCTTTTGACGTTCAAGCCGTTTAGGGTAATGTTAGGTGTAGTATCTGGGCATTCACTGCCGGCCTTAAAGACAATGTATTCACATTTCTTAATATTATAGATAAGCCCGTGTGAGGCAGCATACGTCTGACAAACCCGCAGCATTTTATTTATCGCACCTGCCGTCGGCGCCAACAACGCCATGTCATCAGCGTAGCTGATGCTATTTATTTTTACACCATGGACGCTACAACCCACCCGCATATTGCTGAGGTCCACGATTAGGCCATCTATATATGCGCTAAAAAGCCTTGGAGATGTCAGACCACCCTGCCTCACACCGCACTCCAATCTATATGTATCAGAGAGTGCATCGGACCACCTTACAACATTCTGTTGGTTCCCATACCAGTACTGAAGAATCCTGAGCACTCCTGCCGATACACCCCTGTCCTCAAGCTCCCTCCAGAGTATATCATAATTTACCATATCAAAAGCTCTGGAGAGATCCAGAAAACAGGCGTATACCGGCGTTTTACGATCAGTGTAATACTGGACGGTATGTTTGAGACTTACTATGGCACTTTCCGTTGACAGTCCAGGTTGAAAACCGAACTGTGAGTCATGCACGGATAGACACCCTTTCAAGCTAGAATCAATCATACCGTCCAGCAATTTTGCCATTGTGGTTGCGAGAGATATAGGTCGATAGTTTGACTTATCGGATATGTCGCCCGTCCTATTCTTAATTATGGGAACCACCAGTGTTTTCATGAGTTCAGCTGGTAAGTAAGAGTGACTAAGGCACATAGTATAAAACAACGACAAAACCCTAGGCAGATGCACCCCAGCAAACTTGAAATGCTCAATACTGAGCCCGTCATGTCCGGGAGACTTGCCTCTGCTCATATTTTTAATTACTGTGGCAACTTGTCTGGCCGAAAAGAACATTAAAGACTTATCTCCCTGACTTCCAGGCCCAGCACTAATCACATCTACCGAGGGACCAAGAGGAGATTGCACTGTAAAATGTTCCTTGAACATATTCGCAATCCCCCCCGGATCACTCCTCCCACCGACACTCACCGATAGGCCAGGCTTAATATCAAGCTTACCCGTGGACTTCCAAAACTTAGCGAAATTATTAGATAAGACACTGTTAAATAGAATAAGTAAACAAATTAATAAGACAATCAAGAACTTTCGGGACGACAATTTAAATAGGCATCTTCTTCAACTGACTAATGATCGATCGACTGATTATTCACTTTGGAAAGCCACAAGGAACCAAAAACAACCTATTGCTCACATACCGCCAATAAAAGAGCTAAATGGACAATGGGCAATAAGTAATGAGCAAAAAGCATCAAGGTTCGCCCAACACTTGGAGGACACTTTTACACAAACCGAGAGCGCTAACCAAGATCTCCACTGGGAACAACTACTACAAGTAGACCAAGAGATAAAACTTGTAACACCAAAAGAAGTATTTAAAGAAATCAGAGATCATTTCAGCCCAAAAAAATCCCCCGGTTATGACCTTATCACAGGGGAAATCCTAAAGAATCTACCAAGAAAAGCCTTGGTGAAACTTACTAAGATACTCAATGCTTCTTTTAGACTAAAGCATGTTCCAGACCTATGGAAGGTTGCAGAAGTGATCATGATCCCCAAATCAGGGAAACCACCTCAAGATGCATCATCATACAGGCCTATCTCCTTGCTGCCAGTGATGTCAAAGCTTTTCGAAAAACTACTTCTAAAACGACTAAAACCAATTATAGAAAATAGCAACATAATACCAGAATATCAATTTGGATTCAGAGAAAAACATTCAACGATAGATCAGGTGCATAGAATTACAACAGTAATTGAAAAAGCCCTTGAAGATAGGAAAGTATGTACCACTGTATTTTTAGATGTTTTGACAAAGTTTGGCACAAAGGATTGATTTATAAACTAAGAAATATGTTGCCAAAACAGTTCGCAGATATATTAGAATCATATATAACTGGTAGAGTCTTTAGAGTAAGGCAAGAAAACGCCTATTCTGAACTAAAAGAAATAAAAGCTGGTGTACCACAAGGAAGTGTTCTAGGCCCGGTCCTGTACCTATTGTACACATGTGATATACCAGAACTAGAAAATGCAACTATCGCTACTTTTGCTGATGATACCGCAATAATGTCCACAGGATCTAGTCACAAGGAAGCTGTGGTAAAAGTACAAACAGCAATAAATCAATTCTATGATTGGACCAAAAAGTGGAAGATAAAGTTGAATGAAACAAAATCCATTCACATTGACTTCACTAACAAGAAATCGGAACACAACCCAGTATACATAAACAACAAAAGTATACCGTACGAAAACACTGCCAAATATCTTGGTATGACCTTAGACGCAAAGCTTCGCTGGAAAGCCCATGTCAAAAAGAAAAAACGAGAAGAATTAGAAATTCGTTACAGAAGCATGAACTGGTTACTAGGAAAGCATTCCGCGTTGTCAGTTTCTAACAAAATCCTGATCTACAGATCAGTCCTTATGCCAGTATGGACCTATGGTATACAACTATGGGGTTGTGCCAAAGAAAGCAATGTAGAAATTATACAAAAATTCCAGAATAAAGTACTCAAGAACATCGTGAACGCGCCTTGGTATATACGAATTGACGACATCCATCGGGACCTGAATATAGAGTTCGTAAACAGCATAATCCAAAAATATGCAGAAGCTCATGAACATCGACTTCATCATCATGTTAATGTTGAGGCCATCCAGCTCCTCGATAACGCGGACATAGTCAGAAGGCTCAAAAGGACTAAACCTTTTGAGTTAGTGTAGTGTAATAATTAGTGTAACTTATTAATATCTATGACTTTACCGCGAGTGTAATATAGTACCTAGCTATTTATATGGACACAAGAACAAAGTGACTTCACCCTAATAGACGCTAAGTAAACGCAATGGACGTGCTCTTAGATATACTTTTACTTTTAGCAAATTAAGTTAGATTAAAATTGCTTATTAGCCTTATTGGGCTAGATTGTAATATAATAAACAAAAAAAAAAAAAAAGTCCGTCAGTTAGATTATCGAAAAATATCGGATACCTACATGTTTTTTGTTTTGGCAATTAAATTAATAAAAATAAAACCAGTAAAAAATGTACGGAAATGTGACGTCAAACGAGTTTTCGAACCACTGTAACTCAACTCAACTCAAATATTTTATTTCAATTAAGCCATTACAGGCACTTTTGAATGTCAGAAGGACGGAAGAAGACCGAAACTACGAGTGCAATACGTCATTCCGAAAGTCTCCACGCCGAACCACACGCAAAGTCTTTGATGTTAGTTGATGGCAATAGGCTCGCCCTATTACATGGGACTTAAAAACATAACTGGCGAAATGTGGGTGTGCTACACCTCTGCCTAACCCTTCGGGGATTACAGGCGTGATGTTATGATGATGATGTAAAGTCTTTATTTTTTGTTTACGTTAAAATAATAAATATAGGTAATACGTCTAAAATTTTTCCGAAATCTATCCGACCAGTCTTCCTTTATAAGAAGTCTTAGATAATAATTGTAAAATTGATTTTTTTTCTTTTAACTAATCATTGTCATCTATAATTAATGCGCGCGGAACTAGTTGGCCGCGCCTTAGGTATGTTTTTTTTTGTTTTTTATTTAAGTATTATTTTCAATAAATTGAACAATTATTGTTTACGATATCTCGAGATTGGTCATCGCTGTCTAATTATAGTATCCTGTGCATTGCGAGCTGTAGGCAACCCGCCCCCTCACCCCTGTCGCCACCTAAGGCGCGGCCAACTAGTTCCGCGCGCAATAAAAATGAAGCTGTTCACATAATAAAATATGTTGACGTTTTTTTCTATATCGTGACCCAATGTTCCAAAATGTAGGACAGTCATCCTACTAAAAAAACATCGTCATTAATTGTCTAGTATTTTTCCAACTAGGTATGCTAAGGTCGGCCCAGTCTAATTGGATGCAGCTGAATACCTACCAGTATTTTATGGACCAACTGCCATACAACTCGTGACGACACGGTTGGCGCAGTGGCTAAGCGATTGGACTGCTGCGCTGCGTGTCGTGGTTCGATCCCCGCACGCAACAAATATTTGTATGGCCTGCAGATAGTTGTTTCGGGTCTGGGTATTTGTGTATGTGACTTTCTATGTTTGTGAACGCACCCACGATACAGGAGAAATTCCTAGTGTGGGGCAACGCTATAAAAAAAAAAACTCGTCACCCATCAACGGACCAATCTAGGCAAGCGCGCCTTAATTATTGACACGAGCGAGTGTTATAAGGTCAATGTATTTTTATAAGTTTACTTCCCGTTATCCCCGCTAGCCGAGTGTTATACGTTTTGGGGACAACGGGAAATAAATCGCTGTCCCAGTGACGGGGATATGGCATACGGGGACAACGGGAATAAACGAATTTAGCCACGAGGTTCTACTAATAAAAAAATCTAGTTTGAGGAAGACCACGCGAGTTGGCAGATGGCATAATCGTTTCGAGTTCTTGATTCTAGGGCTCATACCGGGTTTCCAAGATATTTTCCCTAAGTCGCTTGATTTAAGTAGATTTTTGTGACATTAACATTCTAAATAAAAAAAAATAAAAAAAATGATGAAATCTTCATAGCATTTACCCGTATCGATCCTTCCTCCCGCCATTTCTTGTCCGCTTTCTCCAAGTAAGGAATAAGGGTAGACTTCGTGGTAGGGCTCCTAAGAGCCTCGGCCACATCTTCCGGAGTCCAGGTTGAGATATCCAAGGCTGGGATTACTATCTCCGCTGAATCCTGTAAAGAATAAGAATACTCATTTAGATTCACTTCAATATCAATATTAGGAATCGGTCGCATTAATTTAGTAGGTAGGATCAGCAAGATGGATATATGACATTCAAATTCCTGACCTGAGTTGGACCTAGAAAGCTGAAATTTTGCACAGAGGTTCCCTTTATAATGCAGGCAAGGAATAAGGAAGGATTTTTTCGAAATTCAACCCCTAAGGGGACCCTTAAATAGGGGATGAAAATTTGTATGGAAAATCATCATTTTCACGTGGGCGAAGCCGCTGGCAATATTTAAATAAATATGGTAGTTTTGGGCCAGTCTTATGGGCACATTACCGGCTGACAGCGTTGAGCATTTTTTTAATAAAGTTTAGTTAATATAGTTTACTCCAATAAATATTAATTCTATGATACTGTTTATTGGTAGGTACCTAAGTTAATTCTGGAATGTCACCGTTGAAAAAGTCATTCAATTATTTGAAGTTAGTAATTGCGCAATCAGCAAGGCTATTGTGTATCTTTTAATGTCAGTGGCTATCGTATAGTGTCCATCAAATACCTAACTGTCAAATGGTTAGTTTAAAAAATATGTACCAAACCATAGGTAACTAATTATCAGTTAGGTAATTGATGGACACTATAATTATAATAGCCACTGGCATTAAAAAGATACGCAATAGCCCTGCTGATCTCTATGGTTTGTTTAATTTCTCAAAAGCACCACATTTACCTGGAAATTAATTGCATATTTAGGGACGAGTTAACAGTATCCGACAGGAGGGGACGCCCTAGCAAGACATACACTTGCCATATTGGTAAGTTACTTGAGAAAGGACAGGTGCGTAGTACTCGCAACCGGGGTGCGTGTATGACCAGATGTATGAACGTGGATGAGGCAAAAGAAGTATGTAAGAATCGTAGCAGGTGGCGTTCTGAAGTTCCTACCCCCATGGGAAAAAGGAATGAGTTTATGTATGTTTAACATTATTACCTTTATATTTTCAGTTTTATTCCTCATTTGAACGAAAGCAAAGGCTTCCTTCAGCACTGCCGCGTGATCTTCATCCCTCGGAGGTTCTGCGAGGGCCGCTTTTAGCTGTTTCACGGTCCAGGTGGAGCCACCGGTAGGGGATGTCACTACGGCATTGACGAGGTCCTGAGAACCCATGTTACCATGAATGTATATGTAATAAATGCCTTATTACTCACATGGTTTATATAAAGATACCGATACAATGGTTTACTTAGATGGAGTACCTGTTATTGGATAATAAAGCAACCTAATCTATATAAATAAAAAGAGAAGTCCTGACTGACTGACTGACTCATCAACGCCCAGCCCAAACCCTTGGACCTAGAAAGCTGAAATTTTGCACAGAGGTTCCCTTTATAATGTAGACAAGGAATAAGGAAGGATTTTTCGAAATTCAACCCCTGAGGGAGTTAAATAGGGGATGAACGTTTGTATGGTCTATATAAATAAAAAGAGAAGTCCTGACTGACTGACTCATCAACGCCCAGCCCAAACCCTTGGACCTAGAAAGCTGAAATTTTGCACAGAGGTTCCCTTTATAATGTAGACAAGGAATAAGGAAGGATTTTTCGAAATTCAACCCATAAGGGAGTTAAATAGGGGATGAACGTTTGTATGGAAAATCGTTATGTTCACGCGGGCGAAACCGCTGGCAAAAGCTAGTTATAAAATAAAATTTAAAATACTTATATTAATTGAATGTCTCTCGTGTCAACTAATTCATTCAGAAATGTCATCATCATCATCATCATTTCAGCCAAAAGACGTCCACTGCTGAACATAGGCCTCCCCCAGGCGTCGCCACATTGACCGGTCCCGTGCGTCTCTCATCCAGCGGGTTCCTGCAACCTTGACCAGGTCATCGGTCCACCTAGTGGGAGGCCTTCCAACGTAACGTCTTCCGGTTCGCGGTCGCCATTCCAGAACTTTTCAGCCCCATCGGCCATCCGTTCTGCGAGCAATGTGCCCTGCCCATTGCCACTTAAGTCTGGCGATTCTTCGGGCTACGTCGGTAACCTTGGTTCTCATGCGGATGTCCTCATTTCTGATTCGATCACGCAAGGAAACTCCGAGCATAGCCCTCTCCATTGCCCTTTGGGTGACTTTGAGCTTTCTGATGAGGCCCATTGTGAGCGACCACGTTTCGGTCTCGTATGTAATCACTGGCAACACACACTGGTCATAGACTTTCGTCTTGAGACACTGGGTTAAGTTGGACGAGAAGATACCGCGCAACTTCCCGAACGCTGCCCAGCCGAGTCGGATTCGACGATTGACCTCTTTCTCGAAGTTAGATCTACCCAACTGGACCGTTTGTCCCAGGTAGACATAATCGTCCACAACTTCGAGCGTAGAGTCTCCGATCTTGATAGGAGTGGGTGTTACATGAACATTCAACATAACCTTGGTTTTGTCCATGTTCATTTTAAGACCCACTCTTTCGGAAGCTCTACTGAGGTCATCGAGCATTGCACTGAGGTCTTCCATGATCTCAGCCATGACCACTATATCGTCGGCAAACCGAAGGTGAGTGATGTACTCGCCGTTGACGTTGATGCCAAGTCCTCTCCAATCCAGAACCTTGAAGATATCCTCCAATGCAGCGGTAAACAGTTTCGGAGATATGACGTCTCCCTGTCTCACACCGCGCTGCAGAAGGATAGGTTCCGAGGTCTGGTCCTGAAGTCGGACTGACATGGTGGCGTTTTTGTACAAACACTTCAACACCTCGATGTACCGGTAGTCGATTTGGCACCGTTGGAGAGACTGCAGCACAGCCCAAGTCTCGATCGAATCGAAGGCTTTCTCGTAGTCCACAAACGCTAAACAGAGAGGCAGGTTATACTCTTCGGTCTTCTGTATAACCTGCCGCAGCGTATGTATGTGGTCTACTGGTGGAATCCGGCTTGTTCGGGAGGCTGGAAATCGTCAAACCTGCGTGCGAGACGATTCGTGATGACTCTTGAAAACAACTTGTAGACATGGCTTAGAAGTGAGATGGGCCTATAGTTCTTCAACCGGGCATTGTCACCCTTTTTGAAGAAGAGCACCACCACACCCCTGCACCAAGCCTGTGGCGTTTTCCCCTCGAGTATGACGGTATCAAACAGCTTCTGTAGGGCCTTAAGGACCGGTTTGCCACCCGCCTTCAGAAGTTCGGCCGTAATTCCGTCATCACCCGGCGCCTTGTTGTTTTTAAGCTGTTTCAGAGCCATCCTAATCTCGTACAGGCTGACGTCCGGGATGTCTTCGGTATAGAAATGTACCTATAAAAATTTCTGAATGAATTTTCGGAAGATATCCCGTAAGTGACATTTTAAATATAGTTATGAACCGTGAAAGCTTAAAACAGTGTTTGAATTTGTTGAAATTCAAACAATCTAGGTAGTATTTATTTACACATTTGCTTAGCCGTTGTTTAGTGTATATTTCTTGTGTTAGTGAAAACTGCCATTACCTAGTCATAAAAACAATATGTTCCATCTTGTATATATTTCAATGTATGAAGCCAGCACATCAAGCTACCCGAGATTCTCTTTCCCAATCAACCTTGAACTTTAGCAACAAAAATGAAAATACCTATATTTAAAAAAAAAATGACAAATTGTTGTAGTTTTACTGGCGTCATAACAATACGATATTAATCGGTTTCTTAAATATATTGAATTTTATTTTGTTGTAACCATTTAGGGTAATTCATTATACATACCTACTGCTTTAATTATTAATTTATTAGCGATAAATAAAAATTATAAAAAAAATATGTAGATAAGTTATAGAGGTATATTATTCTCGCCTCAAACCGCTAAATTATTAATATCTTTACTTAATATTCTACGTGTGGAGTAAGAAAACAACTAGGTAGGTATGTCCGTAATAATTAATTAATCATCCATAAGAATACTTAATTATTTGTCACCTTGTAGAAAAATGAAGAATAAAATACGAGTTTACGTTATAATATTAATACGTAGATTGTTTATACGTTGAAACGTTAGGGTTCCGTAAAATTGTGCAAATAAAAGTTTAAAAAAAAATTAATAATGTAAGTACTTAGTTTAGTTTTATTTGTTTGTGCTGTTTCTTTGGTATAAAATTGATTTGTTACACCAATAGAAAAGATGAGAAATGAAAAACCAAATAATATTAGGTAATAGTCATTTTTACGAGTTTTCTTTTTATTGTTAGTTTTTAATAAAATAATATTAAAAAGAAAACCCGTTGACAAACGTATACCTACTCGTTGACATGTACAAAAAAAAGAAATAGTAATAGGTGTAAGTGTAACAGTGCAAATAGGTTTAACAAACCGATTGGGCATGGCTGATAACACCGAGAGTATCTACCACACTTTGGTTGTGCGGAACTCTCAAAAAACCTATGTCTCACACTTTAAATACACGTGTATTGTTAGAAGTGTAAACATTACGAAAACGTGTTTTATTTCTAAAATAACATTGACAAATGGGTTTAGCAGAAATAATATATATCTACAATAATCTATATGTCATTACCTAGATACCTACTATAACTAAATACCTAACTACGCAGCAATTCCAAAAAAAAAGCAAAAATGGCATGTCTTAGAACCAAAAAAATCGAAGACGTGATCCACCAACCGCACTGGAACAATTCCCTCTCATAGAAGGGAGGCCAGAGTCCCAGCTGTGGGACCATCATAGGCTGATGCTGATGATGATGATGAACAACGTTAAATTCAAAAAACGGTCACAGACGCAGTCTATGATATGGAGTTACCATGTAACCATTTTACGAATACTTATTATTTTTTATTATGATTCTGCTAAAGCGGTCATTTGAGACCCCGGAGTTTGTAAAACGACTTATTTTTTCGTATTTGATACCAAAGATCGTAGAAACAAAAGATATCGTAAATACATCATCTTGTCTTATAGACCAATATCTTTTCTTTATCGCGTAGTTATTGCCTGCCTAAACTGGTGTCAGAGTTTTTATGCCGCCCAAAGGCCTCTGACTTGGTTGAATAGGGGATCGGACTGATTAAAAAAAATATGCTATTGTTTAGTCCGTCAGTTAGATTATCAAAAAATATTGGTTAGGTACAGGTACGTGTTTTTTTAAATTAATAAAAATTGACGAAGATAAAACTTTTATCTTTCATAAAACGCGTCAAAGATTATGAGTGGGAGGGGGGCTTGTGACGTCACTTGCAGGTAAAAAATGTACTGACATGTGATGTCACAGCATTTTCGAAGCACTGTATCGTCTTCATTTTTTGCTTGCGTGAAAAAAGAAAAACATGATATTATGATTGTGTTCAATATTTTTTGGAAATCTACGAGTATGTGACGGACAAATTAGATTTATTTGTCCGATCCCCTATTGCCCCTATTGGCGTCAAATTATGCGCGTATAAGCTGAACCTTGCAGTCAACTTGCACCAAGGAACATATAAGATACTTGCACAATATAATAATATTAAGTTACGAGTATACAAATTGCTATTAAAATACTAACAGGCACATAGGAGATGAAAATGCCGAATTCGATAAGTGCAATAGAACGCTAAAGCTGTTTTAAGTTCTTGGCTGACTTAATTTTGATTCCCTTTTTTTTTAGACGATGGGAAATCATCAAATGATCTGGGCGGAGTGGAAAGGAGTGTCAGACTTCTACTGACTAAAAACCACATATGTTCCTTCTTAACCATTTGTGTCCGGGGCCGCGGTATCTCTTTCGAACAACCCGCAGCCCCGATGGAACTGCTCGACTCTTACTCCTTGATAAGTAGATACTTTATTTCTGCTATATAGATTGATAGAGTGGGAGGATTCATTTGATAAATTCCCAACGTCTAAAAAACGTCTAGAAACGATGCTATAAAAAGCTTGTAAAAAAAAGTCTTGACGCAGAACATCACTTTCGCAAAATTTCATCGTGTAAAATATGATCACTTTCGCAAAATGTAGTGCAGCGTTAGTATAGGGCTCTCCTAAGAAAAAAATGCATTAAATTATATTCTGCGAAAATGACGTTAAGCGGAAGTGACATGCGTAAGTCACTTTATGCGAAAGTGACATTATGCGAAAGATGACCATATTTTTACCCGACTACGGCGAAGCCAAAAGGAAGGGTAATGATTTTGGCAGTCTATGTATGTATGTATGTATGTTCCACCGTAGCGCCTAAACTACTGAACGGATTTTAATAAATTAGGTGTCAATAGATTCGTAAGAATAGCCCGGGTGACATAGGCTATATACATTTTATAAATTCTTTTTATGACGGAATTTAAATGTCAAAAACTTACCTCAAAAAATATTAAATTGAGATAATCATAGCAAGTTTGGTATCAAATGAAAGGTCTTGGCGAGCACATTACAAATATGTATTATATTATAGTTTAAGTACACACAAAAATAAAATTCAAATAAAAAAATTAAGTTCAAAAATCTAAAACCCGACTACTAACAAAATTGCGGTCTTAAAAGTAGAAAACAAGAAAATAATTCTTGTCTGATATTCTTCGTAGTCGCATGCCACCTTGCTAATGGCAATTAGCAGCTGACTTCTGTATCAATGAGAACGCCATTAAGGAGCATCAGGTATCAGTGGCATGCGACTACGAAGAATATCAGACAAGAATTATTTTCTTGTTTTCTACTTTTAAGACCGCAATTTTGTTAGTAGTCGGGTTTTAGATTTTTGAACTTAATTTTTTTTCACGGTGGCATTTTGCGAAAGTGACGTTCTGCGTTAAGACCTTTGTACCCGACTGCCGCGAAGCCCAAAATAGGGTTATGTGTGTTGTATGTATGTATAAAAAATGCCAAATGCATAAAAAGGTATTTCAAAATGCTACAGACCTCATTTTTGCCATTAAACATCGTCTCCATGATCAGGTTAAGGGCAGCCGTAACATGCGGCAGCAAGTCAGGGTCTGTATTATGCGTCACGGTATCCCCCAGCTTCGTGAGGGTATAGGTCTTCACGACTGGGTAGCTGGTGGCTACTGCCAAGACCAGGGAGAATACTGCCAGCACCTTCATTATTGCTAAGGAGAAAAATGCATTGGAACAGTAGTCATGGCGACAGATCAAAATTTACATATTTATTTTTATTTTAAAAATTACCAATTATTTTTAAAAACTTTACCTCCATAGTAATTTCTCCTGGATCGTGTGTTCCTTTTACAAACATTTAAACTCACCACAAACCAAATAGGTAGAGTTACTTTAGCAGTTATAATTATATAGGTACTTTGTTGCTCTATGGTCTAGTGGTCGCAAGCGCGAATGCTGTGCATGAAGTCATGAGTTCGATTCCCAGGCCGGGTTACTGTATTTTTCCATTTGGAATTTCTCAGTAGCAGCCACGAAGTCTGGATTTGTGCCCGGTTTATGGCAATAGGCGCACCCCCTATTACAGGGATGGCGAACCAATGGCACGCGTGCCATTGGTTCGCCTATTTTAGGCACGCCACCGAATTTTTAACCAAATTTTCAACTATGCCTACGAGTAATTATTTTCAGAGATGTAACATATTATCATAACATTCGATTAAAAACCGTTTGGTAGCAAAGAAAGAGCTTTTAGTAGAAAATATTTAGTTAAATTAGCTGCAACTAAAGACTAAGCAATATTATTTGACGGCACGTGTAAGGTCTCAATAAACTTTCTTTTAGAAAAAATGGCACGTTGTCGATAAAGGTTCGCCATCCCTGCCCTAATGGGACTTACACATAACTGACGAAATGTGGGTGTACCTACTAATAGGTACACTGCTGCCTAAGTGCATGTTTACGTACAGGTGTGGCGTCGCGCGGCGCGTGCAGCGTTTTTATTTCAAACACATGTCAATGTATGAAAAAGTTAACGATTTCAAAACTTGATTTTACGAGAAGCGATTTTTCGCTCGTTTGATTAAAATGCATGGTTTTTTGCTGTGGACTCGTCTCTAAGTGAGGAGCGTCGCGATTAATTGCGCGAGTAGAACATCGCAGCAAATAGCGGCAGCGCGAGGAGCATGGCGATGAGCAGCGCGAGGAGCAAAGTGTGGCGCCCGCATCACGAAAAGAGCATTCTGCACGCGCCGCGCAACGCCCCGCGTCTCCGTAAACGAGCCCTAACCCTTCTGGGATTACAGGTGTGATGTTATGTCATTTTAATACTTTGTATTGGTTTAGATTTTTCTAGGTGCATTGTCGTTACATACTTATAATTTTAAAATTCATATTTATAAAACACTGTTAAACATTTTAGAAGAGCAACGAGAGTTTCTAGCCCATTCTTTCCATATGGAAAAACTACTCTTGCGAATGTGTCTAGAATCAATTTTAATGCCTTTGTTTTAAAGTTTGAAGTTTAAAAGTGATCTTATTGTAACAAATGGCTGGACTTTGACATTATAAATCGAAAAAGAAATAAATAAGGTGTGAACGAACCCTTCGCAAGGCCGTCGACCCAGCATTCTGTTCATGAACATCAAGCTAACTAACCTTCGCAAAAATCGTTCCTAACACACAACTTTATTGGGTGACATAATTATCAAGATTCACCAAATCACCACCGCACTCAAACATTGCGCTGGCCTATGCATTTAGTAGCACCTACAGGGACCATGGATGTATATTTAAAATAAAGCTAAAGCTTTACTCAAATACATAAAAAATGTGTATTTAAAAAAAAATCACGGTGTCTAAGAAATGTGCTATTTGGCTTCGTTAAGGGTCTTCTTACACTTATTAGTATGTTTATAAACATATTAATATTCTCTTGTTATGTTACTTCACTTAAATTAAAACGTTAGTGATTGGTTTGTGTACCCATGTGTAAATGTTTGTAAACGTATTCACAAAATAAATGTCTACGATACAGGAGAAATTAAAAATAGTGCTCGACAAAATTTTTTATACAAAAAATAAAACAAATAGCACAAATCAAATCAATTAGTTAGTTAAAAAGTAATTTAAATATAATTTGTCAAAATCCAACACACATTAGTCAAGTGTTAAGACTCACCTTATGAAACTTGAGAATATAATATGCAAAATAATTAAAATCAATGAATATTTTCTAACACCAATATACTTGCAGCAACCAACACGACCCGCACAATACTAAGCAAATTCAAATAATATCCAATATGAATTTTAAGTCTCCGCATAAGCTTCACATAATATGTTACTTGTTTTACACCAGTATCCATCGAATTTTTTAAGCAATAGAGTACAATATTGAGTAAAACTTCAAACTGTGTACATTGGTAAGGTTCATGGCCGGTTGAGGAAAATATTCATCTTGGACATAAGTGTTGCGACCCACTGCGATATAATAATTATCAATTGTTGGCTTTATAAATTACTAGTGACCCGCCCCGGCTTCGCACGGGTGCAAAAAAGGTATTAAAACCTTCCTCTTGAATCACTCTATCTATTAAAAAAAACCGCATCAAAATCCGTTGCGTAGTTTTAAAGATTTAAGCATACAGACAAACAAACAAATAAACAAACAGACGCGACTTTGTTTTATACTATGTAAGGATTGCACTTCTCGGCCTTATAACACCTTCGCCGTACGGCTCGGATGTTCGTGTAAGTATCAAAATGTACAATTATTTTGATACTAGCTTTTGCCCGCGACTTCGTCCGCGTTATACTAAAAATGTTATCTTTGGTAAGTAGATCTATCATTGATTTTAATTTTAAATGAAAAACTCTTGCGATAATATCATGGCGGTCATGCGGTTCTTGACCCTCAAGAAGCTCCCGAGTGATTTCATCCCACTTGGGCTTCGTAGTTACTGTCATACTAAATAAGTCGGGACGTCCATATTTTCTTACGTAACAAAAAGCGTCTTGAGTACGTACATTTTACTCAAAGGAAACATTCCTTTATTTTTGAATAGAAAGCACACTGCATTCAAAATTTTTCGAAAATTCTCTTCTCCCACACCCGGGAATCGAACCGGCTAAAATCTGAAAAAAATATACCCTGTACTTTTATTGCATCGATCGTTAGGGTCAATTATAATGATGAAATCTCTCTAACAAACAGATAAATTAAATGAAAAGAAAACCAGGAAATCTTAAATTAATTTAATTACCTATTTACAAAAACCGGCCAAGAGCGGGTCGGGCCACGGTCAGTATAGGGTTCCGTAGTAATAATTCTTTTTTTGTTTGAAAAAAGATACGTTCAGGATAATAAAATATGTAGGTAAACGAAGTTAAAAAAAATCCTTGCATATATATACCTACCATTAGACTACAAACTTAGTCCAGAAATTATTTTGTAAGTACAACTTTTTGTCTTTTTTGTACAAAAACTGTTTCCATCCAAGTTCAAAATGATTTTCCTAGAAAGTCCTTAAAGTTCCACTTTTAAATTTTTTTAACTTATGGTTCAAAAGTTAGAGGGGGGGACACACACATTGTTTTTTACTTTTGGAGCGATTATTTTCGAAATTATTGACATTATCAAAAATGATTTTAGTAAACCCCTATTTAAATACCTTTCTAACAATATATCACACGTTAGGGTTGAAATTTAAACAAAAATCACTTCCCACTTTACATAATAATTATAACTACCCTAATAAAACATTTTTTTCCAATTTTTATTTTACCACTTTGTCGGCGTGATTGATGCACATATTGGTACCAAATTTCAGCTTTCTAGTGCTAACGGTCACAGAGATTAAGCGAGGACGGACAGACGGACGGACAGACAGACATGGCGAAACTATAAGGGTTCCTAGTTGACTACGGAACCCTAAAAATGGTAAACTAATTAGTTGCTCGAACCCATTTCGAGCAACTAATTAGTTAGTTTACCTTCTCCATTCTCTTGGATATCACAAATTAATTCTTTTAACGAATTCATTTCTAGTAACCTAATAAAGTGTTGTGGTGAATATTATAAATCGTATTCTGAACTTCAACTCTCAACTCGTTGTCATTCGCCTAAGATTTCATGTAAAGATTTTTTACATAACCCCACAAAAAAAAATCTAATGGAGTGAGATCTGGCAATCTCGCAGGCAGGTTTTCCTTTCATTTAATTTATCATGTTTGTTAGAGAGATTTCATTCTTATAATTGACCCTAACCAACCCTAACGATCGATGCAATAAAAGTACAGGATATATTTTTTTCAGATTTTAGCCGGTTCGATTCCCGGCTGTGGGAGAAGAGAATTTTCGAAAATATTTGAATGCAGTTTGCTTTCTATTCAAAAATAAAGAAATGTTTCCTTTAAGTAAAATTTTCTATCTGCAGCTTTCCCTCCAGGGTGGCATTACAAAATTCTGCTCCGAACTGCTAAGCTATCGGGAGTTACACGTGTTATTGTGAGTCAACCATAAAAGATAGACATATGCTGTTGTGGGATATTTTTTAGATAATTTTATGTAGAACATTTCCGTCATAAATAATTTCTATGTAGCTTTAATCATTAAGGCTGCACACGCGACGGAAGCTTAAAAAATGGAGCAACTTCTCCCGTTTTCCCAACATTTCCCTTCACTGCTCTGCTCCTTTTGATTGTAGCGTGATGAAAAGTATACTATAACCTCCCCAGGAGTATGAAGAATAATTGTACCAAGTTTCGTTAAAATCCGTCGAGTAGTTTTTGTTTCTATAAGGAACATGAACATACAGACAGGAAGACAGACAGACAGACAAAAATTTTACTGATTGCATTTTTGGCATCAGTATCGATCACTAATTACCCCCTGATAGTTATTTTGAAAATATATATCATTTACAGAATTGACCTCTCTACAGATTTATTATAAGTAGGTATAGATTACAAACAGACACTTCAATTTTATTTGGATAGATGGGAAAGAAAGCGTGACGACTTAGAGGCTTTTGTGCGAAATAAGCCGGAGGAAGCCGCACGGAGAGAAGAGTAGACGACTACGGGGGAGACCTTTGCCCAGCAGTGGGACAATACAGGGCAATAGGCTAATAAAATAAAAAAGATTTGAAATAAAGCAGATTAGGCAAATGTAAAACCTAAACACAAAATAAGTCCTATTCATATTACTGTTCTAACCACGCGAGTAGATTAATCCCTTTTAATCTCGTACCCTCAGCTTTATTCCACTCATCCCGGATCATAATAAACATGCAGCTATAAGTCGCTACATAAACCTTGATAGCCCAATAACCTAACTTGCCCATGTAAAAAGGCACTTATGTTGGGTTAGCATAAAATCTACGGCTCATAATACCACCTTTCCCTACCTTTTCTTTTACACAGTATTAGAGGGAGACAACAAAAAATGCAGTACCTACTCCCTATATTTCAGAATAATAATAAGCCAAGGGCATTTGGACACTGAAGGCCTTTAGCCCCGGAATTTGACGCAGATAAAAATACAGGTTCACGATTAAAATCTTATGAACACGCAAATGTTTATTGACCACGGTCATCGACTGAACCAGGAACTCACTAAACAGGAATCTAAGCATCGTAAAATAAAATTTTCTACCTAAAAGGTAGCCATTTATTTTGTGTCTTGATCCTTTTTAGGGTTCCGTAGTCAACTAGGAACCCATATAGTTTCGCCATGTCTGTCTGTCCGTCTGTCCGTCCTCGCTTAATCTCTGACCGTTAGCACTAGAAAGCTGAAATTTGGTACCAATATGTGTAATTGTGTATCAATCACGCCGACAAAGTGGTAAAATAAAAATTGGAAAAAAAAAATATTAGTGTAGCCCCTGTGGTAGCCATAAAGTAGTAGTTATAAAGTGGGAAGTTTTTTTTTTTTTTAATTTCAACCCTAACGTGTGATATATTGTTGGAAAGGTATTTAAAAATGAATAGGGGTTTACTAAAATCATTTTTTGATAATGTCAATAATTTCGGAAATAATCGCTCCAAAAGTAAAAAACAATGTGTGTCCCCCCTCTAACTTTTGAACCATAAGTTTAGAAAATATGAAAAAATCTGAAAAGCAGAACTTTATAAGGACTTTTTAGGAAAATCATTTTGAACTTGGATTGAAACAGTTTTTGTACAAAAATGACAAACAGTTGTATATACAAAATAATTTCTGGACTAAGTTTGTAGTATAATCGTATATGCAAGCATTTTTTTTAACTTCGTTTACATATTTTATTATCCTGAACGTATCTTTTTTCAAACAAAAAAATAAGTATCACTACCTACGTAACCCTACACTGAGCGTGGCCCGACACGCTCTTGGCCGGTTTTTTGTTTCTTATTTCTCCGTCCCTTACCCAATCAAAAAACTAAAATATTCAATAAGTATAATCATCTACATTGTATGGAAGCAAGTGGTATGGTATTTTAAATACGTAGGTACTGAAAATTTGTTTCGAAAAGCGAGAATAAATTCCACGAGCCGCTATTGCGTAATAAGCAGTTAATTGCAATCTGCTGTTCGGGATAATCCTTTACTACGGGCTTGGAACTAGTGCACTGCAATTTCAGAATCAAACTGGAGTTTCATACTTAAATTATTGTCAGAAATCTTCGTTAAATACTTAGTATAAAACGCTCTAGCTGTTTGTACGTTTAGGTAAGTATATCTTTTATACTACGCCATGGATTTCAATGCAAGTTTTCAGCAATAGATAGAGTGATTCAAGAAGAAGGTTTATATCTACACTGCACCCGTACCAAGCCGAGGCAGTCACTAGTTCTGAATATATTTATTTATTTTATATAGGTACCTTTTACATAATTATCCGATTCCTGCGAGGACTTATCTTACAGAAATCAGTAGAGTCCCAGTGGTGGTGACATACGTGGTGGAAACTGCCCTAGGTTGGGCACCTAGGTCGGAAACCGACTAGCTGAAACATCTTCGCTCACTTTATTGATATTACTGAGTATACGACTGTATCAGTATTGCCAATTATGATATTGGTTCTACACAGGCACGCGCGTCCTCGAGAATGCGGAAGCGACCAATTTTATGCTAAAAAGCCATACTGATATACTCGTCTAGATAGGTACAGTCGTTTACTTAGTGGCATTAAAAAACATCTGATGAGGATCTTTTAGCTTGGTGAAAATTTTAAACTGGCCCTTACAATAACTCGCACTGGGACCGTGTGATAGATTAGGACGAGTCACTCCTTCCCACAACGAGGATCGATTTAGTTAATAGGTACGCGTGTAACTTGATGTCAGAGAGTTTTTACGCCGTCCATGGAACCCTTTTTGCCCGACTGCGGCCAAGCCCAAACGGAGGTTATTGTGGATCGAAATCATCAAATGACCCCTCCCGCTCTGAGCAGAGTGGAAGGGAGTGTCAGACTTGTACTGACTAAAACCCACCCATTTTCCTTCTTAGGTCTTTGTGTTCCTGGGCCGCGTGATATCTCTTTCGAGTCCGGTAGCTCAGGCAGGCGTCGGCCCTTGCAGACCCCTTCTAATCCCCTTTTTTTTTTGTGGGTGGAAAATCATCGAATAACCCCCCCCGCTCTTGGGCAGAGCGAAGGGGAGTGTCAGACTTCTACTGACTAAAAACCAAACCCATGTTCCTTCTTCGCCCTTGTGTCGGACCCGCGTTATCCTTTCGATAATCCACAGCCCCGACGGGAATCCACAGCCCCGACGGGCCTTCTAGTCCCCTGACTTGGCTTTGCATGCCGTCGAGAAATATCTCTCAGGCATGCTGGTTTGGTTGTCTTACGATGTTTCCCTTTACTGAACCAAGTGAAAATTATACAATACGAACACGAATCCGATAAATCCGAGATTATCAACAAAAATTAAAACACGTGATATTACATTAATGTTAATTTAAATTATTATTTTAGATCCATAATCCCGTAATATCTTCTTATGGGCTGCAGTTGACTGCCCGATCAAGTTTTTTGTTGTTTACATCTGCCTAAAGACGCATTTACCTACAGCTATATTATGTTCTATCTACTTTTAATTTGAATTGTGCCGTTATAAAGGCCATCCTCAATCATAATTAAGAACATAATATGACTGGGTCGCTGAACCGCTATATAGAAAAGAAATAAGCTATTAGTAAACATAATAATTCGTAAAATACTCCAAAAAAAAAGCTTGCATGGTCAATGACACCACGTTTCTTGATGCTCACAGTTTAATGACCGAACAAGTCAATAGTCGTCTGTAATATTATCATATTTTTCAACAAGAAAAGGGTAATTTTATTGATAGCTTTGAAAAGGGTAGGTACTTGGAATCCCTACCCCCACAACGGGTTTACAAAGGGTCTAATTTTTTTTATGTTTTGATAAGCACCACAGAGCAAGTAATCCTCGAACGGGAGTCATTTTTTGACTTCCCACCCTCGAAAAAAAAGGGGGTACCTAAATCGAGACAAAACTTTTGAACGGGATTTTAGCGTTCAGTAACCACCAACAAGTACCTACTTACTTCAATATTCTATATATTTTTTTATCGTGACTTTATATGAAACACAATAAAAGAAAGAATCCTAGAACTGGCCGAAAATGTTTACAATTAACAAAAACATACGACGATAGTCTTTCGAAAACTCGTGTGACGTCACATTGCAGTACATTTTTACCGGCCCTTGACGTCAAAAGCCCCCACTCATGACCGCGTGTCTTTAACGCGTTCTATCTTCGTCAATTTTTATTAA
Organism: Diarsia mendica; assembly: GCA_949316265.1. Classification (NCBI taxonomy): domain Eukaryota; kingdom Metazoa; phylum Arthropoda; class Insecta; order Lepidoptera; family Noctuidae; genus Diarsia; species Diarsia mendica. Next base: position 16,270,300 of record OX438902.1, on the reverse strand, counting down.
TGTGAAAAAACAAAAAAACACGTTCCAATAATTTTAGATAGGTAATCTAACTGACTGACGTGACGGACTAAAAGATTTTTTTTGAAGTGAAAACTTCTTTAGCGGCGTTGAGCACTTTGGGAAATTGTTCTGTGATGGGTATAAAATCTTAAACTCGCGTCAGGACAAGTGACCACGTGACCCTGATCGAAAATTCGTCAGGACACGTGACCACGTGACCCTGATCGAAAAAGCGTAAGACGGATGGAGAGTAGACAGCTATCCTCTCTACGGCGCGGCGAAAATGTATGCCTGGGCCTACTGTTTCGTTTAGGCAGCGCAGGGCGCTTAATAATAATAATAATTATTATTAATAATAATATAATTAATAATAATATAATTAATAATAATATAATTAATAATAATAATAATAATAATAATGATGACAGCTGTCAAAATTGAAACAGCTATATCTCGGAAACTATCGACCTTAGACTAGTTGTGTGTAGGGACAAGTGATAGGTCTCAATGAGATCTACACTTCGGATGACAGCTGTCAAAATTGAAACGGCTATATCTCGGAAACTATCGACCTTAGACTAGTTGTGTGTAGGGACAAGTGATAGGTCTCAATGAGATCTACATTTCAGATGACAGCTGTCAAAATTGAAACGGCTATATCTCGGAAACTATCGACCTTAGACTAGTTGTGTGTAGGGACAAGTGATAGGTCTCAATGAGATCTACATTTCGGATGACAGCTGTCAAAATTGAAACAGCTATATCTCGGAAACTATCGACCTTAGACTAGTTGTGTGTAGGGACAAGTGATAGATCTCAATGAGATCTACATTTCGGATGACAGCTGTCAAAATTGAAACGGCTATATCTCGGAAACTATCGATCTTAGACTAGTCGTGTGGGAGTTGGACATTTTGACCCTGAACGTTAACGATGTCGACTGTACAGTCAATAAAATACAAAAATAATTTATTTTGAACTAGACTGTACAATGTTTTTATGATGCTTAATCGGAGGCATGGGAAAAAATATTCCCGCTCCTCCTACCAATCGGAGTTCCGATCGGAGGACAGGGAAAGACAAAATAAATGGGTTAGCATAGTTATGGCGGAATAATTGAATTTTTAAATAATGAATTTGGTTTAACTATGTCGAATGATCGCAATCTTAGCACAACGAAATACAAAACTACTATTGATGCGGTCTTTATTAGACATTTAAATAGGTTCGAATCAAAACTGTTCGTTTCTTACTTCAGCTACCATAAACCTATCGTATCAGTTTTAGAGATTGGCGATGATAGTTCTGGTAATGATGATGGTGAAAAAGTCGTTGAAATTATGGATGAAAGTTGATTTTTCGGAGAGATAAACTTTTTAATGTAAAATAATTGTAAGGGCCGGTTTCACCACTTGCTGATAAGTCCCTGATAGCCTATCCGGAACTTATCTGCCAGATAAACTACAACTTTTGATAGCATTATCTGTCAGATAACTGTCAGATAACTATCTGACACTTTATCCGTAACCGGTGAAACTGGCCCTAATAGTTTTAAAGTGTTAAATTTTTAATGTAATATAAATTGTCATGTTTGTGTACGATAGCGCAATAAATCAATATTGTATTCTACCACATAAATGATAGTACTTTTATACTGTTAAAGCAATTGGTGCAAAATTATTCCCTAACCATTCCAAAATATCAAACATGCTCAACGTTAATAATCAAGTTTTCACTTCTGCCGGCACTCCCGGAGTGCAACCCGTCTTTTTTTTGTCAGGAAACATCTCTATTACAGAGACAAAATTATTGGATGGCACGTCTATGACTTGATTAACCTTATCTTTATGAAAATGGCACATCGATACGTAAAGATTCGCCATCCCTGTTATACATCATAGTCATACCACAGAGCATCAATACAGTCCGGGGTTGCAGGACTGTTCAAAAGAGATACCGCGGCCCCGGTACCCAAAGAGCTAAGAAGGAATATGGGTGGATTTTAATCGGTGCTCCCTTACTTCTCCTAAAATTGTTTGTCCGAAAACCATTATCTATAACACGTTTGCCATAAACTTCATTAACCATAATGTTCAAATTGCCGAAATTTTGTTTAACATAATTATCTTTAGTTCTAAAAGTATTCTGTCATAATATCGATTACTATAATAATTGAATCTCCTAATTTTACATGACCTAAATTAATATGTCCTAACTATTGCTTTACCTAATGTGTATTATTCCGAATGTTCGTTTATAATAAATTTTATAGTCCAAAAAAAATTCGAAGTGTCTAGTCGTCCGATTAACGGATGAATAAAATTAATTAGTCGTCCGATTAGCCGGATGAATAACCAAAATTATAGGCTGTTGCTAGTCGTCCGCTAAGTGGATGAATCACCGTCTCGCGACAGTATCCTTGGTGGGCGGCATGGGCACCGGGCCGTAGGCCGACGAAGGAGGCCGGCGGAGGCCCGGCACTTCGGGGACAGAAGATATTAGTGTTATTTAATATGCGAGCGAAGCGAGCGCGCGTCATGGAGAACATGCGTTGCATGTATGAGTGACGTGACCAAAAGCTTTGTTATACTTTGTTCTAATAATATTAGTAAGATAAATAAACATTATGTTATTTTAATTTAGGACTTAAAACTTTTATGGAAAACGATTTTATGCCTTTCGTATATTATTGATTGTAATATTTATGACAAATGGATTTAGGACATATTATATTTAGGGATTTCAATTTTATGGCATGTGATATTATGTGCTATTTAGTTCGGGTAGGTAAGTTATCATTCGGACAAATGATGATTAGGACAAAAAGTTATGGCATTTTAAATTATGGATAAAAAAGTTAGGTGACACAATAGAGAACCTTTTAATCAGTACAAGTCTGATACTCCGTTCCGCTCCGCCTAGAGCTGGAGGGGTCATTTGATACATTTCCGTCAAAAATAAAGCATCAATACTGTGGCCCCCAAGTTCTTCCTGAGCTCTATGGCCATATTTATATTGTTTTTAAGAAAACCACTAAAACCGGATCGCAAAAATAAAGAAAGAAAACACATTTGGCCCCAAATAAATTTTATTATGTGACTCTTAAATATAGATATTTTATAAGTAATTAGTTATAATTTACGATATATTCTTCTATAGATTCTTTACATTCTTCTCGTGTCCCTGAAACAAAACATATTTTTTTATTTATAGCATTCCAAAAAGAAGTTTTATTTTCGATTATTATTATTTTTTGTAGTTGACTGTCTCGTTGGTCCAGTGGTCGATTTGATTCCCAGGTTGCGGCAAAGTGTTATTAGAGACTTTCCATCAGGAATTTCTCAGAAGCAGCCACGGAGTCTGAATTTGTGCCCGGTTGATGGCAATAGGCTCGGCTCTTATTACATGGGACTTAAAAACAAAATTGGCGAAATGTGGGTGTATCTGCTTATGTTAGGGCTCCCACACATAAACACGATGCGGCGTCGTTTCACGATACGACGTCGCTTCGTGGAAATCTACGACACGACGTCGTAACGTGTCGATGCACGATACGACGTCGTGACGTTAGAAACTCACGATGCAATCCTGCGCAATTGTCTTGTTAACTTTAATGAACAAATTAAAATTTATCTGAGCGGTCCATTTTTCGGAATGAACTAAACCACCACCCCTCTGTATCGACGGCATCGTGTCGCGTATCGTGCGTGGCACATTACGTTACGATGTCGTGTTTTTTTACGATGCTCATCGTAGATTTCCACGACGCGACGTCGTATCGTGAAACGACGCCGCATCGTTGTACGACGCGACGTCGTATCGTGTTTATGTGTCACCTACGCATCTGCCAAAACCTTCTGGGATTACAGGCGTGATGTTATAAGTATCTACTTATAAACGTTATTTGCCAGATAATTGGTTTACGTCGGTACAGCTGATAATAATATAATCATTTTACTGTTATGGCGCCGAATTTTATGTTAATTTTTACATGACTGCCCCAAAAAAAAGAGTGTTATTAATCTGCGTCCGTAATATAGTCCATTGGGTTGTAAAGCTCGAAGATTGGCCGGATTTAGGAGAGTCAATGTCGCAATGTTTATTATAAGACTTATCCATTTTGATATTGGCCCTGTGGAGTTTTCGGCTTCTGTTTTCGTGAAATATTAAAAATGCTATTTCATATTTTCGCTTTGAATGTGGAAAAAGCTAATATGACAGGTATAGAGTGAAAGCATCATTTAAATGATCTGTTACAATTATGGTGTTTTCAAACATTTGACAACTTTAAATTAATTATGTTTTTGGTTGTCATTAAAAGTACAAGTTGGTAGCCGACTACACGCAGCAGCAGCAAACGACGTGTCGCAGCGACACGACTGGTTTCTACGTATTTCTATGAAATTCCCTCCGTAGTTAGCGACATGAGCTAGCGACGCGTCGTCGAGCGGCAGACGTCAGTGTCGTCCGACAGCAGATCAGTAGAGCCGCTGACGCCGGAGCAACGACACGTCGAGCGTGTTTAGAGTTATTGACTAATAGTTATTTACAGTCGGGTTCAAAATCATGACTGCAGCGACATGACGCGACGACGTGTCGTCTGCTGCTGCTGCGTGCAGTCGGCTACCAACTTGTACCTTTATGCGAACAAAAACTAGCCAAGTGCAAGTCTGACTTTAAAGGATTCTGTACCTTTGTAGTAAATATTGCGAGATTTTCCATGCTTTTTCCTGTAATCTATAAGCGTTGAACTAAATTCTGTATTTTTTTTTTAATTTTAGACTCAGTATTTCAGAGATAAGGGGGGGGGGGGGGAATGGTCGGACAGACAGCCAGATACACTAGTGATCCTATAGGGTTCCGTTTTTCCTTTGGATTTACGGAACCCTAAAAAGCGCTTATCCCAACCTATTTGGCGTCGGGGCAGCATGACTTCTTCCATACTTTACTATTACTCGTCAACTAAGCAGTCAACTCCTTTCGAGGCATATTATACTTCACAAAGTCAATCCATTGTTTCTTAGGCCCAGATTCAGAGACCACACTTTGACTTTACTTTGATGGAAAGATCTACTTCAAGCTGTTCTTTACTTAGTAAAGGCGAAGTAGTCGATAATCATGACTTTGGCCTCAAAGTAAACTTTGCATTATTATGCGTTTAAGTAATGTAGTCCTTCGTGTTAAACTAATTTCCTACAAAAGAAAAGTGTAGTAAAGTCAAAGTGTGGTCTCTGAATCTGGGCCTAAAACACTTCTACTCGTAGAGTCATCAACCTTCATATACAAAACGTATATACAGTGAAACCTGGTTAAGTGAGACCTCCAAGGGACCTGAAAATTTGTCTCATTTACAGAGGTATTCCACTTACCCAGTGTCTCAGATATCCAAATCTGTCTCGTAGGACCTCAGCATGAGTTCCAGTTATAGAGGTTTCTCACTTATCCAGGTCCCAGTTAACCAAGTTTCACTGTCTATACATACATAAACTCACGCCCTTTTCCCATGTGGGTAGGCAGAAACCACAGAACATTACCTGCTATCCCTCCTTTTCACTTTCTTTCTTAAAAAACGTATACGGCTTGCAGTCTAACCGGATGCAGCTGAATACCAAACGAAACCTAGATATATATACATATCAAGTAAATACTAACTGTACATATTCTGAAATCCGTCGATAATCGTCCAGTCTTTGCTTTACGCCTCGGCCGCCGACACGGCCAGCAGTTTCTTGTAGGATCCCGCCAGCGACCGCGCCGCTAATTGTAGCAGTTCTCGCCTTGATACGCCGGTCGAAGCCTCCTGCCATTCGTTGTGGGGTACCTGGTGGACAATGGGATAGAATATAGTACTTTTGCAGTTATTGTTAAAAGAAAGAAAGAATTTAATTATTTATTTTACTTTTTCTGGAAGCCAGAACCTAACAATATGGAAGTGGTAATTATGTTTTCCTACCCTTTTGCTATTCTTTTCTGATCAATATCGTTTATGGATCCAAGACGGTTAAATTGTCTCTCTGGGAAATCGTCGAGCTTCATTGTCTCGGCGCTTTTCTGGTGGTCGCCAATGTTTATTCTGGCTTTTAGGAGTTAGTGATTTGGGAATAGTGGGGCACACTTGACCCAAAAAAAAACAACCTAACTGCAATCTTATTTTGGTGATTATAAAGATTATTGAAACTTTGACTTGTTTTTGGCACTTGTTCAGTATTCCAATAGCAGCTTATTGCATCAAGAATAAAGATTGCTTTGATTTTGACGCAAAACCAAAAGAAAAATTAGTTTAGTTAGAGACAAGTATCAAACATACTGTAGGTCATTGAGGCCAGAACAAATTATGATTAGACGTGCGAGAAATGACACTGTCGACCAAACCATAGTTTCTCTTGTTTTCGTGAAAAGGAGCATGGTTTGGGTTGATCGTTTCCTACGGAGAAGAACCGGGAAGAAGCTCGATGAAACATGAGACTATTCACATAATAGGGTAGTTGACAAAACAATCTGATTAGTCCGTCAGATAGATTTCCAAAAAATATTGAACACGTATTTTTTCTTTTTTCACGTAAAAAAAAATTAAAACTCGTTTGACGTCACATCGCACTACATTTTTTACCACGTAGTGACGTTACAAGCCCCCACTCTTGATCTTAGACGCGTTTTATCTTCGTCATTTTTTATTAATTTGATAAAACAAAAAACACGTATCCAATATTTTTTCGATAATCTAACTGACGGACTAAACAGAATCATATTTTGTTTAGTCAGAAAACATCCCTATTATCTTATTAGTGACTTTACCTGTAAGCTAGGTCCCATAATAGATCCAATAGTGACGCTATACCCGGTCTGTACGTGCGCATAGTCTGTGGGCGTGGCGGCGCTGGCGGCGGCCACGGCTGCGGCCGGGACTGGTGTGCCTTGCGACTGCAGCTGCAGCTCTATGCCCAGGGAGGGCTGGGAGAGGATCAGTAGGGACATGTCGTACCATCTGGGGGGAGAGGGGATGATTTAGTTCAGAAGTAAAATAGCAGTGTATATTTTTGCGAAGACGACGCGGCGACGATGTAATCCATAAATTGTTTTAGGGGATCGGACAAAAAAAAAACCAATTAGTCCGTCAGATAGATTTCCAAACATTATTGGACACGTATTTTTTCTTTTTTCACGTAAACAAAAAATGAAGACGATACAGTGCTTCGAAAACTCGTGTGACGTCATATGCTAGTACATTTTGTACCTTCAGTTGACGTTTCAGCCCCACTCCATGATCTTTGACGCGCTTTATCTTCGTCAATTTTTATTGTTTTGATAAAACAAAAAAACACGTGTCTAATATTTTTCGATAATAGATTATCGGCGACTAAACAGAATTATATTTTTTTGAGTCAGTCCGATCCCCTATTATGAAATAGAATTTTAATCGAAGTTGTATTATTTTTTTTATTAAAAATGTAAAATTGAATAGGGAAAGATTAAACCTTTTATGTCAATTAGATAAGTATTCTTTAAATTTAGATAAAACTAATAAAAAATACCAAGTAGACACCGAAAACTTACAGTGTGAAATTGACCGTCTTCAAGGTAAATTAAGTTCACTAAATATTAAATATACAGCCTCTGAGAATCAAATGAGGGAATATGTTTTGGCTATGAATGAGCTGGTATCAAGTACACAAAATAGCAACTGTGAGCGTTGCCACAATCCATCTGCTAAATCCACACCGGCCCATTCATTGTCAGTATGTAATTCAACTGTACCGCAGTCCTGTGATAGTCTTTTATTTGAAAGTATTAATTGTTTATCTGAGCAGACTATCAATAAAGAAATTGTAATTTTTTCTGATGAAATTGGAAAGGAACTAGGCCACTTGTTGTCAAATAAGAATCCAGGATATTCAATCATGAACTTTTGTATGCCTGGTTGTTCCTTAAACAATATTATGAGAAAAATTATGAATTATAACTTCAACCAGGATTCCATATTACTTATATTTGTTGGAAATAGAGGTAATGTGAACAAAGGAGAATTATTTCAATATTATAGATCATTGAGTAACCTTAGTTTAAGAAAAATTGTTATGTTCACATTCCCTTATAGTCAAAGTTTGCCACAGGAAGAAAACCTCTTTAGATATGACATTAACATGGCTTTACATAATTTGACATTTAAAAACAATTTATTTCATGTGATTGACACTAATAATTATGTTGGTAATAACTTATTTTTGACAAAAGATAGATTCCACATAGATAGGTACTATCTTTCTAGGTACTGTAAACGACAGATAGCTGTGTCATTGTCATATTATTTTAGCATTACTGCCAAAAATTTTGCAAAAGAGATTGCTTCAATTGAGCAATGTCATGACATGTTGCATAGTCCAGTGAATAATTTAGTGCATAATATTGACTTTATAAATCATTTAAATTAGAGAATAAGACAATAGAGGCAAACTCTAGCAATAATGTACAGATTCACTCGATTATGCCTAATAAAGAGACCTTAAATACAAATACTATCAACCTGGTGCATCAAAATATTCAGGGACTTAAAAACAAAGATTTAGAAGTGGAACTATTTTTGAATTTTAATAATATTGATATACTTTGTGTTACAGAACATTGGCTTCAAAACCACCAGTTCATGATCAGTTTTACTAATCACCAGATTGGTAGTTCATTCAACAGAGTAAATGCTATTCATGGTGGATCTTTAATTTTAGTCCATAACCAGATTAAATTTAAGGACCGAAAGGACATTGTGAGCCTATCTGTTGAACGTATTATTGAAATAGCCTGTATAGAATTGGAGCAGTTCATTATATTAAGTGTGTACAGGCCACCTTCGGGATTGTATGACTGCTTTGAAAAGGTAATGGATGAAGTTTTACACAAGATCTGTAACACAAATAAGTCCATTATCACTTGCGGTGATTTTAATATAAATTTATTAGAAAAGTCTAGTGTATGCAGTAAAATTATAAGTTTGTTTCAGTCCTACAATCTCGTAAACCTATTTTCGGAGCCTACAAGAATAACGCCTACTTGTGCCACTTGTCTTGACAATATTTATACTGATGTTATTCCAATTCATAAGAAAATCATAAATGCTCTAGACTCTGATCATTGCGGACAAATGATCACCATTGAAAACCAAAAAATTAAAATGGCTAAAAATGATATCACTGTTAACCCTAAAACTGCAAGACGCTTGGAAACATTTAAATGTAAAATCATGAATAACTTACCATTATTGTCTACTGACAATTCTCATCATCAATATGATAATTTTTTTAATATGTATTGTAAGCTATTTAATTCCACATTCATTCCCAAGACTATCTCGGTAAATTGTAACGTATCTTTCAGTGACTGGGCTACCATTGGTATTCATAAGAGTAGAAAACGACTTTATGAGTTGTACAATGAAAGAGTGTTTGTAAATACTGCCGAATTTAATTTATATGTTAAAAATTACTCAAAACTATTCAAAAAAGTATGTTGTATAGCAAAGTCACATTATTTGAGCTCAAAAATTAAAAACAGCAATAATATTGTTAAAACTACATTGAATATTATTAATAATGAAACGGGAAAGTCTAGTAAACGTAATAGTGACTACAGCTTAACTATTAATGATACTGTAATTAAATCAGACTCGGACGTCGCCGCGGCTTTCGAAAGTTTCTTTTCTGACATTCCCGTTTCAACGACGAAATCTCTAAACTCGTCACCTACTGTTGCCGAATCTTTGCTAAAGGAAAATGTTAAAGCTTGCGACTCGGAATTTCATTTTGAGTATGTCACAAGTAGAGATATAGTCAAAACCTTTCACACCTTAAATGTTAAGAAGACGGCAGATCTGTGGGGTAATTCTGTAGAAGTTGCCAAGTCTATTATTGAGATTGTGGCACCTACCTTAGCTTCTATTTTTAATAATTGTATTGATTGTGGGGAGTTTCCTGACCTTATGAAAAGTAGTAAAGTTATTCCTTTATTCAAAGCGGGTAGTACTTCAGACCCCACAAATTATAGACCTATTTCAGTGCTGCCTACTTTTAGTAAAGTTTTTGAGAAATTAATACTAGACCAATTGCAAAGATTTTTTAGTAAACATAAATTATTACATAGTAAACAGTTCGGTTTTACGAAGGGTTGTTCAACTACTGATGCCGGAGTCGAACTTTTAGGACATATTTACAGTGCATGGGAAGATAAGTGCGATGCCTTGGGCATTTTTTGCGATTTGTCCAAGGCATTTGATTGTGTTCTTCATGACACGTTAATCAGGAAACTCCGCCACTACGGAATCCGGAACGGCGCTCTGGATCTTCTTATCTCATACCTGAGTAATAGGATCCAAAGAGTTGATGTCAACGGGGAAAGATCTCCCGGTTCTATTGTAACAATGGGAGTCCCACAGGGCTCGATTCTTGGTCCTTTCTTGTTTCTTATTTATATTAATGATTTGCCTTACCTCATAAAGGATAACCATGATATAGTGTTATTTGCGGATGACACTTCGCTTTTGTTCAAAGTCAAACGTCAGCAGCTAGTTATTGACGACGTAAATATCGCGATTTCGAAAGTAGTACATTGGTTTAACGCTAATAATTTGCTTCTCAATGAAAAGAAAACCAAATGCATTAGGTTTACACTACCTAACGTTAAGCAGCTGAAAACTTGTGTGTTGGTAAAGGGCGAAGAGTTGAATCCTGATGATAGCACGGTGTTCTTGGGCTTAACTTTAGACGCTAAGCTTCAGTGGGGACCTCATATAGATAAATTATCGAAAAAGCTGAGTTCCGCAGCATACGCAGTTAGAAAGATTCGTAACTTAACCGATGTAGAGACAGCCCGATTAGTATACTTCAGTTATTTTCATAGCGTAATGTCGTACGGCATTTTGTTGTGGGGGAATGCCGCCGACATTCAGACTATCTTTGTTTTGCAGAAACGGGCGGTTAGATCAATTTATAAATTGAGCCCCCGACACTCACTCAGAGAAAAGTTTAAGGAAATTAATGTAATGACTGTTCCTTCTCAGTATATTTATGAAAATCTTATGTATGCTCACAAAAATATAAAGATGTTTAAGAAATATAGTGATATTCACAATATAAATACTAGAAATAAGCATAAATTTATTGTACCCACAACAAGGCTCAAGAAGATAGGTGGATCATTTAAATGCCAATGTATTCGTTTTTATAACAAACTACCAAGCCACGTTCAAAATTTAAGCCTAAATAAATTCAAATCCTTCATAAAACGAAAACTTTGCCAGAAAGCTTTTTATGCTGTTAAAGATTATATAGAGGACAAAAAAGCTTGGGATTGAACTGCTCCAATCTGAATTGACTTAATACCTATTTTATTTTTTATTTTTACTTTTACAATTTGACATTTTATTAATTTTCTTTATACAAATTGACATTATTTACTTTTTCAAGTATGATATTATTATTTTTTGATGAATATTTACATTGTTAAATATTTTTATTTTTTTATTATTTTTGCGTATTTTTGACATGTTTTAATAGTTTGACATTATAATTTCATATGCTTAATATTTAATTATTTAACATTGTGAATGTGAGGATCATGTGGGTCTTTCTTGAATTTTAACGATTGTCTGGCAGTTTGAGTACTATAAGCGACCCACCCAAATGTCCTTTCTTTGGTACTGTTCGTCGTGACGTTGAGCTCCTTGCGTTATAAGTTGAGCTCCACGATAACTGACAAATGCTTGCACTGACTGGACGGGTCCACTCAAATCTGTGTGGTGATTTCTTCAAAAGACCATCTCAGACACTAATCTGCATAGTCTTCATGTATTTTATTATTTTTATATTGTGAATGTGAGGACCGTGTGGGTTTTTATGTAATTTTAACGATTGTCTGGCAGTTTGAGTATTCTATGCGACCCACCCAAATGTCCTTTCTTTGGTATTGTTCGTCGTGACGTTGAGCTCCTTGAGTTATAAGTCGAGCTCCACGATAACTGACAAAAGCTTGCACTGACTGGACGGGTCCACTCAAATCTGTGTGGTGCTTTCTTCAAAAGACCATCTCAGACGCTAATTTGCATAGTCTTCATGTGTGTATTATACCAAGATTATGTCTGTACCTTGAACATATTGTAAACCCAAACGATTTTAAAAGAGTGTCCATGAAGTTTCTTGCCATTCTTCTCATGAGACCAACGCTTTGGAATGGGCAACTACAGTACAATCACGAGTTATTATGCCTTGTGACTGGGACTGTAGCTTAGTTTATTTAGCTTCAGTAGTTTACTGCCGCACTCGGAGAGCTTCAGTGGTTGCTTGGGACGTCGCTTGGTAAAGGTTTTTGGCAGTTTTGTCATACAAAAGTATGTCAAGCCTTTGCTGGGTGGCGGCTTGAGTAATCGTTGGATATCTCTGAGTGCCGCAGTTAGTTTAATTCGACTATTCAAAAGTGCCTGTAACGGCCTACTTGAAATAAATGCTTTGAATTTTGAATTTTGATTTTTTTTGAATTTATTCCACGAGAAAATGACTATTAATAAAGAATCTTCCTAAGAGTGATAGTACTGCTCCTGATGACTGTACTTTTAAAACCTTTGAATGAAACGTACATAAGCTCAAAAAGTTCGAAAAAATTACACTGTATCAGACGTTTTATAGATGAAATACCGTCAATTCACTAGTTTTCTACCTCTTAATACTAACCTGTCAGTAACCGACTCATGTAGATACCCCTCTACAGCGAGCACAGGTACGTTATTATTTAGTTCTCCGTGCACTGAACGTATGTGCGCGATGCGTTGTTTAGCCGCTGCGTACGCGGCCGCGTAGCCCACCGGCTGGTCGGCTGTGACGTCACTCTGGGCGGCGTAGCCACTGGAAATTGGGCTTTATTTAGTCGGGTATAAGGTGGGTTAGTGATCGGTATATTTATGCATAAGCTAAGATAGAAAGAGAGAAGTGGTTTAAAAGAAAATAAAAGCTAAGGCTCTCTTTGCAGTAATGCTTGACTTAAGCTGGTTTGCACTACCAACAATCGAATATGTTTAACGAAACTTAAATCATCGTCCTATTTCTGACAATCGTTTTAAAATGCTAGAGACAGAGCCCGACGCCCAACCCGACGGGTTCGGCAGTTACTTTAGCGAAATATAGATGTACTATTATAATTACACCCTCATTTCACCATTTAATAATTCCCAACTAAGAGCACCTGCCATCTAATCTCTACACCACCCTTGGTTGACTGGTAGAGAATGCCTAAGGCATTAGGGGGTGAGCCTATTAGCGTCAACCGGGCAAAAACCCGTGGCTGGTACTGAGGAATTCCTATTGAAAAAAACCCTGTAACACTTTGCCTGACTTGGGGATCGATTCCAGAATCTCATGCTCAACAGACCAAGAAGGCAGAGAGATTTATATAAATATAAACACTTACACTACATTAGCTTTACCGAAGACGGTCTGGAATGCCTCTCTGACTGGTGAGACCTTTACTTCTTTGTCCGATGCAACAACCACCAATAAGTCTCCTCCACTCCCTGAAACAAATTCACACATTTAATATAGGTACCTAATATACATGGAACATCCTTACATAGTATAAAACAAAGTCGCTATTTTTGTCTGTTTGTTTGTCTGTATGCTTAAATCTTTAAAACTACGCAACGGATTTTGATGCGGTTTTTTTTAATAGATAGAGTGATTCAAGAGGAAGGTTTTAGTATATAATTTGAACGACATCCACGCGGGTGAAGCTGCGGGCATCAGCTAGTAAGTTTTAAAAAACAAATACTGGTTCATACTTTTATTGACTTCTCGGAGCTTGGAGCTATGGAAGAGCAATGTCAGTGTGGAGCCTTAACACAGGGTAGTGGCATACCATGTGTTGGAGCTCCACACGCGCACCTTCCACCTTCCCCACAACTAACTGTACACTCCAGAACTTGAATGAAGCAAACGACAGAGCTGTCCAGGTTGACAAAATCTAAGTCATAGATTGGAGAAGAAGAAGAACTGGATTTTATCTCCACAGATAAAATAATGCTATTCAGCTGCATCCGGTTGAGAAAAACGGCTAGGCAGATAATGATACTGTATGTCTTTTTTTTTTGGTGGGTGGAAAATCATCGAATAACCCCCCCCCCCCCCCCCCTGCTCTTGGGCAGAGCGAAGGGGAGTGTCAGACTTCTACTGACTAAAAACCAAACCCATGTTCCCTCTTCTTCGCCCTTGTGTCGGAGCCGCGGTAACCTTTCGATATCCACAGCAATGATACATGCCTTACATGAACATCTCATAAAATAATATTCATTTGTAACATTCCCACAAGCTCAAAGCTGGGACAAAGGCTAGTGGTTTGATGCACATTAACCTTTTCTTTCCACAAGAGGGTACTTACTAAGATACTCCTTCATCTGAGGATCAAGCGTGGTGATCATGGAGTCTACGGAACTCTTCGCCTTCTCCGCCACCCGCTGCAAGATCCCTCCCGTGGAGACTGCGCCCCTCATCCATGTGAAGATGCCACTTCCTGGCATTATGTCACCTGGTATTGTGAGAAGTATAATTTTGCTTTTTTTATTCAGAAACTTACGTAAAAGCAGTGTCTAGATAATATTTAGACATACGGACTGACTAATCAAGTCAGCCTATTCCAGGCCTCCCCCAAGGTTTATTGTAACACTAGGTTTTCAACCAACAGGATCTGTTTGACCCAGCTACCTTTTTAAGGTCGTCAGGCTATCTTACTGAGGAGCGACGAACTGACTTACTTTTGCTTTGACTTTGACTTACTGACCAAAATCTGGAAAAAAACATCAGTCCAAATATCATAATTATGTATATTATTATGAACCGACATCAACAAATTGATTCCTTTGTATAAGGATCTTCGCGTGAAGAAAATCGGGACATTCGCCGTCACTTTGTTCTGTAGTAAACATTTCTTTTAAATCCTTCAATTTTGTTTACCAAACAACCCGAGGAGGTTTGGTTGGTAAACCACATTGAAGTACTCCCCCTCTCAATGTTATTCAAGTCCCAAAAGATTGTGGTTGAGCAAAACAATTTCTAACACATAAACATAGTGAAAAACCAGCTGTATAGAAAGTAATAATAACAGTCATAAAAACATTAATTGGATAAGAATTACTTTTTCTGCTATAAAGAAAAACACCTAAATCTGAGTTTATATTGCTTTAACAATTTTACACTCCTACGTTTGCTTTCTTATAAGTCAATTACGTTTCGATATTAGTGCTGCATAATATTTGCTGCTTCAGTGAACTAAACCATATGATTTAAGGTGTGATAGATCAGTTTAGTCAGACTGATGTTTGGGTGGTGTAGACCAGGCTAAGACCCACCTACCACTACATGCTAGAGATGATCATGATGGATTTTAACAATAGCTGCAGTTCAAAGTAGTCTACAATAAATATGTCAGGTTGCTACGTACTGGTCGGACAAAATCTAACTAAGTCATTGATTTGAGACGAAGAAGAACCTCTTACATACTCACCAAGTTTATCAATATCTGATGTAGAGTCAGGCAACGATTCTGGAGATGGTGTGGCCTGCGAGTCTTCAGGAGACCTAATTGACATCAGTGGCTCCCCCTTACTCAATGGAATTGCTGGGC
Source organism: Diarsia mendica (assembly GCA_949316265.1). Classification (NCBI taxonomy): domain Eukaryota; kingdom Metazoa; phylum Arthropoda; class Insecta; order Lepidoptera; family Noctuidae; genus Diarsia; species Diarsia mendica. The sequence continues at coordinate 16,254,652 of OX438902.1, read as the reverse complement.
TGGAACCAAGAAGAAAATTCATGAAATTTAATTCCTTTTATAAGACTTTGTTCGCGAGATATTGATTGAATAGGTGAGAGAAAATATAAAAAGATAGAGCCCTTCCTCAGAATATAATCTATCTCCTTGCCAAATTTAATTACGATCTGATGCGCCGTTTATTCATGAACAGGTAACAAAGTAATCTAAACATACTTTCGCATTTATAATATTGGTATCCATGGATACACAAAACAGTTGTTTCAGTCCTATGTAATTTGATCTGAAAAACTTTCCAAAACCTACAGATCGTTAGACTGTTACTATAATAAGTATTCTCAAATCAAAAGGTTACTAGCATATTATGTAAACTATTTGAATGATTTGTCACAGAAAGCATTACAAATTCTGCATATTCAGTGCTTGTACAGTAACTTGTATTATTTTATGACTTTGTCCAAGTGTGTCAAGTACCTATTATAAGATTCCGTACATGCTTCAACACATCATTGAAGTGTGTATATTTAGAATATAATAGATTTAATTACTAGCTACGGTTTGCATAGTCATTACACATTACATGTCCAAATATGACTTTCCCATGTGAATCAGATTTTGTTAACAATTTCATCATCATCATCATGTCAAGACTAAAGGATATCCTGATAAGAATTACAACTGATTACAAGAGGATTCATATTAGAAACATAGTTACTAGATAATAATAGTCCAGTTTTCTATAAACCCATCATCTCTGCCCTTAGGGCAAGATGGAGGTCATTAAAAAAAAAACAATTTTCAATCGAAAATATTATTAAACATTACGCAACAGAAAGTGATACTCTGCATTACCTGAATTTCTCCACATTTTCAGCTTGTGGTGGAAGTGCATCTCTAGTCTGCACTATGATTGGCTGGACTGGCACCGGGGCTACAGGTGCTTGGGGTATCTGCAATCATAGCAAAATTGTGAAAAGATTGGCAGACAGACTGACATCCATAGAATTAGCATTGCAAATCGAGAATCGTAAGAGAGAAAATGAAACATATTCTTGGTAAATTTACTCCTTCCTTTGCACTAAATACATGATTTTGTTTCAAAGCATATGCTAGCGAAATTGTAAACAAATGTCAAATACCTCGGCAACTGGAATTACGGGACTAGCAGTCACGAAGTTAGGCAGCTGCGACGGCGGGGCCACACTTGACAGAAGGTTACCGGTACTAGCTGCAGGCGCCGGTGGCTGAGGGATCTTCGGCTTCTTATCCAACCCACTCATTTTGTTTCGATAACTCCTATCACTACTACAAAATCACAAAACAACTATAAAATACAATGACAAACCTACCTTTTAACCAACTATAAAAAAAGAAAAAAGCGATAACTAGATATTTCTTCAATCAAAGTAAGTAAGCACACAGTAAATGTGAAAAAACATGTTTTTTACCTTCACAACAAAACAATTTCGTGGATTTATTTACGTTTTGACAGCTGACAAAAGAAAGGCAAGATTGACATGACATTGACAGCCGAGTATTGCATTTCTGTCGTCGCTTTTATTTGCATCAATCTTTTTTATTTGCATAATTAAACTAGAAATTTGTATGATCTTAGAAAGTTAACAATTATTTGTAATTTAATAAGTTAATTGATTTATAAATAAATATAATTTATCTTAAATATTTTTCAACGCTCATTCTAAACTGTATTCGTAAACAGAATTGAATACGTCACTAAAAATCTGACAATTCGTATCCGACAGAACCACGGTCTACAATCCTCTACATTTTAAACATTAATTTTCTTTTGTCTCTTACACACCATATGGATTTATTGAGAACGTCTTTTTAAACATGTTTAAAATTGTATTTAATTTATAGTCATAATTACAGACGGGGGGTTGTTCATTTCTGTCAAGCGAACCTTGTTAACGGAAAGTTATCTCGCTGTTTTCGGGAAAAATTTGATTAAACGCTCTATTGTTCGTTCATTTATTTGCGGTCGTGTCTACTTTTAGTGCAGTTTAACCATGTCGGAAGAGCCTGATACGCCGCCCTTCAGCACAGTGGATATCAACAATGATAACAGGGATGACGAAGATCTTTTCGCGTCTGCGGTCCAGGTATCCTATTGGAATCCTGTTTTAATAACTTGTTGTGTTCGCGTCCGCCCCCCGGCGCCTGGCAGATCGTTGACGCCCCTGTGCATGATATGAACTAAACGAACATACATCATTCCACCGAGCTCTTGTTGCTGATGCTGCTTTATTACTGTTAATTACCGCTTATTACCATCATTCGACCAAAATTTGCATGATAATCGTAAATACCATTTTTTCACAAGATACCGAGTTCTATAGAACTTGATTTCTCTTTGAAACATCCTTGAAAGGTAATTTAATTACTGAATCAATGCCCCAAGTGTAAGAACTATGTATTATCTAGTATTAGTCACTTTCTGATAGCTGTTTGTTCTCTCAGTTGTTTTTTTACTTATCAATAATAATAGTATTTTGTTTTTGGAAGATAGTGTCAGTTCAGTACCTACAATGGCTTTTGAATTTAATCCTGTGTTTACATTTGTGCAGGTACTTGTGAAAAACAATATTTTCAACTATAAAGTGACTCCTTATTTCTATCTTCTTCGTAGCATGTAGATGACAATCTAAATTGATTTATTCTCTTTCAATGTCACCATTCCAATAGGAAGCCACAAGTGTAATAAAAGATTAAGCTGTGTTTAATCAGTTGCAATATTGTTGAAAGAATTTATATTATTCGCAACTTCACTGCTATTCAAACAAGGGTAATAATTAAACATTTCCTGCATAGCATTAATTTATGAAGTTAGTATCAACATGTCTGATTATGTTGTTTTATCCATTTTCCTTACTGGGAGGATAAAAACTAATTTTATCTAAACAAATAAATAGAATTAAAGTATAGTCAAAATTACAGTCTTTAAGCATAGGAAAGTACTAGCTGGGACCGTTTTAGAAAAAGAATTTTAATTCCATGCAAAGAAATTAAACCCATTATAATTGGTAACAACATTTTTAAACAGGGAAGTAATATTTTTTATAACAATTTCACGCGAACCCAGGCTGCGGGTAACAACTATTTATAAAATAAATTTCAATTCTTTTCCTTGTAGCTGACATAAAAACCCCATAACATTGTTTGCCTATAAAAACCACAGGAACTAGGCAATTATTTACCTTTAAAATATACACACATACACATTATAAAGAACTCAATATTTAAAAACTTCATTTAAACAATGAAGTTCTTTAGAACATCTTAAAAAGCACACAATGTTTTCTTTACCAAAACAAAGTTTCTTATCAATTGCTTTATTTCAGTGAACATGGAAAACTTCCAAGAAATTGTAGAAAATAAATAAATGTAACTCTATAAATCACTTGTATGTGGGTAGATTTAATAATAAGCTGATCTTTTTTTCTCTAGTATTGGCACAAAATACTCATTATTAATACAAAAATTATACCATGACATGGTAAATGTATACATATTATTATGAAAGTTACTACGAAGGTTTTAATGCTTCAATTGCCCAACATGTGCTGGACATACTTTTAAGTGAAGGTTTTGTTTTGCCCTCTTTTTTGTTTAATAAAACTTTTTTCCGCACTAGATTTTTTTCCAGTATTGTGGTCATTCTAACAACTTAAAACCAAGTATGTCTCTGCTCACATAATTAATTTTGCCAAACATACTTTATTTATTTTATTAATGAACACCAATGATGTTGTCACTAAAACTCAGCCTAAACTCGCTTGGCTAATTTTGGTTTTGAAATATTTGTGGCAGTCCGGGGAGGTTTAAATACTGACAAAAGGTAGGTAAGTAGGTAGGCAGGTAGTAGGTAGGAAAAAGGGCATAGCAATGCATACCGGGTACAGCTAGTCAATAATAACATTGCATCAATTTATAGGGTTCTTTTGAGTTAGCTCATTCCATCATTTGTTTTTCGTTCATATCATTCTTCACACAATCCATCCAGCATTTCTTGGGTCTTCCTTGCCATCTCCATATTTATCATCATCATCATCAGCCTATTATGTTCCTACTGCAGAGACTTAGGCATCTTCTCTAGGAGAGGGATGGGCTAATAATCCACCACGCGGGTCTAGTGCGGATTGATATGTCACATGTCTTCGAATTTTTTGGTTCTACTTCTAACTTTCCTTCACCGTTTTGAGAGCAGCGGTAATGAAATAAATTACACAAACTTTCCTTCACCGTTTTGAGAGCAGCGGTAATGAAATAAATTACACAAAGTAATGCGCCTGCCTGGGTTCGAACCCACGACTTACTGTTCGTAAGTCGAGGCCGCCACCGCTGCTCTATATTTATAATTCTCTTATATTCATCACTCTTTTAGTCCTATCTATTCTGTTTGGTGTCTCAACAGTGAGATCATTATATGTTGAACAATTAATTGATGTTCTGTTGCAGCAATGTAAGATTAGATTACAAGAATCAAATATGTTGTGCTTTTATTAAAACAGATAAGGCACTAAGCCTATCCAGCTAACAGAAAATTACTGTTACACATACCTACTAAAAATATTTTGTTGAATGTTTCACTTTGTTTTTATAAAAAAATATATTTAGAGTACAATTTTTAAGTCATTAAATGACTCCTGCCGCTCTGGGCATAGCGGTAGGGAGTGTCAGACTTCTACTGACTAAAAACCACCCATGTTCCTTCTTAACCCTTTGTGTCGAGGCCGCGGTATCTCTTTCGAACAACCCGCAGCCCATTTAGAACTCCCCTTCTCTCTCATTCTTCGCATGGGTGCACTTGCATTGATATGTCAAGACATCGAGATAATAGGGATGTTAACAAAAAAATACAAATTAGTCCGTCAGATAAGTAGGTACCTACATAGAATTCATATACTATACTATCCAGGGAGTATACTACTATCCAGGGAGATCGCTCCAGAACAGGCTGGTTTTGTGAAGGGGAAGGGTACTCGTGAGCAGATCCTAAACGTGCGCCAGATAATTGAAAAGGCTAGAGAATTTAACAAGCCGACCTATATTTGCTTTGTTGACTTCTCGAAGGCGTTCGACTCGGTAAAATGGCCAGTACTTTGGGGAACTCTCCTGGCTATGGGCACACCCAAACACCTTGTTCATCTCCTTAGAAGACTCTATGAAGAGGGAACAGCATCGGTAAGAACAGACGACGTGTTATCGAGTAAATTTCATCCAAGTGCCGGGGTCCGTCAAGGCTGTATCTTATCACCACTTCTATTTAATATCTACACGGAACTCATTATGAGAATAACACTCGAGAACTGGTCAGACGGAGTCACTATTGGAGGCCATACAATCTCCAATTTGCGTTACGCAGATGACACTACCCTATTTGCCACAAGCATCGGCAATATGGAATCCCTGCTAGCCAAAATGGAACAAGTGAGCCTTGATTTCGGCTTGAAGATAAATCGCAGCAAGACGAAGATCATGATTGTTGATCGTGTCAACAATAACTCGCCCGAAGTAACGAAAATTGCGAATTGTGACGTCATACAATCATACATCTACCTTGGAGCACTGATCTCGAACAATGGTGGATGCGCGGAAGAGATCAAACGGCGCATGGCTATCACCAGGTCCGCCATGGATCGGCTTGGGAAGATATGGAGAAACAGAAACATCACAAAGGCCACTAAAATGCGACTTGTCAGGGCACTAGTGTTTCCCACATTTCTTTATGGTGCCGAAACGTGGACTTTAAGAGAAAGTGAGAAAAAGAAGATAGACGCTTTAGAAATGTGGTGTTGGAGGCGAATGCTTTGCATAGCCTGGACACAGTTCCGAACCAACGTCTCAATTCTCGAAGAACTGAACATAAAACAACGTCTTTCTTCCATCGTTCAAGGCCGTATTCTCACTTTCTTTGGACATATTACACGTCGAGAGGACACGTCTGTGGAGCGACTCGTGGTCCAGGGCAAAACCGAGGGCACGAGGGCGCGCGGTAGATCACCAATGCGCTGGACCGACCAAATCAAAAATGCACTAAATGGTCCGCTCCACGAATGCACGAGGCAAGCAACAGTGCGAGAGGAATGGCGTCGAATTGTTAAGCTTGCCACCACCCCTGTCATGACGACCACGACCACTCTGCCAAGAGTGTGACGACAGAGAGAAACATAGAATTCAAAAAAATATTGAACACATATTTTTTCTTTTTTTCACGTAAACAAACAATGAAGATGATATAGTGCTTTGAAAACTCGTGTGACGTCATATTCTAAGACATTAGTATGACATTTCTTAGCGAGAAGTGACGTCACAACCTCCCACTCAAATCTTTGACGGGTTTTATCTTCGTAATTTTTTTTTTGATTTGATAAAACAAAAAATACGTATCCAATATTTTTCGATAATCTAACAGACGGACTAATTAGACTCATATTTTTTTTTGTCAGTAAACATCCCTATTAAGTATATGTTTAACGAAGTTAAATATATTGTACACTAGCGACCCGCCTCGGCTTCGCACGGGTGCAAATGGATGTTATTATACATATAAACCTTCCTCTTGAATCACTCTATCTATTAAAAAAAACCGCATCAAAATCCGTTGCGTAGTTTTAAATATTTAAGCATACAAAGGGACATAGGGACAGAGAAAGCGACTTTATTTTATACTATGTAGTGATAAACCTTTCACGATAAAGTCTCGAAATACCGGTAAAAATCCCGAGTTTAGAAGAATATACACACACAAAAAGTGAGTTTACAGATTGTATCGCCGCCTTGCACCACCATTTTTTAACAGAGCTTCGCCCCTTATTACGTGGAACTTAATGTAACTGGCGTAATGTAAGGGAACATCTCTGCCTAACCCTTCGGGGATTAGTTTAGTTTATTTATTAATAATTATACAAATAACAGGCGTAGACAAAACATTACAGGCGTAATAATACATTACAGGCGTCATGTTATGTTATATTAAAAAAAAACATAGATCACAGAAAATAGTAGTGTATTAGCTCATCCAATAGAATGTAGTTGCCTAGTGTAGGTAATAAATATAATATGTTAGATGATACATAAATTATACATATTTAAACAAAACATTCACACGTTATATTATCTGCTGGAAGCAAATTATTTTATTCTTTAAAACTATTTACACTGGACAAATGAATGCAGTTACTGAAATCAAATTATTTCTTGAGAAAAACATTGGCTATTCAATGATCTATGTGGCTATTACAAAACAAAGTCATCATTCATGAACGGTGACCGACTCGTTGATCTATTGGTCGCAATCGCGAGTTCTGAGCATGAGGTTCTGGGTTCGATTCCCGGGTCGGGCAAATTGTTATTGGGATTTCCATCAGGAATTTCTCGGTACGCAGTAGGCACACACTCAGTCACTGCGCCATACGTGCGCTAAAATAAATAATCACACAAAGTAATGCTAGAGTTTGAACCCACGACCTACAGCTCGTAAGTCTGCCCCGATACCACTGAGCTACCTCTACTCTCTCACACTACTAAACTCCTAGCTATTGCCCTATTGTTGTAAATTGAAGATCTATTTTAAGTAGTTAAAGCAATTCTTGTTTGTTACAGGAAGTGAGCCTGGACCCAGAAGTGAATGGAGCTCGCGATGGTCTTGAGAAGGTCAGCATTAGTGATGCAGTGCCTTCGATCACCACTTCACTTAGCAGCCCTATTATGGAAGAGGTAAAAATCTAAAACTTTAATTAAATTATTATTTTCTAGCCTTTTCTCAAATATGTTTTGATCGACTTCCACTGTAACGGGATGTAGCTGAATACCAGTACTTATTTTACATGGAACGGCTGCCTATCTGACCTCCAAAACCCAGTTAGTATTGGTTTATAGTAACAATAGATTTATATATTTTCTTTGGTAAGATTGGTTGCCAGACTTCCGAGCCACTACCTTTAACGATTGTCAAAGATCTATAAAATAATGTCAGCCGGCTGTGGCCGGGACCAACAGCTTAACATGTTTTCCGAAGCACGCAGGAATCTCGGTATCTAATGGGATGGTCACCCGTCCACGAAACAAAAGCTTGGCTTAACCTAAAGATTGATCCCGAGCAGCTTTATTTATACGAACCCAATCTACCAAACGACCGAGCTATAATGACCAAATAATCCTTACAAAAGTACTATCATTAACCGCTCACTATGGCTTCAATCATGTCAAATAAATCGGTAAGCCTCGCCGATGCCTGCGCACGTACAAGGTCGCCGATCGAAGTAATCGGCTAATAAATAGCTGATTTTAAATCCGCGAACAGACACGAGATCAGCCGACTCAGAAACGAGCCATGCGCGACCGATAGATTGTGTTGCAATACTTGTAGCTAGTGAAATAGGTTGTAAAGGTTGTCGGTAATTATATTGTAAGATACTTTTTTGCATAAAAAAAAAACAAATTATCAAACAAACACTAAAAAAGCGGAAAATAAATAAACTTTTGGAGGTCGTTGTTTGTTTCATGGATTTTTTTACACCAACTTTCAAAAGTTTTTTATTTTATCCTTTCCATTTTAACTGAAGCATTCCTCACAAATTATTGTGTTGGAAAAACTTAGGTATGGATTTTGTAAATCCGTTCATAATTGACGGAAATATATGAACATACAACAAAAATATACACACAGCGACACAGAACCTCCTCCTTTGAAGTCGGTTTAAAAGACGTATTCCTCCTACTTGTATTCCTCGAGGAGATGGGTAGAAGTGCATAAAACACATTTCGTTAGTTAATAAGAAAATCGAGCCTTTATCCTTTAACACCAGCAGTTTCGCTTGTGAGACCACTTCATATCTTACTAGTATTTTAAAAGTACAAAGTGATCAAAATAAAGGTCATATTAATATCTAAACTTCAACTACTATCATCATTTAAACGTATTATACGTATGAAACACAATTAACTTTCAGAGTCACATTACAACTTTGTGTATTTACTATGGGCTCTTGATAAAAGACAAAATTGTATAATCAGCCGCAAAGGTCGGTTAAGTTACCCTTGCCCAGGTAGAATGTGAATGGGTGATCATCCATCACATAGCAAGTTCCCTCTGTGCTTCGGAAAGCACGTTAAGCCGCTGATCCCGGCTCCCATATGTATATCCTTGATAGTCGTTACAACAAGTAGTCAGAAGCCCAAAAGTCTGACAATCAATCTTACCATAGAGTATCTTATTGCCCAGTACCTGAATTGTGCAGGTCAGACAGGTAGTTGCATCATGAAAAATACTGGTATTCTGCTGAATCTGGTTAGCCTGGAAGCCGACCCTAGCATAGTTGTGACAAGGACGAAATGGTCCGAAATACACATAGAATTTCTATACGAACGTGTCCTATTTATGTCACTGTTAAACACTTTCGTGCAAACAGCATTGCGTGCAGCGGTCGTTGAAGGCTGCAGTCTAGTTTCCAGTATCTGGACAGTAATCTAAACTGACAGACATAGGTCATGCAAGGGTCAGGGCTTTTCAGCTAAACTAGGGGTCGTACTTGTAAACACAATGGTTATGTGATGTGGAGGAAGAAGAAAATTGTTGTGAGGAAAGTTTATGAAATGAATTTGGATAAATAATAGTTGAATGTAAGAGTAAGGGAACACAGAGTAAGGGATCCCGTCGGGGCCGCGGATTTTTGTACTAGATGACGTGGCCTCGGCGCAAGGGCAAAGAAGGAACATGGGTTCGGTTTTTAGTCAGTAGAAGTCTGACACTCCCCTTCGCTCTGCCCAAGAGCGGGGGGGGGGGTCATTCGATGATTTTCCACCCACCAAAAAAAAAAAAAAGGGAACACAGAGAATCGGTGGATGGACTGTGTGAGAGATGATACGGCTGGATGGAGGTAGCTGCAGGAATAACAAGTAATAAAAAAGCATGCATAAAGGCAGGAGAATGATACATTTGTTGAAATATAAGCCTTAAGTAAGTGAAATTCTAGAGCAGACTAAGCTGCAGAAAAAAACAAGGCTGACAGTTGAAGCGTCTATAAAGCTTAAACATAGGTTCGTAGTACATAAACTTACGCCTTTGGTTTCATGGGGGTAGGCAGACACCACAGACCGCCTACCATTCGATACGCTACGATCCTTACACATTCCTTTTGTCCCGTCTGCATACATCTGGTCATACACGCTGGTCATAAAGCTTAAAATAAAAACATAATCTATCAACAAAGCCAGACCCAAACTGACGTCACAACAAGATAACATTCGCCTAGCACGAACGTCGAACACTATGACAAATAAAATATAACTTTATTATTACAGATAGCTACGGAACGCTCGAACAACATTATTATCACAATAACGGAACCACAAAAGATAGGCGAAGGCATGAGCTCGTATGTCGCGTACAGAGTCATCACGAAGACCAACATGCCTATATTCAGCAAGCACGACTTTGCAGTACTAAGGAGGTTTAGCGACTTTCTTGGCTTACATGAGAAGTTGATTGAGAAGTATCTGCGATCGGGGAGGATAATACCGCCGGCGCCTGAGAAGAGCATAGTTGGTGGGTAGATGAAGATTTTTTAATGTCAAGTGTTGTACAGACGCCATCACATCAGGCTAGCACAATCTCCCGTCGGGGCTGCGGGTTGTTCGAAAGAGATACCGCGGTCTCGGCACAAGGGGTAAGTAGGAAGGCTGTGGATATCGAAAGGTTACCGCGGCTCCAGGGCGAAGAAGAAGGTACATGGGTTTGGTTTTTAGTCAGTAGAAGTCTGACACTCCCCATCGCTCTGCCCAAGAGCGGGGGGGGGGGGTTATTCGATGATTTTCCACCCACCAAAAAAAAAAAAAAAAGGGGTAAGTAGGAACATGGGTGGCAGTAGAAATCTGACACTCCCTACCACTCTGCCCAGAGCGGGAGGAGTCGTTTGACGATTAGAAGGCTACCACATCATCATCATCATCATCCACATTCTGAATTCACCCACTGCTGGGTATAGGCCTCCCTTTTCTTGTGCCATTCTCCACGGTCCTGTGCCAGCCTTATCCAGGTTTTTCCCCCGATAGTATCTATGTCGTCTGTCCATCTTGCCGGCTACCACAATCTGACCAATTTCTTTGATATACTTACAGTGAAATTTGGTTAAGTGGGACCTGGATAAGTGAGAAACCTCCATAACTGAAACTCATGCTGAGGTCCCAACACTTTGTCCTGGATATCTGAGACACTGGGTAAGTGGGATACCTCTATAAGTGTGACAAATTTTCAGGTCCTTTGAGGTCTCACTTAACCAGGTTTCACTGTATTTTCAACTTTATCCCTAAATCATTAGGTTAAAGGAAGAGTGGGAAAATTTGTCAATTGTTGTGCTTGATGTGCTAGCGTCTGTACGAACACTTTTTTATGCAATTTTTTTTGGATTATTTCTTACTATCTCTATAGTATTTGATGGTTTTAGGAGTGTCTAATCAGTTGTCAGACAAAGAGAAAGGCGAAAGAAAATTATCAAACACTAGTAAAACCAGGATGAAATTGTCACGAAAATTGGCACTAGCAGGAAGTCGGCTATTTCCAATATTGCGTGAAGTCAACAACACGCAAAGTTCGGAATACTTTTTTTTTAAAACCTTTAGTTTATCGTACCAGAACCTTTGTTACAAATAAATACATCCCGCTTGTTTGTTTTTCATGCTTAATTAAAAATAGCTTGAACATACCGGACGGCACGGATGGCGCAGTGGTTGAGGCGTTTGATTTCTGGGCTACGTGTCGCGGGTTCGAATCCCGCACGCAGGAAATATTTGTATGACCTACAATTAGTTGTTCCAAGTCTGAATGTTCTTTGTGTATGTTACTTTAAATGTTTATAAACGCACCCACGATACAGGAGAAATTCCATTGTGGGGCAACTTTTAAATAAAAACGCTTTCTCGTGTTGTAAGCAGTAAAAAATTAAATCGATATATTCCAATGATTTCCTTTTCTCAGGCACCACAAAACTAAAGATGACATCGACGCCATCAACGGAGAGTGCAAACGGGAGTGTAGCAGCTGGAAGCGTTCAGTCACAATTTGTAGAGAGACGCCGTGCAGCGCTCGAGCGCTTCCTGAACAGAGTGGCACAGCACCCTGTGTTGTGCATCGATCCTGACTTCAGGGAGTTTCTTGAGTCGGGTAAGTCAGTCTTGAACTAGATTTAGCTCTAGTTATATTTTATATATTCACGGTATAAACGGACCCTTCACGATGCCGTCAACCAAGCCGCCAGTCAAACTAAGTATAGCTCCCGCAACGTAACTTGGCAAGGTTTCGAAATTCGAATTCAAAGTTCGCTCATCGTACACTTTGTGCCACAAAAAGTGGTCACTTTTATTGTGACATAATTTATTTTTAATAATGAAGTTAAAGAAAGGTGAAGACTTTGTGACATTTATTGGGTGTTATAAATAAAAATATGCATTTAAAAGTAAAACAAAAAAAAACTAAATTTTGAAAAACAAAAACAACATTTTAAACAATAACAAAAACATCATAAACTAAATTTAAAACAACAACACTCGTAACAAAAACTAAATTTAAAACAACTAACAAAAACTAAATTTAAATAAAACACAACGACAACTCAAATTCGTAACAAAAACAACACAACTTTCGTGCACCGCAAGTGTAATCGGGAGAGAACGGAACGTATGCATTTGAATGAACCAATCGCACGCACGGATGACGCTACCTCATACCCCGCGCCCCGCTTGACCGCAAAAGAGACCTAAAAATGACTTCTGCGCATCTAACGACTCTTGCCAAGTTACGTTGCGGGAGCTATACCTCTACTCAAAAGTTATTACTGTGAAACGATTTTGTTTTTATGGTGAGAAGTCGGTATAACGCACTCAAAACATTGTGTTGTTGGTTGGATTGAACAGTACGCGGGTCGTAGAAGTATTAAAATTGAAATCCTGCGGGTTCGCTCGGGCAAATTTTTATTGGGTTTTTCCACGAGGAATCTGAATTTGTGCTCGGTTGATGGCAATAAGCTTGCCTCCTATTTATACATGGGATTTAAAGTAATTATAACTTCTTAGATCAAAATCAAAGCATTTATTTCAAGTAGGCCGTTACAGGCACTTTTGAATAGTCGAATTAAACTAACTGCGGCACTCAGAGATATCCAACGATTACTCAAACCGCCACTCAACAAAGGCTTGACATACTTTTGTATGACAAAACTGCCAAAAACCTTTACCAAGCGACGTCCCAAGCAACCACTGAAGCTCTCCGAGTGCGGCAGTAAACTACTAAACTAATGAAGCTAAATAAACTAAGCTACAGTCCCAGGCATAATAACTCGTGGTTTGCCCATTTCAAAGCGTTGGTCTCATGAGAAGAATGGCAAGAAACTTCATGGACACTCTTTTAAAATCGTTTGGGTTTACAATATGTTCCATATTAAAGGTTCTTTACATTGATGAACAATCAATTATGTGTTAAGTATCAATATGGGCTAGCTCTTCGTTCGTTCGTCGTATGTCGATGACAAGCCGTGACGACGGCGCGTTCGTGTTCTACGCGCGCCTCTAAGAGATGTCAGCAACATTGCCTCGCCTGTCGGGACTGCGGGTTGTTCGAAAGAGTATCAATATAGTTAGTAGTATAGGTAGTTAGAGAATAACCACAATCTAACGCAAGTTTCTTGCCCCCACAGATACAGAGCTGCCAAAAGCAACGAGTACATCAGCGCTGAGCGGCGCAGGAGTGTTGCGTTTGTTCAACAAGGTCGGCGAGACTGTCAACAAGATCACCTACAGAATGGATGAGTCTGACCCGGTAATGTACCTGTTTATTACTTTTATGTTGTTGCTCTTTGTTTTGAAGCATTCTTGAATGTATTTTGAGTGTAAATTTTTGTTTCTTTGAGTGGGTCTTTAAACATAATTTAAAAAAAATATCATCATAATCATCATTCTCTTGTCCTTATCCTAATTCATTTGTGGTCGGCGCAGCATGTCTTCCTCTTCCATACCTCTCTGTTTTTCGTCATCTCATAAGACACCTCCTTTCTTACCATATCATTCTTAACTAAAAAAATATGATGTTTACAAAATTAAAAAATGAAATTAAAATAAATTTAAATAAATAAATAATAGCTGTATTCTCGTGGAATAATTAGTGCAAATTATATACTCGTATAAGACCTATTTCATCATAAGATGGGCGGCATGGGCACCGGGCCGTAGGCCGACGAAGGAGGCCGGCGGAGGCCCGGCACTTCGGGGACAGAAGATATTAATAGTGTTATTACATAGTATGCCTTCCAAAATACTACACTTCTGGACACATCTATTGGCCCACCTTGTATTTTCAGTTTCGTTTGGTCCTAGCTAAAATTTTATATTATGTCGAGCAAAAAGTTTTTATGCAGTTTTGAACCTGGCACATTCACAATTTCATTCAATAGTCTTTTTTTGAATTTCGAACACAGAATTTAAAGAAACAAAAGACAATTTGGAGCCTGTTTGTTGATATCAAACAATCGAATACTAAGAAAACTTGGTTTACTTGGATTTAATTCTTGAAAAAGTGATTGATATCTTTGGTTTTGCAACAAACATTACTTATTCTTAACATTAAGGTGAGGTTCTATCAATAATCTATGGATACTTCACCTGAAGTCGCTGCCCAAGCTGTGGCACTTATTCAGGCCGGACACAGCCAAAGAAACGTGAGTGCTCAACTTAATTTAAGTCGATCTGCGGTCCGAAATGTTTATCGGAGGTACCTAGAGACTGGCGGCTTTGTTCGTCGCCAAGGAAGGCCACGATCTCGGGTCACAACTGAAAGGCAGGATCGATTCATCGTGACGACCAGCTTGAGAAATCGTCACCTTACCTCCATTGAGATACAAAACCAACTTCGCGACTTCCACGGAGTATCTGTGAGCGCTCGAACTGTTCGGAGAAGGTTAAAAGAACGCGATATGGTACCACACAAGCCAGCTAATGGGCCCAAACTAACGCGAGCCCACCGAACAGCGCGCCTTCATTTCGCACGCAGTCATTTAAATTGGACACAGCAAGATTGGAGCCGTGTACTCTTTTCTGTTGAGTCTAAAATTGTGTTACATGGCAATGATGGAAGGAAGAAGGTCTACCGACGTAAGGGAGGGCGTTTCGCACAATGCTGCTTTGAAGAGAGGGTTGCTTATGGCGGTGGCTCATGGACTGTCTGGGGCGGTATATCCGCGAGCGGCAAAACTCAACTTGAGGTTGTTACAGGACCACGGCTGCCAACATTAAATGCTGAAAGGTACATTCGTGAGTGCTTAGAACCTCACGTGATACCATACGCGGACTATGTGGGCCCAAATTTCCTTTTTATGCATGATACTGCAAGAGCCCATGCGGCCGGCATCGTCAGGGAATATCTTCGGGATGTGAACATCACAGTTATGGACTGGCCAGCCAGAAGCCCAGACATGAACCCCATTGAGCACATGTGGGACGAGCTAAAAAGACGTGTCAGGGGTCGTCAGCCAGTTGCCCAGACGATGCAGGAGTTGAAAACTGCCATAGAAGAGGAATGGGAGATGATCCCTCAAAATTGCATAGAGCAGTTGATAAACTCTATGCCTAATCGTATGAGAGCTGTGGTAGATGCCCATGGAGGCAACACGCGTTATTAAATTAAACCTTTATTTGATAAAACATGTTTTTTATTCAAAAATCAATTGCCTTTAACAAGGCGCATATCCGACTTGTTAGGCGTAGCTCCATGTCGTATGGTATTCTGAATTCAAATTTAAAACAATACGATCGAAAAAGATGGTAAAATGTATCAGGTTTAAAACTGCATCAACAGTTTTTGTTCAATCTAGCAATCATATTTCGGTAGGGGCCATCGAAACCTAAACTCTAAGGTGGGCCAATAGATGTGTCCAGAAGTGTATATTATTATTGTATTTAATAACAACATAAAATGTCTATCATACTATCATCATCTGCCTAGCCTTTCCCAAACTATGTTAGGACAGATTGGAAACCGACCCCAGTTGGCTTCCAATCTGTCCAGATGAAGCTGAATGACAGAATTTAACCTGAAGCGACTGGCTTTCCGATTATAAATAAATAAAAATAATAAGAAAATTATTTATTTATTTTTTATTTATTTATTTACATCATAATAAAACTCATTCAAAAAGTACATACTTACTCATTGAAAATCAATAAAATGTCAATAATAAATAAAATCGTAATAACGTTTCAAAATTACGAACACATTAAAAACTCACAGAATACCTATCAATAAAATGTCAATAATAAATAAAAATCACAATACATTTCAAAATTACGTACACATTAAAAACTCATCAGAATACCAATAAAATGTCAATAATAAATAAAAAAATCATAAGTACTAAAATTCTAAAAGTAAAATCACATTAAAATACATAGTTAAAAACATCAATAAAATTCATTAAAAAACCGTCATTTTTTTTCTGTTCCCGTATAGGCGACAGAAATCCAGTGCACAAATATAGGGCTAGTGAAGTTGCACGAGACAGCCCTCAAAATGCTATTACTGGAGCGTCTCAAACTTTGCCAAAAGGACGCTACCCTCGACCAGATAATGGCGTAGAAATCAGGAACCCTTGCGTCTGCAAACATGCTCGAAGCACTGCAGTACCTTGGCAGTTTCATAAGGGTTCGGTAAGCGTTATTGTACTGAACCCTTAATGAGTTGTACATCTTTTTTGTGAAGTTGCACCATAGTTGGCAAGTGTACATTGACAGACAATAGGCTCTAAATAAGGTGTTTTTAACGTCACTGGTGCACTTCACAAAGCGTGCGAGCATGTTACTCCTAACTGAGAGGGCCCTACGCTCTCTTTTTTATTTATATCACAGTCGTCATGGAGTTTATCTGTTAAAATGTGCCCTAAGTATTTAAACTGCTTCACAATCTTTATAACCGCGCCATTTAGAGAAAGACTTATTCCCTGGACCAGTCCCAGACCTAAAACCATGGATTCTGTGTTTTGAACGTTGTATTTGAGTCCATGAGCATTATCATAATGCTCACAGACAGACAACAGTTTCCTCAAGCCTTTGATTGAGGGACTTAAAAGAACCATGTCATCAGCATAACTCAAGCTATTCATGCAGACATTGCCTAAGTGACATCCAACTTCGGTTCTCCTGAGTTCCTTGATCAAACCATTGATATAAAGATTGAAAAGGTCCGGGGAAGTCATCCCGCCTTGACGCACACCGCAGTCCAGCTTATAATTGCTAGATAGAGTATCACCCCATTTGACTTGATTAGTTTGGCCCCCGTACCAGAATCTCAACAGATCTACGATTCGGTGGGGTACCTGCGACTTCTTTAGTTTGTCCCAGAGGATTTCATAATTTACCAGGTCAAAAGCCTTGCTCAGGTCTAAGAAACAAGCATACACTGAGGTTTTCTGGTGGGTGTAGTAGGCTATCGTACTCTTAAATAAATAAATAAATAATAATCGCAGAGTCTGTTATAATGACATACAAACTAAACTATTTCAACAGTCTATTGTAGAATTACTTGTTTATCCCCTTATTGGTGTGCCACAATCTCCCATCCACTCTACAACACAACTTCTCATCCACAGTGGTTCGAAGAGCGTTCAACGCGCATAGAAGCGCTAGAGGCGTGCTTGCGACGTATGTTCGGTGCGTGCGAGGCGCTAGCAGGTGAAAGACGTGAGCTGTCGCTGCGCGCACACGACGCAGCCCGCGCGTGCGCCGCGCTGTCCGGTGCAGACCCGCATGCGCCGCTGTCGCGTGCGCTGTCGCATACTGCTGACTTACATGAGAAGGTAACATTATATAAAGACGTGAGCTGTCGCTGCGCGCACACGACGCAGCCCGCGCGTGCGCCGCGCTGTCCGGTGCAGACCCGCATGCGCCGCTGTCGCGTGCGCTGTCGCATACTGCTGACTTACATGAGAAGGTAACATTATATAAAGACGTGAGCTGTCGCTGCGCGCACACGACGCAGCCCGCGCGTGCGCCGCGCTGTCCGGTCCAGACCCGCATGCGCCGCTGTCGCGTGCGCTGTCGCATACTGCTGACTTACATGAGAAGGTAACATTATATAAAGACGTGAGCTGTCGCTGCGCGCACACGACGCAGCCCGCGCGTGCGCCGCGCTGTCCGGTGCAGACCCGCATGCGCCGCTGTCGCGTGCGCTGTCGCATACTGCTGACTTACATGAGAAGGTAACATTATATAAAGACGTGAGCTGTCGCTGCGCGCACACGACGCAGCCCGCGCGTGCGCCGCGCTGTCCGGTGCAGACCCGCATGCGCCGCTGTCGCGTGCGCTGTCGCATACTGCTGACTTACATGAGAAGGTAACATTATATAAAGACGTGAGCTGTCGCTGCGCGCACACGACGCAGCCCGCGCGTGCGCCGCGCTGTCCGGTGCAGACCCGCATGCGCCGCTGTCGCGTGCGCTGTCGCATACTGCTGACTTACATGAGAAGGTAACATTATATAAAGACGTGAGCTGTCGCTGCGCGCACACGACGCAGCCCGCGCGTGCGCCGCGCTGTCCGGTCCAGACCCGCATGCGCCGCTGTCGCGTGCGCTGTCGCATACTGCTGACTTACATGAGAAGGTAACATTATATAAAGACGTGAGCTGTCGCTGCGCGCACACGACGCAGCCCGCGCGTGCGCCGCGCTGTCCGGTGCAGACCCGCATGCGCCGCTGTCGCGTGCGCTGTCGCATACTGCTGACTTACATGAGAAGGTAACATTATATAAAGACGTGAGCTGTCGCTGCGCGCACACGACGCAGCCCGCGCGTGCGCCGCGCTGTCCGGTCCAGACCCGCATGCGCCGCTGTCGCGTGCGCTGTCGCATACTGCTGACTTACATGAGAAGGTAACATTATATAAAGACGTGAGCTGTCGCTGCGCGCACACGACGCAGCCCGCGCGTGCGCCGCGCTGTCCGGTGCAGACCCGCATGCGCCGCTGTCGCGTGCGCTGTCGCATACTGCTGACTTACATGAGAAGGTAACATTATATAAAGACGTGAGCTGTCGCTGCGCGCACACGACGCAGCCCGCGCGTGCGCCGCGCTGTCCGGTGCAGACCCGCATGCGCCGCTGTCGCGTGCGCTGTCGCATACTGCTGACTTACATGAGAAGGTAACATTATATAAAGACGTGAGCTGTCGCTGCGCGCACACGACGCAGCCCGCGCGTGCGCCGCGCTGTCCGGTGCAGACCCGCATGCGCCGCTGTCGCGTGCGCTGTCGCATACTGCTGACTTACATGAGAAGGTAACATTATATAAAGACGTGAGCTGTCGCTGCGCGCACACGACGCAGCCCGCGCGTGCGCCGCGCTGTCCGGTGCAGACCCGCATGCGCCGCTGTCGCGTGCGCTGTCGCATACTGCTGACTTACATGAGAAGGTAACATTATATAAAGACGTGAGCTGTCGCTGCGCGCACACGACGCAGCCCGCGCGTGCGCCGCGCTGTCCGGTGCAGACCCGCATGCGCCGCTGTCGCGTGCGCAGTCGCATACTGCTGACTTACATGAGAAGGTAACATTATATAAAGACGTGAGCTGTCGCTGCGCTCCATTGAGATACAAAACCAACTTCGCGACTTCCACGGAGTATCTGTGAGCGCTCGAACTGTTCGGAGAAGGTTAAAAGAACGCGATATGGTACCACACAAGCCAGCTAATGGGCCCAAACTAACGCGAGCCCACCGAACAGCGCGCCTTCATTTCGCACGCAGTCATTTAAATTGGACACAGCAAGATTGGAGCCGTGTACTCTTTTCTGTTGAGTCTAAAATTGTGTTACATGGCAATGATGGAAGGAAGAAGGTCTACCGACGTAAGGGAGGGCGTTTCGCACAATGCTGCTTTGAAGAGAGGGTTGCTTATGGCGGTGGCTCATGGACTGTCTGGGGCGGTATATCCGCGAGCGGCAAAACTCAACTTGAGGTTGTTACAGGACCACGGCTGCCAACATTAAATGCTGAAAGGTACATTCGTGAGTGCTTAGAACCTCACGTGATACCATACGCGGACTATGTGGGCCCAAATTTCCTTTTTATGCATGATAATGCAAGAGCCCATGCGGCCGGCATCGTCAGGGAATATCTTCGGGATGTGAACATCACAGTTATGGACTGGCCAGCCAGAAGCCCAGACATGAACCCCATTGAGCACATGTGGGACGAGCTAAAAAGACGTGTCAGGGGTCGTCAGCCAGTTGCCCAGACGATGCAGGAGTTGAAAACTGCCATAGAAGAGGAATGGGAGATGATCCCTCAAAATTGCATAGAGCAGTTGATAAACTCTATGCCTAATCGTATGAGAGCTGTGGTAGATGCCCATGGAGGCAACACGCGTTATTAAATTAAACCTTTATTTGATAAAACATGTTTTTTATTCAAAAATCAATTGCCTTTAACAAGGCGCATATCCGACTTGTTAGGCGTAGCTCCATGTCGTATGGTATTCTGAATTCAAATTTAAAACAATACGATCGAAAAAGATGGTAAAATGTATCAGGTTTAAAACTGCATCAACAGTTTTTGTTCAATCTAGCAATCATATTTCGGTAGGGGCCATCGAAACCTAAACTCTAAGGTGGGCCAATAGATGTGTCCAGAAGTGTATATTATTATTGTATTTAATAACAACATAAAATGTCTATCATACTATCATCATCTGCCTAGCCTTTCCCAAACTATGTTAGGACAGATTGGAAACCGACCCCAGTTGGCTTCCAATCTGTCCAGATGAAGCTGAATGACAGAATTTAACCTGAAGCGACTGGCTTTCCGATTATAAATAAATAAAAATAATAAGACATGAGAAGGTAACATTATATAAAGACGTGAGCTGTCGCTGCGCGCACACGACGCAGCCCGCGCGTGCGCCGCGCTGTCCGGTGCAGACCCGCATGCGCCGCTGTCGCGTGCGCTGTCGCATACTGCTGACTTACATGAGAAGGTAACATTATATAAAGACGTGAGCTGTCGCTGCGCGCACACGACGC
The DNA here is from genome assembly GCA_949316265.1 of Diarsia mendica. Taxonomy (NCBI): domain Eukaryota; kingdom Metazoa; phylum Arthropoda; class Insecta; order Lepidoptera; family Noctuidae; genus Diarsia; species Diarsia mendica. The sequence goes on along the minus strand of OX438902.1, from coordinate 16,233,600 downwards.
AGCCCGCGCGTGCGCCGCGCTGTCCGGTGCAGACCCGCATGCGCCGCTGTCGCGTGCGCTGTCGCATACTGCTGACTTACATGAGAAGGTAACATTATATAAAGACGTGAGCTGTCGCTGCGCGCACACGACGCAGCCCGCGCGTGCGCCGCGCTGTCCGGTGCAGACCCGCATGCGCCGCTGTCGCGTGCGCTGTCGCATACTGCTGACTTACATGAGAAGGTAACATTATATAAAGACGTGAGCTGTCGCTGCGCGCACACGACGCAGCCCGCGCGTGCGCCGCGCTGTCCGGTGCAGACCCGCATGCGCCGCTGTCGCGTGCGCTGTCGCATACTGCTGACTTACATGAGAAGGTAACATTATATAAAGACGTGAGCTGTCGCTGCGCGCACACGACGCAGCCCGCGCGTGCGCCGCGCTGTCCGGTGCAGACCCGCATGCGCCGCTGTCGCGTGCGCTGTCGCATACTGCTGACTTACATGAGAAGGTAACATTATATAAAGACGTGAGCTGTCGCTGCGCGCACACGACGCAGCCCGCGCGTGCGCCGCGCTGTCCGGTGCAGACCCGCATGCGCCGCTGTCGCGTGCGCTGTCGCATACTGCTGACTTACATGAGAAGGTAACATTATATAAAGACGTGAGCTGTCGCTGCGCGCACACGACGCAGCCCGCGCGTGCGCCGCGCTGTCCGGTGCAGACCCGCATGCGCCGCTGTCGCGTGCGCTGTCGCATACTGCTGACTTACATGAGAAGGTAACATTATATAAAGACGTGAGCTGTCGCTGCGCGCACACGACGCAGCCCGCGCGTGCGCCGCGCTGTCCGGTGCAGACCCGCATGCGCCGCTGTCGCGTGCGCTGTCGCATACTGCTGACTTACATGAGAAGGTAACATTATATAAAGACGTGAGCTGTCGCTGCGCGCACACGACGCAGCCCGCGCGTGCGCCGCGCTGTCCGGTGCAGACCCGCATGCGCCGCTGTCGCGTGCGCTGTCGCATACTGCTGACTTACATGAGAAGGTAACATTATATAAAGACGTGAGCTGTCGCTGCGCGCACACGACGCAGCCCGCGCGTGCGCCGCGCTGTCCGGTGCAGACCCGCATGCGCCGCTGTCGCGTGCGCTGTCGCATACACTGCTGACTTACATGAGAAGGTAACATTATATAAAGACGTGAGCTGTCGCTGCGCGCACACGACGCAGCCCGCGCGTGCGCCGCGCTGTCCGGTCCAGACCCGCATGCGCCGCTGTCGCGTGCGCTGTCGCATACTGCTGACTTACATGAGAAGGTAACATTATATAAAGACGTGAGCTGTCGCTGCGCGCACACGACGCAGCCCGCGCGTGCGCCGCGCTGTCCGGTGCAGACCCGCATGCGCCGCTGTCGCGTGCGCTGTCGCATACTGCTGACTTACATGAGAAGGTAACATTATATAAAGACGTGAGCTGTCGCTGCGCGCACACGACGCAGCCCGCGCGTGCGCCGCGCTGTCCGGTGCAGACCCGCATGCGCCGCTGTCGCGTGCGCTGTCGCATACTGCTGACTTACATGAGAAGGTAACATTATATAAAGACGTGAGCTGTCGCTGCGCGCACACGACGCAGCCCGCGCGTGCGCCGCGCTGTCCGGTGCAGACCCGCATAATAAAATAAAATTATATAAAGGAAAAGAAAGAAAACATAATATTTATTTCGCACATGCCACAAGTGCACGGTCACAACAAACAATAAAAATTTAAAAAGAATCTAAAAAGCTAAACAGGCAAAAGAGAGTGTGCATCTCACGGCTGCGCCAAATAGGTCCAGTTCAGCAAATAGGGTAGTTGACTGACTAAAAAAATATGATTCTGTTTAGTCCTTCAGTTAGAATTTCTAAAAATATTGGATACGTGTTTTTTGTTTTATCAAATTAATAAAAAATTACGAAAATAAAGCTCGTCAAAGATCACGTAGAGGGGGCTTTTGACGTCATAGTCTGATAAAAATGGACCAAACTGTGACGTTGCACGACTTTTCGAAGCACTGTATGGTCTTCATTTTTTGTTTACGTGAAAAAAGAAAAAAATACGTATTCAACATTTTTTGGAAATCTATCTGACGGATTAGATTTTTTTGTCAACTACCCCACAACTACCCTATTGCCGAGCAACTAAATCCCGACGGTGGTTTTCGACGGGGTCTGCTGCCTGTTGTTCCGCCTGACAAAAGTTCTAATATCAGCCTAATTTGCTATTTTTTTATAATTTTCTTTCTTGACTTTTGATTTTTATAATTACACCTTTCTTATAAAATTACTATGAGAGTCCACAGACCACCGCCCAGATGACGTCAAAATTATATTAACTTTTTTTTTTTTTTTGGTGGGTGGAAAATCATCGAATGACCCCCGCCCGCTCTTGGGCAGAGCGAAGGGGAGTGTCAGACTTCTACTGACTAAAAACCGAACCCATGTTCCTTCTTTGCCCTTGCGCCGAGGCCACGTAATCTAGTACATAATACCGCGGCCCCGACGGGAAATTATATTACCTCAAGTTACGTTACATTCACGATCTTTTCTTTTTTATCTTTTATTTTTAGAATTACCATGTAGAAGAAGGCCAATTACAAGTTTCCACACAAACTTAAAACTTAGATTAAACAGATACGGTAAAATATAAACAGCGTGAGAGTTGCACAAAAATACATAGCGTTAGAATTAATATATACGTAGACACAACCGTATTATAATATCTGTGACACAACTAAAGCGAATATTTAAAAATGAAAATACACAGCGCGAGAATTAGTTTACACACAACTAAATATACACAAATAATAATACACAGCGTGACAATTTATTTAATTAACATAAGTTGTTGATCATTATTTCCCAGATCGAACATTTAAGACTGGAGCAGTCGAACACAGACTTCTTCGTGCTGGCAGAGCATGTGAAAGACTACCTCGGACTTATCGGCGCTATCAAGGACGTCTTCCATGAGAGGGTTAAGGTTTGTAATCATAATATTCATGCAGAATAATTACATAAAAATATAAATAGCTTTGTTTAAAACCGCTGAATGCATTATTTTATTTTTATTTTATTTATTTTAAGGAAACTTACAGCTAAAACATTTATAGTAAAATTACCATGTAGAGGAAGGCCAATTACAAGTTTCCACCCATAAAGAATATATAATATTGCAGGAATATTGAGGATGGCACCTTGTACTTTACTAAATTCTTGATAAGTTTTGGTCTTTTACGCTTCCTCCATACTGGTAATATTATAATTAGGAAAGTTAAGTTAAGGTTATATTTCTTTTTCACTCACATTTACGCATAAAAATACTGACGCCACCGAAGTCCCAGGCAACAGCTAGTTACTTATATATTTTGACGCTGATGCCGTCATTTGCATGTATGAAATCACCATTGAATCTTTGCCATGAATATTTCTGGCTGACAGTTCATGTAAAAACATTTTGCTTGGTTGATCATATTATTGACTTGTCTGTGTTATCAGGTGTTCCAAAACTGGCAGCACGCTCAGATGCAGCTAACAAAGCGGAGAGAGAACAAAGCGAAGGCCGAACTCGCCAACCGGCCTGAGAAGACCGAACAAGCGGCCAATGAAATTATTGAGGTATGTGTTAAGGCTTGATATGGTACCCTGGTAAGGAAGGCCTCCCACTAGGTGGACCGATGACCTGGTCAAGGTTGCGGGGATCCGCTGGATGCGAGACGGACGGGACCGGTCAATGTGGCGACACTTAGGGGAGGCCTATGTCAGTCATGTCAGCAGTGGACCTAAATGATACTATTCATTCACTGACGCATGAAATATTGCACAAGAGTTCTTCATACACCAAACGTGAACAAATCAAATGAGATTTTTTTAAACATAACTCAAAAACTTTCATCTCATAATCAGCCGCGTTTGTGGACTGAGTTTTCAAAAACTGCCTCGCTGGTCTAATCGAAATTGCTGAGCATAAGATCCTAGTTCTAGTAGTTCGATTCCCGGGTCAGGAAAAGTGTTGTTGGATTTTTCCATCAGGAATTTTTCAGTAGTAGCCTCGAAGTCTGGAATAGTGCCTGGCTGATGGTCTTAAGGTCGATGTTCCAGGGTAGCCCGCGAAATTCAAATTTTCTTACGTTTTTAGCGATTTGCAGGCCAGTGCTAGGTTGTATGTTAGTGAAAATATGATTCGCGGCTGTAAGACGTATGCAGTTACAGAATTATAATCATCAAAATCATCACTACAACCCTCCAAGTTCATGTAACTGTCAAGAATGAGTAAGACATTCATGACTGAAGTTTTGAGCAAATCGCTAAAACCGTAAGAAAATTTGAATTTCGCGGGCTACCCTGGAACATCAACCTTAAACATAACTGGCGAAATGCGGGTATCCTATTACGTACACCTCTGCCTAACCCTTCGTGGATTACACGCATAATATTTATATCATCTTATGATTGTACCTTATCCACAGTGGGAAGCGAAAGTAGAACGCGGCCAACAAGAGTTCGACACAATATCGCGCGTCATAAAGAAGGAGTTAGAACGATGGGACGAACTGCGCCTCACCGAGCTACGCGCCGCACTGCTGCGCTATCTGGACGAGCACATGAAGCATCAGGCACAGGTATCATCACTTTTATATACAACTACCTTTTGCCAGCGGCTTCGCCCGCGTGAAAATGACGATTTTCCATACAAACTTTCATCCCCTATTTGACTCCCTTAGGGGTTGAATTTCGAAAAATCCTTCCTTATTCCTTGTCTACATTATAAAGGGAACCTCTGTGCAAAATTTCAGCTTTCTAGGTCCAAGGGTTTGGGCTGGGCGTTGATGAGTCAGTCAGTCAGGACTTCTCTCTTTATTTATATAACTAGCTTTTGCCAGCGGCTTCGCCCGCGTGAAAATGACGATTTTCCATACAAATTTTCATCCCCTATTTAACTCCCTTAGGGGTAGAATTTCGAAAAATCCTTCCTTATTCCTTGTCTACATTATAAAGGGAATCTCTGTGCAAAGTTTCAGGTTTCTAGGTCCAAGGGTTTGGGCTAGGCGTTGATGAGTCAGTCAGTCAATCAGTCAGTCAGTCAGGACTTCTCTCTTTATTTATATAGATTATCTTATACTATAAAAAATATGTTATTCAATAATAAGTCCGTCCGTAATATTGGACACGTATTTTTTCTTTTTTCACGTAATCAAAAAATGAAGACGATACAGTGCTGCGAAAAGTCGCGCGACGTCATAGTTTGGTGTATTTTTTACCAGAAAGTGACGTCACCAGCCCCCAGTCACGATCTTTGACACGTTTTATTTTCGTTATTTTTTATTAATTTGATAAAACAAAAAACACTTAACCAATATTTTTCGATAATCTAACAGACTGAGTAAACAGAATCATGCTTTTTTTAATCAGTCAACTATTATTGTGCTGTTAAAGTCAGACAGTTGTTTGCGTGGACGTTATTCACTGGTATTGAGCTGCATCCAGTTATACTGACACCCAACCCTAAAAAAGTTGGGACAAGGCTAAGCAAATCATAAAAATAATAATGCATGTATTTATTTACAGGCTATCCGCTACTGGGACGCGTTCCTGCCAGAAGCTCGAGCCATCAAATGAGTGGCGGAGTGACGGCGACCTCGCGCGCCTCACACCTAACGCGTCGACCATCGCTTAACGTTAGTAAATGAATTTCATACTACCTTCCATACAGAGACTTCAGCCCCATACATGTTGCAAACAAAAGTTGTGCAACATGTTTTTGTGTTTCTGAAACACTAACATAATGTTTATTTTGTTGCCAACATGTTTCTTGCAACATACAACATGTTTCCTGCAACATAAAACATGTTGCCGAAACATTGTTGTAATACTTTTGTTTTTTCATAAATACGGAGGTACTGTTTTGAGTAAAGAAAGCATGGGGGGATAAATAGAGTGTTTATTTGAGTCGTCTAAAATGTTTGTGTTTGTATATTTTCGGTAAAATAATTAGGCCTTATGATGTGGTTTTGAATGGAAGGGTAGTCCCATATACGCCTTTGAGATAAGCCAAGTAGAAATTAAGAAAGGAATTGGTTATAGGCACTCTGTTTATTTCTTAAACTTTCATATTACTTCCAGAGTGTAAAAATTATGTCTTGTTTGAATAGCAGCTTTGCAATAATTAAGTAAATACCCGTTTAGTTTCAGTAATTATATTCTTGATTTATGGTGGTAGTTGTATCGAAGTTTGCTTAGTGGTTTTCGAGATCAAACGCACAGACAGACACCGTCTGCTTTTTGCGATGAGTATAGTCAAACTTTTTTTTCTAGGTAATGTTTATTTCTCAATAATTTTCAAATGATGTGTAAAATTAATGACCCATGTCAACAATATAACTAAAATTTATCCTGACCATCACAAGGGTTTCTAGAGCTTTGATGAATTTTAATACTTTTCTTTTTTTTAATTTTATAGATAACATAATACTATAAATATCGACTTATGTATAGATTATATTATAACCTAAAAACGTAATTGATTTTAGGTTTAAATTGTATTTTATAATGTTATAATTTGTCAAATATCGTTTTCATGAATATCGTTGTTTCGATATTGTAAATGAACCTAAATCTAGTGTTAATCGTAAATAATGTCATCTGGTAGATAGCTATGTAATTTCTGAATAAAATAAGCGGAATTTTAATGCCAAATAAAAAATTACATTCCAAATTGATTCTATAGTTAAAAATAACCATATTTTTGCATTAAATCAGCATTTTTAATTCATTTACTAACGTTATTTGATTCCATATAGACATGAGATACTTTCAACAATAATAATAAATTAATTTATAATTGTTATTATTAATTAATAATTGTTAAAATATCACATGTCGATGTAATCTGAACCGTATATTATAATGTTAAACAAATGTAAGACTTATTTTCAATTCATTACAGTTTAAATCTAGATTGCACGCTATCATTACAGTTGAATTTAGATTGCACGCCTCAGTCCGCGCTAGACACGATGATTTTCAAAGGTCCATTAGGAAAAAGGTCCTTTTGTTTATCAAATTGATCTCTACGTTTTTATATGAATATAAATTAAAATGTATACTTGTTTAGTAGAAATTGAAGCCTGGATTGTGAAACAATAATAGTTTGTCCCGAATTATGTTCCTATAGGTTTTAGAAACTAAATTCAAACAGTATTTTTATTTATTTTTTCTCCATTTACTATCATATTTCTTTTTATCAGTACTCTGATAAACCACTGTAGGTAAGTGAAATATGATCCAATTATATCTGGTGTAAGAGGCCAATTGGAATGCAGTTACAGGCAGGTATTTGCGTGAGCGTTCAGCTCAAATGTTTTAAAACGCTCGCGTGAACACTACGAATGCAAGCGGGAACGGTCAACACTAGTTAACGCGGGACATATTTAGTAAAATAGTAGATAGATCAATTTATAATTTTGCATTCAGTTCGTTTTGTCTTTACTGACGTTACTTTTTATGTGCATTGTTCTTGTTGTTAACGATCGCGCAAGCCGCTGTAAATGTCAATGAAGTTGTTAGGCACAAGTAACTCGAGATTTGGCTGTTAAATCTCAAGTGGGTTTCTGTCATTGGTTGACCAAACTAACCAACCACTTACCTTAAATAATAGACAACAAATTAAATTCAATACAAAATAATGATGATGATTACAAAACCTTTGTTAACATTAATAAACCTAACAATAATAAATATTTTTATAAAACTTATGAACAGTTCGCATTTGTTGGTTTTCGCACGTTTTCAGTCGGGCTTCAATTTATTTATATTTCTTTATAGAAAGATGTGATGTATTCCTTCTCTTTTTTGTCGAAATTACCTATAAGGAATCGTTCGTTTATGTACTAAATTATAATTTAAATATTTGCTATTAATACTTGCGATGAACCTATATAAAATCGAACTAAGTATTTTTGGGAGAATTAAAACGATTTAATATTGTATTTTTATCACACAGTATCTGGCACTTTTGAACTACCTCTCTTTTCCGGTATTTTATTGCTATTTTTATGATAAATAATGTTAAGAAACTTAAGATAGTGTTTTTGTATTTTTCACTATTTATTTTATGTCTCTAGCCCACACTTAACATCCATTACTGTGAAACATAATAAATACATGTATTAAAATCGTTATTCTCAAGTCTTAGTTCTACTCTTTAGCTTATGTTCGTACCGTCTTTAGCTTATGTTCGTACCGGGCCATTTTCAACTCTCAACGTTAAAACGAGAATTGTAAATCGAACAGTAACCTTCTTCAACGCGCTGAGTTACAATCTTTCTCAACGTTCGACTCAACGCCTAGAGCTAAAAAATCCATTACTCGGGAAAAAAACATCCCCTTGCGAATGTAGAGTTATGTTAGAAGTATAGTTTCATCGTAAGTCTTCGCTCATCGCTTCGTCATATTAATTTCATGAATAACTAATAATTCTTAAGAATTTGTTATATCATCCTTGTATATTTTTATATAGTCATTTGTTTTTTTATCTTAAATGTAAGAATACTAGATATTGCATATTAGAATTGTATTCCAGGAGAATGGTTATGCGAAGGTTACAGTCAAAGTATTAAATTGGAGATTTTATAATATTAGTTCGTAGAATTTTTCAAAAATATTTTTGTTATGAATATAATATCGGTGTTTGTCGGTATTATTATTACGTTATAGCTATGTTGTAGTGCTAATGGTAACTTGTAAATTTCCATTTGTCCGAATTGATTACTCTGACCGTAACAAAATATTTAAATTAGATATGAATATTAGGTAGTATGATTGAAAAAAAATCGAGTCTAATGTATTCCTTATTTTTTATATTGCCAAATATATTTTAGTGGTAATTTGGTGTAATGGAAGAGATGAATAATTATGAATAAAGTATATAATGTTGGTTTCCATTTCAATTACTGTGTTATTTCTTCCTTGGTTTGTCGTTATGTGAGTCAGAAGACCAGTTACCGGTTCGGCGAGGTCAGATAGGTAGGTACTCTTTACATGAAAAATACTAGTTTTTAGGGTTCCGTAGTCAACTAGGAACCCTTATAGTTTCGCCATGTCTGTCTGTCTGTCTGTCTGTCTGTCTGTCCGTCTGTCCGTCCTCGCTTAATCTCTGTGACCGTTAGCACTAGAAAGCTGAAATTTGGTACCAATATGTGTATCAATTACGCCGACAAAGTGCTAAAATAAAAATTGTAAAAAAATGTTTTATTAGGGTAGCCCCCCTATATGTAAAGTGGGAAGTGATTTTTTTTTTAATTTTAACCCTAACGTGTGATATATTGTTGGAAAGGTATTTAAAAATGAATAGGGGTTTACTAAAATCATTTTTTGATAATGTCAATAATTTCGGAAATAATCGCTCCAAAAGTAAAAAACAAAGCGTCCCCCCCCCCTCTAACTTTTGAACCATAAGTTTAGAAAATACGAAAAAAATCTGAAAAGTAGAACTTTATAAGGACTTTCTAGGAAAATTATTTTGAACTTGGATGGAAACAACAGATGGAAACAGCAGTTAACCAATATAATTTGGTCCCTGAATCGTATGAGCGCCTATACAATCCAGAGGTCAAGTTTCATTGGCCCGTATTTCAAACAAAAAAATAATTATTACTACGGAACCCTACACTGAGCGTGGCCCGACACGCTCTTGGCCGGTTTTTAGCTGCATTTAGTTAGCCCGGAAGCAGTCCCTGACATAGAAAAAGGCTAGGCAGATGATTTATTTATTTATTTATTACAAACAGGTACCTACACCTACACCAACAGTACATACATTTCACACTGAATAATAAAAATATACCGGTTAGGGTTCTGATGTAAGTACCAATTACAGGATGATTATGCAAAACATTCCGTTTTAAACAACAGGGAATTTCACTACACTTGCATTGCATGGGCAATTTCAGGATATCTAGTATTATCTTATACACCACGAATCATCATCATCAGCCTATAATGTTCCCACTGCAGGGACTCAGGCCTCCTCTCTAGGAGAGGGATGGGCTATAATCCACCACGCGGGCCCAGTGCGGATTGGTAAATGTCACATGTCTTCGAATTTATTTATAAAAAAAAATAAAAAATGTGCGAATCTGTATTTACCAATTACCAGTAGCTGTATTGATATGCCGCTTGGTTTTTCCTGTAGGTATGAGGCAAAACCCCCAATAAAATTAGCTATCGGTGACTATCTATTTCATAATTATCTTATACATATCATTATTTAAGGAGTTGCTAACATAAAACACTTAGCGGTGCGTTCGGTTCCGCCTGTTGATTATTTTTAGTTGTATGCCTATAGCGAGGCAACTAAGTAGCGACACAATAAAACAGAAGAGAAAATAGAAGATGTTGAGTTCAATGACCGCTGTTTGTGTTTAGTTGCAGTATCACTTTTTGTTTGTTTTATGATCGTGTTTTAAGTATCGATATTCATCAAGTATGTGAAGTTAACACAATAAATAACTTTATTTTAAACTGATATAATTTGGTAGAAATATTGTTTTTAGCTTATTGTGTTCAGACATCGACGCATCACATTTGCGGAGTATCGCTAGCCAATTAAATAAAGAAAGAAGAGTACAGAAGTGGTTAACTCTTTAGTTTCTTTCGATAAAAGACGATGCTAATGGATTTAAGTATTGCAGTGATGTTAGCTCAACGCTGAAAAGGTTGATACCGTCAGAGAATATTTTAAAGCCAAAATGACACCTAAATTAGGTACCTATATGAAATTACCTACTCTGCTATTTAAATAAAAGATCCATTTTATGGAACAATCATAGTACCTACCTATAACAGTTTCTAATAAACAATTTACTTATCAATGAATATACATAATGATTGTGCCTACTTGAAAAAAAGGTGTAGGTATGAAGAGTGACGGAAACTATGAATTAACTCAATGATAGATATAAATTCGTGGAAACAACAGCAATAGATAATGCTGATTATGCAATTATCGATGAAGATGTTGTTGGGTTCTCCATTTCACGTTGTTTTTATCCTCCTCAATTCTAGGCCTATTATTAGATCGATGATAGGTAGGTATATCAGTTGGAACTGAATGAGTAATATTTGCGATTTACCCAGGCACTAATTATTGCAGATACTGAAACCCCTAATCTACTTATGGAGTGATTTTTATTATTGTAAGTATAATTAATCTCTAAGACAAAAATAATGATAAGTCAGTAGCGGATAAGCTGATTGGTGATATTTTAAATCAATAACACGTTTTGTCATTTGTGAATGAGATTTACATTACATAAAATTCCCCATTTTAGCTTGAATAAATGATCCTCTCAATCAACACGCTTGACCGGTTTGGTGAAGAGTTGGCAGCCAAAGATTGATAACGAGGATTAGTTTGTCCAGTGCACTCTGGACAGGCAAAGGTCGACTTTTATAGAAAAAAGAAAAACAACATTACCTACACAAGCAAAGCAAGGATCGGAGTTGCAGAGTATAGGTACCTATATAGGATAAGTCCCAGCATTCTTCCCTGAGAAAACCCTTTCTTCTGACAAGTCATCTACTTACTTTTAATGTCTTAGCTCTGGTTTACTTGGAGTTGGAACCAGTACCTAGTCAAATAATTTAACGATTTGAGTTATTTTGCGGACATTAATTGAGTAGTTACTGGATACCAATTTTTTATTAACCTTTTTAGCGCCACAGTCACGTATAGACGACAAGCCGAACAAGCAAAAAAGTGCCCTAAGTCGTCCGACTTAGGTACTTTTTGGCTTGTCGTCTTTCTTGACCGTGGCGGTCAATGGGTTAAATATTGAACGTGTCAAATGCTGATGGCATGTCGACTCAATTCAAAAAGGTAGCGTGCGTTCCTTGTTGTGATTCTGGGATCAGCCGCACTTGGTAACGGGGTATTCGATGGCGGACTGATACCTGCAGTCGGAGCTGTGAATGTCCGCGCGAATGTATCTATTTGCATCTCCCGGACCCCCGAATCATGGTAGTTGAAGGATCAGTGGGTTTATTTTCGATATAATAACAAAACAGTTCAAAACATCACACCTGTTATTCCCGAAGGGTTAGGTAAAGGTGGTAGTTATGTTGAAGTCCTATGTAATAGGGGGCGAGCCTATTGCCATCAACCGGGGTGCACAAATTCAGACTCCGCCACCCAGGACCTCATGCACAAGCAGTTGCACTTGCGACCACTAGTCCATCGAGGCAGTCTTTTGGTAGGAGTCGGACATTACCATTTACCATCTATTCTGCCCAGTAGAAGAGAGTATCCATTAGGATTTTCCCATACCGAAAAATAACTCAAATCGTACAAAAATTTAATTTTGCAGCATCGTGTTCTAAGAAACAAATTCTTCTTCGCTGAGTGTTTAGATGATATGAGATTTGTCAAGTGTTGGTATTTAGAGGATTAATGTGACACATCGTGCCGGATATTACTCTATTGTTTGTAGCGAAGTATGATGTGATGTGCTCACGAGTGACGACCTTGTTCTACACTGTTTGCATAAATAAGAAGTAATAAAAACCAGTCAAGAGCGAGTCGGACACACGCATGAAGGGTTCCACACTATCGTAGTAGAGGAGCCAACTTTTTTTTGTTTTATCAGCATCAGAAACACACGTTCTGTAAAAATTTCAACTGTCTACCTATTGTGGGTCTTGCTTGAACGGCCCGCCGGCAAACAGACGGATGGACAGCGGAGACTTGGTGCAATGAGGTAATCGTGCATTCCTGCCTCTTTGGTTGCCGTTCCGGTACGGAATCCTAAAAGAAGCATACTTAACATTATTTTTTTGGGCAGTCGTGTAGTACTTAATTAAAATAGCGACCAACCTTTAAGGAAAATTCTCCAAAGATGATGGGTACGATACCTATGTATATTATTGTTGAGTAATAAGATAATCAACTGTCTGACTAATTAATTATAGCTTGCTGCTTGCTTTAGTCACTATTTAGGTAACAATAAGACATTATTTTACAAAATCAAAGTACCTACGTGGACAAATCAGATCAGTCGATAGACTTATCTTAAGATTAGGATAAGCACAACTATATATATTAAAGCAAATGTAATTAACGACAGTTTATTTGTTGAACAGTTAACTAAACAGGTGAGTTTACGATCCCAGTATTTTATAATTAATTATTTATTTATTTAGGCGTTGTTTTCAATCTTCCCTTCTTCGATAAGAAATCTGCTCATAGCCATAGGTGACTTGATGAAAGAGTAGGTATAGAAGTAGTGATTGTGAAACCGCTTTTATTCTACACTGTGTACTTTTCAAAATATTAGCCTTCCCTATATTTAATACTTATTTATTTCGTTTTTTTTTTGTTGCTGCACTTGTATGAAAAATTATCATAAAGTGGTTTCAAAATCTTGTCACCTTGTTCTGGCTATCAAATTCAATTAATCACAAAACACTTTGCCCTGTTTTACAATAGATAAGATTTTTTAGATTCAATAACTTACGATACATTAAACCGTTTCGCAATCTAGACTTAGGTACAGAAAAATAAGTAATTGATCAAAAAGATAGATTTTAACAGACCTTTTTGTATTTTCAGCAAATATGAAGCTCTTCATCGTACTCGCACTCGCCACCGTGGCCTTGGCCAGCCCATTGGTCCAGCCTATCTCCATGCCCGAGGCTCCCCTTCCCGAATTCGAGGACCAGCCGTACGTGCCTATGTTCGAGCCCGTCGACATCAGACCTCTTTTCGTCCCCCAGGAGGTCATTGAAGCCCTCAAGCTAGCAGAGGAACAAATCCCGCAAGGTGTAGACCACGTGCACGTCGTGGAATACGTTATATACGAACAAGACCAAGATATCGCTGAAGAGGAGCTCGTCGCCGACGCTGCTGAAGAGATTCCCGCTGATGCTGTTAACTTCGTCGATGTCGCTGAGAACGCTGAAGACAGCGATATCGCTGAGGAGGAAGTAGTCGCCGACGCTGCTGAGGAAATTCCCGCTGACGCCGTCAACTTCGTAGACTTCGCCGAGGAGGAAGTAAACGCAGAGGAGATCCTTCCTGAGCCTGTTCACTTCGTCGACAACGCCGATGAGGTCCCAAGCGCTGCCGCTGGTGTCGCTGCGGAGGAAGTCGCCGCAGACGCCGTCAACTTTGTTGATGTTGCCGAGAACATTGAATACAGCGATGTCGCCGAAGAGGAAGTCGCCGCTCCCGCTGCTGAGGAAATTCCCGCTGACGCCGTCAACTTTGTTGATGTTGCCGAGAACATTGAATACAGCGATATCGCTGAAGAGGAAATCGCCGCTCCCGCTGCTGAGGAAATTCCCGCTGACGCCGTCAACTTCGTTGATGTTGCTGAGGACATTGAATACAGCGATGTAGCCGAAGAAGAAATCGCCCCCGCTGCTGCCGTCAACTTCGTAGATTTCGCCGAAGAGGATGTTAACGCAGAGGAGATCGTTCCTGTTCACTTCGTCGACAACGCCGAAGAGGTTCCAAGCTTTGCCGCTGATGTTGCTGAGGAGGGTTCCGCAGTGAAGGTCGTAGATGTAGCACCAGACGCCTTCTTCCCAAGATACCCCGGCAAGGTCTACGACAACGAGATGCTGCGTTAAGTTATGAAATAAATTTTCTTCCGTCGTAATTTTGGTTAAGCGACACAATCTATTTTCTCTGTACATAATCTCAAAAATAAATGTTTTTTTTTTACACCACAGTGATTTTGTAATTTGTCAGGACCAAAATAAAACAAGAGAATACCAAACAATACTGGTTTTTGCGTTACCTAGTGTCCTCTCATCCTGTCTACATTGCTTAACTTTACACGGCAAGATACCGTGTAGGTACTGAGTAAGAGGAACAAACCGATTTGCTGGTCATAAGCCGTTAAATCGTATAAACGAATGGTGATTACTGACAGAGTAGGAATTGCATACAAGACTTGCATGTGATCAGAGCAGAGCGCTACAGGATTGGCACACGGAGAGTAGACTTGAGATAATAATACCCAAGATTAGCAAACGCCATTCTCTTACAAGATTTTTATTAGGTAATTGAATTCCATTATTTTATTGAATCTTTTAGGCAAAACTCTATGTAAGGATAAAATCTACAACTTGTTTACCATTCAATAAAAGGAAATACCACTGATTTTACCCAAATGTCTGATAAGATAATTTATAAAACCCTAATTAGCAATAAAAAAAAAATATTGGGAAAACCAAAATATTATACTTATTTATAAAGATAACTTAGCTGATTAGTAGGAGATTACCATGAGATAATTACCTACCCACTGTCTGATTAAGTGGGTTTTGAAGTCCGATCAAGGCGGGAGTAACGTCGCTTCGGCGTATATTCCCGTGATTGACATCAAAATCAAAGACGTGTCCGTCCGCATGGCGTATGTAAATGGACCGACGCCACATTAAACAACAACACAATGCACGACAATGACGGCTTCCTTTTTCAGCGTTTATTCATAAGTCATTCCTACCTGCACACAAAACCAGAATGCATCTGAGTCAGGCCTAGAGTACTACACCCTGCAGTACTCTCCCATGGCCAAAACGCAGGCAAACTATACCCTCCTACTTACTCTTCCGATAAATACAAGCGTGATGATATGATGTTTATAAAAGAAACAAGCAACTCATTCATCCTAATTTATTTATTAACAATCTAATCTTACTACTTAATAGTTACATAATAATTAAACCAATTTATTTCAGTACATAGTCTTCAGGGTATTCCATTACTTTAGGGAAGGTCTTTGTCACCTCTTCAGGTATATGATCAAGCCTGGTTGGTACAAGACGTAGCTGGCGGATCTGATTGGTCACATTTTGTAGTACGTCTTCAGGTACTTTTTCACCAGGGTATATGAAGAGACGCTCCATAGTGTGACGTCTTTGCAGATTGCCTTTCATTGCTCTGTAAACTGCTTTCTTGATGATCTGAAAAGAAATCAGGGATGAATTTGGAGTACTTAATATCATTTTTTCACCCGACTGCGGCGAAGCTCAAAAGGTAAGGAGGGTATTGAATATCTATAAAGTTATGAAAATATAGAATGGACCCCGCCTGCATCCAAATTTTTTTCAATGTAAAATCTGCTTGTTTTTAGCGTTTCAGTTTATTCAGTAGGGTTGTAATAAAATTGTAATAAAAAAGTAGTAAAAAAGTAATAGTTTTTCACTACTTTTTTATTACAATCGTATTGTTGCTTCCATTACCATTCAATCATTCATACACATCAAAATTGAACTCAAACTCAATTTTTTTTCCGATTCCTACTTACGCTTCAATACTATATATAAATTATCGTGACTATTCGTGACATACAGGCCAGGAGTCACGCAGGGATGCATTCTTTCTCCACAAAGCAAGCATACAAAATAAATGAGTAACGCTAGAACGTGTATGCATAGGAATCTCTGGGGGGGGGGGAGGTGGGGGAATCGTTGGAAATGCATAGTTTTAAATGATTGCTTTGTTAAACTGTAAAGCAAAATTGCAAAGGGTAGGGAAGTAAGAACCGGTGCTTCTGCCTTATCTCCGGCGTGTCGGGGTTGACAAAGTCGGTTCTGAATTCCACACATTGAAGGACACATTTACTTTTAAATTACACACACATTTGAACCAATTAACAACATGACGGCACGGTTGGCGCAGTGGCTAAGCGATTGGACTGCTGCGTTACGTGTCGCGGGTTCGATCCCCGCACAGAACAAATATTTGTATGACCTGCAAATAGTTGTTTCGGGTCTGGGTATTTGTGTATGTGAGTTTATATGTTTGTGAACGCACCCACGATACAGGAGAAATTCCTAGTGTGGGGCAACGTTTTTAAAAAAAAAAAACTACAGTGTCTGATTATGTTAACAACTGAATGGGAAGTAGAATGCCTTGATTCCTTGATTAAATAAAACCAAATATATATTAAAAAAAACATATTTAATACATTTTATTAATTCTACAAATTCATTGCCATGATTATTATCAATTTTCTTATTTCACATAGGTATTCTATTCACCACACATTAAATCTCTTCAAATTTGGTTTTCAATTCCTTGGGTATGGTTACCATCTTCACAAATGGGTTGTCTGGATCATACTTCCAACCTGAAATTGTCACTTTCATCCACAATCATTTCAAGCACCGAATGATCCTCCAGTCTTCTTTCTTTATTATATTTTCAATTACCAATTTTACTTTCATCTATCTGTACTACTTCCTGGACCAGGACAGTAACTGAACCATTCACTTCTAACCTCAAATTGTCACTTCCATCCATAATCATTTGAAGCACCAAATGATTGTCCAGTCTTCTTCCTTTATTATATTTCCCTTGCCAAATTTACTTTCATCTATCTGTATTACTTTCTCTGGGTCCCGACAGTAACTGAACCAGTCACTTCCAACCTCAAATTGCCACTTCCATCCACAATAACTTTGAGCACCCAATGATCCTCCAGTCTTCCTCCTTTATTATATTTTCGATTACCAATTTTACTTTCATCTATCTGTACTACTTCTTGGCCATGACAGTAGCTGAACCAGTCAAGCACACCATTTTGTTGCAATTCCTCTGGCTGGGTCTGAAATTAAAACAGTAATTTACAAAATAAATAAGTGCAATTTGATTGCCCTGACAGTGAATAAGTACAATTTACATATTTACCTAACTGCTCCATCAGCTCCTCTGTCTGTAATCGACATAGAAGACCGATTTGCGGACAAAGCTTCTCAATAAGGCCTTGTTACTCAGCAACTTAAAACATTTCTCCCTTGTATCCAATAGTTTGGATATCTTATCCAAATTCTACTGGTAGTGACTGGTACCAGTTCTCTTCTGAATAATAATGCTTCTGGCATTTGGAAGAACCAGAGGTGGATGCTTTAGGAGACGCAGGACGCCTTACAGCTGTATCAGAAGTAGATTCTTCAGGAGTTGATAGACACCTTTCAGTCAAAGTAGAGCTGGATTGTTGGGAACTCACAGCCGAAACACCAGAAATGACAGACACAAGAAGCTCACTAGGGTCCAACTCCTGCGGAGTCACTCCACTCTCACAACTATGCACGAGTGGCTCGAAAGAATCCAACACTCAGGGCACTTCACAATCACTCACAGAATCACTAGAAGTCATGGTGTTAGACAATAATGTGTGGATATTCATCAAGAGTGCTCAAGCAGATCGACCATGTGCACAATGTGAGATGCAGATGATTAATAGGCATGATCACAAGATGAGAGTTTTATTTTATTCTTCTTCACTTCATGATATTCAATGATCAAGTTATTGCTTACCATAGTTGGGTCTTTATTGTGAAGTTCCCACGCTAATGTCCACGTAGCTCCTCCAGGGTACCCCGTGTGGTGGAAATAGGCTCTTTTACGCCATTCATCTCCTCTCAACGCGATATCCCGGCTATTGATACAGACTACAACATCTCCGCAGTCGTTCATAGGATGGTAAATAGGCTTGTGTAAACCCATCAGATATTTCTTAATAACGTTGGCAGATTCATAAGGGTCTTGCCACTTGCAGTCAAATACATGCCAAGTACGAGCAAAAGTGGCCCATTGCTGAAAATAATATTGTTTGTGTTAGGTTATGATATCTTCAGAAATTTTATTGTTGTTTTACACTGGATTAATTAATAGCAATCTTTGACTTCAAAAAGTTTATAGAATGTTACCTGTACTCTTTTAGCAGCAGACATGATGTTTAACTCCTTTTGTGTTATCAAATTGAAAAAATATAGTGTAGACGTTCGGAAAAATGCAATCTTCACCAATTTCTAGGTTATTTTTGTCGAATGTCAATGTCAAAACTATTCTGACATTTTTCAATTCGTTCTGTAACGCCTGTTTAAGTTTTCTTCGAAACTTGAGTCGACCTTCACTCAACTCTGTAACTCAGTTACGAGTTAACAACCTGCTGGTAGATTTATTTGGCTTTTAAGTGTCGAATAGCACCCGTGGGTGCGGGTAAACACTCGGGAGTCAGGAATAGTATGAGTAACAAACAAAGGCACGAGCGCATCCAGGGATGGGTTTTCCACGGATTTTATGACAGCGGGCCCACGCCACTCGCATATAATATGCCATAAGATGACCCAGTAAAAGATTACTTATTTAAGTATTCATGACTTATATGCTGCAATGTAATAAATAATTTAAATAAATGCGTGTCCGGAAACCTACAGATAGCGCGCGAGTTGAATGCAGTCGGGGTCTGGTCTGAGGTGAAGAGCGGGAGCAGTGTAGTGCTGTGCTATTCACACTACGCACCTTCGGTAGAACAAGGGCATAATTGCAGTTTTTGCTATTTTACAGGAGAGCTATTTTAAGATATTTATTGCATTCAGTGAGGTCTTGCTCTGTTAATATTGCTCGAAAGTTTTTCTTCTTTGCATGATTTATACTATATACTATATCCTTTTTAGGCGTATAGTTAACAAGAATTAAGAACTTTTAGTTTTTTTTCAATTAATTTTAATTTTAAGGAAGGGATACATTTGTGCCCTTGTTCTACCAAAATGTATATTATTTTGTAATTAGGACTAAATTTGAGCTTTAATTTAGGATGATTTTCGAATAAAAATACCTTGTTTTTCCGTATAAACTTTTTATTTTCTTATAAAGTAAAAAAAATGTAGTAACTTTCACGAAATATAATACTTAAACTATCATTATAGTCTTACTAATCAGTCGTCAATAATCTCACGTTTGTGTCTCTTTGGAATCACAATGAAAATAGAATTATAGAAGATAACAAAAATAACAGTGACATTATTTTTAACAAGATTCACTGTTATGCAAATGAAATTCTTTAGAATCACACTTCAAAAAATATTAATTAAAAAATATAAAAATATCTTTATAACAATTATTTTTTTCTTACTAACGAATCAGTTCTAGCTCTCTCTCCTTTTCTTAAAAAAGGTTGTTAAAATATTGTTCATAGAACTTAGGAACTATATTTGAGGATATCAATTGACGAATGTCTTCTTTTTTTCTGTGAGGGATTGGTAACTTTTCCTTATGGAGCTGGTTTAGTGTGACATCTTTCACACTTTTTTTATTACCGATACGACCTGTTCGAATTCTCGCTGCTGTCCAATCGTCGGTTTTGTAGCTGCACTTAAATTGGTATATCTCTGAATCTTTCAAAAATTGTTATTTTCCATTTTTTCAACATCAGAATTCTCGAAATCTAGAAGAGGTGACGGTAATGATTCAATAGGTGTATCCGTTGTTTCTGAAATGATGCCTTCCATTGATTTAACAGGACCCTGGTTTTTTATATTCATATCTATCCATGTTTCAACCATGTTATTAGCTGTAAAAAAATATATATTTATATAAAAAACTTAAGTAACATACCAATATGAATTAAGAAATAGCAACAATATACTTACACATTGACGAGTTTTCGATTGAATTTGCTGCTCTGTTAGAGCCCACATCTCCTTCGCGACAAGATCTATTAGAATTTGTGTCAGTTTCTTTGATTTGCAAATTATTTTCGTCATTAAGCATCATTAAATTTTTTTTACTACGAGATCCCATTTTAAATTCTGAAAATTTTATTAAAATTTAAATCATACAAAGAAACTATTCATATCACAATTCACAAATAATGCATACCTACTAGTCGTAAATACATAAAAATACCAATACTAATAAATAAACAGAAAATTTATCACAAAATTTGTATTAAAAAATAATACAAATTTATTTCATTAACTTAAATAACAAACATTAATATTAAATCAAGTCAATTTGGAATGACAAAAACGTAATTGTCATTAAGTCTAGCAAAATAGCATTGCAATTGGAATGACAAAAACACATTTACTTTTAAGACCAAGGAATAAAACAAATCTTGAACGGACAAGGGCATAACTGTCTGAACGACTTTGTCCTTCCAATTTTAAAATTATAAATTAGGCATAAGTGTAATAGATGTGGCATTGTCGCTCCAGAAACCAAAAAATTAAAAGGGCATATTTACCTTTACGACGTTAGCGGTCCAAGTGACGACTGCCTCTCTCCCCGCCGACGGCGCAACTGACCAATGAGACTATGTCCAGCCAAGAGAGCAGTAAAAAGGCACCAATAAGACAAAGTCACTATTTTCGCCTAGCGGATTTTTAAAGGAATTAAATGACTGTCTTTGTTCCTCCAGTTCAAATAGCATTTTTAAGGCATTTCTGTATACTTAACTCATTTTTGCAATTTTTGACAATTGTGCCCTTGTTCTACCGAAGGTGCGAGTCTGTCTAGTGTAATGCGGTAGTGCTGTCACGCACTACCGCATTCCTAAGCTCTGCATTCAACTCGCGCGCTATCTGTACCTTTTTTCGTAAAATCCAGCCCATCACCTTTGCCAGACCATAGCCGCGCGCGCTATGCCACAGGCGGGTTGAGTGAGCCGAGCGAGTGCTGGGCTGCGCAACTGCATGCGTGACTGACTGCATCGTCACTGGCGCCCAGCAGCTCAGCAGGGCTATTGCGTATCTTTTTAATGTCAGTGGCTATCATAATTAATTATAGTGTCCATTAATTGTCAATTGGTTGGATGGATTGGTACATTTAAAAAAAAAAAAACTAACTTTGACAGTTATTTGATGGACAATAAATGATAGCCACTGCAGTTCTTTGATCAGCAATTTGCCATACCAAAAAAGATTATAATTTCGAATACTACACAAAGAAAGGCAAAAAAAACACATATCAACCATCGTAAAATAATAATTTTATTCAAAATCAGTATGGTATTTATAATAGAAACACTATCTTACATTATAAACGTGTAAAAATACTATTCTTTAGTCGGGTTTTCTTCGAGATGGAGGTCCTTTCTCAAGGTATAGGCTGACACATGCATCATGTATTTCTCGTTCTTGAGGAAGTTGTCTATGGCCTGTTGCCGGATGTCCTCCCAGGCGTAGAGGTCCCTGTAGATAGGTCGGACGTACTTCATGCGGCCCTGGCCGTTTACAAAGTTGTATACTTCGCTGAGTTTCGACTGGTCTTTGCTTCTGATGCACAGTCTCAACCATCTGGAATAGAAATAAAATCATTTGTTAGATGTAACGATGTTGAAATGACTGGCCTAAGATCGTAATACTTTGTAATCACTGATAAATAATCTTGATAGAAATGCCATATTATATGGTAAGTACCCAAAATCGACCAATTTATTACTTAAATTTAAGTTAAGTGACATTCGCGCCACCAAGACGAGTCTAACAACGGATTATTTATCCAAATCTGTTTATCCGTTTGGGAATTACGAGGGGGAGAACGAAGAAAGGAACATAAACACATAGAGGTCAAACACGTAACCCTCCTTATGGTCTACCCGCAGTCGGATATAAAATTGTTGAAGCCGACATGACCGACATGATTGTGCCGACTATGAAAACAGCTTTATTATAATTTTAAGAACTTATCAAACACATGATATGCAATAAATAATTGAATTGAATTGATAAAGAGTCTGGCCAACTGGGCCCATAATAAAACTACCTATATAAAAAAAAAAACAATTTAAAATGTGATTTGTTCGACTAATCTCGCGGGTCCACTTCGAATGGGTCCAGTTGGCTAAAGACTCAAAGAAATCTAGAATATAGCGAATAATAAAAACCAAATAACCCACCTATACAAAATCTCGGTATTTTTATTCCCGTTGACCTTGTACTCGGTGCCTACAGTCGCGAGTCTGTCCAAGGACAACGCTGGGCGGTCGATCAGCTGCTGTAACATGTGTATCATCTGATGAGGAGTGAATGACGTCACGTCAGCGTGGGATAACGTCGCCGACGGGTCGTCGATCTTCACCAGGAGGGCTGATATCGCTTTTGTCATTGTTGTGTCGTAACTGTGAAGGTAATAATGTCAATTTAGTGAGGAAAGATACTTATAATATTTTTATGAAAAGGAAATTGGATAAATCTTATTGGTGTTTCCCACTGCTGGGCAAATACCTCCCCTTTCTCCTTCTAAACCTCTCTATCCTGAAGTATAATATGGATAAACTATGGATAAACATGCCAACATCTCAAAAGTGAAGTGTTGAAGAAAATGGTTGACAGAAAATTTCAATTTCAGGGTAGCCATCCTTGGGCCGACGCCCGTCGGGGCTGCGGGTTGTCCGAGATGCCGCGGCCTCGACACAAAGGGCTGAGAAGGAACATGGGTGGTTTTTAGTCAGTAGAAGTCGATCACTCCCTACCGCTCTGCCAAGGAGGGAGGAGTAATTTGATGATTTCCAACCCTCCAAAAAAAACGAATACTCACGCAGGAATTATCGCGGGCATACCAGGCTTGTATAACCACAAATCCCAGTCCACGCTCTGGAGAGCCACATTATCCTTGAAGTAGTTTGTGAAGAAGTTCTTGAACTGGATGGTGTCCAGCGACTTCTTCCTAAACTTGGTCAGGTACGCCCTCATGAAGTCATCAAACACTTCTGTGGAGAGAAAACAGTGGGTGGCTTGAGAGAAGGTTCGTTTAGCTCAAATTGTTATTTGCACATCACAGGAACTGATAGAGGCTACTGAAAGTGCCAAAATCGTCGCTAAATTGTGAGCCGAGACAATTGGATTTGTCATCGACACGCTAAGAAGCTGGAATTCAGTAATAGACGAGGTGAAAGTAACTTATTTAGTTCCCGAGACGGGGTTTGGCGCCTGAGCGCAGCGAGGGCGCTAAAAGTTCGAGGGACTAAATAAGTCTTTAACCCGAGGTAAACACTGTGCTTTTCATTACGAATACAAGGAAAGTTGATGGGAATAAGCTTGCGCCCAATTACCTAAATCGAAAGAAAGAAGAAAGAAAAAACAAATTGACAAAAAAAAGTAAACATAAGAGAAACACTTAAAATCGGTTAAATCTAATCGGTGGATGGCAATAGGCTTGCTCCTAATCACATCGGTTGATGGCAATAGGATTGCTCCTAATTAGATTGGTTGATACTTTGATAGCAATAGTCTTGCTCCTAATTACATCGGTTGGGGCAATAGGCTTGCCCCCAATTACATCAATTGATGGCAATAGGCTTGCTCCTAATTACATTGGTTGATGGCAATAGGCTTGCTCCCAAAAACCCAAATCGGTGGATGGCACTAGGCTTTCTCCTAATTAAATCGGTTGATGGCAATAGGCTTGCTCCTAATTAGATTGGTCGATGGCAATAGTCTTGCTCCTAATTACATCGGTTGGGACAATAGGCTTGCCCCCAATTACATCAATTTATGGCAATAGGCTTGCTCCTAATTACATTGGTTGATGGCAATAGGGTTGCTCCTAATTAAATTGGTTGATGGCAATAGGCTTGCTCCCAATTACCTAAATTGGTGGATGGCAATAGGCTTGCTCCTAATTAGATTGGTTGATGCCAATAGGCTTGCTCCTAATTACATTTATTGATGGCAATAGGCTTGCAGCTAATCACATCAGTTGGTGGCAAAAGCCTTGCTCCTAATTACATTGGTTGAGGCTTGCTCCCAATTACATCAAATAATTTGACAGCTGTCAGTAGAAAGCGATTCTCCCTAGGGCTGAAAAGTAGTACTTTCAACCCGCTCTGCAGGCATGTCATGACCTACTTTCAGAGTATGAGTAATGAAAAAGATAATTATTATCCCTATGATCTTCTTCTTATCGGGTGGGCACTAGTGGGCAGTAAGGTCTAGCGACCCTACACACCCTAGTGTCAGAGTTTCTAAACCGCCGCAAGGGCCTCTGACATGGTTTGACGACCGCTATTTGGCGGCCGGGACCACCGGCTTATACGTGCCTTCCGAAGCACGGAACCATATTTTTATCAGACAATCAGGTGATTCAAGCCTGCAATGTCCTAACCAAACTGGAAACAACTTTACAAAGTATGCTTCCCGTGGGAATCGAACCCACGACCATCGGGTCACAAGGCACACGCCTAGTCAACTCGACCACGGAGGCAGTCCTTATGATAACGATGGTGGTTAAAATACTACTTGATCTAGTGAAAACCATCTTATATATGGCATTGTTGGATGGTATTCAGTTACTATAACTGGCTTGTTAAGAGCGTATGGTACCTCAAACGCGAGTTTTATAATGCGTAAAAGTATATGATTCACTGCAGTAATCAACATCAGAAAAATATATGATATTCTTCAGGATATATGCTAGTGCCATAGTGTTGTGAAAACATAATACAACTAACTTTGCTCGATAGAAAAAAATCGCGAAGATACCTCTAAAAATTTCTTTTAACGAGTAAAAACCATACTAAAATACATGTCATCGTTCTGATTTTTTTGCCAAATAATTCTACAAGCAACAAACTAAAGTCATAGTGTTTTACTTTTTTAGTCCAATCAATAGTTTTTTTGTAAATCGCAAAATACCACTAATTTCACACTATTCGGCCGCAGGGAAAGACGTAACAACCGCTTTGTAGTGCAAGCTGATTAGAACTTTATTCTAACTGTATTACAAGCGAAGTTTGAACCACCACAAATAGGGTTGCTAATCTGAGGTTGCATACGCTCTTAAGATCCCACAGAAATGACAAATAAGTAGCATGAAATATTAACAAAATTACAACATACATAATGTATGTTATGTAAATGAGTAGACAGGTGATTCTCTAGATGGATTTATTGCTACTGAGTTACTGACGTTTATTTGAAGTGCATAAATGAGTACGACGTAGGTACTGCAAACTACCAGAAGGTCAATGTACACGTACAGTATAGCTCGTACAACCCAGTTAATACAGGTGCAAATGAAATATACCAATCCAATTAAAGGCACCTACATCACCCTTTATTTAACTCATCAACTCATTTGTTCAAAGATCGTTTCGAACTCACCAGGTCCCCCGGACAAGTCCTCCAAATACCTCAAGAATAAAGACCCCTTCTCATATGGAACAGTCGAGAACGCGTCATCGGGGTGAACTCCATCCAAATCTACCACCAGCGCCGTCAAAGGATTCGTAGGACCCAGTACATCATTGATCTAGAACAGAGACTGGAGGGTCAGTACTCACCGGGGCCTCCAACTAGGTCCTCCAAATAGCGAAGGAAGAGGGATCCCTTCTCGTAAGGCACTCGTGAGAAGGCGTCGTCTGGGTGGATCCCGTCTAGGTCTACCACGAGGTTCGTTAGGGGACTAGAACTGCCGAAGACTTGGATCTGGAATTTTGCGCTTTCTGTCATTTTAGTTTTTAAGTAGTTGGCACAACGACGCAGCGAGATGAGATGCATTTGGTTTTTTTTGTTTTCACATTGCACTTTTTTGCAGCTGACTGCGTCGCGTGTTTCCACTTAGCACGTTACGGTTACGTTTAAAGGCTACATAGCAGTGTAACAAAAAAAATAGAAAGATAAAATTAATAAAAACTGAAAGTCAGAACTAAATTAGTAAGGAGATCCACCCAGACAAACCATATAGATAAAAATAAACATACTCTTAGATAACAGGTTCAAGCTGCATTGAAGTGAAAAAAAAAACGCATGTACTATTTTATAAATAAGTTAGAAGATGAATAGATTATAGATCTGTTCATGAGTAGCAATAAAGCTATGCTTAATTATTGCATACAATTTATAAGTTAATGTATGTTGTTTTGGCTTGCTGCACGCGTTGATGCAAACTGTAAGTGCAGGAAGTATCTGTTTAAATTAATAAATAATAATATTCCAGGACCAGTGCTTTTTGTCGAGCCCTCCAGAATTTTATAAGAAAAGTATTATTCAGGAATCGAACCAGTCGATTTTCAAATAAAAACACACACTTGTATTATTACAGTATTCGATAGTGTCGCTCATAGAGATTTAATTCTGGGAAGCAGTGACATGCGGTATGTAAAAAAAAAAAAATACAGGTCTTAAAATAAAACAAAGATCTTTTGAACTCACCGCCTCACTCAGTTCTTGAAGCCCCAACAAGCTCTGGAAGTCCCGGCTCCTCTTGGCCTCAGCCGAGTCGTTGATGAGGGAGGCGCCGACCTTCCGCTCCAGGAACACGGTGAAGCCCTCGTTGAGCCAGAAGTGCTCGAAGTTCCTGTTCGTCACCAGGTTGCCGGTCCAGCTGTGCATTATCTCGTGGACTATGACGTCCGCTTGGCTCCTGTCGCCTGCCTGGAGAGGTAAAATACAAATTCAAAATTATTTATTTTGGGACAACTAGATCCAAAGGTGGCCCAGTGGTGGCGGCCTTGACTAACGAAAAGTAAGTCGTGTGTTCGAATTCGAACCCAGGCACGCGCATTACTTTGTGTAATTTATTTCATCACCACTGCTCTCAAACCGGTGAAGGAAAACATCGTAAGGAAACATGTCTTAGAACCAAAAAAAATCGAAGACATGTGCATGACATCTACCAACCCGCACTGGGCACGCGTGGTGGATTATAGCCCATCCCTCTCCTAGAGAGGAGGCCTGAGTCCCTGCAGTGGGAACATTATAGGCTGATGATGATAATCCAAAGGTTAGTTACAAAAATTTTGCAACTATTGTTAGTCCTACTTATATTAAAAATGTGAAAGTTTATGAGGATGGATGGATGGATGTTTGTGACTCTTTCACGCAAAAACTACTGAATGGACTCAGACGAAAAGCAAACAGAAAGTTTAAAAGCTGGATTAACACATAGCCATAGGATACTTTTTATTTCGGTTTTCGAGTAAATTAACAAATTGAAAGCTATAGTCAATGTAAATGAGGCTGCTGATCTATTGTAACTGCTGCTTTGATTTCTTGATCAAGAGATTAAGGCAATCCATGATCATCAAGGAAAATTGCATTACAGTTTATTGCTTATCTTATCAAGTCAAATCTAATCAGAACATGAAGCATTGATTGTTAATCACTGTGTTAATTAGCAATCACATTAGTGGGATTGTATTTAAACTTGTTACTTTTTTGCACAGAATCGAATCCCATTCAAATCGGTCTAGCCGTTTCGGAGATTAGGCAGAACGAACAGACAAATTTTGTTTTATTAAAAAATGGGTTTAGATGTATAAAATGGGGAAACTTTGCTATTGCATTTCGGACGAAATTCATACCCGAGCCGCAGGAGTGTGAGGTGACAAGACTTTTATGGTATAAATAGGCGGGTGGAACCACTGGCAAAAGTTAGCTCTATACCAACTCACCAAAAGCGTAGGTGTAACGAAGGTCAAGCAAGGGTTCTCCATCCCCCCATAGGGGAAGGAGGGCGGCAGCACGAGTAGATCGTACTGCGTCCACTCATACGGCCCGCACAGCTTCTCAGCCGCTTGCAGATATTTCTCAGTCTCCGCGAACTCCCACGCACTGCGCTCGATCTCTTCTTTCTCTGACCATACTTTAGATCTGAAAGAGATGTTGGTTTTGATGAATACGATGAGTTTTATTACAAGAAGATTGCATTTAAAATTCGAGGAAAGGACTAATATTATCGAGGCAGGACATTAATTGATTTCGACAGATTCCATGAATCTGTATGGCTCGATTATTGTAGTTACTAAAATCTGTCAAATTTCTGTAATAGATTTTCAACTTTATTGCTTCAGTATTAATTTCAAAGTTAATTGAGAAAATTTACAGTTTCGGATAGCTTGATGAACTAACGTCTGTACATTATATCCCTGTAACACATTCTAAAAAGGTTGACAGGTTTTCTCCCACGTTTCTTTTTTGATAAATCCTTAGGGAAAAGCATCCTTTTTTTAAAAATAAAACCGACTTCAAAAAAAAAATACTAAAAAGTCAAAAATCAACTTTAGAAGAAAAAAACAACACAAAAAAGTGAAAAATAAACTTAAGAAGAAAAATCAGCTTCTGAAGTCGGTGACATTTGTTTGTTTGACTTGGCTTTTTTTGCCACCGACTTCCGAAGCTGATTTTTCTTCTTAAGTTTATTTTTCACTTTTTTGTGTTGTTTTTTTCTTCTAAAGTTGATTTTTGACTTTTTAGTATTTTTTTTTTTGAAGTCGGTTTTATTTTTTGTTAAAAAGTTTTTATTTTTCACTTTTTAGTGGTTCACATGTGCTTACCCCTTCACAACGTACCGGCGTGATGTTATGTTATGAACTGGTGTAAGCAATAGACAGACATGAGATTTCAGCAATCCCAGTCCATTTGCTATCGTTTGTTGAGGAGTTCCGTTGCCTATCTCCGAAGTTCTTCATCAGATCTTCACTAAATTGAAATGGAACCACTCCGAGAAAGTACTCTTCCAAAAACTACTCAAATCACTGCAAGTGTGCCTATAAAATTTGAAGAGTTCTCTCTATTTCTCCAGGATCCCATCATCAGATCCTGACTTGGTGATCATGGGACCACTTGGGAAGTATATCCTTTCCAACAAAAAAAGAAATTTTCAAATCGGTTAGCAAGCGACGGAGTTATGAGGTAACAAACATAAAAAAAAAAAAAAAACAAAAAAAAAAAAAAAAAAAATACAGTCGAATTGATAACCTCCTCCTTTTTTTGAAGTCGGTTAAAAAAAAAAACGTTGCTTCACACTAGGAATTTCTCCTGTATGTTTTCAAACATTTAATTTCACATACACAAATACCCAGACCCAAAACAACTATCTGTAGGTCGTACAAATATTTGTTTCGTGCGGGGATCGAACCCGCGACACGTAGCGCTGCAGTCCAATCGCTCACCAACCGTGCCGTCAAATTGGAAGATATCTAGGTATATGGACAGTTTACTACATCTAAACCAAGCCAATTTCCACTCACCTAGGTCCAAGCGTCCTAGACTCCAGTTTGCCAACAGCGAGGGCCACTAGATATGAAGGCAGCGGCATGGGCTGTCTGAACGTAGTCGTGTTCCCTCTCTGCTCGCCCCTCAGTGCGCTCATGAGGACTGTGAACTCTTCAGGAGCTGTCACCTCTGCGTCATAGGTGAACTTGACTGCGGGCGTGTCTTGGCAAGGCAGGATAGAGCGGGCGTGGATTGGCTGTGGAGAAAAGTTTATGATATGTTTTGTTGTTTATGGTTTATGTGTTTAGTTTATGTTAGTTTTGGGTTATGTACCCAAAGGACTGGCAGCTTTGCCACACTGTATGGCAACACTTCGTTTCTGACCAAGGCCCTCAGGGTTACGAGAAACGTCAACTAGGCGTTTCGAACAAGCTATGAGCACTGTGAGCCTACGGTCCCAGTTAGAGTTTCGACCCTAAACAGCTCGAAAATATATTTTCCACTGGTTTTTAATTACTAATAAATAGTTAGTTTACTCTTCTTATAACAAAGAAAATAGAATGCATTTTAAGAACGAATCTATAAAATCAGTATATTCAATACCCTTTGAACATTACCTACAAGTCATAGCAAGTACCTATATACCTAGGTCAATTAAAATATAATTGTAATGTCCATCATAAATGTACCATACATGACCCTACATTTTATTGTTACATTCCATTGTTTTCATATTACCAGTGACTGCTCATTGTTTGAAGTAAGTATGTGAGTAACTGATTTTGTTTTTAGTATGAGTCTTAGTATAGTCCTCCTGACCATTTTCGGTCACGGCGGCCAATCTTAGTCGAGAGATATTATAGTGCACAAGTGTGTACTTGTCCACTCTCTGTTCCTTTTCTCTCATAGGCCGATGGGACGGCCACGAATGGAGAGAGATCACAGACGCAGGAGTAACGGTTTAACTTGCTTTCCGAGGAAGGGGGTATCATACAAGTCATACAACTAATAACCAACTTCGAAACTCCGGGCTACTATTGAGAATTTTTTAACGAGAAAACAAAATAGCACTTTTTGCCTGACACGGGGATCAAGCCCAAGGCCCCACCCCTCAACAGTCGCGCTTGCGACCATGAGATCAACGGCTCTTTCACCCTATATAAATATAGTAAGTCGATAAAATGTAAATATGTATGTATTTAGGTATTTCCCGTTAGTTAGATAAGAAGCCAGATGACAGTTGATATGTGTAATATACTGATATGTTATGGCATCTGGTTATATACCAACAGCACAGTTTAAAAAGATGGCGCATGTTTTTTTCAGACCTGCCATTTCGAGGTACAAATAAAATTAAGGCCCTATGAAAAGAAAACTATGGCGAGAAAAGAAGCCATGAATTCACAACTACTGAGCATGAGGTCATAAGTCAACATTCTCCTGCCCTTATCCCAATTAATTTAGGGTCGGCGCAGTATGTCTTCCTCTTCCATACCTCTCTATTTTTCGTCATCTCATGAGACACCTCCTTTCTTACCACATCATTCTTAATCCTGGCCTGTTGGTCTAGTGGTTAGTGACCCTAACTGCTATGCCGGAGGTCGTGGGTTCGATTCCCACCCAGGACAAATGTTTGTGTGATGAGCACGATCATTTGTTCTGTGTCTGGGTGTAATTTATCTATAATATGTATGTATTTAGAAATATATAAGTATGTTTATCAGTTGTCTAGTACCCATAACACAAGCTCTGCTTAGCTTGGGACTAGATGGCGTTGTGTGATAGTTGTGGAATATTATTATTATTATTTTTGGTAAACATGTTCTGTTTCATAGCTCATTGGCTAGTTTAAGCTACATTAACCGGCGCATGCCAAATCAATGTAGCGTGTGTGTGTGTGATGAAGAATGAATGTTGTGAGAAGTATTATCCTCAATCTGCATGAACTTTCTCACTATTCTGCAGGTATTTAAAATTGCGGCTTTTTGAAGTGAAATATAAATTGAGTCTTTCAGGTCTATTAGTTTGAGGCTATGGTGAAGATGATTACGTATAACACCCGTAGTGGAGAGAACAATAGGTACAACATATACTTTTTCCTGGCTCCAAATTCTGGTCACTTCTTCTTTCAGGTCAGCATATTTACTGATTTTTTCCCCTATTGTTTTTTGTATATTATTATTATTCCCTTTATTTAGTTTTTAACAAATTTGATACATTTTTAAATATTTCTTACAAATAAAAAATAAAAAAACATTTAAAAATATAAAAAATATAAAAAATTGTAGCCCACCGGTATCGGGAACAGGGTCCAAGCTACCGGCGGTCAGGGCTCCAGAGAAAGGAACCTCCTAACAATACGAGCCGTGTCCAAGAGTACCGCTTTCTGTATCAAGCCCTTGATCCAGCTGCCTAACGAGAGCCTCCTTAGGTGTTGGTCGAGGCTTTTGGCAATTAAGCCATTGGCTGTAACGACTATCGGTACAATGATCGCTGAGTCCACACTCCACATGTCGACAACCTCGCGAGCCAAGTCAAGATACTTGATTTGCTTGTCTTTCTCGGCTTTCACGAGGTTCTCGTCATGCGGGACAGTTATGTCAACAATCATTGCGCGCCGCTCTGATCGATCCACCACCACTATATCAGGTTTATTAGCTATAATAGTCCTGTCAGTGATGATGGATTGATCCCAGTACAGTGTGATATGGTCATTTTCGAGAACTGGGTCGGGCACATACCTGTAGTACGGTACTTCCGATTCCACAAGGTTGTATTTCAGAGCAAGTTGCTGATGGATAATCCTGGCTACAAGGTTGTGTCTATGCAAGTATTCTCCGTTAGCCAGACGAGAACATCCGGAGATAATGTGACGGATTGATTCGCCCGGACGGTGGCATGCCCGACATATGTCAACCGTACCGTCCTTCACAATAAATCTCCTGTAGTTATTCGTCATCATAACTTCGTCCATAATTGCACAGACAAAACCTTCGGTTTCTCCGAAGAGTTCCCCGGAACGTAGCCAGGCTACGGACGCTAAGAAGTCTACATCGGGCCCATGTAGGGCCCGGAAAAAGCGTCCGTGAAGCTCCTTACTCTGCCATACCTCCAAGCGGTCGTTAGTGTCAAGCACTACAGGTTTGCACCAGTTCTCTTTAGCCAAGGAGAGCGGGGTAAGGCCCTTGTCCACCGCGACAACATCTCGATGCATCCCCACGCCGGCTTCCAGGAAATATTCCCTGAGACTGCATATCTCACGATTGTGGAGAGTCTTAGCATTCAAAAAGCTTCGACCTCCACACTATTATTATTAATATTACTCCACATTATTATTATTAATACAGTCCATCCATCGTTTCTTTGGTCTTCCTCTACTCTTAGGGCTCGTTTACGGAGACACGGGGCATTGCGCGGCGCGTGCAGAATGCTCTTTTCGTGCTTTTTTATTAATTTACTGAGAGACGAGTCCACCGCAACAAACGCTGCATTTTAAACAAACGAGTGAAAAATCGCTTCTCGTAAAATCAAGTTTTGAAATCGTTAACATACATTGCCATGTGTTTGAAATAAAAACGCTGCACGCGCCGCGCGATGCCCCGCCTTTACGTAAACACAGTGCACCTTCCTCACGACATTTTCCTCATTCCTCCGCATCACATGCCCATTATTGCCCATACCACAAGAACCGATTTCCACGTGTCTGTTTGTAATTAAAAAATAACAGCTTTTTACTGAATGCATATGAAAATGAATACACGGCACTAATACAGTCGAGAACTTTCGAATTTCTTATTAATTTGTATTTAAACTGACCTGACATTGGCTGAATAAGTACGGGTGTTTCTTGCCCGAGGTCTGCTCTGGGTCCAGCCATTGCAAGGCAGACGCCTGAGGATCCGTGCTGTACTTTATCTTAACGGTATATCTGAGAAAATAAGTAAAAGTGAGTTAATAATTGAATTCCGAGAAAGTTCCTAATTATGGTGACATTCAAATACTAATGTAATGACTAAAGTCTAGCTAGTGAAGCAGAATCTAGAATTTCGTTTATTGACGGTCGTATTTCAAATACCGCTACGAAAACTTTGGATTAATCTTTTTGTCAATTTATTCTAGGCTTAAACAATAAGAATGGCCCCAAAAATACATTTCTGAACTACTTTTGACGATAATAGTAAAAACTGGAGTTCCAAACCTAAAAACCAAAGATAAGAAAGAAGAAACCCCTAATCGAAGGCAAGAAGTTGCATTTGATTGAATCAAACAAAGGAACTTTCAAAATCGAATTTGACAGATCGAAAGCGTAGCGTGCCATATAGATGCAACTGCACGTTATTAATTAGGCTTCGGTTCCACTGAGGCGGAGCGGAGACGAGCTGTGCCGCGATTCACCAATCATACGGCTTGAAATAAAAAAAGAGATGTGGATTTCAAGCCATGTGATTGGTAAATCGCGGCACAGCTCGTCTGCGCTCTGCTCCGCTCAGCCTCTGTGGAACCGCAGCCTAAAGGCTCTACCACGACCACGAGGTTTATATCCTCCAGTCTTTACAAACTCCTTGCTGCTAACCTATATCCTTGATACGCCGTTGCGGAAATATTATCATCACAGCACCCATCCAAGGTAGTAGAAGATGCCTCTCTGGAGACCGGCACCCCACTTTTACGAGTGGAACAACCCATTGTCGGTCCGTAGAAAAATCCGTTAAACAGTAAAGGGAGGGCAGGTGAGAACTTGTCGTAAGGGCTCTTGTCGTCTTTTGGACAAGGTTTATTCGAGACACCTTCATCTTCAGCTCTCGTTATGCAGGCATCCTCATTTCTTTCCAAAGAAAAACGGTAAGTTAGTACCAACTGATTTATCTTATTCGGAAGCAAAAATCCTAACCTGGTTAAGGTAGAAAATAACCCTTAACCTTTATTTTGCTTACTGGGGGTTATTCCTTTGGCCAAAATAAACAGATTTTTGATAAAAAAAGAGTCATCATGGTACCAGCTATCAGCACGATCTAATTTCGACAGAAATATTATAGTAGAAATTGTATACTATGGCCATTGGCCAGTAAGAACCAGAATCTAGCTCTCCATAACGCTTCTACAAAAATCAAATTATTTTATTTCACATAGGCCTATCACGGGCTCTTATAAAACGTTGAGAAAAGAAGGACGGTTCGGGTTGGTTGTTTCCTATGGAAAAGAACCGGCAAGAAATGCCATGGTTACTCTTATACAATGTCTTCAAAGTTAGTTTTTAGCAAATACATCAATTCCACATCAATAGCTCTTGGTAGGCGAAAATTGTGCGAACAGTTATTATTTAATTAAAATATGACCTTCATTTGTAGGCACCTAATACAAAACGTGCCAAACATCAGAAAACAATAGATCTTTGATCGATATTGCGAAATGAAATATTATATTGGTGTGTTATTACATTTCATCTATGTCATGGTTATTTATTGGGCCAAACTATCAAACTACGATATGCGTTTACATGCATCATTTTAAATGCCTCGCCTAGTCGCAAAGCGCTATTGTTGATTGGATAGTGGGGTCTGGGGTACTATTTGAATAGGCTCGCCGACTTTTAAATGGCTCCCATGTAAAAGTCGGCGAGCCTAGAAGGGAGTGTCAGACTCTTACTGACTAAAACCCATTCGTGTTCCTTCTAATGCCCTTCTCGTTCCAGGGCCGCGGTAACTCTTTCGAACAAATTCCGCAACCCTAGCAGGCGGGCGCACTGGCCCTAGTGGGCCCCGTCTACTATCCTCACAACGCTTTGACGCGAGCGTGGAACATAACGCGCCGTTGACCCGGGCCTGGTTCTGATAGGACGGCGACCCAATGACCCAACCCACCCAAGGCTCCTAAAACCTATTAAAGTAATGATGAATAATAATATCTTATGGGAAGTAATTAATTGCTTTAGCAATTATAAAATTTGGTGAGCTAAAAAAAACAGCATTTAAATCATTTGGTCGGCATACTCGGCATACAAAAACTATGTTTGCAATAAAAAAAATCAGGCAGCAATCCTTGTTCCGCAAATAATTTTGATAATGGTCAAAAATTAAATCATAAATAGGCAGCTTCCAATAACATGAGTTCGCATAATAAACATTCAATCCGCAAAATAACTACCTACTTGGTCGGCAAAATAACTAATTGGTTAGCAAGATTTCATGATCGATCAGCAGAGAAAACATTCTATGAGCAGTTTGTTTGATCGGTGTCATCATCATCATCAGCCTATATTGTTCCCACTGCAGGGACTCAGGCCTCCTCTCTAGGAGAGGGATGGGCTATAATCCACCACGCGGGCCCAGTGCGGATTGGCAATTGGAAGATTTCATGATCGATCAGCAGAGAAAACATTCTATGAGCAGTTTGTTTGATCGGTGTATGCAGACTTAAAACATGGTGAGCAAAATAACTAATTGGATTGCAAAAATCGGCAATGTACGTTAAAAGGTCGGTTAGGTTAGGTTAGAACTGTGACCAACTACATCGAAATTGGTCGCAATATTACAGCATTCCGGTAGTTTTAGGCTGCTCAATTTTTTTTTTTTTTTTTTGCGTACCTTCTGAGTGCTTACCAAAATTTTATTAAACAGGAGCAGCTCTAATATGCTGTACATAAATAATTACAGCTATCCAGAACGACATAAATTGCTGATTGATTTTGAAATGTTTGCTGGCCATAAGTTGCCGACCAATTAGCTATTTCTGCTGACATATTATATTTTTCTGCTGACCAAAATACGAATACTATGCTAACCAGTTAAATAACACCCATATCTTATATCAACTTACTCGGCCCCTGCAGTAAGCTGCTGTGGTAAAACTATTTTCAGCTTGGACCCCATGTTAGGCAAATGATTCCCCACTTCGAAGAGTAGCGGCGTGCCATCTTCCGCTTGTATGGACTCAATTTTTAGATTGCTTGCGTCTAGTTCCTGAAAGAGATGGATTTTTATTTAGCATTGAGCCTAACTTAGGGAACGTACCCATACTATGTGATATTTTTATAGCCTATACCACACACGAATAATGTGCCTTTATATCAGTAAAAATTTATTTAAATTGGATCATTCGTTCCAGATATTAAATTACCCCCTTGTTTCTTTTCCCTGGTCCTCTACCCTTATACTCAAAACTTTACTTATTCCTCCGCATCACGATCCCATGCAGCCATGTGTATTACACATATTTGAAAAACAAAATACTTTTAAGTATATGTTATGACGCCTGCCAGATAGCTAAGTATTATTGATATTTTCAATCGATTGACTTAAAAATGAGTGACATATCGATACTTGTGGCTGTAAAATTATTATCTAAACTGATATTTGTCTCTCTTATCTCCGACCGCATCATCCCATGGATGTTCTTGACTATCTTTTGCTTGCGGCTTTACCTCGTTGGTATTCTTTGTCCTAATCCTAACTAAGGTTGAAGGCTTCCTGTGTGCCAATTGCTTCATAATCAGTTCAGCCGTAGATGGAATACATAACATTTAGAATAGATACAAACGAATACACAATTGGTACTGTATATTTAAAGACATGGCATTTACATTTTCCTCAATGATGGTAATGTAGCGAGAAAAATTTTAAGCATGAATGTAGATGGTTATAAGAGTAGAGGAAGACTAAAGAAACAATGGCTGGACTGTGTGAAGGATTATATGGCTCTATAAAGGAGGTGACTACTGAGATGACGAGTAAAGGAGAAGTATGGAAGAAGACATGCTACGCCGCATAAATTGGTATAAGGGCAGGAGAATCAGAGACACTAAAAGGAGGTAAGTACTAAATACAGGTTATTAAGTTTGGATGTAGGATGATAATCTCTGCATCCTGATGGATAACTACTATGCGAATTGTAATTTTAAACAAATGCCTATTCAACGATACCCCACTTGACGTGGTGCGTCGAATTTTTTTTTTTTCATTTTGACAATATGGCGACTAGTTGTTACTATAGTGAGTATTGTTTACTGTAATGTTTTTAGTGACACTCGCGAGGTCAAGACGAATCGATTGACGTACGGATCATCAAAATCGGCCAAGGCGTTTGGCCTCTACAATGCCACATAGGAACAAACATACATACATACATACATAGACTGATAAACACATAACCCTTCTTTGCTTTGCGCAGTCGGGTAAAAAATAACGACTTACCAATACGTCGATATCGTTTAAAACATCGAAGTCTATCTTAGCCTGTGCACTTAGGACGTGCGTATTAAAGTCGACGTTCAAATTCAATGATATGTGTTTTATTATCGCCAGTTCTGTAACAAGAACACATCTCTATATCATACATAGATCAAGCATTTTAAAGAAGAATAATCTAGTCAAAGGGCTGGTTCTTGAAAAAATTCAATGCATCGCCAAATAGTTACAACTACAAGTAGAAGCAAGTCCGTATCCGGCAAAGAGTAAATTGTTAAAACGGGATCTAAACGAAATCAACTCGAGACCTTTTGTCAGGCATAATAGCTCGATTATTCCCGCTACATTCGACATTTTTACATTTTGTAGAGACGTAACATATTAAAGTCAAAAAGCTTATTCTAAAAGGGTTTAAGAACTTACCTGGTCGCGAAAACGAAGACGGATCTAGAGGACTCAAGGGACCCATGGCTCTGATTTGACTAAAACACAGAACAATAACGGAACATGATAGTAAAATACATTTTATATCGGCCATTGTGAGGCACGTCCTCACTGCACAACGTCTATAACACGATTGATACACAGAATGATCAATATTCTCTTTAGCGATAACTAGATAGAAAAGATTAGAAAGTTAGGCTACGTCCATAGTGAATGGACCAACGTAACGATCGTATTTAATATTATAGAACCTCAATATTGGAGCAGCAAAATTTATGTAAAGGAAGAAAGAAATCGTCCGTTATTTTGATCACTC
Organism: Diarsia mendica; assembly: GCA_949316265.1. Taxonomy (NCBI): domain Eukaryota; kingdom Metazoa; phylum Arthropoda; class Insecta; order Lepidoptera; family Noctuidae; genus Diarsia; species Diarsia mendica. The sequence continues at coordinate 16,194,910 of OX438902.1, read as the reverse complement.
TCGCGCTGTCGTCAATAAGGAGTTCCAAACACGAAGCGCGATGTCTTCCAGTGCGTAATACCGACTTATTATTGAACCGATATAACATGACATAGAACAAAGAAATACGTACGCATTCGGATCATCTGTAACAGACTTTGCGGTTAAGAGATGCCCTTTGCAACACAAGCTTGGTAAGCTTTCAGTCGACATTTTTAGGGGAGACCCTTCATAAACAACGCTAGTTCCGCAGGGTAGTGATTTTCCCTGATCAGGCAACATTTTTGAGGAAAGCGCTACGCCACTATAGCTTGGAGATCCTAAGTGAATCTCCTCAGTAGACAATATTGTTTTGACAAGCTCTTCGCAAATACTGCTTCGTTCATAGGTCTCGTCATCTGTAGATGTTTCTGCGAGACACCCAGGAAAGCGGTTTTCGCAACCTAATGATTGACACTGATCAGAAAACGATTGCGCAGAAACAGCATTGCTATTGAATCCCGATGATGACGCCTCATCAGTCAACATTTTTTTCAAAAATTTGCAATCAGTGCAGTTTCTACTGCTTGGTGATTGACCCAGGCACACTGTATGATCACACTTGGACAAAAGTTTTTTGAGAACATTCGACATTTTTGTTTGAAGAGCATCGCTACTACTGCTTCGTGAATGGATCTCCTCTTCAGTCGCCATTTTTGTGGAACACCCTGCGCATGCAATGTGGGTTTCACAAATTCGTGATTGGCTCTGATCAGACACCGTTTTTGTGGGAAGCGCTCCGCTAGTGAATTTCAGTACTGGCAAATGAATGTCCTCGTTATTCAATTTTTTTCCGTGCAACGCTTGGCGATTGCAACGACAGGTTCCTGAATAGATCTCCTCGTTACTCGACATTTTTGTGGGACACCCTTCACAAGCAATATTGGTTTGGCCATTTAATGATTGGCTCCGGTGAGACTCTGTTTTTGAGATGAGCGTTTGGCCACTGAAGCTCAGTGTTGACAACAGAATCTCCTCATTATTGAAAATTAACGCTCTTTTGCAGTTTTCGCAAATCGAGTTTACTGATGGGATCTGATCACAAGCCGACCTTTTTGTGGAAATTTCTTCTTCGACATCTTTACATTCACAGATATCGCCGCAACTACACACGGCGTCTTTGAGGCTCAAGTTTAGAGATTGCATCTCCTCATTAGTTATCATTTTTACAGAAACCGCTTTGCACTCTTCGCACTTCAAGGTCTGCGAATTGATCTTTTTAATCGTCGACATTTTTGTGTTAACCGTGGAACTAAACCTTGGTTATTTTTTCTCGTCATCCGTCGACATTGTGACATAAATAATGGGAAGTGAGAAGATTTGCATACAATTATGTCAGTCACGACTGGTTGCAAATTATTTTTTAAGTGTAATTATTCACATAGACAATATTAGAACAGAATTTTTGAAAAGTACCTATGTATTCTTTTGACCAGTATTTTTTCATAGGATGTCTGTAGGCACTGCTTGCAAGTAGGCGGCAGTAATGCTAACAGTTCACAAAGCCACCTACCTTCCTGCCTAGCTACCTTCTGACATTAACTTCTGACGGGCCTAATCACACTAGCGGTTTGGAAGCGGATGCGGGGCGGAGCGGACGCGCAGCGAATGCGTCGCGAACACGCCGAGGCTGCGCAACGGAGACGTCGCGGACGCATGGCAAATAGGTACGTTAAGTTTTCGTCGCGTGTTAGTAGCAAATTATCGCCGTACAATACAATACACTCAGTAACAAAATGGATTCCGACTAGTACATTAATACCTCAATGATTCCGACGAGGAAACACTACTGTTGGCTTTGTTACTTCGATGACGCCGGAGACGAAAACGAAAGCATCCACGAATTTGGGAAGATCCATTATCCGTTGCGCGTCCGCAACGAATTCGCTGCGCAGCCGCGGTGTGTTCGTAGTGTGTCCGTAACGAATTCGCAGCTCCGCTTTGAGAACGTTCGCAATCCGCTAGTATGATAAGGCCTTACGGCCTTATTAATAGAAAAAAGTTAAGCCTGCTTAAACTTACGCTTAGTTTATCTCGCATGCCGTCTCACTTCAAAAATATTCAAAAGAAAGGGACGGCATGCGAGATAAACCAAGCGTAAGTTTAAGCAGGCTTAACTTTTTTTTATTAATAAGGGGGTTAAGGTCAAAGCTGTATGCCGAGACGCAGGTGACGCAGGTCCACGCAGCACAGGGCAGAGCAGATTTTGTAATGCATGAACGTATTATGAGCTGCGTACATTGCGGCACAGGCACATGCCACGCAGACATGTGACGGCGTGCGTTGTGAATATTGTTTGTATTATCATCACCATCAATACGACGGCACGGTTGGCGCAGTAGCTCAAGCAGTTGACTACCGAGATACGTTTCGCGAGTTCGATCCCCGGACAGAACAAATATTTGTAAGGCCTACAAATAGTTGTTTCGGGTCTGGGTATTTGTGTTATGTGAGTTTAAATGTCTGTGAACGCACCCACGATACAGGAGAAATTCCTAGTGGGGATTATCATATCACTACCAAATATATTTTTCAGCTTTGACAAACTGCAACCCACTCATTAATTTCATTAGCAGAATTGGACTTTGCCTATTCTTAGTACTAGTTTTGCATCTACTGGGCATGTCATATTGAATGAATTATAACAATAGCCAATTGCATTCCTTGATTTGCTTCATTACCCACACCAAGTGGTGGTGAGACCAGTTTCAAGTCTTTACCTGTCTTTACCTAAGATAGTAGAGGGACTTTTTCAAGCTGGGTGAAACTTGGGCTCGCTTTGCTTGTGTTCTTAATCGGTGTATTAAAAAAACAAGATATATTGCATAGCATCCATTCTTCTTCTTAGCGTGTTGATGACAATTCAAATTGAGTCGGCCCAAATTTTGCAAACGAGTTTGGCACTTTTAGTAGCCTTCATCATCTCCTGTGATGTGCAAGTAACAGGACAAGCAAGACACAATATCAAGTGCCCCATAGTTTGTGAGAAAAACCACATTAACGCTCCAGGGCAGTCATCTATGAATCTCCACCTGAACAGGTATCCCTTGTTTTGGTCTACCTGTGTCCGGAGTCTATTAGAATTTGTTCCCTACAGATTAATCAATAAATATTTAAATACTATTATATATTATATGTTTTTTTTTTTATATTAATCAATAAATTCAGGTCTTTCTGAATTTGATTTTCATTTCACTTTGTATAATATTAATTTTTTTTTACTAATATTTCCTCATAAATAAGCTTTTAATGCATATCAACCTACAAGGTTTAAGGAAAATCAATTTAATAATCACATGAGCACTATCAAGTACCTTGTTTAGTATTTCTTTGTTCTTCATAATGACTTTCCAGTTCTTCCTATACAGCATGAATTTTTGAGACAAGAAAGTTCCAGGCTACAGGAACATTTTCTTAAAAGACTCGTCTTTAACTTTTTTATGAGTAATTGCTATGTAGATTCATTGAATTTGTAACAAAATAATATTCAAAAGGTAGTTTATACTCTTTCTGATAGGAAAAGTCTTCAACACCTTCTAGAGTTTTTTTTATTCCTCGCTTTTCATGACCAAGAACAGACTCCTTGTAAAGGAGTTTTCCTGTTCCAGTAGCCACAATGATTAAGGCCTCTAAAATCCACCCTAGATAGTACAACCATGATAATCGCTTGGGGGTTACTTCTGTCTCTTATTGAGTGTACATAATTTTAAGTATCCTAGTTGCTACTGTTCTATAATTTTACAGTGAGTCTTTCTAGAACTTCCTTCTATTTAATCTGTTTTATTTTTATATCTACTGTTGCTAAGCCACTCTCTTTAAGCACTTGAACTCTGCAAATAAATGTAGATAACGTTTATACCCTCTACATGTAGTCTTATGGTTGCTAAAACTTTAAAGCTGATCATTTATCATTGCTTACAAAGATATTAAACAAATTCATATTAAGTACCTAGTTATGAATAAGTAAAGTAAAATATTACATAAGACTCTAGAAATCAGAAGGTTTGTTCTGTATACAATGTGTAATTATCATGGAAATCTTATCTTAAAAACCATAAGTTTATTGAACTGTCCAAACACATAAATTCATTTAAAAAGGTTAGGTTCTATTACATTGTACAAACTTACCTTTCGACAGGTACTAAAGAGTAGAGATTCTTAATATTTGTAGCTCACTAATAAATAAAATATTGTACGTGATATTAGTTTAGTAAAACTTGGAAAACTATTTCCAGTTCCTATAATTGACGCGGCACTTTTATTTGTTGCATTAGTGCATTGACGTTTAGTAACTTCGTTCAAAAAATTACAATGCAAATATTAAAAATAATATTCATCAACAATGATTATTTCTAAACATTTTGAAGTGTGACTGTATTATTGAGTTGTAATATAACCTTACTACATTTTGAAATGAGTTGCAAGAATTTTAAACCTTTATTACCCTTTTTTTAGTGATTGATAATCGTCTACAATTATGCAAAAACTAAACGACTTACCGCTCTGCTGTATTTGTTGACATGGTGGTACACAAAAATCCTTTGGTATCAAATAACTTCTGCTTGAATATAGTATTATAGTGGTGTTTAGGTTGTTTTAAAATTACTGAACATGTTCGTTGCCTGATATTTATAATACTATTTCGTTTTAATTGAAAAACCCGCGTGACTACTTTGCCGGAGAGTGACATTTTTTTTTTTTTTTTTAATTTTAGGCCCGAGTCAGATTCACAGGTCGGCTATCAGTGTTATTATTCGGCCAAGTGCCAAGTGCTCACTGTTACAAGCATAGGTTGCAAATGGTTGCAAGCGCAAATTAATGCGCAGGCCGCACAGTTAGGTACTGGACTGAGTTCTTCACAGTTTGAAAACATTAAGATATTACTGTTTTTCGTTTGTCCATTATTAAAAAATTGGAGTTGCATTACCAACTTATGCAGAAACTCCTCAAAACTTCCAACGTAGGATACAATAGTGAGCGCAGGCCGGACCCAATAATTAATAGGTACATCAATTTCCAGAAGGTAGGATTCACTGTAATGCTGTATCATGTGCTCTAAGCACTAACGTCACAGTGAATGCTGTACCTACCCTTATAACTTCATGGCAGGGGTGCGTTTAAGATGGCCGGCGAAATTTTCGCCGGATAAAAATTAAACTAGCGAGGGTTCGCTGAACGGAGTCATAGGTTTATGTCAATTTTATCTGTCAAATTCAATTGACAGCTCATTTTGTCAAACAAATAATAAACAATCTAGATTGTAATCTCGATTTTGCTTGTGATCTTGAAATTATTAGTCAGTAAAAATGGACCGGAACATGAGGAATCAATTTGCCGATATAATATTTGTAATAGTATTTTATAATATTATATTTCTACAACAATTTGTATTATTACTTCATCCATGATAATCTACAAATAAAATTGACGGAGAGTAGGAGACGTTTCAGAAATATTCGTAAATATGGCGAGATTCTAGCAAATTAAACAACAAACAGCTCAATGACAAAGTCAATCTGACAGCGGGATAAAATTTAGCGAGCTAAAAAGGTTTAAGATGCTTATCCAGGCTAAAATTTAACCTGACTAAACGTTAAACACCCCGTTCAAGCACACCGCGAGGTGAAAAATTAACCTGACTAAAATTTAATCTGCCCCGTTCACGGCCGTCCACCGGTATAAGTTTTCGCCTAACTAGGATAATTTTTAGCGACCTTTTTAGCTCGCTAAATTTTATCCCGCTGTCAGATTGACATTGTCATTGAGATGTTTGTTGTGTAATTTGCTAGAATCGCGCCATATTTACGAATATTTCTGAAACGAGTACTAAACGTCTCCGACTCTCCGTCAATTTTATTTGTGGATTATCATGGATGAAGTAATAATACAAATTGTTGTAGAAATGTAATATTATAAAATACTGTATACAAATATTATATCGGCAAATTGATTCCTCATGTTCCGGCCCGTTTTTACTGACAATTAATTTCGAGATCACAAGCAAAATCGAGATTACAATCTAAGTTGAATTAATGATTGAGCTGTCAATTGAATTTGACAGATAAAATTGACATATGATTGACATAAACCTATGACTCCGTTCAGCGAACCCTAGCTAGTTTAATTTTTATCCGGCGAAAATTTCGCCGGCCATCTTAAACGCACCCCTGTACCTTACTGTCAATTGTCAAAAAATGCATGACATTTCTCATATCACTCACTGTCATGAATGCTGTCATGTCGTAAAATGAATGTCAACAAATTCCACCTCTATCGAACAACGACGAATGAACGTCGGATAATTTGTTAGGTTTTTGTTTAATATTTACCGTTCTGATGTTCATTACAAAAGGTAAAACGTACTCTAATGTATCCAAAAAACAATAGTTTTAAGTAGTGTTGTTGTAAAGACTAAATGTGTTGTGTGAAAATGTTGTCGAGATTTCACCATTATCACGGATCAAATATTATTTTATTTGAAGACAATACCGTTGCGTATAGAAAAGCGAGCTTTGCCCATGGGCTAACTTTTAGCGAGAAACCCCTGCTACCTGGGGAAATATTTCTGGTAGAAATTGAGAAAACTGAACGCGGTTGGAGTGGTCACATGCGACTTGGTCTGACATTGCTCGATCCTCAGACGGCTGCACTGGGTGATAAAGGTTTGCCACAGTATGCGCTGCCTGATCTTGCAAACACTGGTATGTCATGGATATTTCCAATTTCGAAATCACAGAACAATGTGCTCGTAGAACTTGTGAATCAAGTAGCTAATGGGCGGAGAGAGAACGAGCCGCGCGTGTCCGTGCTGGGAGACGGGCACGTCGTGAAGACGCCGCGCGGGTTTGTGTCAAAGATGGCTCTCAGACCACAACCACTATCAAGTGGAGTCCCACAAGGCATATTACCAATGGACGCTGGAAGTCGCATAGGTGTTATGTTTGTCCCTTGTGCCAAAGTGAGTAAAGATGAGCAGGACTTAGCAGAGATGCATTTTATAATAAATGGTGAGGACCAGGGACCTTGCACAAAGGCTATCCCGTACACCAGGGGACCCCTGCATGCGGTTGTGGATGTGTATGGCACTACCAAACAAGTGAAGATTGTTCAACTGTATGGAGGTGAGTCAATACTTTTCATTGAAACTACATATTTGTTGAAGTTAAAGTTTGTTTTGTTCACAAAAACAAAAATATACATGTACCTTATTAAAATTCTTTTTAATGCAATTTATATTCACATTGTTTTCTCACTACTTGTTGAAAGTAGTTGAATCTCTGTAAGTGTATTGTGCTGTCATATAATCATTAACACAATTTTTGTTATTTTATTTCAGTGAAAACATTACAAAGTGTTTGCAGGGATGCAATTCTACAAAATGTGAGTTGTGGCTCAATAAAGGCGTTACCTTTGCCTAAGTGCTTAAAAGACTATTTACTTTCATAGAATTGGGCTTAAAGCAAAGTGTGAAATGTTTGACAATAAGGCTGTTAAACAACTGTTCTTTTAAAAACATGACTGGGTGATATTGTAACTATTAAAATTTTTATATATTTCAAATTTGGATCTAGAAATGAGTGAAAATCATCATGAAGTGGCTATGGTTAAGAGAGTGTTGTAAAAATTGATAATATTTCTTATGACAAAACTAGTATTAATTTGAAGGTAGAAATAGAATATGATGGGAATTTTATGTAAAAAGGTACTGTCGGAGATCAATTCATTAATCTACAGCTCTATTCTATTAGATCATTTTAGAACCTATTGACAAGAAGAATGTGTGTAGATAGACTATCATATTCAAGGAGTTTGTATACCTCTTGGTCTTTAAAGTTTAAATCCAATGTTTGATTCATGAATGTAATTGTTGTAAAACTTGGCATTAAAAGACTGAGGAAGCATATTCACGAAATTGGTTTTTAGGATTGAATATTATTTGTAAATAAAATATATACTTACTGTTATTGTGTCTCAGAATCAGAATAAGGGTTGAATCTCATCTGACAGTATGGTATCTCACATTTCCATGCTCTTACCCTTTCTGTTGCTAGATCAAGAAAGCTATTGAATGCTGCAGCATCGTCATCATCGTTGATGCGTTTCTCAGCACACTCGCACGTGAATAGAAGCATGGATAAGTTCGGTTCTGTGCTGCCAAATTAGGTTCAAACCTAAACCTAATTATGGGACGTACAATACGATAGTTGCACCACCAATCAGTTGTGATATAGATTTTGTATGGCAATAGTAACCCCTGCTGTTACTTTACCAACTCAATGACTCCGCATTTTATTGATTTCAAAGCAAATCAAAATCTAATTTTACAATAAATTGATTACTAATCAGTTTTTCAGATGTAAAATAATGTTGGTTTAGAGAAGTTGTGTATTGAATGGTTAATGGTGCAACTACCCTAATGGAACAAAAGGTCTGTACATTGTTTAGTGATGGCTCTTGAAAACTATTTTTTGTTTAATATGGATAGAGCAGGACAACATTATTTAACTTGTGGTCGCAAGCGCGACTGTTGAGCACAAGGTCCTGGGTTCGATTCCTGGATTGGACCAAGTGTTATTAGGTTTTTCCATCAGGAATTTCTCAGTAGCATCCACGGAGTCTGGATTTGTGTCTATTGTACATGATGATTTTTTTTTCGAACTGTGGGTGTACTCAGGGCTGGGCAAAATACATGCTCTGCTTTAATTGAAATACAAATTACAAAATACAGTATCGCAAGTAAGTAATTAAATTACAAAATACAAATTACATTTAAGTAAGGTATTTAAAATATAAAATACAAAATACAGTATTTTAGCAATTTTTAATTGAAATACAAAATACAAATTACAAATACTTTTTCAATAAAAAATAACCGCCTTCAAAAACCATCAGAAAAAAGTGTAAAGTAACTTTCTTTCGGAAGTCGGTTGCAAAAATGAATTAAAAACAAAATAACCAACTTAAAAGTTTTTATTTTAACCTTTTTGTTCAAAAATTTAACCCAAAATCTTGTCAACAACCAAATTTTTTTACACGTGCAAAACTAAACCGTTATGACTTGCCATCTTAGCTTGATGCTTGGTTTACACTCTCGCGCGAGTGACGAGACGAGCCGCGAGGCGAGGCGAGGAGGATGGTGTGTTTCATACAATTCACACCGTTCACAGTTTCACACACTCGCCTCGTGCCTCGCCTCGCGGCTCGTCTCGTCACTCGCGCGAGAGTGTAAACCCAGCATCACAAGTTGACAATCAACGTACATTTTTTTTGCGTTTCGTTGGCCAATTTTGACCTACCTAGTACCTACAGTCATATCGTTCAGTATAAAACAGGTGCAGTGTTGCTAGCTCTAATAACTGCTTTACCATCATTGCACTCTCGCCTCGCACTCACACTCACGATCGCTAAATGAAGGTAAAAATGTATTTTTGTTAAAATGTATTTTGAAGCCTCAAGTATTTGAAATACTAATTACAAAATACTTCGTCGTCAGGTATTTGAAATACGAATTACAAATTACATTTTAAGGAAGTAATTGAAATACAAATACAAAATACGTATTTGTATTTCAATTACGTATTTTAATTACAAGTAATTCAAATACTGCCCAGCCCTGGGTGTACTATTGGGTACACCTATGCCGAAAGCCGAACCTTTCGGGTCATTTAACATAACACCACGTCTATAATAGACGTGATGTTATGTTAAAAGACAAAAAGAGAGTAGAAATAAAATATCACTGTGACAAGTGCCATCACTAAATCCTACTAGACTTGATATTAATTAATTCAATAATATGTGTCACCCAAGAAATTGTAAATGGTTGAAGGTTAGCTTTAAACATATGTGGGAACTAGGTATGTTGATGATTGAATGATAAATATTTCGAAATAATTGAATGAATTTGCACAATAAGACCTTAGATTTTATATAAAACGTATGTACCAGTGATTTGTTTTGTAAGGGATTGTACACACTTTTTCGGTTCGATATTTTTGGCTCAACTATTATTTGATTAAAGAAGTCAACGCCGACACATATCAGGATTTCAGTCGTCCCGTGTTGATGCTGATCCGAACCAAATATGATTCAGTGATAGTAGACGCTGGTCTACTACCTATCACTGAAATTGTGCCACCCGGTTGTGCCGACCCGGACTTGTGTGTAACATCCCTAACTTGTGCAAATGTAATTTGTACTAGTTAATTTGACGAGCTTAAGGCCCGACCACCCGCGGCCATCCAATACAATTATGTCGGAGGGGTGCTGACTTGCAGTGAATGTGAACGCACTTTCACGGCAAAAATTGGCTATGTCAGCCACCAGAGAGCACACCAGCGATGCTCCAAGTCGCTGTGGCCGAAATCGGTCGGGATCATAGACCGTATATATAATTTGAACAAGTCATCATTAATTTATTTAAATATAATTTTTAGCTTCTATATTTGTAAAATGCTTTCTTAATGATTTTCATGATTGAAAAGTTGTGAATAGGTAAAAATGAGTTAAGTTTTTAAACAATAAAATCTTAATCTTATTATAGCTTTTCCTTGGTAGTGTTAGCTGTTTTGTAATGTCATTTTAACAACTGAGAAAGAAGCAATAAATGGAAGCAAATCACTGGTTTAAATAATTTTGATCTGCAGTAGTAAACTTAAAAAAAACACAATTTCATCACTGAATTAGGATAGAAAAGGCAACATTTGTTTGATATTCCAAATACTTACAACCAAGTAAAGTTTATGGAATAATTAACTATTTTCTGTAAACACCACATAAAGTAAAGTCTCCTTTGCCCTTGGCTTTCAAATAAACCAAACCCAATTTCCGAATTGAAACTAGTTCGCCCGGGGCTGCAGTCTCTACAATAATAACGACGCTACGAATGTCGTTAAGTCGAAAAATCGTAAACTTTCTTTAGATTTTCAATCTTATGCTGTTGAAATAAGGAATAATTATACTTCAACGAATATGATAGCAGACCTCTTATTATCAAAGGCTTCGGAAAGTCGTAAGTCTGTTTCGCTCACTTTCGTAATGCCAAAAAAAGATGGACTTGTCGAATCGAAGCATTTGTGAATACGGGGGCAGCATGGCTCCTCCTTCCGTTCGCCTTAGCGCCTAGGAACATCCTGGGCCGGCAGCCCGGCAGTCTCTACAGAGATAACATCAAAATCGCTAACTTTCGGTTGCTAATTACCAACGAATAAATTCGGTTGCAATAATGATGCTTGCGAGAAACGCATCTTGGATGTAGAGACTTGCTTTACTTGCAAGCATCATTATTGAAACCGAATTTATTCGTTAGTAATTAAGGATTGAAAGTTAGCGACTTTGTCGTTATCTCTGTAGAGACTGCGGCGCCCTGCAGGGCTATTGTCTATCTTTTCAAAAGTCAGTGGATAACAAGCACCAGTTGTCCACAGAACTTTGGTGTTAACTGCTAATGTCATAAAATTGGTATTGCGTATCTCATTGTGTGGGTATCACGTGACAGTGATTATAGGGTGACTAACATCCCAGCAATTGACACCTCTATTTTTTATCGACTATTATACGGCCAAGTTAAGCAGGTACTGCTTGAACGTTACAGTACTTGATTGAGGATATATTTTAGATTTAGCCGCTTTATGGCACCTGACATGTCAAATGGTTATTGTCAAAGAGATTTGCCTGGCCTGTTGGTCTAGTGGTTAGTGACCCTAACTGCTATGCCGGAGGTCGTGGGTTCGATTCCCACCCAGGACAAATGTTTGTGTGATGAGCACGATCATTTGTTCTGTGTCTGGGTGTAATTTATCTATAATATGTATGTATTTAGAAATATATAAGTATGTTTATCAGTTGTCTAGTACCCATAACACAAGCTCTGCTTAGCTTGGGACTAGATGGCGTTGTGTGATAGTTTTTTTTTTTTTTTTTTTTTTTTTTTTTTTTTGTGGCTTCGCACGTTTTGTGCATTAGCCAATGTCACGTTTGAGTTTTGATATGATACAAAGGTAGGGAAACTTTACAGAAATAAAATTAATAATTCATCGGGATTTAGAATAAGTTATAGGATCAATAAATGGAGAGGTAAATGAGAAGGTACAAATGAGCAAATTACAATGACGAAAAATTATAATTTAATATTATTCGAAATAATGAATGAAACTATACATTTATATACAGGAAATCTATTTGTACAAAGTAAACAAAGTATAGAGGTAGGAAAAGGTATACGGAGAGACAAAAGATTACTAAGAAAGGAAGAATGGTCATATAAGGGACAGGAGAAAAAGATGTGATTTAAGTCGCCTAAATCTGTGCCACACGAACAAGTGGGGTCGTCAATAATATGTAATTTGGCAAGATGGGCTGGAGTACAAACATGACCCAGTCTCATTCGTATAAGAATGGAGGTCTCCATCTTACCAAACTTAGCCTTACCAAACCACGGTTTTTCCGGAACGTCAGGTTGAATTAATGAAAAATAATAGCCCTTCGATTTGCTACTGATATCCCAAGCTATCTTCCAAGTGTCACGAAGAAAATGTTTTGGTAGAGACACAAGATCAGTGCTAAAATTTGTGTAAGGAACTAAGTCTCCACACTGCACCGCATCACCGGCGAGTGTATCCGCCACTTCATTGCCATGGATTCCAGCATGGGCCGGAATCCACGCAAACTGTATTGAATTACCCTCAGAGAAGGTTCTGAACGCAAATTCTCTTATTAAATAAATGATAGGAAACTGTGATTTATGTTCGAAAGGGGATTTGTTGATGGCTAGAAGAGCACTCTGAGAATCTGTAAAAATTATAGTTTTCTTGAGTTTAAAAAGGCGAGAATATTCTAATGCTTTTAAGATGCCGAAACATTCCCCAGTAAAAACAGAAGTTTCCGGAGGCAGTTTAATTTTTTGGACGATGTTATACTGAGAGTGATATGTACCTATCCCAACACAACCCGTAGGGGTACGCTTGGCAGCATCCGTAAATATATGGTGATACTCTAAGTGTTCAGCCAAAAAATAATTAAAACTTGAATTTCTGTCAGGGTGTGATTTTTTAACACTGGTAAAATTTAGGGTGGGGCTGAACAATAAACTTTCATAACTACAGTTAAACATGGGAAGTTTATTGGAACGGTGAATAGGAGAAGATAGAGAAAGGTATTTTTTATAGCTTATAACCAACCATAGATATATACCAACCAAGGAGCACGTTTATGGGACCAGTAATCTGCAGAATCAATCAGCGACACTAAAGTGTTCAGTTTAGGAATGAGAGGATGAGATGAGAACTGAATAATTCGGAACAAATAATTATCAGAAAGGAACTGTCTTCTAAGATATAAAGGAGCTTCCCCGCATTCAACCTGTAAGGCATTTATGGGACTCGACTTCATAGCACCCGCAATAATTCGTAATGCTTTAGACTGGATGCGGTCCAACTTTTTAAAAGCCATCACACTACCCGGTTCAAGAACAAATAATCCATAATCTAATGTGCTTCTGATTATAGCATTGTAGATTAATTTTAAAGAAAAAGGATGTGCACCCCACCACACACCTGACAAGCATCTAAGCATGTTTAAGTGATTTTCGCATTTATTAATAATAAAATCGCAATGGGGAACACTGCTTAATTTAGAGTCTAAAATTACACCCAAATATCGAAAATTGTCTTTGACTGGAATAGGAGAATCTTTATAGTAAAGGTTAACTCCGGGAATGTTTCTCTTCCGGGTGAATAAAACAGCCGCGCTTTTAGAAGTTGATAACTCCAAACCGTTCAAATGTAACCATGAATCCAAAGCTGTTAAAGCAGAATTAATAGAACAGCAAGCTTGCTCGATAGACTGACTTGTAGCATATAATAATAAATCATCAGCATATTGAAGAACTTTAACAGGATTAGGCAAGGACGAGTCTAAATCAAAAGTATAAATATTGTATAGGAGGGGACTGAGCACAGAGCCCTGTGGGAGGCCTTTCCACACCAGGCGAGATACCTCTTGATCTCCAATTAACATACTAATAGAACGTTCAGTCAGGATATTAATAATAAAATTCGACAAATTCAATGGAACGCGTAAGGCTCTTAATTTATTTTGCAAAACTGATAATATAACATTATCATATGCTGAGTTAATGTCGAGGAAAACCGCGACCATGGATTGATTATTAGAAAATGAAATCCGAATATCCGATGTTAAAATGCCTAAACAGTCACTGGTACTTCTACCTTTTCTAAAGCCATATTGTGATTCTGCCAAAAGACCCTTACTTTCAACAAACCATTCTAGACGATTTTTAATTAAATGTTCAGCTAATTTCATCAGAACTGAAGACAAAACTATGGGACGGTATGAAGAAGCTTCAGATGGGATTTTATTTGGTTTAAGGAATGGCAACACCATTTGACGTTTCCATTCAACAGGGATGTTTCCAGTAATCATAATAAAATTAATAAGATGTAAATAATAACTGAGGACGTCTTCATTTAAATTAGCAAAAAAGGAATATGGGATGCCATCACTGCCTGGTGCAGAATCCTTAGTTTTATGAATAACACCCTTTAATTCAGTAAGAGTGAATGGGTCATCTAGAGCCGTATGGGGGGATTCGTTGGTTGTTGAAATTATTGGTAAGGACAGGTTAGGGTTATTAGCCTCAGGAACCCAAGGCGGCGCTAAATTATCTAAGAATTCGCTGGCTAAAGAATCAGGTATAGGGGAAGGGTTCTTGTAAATGGATCGAAATCTACGGATATTACGCCAGACAATCGTTGGGTGAGTGTTCGGTGAAATTGATGAACAGAAGTTACGCCAAGATTCAAATTTTTTCTTTTTAAAAAGTTTATTAGTTTCGTTAAATAAGTTAGTAACAGTTTCAAAATTAATATCAGACATATCAAGGTTATAATTGTATTCCGCCTCTTTACGTTTATTAACTAATTCTGTACACTCAGAGTCCCACCATGGAGGCGAGGGAATTGTACTATTATTGTTATTTTTTACAGGAAAAACTACATCTGCAGTTTCAATTAACAAAAGAGCTAAAGCTTCAGCACAGCTGTTTTCATTGCCATCAGAAATTACAGGCAAGGAGCAAAGCTTACTGTCAACAATGCTTCTAAATTTGTCCCAGTCATTATTATTTTTAGTAGGTAATTTATGTTTTAAGTTAGATCTCCTTGACGATGATGTCTTTGATTTGGAAAGAGGGTAAGAAATAATTATTGGGAAATGGTCACTACCATGAGTGGAGTTAAGAGTATGCCAAGTTAATGAAGAGGCTAAGTTTGGAGAACAGATAGAAAGGTCAATTGCACTTTGGTTTTGGTTGGGATCTGAACGGCGAGTAGCAGCTCCTGAGTTCAAAATGCATAAGTTATGTAAGTCTATTATATCTAGTAATTCCTCACCATGACAATTAGAAACAGAACAACCCCATGATTGGTGATGGCAATTAAAGTCCCCCAATATTATGAAAGGCTTTGGAAGAAAAGAAAAGAGATTATTCATCTCTTGAAGAATAGATGAAGAAGGGTGAGGAATATAAATAGAAACAAAACAAGTTTGGTGCACCTTAATAGCTACAATAGAAATTTCCTTACTATGAGGAGGTAATGAAACAATAGAGAAAGGAAAAGAGTTCTTGATAAGTATAGCTACTCCACCATACCCATCAGATCTATCCTCCCTAATGGTTAAAATATAACCATTAATTTTAAAAATATGATTTGATTTGAGCCAAGTCTCTGCTAAAGCAAAGACAAATGGCTCATATTTGTTTAAAAGGTATATAACATCACTCTTTTTGTTTACTAGACTGCGGCAGTTCCACTGGATTATTTTGGATGTGTTGTCCATTATGAATGGATTGAGGTACATTGAAAGTTGAAGCAGCGTTGGACGGTGAGATGTTGAACTGGGAAAGAAGATTGTGTAATGCAGAGAGAAAATCATTTATAGAAAAGTTTACATCATTTTTATCATTATTTTGATTATTATACAAAGCACAGCCATTAGATGGCTGGGGAATTTTAAAATCATTAATAATAGCATTATGGGCCTCTTTATTGTAACCTTGTATAGATTTGGGTGGGGAGCTTGGTTTCAGGAAGACAGTCTTTTTATAACTACTTGAAGCATGCATTCTATTAGGTGAAGAGATT
This sequence comes from Diarsia mendica, assembly GCA_949316265.1. Lineage (NCBI taxonomy): Eukaryota > Metazoa > Arthropoda > Insecta > Lepidoptera > Noctuidae > Diarsia > Diarsia mendica. The sequence goes on along the minus strand of OX438902.1, from coordinate 16,178,729 downwards.
GATGGAGTATCTGCAAAGGTTTTAGAAGGAGAAGATAAAAGTGTGTCAGCATATGATTTAGTTACTGGGGGATATACTTTTGCTGCTTCAGCATAAGAAACTGAGCTATGTGCCATGTATGATTTAATCTGTTTTTGTCGTAAGAATTCAGGACAAGATTTATTAATGGCATAGTGGAAGCCAGAGCACAGACAGCAAGATGCATTATCTATTTCCCTTTCACAGCTATCTCCAATATGGCCTTGACCACATTTATAACAGCGAGGTTTAGATCTGCACTGAATTTTAGTATGCCCAAAACGACAGCAATTGAAGCATTGTACAGTAGGGAAAATATATAATTCAACAGGTAATGCATTATAACAAATAAAGATTCTTTTAGGTAGAACCTGTCCATCAAAGGTAACAACTATAGATTGTGATGGCTTCCAAGTGGTTGTACCATCAACAACAGATTTAAAATTAAGGCGTCTGACTTTTAAAATTGGACCGCAACCAATTGGAACTGTAATATTATCTATGACATCCTCTGGAGACCATTCTGCTGGAACACCACGCACTAGGCCCATCCTAGTAACATTAAACGTTGGTATAAAAGCTTTGTAATTACATGTTTCAAGACTACTGTGTGAAATAAAAGAATTCGCATCCAGAAAATTGGAAAATGAGAGAGAAATTTTATTGCGCCCAATTTTTTTGACGCTACCGTTTATGATATTTTGAAAAGCGTTATTTTTAAGGAACTTCCCAAATGTGATTGGGTGCAATGTAGTACCATCATCAGGAGAAATAGTTTTTTTTTGTATGTGGACAATGTAGGGTGCACTGTCGGTTTTGTCGTATGTTTTACGACCGATTTGCGCGGGAACAGCTATGGATGGAGTATGAATATCAGCAATGGTTGGATTATCAGAGCAAATAGGTTCTGTTAAAGTTGATGTAGGACTCAAAGGACTTGTAGTAGGATCCGTGCAACCACAACCCGACGACTCGGAACCGTGGTTTTTTCGGGTGCGACGGCGTTTATTACCTACAGTGCTTACACACATGTACACGGCTTCTTTTCAGGCGACGAGCCGAGGACGACCCATCAGTATCCATGCCGGACTCATTGCTAACTATAGTAACGAAATTGCCTGCCGGGGGAACAAAGTCCCCCGGGTCTGGCGGGTCGTTCATTAAGCGGCTTAAACAAAAATTGTGTAAAAACTTACCACTACCGAAGAAAAATAACTACAAAATTATAAAAGAAAGAAGATAGAGCACTAAAACACTATTACTGATCCTATAATACAATATTTTAAATAATTTATCCTGAATTCAAAAAGGACGCGTCCGCCAAGTTGAACGTTTCCCGCGCTTTTCGTGTGATAGTTGTGGAATATTATTTATTATTTATTTAAAAGTAATATTTGAATGTCATTTTTGTTGTCAGCCAGTAAGAAATTGCTGTTGTACGTAGTACTAATTACTTTCATGTTTTGCATGGAAGAAGTAAAGACAAAAAGAAAATAAAGTAAAATATTTTGCTCGAGATTACTAATTAGGTACCTAAGTTTTAAAAATTAATGTCTATTGCTTATGTAAGACGATTTTGATGAAATAAACCCTAATTATTACTCAGAACATTGCAGGGCACGACACAAAAGGCCACAATGTTCACATATTCACAAAACAATACGTGAAATGAATCTATACAAAGGTAGGAAAATATTATATTCCCCGAAGGGTTAGACAGAGGTGTACCCATTATTACACTTCACCAAATACCTAAAGAATATTACAGATTGTCTCAAAAAACCATCATTGTAAAAACAAAATCCAAATTCAAGAAAAGACAGGTTTCTATATTGTAAGTACATAGTATTCACACAATATGAGCTATGCAATTATATCAAAGAATATATAATATTAAGGAGATTGAGTTTAGATAATGCAAATATAGTTATAAAATCTTTAGTAGCTCCAACAATACGGGACTTATAGAAACTAGTACCAGTATCAATCGTCATAAATCATCATAAAACACTACCCTTGAGAAGCGTCTTTCACGAAAGTCACTTTAAACTCTGTGTATAAACAATGTAATGTCAAATAAGCTTAGACAATCGCAATTTTAAAAATATCGATACAGAAACTTCTGTCAAAATGAGTTAAAGTGACCATCAACGACAATGGTCTCCGATGACGTCATACGCGTTGTACTACTGGTCATAGCCGATACCAAATTAACCTTTTGACAGCTAATGAAAGCACACAGAGCGAAAGTGATAATCAAAACAACTGTCAACAGAGATAGCCAATAGCCCTGCTGGGCCTGCAGTCTCTACACTAACAACGACGCTACGAATGTCGTTAGGTCGAAAAATCGAAAACTTTCTTTAATAGGTTTTCAATCTTATGCTGTTGAAATAAGGTTGAAAATCTATTAAAGAAATTTGATATCGATACGACGTAGAGACATTCGTAGCGCTGTTATTAGTGTAGAGACTGCAGGCCCTGCTACACTAAATATATCGTTAAAAATCTGTCGCAAAGTCGTATCGATGTCAAATTTCTTTAATAGATTTTCAACCTTATGCTGTTGAAATAAAGCTGAAAATATATTAAATAAATTCTTTTTAACGATATTTAGTGTAGAGACTGCCGGCCCTGAGCCTGAATAAAACAGTTTCATACTTTTTTTTTACTTCTGCCCCGAACGACCACTGTCTGCACCTTAGGGCCCTTAGTTGGTTCTAGCCGATCTCAGGTCTCCGGCCGCTAGGTACCTCCTCTGATATTCAAGTTTTATTTTGGCTAAACGTCCCAAAAAGCTTTGAACGAACTAGTTTTTTCCCAGGCTAAGGCAGTTTATCTAAAAATTACCCGCGGCTTCGTCTACGTAGAAATGACAATTTTTCATACAAACTTTCATCCTCTATTTAACTCCCTTGGGGGTTGAATTCGAAAAATCCTTACTTATTCCTTGTCTACAGTATAAAGGGAACTCTCTCTCTTCAGGTGCCTCTCCAACTAGTGAAGGTTGGCAGTCAGCTCCGCATGTCCTATTCGGTCTTTGGCCAGTCTAAAAAGTTCCGCGGCGCTCTTAACTCCCGTCCATTCCCGGATATTGCGCAGCCAGGATTTCTTCCCACTGCTCTTTTGCCTGCCACTTTGCCCCATCATTATGAGTTGCAAGAGTTCGTATCTGTGGTGTCTTACGTGACCCAGATAGGCAACTTTCCTCTTTTTGATGGTCTGCCTTAATTGGCGTGTCCTCCCAGCACGACGTAGCACTTCAACGTTGGTCACTCGATGTGTCTATCAGCTAATGGCCAACATACGACGTATAGGCCCACATTTCGAATGCTTCGATACGTTTCCGGAGATCCTCTTTTATTGTCCAAGCTTCACATCCGTAAAGAAGTATAGGCCTTATGTAACATTGAAGTAGACGAGTGCGCAAGGATATTTTAAGACTGCGACTGCAAAGAACCTTTTTCATCTCATTTGAAGGCACTACGGGCGATTTCAATACGGGTTCTTATTTCACAATCACTGTCCCAGTCTTCATTCACCCAAGTGCCCAGATACTTATATTTACGCACCCGCTCCAGCCTCTTGCCTGCCACAGAAATCACGGGATGTATAGTCTCTTTCTTAGAGATCACCATGACGTTCGTCTTGGAGACATTCATTCGGAGACCCGCCCTTAGACTGCACTCATTGACCCGATTAACAAAAAGTTACAGTTCAGCTTCTGTAGTCGCGGTCAGAACTGTGTCGTTGTCGTATTATCAACAATCTGAGATTGTTGATAATACGCCCGTTAATCTTGACTCCACAGTCCATCTCATTCAGTGCTTCAGCAAATTACGAGTACAAGTTAAAAAGTGTTGTGTTGTGAGAGTCTAAAGCCCTGTCGGACTCCTCTTTTTATATCTATCTCATCAGTTTCTTCTCGTATAAAGGGAAAATTTCAAAATTCAACATTCTAGTTCCAAAGGGTTTGGATTGGGCGTTGATGAGCCAGTGAGTCAGGTCAGGACTTCTCTTTGTATAGATTGGGTTTGGTCAAAACAAGTAAAACAACGACATGTTTATGAAATATTTTTACCACAAAAATGTATATATATATTTTATTTGTGATACCTTTGTATTTTTTTTTTCATTCCATCGTAAGTTGAGTTGTTAAGAATGTAAAATTGATTCATGTTACGATAATTGATATTTTAATTTTATAAAACAATGGCTGTATTATATAATTATTTTTGCAACCTGAATTTGAAGTAAGAATTGGTGTAGACGAGACTACCATTTTTTTGTGCCAGAGGGCAAATAAACAATGCAAGTGCAAAGCTTTTGTAGACATTTTTGAAGAGTTGGTAAGGCACTCTTAGGACTCAGCACACATGGCTTGTTAGCATAGGCACACAAACAAGAGCTATAACCATATGTGGGGTCTGCACTAGCGGGTATCCATCAGTCACATATCAGAATACGCCCCTGCTTTCTTGGCCCCATCGAAACTACGCAGAATGGATGTGAACCAACGAGTGGCGTTTCGCTAGCTAACTTTGATCGCGGAGCGGGAGGAGTCATTAATTTAATCCCATACCTAGAAAAAAGGTATCAGTAAGTGGGTACCCATTTACTGATACCTTCCCTTCCTGCTGCCTCCTGCTACATAATATGAAAATGTGACCTAGGAAAACTAATATCAATATGCCAAAAAGCTTTTAAAATTTTATCAAGTCCTCGCTCGTCTACACCAGCTCTGTTTAACTGGTAGCTATCGAATTTTATTGTTCAATAAAATTATTTTGCCAATCATTTATTGGATTTTCATTGAAACTCACAAAGTTACTATCAATGTTTTTATTTAATAACTTAAATATTTTCCTTTAAAACTAAATTAAATTGTTAGTGAAGTGCACTTAAATAATAACTACCATCTTTAGCTTATGAAGTTCCCACTGCTGGGAAACGGGCTACGTCTGTGAGGTAAAAAATAACTGATGAAGAAAGAAAAGGACAATCTATTTGTCTAAATCGGCGGGTAGAGGCAGAGTATAGGGTACTATAGTACCACTCTCCGAATCAAAATCTCTGTAGTCCAATAAATTGTTCTGCTCAACGTGATCACACCAGTAATTCACGTACTTAGGGCTTAGAGTGCCTTTCCAATGCTGAAACATACAATATTTTAATGAATAAAAAATGTAAATTAGGTGATCTGACTTAAGTCTCGTTCGGGAAAACGTACGTACGTACGTTTCCCGTTACCTTTCGTTTCCCGTTCATTGATTCTGAAGTTCTGCCGTAGTTTATGCTGGGCCGGCAGTCTACAGAGATAACGACAAAATCGCTAACTTTCGATTGCTAATTACCAACGAATAAATTCGGTTGCAATAATGATTCTTGCGAGAAACGCATCTTGGATGTAGAGACTTGCTTTACTTGCAAGCATCATTATTGCAACCGAATTTATTCGTTAGTTATTAAGGATTGAAAGTTAGCGATTTTGTCGTTATCTCTGTCGAGACTTCCGGCCCTGGCAGAACTTGAATCAATTTATTTTTTCACCAAAATATAAATTAAGTCTCTTTTTAAAAATTGATACCTAGGTATATACTTAATCGCCATTTTTATTTTTGAAAAATTGGCGAATAATTTTGAGGTGAGTAAGGTAATGACGGTGTTTTTGTACCTACTTTATCTGAAATATTATGAAGTCAGATTGTGCGACCCATTCCGACCTTTGCAACAAGTCCAAATTGAATAAATTGCTCCAACCTAATTTGCCCAAAATGACCACGACACGAAGAATCAAGCTGGTAATTTGTCCCGGTTTAATATATGAATCACGTGTGTGTCAGTGAAAATTACGAAGGCACCTATCTAATCTACTAGGTAGGATACCTATCTATACCTACCTTCAAAGAACATTGCTCTCGGTTCTCAAGGTTCCCGAGACAATAGGCAAGTTACGTTATAAGAAAGTTAATTGTTGTTTGTCATTGTGTCAAATCTACTAGAATTCTTAAACGGCAATTAAAACTAGAAACTTGAACATCAAGTTAAAGGTGCATTGTGGTCATTGTTGTAATAATGAAATAATTACTATTCAATAGGTAATAACGTTTTATTAAAAAGCCATCGGTATACATCAAAATCACATCACACAGTAAGTTGTTAAAAACCAGCGTCATCCATAGAGTATCACACCAAAGACAATACGAACTACGTTCCATTTTACTACAGTCATCAAATTGTTTATCTGTACGGCAGGTTCGAAAGGAGGAAGGAGGTGATTGAACAAAGACTATAATTATTATAGTGATTGAACGAGTAATATTTTACACGTAAAACATTCAATATTTGTTTTTACCAAATAATAAATTGAATTGACCATTGAAACCTATAACTTTCTGATCTTTTCAACAGAAATCAAGCACATAACCGTCTTTTTGGGCTTCGCCGCAGTCGGGTAAGAATACACGTGATTTGGGAGGAGGAAAACCTCACGAAGTATCACCAAGTGGCACCAAGGTCTAATTGTGTGACCGTGCGTCGGACTTTCAAGTCATACATGTGGCGACTAGCGACATCTATCGCAACACCTGCGTACTAACAACGATCGACAGAAATCCTACTTCGCGCTATCAACATTATCCGTGACATAAGCGTTTACAGGAGTTCCCGACATACATAAATGTAAATGTCGGGCAGTTAGCCCGCCGGACACAACACCCGTCCGGTCGGAGGATCTCCTCCCTTTTCAATGGGGGATGAGGAGCTTTACACCCTGTTCCTCATACCCCCCAAAGATAGGTCTCGAGTTCGAACCTAAGCTAAGACCACCTCGGATTTTTCTACCTATTGTATAAATATCACTTGCTTCGGTAAAGGAAAACATCGTGAGTAAACCAGGAAGCCTGAGAAATAATTATCGATGCCATGTCAGAACCCTATCATCATCATATCAGCCCGGAATCACCCACTGCTGGGTATATAGGCCTCCCCTTTTTTCCGCCACGCGTCCCGATCCTGTGCGTCTCTCATCCAGAACCCTATGGGCTTCATAAAAACTCAATCACCGAGTTAGGCACTACAAGAGAAAGGAAGAATAGGGAAAATGAAGAAAACCATTGGCTACTCACATTACGAGTATGCTCAACCCAAAACATGAGGACCAGATGAGAGTATTCGTTGGCTAGGTCACCAGCCATGTTCAGGTACGTATATGCAACGTGCTTATTTCCGCTTATATAGTTGTAATATGCGAACATCAGGCAATATCTGGAAATAACAGAGTAGAATATTAACGAAGCCTTGGTTAAAATTCGTTTGAGTTGCGCTTTTGTCAAAATACAATCCCGGAGGGTTAGGCAGACGTGTAAGTAGGTACCAAATAGTACCTACACCCACATTTCGCCAGTAAATATTTAAGTCCCATATAATAAGGGCTTCGTGATAGGAATATCTTATCTCAATTAAGTAACTGCCTGAAGCTAATTACGACTGCTGAAAGAATAGTGAATTGAAATTTAGTTTAGAAAAATATTTTGTAATAAGTAATATTGTTTAGTCGGCATTTTATGTCGATAGGTACTTATATTACTACGTAGGTAACTAGGTGCCTACCCATCACATCTATATAAGTAGTTTTGGTAGCTAATTTTACTATATTTACAATTAATTATGCCTACCTTGATTTATCAATCGGAGTTCTATCACTTGCTTTTTTCATATCTTTGAACAGTGATTTGAGGTGTTTCTCCAAAACCGCGACTTTTTTAAAATTCTTGTTGTCCATCTGTCAAAAAACATAAGCAATATAGGGTGTCTAGTGCCATCTCTTTTCAACACTGGAATGAGATATGGCAAGGAGGCGTGGTACATGCGAACTCATGTGGCCGCGACGCGGCCTGATGCCACTTTCAATAATGAGTCGAATGTCAACTTGCGACGTCTTCACTGCTCGTGATTTTTTACAAAATGCCGCGTTGTTCAGTGAATGTTTGTGAAAATAATAGCTGTATTGTGAATTACACAAAAGATTGTATCTCATTTCACACGTAAGTACTATAGCATTAATGTTTTTCATATTAAATTCATTAAAACATTACTTCGTGGTACGAGAAACATGATGAAAAACCAAATCAATTGTTTTCAATAGAAACAAAAACCATTGCTTGCTTAGTACAAATCGACCAGTGAATCGGCTGATCTAATAGCGCAATGGATGGGTGTTTTACTGATACTCTCACTCACACAATATTTTCGAAAAGCGGCCGCTGTCAGTTTTTGACAGCTAGAGATGTGATGTTTGTGTTTGTCGATATTTTATACGATGATCCTGCTTAGTACGACTATGCATGATACAATTAATTATTGTAGACACAATTTGTTATTATAGTGTAAGGAACTGCGTATTTTATGGCATTACTGAGAGTTGTCGTAAATGTAGATAAGAAAAAAAAAAAATTCTTTACTACTACTTACTTAAAATAATTATGTATTGACTAATCCTGTTTCTCTTTTTCGGTTTTCCGATACTCGACCTTACGTCGGTTTTGGAATAGATATCCCGTCCCGCATCCCGCAGGAAAAAAGATATCATAATAATATATAATCCTTATCCTTTTGATTATATATATAATAATTATATAATCCTTACTAATATTATATATGACGACGGTAGATCAACTATTTCGGGTACATCGTTGTCAGAGTCCAAGTTCAGCATGGCGGAGGTACGAAATAATAGTCTCATCACTGATTACAACCGCCTATTTATTTACTTCCGATAACAAATTAACAAAATCTCAAACGATCAAGCCGATGGAAACGGATTAAAGTACGGAAACGCGGTCAGTTCGATACAGGCGGGCAGAACGACCGTTCGCACTCGTGTCCCACCAAAAAGTAACGTCCCTCAAGTCAAATGCGTCTAACGTCAACGTCAACCGACCACTCACAACTGACATTTGACATATGACAACTGACAGCCGTCATCTGTCAACCGAAAACTGTCAAACCAGACCTGCCACGCTCTGCATCGACCTCACCCAAGCTCACTGCTTGACGTTTCCGACTTTAACGATGATGGATCCGAAAAACGATGATAGATGGCGTTATTCTAAATTGTCAACTCTAAATATTGTGCCTCGGTGTTGAATCTGCGACACGGCCATCTTGACATTTCACACGTCCTCGTGTGAGGTATCTGCAACAAGAATTCACGGAAAGTAAATCGTCCCTTACTCGGCCTCCCTGACCAAGACGTCGGAGTATTAACACACACACACACACAATTCAAAACAAAATTTTGTTCTGATCCATAATCTCATCAAATCTCATAAAGAAAATCTCAACATTGAAATCAACATTCTTCAAGAATCATCAACTTTCGACCAAATCTAGTATCCGATCAAATCCAGTATCCGATCAAATCCAGTATGCAATGCTCTGCTCGGTACCATACAACACACCCAGCTTCCAACAGGCAACCATGGGACCTCCATTCGGTACCCAACCTCAACACATCTCATTGCCTCCATCCGGCAACCATGGGACCTCTATCCGGTACCCAACATCAACTCAACTCAACACATTGCCTTTATTTAGCACCTTTAGCTACATTGCCATGCTGGACGTTGGTCACACACAGCCCTCAAGTAAACACTTACACGCGTGCAGCAATGAACAGCATTGCAATGTATGCAATCTGAGTCACTTGCATACTACATTTGCATCTTTTACCTCTCACTTAAGGTCTGACCCCTTCATCATCACCCGATCTCGTTTTGGTAGTGTCTATCGTGTCAAAGTCTCATTTGATGACATTATGAACCGAAACTAATCGCAAAAAATTGTCGGGTAAAACGTGAAATAGAATTTCTAAAACAATTCCATCGGTCTCAACAAAAGTCAAAATTTGTACAGTTGACCTTACAGAAGTCTGCCCAATACCTGCCGTTCGGCCATTCCTGGCCCAAGTGGGTAGGGAATAAAAGGTATTCTGATCAAAATCATTACCGGTTCTAATGAAATCAAAACAAACTCTTTCTCTCAAAGCTGACATGTCGAACAACACCCATACTCATTCAAATAATAGGAAACTCATTAAAATATTGCAGTGCTCATACTCTGACCTCTATCCGGTCTTCATCATCACACTTATAGCCTCCATCCGGCCATAAGCATCAAAACAATCGACCTCCATCCGGTCTTCAACATCACACTTATAGCCTCCATCCGGCCATAAGCATCAAAACAATCGACCTCCATCCAGTCATCAACACGTAACCTCCATCCGGTTACATACACAACAGGCAACCTCTATCCGGTCACCTTCACATGTAACCTCCATCCGGTTACATACACAACAGGCAACCTCTATCCGGTCACCTCCACATGTAACCTCCATCCGGTTACATGCACAACACCATCAAGATAATCATTTCGAGCCTTTATCAAAATAATTTTTAAAGTAGGGTTGTTCAACATGTTACTTTATTTTTCCTGTAACGTTACAGGTTATAAGAAAACTCTTACTATGCTAGGTACTTTAAATGTTAAGTTGACCACTTAGTATTCAACTAGTCTTGTTGTAATATGGGATCTAGAAATCACTAGTAAACACAGATGATTAAGCTGTCAATAGATTAATTAATTGGGCATGCCTAATTTTTTTTTTCAAGTGCTGTCTTAAAACCATTTCGAGGGTTAGCTTAGGTGAATTCATGCCTGTCACCAGATTTGAAAAATACACACTATTTCAAAAGATATAGGTGTTTTAACGAATGACTTTCATTTGACCTTTCCGACCCTCGAACAAAACTTAATTTACAGAACATTCCTTTGTCATTTTATTTCTTGAAAAAAAAATAAAAACATTCGGTTGCGAGACTGTCACGTCACTGTCAATGTCAACATTTTTTAGGTTATGTTTAGCCAGCTTTGTGGAAGTTTGTTTTTGTGAATTGTTATGATGGCTTCTCTAAATTTTATTAAGGCGGATTCCCGTAACATACCTACGGTCAATAATGCTATGATTGTTGAGTATATGATGTTGTCCACTCAACACAATATAGCGGAAATACGAGGAGCAAAGGCTCTAATGTAAGTATTCTATAACATTGTTTTGATTTATTTATGATTGGTTCCTTTATCTCTTGTCATCAATGAACTTATTATATTTATAAGTAATGTGTTTGGTTAAGCCAGAGCAAAATAAATAGCTTAAGTGCTGCAATGATTCTGTTTATGCATTGTAATATATTTTTAAGTACCTATGTATAACTAATTAAATATTGTATGTAATTTTAGGTCATCCAGAGATGCATATTTAGATTCTGCAGTAGGGTATGTTGAGATATGTAGAAGCACTGATCACTGTTCAGTCAGAGCAAAAGTAGTTCCTGAGCATAGAGTGACAAGCAAATCATATTCAGTCATAGCAAAAATTAAAGAAGCTGACAATACTATCTTAGACACTAACTGTGCAGACTGTGCAGCTTCAGCAGGTATCTACTATATATTTACCTGTATGGCTGTGGTCCTAAAGAGTTTTACTTAGAGATTTTATAATGTGGTAATCAATTTTACAGGTGGCTGCAAACACTCTTTACTCTTACTCTTCTGGTTAGAGAAGCGAAGCAGTGAACCTTCAGCAACATCATCACAGTGTTTTTGGGTAAAACCATCTCTTTCATTGGTTCGCACTGAACATGTACTAACAGAAAAAATCTATAAAAATGTGAAGAAGATTAAATTAATACCAAAGGATCCTTCAGTTATACACGAATTCTACTCTGAGTGCTTTCAAAGAAATACCACAGATTCACTTGTGTGTGATTTAAATTTCAGAAAAGAATCTTATAATATATTTGATATGGCAGTTGATTTTTTTGAAACCAATAGTAGCAGCAGTGATTTTAGTACATTTAAGGAATGTCTTGATAGCAAGATTACGAGGCATGTCATAGACATTATAAAGAATGAGACTGTTGAACAAGCTAATAGTAAATTCTGGCACTACATACGTCAGGGGAGGCTTACCGCTTCAAAAATACATGAAGCAGCCCACTGCAATACAGATGGATCGCTAGTACAACAAATTTTGGGTGGATACAAAGTACCACAAACCCTAGCCATCCAGAGAGGAAAGAGACTGGAACAACAAGTACTGAGTGAAGTTGAAAAAAAGCTTAATGTAAAAACCGTAAAGTCTGGTTTTATTTTAATAAACAGCATTATCGGTGCTTCTCCAGATGGAATTTCTAATGATTATGTCATTGAAATTAAATGCCCGATTTCTCAGAAATCATTAGTTAATTATATAAAAAATAATGAGATAAGTGACAAATGCAAAGCTCAAATCAACTTGCAGATGAAGGCAACAGGTAAAGTATATTTTACAAAAACAGAAAATGTATTACTCAGAGTTATATTTATGTATCAAAGTACTTATGTTTATTGTAAAAGGTACCTATTTAATAAGTTATTGTTTTTCCTAGGACTGAAGAAAGGTTTGTTTTGTGTTGCGGACCCAACATTTGAAGAAACAAAAAAAGTTCACATTTATACTGTTGAACTTGATGAAGCATATATCAACTCAATAATAGAAAAAGCAGAATTGTTTTGGACAAGATTTATTTATCCAAAAGTTGTGAAAAGCGCTATTGTGAACTAGCTTTCCACCCGTAACTTCATCCACTTTGATCTCACCAATTCCTTGATGGAGCACATTCTTCCTACCTAACCACTTTTGCGACAAGCAGTTCTTCAAGAGAGACTTATACTGACATCTTGACTTATCTTCTCCCTATTTTGATTCTGATCTTTGTATTATCCTTCTACTAACAAAAAATACAATGCTGTCGATGGCTTAGACAGCCCTTGTTGGTTTTATTTCTCATTAACATACCCGGTAGATACCTACCATGCTTTTTTTATTTTCTTTTTATCATACTCACACGCATCTCTGTTTACACCTAAAAAGTATACCTGCCTGTGATAAGTACCTACTACAAATCAAGGAATTTCTGTTAGACAGCACTGTCTGGATTAGACTGGCCTTGATATCACCTAAATTATTTTACTTAGGTTCCTAGCTTTTTTTTAAGCTTGTGGCTGGTGGCAGAAAATTAAATTAAGAAGTGAGTGGGAATTAATAGGTAGGTATGTCTGGCCTTTTCCCAACTATTTTGGATTCATCTTGTAAGGGTAAGGATGTGACACTTCATTGGTCTGAGAAGTTGGCTGATCTTCAAGCAGTTTTGATTGATGCAGATGCTTCAAGATATTTTTATTTTATTTAAATGGAACAGCCAACAGCTACAGTATACAGAAAAAGAAAATGAATGAAATGAAAGTCATTTATTCAAATTAGGCTGAAAATCAACACATAAGAACGTCAAAAATTTACATAAGACAGTCCCACAAACACGCCCCCCCCCCCCCCCCGTGTCGCCGACTTCATAGTGTTATAGCTGATGAGAAGAAGAGTTTAGTTAGAAGAACTTGAGTCTATATAAAAGTATGCAAAAAAGGTAAAACAGCAGGTCGACGATAAACAGCTTCAGGTAGCTTATGTGATGGGGACGTGGAGCTTATAAGTTGATCTTTTGGAAAACTTGCTTCATATGTTGACATCACGTTCCCCTGCCTGGTGTCGCAGATGACACGTACTTACTCTCTGTAACAAACAGTAGCTAACTGACAGGAATAACATAAAACTATACTATAATAAAACTAGCTCTTCCCAGCGGTTTTACCCGCCCTTGCTCGGCTCCTAAGGGTTATAACGTGATGATATATAGCCTTCCTCAATAAATAGGCTATCTAACTCTGAAAGAAAATCGGACCAGTAGTTCCTGAGATTAGCGCGTTCAAGGAAACAAACTCTTCAGCTTTATAATATTAGTATAGATTGAAACAGGACGAAATCAGAAAAATCCGTACAAATAGTGTGGCTGTTGTACCTAGTTTTTACTAATGATGTCTTTTTGTAAATTTATTAATCCACATGCGATTGTGACAATATGATCTAAGTGCACCACATGTTTGTGGTGGACTTCAGAGTGAGGTTTTAAGAACCTAAATTCTCTAAGACGTCTAATTACTCTTTCAACATGAATACGCAAACTCGCTATTGTTTTGCTTTCCAGCACTTCTTGTTGGGATGGTTTATTATTTGTATAAACACTTGGAGGGCGTAAAAGTACAATATTTTTTGAAACTAACATAGACTCTATTTCTTTAAAACCTCTATCTGCCATTATCACAGCATTAAGGGGAAGAATGTCAATCAAATTGCTTTTAACAACTAAAGCTTTGTCTGATATCCTTCCACCATATCCTTTTGATATAAAGCACACAAAACCACTAGGTGTACAACCAATCAAATACTTGACAGTGTTGCACTGTTTGTACTGAGACCAAGTTTGTGCTTGTTTCAGAGGATTTTGAGGCTTTTCAATTTGAATTTCAAAGCAGTCTAGTATAACTTGAACATTTGAATATCGAACTTTAAATACTAATGGTAATGTTTTTTTTATTTGTATGGGGGATGGTAAAAATATAAAATTTTGAAAGAAATTTGTAAGTGCTCTAACTCCCTGTATAAACAAATTGGTTATATTAGACCGAGAGAGAACAAATGTATCGGATATTCTATCAAAAGTGTCATTCGTTTTTATTTTAAATAATGTTATGATTAAGCATAAAACACTTAATTTGTTATTTTTTTCAACAATATGATCCAACAGCCACAATAGTAGTTTATGCGACTGTGCATAATGAAGGGCATTACAACACAAGTGTGGGTTTAAGAAACGAGCCGAAGGCGAGTTTCTTAATAGCATCACACGAGTGTTGTAATGCCTAATTATGTATAGTTGCATACACTAATTTATCTACCCGAATATCATAAGGGCTCTATGATGGGTTCAGGAACCATAGGGAAATGACCAGCATTGTTACCAGTGTAATGCAATACAAAATAAACAGGTTATTAGTTGCATTCGTCGCTGCATTTACGATATCTGGCGGAGTGTTCATGTTAATTTCTGAGTCACTATCACTCATTTTCGACAGAAATAAAGAATTAACAGAAAATTTGTCTACTCAATGAAAGGGAATAAAAAGCTAACGAACAAATGACAGCTCGAAATGGCGGCGTTTCGGATACCTGTCATTTTTTTTAAATCATAGGCAAACGAACAAAGTCACTATTCTTGTGTCACTCGAGATCAAAATGTCGTGCGATTTATAATTAAAATCATACTGAATTGGGGTTTCGTATCGATAGGTATCTGTTTTAATGTAGATACGTGCGCGCGGAACTAGTTGGCCGCGCCTTAGGCATGTTTTTGTTTTTTATTTGTATTCTTTTCAATAAATTGAACAAATTATTGTTCACGATATCTCGAGATTGGTCATCACTGTCTAATTATAGTCTCCTGTGCATTGCGAGCTGTAGGCAACCCGCCCCCTCACCCCTGTCGCCACCTCAGGCGCGGCCAACTAGTTCCGCGCGCGCTATAGAATAGCACACTCACTTGAATTTGACACCTGTTCCAAATTTAAAACTCATAACCTACTGTTTTCAGTAGGTTATGAGCTCATTACAGTTCTGTTAATTTCTGCTGGTTGGTAATGCTGGTCATTGCCTATGGTTTTTGAACGCATTAGAGAGGGTTTATGATATTTGGGTAGATAAATATTGTTGTGGTATACCCAAGTACATTTTTGGTTTTTTATAAATTATTTGTAACATTTCCTCCCTGATTCTATAATTCTTTCCTCCTTTTTCTTCTGTTGTAGTCTCTGTTTCTGAAGTATAGCCAAACATTGAAGGACTTGTTAAACTATCATTTAACCTTGTGTTTTCAACCAGTATTGATGAGGTGCCAGCCGCTGTTAAAATTTTGGGATTTTTAAAGTGGGTGTTAGTAACTTTGTCTTCCATTTTTACTATTGTTTGTGTTGATGTGTTCATCTGTGAAGGGAAAAAACAAGAAATATCTGTAGAAAACTTTTACAACAGTGATTTAACATCAAGAAAATCTTTATGTTAATAAAGACACATATTTGCTTACTTTTACAGGCAATGTTGATGCTGATGAAGTACTAGGTAATGAGTATTCTTCAAGTTTCCTCCTTTTGGGTTGGTTAGAAGTCGATTCTAGCAACAACTTGCACAGTTCTGATTCCTGTTTATCATCCACATTCAAAATATTTCGTAGTTTAGCAGTTGGTGCTAGTCTTGGTGTTAAATTCTTCAATTTACATCCTTTATAATTTTTTATGTCTTCTGGCTACAAAATAAAATAATAATATTGTCACTAGAGAAGCAAAAAAACTAAAGTGCATTTTACAGGAGACCAATTTTAACTTTCTTCTTATACTCACACTATGCTGATGGTTGAAAAAACATTATTATGTGGTATAGAAATAAAATAATAATTGAGTAAGTACCTAGTTAAAAAAATCAGAGAAAGTAAATCGGTCAGTGGGTCGTCTTAGGGGCGAATTAAGTAAATCTAAATAAATGCATAACTTACATAAAGATGGTCTTCGCAACAATAAATTAGGTACCCTTTGTAATATTGCGCGTACACTTGCTGACACCATTCCTCCTGTAAACGTTGCGTGATGGGTACAAATAGCTTGTCCGGGCTATTGGCTTTAGTGTTAGGACAAGAGGGTACAAAGCACTTCATTATTTTTTTTATGTTGAGGTAAATATGATACTGCGTGAATGGTTTAATTGATGGTAATTTACTAAAATTAGACGAATACAAAATAGCCAAAATACAATGACGAAAGATAATCTGCTGGATCTGGTTTTCTCTTTTCTCGTCAATGTCAGTTACTCAACTGTCAAGGATATGTCACTGGATTTAGATTGACATTGTGTTCTTTTTTAATTTGTCTGTGGCCCTACACCGCACTACATACAGCCTCATAGTGATTTTGAGACCACCTCGAATTTAAAAAATCCTAAAAAAATGTACAACCCCTAAAAAAATGAAATAAGCAAATTAGTTTCTTAAAATGGTCTATATTATGTAAAAAAAATATAAAAAAAAAATAAAAAAAATTCAAGTCATGGCCAATTGGGAACGAAATTCTAACGGAACATCTGTATCAACTGTATTGAAATCAATTTGAATATTAGAAGCATTCTTGAGCTTATTTGAAACATCACATAACCTAACAACCTTTTCACGACACAAAATCAACACTATCAAACGTCTAACTAACGTTAAATCCTTGTTGTAAAATCTCGACGCCAATTAAAATATCATTTTTTTTTAAAACAACTACCCGGTACAACATGAAATAAAATCTCTAATAGTAAATCGATAATCATAACCTCAGTAAATAATTGTGAAGTACAAACTATCATGACCTATCCCGGGTCAATCTACAATGTTATTTACACGCTTGCCACTGAACTGTAACGAAACATTTTTGATCAGAGAGCATTCGGCACCAGAATCATAGTAAAATGGATACGACTCACCAGATATTCATCAGCACACCGCTGGGATTGCTCACATAGCAAACTTCAACACGTCGCTCGCTATTTGCCTCTGCTGCAGGCTGCAGGCACTTCTTGGTCAGCCTGTCGCGCTGCCGCGCTGCCAACCACGCGCCGCCAAGCCGCGTCCCGCCGCCGCGCCGCCGGCGCCGCTGCCGAAGTAAATTCTCAGCGCACCGTGACGTCATCGCACCATTCTTCGTATTTTCTTCAGCTCGAGTGAATCCCGGTTCTGATGTCGCATCAGGGTCTTCGCGATCGTCATCACCATACGGGGCGCTCCAGACTATAAACAGCTCCTTAAAATCGCTCCATTTCATGCCAGGACAAGATATGGACGACAGCTATGACGAAACCCATGAGTCTCGTGGAATTCGCTGCGTCCCATGTAGGCACGCCACAGCGCCGGTTTCACGGCGCTGCTGTTTTCACAGCACCCCGGCGGTCCATCCCCACCAGGTGAGACCAACGGTTACCCGGAGGAGGCCCAGCGGAGGACAACCAGCGACGGAGGTGCCGACTTACGACGCACCTACAGTGGATGTGTGGCTCCCGTTCGTCCCGTTTCTCCCATATCGGATCGATAACACACATGTCGGCTGTTGCTAACCAAGGACGCGGGACAATATTCCGTTTTTCAGGGTCAAAATGCGGTAGGCGAATATCCGTACTCGCAAAAAGTGATTTCATTGCTTGCACAATAGTCATAAAGTTTTGTTTAGTTGCTCGAACATAAAACACCACATTTCCGTTTCTATGTCACTTTCAGACGCACGCGCATTGTCTTTACACTTTTCCGGCCTAGCACTATCACTTACACTATGTAGGCGTTAGAGTTACATCCCACTTCTGATGACGACGGTAGATCAACTATTTCGGGTACATCGTTGTCAGAGTCCAAGTTCAGCATGGCGGAGGTACGAAATAATAGTCTCATCACTGATTACAACCGCCTATTTATTTACTTCCGATAACAAATTAACAAAATCTCAAACGATCAAGCCGATGGAAACGGATTAAAGTACGGAAACGCGGTCAGTTCGATACAGGCGGGCAGAACGACCGTTCGCACTCGTGTCCCACCAAAAAGTAACGTCCCTCAAGTCAAATGCGTCTAACGTCAACGTCAACCGACCACTCACAACTGACATTTGACATATGACAACTGACAGCCGTCATCTGTCAACCGAAAACTGTCAAACCAGACCTGCCACGCTCTGCATCGACCTCACCCAAGCTCACTGCTTGACGTTTCCGACTTTAACGATGATGGATCCGAAAAACGATGATAGATGGCGTTATTCTAAATTGTCAACTCTAAATATTGTGCCTCGGTGTTGAATCTGCGACATATATTATGCGAAAGTAACTCTGTCTGTCTGTCTGACTGTCGAGCTTTCACGCCAAAACTACTGAACCGATTTAAATGAAATTTGGTACACATATAATATATAATAATAATATATAGCCTGAGAAAGGATAAAGCCTACTTTTTAGTGAAAAAATGGTTGTAAGGGGTTGAAAGAGATACCGCGGCTTCAACACAAAGGGCTAACAAGGAACATGGGTGGTTTTTAGTCAGTAGAAGTCTTACACTGCCTAACGTTCTGCCCAGAGCGGGAGGAGTCATTTGATGATTTCCCAACCTCCAAAATAAAAAAGGGCTTGAAAGTGGGAGATTAAAAGATTACTTTTAGTCGTGATAATCGACATCGACGCGGAAAAAAACCGCGGGTATCCGCTAGTAAAATATAAATTTACAAACAACAAAAGTTAATATAGATACAAATAACAACGCTTGTATTATTACGCTTTCTTATTATTGTAAACAATACTGAAAATAGAATGTAGGTACTTTTTATTGCTTACTATTGACTGAATAAATAGGTAATATTCATTGATTACTCGAGTTATCTTTTATTAAATCAGTAGCTAATGGGAATATAGGTAACTAGGAACTTAAGCATTCGGGCATTAAATAACCGATAAAATGTAAAAAAGTATTGTATGAAAAATATAAGTGTATTTTATCGTTTTTTATTTATTTTATTTTCAGTACCCCATAAAAGCTTTAGTAGAAGAATAAATAGAAGAATCGATAACTTTTTGATTTAGTCAATCACTAGTGTCTACGTAAAACAAAATGTACTATGTAAATTGTACGGTGCATGGTAAATACACGCTGTGTGTGAAGGGATAAGGTTTATAATTGATTGTGTAGTATGTGATGTTTTAAGAAATGCGGGTGCGTGCGCGACAGCGTATATCTATTGTTTTTACTGCTCTGCGTGTGTGAACTGACGACACAGGTTCCTATACATTTTCGGCTAAAGGGCATATCTCCTGTTGTTTCTGTTATCTATGCTGGAATTAGACCTGCTGAAAACTGCCTCAACAAAGCTCTAGCTTACCTCTCTCACAAGCGTTATGAGAAGACCCTCGACCAATCGAATGACTATCATCATGCTTAACTCATGCGTGCTTAACTTCATCGACATCAGCTGTTTGATCTTCTCCTCCCATCCGGCAGTCATCTCCCATGCTCCCATTCGGATAGTTCTGAAAAAGTAAGAAAGTGTGTTTGTTTGTTCCAGCTAATATAATTTTGAAGGAACTTTTACTGGCAAATAGCTGATGTGTGGTTTAAGGAGTATTACATTTAAATTAGAAAAAAAGTTAGGGTTCGAATTAAAACCCTTGAAATTGTTAACAATATGAAAGTAATATTTTTATGATAATTTCACGCGGTCGAAGGTTGAGGCAACAGCTAAAATCTGGTAATTAGGTACTTACCTTTAGTCTTAAAATTGTTACGCAAAACTACAGTAACTTATTCTACTTCTATATCTAACATGCAAATAAAAAGTGAACAGAATAATTGTAGCTTACACCAGCCACATGCAAACGAAGAAATTCGAAGCAGCTTCCGGTATTTTGGTTCTAAGTAAGGCATCTCCCTTCTTCATGTAGAACGTCTCACACGCCTGGTATGACTCCACGCAATATCCAGTGTCAAGCATTATCACTATTGCATAGTAATAGTACCAGGTTTCGGCTGGAAAAAAATCATAATATTGTTATTTCGGATTGAAAACTTTTGTGGTAAATTCCAAAGGTGCAGTCCGAAAGTATTGACGATAAGTCTTAGCATTACCCTGCGAGCCCAGGTTAGCCGCTGTAGATATTATAATCAGACTAAATGGGGTAGGTCCCGTGAATCCATCCTAAACAAACTGCCAATGTGGAGCCCCTCTGCAGGATATGAGCCACCTCCTATCCTGTCCATCCTGCACAACCACTTGCACCTTTCAGGACTTACTAGAAGCAAATGATCGAGTTGTGCAGGTGCCTACATACCTACTGGTCTAATACGATTTGAGCTCATCGACACGTAAAGAAGAAGAAGAAGCAATGCGATACCCCATGTTAGACCTTATAACTGCAAGCGCGCGCGATGGCACACTTAACATCGTGTTCGGCGTGTCCTTTTGTTTGTTCACCAAAGGAACTGATGGACGCTACTGAAAGCGACCAACTAGTAGCTCAGTGCCTCGTTGGTCTAGTGGTCGTAAGCGCGACTGCAGAGCGTGAGGTCCTGGGTTCGATTCCCGGGTCGGGCAAAAAAGTGCTATTGTGGGTTTTTCATTAGTTTCCCCGTAGTAGCCCGGAGTTTGGAAGTTGGTGGTATAATACCCCCGTGCCTCGGAAAGCACGTTAAGCCGTTGGTCCTGCGCCTGATCTCTCTCCGGTCGTGTCGGATTGCCGTCCCATCGGACTATGAGAGAAAAGGGAACAGAGAGTGCACTTGTGCCTGCGCACACACTTGTGCGCTATAATATCTCCCGCGCAGATGGCTAATCTCCGCTGGGATTGGCCGCCGTGGCCGAAAAACGGTCAGGAGCACTATTAGTAGCTCAGTTATGGGCTGACACAATTTATATAGATTGCCATCCACACGCTAAGAAGCAGATTACCTAATAATCAGGTCGTGAACGTCAGATAGGGAATCGTTAAATATTGTCAAATATTGGGGATATTTGAATATCTTCGTTATTACCAAAGGTAGATCGCAATATTTCGAATTATTTCTGAGGGAGAGGGTTTTTGGGAAATCCATGCAAAACCACCCAGTTTTTGCATAGCTTTAGCTTCGATGCAAACCAATCTGGCTTCGAACTTGACCGCCTGTCCATTGAAGCGGAGCGAGGCTGAGGAGCGGAGAAATTGACAAATATTAACCAATAGGATTACAAATTGGGACCGAAGCGAAGATTTAATGCAGTCCTATTGGTTAATTTTTCTCCGTTTCTCAACTCCGCAGCCTCGCCCCGCTTCTGTGGACAGGCATGAGGCAGCCCTTATATGCTACTTACAGCACAAGTCGTAATTATCAGTTAAGAAGAAGAACTCCCTCATAATGGTGACCATGTCATGTATCTTCAGGTCATCGAGCAGTAGCTTCAGCATGCAGAGTACCAAGGTCTCCCGCGTGTTCATCTGTGTTCGAGTTGTTACCATGTGCATCACTGACAGACCAAACTCTAGACTTTCGATCTTTTGCCCGCGATCAACACTGTAATGTAAATTTTAGCTTTTTAAAAGGGTAGTATTTAAACGAGTGACTGTAAATGAAAATTTTAAGTTACAAAAATAATTAATTTAGGTCACAGAATTACTAAGTGAGCGACTGACCGTGAGCGACAAGAAATCAACAGAACGGCAATTTACAAACATTAATTTGAGCTACTTAAAATACAAAATGAGTAGCTTCATAATTTTTGAGCGACCCAATATTTGTATGAGTGACAACGTTACGTCCTGCATTTTTTTCAATATTTGGCAAATGATTTATTTATACTGAACGGCATTTTATCTTAAATGAAGTGTTTCGATTAGAAAAATCACTTTGAAAATTACTATAATGAGTAGAGTAATGACCACACTTTTTTTTTTGAAAATGTTCGTATGAAATAACTATTTGAAGAAACACTTTTAGCTAAGAAATTTAATTAATTAAGGGTAGGTTGCATGTATTCCGAAAAAATAAAGCAATATGTATTTACTTAAATCAAATGAAGGGTTCTCTATTGTGTCACCTAACTTTTTTATCAGTAATTTAAAATGCCATAACTTTTTTTTGTCCTAATCATCATTTGTCCGAATGATAACTTACCCGAACTAAATATCACATAATATCACATGCCATAAAATTGAAATCCCTAAATATAATATTATGACCTAAATCCATTTGTCTTATATATTACAATCAATAATATACGAAAGACATAAAAACGTTTTCCATTAAAGTTTTAAGTCCTAAATTAAAATAACATAATGTTTATTTATTATAATAATATATGTCACGTCACTCATACATGCAACGCATGTACTCCATGACGCGCGCTCGCTTCGCTCGCATATTATATAACACTAATATCTTCTGTCCCCGAAGTGCCGGGCCTCCGCCGGCCTCCTTCGTCGGCCTACGGCCCGGTGCCCATGCCGCCCCATAAAGGATACTGTCGCGAGACGGTGATTCATCCACTTCGCGGACGACTAGCAACAAACAATCTGTAGTTTTCATTTAAAAAAGTTATCAAAATAATAAACATAAGACCTCAAATAGAATATCAGTAACCATTAAACGTTGCTCAATCTGAACTTTTTAGTAGTATAATATGTAAAACCTCAATTGGAAAAATCGTCTCTATCTTAATATTTAAGTTACCCTTTGTGTATTTCTAGTCGCTCACTTAGTAATTTTGTCGCTCAGTTAGTAATTTTAATATCTGAAATGGATTTATCACAACCCACTTTTTATAAGCTCGTTCCGGATTTTATTATTAATCAATATTTGTCGTTAGTTTAGTTTATTTTTCGCTTACTCAAATTAATACCGCTCAAGTTATAAAAACAGTATATCATCATCAGTCGCTTAGTTATTTTTTATTCGCTCGTTTTATAATTCCCCTTTTTAAAATGGGACAAGCCCGTCACACTTTTCCCAAACCACTGTAACTCCGGTAAGCCAGAATCGTCAGTGGCGACCACAAGAAAAGCGCCGAGAAAATGAAGCCCGATGAAGTCCCAGAGAAGCGATTTTACTGTCTTGGCTCCCGCAACGAAATTAATCAGAAAAGAATAGGTAGCGGAGGAGTAGGAAAAACATAATTTCATAATTTTTACCAGTAATATCTCACTGGCTGCTGCAAAGGTATCTTTCTCTAAGCAAACGGACATCGTGCAAAACCGGATAGGTTACTAGGCTTACCAAATTAGGTACGTAGGTAGGTAAGTACTAGAAAACGAAAATCATCTTTCGGCCCTTGTCCCATGTAATTTGGGGGTCGGTACAACATCTCCCCTTCCTTCAATATTCTTCCATTCCTCCATTAATCATCACTTATCATGTACTCTTTTTTCCTTCTTAACATTCCTCACACAATCCATCCATCTTTTATTTGGCCTTCTTTGCCCTCTCTATCCATCAACATTTACATTCATTCATTTCATTCATCATGCTAACTCTCGGTGGCTTAGTTATTTGTAACATATTCGGTCCACTACCGTTTCATAGAGCTCGTGTGCCATGCCATCCCACCATCCATATTGCAGGTACTACTAGACTTGCCAGGTGACTTACTGCCATAACGTTTGCGCAAAATTGAACCCATCAGGTGGGTTCCCGGCACTGAAGTTGCTAACAAGTGCACTTACTGTCAAGAAATAAATACAATACTAACTAGAAAAGGAATATACAGGTGTACAAATAGCAGATGGCTGGGACCTCGGTGACATCCAACGGACCTCGTTTACGACGACACACTTCCATCGCTCGGTGCTCCAGCTTTTGGCATGCCGAGAACTGCACAAAATAGAAAGATGACGAGTTTGGATCGGAGTAACACGGTCGGAATAATATATAATGGGTGAATTTCAACAAGAGATTTTTATCGTTTATTGCCCGTGGTCCACCCACCTAGTCCACCTGGGTGTACCACGGGCAATTATTTTTGCCCGTGGTCCACCTGCATGTCCATATGTTTATATCGTAGTATAGCGAAAGAATAATAGTGATAAAAAATTGTAAAGCCAGTGTGAAAATGTTTTGTAATGTACTTATTGGTACTTCATCATACGTTAGCTGTTATCAAACAAATATTATGGAAAATAATTTAATTTATTAATTGAGTTGATTGAGAGAGAGAGGATTACTGGCGGATATGGATTTTGGGCTCCAAGCTAACTGAAATAATTGTCTTGTGGGAATATAACCCAGCAAAAGTACTAGGCTAGCATAGATTATGGCTGTATGTATTTAAATCATTCTGGGAAGGCAAGAGCAAGTAGGAGATGAGAAACAAGATAATAAAGTCTCACAAACTAACAGGAGGTCTGAAACATGAAGGAGGTATTATACTCTTCTACTTCACCATTCTGACCTCCTGGTAGTTTATTAGACTATACTATGCTGGTTTCACATCTCCAAATAAAATGCGTGGTATAAGAAAGGTATATAGGGACTACCTACTTCATGTTTCTGGTCGCCTGGTATTTTATGAGACTTTACTATCCTTGTTTCTCATCTCTTACTTGTGGAAGCAGATCAAACATCCCAGTCTTCTCAGGGCATCCGCAAGGGATCTTGGTGTATACCAACAGTTTCCTTGTGAATCTGAACTTTGGGCTACATACAAGCTAACTGAAATTGTAAATTCCTAGTGCGGGGCAACGTTATATATATAAACAAAAAGAGTACTAGGCTAGCATAGGGTCCAGGTGGTATGTACAGACGCCAGCATGTCAAGCTACCCGAAACTGTCAAATTTTCCCAACGAACCTTGAACCTAATGCTCTAGAAATAAAGTCGAAAATCTATCAAAGAAATCTGACAGATTGTAGTAGCTTGATGTGCTGGCGTCTGTACTTACCTATTTAAATTATTTTGGTTCACCTACCCAGAATTATTTAAATAGACTGATACTATTACCTATGCTAGCCTAGTACTTTTGTGCCTGTACACTAGGATTAAAGTACCTTCACCTTCTTTTATTAAGGTTATCATAATTATAACCCAGGTGAACCACGGGCAAAACGTTTTTTCCCGTGGTACACCCAGGTGGACCACGGGTAAAAATAATTTCCCGTGGAACACCCAGGTGGACCACGGGCAAAAATAATTGCCCGTGGTTCACCCAGGTGGACTAAGCAGGTGGACCACGGGCAATAAACGATTTTTATGTGTCATTTCGGTGGATTTTTTTTATTTCAATGCTATCTACATATTTTTAATGACAAATAAAACTTTAGCCTATTTTATAACATTGTGCGTGAGTGGACATCAAATATCATAAAAAGTTACATATATATTTAAGGATGAATTTTTAAGAGTCCACTGAAATGAAAAGTGTCTACCGAAATGATAAAAATTACCACCGAAATGATAAAAATTACCACCGAAATGATATACTGTGCATACTAATCTAGCACGAGTTATAACAGCCACCGAAATGAAATTATTTTTGTCCTCATATCACTGAAATGATAAACTTACTTTTTTGGCGGGAAACCGCAAGACGTTGGGACCGGTGCGTTCGCGCCGAGAGCTTGAGCCGGACTGATCCGAAGTGAGGAAAGGTGAGGGGGGCGTAACAACGCAATGTTGACATGGCTATTCTACTAAAACTTACTATCCTCTGAAATGATAACTTTTTTCCAGACAAAAGTTAACTGCCTGTCAAATCCAAGAGAAAGAAGATAAACAAACAAAAATAGTTTTATTTGATCGAATGTATTATAATTTAATGATTACAAAATCGATTTAAATCCATATTACGAATGTATTTGCAGGGGAAGGTATTTTATGAGCGGAATTGGGTTCAGGACAGGCCACTGTGATGATAGAATAACACTTTGTAATTTTTTTTTTCGTATATTAATGGGTAGAAATCAATTTTTTTTTTTTGTCAAGGTAGAGAAGTACTTACGCTGTTGAGAAAAAATATATAAAATTAAAAATTAGCACATTGCACTACCGTTCTCAGGTTTGCCGTGTATTTTTTTTGCTTGGGCAATTCACCCATATTTTCAATAGATTAGATGTGTCCCGCAACAATTACTCAAAGTACTTTTTTTTAATAATTTCACGCAGATGGATAGGATTTTGTTAACAATTTCTAGGGTTTTTTTTGCACGAAGTCCTATTACAAAAAAAAAAGTGCCTACGTTACTCCTTATAACAGAAGCTACCGCCCGTCTACTGTGCTGACAACTCTTTGGCCTGGTTCTGATCGGACGGCGAGCCACCCAACGGCAACGCACACCGTCCGCAGGCCCGCACCTATCTTGGCCGAAAATCGTGGCAGAAGGATGTTTTGACCACTTCCCATTCCTCCTCGCTCCGGACCATGGTTTGAACCAAGGCCGTCTTTGGACCCCCTGAAGTCTTCAGAAGCAAATCGGTAAATTAAATTCGAGCAAAAAGGTAATTTACTTGTTGTCTTTGTCCGTAATCCCTTATCATATTAGCGTAGCTTATGCACATCAGACGGAAGTTGGAGTTAGTTCGTAGAGCGAACTGCAAACACCACTTAGCTGCTAAAGTTGCGTTTTCTGGCTCCTTCGTTTCCTGTAGAACAATATTATTGGCCTATTTTAATAAGAATGCCGTTTATAATACCGAACTTGTATAGGGTAGTAGATCGATAAGTGTTTTCCAGTAGAAATCTCTCAGTAGCAGTTCAGATTTGGGCTCGGTAGCAACCGGTTCCTCGTAAATAACAGATAAACATTGGATTACTACACTCACTACGATATGCGCCGCCCTGCCGAAATCTTTGTGAAAAATAGGCTATATTTTATGCAGAACCTTCTAACTTACCGTGAAAAGGTAGTACAATCTACACAAGGTAAAAGCGATATCTTCGTAGAAGTTGCCAATAAGACCGCTATCTTTCTCTATATAGAATTGTGGAGCCACGTAAAGAGCCATCTTTTGGTGAAACGACGCGCTCCAGTTAAAAAGTCTCCTCTTGTGCCTAAAAGCAATAAATAGGCAATCAAGTTCTTCAAACATTGTTTTATTAAGCTAGAACTAACGGTGGCGACCACCAGAAAAGCGCAGAGACATTCAAGCTCTACGAAGTCAAAGAGAAATAATTAAACTGTCTTAGATCTCGCAACGAAATTAATAAGAAAAGAATAGCGGAAGCGAAGGCGTTGAAATTGATTATTTTGGATGTCTTTTAAGGGTCAGTACGGAATAGCATTTTTGCAAGATCCTATGCTTTTCGTCGCTCAGAAGCACCGTTTGCTAGAGAGAGCAGTAGTGCTATCGTACGTGGCAGCGTCGATGATGCGCACGTCAACACACTCTAGTTTCCCGCTCTATCAAATAACATTTTTAAGGATGCCAATTTATTAAATGTTTGAAGGGACAGCTGGATCGAGCGTTGTTTTAAGCGGATAGGCGTATTTCATGGATATCTAAGAGATTCATGATTTCTCATTGCCGAAAAGTATACTCGTAGCAAAGAAGTCGTTTATGATACCTAAGTAGTAAAGTAACGTAAAATGACCTCGCAGCTGGGACCCAGTCCTCCTCTGTTGGATTGGGGCACTGGGTCCCCGTTAGTGGGTCTAAATTGAAAACTTCAAAAGATCACTCACTTGGAAGTAGGGAAAGGGTGATTATACAGCTGCATAGCACGGAGCAATTGTTTCCTAGCTTCACCATGCTCTCCGGATTCTAGCATACATATTCCTCGCAGTGAGTATACTTTCGCCATGCTAAAATCTTTCACCCATTGCTTGTTCATATCCTTTGGGTAGAAATTCTCATTCTGTAAGAAACTTCTAATAAGGAAGGTGCACTCTAGGATGTGGGTGACAAGTTCTTGACATGCGTCGATTTCGCATTAAATCTGCCTCTGTATGGGTTGATGGCATCGGGGGTAACCCACACTTAGAAGAGTTAAAGGATACAATCAAATAAAACGAAAGTCCTAGGGCCCAGGTCGCCAGGAAAGTCGCGGTGTCGTGTCGCGTCGTCCGAACTGAAACGAGGCGAATGAGGTCTTTTTTGCTCGGGTCTATCTCTTCCTAGCCGGATCCAGCCGATTCCACCGAACAGTGTAATTGTATTGTAGTTTGATTATTACTAAAAGGATGTCTCTGTGTTTTATGAGGTGCTACATATGAATTGATGACTATTTCTAGTTCATTTATAAAACTTGTCAAGTACCTTGACAAAGTCGTGAACTTCAATAAGTAGTCGAACAGCCTGTGGTATGTTCGAATTTATGCTAATGCACAGATCTATATACTCCAAATAAGCTTCGTACAGTTTCTGAAATTCACCTGCAAAGACGGGCCCAAGCCCCAAACATCACACAACATTAGGTTACATTACACTCTGTATAAATTTCAACTGTCTATTACGGATTTACGGATCAGAATATACAGCCCACTGACAGAAAGGTGGACGGACAGCAGAGTACGGATACGGACCCCCTTTTTTTGTGCATGGTAAATCATGAAATGACCCCTCCCGCTCTGGGCTGAGCGGAAAAGAGTGTCAGACTCTTACTGACTAAATTCCACCCATGTTCCTTCTTAGTCGTTCGTGTTCCGGGGTCATAGTACCTCTTTCGAATAGTCCCACAGTCCCGGAGGACGAAACCCTAAGGTAAAAAGGACATCCTCACCAGCTCCACGGCAGTGGTCAATGACCTGTGTGTAGAAACTCATCAGAATAACCAAACATTCACAGTTCTCCATGTCCAAAGACGAGAAGGAACGAACACGCTTCTTCTTCGAATAGAGGTCTCTTGACATTGCGTGATCGTGTCTTGCTGCAAACAGAACAAAATTATTGACTGCTATGTCCCTTCTAGAACAGGGTGATTGGTTAAACGTGGGTAAAACTTTAAGAGAATGAATAGTAGGTACCTACTGATAAATATCATCATGTGCCTGCCTGCCTAGCCTAGTCCGGAGTCCCAATATGGGGTCGGTTTCCAGTCTAACCGGATGCAACTGAACACCAGTACTTTACGTGGAGCGACTGAGTGCCCTCCCACGTTTAACAAATCACAGTGGGTATAATATAATAAATAACATCAATTTAAAAATAAAAAGAAATCATTTACACATCAAATGCCCCACGGTGTCGAACGCTTCGGTAGAGAAGTCTTCTGGCGCCATGTCAAGCTAAAAGCATTTTTTTAATTTACAATACTTACTGAATACCGTTTTAATAAACCATCGCGACCAATATTCATAAACATTTAGCAAAATTCAAAAGCAATTGTCTCGTGAAATGACGGTTTCTACTTAGAGAAAAGGCTTATTTCGTATGGCTTCCAAAATACCACATATTATTATGTTGGTGTTGAAATCGTAAAACTTAATTCAATACGTTAGGTGAAAATCACACTTAATAATAAAGGATTTTTAAAAATATGATTTCTTCCTGCGCAGCGGGTATACATTTGATTGCTCGTGACTGCACTTACGTCCTATACTGAAACTAAAATAATCATCATACGTCTGTGAAATCATCATAAAGGTACCTACTACTATGCTTATGTGTTGATGATGTCTCATCCATTAGTCAGTCACAATCGCTTATAGCACTTGACATAAGCAGAACCACCAAGAGAAGTTGTTCATTCCTACGTCATCATTACTTAAAGCTTTGTTTTGCGCCAACCTGAGCATAGGCCTCCTACCTCTTGTGCCCTTCAAGGGACTTATTGCAGTATTTAATTTAAATGTCCCTTCCCTTCTCTTGAGCAAATTTTTTTAGGACCTATCGGCAAATTTCAGCAAAGATTAGCCTTTGTCGCGGGCGATATTATTATTAGCCTTTCCTGCGTCACTCTCATATAGTCTGGTTGGATGCTTGGATGACAATTTGCCACGCCTGGAGAGTGTCCAGGCGTAGATTTACTATAGGAGACACGGGGCTATCCCATCCACATCAAAACTCCGGGCTGCTACTGAGCAAGTCCTAATGGAAAAAAACCCAACAACACCCGTGACCGACCTGGGAATTGTAGCCTGGCCTCACACGCTGAGCCATCGCGCTTGCGATATACTTAACTCCATCTTTTTTCCACACTGGAGTAAGATTAAAACAATATTATTAAAAAGGCATGGTAGTAGCCACCAGATCTTCCATTGGTCAGCCATGTGGCTGTTGGTCTACTAAGTCTTCTATTATCTCTCAGCATTATCTAGGTCTTAATAATAAAAAACGTTGGTACCGTTAAATTATTGGCACTGTAGAAGTTATTCGTGTCTTCACCGCTCATTCTGGCTTCAGCGCTTAGAGCACATATTTGGAGACGCGTTTTCTTTAGTTCTTCCTTCTCTTCGATAAGACCCTGAAGTGAGGAGTCATCGTCAAAAATATTACTCACAATGGACGTAGGTAAGTATTCGATTGCCATATTTTTTTTGAACATACTTTTTTGTAAAGAAAATATCTACTGGTACAATGACAGTCCACTACCAGACCATTATTTTACATAGAGTGACTGGCCTATCTGAATTCTACAGCCCAGTTAGTACTGGGCAATACCCAATACGATACCCTTGATAAGACTCATTGTCAGACTTTCGGACAACTAGCTACCTACCTTCAACGATCCACAATCCACAAATGACAACCAGGCCCACCCAACGGCTTAATGTGCTTTGTTAGGTAGGTAACACATACGTCATCACAACGGAGCCCAAGAAGCTTGACGAAGCAGCCAGCGCCGCAGCATCCACATCTCCTTGTGTAGCGCTCTAGGAACAGCAACGCACGACCATGCATGTCGAGCTGTGATACACATTAAAATGTCAATTGATGATCTCTCATTTCCATCCATCAATCATCATCATCTGCCTAGCCTTCGACCAACCACGTTGGGGTCAGCTTCAATTCGACCGGACCATTACTTTACATGGAGTGACTGCCTATCTGACCTCCCATCAGTTACTGAGCAATACGATACCCTTGGTAAGACTGGTTGTCAAACTTTCGGGCCACGACTCTCAAAGGACTTTTCGGTGCTTTTCGAAGCACAGAGGAAACTCGGTATGTTATGAGAGGTCATCCATCCACGGACCAATAAGTGACCGGTAAGTGTTATTGGGTTTTATCTAGGCATTCCCAGTAGCCACACGGAATCTGGATTAGTGCCCGGTTGGTGGCAATTGGCAACAGACTGGTCCCCTGATTACATGAGCCTTTTAAAAAACCTGTGATACACGTCTGTCATGCTCTTCGTGGAAAACAGGCGTGATGTTTTTAATTGCTTATTATTTTTCAATCAGGAATTCCTCAGTTATACCTACTACAGAGTCTGGATTTGTACCCTGTTGATGACAATAAGCTCGCCCCCTATAATATTGGACTTTTTACATAACTGGCGAAATGTGGTTGTTCTTTTAAGTTCACCTCTTCCTAATCCTTCGGGGGTTACCTACAAGTGTGATGCTGTGTTATTTTAATTATCTTTGCCATCTCTTGCAATGCAAAATGCTTTATAACTCATATAGAAATAATCATCTAGTATCTCAAATGTAATCTTTAGTGGTGTAATCTTCGGGTACCATCTATCTGGCAGAAACTTGATGCTCCGAAATTTATTTGGCATACCACACTTGGCATATTCTTCTTTGAACGAATGTGGTTATGGCAGAACAATTATTTAATAGAATACTCATTTCGCAGAATGTTTAAATAGCTGAATTTTCAATGGCATACTTTTAAGATGGCAGAATTTTATTTGGTAGATTATTATAAGGTATAACGACCGTCTCGCGAAAGTATCCTTTATGGGCGGCATGGGCACCGGGCCGTAGGCCGACGAAGGAGGCCGGCGGAGGCCCGGCACTTCGGGGACAGAAGATATTAGTGTTATGTAATATGCGAGCGAAGCGAGCCCGCGTCATGGAGTACATGCGTTGCATGTATGAGTGACGTCATTATTATTATTATTAATAATAATAATAAATATTATTATTTTTGACATACCAACATTTAATGTTCTCAGCTAGAAATTTTAGCCGGGGTGAGCTGATAATAATTATTAATAATAATTATTATTATTGTTGCATGTTACACGTATGTATGAAATGAAATGCGTGCCAAAAGACGATTCTGATTATGAATTTTCGGCGAAATGATGGTTCTGGAAATGAAGTTTATGCTCAAAGATGATTCTGACTTACAAAATTATGCGTTTTGAATGTATGGTAAATGAGTGTATGCCAAATGATTTTCTGCGAAATGAAGTTTCTGCCATCCACTGTTATGCAAAACAAAATTCGGGTATAAAAAATTCTGCCAAAAAAGGTAGACCCGTAATCTTCTAGTCATTTTCGCTATAAGTATCCATCAAATAAGTGTCGGTAGATAGGAGGGTACGTGTTCGGGGTTATCTTACTTATCTCACCTTTTGAGTCTCCGTCAATAGATCGTAAGTGGTTGTCCTGAACAAGGGGTGCTGGAACTTCATGTAACCACAGAATGCATACATTGGAAGGTCCCTGCAATTTGCTGCGAAAAAGATAATCCGTTTAAGAAAGGTTTTGGTTCTGCCGTGATTACTGATACCAATCTATGGTATTATTTTTTCATTGGAAAAATTGATAGTCTAGTTAAACAAGAGCGTGTCGGGCCACGCTCAGTGTAGGGTTCCGTAGTGATAATTCTTTTTTTGTTTGAAAAAAGATACGTTCAGGATAATAAAATATGTAAACGAAGTTAAAAAAAATGCTTGCATATACACAAACTTAGTCCAGTAATTATTTTGTACAACTTTTTGTCTTTTTTGTACAAAAACTGTTTCCATCCAAGTTCAAAATGATTTTCCTAGAAAGTCCTTATAAAAAGTTCTAGTTTTCAGATTTTTTTCATATTTTCTAAACTTATGGTTCAAAAGTTAGAGGGGGGACGACATTGTTTTTTACTTTTGGAGCGATTATTTCCGAAATTATTGACATTATCAAAAAATTATTTTAGAAAAACCCCTATTCATTTTTAAATACCTTTCCAAAAATATATCACACGTTAGGGTTGAAATTAAAAAAATATCACTTCCCACTTTACATAAGTATAGGGGGGCTCTACCCTAATAAAACTTTTTTTTCCAATTTTTATTTTACCACTTTGTCGGCGTGATTAATACACATATTGGTACCAAATTTCAGCTTTCTAGTGCTAACGGTCACAGAGACTAAGCGAGGACGGACACACAGACATGGCGAAACTATAAGGGTTCCTAGTTGACTACGGAACCCTAAAAAGGTCGTATGCTACCCTGACGATTTCCCCTTCACTTACAAGGTATTTTGGTCCCCAAGCAGGCACAGTAGGGCGCGGTAGGATCGGGCACCGATGGCGCCGGGTGCACCAACACTAGCGAGGTATCATGGGTGAAGTCCCCTCCTTCACACTCCAGCACTCTGATCCTGAACAGCTTTGCCACAGCTGGGAAACGTGAGACTAAATTCATTTCTATTCGTATAACCTACCTAATCATTTTGGCGGTACGGTTTGCGCAGTGGCTGAGCGATTTCAATTACACTGGGTCACAAGAGGTGTGAAAACATCGAGTAAAATGAAACGATTCTTGTGCTCCAGTGGAAATAAACTTGATGCTAGTATCCTTAACTACAAAAAAAACTATGTTAGAATTTATAAAAGGGTAATTTCGATTGCCAAAAAGCTTACAGTAAGTGAAAAAATTTATCAATCAAAAAATTCGAGTAAGCAAATCTGGAAAGTTATAAATAAGAGTACAAATAGGGTTAAAGCAGTAAGGGCGGAAATTCGACTTAAAATAAATAACCAAATAATAGATAACCCAGAGGACGTAGCCGACCTTCTAGTAAAGCAATTTGATCATAAGTACATCATGCCTGGAAATAATGGTGATGATGCGGTTGTTTTCCTTCAACAAAGTACGGAGAGAGTGGAAAGCGATATGGATATCTCACTTACTACTCCAAATGAAATTTCTAAAATAGTGAATGGTATGCAGAATAAGAAGTCCTGTGGCTATGATGAAATTCCAATATCAGTAATTAAGGACCATTTACCAGTTTTATCTGAACCGCTTTCGAAATTTTATAATAAGTGCATTGTGGAAGGCATCTTCCCGGAACAGTTAAAAATTGCTAAGATCACCCCAATTCATAAGAGGGGCACAAAAACTGATCCAACCAACTATAGGCCTATTTCTTTGTTGCCCACGTTGGCAAAAATTTTCGAAAAAGTTTTAAAAGACCGTTTAAGTAGACATCTGAATTTGAATAAAGTACTTAATCAAAGACAATTTGGATACCAGAAAAATGTGGGTACTGGAGACGCTATTTATGCGTTGCTAAATGACGTAGTTAATAAATTAAACTGTAAATTGAGGGTAGCGGGTATTTTCTTGGACTTAAGCGCGGCTTTTGACACTATTGACCATAAACTGCTCATCACAAAACTGGAGCACTATGGAGTAAGAGGTAAAGCCTTACAGCTCTTCTCATCATATCTGAATAATAGAAAAATGTTTGTCGAACTTGATTCTACAAAACCAAACGGGTGCAAAAACAGCTATAGGTCATCTATGATAAACATTACAGCCGGAGTGCCTCAAGGATCAATTTTGGGCCCTTTATTATACATATTATTCACTAATGATCTAATTAATTTCATACAGAAACTTTTGCCGGACATACGACTTGTGGTGTTTGCGGATGACACAAATGCTATAGTTGCAGCTAATGATGTCCATGACCTTTCTGTTAAAGTGAATGCAGCTTTGGAGGCTTTTCATTCTTGGTTTAATGCCAATATGCTGATAATAAACACGTCTAAAACCAATATTATGTTATTTAAAACCACTGCGCGTAGCAAAGATATTATGGACATAGAGCTGAATAAAGTTAAAATCGAGCTTGTCAAGGAAGTTAGGTTTTTGGGAATTTATATTGATGATTTATTAAATTGGAAGAAAGAATTGGCAGCTTTGGACTCATCAATATCATCTGCTTGCTACGCCTTAAGAACTCTTAGAGATGAAGTGAGCATAAATCATTTAAAAATGGTATATTATGCGCTGATTGAGTCCAAATTGAGGTATAGCATACAGTTTTGGGGAAATAGCTACCACTCAACTGGCATAGGGCTTTCGTTCTCCAAAAGAGAGCGATCCGAACCATTGTCCGCATCGCTCAACAAGACTCCTGTCGACCATATTTTAAAGAACTTGGTATACTGACAGTGCCTAGCCTTTATGTGGTGGTACTGTTAAACACCTTTAAAAAATATATTTACGACTATGAAACAGACGAGGGCAGGCTGGTAAGGGAAAAAACGCGTAGGCAAGACGTTGCAAACAAAATCACCCCTGCTCTTGGCGTAGTCAAAAATAGTCCACAGTATCAGGCAGTTAAAATATTTAATAAATTATCGCTAGAGCTAAAAGGCACACTCTACACAGGCTCATTCAAGGGAAGGCTCAGGGCATTTCTACTGGAAAGATGCCTTTATTCAGTGGATGAATTGTAAATAATATCAATTTTATCCTGGGAATTTCTGAATTGTATATCTTTATTTATATTTTTTTTAATTATTTTAATGGATTTGTGTGTTGTGTTATGTTTTAAATTTTGAAGTTTGATGATTTTTTGGTACGACGATGTAATTCAATATTTTTTTTACGTAAATGGTTTTTGGCAACAGAGGAATTTGAATTTAAATTGTAGTTATGATTCACTTTTTAAATTAGTTATTATTGTTATTATTATTAATAGTTAATTTATATTTTATTCGACATGTTTTATTAATGGATTTGTAGTATTATGATTTTAATTTTTGACGTTTTTGTTCGATTTTAGTGTGACATGTTTAGATATTTTTATATTTCTTGTTGACATTGTTTAATTATTGTGATTTTAATTAATTTACTTTAATATGTGATAGTGATGGCGTATTCTTCTACAACTGATTAATCGAGTATTTTTTTTTTTGTTGTCTTTTATCTATTTTTTATGTACCTTCCACATTCAGACACAATGTAATTTGTTGTTGAATAAATAAATGAATGAATGAATGATTGGACTGGGGGTAAGAACATGAGAAATTCATGAGACGTAATTTATTGATGTTCAGCAACCTGAAAACTTATACAATGTCACAGGCAAAATCTTAATCAGTCAAAACTACTTTCACTAGTCAAAACTACTTTTGACCGGTCAAAACTATTATTAGGTGGTTTCTGTTTTATTTCTCTACTAAATTATAATAACCTAAATGTCGTTAGAAACTTATTACTTAGGTTTGTTAGGTTTTTTTTTTGAAAGTGCAAGAAAATAGAGCAGAAACTTTAGAAAGCGGCCATTTTATATCTCCCGGCATAGCTTGGCTTTAGGAGTTCAGGATAAAAGAGGTTCTTACCTTCAGCAACTTTCCTTGAAGAATCACTTTGAAGTAAATGCAAGAGCATGCACCTGGAGAATATATCTCCCAGCACTGAGGCACATTTTAGGAGCATCTTCTCAAACGGTGACAAAGCGTCGTAAGTTTTCAGGATTATTGCTGCGAACGTTTAGTTTTGATCAAGTAAGACCCATTGTGCTTAAATAGGCCTACCACACGCAAAGGCTTCATTCACCACAGTACCTACATCCTACACCATCGTGTGGTTGGTAATGGTAATACAGTTTTACCAACCATACGCGCAATGTACCGTCCGTGTAATTGCGTAGGCAAAAGTCACAGTATAAATACGTGCAAAAGTGTAGTGAAGCTTGAGCGTGTGGTAGCCCCATAAAGGGTGGGCTTGCCCTGAACTATTCTTTGTGAGGAAATCGGTACATGTGTTCCGTCCTGGGACGGGCGAGTGGGTTTGTCAAAGTTTTCCTGAGAAAAACCACGTGGTGTCCATTTTTTGTGGAAGGTGGGAAATCATTAAATGACTCCTCCCGCTCTGGGTGGAGCGGAAGGGAGTGTCAGACTTCTACTGACTAAAAACATTCCATGTTCTTCTTAGCCCTCTGTGTCCGAGGCCGCGGTATCTCTTTCGAACAACCCGCAGCCACCCCATGATGTCCTCCAACTATCTTTGGCCGAGGTGTGGGTGGAGTTTTGCCCCCATCCGTATCCGTATTACGCTGATATTCAGGTCTATGGGATAGAGCAAGCTTATTGTCATAAATTAAGTATTATTATTATTATACACATGAATGAATGTTCGGTCATGTGGAGGTGGAGAGGATGAGTGAAAGTCGAGTAACGAAAGGATTTACAAGGCAGATGTGAGTGGCAACGCCGGGAGGGGACGCCCTAGAAAGACATACACTGATCTTATTGGTGCTGTTCGTTAGAAAGGACAGGTGCGTAGTACCTATGTACTCTTAATGTGGACGAGGCACTAGGAGTATGTAAAGATCGTTGCAAGTGGCGTTCTGTGGTTTCTGCCTACCCCCTTGGAAAAGGGCGTGAGTTTATGTATGTATTCAGAATGTGTCGTGAAACTACTTGTTCTAAAATAAAGTACTTGACATGTATTTACCATCCATAGCCATATCAACTTTCATATCCTCGAATGAGTAGGAATCAGCCATGACTGCCACTTGAATGGGTTCATTTATATCTTCATCGTCGGCCAATGTCGCAAAGTTATGTGGACTTAAGGACTCACTGTAGACACTCTGAAATACGAAGATTCGAAGACATGTGACATCTATAGCTACTAAATACTAGTATAGGTCTGCGTGGTGGATAACGGCCCGCTCTTTTACAAACAGGAGGTCCGATTCCGAGGAAAGCGGCATGTCCTGGAAACTAAAATTCGAAGACTTGTGACATCTATCAACCCGCACTGGGCCCACGTGGTAGAGGAGCCTAATAGTAGGCTGATGATGAACATTTCGGATGGGGAGGGCTAATCAACCACGCCAGTCTATTTGATTCACTGAAAATACGTGATCAAATGCGTTTTCGATTCCATTTGTTCTAGATCATGTTGGTTTCCTGATGTTTTTTTTTATTCCAACGGTTTAAGAACATGTTATAAGTGCGGCTTGAGTTTGAGTCATCCATCGTAGTGAGAGGATTAGTCTGCTATGCCTATAGACTATAATAGACTCTACGTTTCCGAGTGCTAACTGTCCAGGGTGCGTCGGGCGTTGGGAATCGTAACAACCAACTGCACGGTTCAGGAATTGCAATGATGCAAACTACAGAACTGTCCAGGTTTCTACGTAGGTACCTACTGGCCGAATAGAGTAAGATCCCAGAGCAATCAGACATAACTTATTTTCACACGGATGAAACCTGAAGTTTTCAGTAGCGTCTCGTGTGCCTTGAATACCTACGCGCTTTGTAGAACTTGCCGAGTGACACCTGGGCAGGTACCAGGAGAGAAAGGTAACTAAAAATAAGAATTATTTAACTTAAATTCACATGGCTGATTTTTATATATGTCATGTAGAATATTATTATAAAGTAATATCATAAGTGTCAGACACTTTTGATGGACCAGAGCTTTTGTCAGACGCTTTTAAGCTTGGATTTTGGAGCGCCTGACCAATATAGCATGGCAATATCCCGATCAATAAGGAGTTTAGTATTATTTAAAGCGTCTGTTAAGCAATACGGCCGACGGAAAGTGTCTGGGAGTAGAAAATATACGTAAAAAACAGCTGTTTTTTACGTATGTTTTAGGAATTATCCTTAAAAATAAGTCGCAAATACTCCCAGACACTTTCCGTCGGCCGTATTGCTACGCTACTGAAAACTTCAGGTTTCATCCGTGTGAAAATAAGTTATGTCTGATTGCTCTAGGATCTTGGACTAGAATAAAAGCTGAGTCATCGATGCGAGAAGAAGAAGTACCTGGGCACTAATGTAGCGTGCTAATTTGTCTTCAGTTTCAAGGGATTTTCGTAACAACGCCGGCGCAGGAATCACTAGTCCTGGCTTCCTTGCGGCCTCACTGCACGTAAGCGTGGCAATAGTCAGAGCCCCGCTCTGAATCAGGCCTATTAGAAAGTTTTGAATCCAACCTGGCATGCCACTACTTGCGCTTTCGATTACCCTGGAAATTGTTTTATAATGTGACGAATGACTCTAAAAACCTACTCTCATTTTTTTCGTGGTAGGAGGCTGAGGGATCTTTAGGACTACTATTAATATCATAAACGGGATATTTACCATGTTTCATGTTTTTTATGTTTGTTTGTTGTGTTGTTGTTGTTTGTTCGTGTTTCACCATGTGTGTGTTGTTGTGTGGTTCATGTGGATCTTTAGGAATTTACTACCTTTTACACCTCTAGAAATTTACGTTCAGGATGTAAACGGACCCTTCACGAAGCCGTCAACCAAACATTATACACGGGGAATTTTGCCTTCCAACATTTCCGCAACTAGAAGGTTCCCAGAAATGGTCCGCAAAAATACCACAATGACGGGGAGAACAGGTGCCTTTCCGTTTCGTTAAGGTTGATGTTCCAGGGTAGCCCGCGAAAATCAAATTTTCTTAAGTTTTTTGCAATTTGCAGGCCAGTGATAGGTTGTATGTTGATGAACATTTGAAACGCGGCTGTAAGACGTATTTAGTTACAGAATTATAATCATCAAAATCATTAATACAACCCTCCGAGCTCATAAAGGTTCCGGAATGGCTTTGACCTTGTAAAAAGTCATTTTTAAACCTATTTCGCGGGCTGGTTGGAGGATTCACCTTAAGGGTAATAGTCAAAATCTAAGATGACAGCAATATTAGATTGTTGGAACATTAGTGGCGATAAAAGAGTGTAGTGCGTACTTCTGCAAATCAGCAGGAATGGCTTGCACGTCGAGTAGCTGACAAGCTAGCGCGGCGTGGTACGTTCGGTCGATGCCTGTCAGTGGAATCTTCAATATCATGTTGTTCTGCTGCAGACAGGTTTTTACCATATCTGAAAGGCGAAGTAAGGCAAGTCACAAGTTGGTATGATAACAATCATAGCAGTGCTTAATAGTTCCAATTAAAATCTCTTAAATTTCATAGCCCGCCTTTAATGAATGCACTGGCACCGGCATCACCTAATCTTGACTTCTAATAAATGTACGTTGCAGTAAAGAGTTTTGTAATACTCTTCACCTCACCATCACATTATCATGAACTCATCATTCTCCTGCCCTTATCCCAATTCATTTGGGGTAGGTGCAACATGTCTTCTTCTTCCATACTTCATTATCATGAACTATCACCTCAAATTAAGTAGAACCATTATCGTGAACCTTCGCCTCAACTCAAGTAGAGGCATCATCGTCAACAATCGCCTCAACTCAAGTAGAGGCATCATCGTCAACAATCGCCTCAACTCAAGTAGAGGCATCATCGTCAACAATCGCCTCAACTCAAGTAGAGGCATCATCGTGAACATTCGCCTCAACTCAAGTAGAGACATCATCGTCAACAATCGCCTCAGCTCAAGTAGAGGCATCATCGTCAACAATCGCCTCAACTCATTAAGAGGCATCATCGTAAACAATCGCCTCAACTCAAGTAGAGGCATCATCGTAAACAATCGCCTCAACTCAAGTAGAGGCATCATCGTAAACAATCGCCACAACTCAAGTAGAGGCATCATCGTAAACAATCGCCTCAACTCAAGTAGAGGCATCATTGTGAACAATCACCTCAACTCGAGTAGAGGCATCATCGTGAACCATCGCCTCAACTCAAGTAGAGGCATCATCGTAAACAATCACCTCAACTCGAGTAGAGGCATCATCGTGAACCATCGCCTCAACTCTATTATAATGCAATATGGCTGCTACAATGTGACATCCTGCAGTGCTTGTACGCTAAACTTAAAAGATATTTAATAGTGACGCCAAAAGATCGTCAAAATATATGTTCTTGGGTGTTATTACTTTAAACACTTAACAAAATAATACAGTTTTACCAGAAAGGCTGTCAGCATCAGTGATAGCTAGGACGAAGAACATCCTCTTAGTCTCTTGCAGGAGCAGCATAAGACGCCAAGATTCCGTGTCCATGTACTGAGCATCATCGACGAATAGCAGCATAAACTGGTTGAGAACCTTAAAACATTACAATATTTAAATTGAGTCTGCCCAAAAATTTTGTGACGAGTTTTGGCAGTTTCTGTTCCGAACATCGGCTCCTGTGATGTGCAAGTAACGAGACAGGCAGAACACGATATCAAGTGACCCATCGTCCCATCAATGATTTCGTTATGCAGCCAGGTGGTGTTCTGACTTCTGACAGTCATGACCGCTTTGTGCTCGTAGTTTTTCAGCCAAAGTTGGAATGCATAAGAGCAGCACATCAAAGCTCTTGACAACCGTACTATAGAGCCATCGAATGCAGTCGCTGTGGCGGAAATGGGCTAGACGGCATCATCATTCATCATGCAATCAGGCTTATGTTTAAAAACATCCTCCTCAATTTTTTTTACCCGTCTGCAGCGAAGCCCAAAAGGAGAGTATTAATTAATTATTTCACCGACAAACACCGCACTATTCTAAAATCCGTATTTAAGTCTCCAAGAAATTAATTTTACACTAGAGTTCTGAGTAAAAACTAGGTTACATTGGGGATGAATTGTTGAACTTGAAGGACTACCAACTCGAACACACCACACATGGGCTCACCCGTCAGTAATACAAATATGTATTAAAACCAAAGATGCTGGATCGTTTTAGCTGTTCGATTACTCTTGAAGAATGTTTCAGGGCGTTACTTAGATAAGAAGATAGTTCAATATATTTTAGTACTAGCTTTTGCCCGCGACTTCATTCGCGACTTCGCGTGGTATGTGACTTCCGGTAGATTTTTGGTTTATCTTGCGAAAAAAAAAAAAACTATCCTATGTCCTTTCTCAAGTTCCAAACTATGTCTGTACCAAATTTCACACAAATCGGTTCAGTAGTTTAGGCGTAAAGCAAAGACAGACAGACAGACAGACAGAGTTACTTTCGCATTTATATTATTAGTTAGGAAAGATTAGGATAGTTAGGATTAATGCAATGGCAGTTACCTTTATGCAAATTTCCCGTACCATCATCTTGACCGTGGTCTCTGATAGGACATCACCTTTGTAAGAAAAGTTTTCTGGCAACGGAAACTGGCAGTCAAATATGGTATTTACGCCATGGATCTGAAGTGGGGTTAAGTTGTCCATGGCGATGCTAAAGGAAAAAGAAATAAATTATAATTAGAATATTCTTTTTTATAATTTTGAAGAATTAAGGCCCTTTCTTGACTTCTGCATCGAGATATGTAATTAATTATGATACATCCAAAAATCAATGAATTTTGATTGACGGACCGAGTCCAAAGTTACGAGCAAAATAAGACTTAAAAAAACATACGACTGTCTTATTTTGTTCTCTTTGTTTTCTCTCGGATACCGTGTTCCTTGCTTGAAGTGTTTCTCCATGATCTTCCGAAAGAGATAGAACGGCACCTAAAAAAAAATGGTCAAATTAAGGGAGAATACCTAGTCCTCAGGAGCAGTGGTGGCCCAGTGGTGGCGGCCCCGACTTACGAACAGTTAGTCGTGGGTTCGAACCCCGTCAGGCACATTACTTTGTGTAATTTATTTCATCACCACTGTTCTCAAAACGGTGAAGGAAAACATCGTGAGGAAACCGGCATGTCTTAGCACCAAAAATTCGAAGATATGTGACATCTACCAATTCGCACTGCAGTGCGAATTGGTAGATGTCACATATCTTCGAATTTTGGGCCCGCGTGGTAGATTATAGCCCATCCCTCTCCTAGAGAGGAGGCCTGAGTCCCTGCAGTGGGAACATTATAGGCTGATGATGATGATGATGACCTAGTCCTCCCGAATGAATTTTAGTCATAGCTACTGAAGAAGAGACTAAGCGCAACGCAAGAGTAGCGAATATTTTTGGGAAACACAGGTGCAGTCTTTGTTTCCCTTTTTCTCATGGTAGGTATGGGTGGTATCTCAAATAGGGGACTATGAAAGAAAGTTCGACAATGGCAGAAACAGAATTCGTGATCAAAACATGCTATAGCTAGAGTGAGTACTTACGTCATTTCATTCTTCTCAGGAATGCATACAAAATAACAAGCCCGTCATCTATGGAAGTCTGTGTCCATGCTGTCATACAAACTAAAAAAACGTAGGTAATAAATAGCATGGTTTGTTTAATTTTACCTTATCATTTTCAGTTAAAACTACTTTTCCTTTGCGTAAAAAATCTGGAGTGATACACAGACATTCTTCTAATATACGCGACTTCCCGACGTTGAGCGGACCCTGAAGTTAGAAAAAGTATAATAAGAAACACTCATTTTCGCTATGTGTGTTTGTGTACATGTGTTAAACGGCATTTTTTAAACGTTGCCCCACACTAAGATTTTTTCCTGTATTGTAGGTGCATCTACAAACATTTAAATTCACATACACAAACAGTCAGACTCGAATCAATGTACCTACATAGGTAGGTATATTTTTTGTTAAAGCGAGGATCGAATCCGCGACACTTAGCGCAGGAGCCAGCCGCTGCGCCAACTGTGCCGTTACATTGATACATATATAATTATTAGGTCTTTACCTATGAAATTGCCGTTCTGCAGTACTGGCCATTTCAAATCAAAATAATTTTTGTTAAAGAAGCGCCGCTGATGATACACAATCTACGGCTGAATTAGCAGCAGCTTTCGACGTTAGCGTCAAAACAATATTGGTCCATTTGCGTCAAATTGGCAAGGTAAAAAAGCTTGACAAATGGGTGCCCCACGAACTCAATGATCGCCAGCGCGAAGTACGCGTCGAGACGTGCCTTGCACTGCTCAACAGACACACAAATGAAGGAATTTTGAACCGCATTGTTACCTGCGATGAAAAATGGATCCTGTACGATAACCGTAAGCGCTCAGCAAGTTGGTTGGATCCTGGTTCAGCACCTAAACAATGCCC
The DNA here is from genome assembly GCA_949316265.1 of Diarsia mendica. Classification (NCBI taxonomy): domain Eukaryota; kingdom Metazoa; phylum Arthropoda; class Insecta; order Lepidoptera; family Noctuidae; genus Diarsia; species Diarsia mendica. Next base: position 16,134,220 of record OX438902.1, on the reverse strand, counting down.
TAAACGAAAACTTACCCCTAGAAAAGTGATGGTCACTGTTTGGTGGTCTAGCGCCGGTGTGATTCATCACAGCTTCTTACCAAACGGGGTGAGCATTACTGCAGATGTGTACTGTGAAGAACTGAACACAATGATGGAGAAGCTGGCACATCTCCAACCAGCATTGGTCAATCGCTCGTCTCCGCTGCTCCTGCACGACAACGCGCGACCTCATACTGCACAGCAGACGGTCTCCAAGTTGCAAGAACTGGGGTTGGAAGCTCTCCGTCATCCGCCCTACTCACCAGGCCTTGCGCCTACAGACTACTACTTTTTCCAGAATTTGGATAACAACAGGATCGTAGCAGGTGGCGTGTCCTCATGGAAAATGGCGGTAAATACAAACCGTAAAAGCTATTCCGTATACATGATCCCGGTAGCGAGTAAAGGGTTTAGTCTGTTCCTCCAGCGCATTTTCGACGGCCATTTTGTATTGGCGCAGCTCTTTGTTTCGGCCCAGCAGTGGGTGACGACTGCCGGGTGGACGTTCTGGGAACCTATATATTTACAACAGACGGATCTGTAAAGCGTTGGAAGGTTTGTTTTTTTACCATTTTTGGAGAAAACAATAAGAAAAAAACCATAAGTCAACAATTCATATTTAACGACTAAACGTGATGTATGTTCGATACAGGTTAGGGCACAGTAGGTATACAACTTTGCCTTCCCTTCTCCCAAGGGCGGATCTACATAAATAAGGGCTTTTTAGGCTGCAGCTTTTTTTTAGCTTTTTGGGCCCAGTGGATATAAATGAAGACAGTAGACAATGAAATCCTTATCGTTTTAATGGAAAACGTCGTTTAATAAATGAGCATTTGTTACTGCAGTTGTCGGCTCCGTAACAAGCTCGCCTGGCCACTCGTGTTTGAATTCCGCCTTGAATGCAACATCAAACTTTTCCCGCTTAGATCAAAATGTACTTTTCGCTTTTCGTCTTCTTTTCTTCCATGTACAGATAGCGCGCGAGTTGAATGCAGTCGGGGTCTGAGGTAAAGAGCGGGAGCATCTCCCCCCGCTATCCGCACGCCCCACCTCACGCGCCTGCAGTGTAGTGCTGTGCTATTCACACTAGTGTAATGCGGTAGTGCTGTCACAGCACTACCGCATTCAACTTGCGCGTTATCTGTAGGTACCTATATCATTACTGAAAACAGTTTTTTGACAAAATTACAGTTATTTAATCATGCAGGCCCTCAAGTAATAAGCCCAGGGACAGCGACACACAAACTCAAAATTCACCTAGCTCTCCTTCTCCTGATAATGTGATATCATTTTATTTAAATATCAGCGAAATATTCAAAACTGTACTAACCCATTATAATCAAACTCGTATACCGGTCCGGGCTCCACTATACCCTTCATAGGTTTCGATTCGAGTTGCTTGAAGAACTCGTGTTCGATCTTGCTCCTCAGGAAGGTCTCTTTATCGCAAGTTACTTTATCCAGATACGTCATCATCAGCCTTGCAGCCTTTAAGGATAAAATTTCATTACCAACCGTGTCCCTCGCGAAATACTTCTGCTGTTTTCCCACACACTTAGATACAATGTGTGGCAACAACCTGGACTCAGGCGCTTTACTTATGTGAATGCAATTTAAGCGAAAAACACATTTGAAAGTTTCTGACCAGCTCAAACCTACTGCCCGTCGCGCGTCACTAAGTGTGGTCACTGTTTTCATCAACCTCATCTGCCTAGCCTTTTCCAAACGATGTTGGTGTTGGCTTCCAGTCTAGCGGTAAACGGGCTGCAGCTGAATGCCAATCTTTTACATGGTAAGACTGGTTGTCAAGCTTATGACCACTCGTAACGAATGCCATAGAGAACTTTGGCATTCATTACGACTTCGATTGGTATTTGGTCCCGCCCGACAGTCAGGACCAACGGTTTAACGTGCTTTCCGAAGCACGGAGGAAACTCTAAATAAGTATCACTCGTATCATATTATGATACTACCTTATTGACAGCAGGTCCAATAACAGTGTATTCTCTTCGCAGTTCGTGTCCAACAACTCCACAATAAGTCGTTCCTGTACAAATAAAGGATTCAATGAAAAAGGGAATTTTGAATACGATTCGACTTTAGCCCTTCAAAGAAGATGAAAGGGCACCTCATATTCTCATCGTTCATCGCAATAAAAAGAAAGACTAATGCACTCATGCGATGCAATGTGTCAATCCCCGAGTTATACGACGCAACGGCCGCAATGATAGTCCGGTCAATTTAGACATAAAAGTAGTGGTCAAATAACAATAATTCCCACAGAGCCAAATTTTGGTGGAGAGCTGGGGTATTCCATTACAAACAAAGCCTTAAAAATCCCCGTCGATCCTATGTGTGCTTCAAAAGTTATTCGGGGTCAAAGGTCAAAATTTGAGGATTTTTGATTTTTTCTCGAAAACGGTAAGTTTGATCAAAAAAACCCTCAACCCAAAGTTGTAGATCATAAAATTCTCTACAAAAATGTGCTTCATTATTTTTTTCTAAGAGTACCATTCCTGAGATATCGCGATTCTAACAGTCACATTATCACTATCACTTCATCATCACTACTAGTATAAAATAAAGTCGCTTTCTCTGTCCCCATGTCCCTTTGTATGCCTAAATCTTTAAAACTACGCAACGGATTTTGATGCGGTTTTTTTTAGTAGATAGAGTGGTTCAAGAGGAAGGTTTATATCAGTATAATAACATCCATTTGCACCCGTGCGAAGCCGGGGCGGGTCGCTAGTTCTTTATATAAAAGCGAAAGGTAACACTACTCACGAGATCTCGAAAACCGCTCGACGTATAAAGATGATTTTTGGAAAGGAGGTAGTTTATAGTTAGTAAACGTCCGCTAAGAACGGATTTGCGACAGGGCCGTATTAGGGTGATCTTAGGGCCCTCGCAAGTTTGTATGAAAGTCCTTCATTTTTTGTGCTACAATCTTGATTTTTGTCAGAAACGTAGTTTATAGTCAGTAGACGTCTGCTATGAATTAATTTTCTGACAGGCCCGGATTAGGGTGTTCTATGAGCTTTCGCAAGTTCGGATTCATACAAACTTGCGTGGGCCCTTAGACCACCCTAATCCGGCCCTATCGCAAAATCCGTTCTTAGTGGACGTCTACTAACTATAAACTACCTCCTTGCCAAAAATCATACTTATACGTCCAGCGGTTTTCGAGATTTTGTGAGGAGTGAGTTACCTTTCGCTTTTATAAATAAAGGATAAGGTGACTCTTAGAATCGCTATATCTCAGGAATAGTAACTCTTAGAAAAAAATAATGAAGCACATTTTTGTAGAGAATTTTATGATCTACAACTTTGGGTTGAGGGTTTTTTGATCAAACTTACCGTTTTCGAGAAAAAATCAAAAATCCTCAAATTTTGACCTTTGACCCCGAATAACTTTTGAAGCACACATAGGATCGACGGGGATTTTTAAGGATTTGTTTGTAATGGTGTACCCCAGCTCTCCACCAAAATTTGGCTCTGTGGGAATCATTGTTATTTCAAATGTCTATATTGACCGGACTATGAGCACACATCATTCATCCATCGACCATCACCCATGAATTGATTTTTTTATAAGTTATTTTCTTTAAATTGTTTAACTAAAAACCCGTCACTAGCTTTTTTCACTTAGAAAATAGTCTGCAAACGATTGTTTGTCATTCCTTACACAACTACGCAACCTTGTCAGTACAATCTTTTTAGCCAATAATTACCTAGCTAGAATTAAGATCATCATAATTATCTCACCAGAAGTAGCTCCAATAGAAACGCTGATAATATTCTCATCGACGATCTTGTCTTTGAGCATGAATGCGCAGAGAAGAGCATGTTGTGCCTCATCCTCGTGGCTCAGGCCTCGCAGTCCGAAGACGATGAGAATCATCATGTCTTTGTCGAACATCGACACTTTGTTCACCAGCCCGTCTGCTTCTAGTGTTACGCTGTAATAATTTCGAAGATTACACGTTCACGTATCTAACACAGCGATGTGTACTACCACACGGTCGCGAATTCGCGATCCTTAGAAGAGAGGGAATGACGAAGAAGAAAAGCTTGAAACTTTGATGTAATAGGTGGAAGACAAAGACTAGGTATATGGTGGAAGAGCAACAAATCATAATTTCTACGAAATCACTCGTGAGTTAGTGACCCGTGGCAGGTGATGAGGTGAGTTAGTTTTGCTGGCCGGAATCGGTGCAGGTCGGGCGACCAAATTGGATGTAGACCGTAGGTATACTCTGCCGCCTTGCCCGCCTTATACTAACACATAGTTTTCTCAAATATGTGCTTCATGATGATTATGGAGAAAATATGACCAGCTGCCAATCTTATGATAGAATTTTGATCATACGGAAATTACACACACCCACATGCGTTGGTACACCAATCTATCTGTTTCTATCGAACATATACCTTGAAACAAGTTTATAGACACCATCAACTAGTGCAATAAGCGCTTCATCAGTGACAGTCTTCGTGATTATATTGAGGAACACCACGACGACCCGACGGACTTCTGTCAGGAACTCCATGGGTTCTTCATTGTCCACTGCTCGAAGGACAGGCGTTGCCATGAAACGACGGTAGCCCGGAAACCATGAGGTTTGGATTGCTGCGATCACGGCTGGGCGAACTAAAATTAATGGATAGTTTTCGATTAGGTTCTTTTGGAGTTATGGGATTAAATTACATACGCTAGCTAGTACATCAAGCTAAAGTAGGTAGGACTACAGTCTGTCAAACTTGTCAAACTTGGTTGATTGGGATTTTTTTATAGTTTCGGGCAGCTTCATGTGCGGACTGGTGGCGTCAGTAATATAATTATGGTATCCTTGGATTTTCATAACTTCCTACGTTTCTTGCAGATTACGGAATTGGATTTACGCTTACACCAATCGGCTACATTGAAAAAAATTAGCACGCGAAATTCGAATTTTCTTACGTTTTTTGCAATCTGCCGATCAGTGTCAGGTTGTATCATCATCACTACATAGTATAAAACAAAGTGGCTTCCCGCTGTATGTCCCTAATTCCCTATGTATGCTTAGATCTTTAAAACTACGCAACGGATTTTGTTGCGGGTTTTTTTAATAGATAGAGCGATTCAAGAGGAAGGTTTATATGTAGCACATTCCCCCCGTGCGAAGCGGGGGCGAGTCGCTAGTATTAAATAAAATAAGATTCGCGGCCGTAACAAATGTGACTTTACTGAATAATAGGTATAATGATTGAAATCACCAATACAACCCTCTCAGTTCATAATTATGAACTGAGAGGGTTGTATTGGTGATTTTCAAGTCACATTTGTTACGGCCGCGAATCTTATTTTATTTAATACTAGCGACTCGTTCCTGAGTGACTATTTGATGAAAAAGGCATTCATCAGTAGGTAACTAGGTATTCATCTGGACTATCTACAAAAACTTAGTCTTAAGACTTACTTACTTGACTTACTTACCTAGTAAATAAACAATTTTTAAGCTATTGCATAGCTTCTATCGCGGATTCGCGGGCCTTGTTGAGCGTGGAGAGCGAATCCAGAAATTCCGTAACGAAAATTTTCAACCAGGTTGCTATGGTTACGGAAAATAACAAGGTTGTCAACTGAGGTTGTCAAATTAAATAATTGATAAAAAAAAAATGCTATGCAATAGCTTTACCGCGGCAGTCTCCGAGTGCCACACGTTTTTTTGAATTATTACTTTCTGTGCTGGCGTCTGTATCTGTAGCTATCTAAGCACAGAACTGGATTAAATTACACCTACCTACGTAGAATAATTGACTATTGTACAAATATGTCCAAAAGATCAACTTACGAGAAAATTCCATAGACAAACTATGAAGTGAAGGATTTGAATTTGAATATGTCGTCTCAATCTGGCTCGGAGGATCCGATACTGCAAAATTAAATGAGATATGTCCATAAATAGTTATGTATGACTAAGGGCTCGTTTACGAAGACGCGGGGCGTCGCGCGGCGCGTGCCGAAGGCTCGTCTCGTGCTTTTTTATTAATTTACTGAGAGACGGGTCCACCGCAACAAACGCTGCATTTTAAACTAAGTCGCTTCTCGTAAATTCGACGTTTGAAATCATTGACTGTTTCATACATCTCCATGTGTTTGAATTAAAAATACAGCACGCGCCGCGCGACGCCCCGCCTAGCGCCTGTACTATGTGCCTGTACGTAAACATGCACTAACTGTGTACGGTCACGGACGGTGCAGTGCAACCGCACATTTTGCAAATTAGCAGTTTACCCCACGTTCATTTCAACTCATTATGCTTAGTTCAGTTCGAGTTGAGTTTTCTAGTCAGCCAAGCGTTCTCTTCATCTGCCTGTAAAATAGCTATTCCCGTCAAAATCAGTCCAGCAGTTTCATAGATTAGACGGAACAAATAGACCAGCATCATCATTATCAACATCATTTCAGTCGAAAGATGTCCACTGCTGGACACAGGCCTTCCCCAATTGTCGCCTCAGTAAACAGTCCCGTACAAGGGTATCGTATGCTTATACTTTCAAAATTATGCATTCAGTAAAATCTGTATTTTGAAATAACAAACATTTCAATTTTCAGCAGTTCAATTTTATATTGTGTAGATCAGTTACGAGACTGCATTCAAATAGCTAGGTAGGTACTACAGTGACTTACTTTTTCGGTATTCTTCATGGAGTTTTTCCACTCTTTTCCAAGAGGCTCCGACTCCAAGCACCTAACGTCAAAAAAACAAAAAGAAACCTCAGTCAGTCAGTCAGTAAAACAACACGTTTTTTTTTGCAAATTGGGCCAACTCATGAACTTGATCACACCTGATAGAAAGCGATAGGTAGGTATTATTTTTTATTGACGCAAAGAAAAAAAAACTGGCCAAGTGCGAGTCGGACTCGCACATGAAGGGTTCCGTACCAAAACGGTATGCTATAATAATTTAGACAATTTCTTCTACCGGCCAATGAAACTTGACCTCTGAATTGTATAGGCGCTACTACGATTCAGGGACCAAATTATGTTGGTTAGCTGCTGTTTCCACCTGTTGTTTCCATCCAAGTTCAAAATGATTTTCCTAGAAAGTCCTTATAAAGTTCTACTTATCAATTTTTTTTCATATTTTCTAAACTTATGGTTCAAAAGTTAGAGGCGAGGCGATTATTTCCGAAATTATTGACATTATCAAAAAATTATTTTAGTAAACCCCTATTCATTTTTAAATAGCTAGCTAGCCAACAATATATCACACGTTAGGGTTGAAATTAAAAAAAAAATCACTTCCCACTTTACATATAGGGGGGCTACCCTAATAAAACATTTTTTTTTTCAATTTTTTTTTTCCTACTTTGTCGGCGTGATTGATACACATATTGGTACTTACCAAAGGGAATTGCCCATCAGCCACACAAAAAAATGCTTGAAATGGACAACAATGAAATATACGCCAAATTGCACTATAAATCGTAGGGAATCCATTACAAATTCAATCATTATCAAAAAACTAGGTAGAAGCCAGTTCCAATATTTTTTTCTAAAATATAGGTTAAGTCAAGGTTATGGATTAATATGCAATAATTATACAACAAAACAGCATTCAATCTAAGTCCGTGTTCAAAAATGGGTAACGTGTACAGAAGTAAAATCTAAATCCTTAAAAAATGGCCAAAGTCGTCGTTAAATATCCTAAAAAGCAATATACTAGTAACTCAAGTCGCAAACGCAAAACCATGAATCGATCAAATCAACAATCGAAAAAATTAAATGCAGTAATGTCAAAGTGTCAGTAAGGCAAAGGACATTATGATGCATACAGCCTACGATACGTTTTCTATTTTGAAAATAATTTGATTTTATTTAATTGACATGCATATATTATTTTAATTAGATTTACGGTATAAATAGGACGAATTATATTAAATGAATGATAACTGTGCAATAATTCTATAAAATAGTTCGCTAAAGATCATTTGACGATTCCTGTTTGGCTGAATGTCGATTACTCATGTCAAATAAACACTGACCTCCATGATAAAATAAGAAGGAATGGGACGGATATCAAGTTAAATATTTTAAAGATCGTTATATTTTCTCCCTAGGTATACAAATTTGAGAATTATTTCATTATACCAAATTTATTCTAAATAGAATTAAGGACTGTTAGTAGTTTCTGTCTATTTCAAGCATTTTTCGGGCATTCCCCTTTCAGCTTTCTAGTGCTAACGGTCACAGAGATTAAGCGAGGACGGACGGACGGACGGACGGACGGACAGACAGACAAGGCGAAACTATAAGGGTTCCTAGTTAACTACGGAACCCTAAAAAGAGCTGCTTCTAATTCCTTCCATTATTATGCTCTTTTCTCGTGCCGCCATAAACCAGCTCTCGCGGTACGCGTCCAGATCGTCTCGCCACCTCTTTCTGGGTCGGCCTCAGCGGCGCCGTATTTGTGTACTCCCACCCTACTCATGACATTGTAACCTTAATAAGCTGCGGGTTGTTCGAAAGAGATACCGCGGCGCCGAACACAAAGAGCTAAGAAGGAACATGGGTGGTTTTTAGTCAGTAGAAGTCTGACACTCCCTTCCCAGAGCAGGAGGAGTCATTTGATGATTTTGATTTCCCACCCTAAAAAAAAAGGGTACCTTAGTATGCCTTCCATCACCGCAAGGCTGCGTCCAATACTCAGCTTCGTTGACATACATCCAAGCACTGGCGGCTGTCAGCACATCTCCTGACTTGGACATGTACTGTGCCATCTTGACGTCCCACACCGGCTGACCAATGATGACGTAGCTCGAGGAACTCGACTTGCTTAACTCGTTGCCGATGATGGAGAAGTGGGACTTTCCGGCAGAGATCGCGACTTTTACTAGAAGATTTTTAGTATGTCAATGGGTGTCAGTCAAGACATGGGTACTTATATTATTAAAAACCGCCTAAAATCTCCTCCAAAGGTCATTCACGTCAGAATTTTTTACTTTTCGGTCCGGAAACATAAGCTGGATCGTGTCGCCTCTCTAGGCTATCAGCCATTTTCCACCCACAAAATCATGATGTACGTTGTATCATTCAAAAGGGGATAGCTAAGTTAACATAAAGTTATAGTGTGTTAGTGTGATTAAGCCTGCCACACTATCCAGAAACCACTACAATGGTTTCAGTGGTTTCAGGTCGAGGTTACTCCTGAACGCCAGAATTAACAGCGGCGACCACCAGCACTAGAGAGGAACATCAGTCTACTGGATCAAAACAACTGAAGACATTAGTAGGAACTGCCTCCGTGGTCGAGTGGGGCGGTTTAGGCGTACCTATGCCTTGTGACCCGGTGTTCGTGGGTTCGTTTCCCACGGGAAGCATACTTTGTAAAGTTGTTTCCAGTTTGGCTAGCTAGGACATTGTAGGCCTGAATCACCTGATTGTCTGACAAAAAGATGATTCCATACTTCTAGACTACTGGCCCGTGTTGAAAAAAATATGGGTCATGTGAACCACCAGGTGACCTATCTAGAACGATATAGGAGCATAAAATAATAAGATTCAGCACTATGCCGTCACTTGTAAGCTGTCCAACCGAGTGCAGGTGAGAATTCAAAAGTACAGGTAGACTGGGTACATTTTGGTCATATATTTTTGTACGGCATTCTTACCATCGATAGATCCATGAAAAACAATAAGAAAACGCGTAGTGCCGTAAAAAAATGTTGCGCCACAAAGTCGGAATTTTTATTTTATTTTCCGACAATTTCGAGGGTAAATTTGGTCATTTGATTTTGTACGGCATCAGTTTCATACTATTTCAATACTGCTTCTAATCCATTATTCCGCAACGCCGTACAAAAATCATGCGACAAGGGGAAATAATCGAGGGTTGTAACCCCCTCTCTTTCCGCTGGTCCAGGGGGTGATTTGAAAAAGTACGGCTTCGGTTCCAAAACATTATCTAGCACTCAAAAGTACTATTAAAAATAATGCCGTCAAAAAATTATTGTTCATTTTAAATGTATATCAATAATTATCTTAATTTCATCGTATCCTTGAATTTTAAAGCTGCAAAGTCATTAAATTTGATCCTGTACGGGAACTTTTTTTCAAACATGATATTGTAAAATACAATTGATAAATAGTATTGCCGTTCAAAAGAAACTGTTCAAAAAAAAGTTATAGAGAAATACAAAAACTGAAATTTTCCAAATTATTGCAAAAGTTTAAATATCATAGATTAATGAAATATAGCAGTTTTCTAAATTTTATCCCTTGTTTTAAATAGTATTAACATAAATAAATTAGGAAAAAATGATGCCGTACATTTAATGCAGACCATTATCTTTTATGCTGATGAAAATGACGCTACCATTTTAAGGTTGCACAAGCCAGTCATTCTTCCATACAATTGTAGTATGGTGATAACTCCTGATATTATCAATCTGATACAGTACGGCATTAACATATTTTTGAAGAGAACAATTGATAATATGAAAAAATCACTATGACGTCTAACTGAACTGAAACGGTGTGTATATTATATCCAAGAATTAAAACTGCCAATCCCAGTATCAACAGTTTTGTATACTTTTTGGTTTAATATATACTTCAAACATTATTGATACATATATATTAGTAGATTATTAACCAAGGGCTGTATGACATCAATTGCATGCGAGGTTTTTGGCGCCTGAGCGAAGCGAAGGCGCTAATTAACCCGAGTATGCAATTGATGCTTACGCCCGAGATAAATACTCTGCTTTACATATCGATTGTGAGGTAAGTAAACAACAAGACAGCAGGTTTCAATGAACATTTATTAAGAAGAAAAAAATGTGTATTTAATTAAAATTAATAGTAAAATTATTACAATTTGTAAGAGATATGGTCACGTTCTTTTTAGGTATACATATTTATAGTTTGTACTAGTAGACTGCCTTTTTTTTTCACGCATGCAAGCGCGTCAAATCTTGCTGGCCAGTTTGATTTTTAAATCGATTCCATCTAACATACGATGTGGAAACAAATAGTTCCATATTTAAAATAAAATCTTTATAAAATAAATTGTCTAGATTCCGATTCGAGTAATTAATCGATACCGAGAAAAAAAAATTAACTTTTTAAAAATATTCTTCGTGCAGTATGAGTATGACAGTTCTTTTTTCAAATTCCAAAACCTATGCTGTAATGATAGTCATACACCCCGGCATTCAGGGGTGTAAGTTTTACTTACAGAGCAAGAGATATGTAAAATTGATTTGTTTCATTGTAATGATGTGAATAAATAAAACAATCATTTTTTAGAAAAAAAATCGATATATTTAATGATGATAATAACAAACATGGTTTTTCTTTAAATTATTCAGTATCGGAATCAGCTGCTGAGTTGTTATCGGAATCAACGTCTTCATCGACGTCCGAATTATCTTCTCTATCATTTTCTGAAACATAAATATGTTTTCGTCAAAATCAAAGTCTTACGTACAGATTAAAGATGTAAAGATTTATTTATTTACCTATGACGTCATCATCTTCTTCGCCTGATTCCTCATCCGGTTCCGTTATGTCAAACACTTTTTGGGGGCATTCCTCGCCGTGGAACCAGTCGAAATCGTACCGACCGTCATTGAGAATCCATCCATAGCTTATTGGTAACAAGGTCGACGGTATTTGTTTGTAGGCATTACACCAAATCTGTGCTATGTAGGTACTTCTCTTCATATGTTGTTTTAACTCCCGGAAACAAGGGGGAAACGACGTTGCTTCCAATTTCATAGTTGTCTTTTTGAAAGCTTCATTTCTGCTTTTCGGCGTATAAATCCTTTCGAATATGATACTTATGACTTGTAGGAAATTCAATTTTACAGCTCCCACATAAGATTTACTTTCAAATCAATTACTGATCTACCTAGGGATTGAAATGAGCTACACGACTAAGAGAAGTCTTAAAATAATTAACAAGGAACAGTTGACGTCAACTGTTCCTTGTTAATTATTTTAAGACTTACATACGACTTACGTACTTCTCAAAAATATGTTGTATTTTGGAATTATCAGTGACAACATGTCTATATTTTGGTATTAATCGATAGTATACAAACCCATATTTAACATAGTTTCTAACTAGGAACCTAGAATCACGAAAAGAGTATAAAAATTAGTACAAATAAACTATCTAAATGCCGTATAAAAAAATATCGTGATGAATTTCACCTTACATTTCGTTATATGGATTTTTTCTTTTTAATTTTTTCATTTTGAGTTTTTTTCCCCTTTGGACCAACGAAAATGTACGGCATATAAAAAAATATTATCTATGCATAAAATACTTTCAAAATAAATTAATTTTATGTTGTGTCAAATCACCCCCTGGACCAGCGGAAAGAGAGGGGGTTACAACCCTCGATTATTTCCCCTTGTCGCATGATTTTTGTACGGCGTTGCGGAATAATGGATAAGGATAAGAAGCAGTATTGAAATAGTATGAAACTGATGCCGTACAAAATCAAATGACCAAATTTACCCTCGAAATTGTCGGAAAATAAAATAAAAATTCCAACTTTGTGGCGCAACATTTTTTTACGGCACTACGCGTTTTCTTATTATTTTTCATGGATCTATCGATGGTAAGAATGCCGTACAAAAATATATGACCAAAATGTACCCAGTCTACCTGTACTTTTGAATTCTCACCTGCACTCGGTTGGACAGCTTACAAGTGACGGCATAGTGCTGAATCTTATTATTTTATGCTCCTATATCGTTCTAGATAGGTCACCTGGTGGTTCACATGACCCATAATTTTTTCAACACGGGCCAGTAGTCTATTCGTAAGGCACGTATAAGCCGGTGGTCCCGGTCGCCAATTTGTGATCGTCAAACCATGTCAGACGCCCTTGAGGCGGTTTAGAAACTGACACTAGGGTTTGTGGGGTCGTTAGACCTTACTGCCCACACGATAAGAAGACGATTAGTACCTAGGTACCTAAATTTATCAAAAAACTAACCCTTAAGCACCACCCCAACTTCGGTTGTAAAAGTCCCGTAGTTCTTCTGTATAACGAGTCCGCAGTCAATAGCATTGTGTACCACATCTTGCATAGATAGCTTCTCAGTCTTCTTCCACATAGACAGGAAGGCGTCACCAGAGAACTTCAGCACGTCTCCGTTGTGCGTCAGTATCTCCTGAACCATGGCTCCGATGTAGGAGTTCAAAACTTTGGTCAGTCTCGAAGGTCCACTGCGGCCAAAAGTTCTATATTTTTCGCAGAGGTTAGTGAAACCTTCAAACAATACATTTTTGAGTTATTTGCATTAGCAGCGAGCCTATTGCCACCAACCCGGCCACGAATACAGATCCCGAAATTCCTAATAGGGCAACTCATTGAAACTGTACCAGACCTTGCTATCATAATAAAGATTTATGCTAGGATCGTGTGTCAATTTTATTTACGTGCTGGCTTAGCTCGCTCTTCTGTGCAGAGTTTATTAAGTGCGGTCTATAGTCCATAAGTTCCATAACGGTCAAAGTTTTTGAGCTCGCTTCGCTCACTTTTCACCATCTTATCTCCATAGACTTAACCATGCGACCCTGAGTCGCATCATGATCAGAAGGTCTAAGTAGCAAAATGTCCAACAGCGCAAAATGTCTAATAAGCAGGAAGTCTACTTAGCAAAATGTCCATGTAGCAAAACGTCCAACTATCAGATGGTCTATATAGCAGAACGTCTATTTAGCAAAAAGTCAGATTCTCAAAATGTCTGGATACTCAGAGGCACAAAATTCAACACACACATTTCATGGGGAAGTAAATGGACATGGCATTATAAGATTATGTAGGTACATAATATACTCTTTGGTCAATGTATTCGTAGCATATACCGGTATCATACCTTTTTAATTGTGAGTATTGTGACTGACACATTACTCATAATGTTATTCCTGTATCGATTGCTCTACTCATTTTTTTTTTTTTTTGTTAGCCTATATTGTCCCACTACTGGGCAAAGGCCTCCCCCATAGTCTTCCACTCTTCTCTCCGTGCGGCTTTCTCCGGCCAATCTCGTACAAAAGAAGTCGTCACGCCAGCGTTTTCTAGGCCTCCCTCGGCGACGACGCCCGTCCTCTGGCACTCACAGCGTGACGACCCTAGCCCATCGGTCCTGATGCATTCTGCAGACATGGCCCGCCCAATCCCACTTTAACCCAACAGTCTTGTTACCCACATCGGCGATTCCTGTTTTGGAGCGTATTGTGGTATTGCGTATTCTGTCGCTGAGCTTTATCAACAATACGCTTCGTTCCATCGCCCTTTGGCAAACCTTGAGTCTGGACTTTTGTGACTCGGTCAGCGACCAAGTTTGAGCACCGTAGGTTAGGATGGGCAGAATGCACATGTCGATGAGTTTACGCTTCAGGGATAAAGGTAGGTCACCCTTCATCAGCGACTTCATGGACCAGAAGCTCTTCCAAGCGTTCTCGACACGGCGGTCGATTTCTCTGTCTTGCCTGTTTTCGAAGGAAACTAGCTGGCCCAAATAAATGTACTCATCGACGTAGTGAATTTCTTGCCCATCTACCTCAACCCTACTTTTTGTGCTGTTGGTCATGACTTTAGTCTTTGATCGGTTTATCATTAGTCCAACCTCAAGGCTTGCTGTGCTCAGATCTTGGAGCATCTTTTGTAACTCAGTAGCCATCGTGTCATCAGCGAAACGAAGGTTGGTGAGTTTCTTGCTCCGACCGACTTTCATACCGTAACTGGACCATAGATCTGCCAGGTTCTTGAATACCTCCTCAAGGGTACTAGTAAACAATTTGGGAGAGAGCGGGTCACCCTGCTTCACGCCTTTGTCTATTTTAAAATGTTGACCAGGAAAGTTGAGTTTTATGTTTGCTGTGCTATTGTTGTATATTATTTTGAGGATATTGATGTAGGTTTGCTCCAACTGTTGATTTTGTAAAGAGGAAAATATAGCTGCATGTTTTATGCTGTCGAATGCCTTCGTATAGTCCACGAAGGCCAAATACAGAGGTTTTGTAAATTCTACGTGCTTTTCCATGATTTGGTTTAAAGCATGTAGGTGGTCTGTTGTGGAATAACTTGGGCGGAAACCATTACAAATAAAATATTCCTGACTTCTTAATTCAAAAAATGGAGGAAAAAAAAAACCTAGACTTTTTGTTTTCAAATAAATATATATAATTTATAAATGACTTTTAGTTTTTATCATGAGTGTACACATTTAAAAATTGACTTTTTGCTAAATAGACGTTCTGCTATATAGACCATCTGATAGTTGGACGTTTTGCTACATGGACATTTTGCTAAGTAGACTTCCTGCTTATTAGACATTTTGCGCTGTTGGACATTTTGCTACTTAGACCTTCTGATCATGATGCCCTGAGTCCAAGTTACTCTATCTCACTTCGCTTGCATACATTCTTTAGTAAAATCAATGCCAGCTTATGCGATACTGCTTTTATTTATTTTGTTAAAATCGTAACTTCTTTATCCTGTTTTTTTGGCTTTGCCGCATTCGAGTTTAAAGGGCCCCCAAAAAAATTGATACAGGACTGGTACGCTACTATTGCGATCACTACCTTTTTAAACATAATTAGGTATCATCCTCAGCCTGAATTTCACCCACTACTGGGTGAGCTTGACGGCACGGTTAGCGCAGTGGCTCAAGCAATGGACTGCCGCGCTGCGTGTCGCGGGTTCGATCCCCGCACGGAACAAATATTTGTAAGACCTACAGATAGTTGTTCCGGGTCTGGGTATTTGTGTATGTGAGTTTAAATGTTTGTGAACGCACCCACGATACAGGAGAAATTCCTAGTGTGGGGCAAAAAAAAGCTTCTCTTTACTTGTGTCAAGGTCCACGCTCTTGTGCCAGCCACATCCTGGGCCCCGAGTCTGCTATTCAATAGTGTCAGAATGGTCAATCATTGATCTCATAATTATTGTTGATTTTGACAAGTTTGGTGTTGTCAAAATCAACAATTATGAGATCAATGATTGACCATTTGGCATTCTGACACTATTGAATAGCAGACTTGGGGCCCTGGTTATGCCCAGAATGGCAACAATGTCGTCTGCCTACCACTATTTCCTAACTTTTTTTTACCAATAGGTACTCTCAAATAGACTACTGTTAAAATAAATTAAAGCCCATGACCTAGCTAGAAAGGAGGTGACTGACTGAGATGACGAGTAGGTAATAGAAAAGTATGGTAGAAGAACTAAGAAGACATGTTGCGCCGACCTCAAATAGATTGGGTAATCCCAAATAGATTGGGCATTTGGGTTGGGTGGCAGGATGATGATGATGATCTAACTTAATATGGGGACACCAAAATACCTACTTACCAGAAACATCACAAAACATCAAGGCAGTCTCGTAGCTTCTGATTGAATAATCGCTATGCTTGTAAATGATCTCATCGGGAACCATGGATGCTATGATTCCCATTCGAGCCGCATCGGTCGTAGAGTAATTTTCTTTGCTATCAAATCTGGAGAATATTTCTTTAATTAATACCTGGCCCGAACTCTGCCAACCAGTCTTACCAAAGGATATCATATTACCCAGTACTAACTGGGTTGTGGACGCAGTGCTGACTTTAGTACTACAAGCGCCCTGGGCGAGATTTACGGTTTAAACCCATACGAAAAAAAACTGGCCAAGTGCAAGTTGGACTCGTACATACATGAAGGGTTCCGTACCATCGTAGCCCCTTGTATTATTTGTTGATAAAGCGACAACAGAAATATACCATAGAAATACACATATTGTGATAAGTTTGTTAGGGTTCCGTAGCCCAGGGAGACGCTCCGGGCGTCGTCGGGGGCACAAGGCCACGTGATGGCTTCCGGCCACAGTATGCACGGGCCTGTGGACGGTGCGTAATGCGCTAGCTCACCGCCAGTTCATCTATGACGACGCGAGTCTTTGACCTATAGTGCGGACAGACAGACGGACACGGCGCGAGAGTGTAAATGAGCTATTGTAATTTGTAGGTAATGCTAATGAGTAGGGGTCCCTTGTTGACTCCGGAACCATTTCCTTGTCTACATTATAAAGGGAACCTGCAAAATTTCAGCATTCTAGGTCCAGGGTTTGGGCTGGGCGTTGATGAGTCAGTCGATCAGGAGTTCAGGACTTTTCTCTTTATCCATATAGGTAATTTCATACCCAGGCGCGGGCGGTTTCAACAAGCTCCGTTTTCTTCTGCGTTGTCTGGGAGTCTTAATCTCGTGCGGTATCTCGTGAGAATAGGACTGTCGATGGTAAGCCCGTTTCATAGCCATCAGATATTCATCATAACTTGTTTGTCTAGTATGAAGACATTTACGAGCCACCAAATTTTCGCTTCCTTGGTTCAAAAAATCGGTACCTATGGAAAACAGTGCAAGTTTTACATTTAGCACTATTTTGTGGAATGGTGCCCAGAGGTGGTTAACATAAATACCTAACGCAAAAAATACGATTTTAATATTTTCCTACCTAATATTTTCATAATTTTAATATCAAGTTAATATCTCCCAGATATGGAAGAGGAAGACATGCTGCGCCGACCCCAAATTAATTGGGATAAGGGCAAGAGATTTTTTATTTTTTATTAATATAAATGGGCCTGCTCTTGACTTCAATCTTGCCCTAAGGGCAGAGATGATGTCGACGATGGAACGAGCTTACCCAGTAGAAGCCTGTTTACTCGCGACTTAAACAGATAGTGTTATATGAATTCGGAAAAACCGACGCAGGCAGGGAATTCCACTCCTTGGCTGTGCGCATAATTTACCATTGCAATGTATATTTTTTATACATCAGAAAGTAGAGATTATAAGGAACACAAGAACACAACGTCCACCGACTTTTTAAAAAAAGCTGATATTTTGACGTCAGAATTTTCGATTGAAAATATGGCTGATTTTTCGATACTAAGTCAATAATAAGGTAGGACCCAGCAAAGCGCTTCGTTCGAATGTGAATGATGATGATCTCCCAGCTAAGCATAAGGATAATAAGCCAATAATGTTCAAACTGCTGGGACGCAGGCCTCGTCTCACAGACAGGGAATGGGCTGTAATCCCAGATATGGGAACATATTATTTTTGCTATTTTAAAAGTAATGTACGTACTTTCCCCCGTTTTAGTGTTCTTTCGCTCCGACAGTGATGAATCCTTTTCAGACTGCATTATTGAAACCACGTTTAAAACGTCGTAATGAAACGTTACTATGATCGAACAGTTAATGTAGGTACCATGGCTGAAAAACCAAAGAGTAGAATAAATAACAGTGACAGACATCGAGGAAAGTAAGCTTTTCCTCTATGAAGACAGATTATGTAAAGTGCTACTTACAACTTTTTTATCAAACTATGAAATAGGTACGTTGTTTAACATAATATACACAACCTAAATAGGGAGCAGTGGTGTTCCAGTGGTGACGGCCCCGACTTAATAAGTCGTGGGTTCGTCGTACTCAAGCAGGCGCATTACTTTGTGTAGTTTATTTCATTACCACTGCTCTCAAAACGGTGAAAGAAAACATCGCAAGGAAACCGGCACGTCTCTTCTTTCTTTCTTTCTAGCTACCACCATCGCGCACTGGGCACGCGTGGTGGATTATTTAATATAAGCCTAGTTATTATCTGCCTAGTTAATATCTGCCTACTTAATATCTGCCTACTTAATATCTGCCTACTTAATATCTGCCTAGTTACTATCAGCCTGGTTAAAATCTACCTAGTTAATATCAGCCTGGTTAAAATCTGCCTAGTTACTTGTCATCTGAATAGTTATTATCTGCTAGATGTTATCTGCCTACTTAATATCTGCCTAGTAAATATCTGCTTAGTTATCATCTGCCTATAGTTAATATCTGCCTACTTAATATCTGCCTAGTTATCTGCCTACTTAATATCTGCCTAGTTAAGATCTGCCTACTTAATATGTGCCTTGAAAATATCTGCTTAGTTATCATCTGCCTAGTTAATATCTGCTTTCTTAATATTTGCCTACTTAATATCTGCCTAGTTATTATCTGCCTAGTTATCATCTGCCCAGTTAATATATATATATGCCTAGTTAATATCAGCTTGGGTAAAATCTGCCTAGTTACTTGTCATCTGCCTATAGTTATTCATCTGCTACTTCTGCTAGTTGTTTCTGCCTAGTTATCATCGGCCTACTTAATATCTGCCTAGTTATCATATGCCTAGATAATATCTGCCTAGTAAATATCTGCCTAGTTATCATCTGCCTAGTTTATATCTGCCTAGTTAATATCAGCCTGGGTAAAATCTGCCAAGTTACTTGTCATCTGCCTACTTATTATCTGCTAGTTGTTATCGCCTAGTTATCATCTGCTTACTTCATATCTGCCTAGTTATCATATTATGACTAGTTAATATCTGCCTAGTTATCTTCTGCCTAGTTAATATCTGCCTACTTAATATCTGCCTTGTTAATATCTGCCTAGTTACTTATTATCTGCCTCGTTAATATCTGACTAGTTAATATCTGCCTAGTTACTTATTATCATCCTTGTTGTTATCTGCCTAGTTATCATCTGCCTACTTATTATCGACCTAGTTATCATCTGCCTAGTAACTTATCATCTGCTTAGTTGTCATCTGCCTTGTTAATATCTGCCTAGTTACTTATCATCTGCCTAGTTATCATCTGCCTAGTTATCATCTGCCTAGTTATCATCTGCCTAATAGTTATCATCTGCCTATAGTTATTATCTGCTAGTTGTTATCTGCCTAGTTATCATCAGCCTACTTAATATCTGCCTAGCACAGACTGCAACAAAAAAGGTGACTTGCTACTAGACTTTATTATAAGCAGTAATTTAGAAATAATAAATGTAGGTAACACACCCACTTTTATAACCAGGTCAAGAGCTGAGGTGCTGGATATTACGATGGCATCCAGCAGCATAAGCAAACACATAAAAGACTGGAGAGTTGACGAGGAGGATTCGTACTCGGATCACCGTAGGATCATCTTCAGTCTGGACTGTGAGATGGAGAAAGTAATGATCAGAAATGCAAAGAAAGCCTCCTGGGAGATCTTTGACTCAAAAATAAAGACATGGTCTCCTAGTCAAAAACAAAGCTACGAAACAGCAGAGGAACTCGAAAAGGAAGCCAAGCGTCTAGAGGAGGCATTAACAGAAGCCTACCACTGCGCATGCCCTCTTAAGGAACTAAAACTAGGTAAAGGCCAACCATGGTGGAACAAAACACTAAGGAAGATCAGGAAAAGCACGCGTCGAGCCCTTAGAACTGCCCTCAGAAAAGGGGGCGATGAGGACTGGGACAAATATAGAGAACTAAGGAACAAACTAGGACATATGTGCAGGAAAGAAAGCAGATCAGGGTGGAACGCCTACTGTGAAAATATCAGTAGACACACTGATACCGCGCGAATAGTCAAGGTGCTGTCGAAAGACAAAGCATGCAAACTAGGAAGCCTAAAGATAGGGGAAGAGATCATATCCGACCCAAAAAAGATACTGACCGAAATGATGAGAAGTCACTTCCCCGGATGTGAAACTTATCAAGAGGAAACAATGATGACCGAAAACCAAGGCGAGGTGACACAAGCTGAGGTCGAAGAAATCATTACAGAAGACCAAATAGATTGGAGTATATCATCCTTCCAACCATACAAAGCACCTGGCCCGGACGGTGTACTCCCGAAGATATTACAGCAGGCATACAAGTATATTATCAAAGATCTACTAGCTCTATTCAGAAGTAGTGTGGCCACAGGCTATATACCTGAAAATTGGAGAAAAGTAAGAGTAGTCTTCATCCCTAAGCCTGGGAGGACGACGTACCAGGAAGCAAAGTCTTTTAGGTGCATCAGTCTCTCATCTTTTGTGCTGAAAACCCTAGAAAAAATAATAGACAGACACATTAGAAACAAAGTGGAAAAAAGTGACACACCGCTACAGAGAAATCAACACGCATATATGGAGGGCAAGTCCACGGAGACAGCTCTCCATAACATAGCGGTAAGAATCGAAAGAGCGTTAGAAAACAAAGAATTTGCATTGGGCT
The DNA here is from genome assembly GCA_949316265.1 of Diarsia mendica. NCBI lineage: Eukaryota > Metazoa > Arthropoda > Insecta > Lepidoptera > Noctuidae > Diarsia > Diarsia mendica. Next base: position 16,113,124 of record OX438902.1, on the reverse strand, counting down.
GCTTTTTCGACGTGGAGGGAGCTTTTGACAAAGCCAACTCCACAGCGATCAAGGCCGCTTTACAAAGGGAAGGCATAGCAAGCTACATGTCAAGATGGATAGAAAACGTACTAAGACACAGAGCAATTCAGGCCGAATTAGGCAACAATACCATCACAGTGAGAGCGGTGAGGGGCTTTCCCCAGGGAGGATGCGTCTCGCCGCTCCTATGGTGTTTGCTGCTTGACGATTTGCTGGAGAAGCTAAACAAGATGCACATATATATACAAGCATACTCGGACGATGGAGTGCTATTAATCACTGGAAAAGTACTTAGCACCATAAGTGACGTAATGAAGAAAGGAATTAGGGCTACCCTCGAATGGTGTAGGGAAAGGGGACTGAACCTCAACCCCACTAAAACGAAGCTAGTCCTTTTTACAAAAAGAAAGAAATACGAGGAGTTATCACCAATATACATAGACGGTGAACGGATAGAAGTAACTAAGGAAATAAAATACTTAGGAGTGATCTTAGACAAAACCATGTCATACAAGACGCATATAAAAGAAACATGTGAGAAAGCAAAAATTGCATTACTACAATGCAGAAGAGCTATAGGTAGAACCTGGGGAATGAAACCGGCCATAGTAGCCTGGATATATAATGCCATCATCATACCCAGAGTTATACACGGAGCAATAGTATGGTGGCACAGAACACAAATCAAGACTAACAGCACAGAGCTAGCAAAAGTTCAAAGAATGGCCGGGTTAATGATCTCTGGGGCAATGAGGACGACTCCCTCAGCGGCCCTGGATGTCATACTAGGAATGATACCGCTTAGTCTACAAGTTAAGAAAAGAGCCTTGGAGCAGTGGTTCAAACTGAAAAGCTTGAACCTCTGGAAAGGCAATTTTATGGACAAAGGTCACTCGGAGATAGCAAAACCGTACGAAGACAATCTATCAATGATTATGGCCAACAATGACCTAATCAAGAAAGAGAAGATCTTCGACAAAAAGTATAGAATACATATAGGCACAAGAGAAGAATGGACAATCGAGAGTGATCCATCTATGGCGGTCTGCTATACAGATGGATCAAGGAAAGAATCAACTAAGCTATCCGGCTCTGGAATACACATACCAAGACTGGAAATAAATAGATCATTCTCACTAGGAACAGGCGCAAGTGTGTTCCAGACAGAAATACATGCCATTATGGAATGTACCAGAATAATTGGAAACGCCCTTACAGGTGATCTTTCCAAAATAGTTATATACAGTGATAGTCAAGCAGCACTCAAAGCACTGAACAAAGTGGAAGTCACATCTGCACTGGTTAAAGAGTGTAAGGAGGCACTCAACCAGCTAGCGGAAAGAGCAGAAGTAACAGTCGCATGGGTCCCTGGTCATCAAGGACACGAAGGGAATGAGATAGCGGATGAGTTAGCCAGAAAAGGAGCAGATGAAACCTTTGTGGGACCAGAGCCCAGGCTACCGATCCCACATAATATAACAAAAGGAATCATCCATAGAATAACTACAAGAGAGTCAAATAAAAGATGGAATGCAACAGAAGGTTGTCGACAATCGAAAATCTTCCTAAAGTCATATGATGAAAAGAAATCCCACAAACTACTCAGAATGAGCAGGGGAAACATAAGACTAGTAGTAGGGATCGCAACAGGACACTGTGGACTCAATAGACACCTGACGATTATGAAAGTAAAGGAAGATCCCATATGCCCAGCATGTGGAGAAGCAGAAGAAACAAGTTTCCACCTTGTGGCGGAATGCACAATGTATGGGCCACTCAGATGGGAAATCCTAGGAACAGATGAGATTAATGAAGAGAAGCTCGCAGAAATCTCTACCGAACAACTGGTGAGCTTCTGCAAGGCGACAGGAAGATTCGCGATGCCGACCACCAGTAACCCATGAAGGGGATCCACCAAAATGGGGAACTGGGCGAAATAATCCACATCGAAAGGACTGATCGCCCGTCTGGTGTCTGCCGGCGTCCCCGAAGATAAATAGAATAATATCTGCCTAGATTGTATAGCCCATAAGGCCATAACTCTCCTAGAGAGGCCTGAGTCCCTGCAGTGGGAACATTATAGGCTGATGATGATGCCACAAATGCCTAAACCCGAAACAACTATCAATATATGATGCCATACAAATATTAGTTCCGTGCGCGGGGATCGAACCCGCGCGACACGTAGCGCAGCAATGTAACTGTTTGAGCCACTGCACACTGCGCCAATATAATACAAAACTATTGTTAGAGAATTCCTCAGCCGAAGGGTAGAAATATCGCATGTTCGTGACGACGCGACGCAGCGAATGGAACGGGCGACAGAGTATATCAACCGGCGCACGCTCCGAGCGCGCTCACTTTGGCTCGGGAGCCCGGATGGGACGGACGTATATTCGGACCTGTAGTTATAGCTATGTCGGATTCTTAAATGTTTTTATAGCTGTGTTGGTTTTGTGATGTGCTATTTCAAATAAATAGTTCGAGGTTACTTTGACGTTTCTTTTTAAAAAATGAAATACCCTTCTGATTTCTAAGATCAGAAGTGAGATTCGCTTACACGCGTCTTTGACCGTTTGCCATCTATTTTGCAGTAAAACGTTTCGTTTCAAAGTAACCTCTAACCACGTATTAATCGAAGTGTCAGTGTTCTTATGCGTTTTCGGGCTAACACCCACGTGTTAATTATATTGTGGTCAGTTTACGGATCGCGAGTGCACACCGCGTGAACATGAAGGTTCCGGGTTCGATTCTCGGATCGGACAAAGTTTTATTGTCTGAATTTGTGCCCGGTTGGTGGCAATAGGCTTGTCCTTATTACATGGGACTTAACATAACTGGTGAGATGTGGGTATACTGAGTACCTCTGCCTAACCCTTCGGGGATTGCAGGCGTGATGTTATGTTGTGTGTGTGTGTTTATGAAGTCTCTGGGGCAATCGACAATGCCTCGGACGCATTGGTGGTTGTTTACATGGTGGTGCTAAGACGTGGCTTAAAGATTGGGTGACCAATAACAGAAAGTGGACTAATTTTTTAACCCGTATTTTGGTCATTGTGTCCGTGTTAACTTGATATGGCCACTGTGCTATATGACGTTATGAGTACGAATTCGAATAAATTTCCTGTCGTGGGTTTGATTCCCGCACGGTACAAATTTTTGTATGGCCAACAGATAATTGTTCCGGGTCTTGGTATTTGTGTATGTGAGTTAAAATGTTTATGTACACTCCCATGATACAGGAGGAATTCCTAGTGTGGGGCAACGTTGTGATAGTGGCGTTAAAAGGTTTTACTTGATGGTTTCTGAAAACCTGGTAGTTTTTGTCGTAATACAGTTTTCAAGGTTCAAGGTACATGACCAAGGGTCGTTGATTTATGTTTTTCCCAAGTGTAACCCCGTTTGATTTAATCAAACTCAACAAAACTAAAGTTTGGTCAGGAGTGACCGAGTGGAACAAAATTCTGTTGTAGATTTGTCTCTTTGCAGAGTAATCATTACACGTGGACGTATGGCGTGTGTTACGCAACGCAACGCTGCTGCCTGGTCTCGCAGCAGTGGTTGCCAGGGCTGCGCTACAGTGACGCCGTGAACGCGCACGTGGCCGCGGGCTGCCAGGGTGCTCCACTGGCGTTGTCGGGCGCGTCGCTGCAGGCCGACTGCACGCTGTACTGGCGGCGCCCTGCTCGTCACTCCAAGGTGCCAGCGCGCCCTACAGGCGCGGTTGCGTGTGGCCCTCCAAGGTGCCAACGCGCCCTACTGGCGCGGTTGCGCGTGGCACTCCAAGGTGCCAGCGCGCCCTACTGGCGCAGTTGCGCGTGGCACTACACGGTGCCAGCGCGCCCTACTGGCGCGGTTGCTCGTGGCACTCCAAGGTGCCAACGCGCCCTCCTGGCGCAGTTGCGCGTGGCACTACACGGTGCCAGCGCGCCCTACTGGCGCGGTTGAGCGTGGCACCCCATGGTGCCAGCGCGCCCCACTGGCGCATTTACGCGTGGCACCCCACGGTGCCAGCGCGCCCCACTGGCGCATTTGCGCGTGGCACTCCACGGTGTCAGCGCGCCCCGGTGACAGCGCCCCCACTGGCGCGGTTGCGCGTGGCACTCCATGGTGCCAGCGCGCCCCACTGGCGCGGTTGCGCGTGGCACTCCACGGTGCCAGCGCGCCCTACTGGCTTCTGTTTGGCCTGGACCTCCGGTTCATGGCTTCTGATTGGTCTGAGCCTCTGGCTTATGACTTCTGATTGGTCTGAGTCGCTGGCTTATGACTTCTGATTGGCCTGGACCTCTGGTTCATGGCTTCTGTTTGGTCTGAGCCTCTGGCTTATGACTTCTGATTGGCCTGGACCTCTGGTTCATGGCTTCTGTTTGGTCTGAGCCTCTGGTTCATGGCTTCTGTTTGGTCTCTGAGCCTCTGGCTTATGACTTCTGTTTAATAATAATAATAATAATAATATTCCACAACTATCACACAACGCCATCTAGTCCCAAGCTAAGCAGAGCTTGTGTTTTGGGTACTAGACAACTGATAAACATACTTATATATTTCTAAATACATACATATTATAGATAAATTACACCCAGACACAGAACAAATGATCGTGCTCATCACACAAACATTTGTCCTGGGTGGGAATCGAACCCACGACCTCCGGCATAGCAGTTCCCAGGTAGGAAGGAGACGTCAGTGACCATACTGCGAACTTCCATAAGTACGTCAATTGTACGTCACATACGTCACAGACCAATATGACACGTCTAAATGACGTTAGCTTTACGACGTAATAAAAACGTCAAAAATAGTCCCATAAATTGACGTCATTTTTAACTTCACAGACGTAGCGGTCCAATAAAAAACGTGATAAGGACGTCTTCGTTTAAAGATTAAAAGACGTCATAATTGTTCATATTATATAAGTTTGAATGGCGTCTGTTTTACGTCACAAATAAATACCATGTTTATCATGATGACTGCAGTAACCTACTCATGTGGACCTACTAGGTAGGTACTAAACTTTGCATTAGGTAGCGGGACTCTATAGAAACAAGAAAAAATAAAAACAGAAAAAAAATAGTTTCGCATTCTTTTCTGTTTGGATGTAGCGGGAAGGGTCACGGTTTAAGTAAGTTATATCGGGTTTGACTTAGAAGCCATATGTCTACATCTTCTATGGGGTTAAGGTGATTTTCGAAACGATAGATGATAGTACGGTGGCCAGCGCATGAAGTTAAATCAAACTTAAATTTCTCCAAATGATTTTAAACCTTAAACCGTTAAACATTAGGTTCAAAATTAGTTGCAAAAATTTGACAGTTTGTGGTATTTCTATATAAAAACATTTGGCCCACTCATAGCTGAGTGGGGGTCATACGTAATGTTCATGATGCTGATGAAAGTCAACCCTCTGGATGCTAAGGTGATCCTTGTTTTTATTGAATCATCGTGTTGGGAGCCACGGGCCACCAGACTAAAATATGCGTTGACTGTCCTCGGTCCTGGGGACCCAAGGAAAAGATCGTGACATACCTGACCTAATCATAATGGTGGATACTTACTAAAGTACTGATGGTCTGACTCTTTATTTTAGTCTGTTATTAAATTCCCTACATTTCGACATACCTACGAGTCCTACGACAACCCTAGAAGTTCTTAATCTGTGAATTAAGGTTGATGTTCACGGTAGCCCGCGAAAATTCAAATTTTCTTACGTGTTTATCGATTTGCAGGCCAGTGCTAGGTTGTATGTTAGTGAAAATATGATTCGCGGGTGTAAGACGTATGCAGTTACAGAATTATAATCATCAAAATCATCATTACAACCCTCCAAGTTCATGTAACTCTCAAGAATGACCTTTTGATGAAATAATCATTCTTGGGAGTTACATGAGCTCGGAGGGTTGTAATAATGATTTTGATGATTATAATTCTGTAACTACATATGTCTTACAGCCGCGAATCAAATGTTCATCAACATACAACCTATCACTGGCCTGCAAATTGCAAAAAACTTAAGAAAATTTGAATTTCGCGGGCTGGTTGAAGGATTCACCTTAAAAAATATTTTTGCGACGAATGATTGGGTCTCATCACTGATCGATCACTATCTTGGTGGATACTCCAGCTCCAGGGTAGCCCGCGAAATTCAATTTTTTTTTAGTTTTTTTAACGACTGTTTAATTGATAAATACGTTCCTCGACCTTTATGAACTTGGTACTTGGAATTTATGATTTGATGATTATAACTCTGTAACTATAACCCGGTTCATTAAAGAAAGGAATCTAAAATGGCGGTTTTTATCATGTCCTCACGCTCGCACACTATAGTGAGCGAGCGAGAGGACATGCCATGTGTTGCCATTTTAGATTCCTCTTTAATGAACCGGGTTATACAGTCTTACAGCCGCGAATCATATTTTAATCAATATACAACTTATCTGGCCTGCATATTGAAAAAAACGTAAGAAAATTTGAATTTCGCGGGCTGTCCTGACGCTTTTACCTAGTTTGAACGCATCACTGTTGGCTGGTGTTGTCCCGCCCGTGCTTTTTATATTACAAATAATAGGTATTTATTTTCTTATATGTATATTTTTTATTAACACTTATCGACAAGTTACACTTTACGTACAGTTTGTTTTATTTATTTTTCATAATCTAAATTATTTTATTTTTTAATGCTTTCCACACACGTTTCTCCATTCCACATTTGACATTGGCAGAATTGTCGACATCGGCACAATTGCCATTCATAAAAATAGAATAGAATAGATTCCAGTGTTGCCAACTCAGTAGATTTTCCACTAGTTCTGGTGGTTTAGACTATTCTATTAGCAAAAAAATATTGGATTTAGTGACTAGTGAATTTTTCTATTTAGTGACTGATTGCTTCAGTTAGTGGTACACATAAGGTATCACAACAACCACCAAAACCTAGTACGTTTTCAAAAATACTCTGCGACATTTGTTATATCTTTATTGGTTTTACCGCACTCTAATGCTGATGTAGAGCGTTTGTTTAGCATGATGAACGTTGTCAAGACTAAACAGAGAAACCGGATGAAGATAGAGCTTCTATCTTCAATTCTCACAATTCGTGCTGGTTTAGCACGTGAAAGCAAATGCTGCAATAACAATATATTACCAAATAGTGTAATGCAAAAAAATGGAAATTAGACACATGGAATTAAAGCGACTCTTCGAATCTGGAGATGATCAACGTTAGTAGGCAGTTCTAATTTGTGATTAAAAAATAAATCCTTATTTCTATTTACAATATTGTTGTTTTATTTCCAAATAACATTTAGGGGTATGAGCACTTAGCACGGAATTGGTTGAGTTGAATTAATGGTTTTCTGGTGGTTTGCGAGACCGATAGGTTTAGTGGTTTACTCACACGAACTCACATTTGGTGGGTTCGTAAAAATAAAGTTGGCAACACTAATTTAGACATTGTACAATGGATGGTGAATTATCTAGTTTATTGAATTATATAAAGTGAAATCCAATATTATTGTACCTAGGTATGTATTCGGTTATCCAATTCGACGAATCTGACGGTGGCAGTGTATCCATTGTACTTAACAAATGGCTTACGCCACGGCGCCGCGAAGTACATTGGCCGCCGATTAAAGATGGAAAAGCATAATCGGCTACTTACCCAAAATATCGACAATTCCCCTGATGATAACTGGAAATTATATGGTGTAAAGCGCATCTTTGCAGAAACTGGTAAGTGATAAAGATGAAGATAATAATTAAGAGGTCCTGAATAATTCATCATCATCAAAAACCCACAGAAGTCCACTGCTGAAGATAGGTCTTCCAATAAAAGGGGGGATTTGTATCGTAATACGGCACGCTGCTCGAGGGGTGTTGCTGTTGGCAGATGGTTCACCAGAGCCTCGTTCGCTGATTATTCCTACACTCCACGGTCAGTTCAGTTTGGAATGCAATTTTGCATCTGCTACATGTTTAGTACTTACCTACTTCTTACTCTTACATTACCTACAATGCAATATGGGTCAGTGAGTATCCTTGGGGGCGGATATGTGTTTAGTTTGTTTAACAAACCAAAAAAAAACACATGGTGGAGGTTTTGGTTTTAAAATCTTTGGTTTCTACAGTATCTATGTGTTGGTTATGGTCTGCATCTTATGATCTTCTGCATGTTTATTACTTCAATTGCATTACATAAAATGCAATCTGTGGTTGGTCTGTCCTGATGTGGCATGGTGGGGCTTTTGTTTCAAATCTTTGGTTGGCAACTTGGCAGTTTATTAAAGTACCTAGTTTATCAGCATCTATATGTCAGTATCAAGTTCCCATAGGAAGACTTTACTTTCAATCTGTGCTTATTAACTGCATGACAATGGTTTAACGCTGACCGGTGCATTCTTTTTTTTTTAGATGATTTAGAAAAGGCTAAGAAAAAGTTAAAATTATCAGAGGTAACATCAGATGTACAAACTGATGCAGAGACCGAAGCAGAAAGGCCAAAACGCAGAGCTGTAAGAACGAAACGTTACATTTCCAGTGATGATGATGATAATCCACCACCTTTGAAAAAGCATTTTGCAAAACGTAAGTGTAATGCTAACTGTATACATTTGAATCTATAAACTGTTTGCTTATGACTTCACTCACAATATCTGCTGCCAGTATTAATTTTTTTTTTTGTTACATTACAGGTATTGAGAATGAACAATCAGTTACTGTTTCACCACCTATATTACACCAAAGAGTTGATGAAACAAGAAATGACGATTTAAATCTAAGTGACTCTTCAGATTCAGTAATCCAAAATACTCCCAGAAGAGATTCTTCACCATCTTTCAGAAATGAAATAAACAAAAATACAGCTAAGAGAGTTCCTGTTTTGAAATCCTGTGCAGTCTCTAGCAACATAAAGTCATATACTGCTTTGGCATCTAGATCACATCCCAGATTTGATGATGAAATAAGAAATGAAGATGCTTTCAATCTAAACGAGTTTGAATTGGATTCAGTGATCCAAAATACTCCTAAGAGAGTGTTTGCTTCACCATCCTGTGCATTTGGAAGTCATACAAAGAAAAACACAGGTAAAAGAAGATTCTAAAAGCTGACACCAACATCACAGCTTAGATTCTGTCGCTTTTCGGCTTACTGATTGGCCAATACAGCCACTATCTAAGAACTAGCTAAGAACAGAATCAAAACTGTGACATAATTATTGCCAGCCTATCCATCCTGTACACTTCAAGAAAATTGTTTGTAATAGAGTTAACTACCTTCTACCAGAGGCTTTGTCCACGTAGTACCTCAGTTAAAAAGTAGCTATTGTCCTTCTTATGATATAAACTAAATCCATGCCATCAAAATCCTTTCAGCCGTTTAGTCATGATGAAGTAAAAAAGATATAGTTACTTTCGCTTTTGAACCCCAACTAAAAAGAGTGTTGTTATAAGTTTGAGGCTATAGTGTGTCTGTCTGTTTGTCTATAGCCTCACAAGTATTGCCAAATTATTTTTTCTGTTCTGCTCTCTTTAAGGTTTTGAAGAAAAAGTGCTTGGAGTACTAGCAAGTATTAAAGCCCAAAATGAGCAAATAATCTCACTTCTAAAGAAAGAAACCACTCAAGATGCCGCACCACCACTGAAACCTAATATCAAGTTCCCTTTAGAAACCTCTGAAGACATATCAGAAATAGAAACTTATCTTCAAGATGAAGACAATTCAAAACTTTTAGTAATATATTTGTTTTTTTACATATATATTCAAGCCAGACTTACCAACATAAATGTTTATGAGTTCCATTCCAGTTTATTACCATCTAAATCCCAAATTTTGGCATGTTCCAATAGTGGACACATACAATAGGCTACTGATTATATTAATTATGAGATGCATTCATAAGAAAATTTAAATATTTTTTTCAGATTCGATACTTAAGCTCCCTAGGAGGACGAGATGTTACAACTAAAGTGTACAGAGTGTTGAAGCATATAATGATCGACTGGCTTGCTTCACAATATAACTTCTATGGCAAGCGATCAACAAAAAAACCGTTTTGCAATATGAAGCTCAAATCTGTGATAATAGGTATGCTCCATAATAATAATAAATCATTGTCTGTGATAATAGTAACTTCATACAATATAGGTACAATAATATTATTTAGGAATGTATGTATGTTATAATTTAATTACATAAAAACTGACCGTGTCTACTGTTTGTGTGTAGTCTGTAAGTTTTGTAGGTATACATTAATTATTAGGCAGTTAAATCTTTTAGAATTGATACAAAAATAATTTTATTTTCAGAGAGCATCAAATGGTCATCACCAGGATCAAATAATAAAGATATAGAAGACTGCATAAAAGTTTGGCTAAAACATGCACCGGAACGGCTGAAGAGGCACAGCAATAAGTGAAAAATAAGGTATATATTGTTTTCTTTGTGGTTATATTGACCTTGTACAATAATACAACAATATTATAATGTGTGTAATTTCATTGCAGAAAAGCAAGCTCAGATAGGTACCAAGTTGCCACTTTCATTGATTACATTAATTAGACAGTAAAATTTAAATTAACATTTGAATTAATATCAAAATAATTTTAATTTCAGTCAGCATCTATAAAACTAATCACAAATAAATAACTCGTCCACCAGGACTAGGATTTAATAATAATGATATTGAAGACTGCATGCACGAAGGCGGCTAAGAAGCAATGAGTGATAAAATTACAAAAATTCCTTACAAACATAAGGTAGATGTAGGTCACCGGCAGATGCAAAGACGGACAAGGGCCATAAAACTTGAGATTGTAAAGGAAATACAGGCGACTGCGGCCGCTAGAAATGTATATAACATAGATGTACCTCTACTATGCATACTCATTTGAAAATTGTAATAAATTGTTAACTGTCTAAAAAAATGGTATCATTTACTTTCTTAATGATAGTGTGATGTTTACACTACACATTGTGCCAACCCTACCTAGAACAAGCGCGCATTTCTTAAACATAATTTGTTGGTTAATTTTCTGGAGTTAGCTTATCACTGTCACATATATGATCCCTGGTACGCACGAAAATTTACCGTCTTTTATAGGTTCTTTTAAAGACGTAAACAAGTCATATTTTAGTTTAGAAGACGTCTTCTGGACGTCGCGTCTAGGTAATTTTTTGGTCCCTCATAGGTACCAAATTGGTCGTCCATACGTCCTCTCATTAGTCCCACAAACGTAAGTGGGAGACGACCACACGACGTCAAATATGACGTCGTGTGCCCGTGACATTTTAACGTCACTACGAGGGCCCTCAGACGTCATCCCCGGACGTCTGTTACGTCAGTGACCGACCTTGATGTAACGTCTTAATGACGGAAAATTCCTACCTGGGTTAGGGTCACTAACCACTAGACCAACAGGCCAGTCAGTGTTTGGTCTGGACCTCTGGTTCATGGCTTCTGTTTGGTCTGAGCCTCTGGCTTATGACTTCTGATTGGCCTGGACCTCTGGTTCATGGCTTCTGTTTGGTCTGAGCCTCTGGCTTATAACTTCTGATTGGCCTGGACCTCTGGTTCATGGCTTCTGTTCGGTCTGAGCCTCTGGCTTATGACTTCTGATTGGCCTGGACCTCTGGTTCATGGCTACTGTTTGGTCTGAGCCTCTGGCTTATGACTTCTGATAGGCCTGGAACTCCGGTTCATGGCTTCTGTTTGGTCTGAGCCTCTGGCTTATGACTTCTGTTTGGCCTGGACCTACGGTTCATGGCTTCTGTTCTAGTTAAGTATATTACTGCTTCACTACTATCTATTTATCTTGGCTAGTATTCCACCCAATGGGAGTCCGGAATTCCATTGCTTGGAATGCTATTTAGTTCCATTTACTTTTTAATGCTCTGGCTCACTGATTTTGAAATATTTATTAGTCGAGGTTTTTAAATTTACATTTCACTTACCTAAAAAAAAAAAAAACCTTCCTGTTAGTTAGTTGGGTACCTGATGGTGGGAGTGCACGCTCACTATCGCGTACTTAACAACATCAGTTCGAGTGCTTACTATTCTTTGGCTTCAGACACATAAGTGACGCAAGAAAACAAATGTACAGTATGTGTTGTTGTTACTTTGCAGATGATTATGGCCAGTCTGAGGATGAGGACCAGTCTGGTGATGGTGAACCTAGTGATGACACAAGAAAATGATGATGGTCAGGTTGTGACAGACGGATCTGATGTGAACGATGCTGCCGGATGGTACTCGATATGTTGCGTGTCGAGGTGACCAATGTTGGTCCGATGCATCATGGAAGATACAAGTTGCCCTAAACATGGCAAGGCGGGCTGCAACCGCACCTCACCACTACATCTGGTGACCGGTATCATGTTAATGGGTGATGTATATGGGATTGGTTTGAAACGTACTTGTATGTCAACCAATTTACACACGCAAAGTTATGCCTCACGTAGGTCTCTAGCGAGTCGTGAGGTGGCGATCTTCCGACAAGTCCCGCCCCGGGTGGTTGGTTTGGATATTTGTATGTTTCACACTCTTATTACGCGTAGGCTAGGCTATGCTAAGCGAAGCTAGTCGCTTTAAGTTATTCGCTGTTGACATGAGTGTTGTTGAAAAGTGCTTTTTCATCAACACCTTTAACTGTTTGCCATCGACATTGTGGCAATTTTGTTTGATTTTGGCATCGATATTTGGCTATCTGGAAACCCGATAGATGGTTGCCAGGTGATGTTGTGGTTGTTTCGGTAATGATTGAGGTCGCGAACTCTTTCATTGGTGATACAATTTACAAACCGCTGCCTATTTTGGTGCGATTGCTAGTAATTTCATTACAATGGGCAGTTAAAAGTTCAAACTTTCAGAATACGTCATTGAAGTTTTGTTATGTTTTAGATGACGAGTCTACCAATGAGGTCCAAACAAGTGATGATCAGACGCTGAACAGCGTATCTGTGCAGGATGGACGAAGCGAGCGAGGATCAGCATTCGGTGCCAGTGAGCCAAGCTGACGAGGTCGTACAGCTGTCAGGAACGGCCGTGTTAGAGAATTCCTCAGCCGAAGGGTAGAAATATCGCATGTTCGTGACGACGCAGCGAATGGAACGGGCGACAGAGTATATCAACCGGCGCACGCTCCGAGCGCGCTCACTTTGGCTCGGGAGCCCGGATGGGACGGACGTATATTCGGACCTGTAGTTATAGCTATGTCGGATTCTTAAATGTTTTTATAGCTGTGTTGGTTTTGTGATGTGCTATTTCAAATAAATAGTTCGAGGTTACTTTGACGTTTCTTTTTAAAAAATGAAATACCCTTCTGATTTCTAAGACTATTGTAAAAGAGCTATGTAAGCGTAAGTATGGCGTGGAATAAAGTACCTAGTCAGTCAGGTAGGTTTATGTAAAAATTAAAACCGCAGCTGCAGCTCTATCAAGAAAACGGATGTTACCTGTGACGGGTTGAAGCGTGAACTGTCTCCAGCCCCGATAAATTAAAAAAACTATGCTTCGATTCAGCGAATCGTAGGTATTTTTATTATTCTATTTTTGGCATTAGGTACACACGGCTACACATCAAGCTATATAAAACCAGTTAATCTTGGCCTCACTTTACTAGATCTTTTCGCACAATGAACGATCAGATTATACTGGTTTTGCATAGCTTGATGTGTAGCCGTGTGTACGAAAGTGAGCTAGATAGACATACGCCTTTCCGAAAGTGTTTGTGAATAAGGGGTCAGCATAGCGGGCTGCGGGATGGTCACAATGATACCGCGGCCTCGACATAAAGGGCTAAGAAGGAACATGGGTGGTTTTTATTCAGTAGAAGTCTGACACTCCCTTTCGCTCTGCCCAAGAGCGGGAGGAGTTATTTGATGATTTTCCACCAAACCAAACAAAAAGGGGTCAGCATAGCCATTTTAAACAATTGAATCGAATATTTCATAAGTCTGGGGCGCTAGCCACTAAAGGGGTGATGAGCCTACAAACGGATAAGTAGGTCGGTAAGTTTACGACATAATACATATATTCGATTCGATTCTTTGTGAATAGTTATGTTGACACTCGCTAAGGGAGTCTGCCTCAATGATACAGCAGCGGGGTACGGTTGTGAACCTGCGTCGCAAACTTTGCTCCATCTTCTATTCTACCCAAAACACACAGCAGTACCTAGTGTCCTTTGCGCTGCCACAGTTGACGCAGTGGAAGTGGCGAAGTTCTGGGCTAATAAAGTTTCTCGTACCGGCGACACGAAGAAGACCTCGGATTTTTTATCACTTTCAAAATCTGTGATCTTCATTCTATAACTATACGGTCTAGCGTTGTACTGCAGCTGTCTGGTAGGTACTTCTTGTTCCCAGCCAAAACGTTAGGATGTAGTAAAACGTTTTGGGAAACAGTAGTCAGTAGGTAGTACTGTGGTAGTAGGGTATCTGTCAGATAAACAAACTGTAAATTTTATACAGGGTGTTTGGCATGTGTTTGGTGTCGTATGCCAAAGTTATCTGGCCGTGTTTTCAAGTGGTATAAATAAATCTCTCTCCTTGCTGAGAGGATTACACTACCTACTTCCGCGTCTCTTGTTTAGTGTGCTCCTACACGTACCAAGAGATGTCAGTACCTATCCTAAGTAAGATCAAGTTTGTCTATAGCTCACAAAGTGGTGATCCATTGTAGCTACCCCCATTTTCAGAGCGTGAAAGGTTCTTACGAAATAATGACAATGACTGAAACCTTGGAATACCAAGGTTTGTGGTTTCCGCGAGTCTATGTAGGTTTAACACCTTCAGTGCCGGGAGGCCTCCTGGAGGGCTTACTTAAGGTTGATGTTCTAGGGTAGCCCGCGAAATTCAATTTTTCTTAAAAAGTGCTTTATAGGTGTAAAAATGACTTTTTACAAGGTCAAAGTCATTCCGGAACGTTTATAAGCTCGGAGGGTTGTATTAATGATTTTGATGATTATAATTCTGTAACTACATAATTATGTCTTACAGCCGCGAATCAAATGTTCTTTAACATACAACCTATCACTGGCCTGCAAATCGCAAAAAACTTAAGAAAATTTGAATTTCGCGGGCTGGTTCACCGATGCCGAGGGCTCATTTTAAATGTAGGTTTTTCTCACGTTTTTCTTTGCGAAAACAGCATCAAATAATGTAAAAATAAAAAAAGTTGTATATTTTACCAAGATTTATAAGAATACTAGCTGACCCGCGCAACTTCGTCTGCGTCACATAATATAGATTATTCCTACCTACTACCCTACCTACTACCCAACCTACTACCCTACCTACTACCCTACCTACTACCCTACCTACTACCCTACCTACTACCCTACCTACCTACTACCCTACCTACTACTCTACCTACTACCCTACCTACTACCCTACCTACCTACCTACTACCCTACCTACCTACTACCCTACCTACTACACCTACTACCCTACCTACCTACTACCCCTACCTACCTACCTACTACCCTACCTACCTACTACCCTACCTACCTACTACCCTACCTACCTACTACCCTACCTACCTACTACCCTACCTACCTACTACCCTACCTACCTACTACCTACCTACCTACTACCCTACCTAAAAAAAAAAAAAGTATCCTATGTCCTTCTCCTGGTTCTTAGCTACCTCCCTACCAATTTTCATCTAAATCCGGCCAGCCGTTCTTGAGTTATAAATGGTGTAACTAACACGACTTTCTTTTATATATATAGATGTAAACTGAAGAATTAATAAACTTATTCTTATTCTATACGCCGTGGTTTTAAATTACAAGCACTTTTATTTATAATTAATTTTCTACCTCTTCCTATACGCCGAGAGCCCACGTGATAGGTTCTATTTCAGAGGTGGAAAACCATTGGTACGATTTTATTACAACTCATTATTACAACCCTCCGAGCTCATGTAACTCCCAAGAATGATTATTTCATCAAAAGGTCATTCTTGAGAGTTACATGAACTTGGAGGGTTGTAATGATGATTTTGATGATTATAATTCTGTAACTGCATACGTCTTACACCCGCGAATCATATTTTCACTAACATACAACCTAGCACTGGCCTGCAAATCGATAAACACGTAAGAAAATTTGAATTTTCGCGGGCTACCGTGAACATCAACCTTAAAGAATTTTTCAAATGTTTCAAGAAAATTGGCCAGTATATATTATTCCATGTTTTTTTTTCACTAGAACCGAAAAAAAAATAATATGATAAAACGGAAAAATCTGACCTTCACAATCCAGTTAGAAATATACTGTGTGATACGAGTTACGAAGTGTATATGTAGAAACGCCACTATGTCGATCCGATTACAGGACGAGAGCACGAAACCAATCCAATTGCAAAGAGGCGTGAGACAGGGAGACGTTATTTCTCCGAAACTGTTCACGAACGCATTGGAGGATGTTTTCAAACTCTTGGAATGGGATGGATTCGGCATCAACATCAACGGCGAATATATCACTCACCTTCGTTTTGCCGATGATATAGTCATCATGGCTGAATCGCTGGAGGATATAAACACAATGCTCAGAGACCTCAGTAACGTTTCTCAACAGGTGGGTCTTAAGATGAACATGGACAAGACGAAAGTCATGTTTAATGACCGTGTTCCACCCGTACCGGTAATTGTTGGGAGCGATACTCTCGAAGTTGTTGATAGTTATGTTTACCTGGGACAAACTGTTAAACTGGGTAGATCGAACTTCGACAAAGAGGTCGCCCGAAGAATCCAACTCGGATGGGCAGCGTTCGGGAAACTACGCGACATCTTTTCGTCCAAAATTCCGCAGTGTCTCAAAACGAGGGTGTATAACCAGTGTGTGTTGCCAGTGATGACTTATGGCACAGAAACATGGTCCTTAACTGCTGGCCTCTTAGAAAAGCTCAGAGTCACGCAACGAGCCATGGAGAGGGCTATGCTCGGAGTTTCTTTGTGCGACAGAATCCGGAATGAGGAAATTCGCCGAAGAACCAGGGTCACCGACATAGCTCGCAGAATATGCAAGTTGAAGTGGCAATGGGCAGGCCACATCGCTCGAAGAACGGACAACCGATGGGGAAGAAAGGTTCTCGAGTGGCGACCACGAACCGGAAGACGCAGCGTTGGCAGGCCTCCCACCAGGTGGACCGACGACATCGTGAGGGTCGCGGGCAACCGGTGGATGCAAACGGCAGGCTGCCGATCTTTATGGCGTTCTATGGGGGAGGCCTTTGTCCAGCAGTGGACGTCAAATGGCTGATGATGATGATGATGACGAGATACGATCAACCTGTCAAGTCTGACAACTGGTCAGCAACAAGTCTTACCAAGGATAAGACTAGTAAGAGTGGTTTGCAACCAATCTTACGAAAAGTAAGACTAGTAAGACTGATCTGCAACCAGTCTTACCAAAAGTAAGACTAGTCTGCTACCAGTTATACCAAAGGTAAGACTAGTAAGACTGATCTGCAACCAGTCTTACCAAAAGTAAGACTAATAAGACTACTCTGCTACCAGTTTCATCAAAGATAAGACTAGTAAGACTGTCTGCAATCAGTCTTACCAAAATTAAGACTAGTAAGACTAGTCTGCTGGTCTGTAACCAGTCTTACCACAGGTAAGACTAGTAAGACTGGTCTGCAAACAGTCATACGGTAAGACTAGGAAGACTGGTCTGCAAGCACAAGCAGTTTTATCAAAGGTAAGACTAGTCTGCAACCAGTCTTACTTTTGGTAAGACTGGTGGTCAGGACTTGACAGGTGATCGCATTACCCAGTACTAACTAGAAACTGGGTTATGGAGGTCAGATAGGCAGATAGCGATACTCATCACATAATTATGTGGAGTATCGCTAGCTAATCTAACTGATTATAACATAACATCACCCCTGTAATCCCCGAAGGGTTGAGCAGAGGTGTACCTAATAGTAGGTACACCCACATTAAGTCCCACATAATATGGGGCGACCCTATTGCCATCAATCGGGCACAAATCCAGACTCCGTGGCTGCTACTAGAAATTCCTGATGGAAAATGCCAATAATACTTTGCCCGACCCGGGAATCGAACCCACGATCTCATGATCACCAGTCGCGGTTGTGAACATTGGACCAACGAAAGATTCTACAAGATTAAAAAAAAACACAAATGGTTGAGCTCCACTTTAGTTCCAAGCCTAAAATGCCAGTGACCCCCCTCTGGAGGGCCCACTTGCAATATGTATGGCGGGATGGCACATGAGTTCTATATGAAATGGGGGTGGAGTCGAATGTGTTAACAAGCTTAGCCATTACTGGGAGCTAAGATGTTCCTATTCCTACTGTACAACCTATTTACCTACAAGTTATACTTGAATTAGGTAAACTTTTTATAGCTGGGTTTTAGGTGAGAGTAGTAAGACTTGAGTAGGTTGGTGGAAGTGTTATTGTCGTTTACGTAAGTGAGTAGGTACCTCTTACACTAAATAGAAAGGAAAAATTTCAGGACCAATAAACAAAACCACGAACTTGTATTATAGAAACGTTTATTAATGATAAACCAGAGTTACAGTAAATAACACCGTTATGATGACCTCATTATTATTACCTAGTCTTGTTGGCGATCATTAATCTTCGTGTCGTCGACCTTTGGACCTATAAATAAATAATCAAAGCGGTACAAACGCTTTAGTTAGTAAACACACTGCTGGTGTGGTAAGTTTGAGTGCATTTACACAGCCATAACCTGCAAGATCCGTTAGTGTAGGTTCTCAAATTTTGAAGAAATGATTAGGTAGGTAGGTATAGGTACCTACGTGCTTGAACCAAGCCGCAAGCGCAGCTTGAACACTTGTTCAAGATAAGGTGCTTCCGCCACAGGGATACTCCCTGTGACGTTCGTTTATTGATGGTGGCTGTTTTGTACCTATATTTAGTGGCCACGAATAGGTAAAACCACACAAGTGAAACACTGCCTGCTTCACTTGTGTGGTTTAATCGTGGTGTGAGACAAAGGCTGCTGTAAATATTGATCTGGTGACACAGCAGTAACTATGTTTATTTTAATGAAAACGTTGCTCCACACTAGAACTACTCATGTAGTTAAAGTGGGTGTGTTTTACAAACTAACATAGGTATACCAACAGCCAGCCCGGAACAACTACGTGTAGGCCATCTAAATATTAATTCACCTGCGACACGGTTCGCAGTAGGCAATCCCTCAGCCACAGCAACCAGTTATAATTTACATTGAATGCTGCAGAATAGAAACTCCAAATGCTTACCAATGTCACAGATACTTACGAAATCGATTTATTTCAGGATTCTTTGTCTGCCCAATGCGGCGGCTGTCAGCTGAATAAGTTCAAAATAGCAGCGTTTATTTACTTAATTACCTACTCAGTAGTTCGAATAAAATAGTGGTTCCACCGATTGGGATGGCAAGACAAGTGAGGTTGTTGGTGACAAAATCTGTTGAAGCAATGGTTAAAAATATTTGAATTGTCTCGTCCGCGCTTATCCCAGTCGATGGAAACCACTTTTCAATTATTATGAACCTATCCCAGTGATCCTGAAACGAAATGACAACTAGATGATAGGTACCTAATTTCTGTTATCATATAATGATTAAATTACTTTCTGGGAAAAAGTTTTGGCTGGTATGGGAATAGCGAAGTTGTGTATTGTTCTTGTTGTATGCCGTGTTAGAGGTTAATATGCATAGACAAGAGGTATTTTACTAAAAATAAAAAAAACTCATGCCAGTTAAGGAAACAACTAAGAAAGAAAAAATATTATTATTGCCTGGAAATCGAAAACCATTGTGTAGTAATGAACTGGTTTAGACAATTATTTTTCTCAAAGCAGCCGTTACCGGTAATATGGTACCAGTCTCATAAAATTCAATTAAGTATTTGGCAAAACCTCAGAAGTGATCATCGATTGGTATTGTGTTCTGTTACATCCCACAGCTGGGCAAAGGCATCCCCCCATGAAATCCAAATGTATTAGTCAAAGGCCAATGTGGACTAATAAGGAGCACTGTGACACAAACTGTTTTCTGAATTCATAATTTAAGCCGCTGATTAAGAGAAACTGTTTCATCTTCTTTTTGGTACCCATCACATTCATGAAGTTATGCCAGATAATTTAGAATTGATCCTATAAATATGGCAAAATGTTTATTGTAAAGACTACACATGACTAGAATTAAATGTAACCAACATTGAGCAGGGAGTCGATCAACAGCTTCAAAAGCAGGGAGATGTGTCCATACCCACAAAACACTTACCCAAGTGGTGGAACTAAAATGATTATTTCATACCTAACTGTGTCACTATTATTTTGTTCACAATGATAAAACGAAACTATAACTTTATTTTATAAACACAGCCTTTTGAACACCATGTCTAGTTATTGTCATATTTTAGTCTTTACGGACCACAACACAAACACAAGGCTTCACTGAATCATTTTAGGGTTGAAGCATTTTCACTTAAATATTGAACAATGACTTTCAAGTCATTAGGAAATTCACTCAAGTGATTATTGATCACTGAGAGCACATTTGAACATCACAAACCAGTCACTGTATCAAGAACTGCACTTGCCTGATCACAACTCACAAGGTATAAAAAAACTACATCATAAGATGAAATATTCTATTTGCAACTCACACACTTACACTACACATCACCTAACATACACTGAATAAGTATACACTTTAACTTTTTATATAATTAAACACTTAAAAAAATTTCAAAAAAAAATCTTTGCTGCAATTCTAGCAAAACTATCGTTCATCTACATATTTGCAATAATATTGATCATTGCTGTCACTACAAGGCTAACACAGCACTTGCACAAAAACTGTGAAACTTCACTAACTTGGATTTACAATCACCTCACCTCACTACACATCACAAGTATACATTTTATTACATTTCTGAAAGAAGACAAGGGAACTTTAATCTGAACTTAGGCTAATAGTGTAAACTCAAAATGTGTAAATCTAATAAATTAGTTTGTTCTAGGCAGAACCACCCATCACCACCACTTTTACTGATCTCGCTACAAACTTGTTGGTCCGGTTGTGACCTCTGCAGTTTGGGAGTTCAGAAGTTCATACTAGGCTGACCCACCCCTAACTACCACTATTACCAGATGGTCTTCCTTCAAACTCTCCTCAGTTAGGTTGTGACATGTCCGCTTGAGAAGCTCAGTTGAGAATTCACAAGGTGGGAAAGAGTATAATACGCCAGTAGCCTCTGTCTCTTTGTTTAGGAGAGAAATAACACCTGCTGCTTCTTTTTGCTTTAAGTAAGACACTAAGTTTCTCATAGGTCTAGTCTGAATACTTGCATCTTCATTTGTGATAGATGCTGTCGACCCTGCTACTCCCAAGAAAATAGCATGGGAACTAGATGTGGAAATACGTTTCTGAACATCATCCAGCTTTGGTTGATCTAAACGCAGTCTCTGTGTTATTCTCAGTTGATTTTTGCCATCTTCATCTTTCATCAGACTGTCGATAATATCATTATCACCATCAGTCAGGTGCAACTTAGTTGGGAATAGAGAGTTCTTCAAGATCAAGGCACCATTCCATATTGTGGTAGCTTTGCGTACAACTTCAGGCAATGTCCTTGCGGACGCTAGCATGCCGCCACCACGGCGAGGCGACCCGTCGGAGTCACTGTCTGGGGAGCGTCGTCGCGGTGTACGTGAGCGGGAGCGGTCCACACCTGGCTCCCGTGAACCAGAACGACGAGCTCGTCCCTCGTATTCAGGATCTGTTGGGGCACGCCTCCATTCTTCGTCGCGATAATCTCCCGAGCCGTGATATACGCCTCTATACATGCCACGTCCTCGGCCGCGACCACCTCTTCCTCTGTAGCCAGGTGTTCCATAGGCAGGGTAAGCAGTCGACCCCTCCTCCCAGCCCTCATACCCTTCATAACCTTCGACCGGTCTACCGTCTTCCCCAACAGGAGGAGCATAAGGCTTTGGCCTGAATGGGCCCCCAGTGCCGACATCTGCGAAATCGATTCTTAGCCGCCTTTCTGGACCACCAAGGGGAAAACCTCTCATCTCTTTTACTGCAGCTTGAGCTGCATCAATTGAGTCATACAAAATGTATGCTTGAGGTTCTCCTTTAGCATATTCAATCTTTTTAATGGCTCCAAACCTATCAAACTCCCTTTCCAATTGGGCAACAGATGTCCAAGGACCAAGACCACCTACCCAAACACGAGTAGTAGGTGTGGCTTTACCATATCCTATTTTACATTGGAATTTGCCAATATACTGGCCAGAAAGTTCAACTTTAGCCCTATGGGCCATGTCTAAAGTCTGATAGCGAACAAATGCAAATGCATTTCCAGTGCCCGGTGGTGGGCGTTTAATGTCAATGTCCTCAACAATGCCATAACGGCCAAAAATGCGTCGGAGCTCTTCATCTGAAATGTTGATCTCCAAGTTACCAGCAAAGAGAGTCCTAGTAGCCAGTGGATCATCTTCTGGTTGAACATGATGTAGATAATTGGGGAATTTATCTTTCTTATTTTCCATTTTCTCAAATGGAGGATGGTGGGGGCGGGGCATGTATGGACGGGGCATGTAATGAGGGTGAGGTGGGTGATGCATGGGTGGCCTGTGATGCATTGGGGGTCCATGAGGCCCTGCCATAGGGTATTCATGCATTGGAGGGCGAAAATCTCTGTGGTGGGGAGGTACAGTTGGAGGAATACCATAAGCCCTATCATCAGGAGGTGGTCTACGTCTCTCAGGCACTGGTGACCAAGCGTAGGAATAGGGGCGTTCATAATCAGGGGGTGAGATGCTTCTAGGCCTGCTTCTGTATTCAGCACGAACAGGCTCATAGACAGGGTCAACAATAGCTACTTTATCATACAATATTATCCTGGGCTTGGCATGTTTAGCATCTCTCGCGTCTTCAGCACTACGGAAGCAAACATAAGCAACCCTCTCATCTAATTCATGAGAAATCTTGATGCTAAAATCACCAAACTTCTTGTATTCTCTGTACAGGGTATCCTTGACGATTTCATCAGAAGCTTTGGGATGAAGTGCACTAACGCACAAAACTTTGTAATACGGGCGAGCCGAGTCTTCTCTGGGTTCCCGGGATCTCACATAGTCTTCGCGGTGCGGCGACACGTAGCGCCCCCGGGGGCTCGGCGAGCGCACTCGCCGGCGCACCCGTTCCGGAGTGACGCGCTCATCGGAGCTATCATCATACCTGCCTATACTACTGCGTGTCCTTTTCGATCGCGGCATACTATCTCTTGACGAACTCCTCTTCATGTTACGAATTTTCACCGTTATTCGATCTCTATCTCTATCGCTACGCGGTAATCCAATCATGAAAGCTCAGTACGAAGAACCACTATCTGAAATGCACAACATTACACGTCACTTCAAAATGTCGCTTTGTTCCAGAAGATAAATCACCGCAACGCACAATAGTGTTTTAGTCTTACCACAACGAATTTAACGAATTCAGTCAATTAGTTCACTGAACACCTCCACTCTGCACAATATAAAGTCGATAATCACAGAATGTAGACGATCACGAAACGTAAAACAAATAGAAATTTCGATGGCTGGGTCACACAAGCACCGCGCAACAAAAATTAAATTCAATATGGCTGCCGTGCCGCCCGCTGCCGCTTGGCTTGACGTGACGCTGCGGCGCCGCCCCACTTCACCAACATTCCCAATCACCAATATTCGAGTTTGCAAGTTGCAAGCCTGCAACATCCGTTTCGTTCTCGTCGTTCGTTCACCAATCATTTATTCTCCTCCAATCATATCATTGACCCAGTGAATATTATCCAATCAGCTTCCATTATCTACAGACAATGACTTTGTTTTTTTAGTTTTCCTTTTCATAAAACCATGTCTTTCTGCACTTTCTAATGTTTTATCCACTTTACAACTACCCAATGGCAAACATTATTCTACTCTTTTGGTGAAACGCCTGGAATTCTGGAGGAGGCTAGCACTCTCCCTTCTAGAGTATATGTGTTCTGTGCTAGCACTTCTGTGGTAGCCACGAGCCGAAGATTGATACAAAAAGAGGCTTAGAACTGGCAAGAGAAGTTACGTATGTCATCAGTTTGGAAAACGCTTCACGACCTTTATTTTAATCAATAAGTTACACGGTTAAAAATAATAAAAAAGATTTAAAAGGTAATATTTGAATGTCTTTGAAAATAATGAAGGCCACAGCAAGAAAAATTAAAAAAAGAAAACATTATCACAGTCCACAGATGACAGTAAACAAACATGTTCACTTCTGTGCAGATGACAGAATCTTGACAGATTATCAAAGTGTAGGATGATGAAAACCAACTTTTAAATGTATGTTTGTTGTTGATTTTAAAGTTGAGAAGGTATAATTTATTAGAATTACCTATTTTTGGAAGGTTTAATCTGAGCTCATTACACCTTCAGTGCCGCTACTAAAGAAGGGCGCCAAAAGACAAAGGTCTAGTGCCATGCTAATGAGGGCTAACGCGTGTGAATTCGCCGCTAGAGGCGCTAGTCTAGCGTGAGGTCCAAAATGTCACTTGTCACTTTTAATGGGTGGGCGGCGCGGTTTTATTTATATCGTTTATGTTTAATTTTGGAGTTACGGGTCAATGAATGTCAGTGCTTTAAAAGTGGCACTAAGAAAAAGAGGTGCAAAGATAAGCGGACTAAAAGAACAGCTAATTCAGAGGTTTGTTTTGGTTTGTTTACTGTTTACAAACAAAATATTTTGTCGAAATTAAGCTTCTTTACCGAGTTTACAGATACGTTTTTCTTTTTTTACAGACTTCAAGACTGTGACAGAAATAATAACTTTAATGGAAACATAGAATATGAAATACTACATACCGATTTGTTGTATATTGTCGAGTTGCCTGCAGACAGTTTGTACAACAGTGAAACGGCAAAAAGTGTATCACCACCTGACTTGGATATAGTGAATATTACCGCGCAACACTGCGGCATACTCGTTAAATTATTTTAAATTGTAAGAAAACTTTGTTTTGACGCCAAAACAACTTATTACTATCCATCCAACTTTGACAGTTCTTTATATCGGGACCTCACGCGCCAGTGGCGCCAACTGGTGAGCACAAAAACGGTAGCCCTCATTTACATTATTTAGGTTCAACGAAACAATTTTTATTCGTGCACAGTTCAAGGTTCATAACGACGCTACGGAAATGTAAACATAGTGCTAATATGAACATATTATTATCTAATATTCATGCATGTAAAAACAATGTGAAGTATCTTACTGATAGTGACTAAATTCGTCAGATAAGCAACAATCTTTATTACTGGAGATTTGCAGCATTCATTAATTCAAGACCACAACGAACGAAGCCAGTATGGACGTTATTATAAAAGTAAATAACCAGTCAAATGGTAGAGATAAACTAGCCAGGTCAGTATCTATTGTTATTGTATCTATAATAATTTAGACTAAGAGCACTCTCTGACCTTTTATAAAAAGTAGCATACTGGTAAACTTGACATAGAATACTTTTAAAACTCAAAAGCAACATATTATGTTCTAATTTAGGAATATGAGTGTATTTGATAAAATCTAAGTAACAGTAACATAATTATTGCAAAAAAAAGTCATAAAGTAGTGTTTTTCAGCACTTATTTTACATATTATATTATTATAACTAATCCTTCTCCTACTACTGTACAAAGTTCTCTCTCTATTTCTTTTGAACAATCACTAATAATTAGTGCCCGATTTACCAGCAGGCTGAGTAGGCTGGAGCCTAGGGCGGCAAATTTTAGAGGGGCAGCAAATTTTGCACAAAAAAAACCCACTCATGTGGCTTATTTTCTTTACTTTAAGCCGCTGCCCGCTATCCGGATTCTTACAGCACACGGGGAGACGTACAAACTAATTATTCGTTGCGACATAAAAATAGACTGAATTTGCCACCTTCCCATATAATGTCCATAAAAATATATAATAAATTACCAGAAAACATAAAGCAACAAAAGAAAACCAATGTATTTGTAAATAAATTAAAGCAATACTTAATTAAAAAAGCTACTATACAATACACGAATATTTAACAGATAAATCCGATAATAATACATAATTATAATGTTTAACTAGGTACTAATAAAAATTAAAACAAAACTTTTGAAACCAAGTAGGTAAACAAATAAGTAATTTAATAAATATAACTAACTAAATAATTAAAGAATAGATTCTGATAGACTGCTATAATATTAATAGAATAAGTAAATAAAAATAAATAAATATAGATTAATAGATATAAGATAGGTATAGAAATAATACCAACTTTAATATTAAAAGAAGCAAAGTGCTCTTCCTCTCTCTAATTATTTTATATAGAAAATTGCTGTGCCCGACAGGGTCCATAATTGTCTAAAATTATTTTTCAACACACTTGCTCGTAAAGTGAGCCTTATTACATCGTTCTTAGGGCCATAAACCGAACTATAACTCACACGTGCATAATAATATTATACACTAGTGCATAATAGAATTATCACTACAAAGGTAAGTTAGTACCTTACTGCAAATTATAAGCGAGTAAACAGAGCATTTTCAATTTAACCGGGTAATACCGTTTTTTTTTTAATTTTATTGGTTGAGTATTGAGTTGCTATGTTCTTAAAAAAGTTTTGATACAAAAAAGATCGTGTTCATTATTAAAAATAAATTAATGTACCTAGTGCTTGCTCATTTCATGCAACTTTGAATTTAAATTTATATAACTTTAACTTGTACGTTTTTAATAAATGAAACTTTCACTCAAATAATATAACTTTTGTAATATTATAAATATAACTTTTTTTTTAAATAACTAAACCTCATTCTTTTAGTCTATGGTCAATCGCCATTGTTACAGTATGACCATTTTTAGCTTGAATTTCATGGTGGCGCCACTGGTCAAGAAAAATGCATCGCTACGTCAAACTTATTTTTTATTTATTTATTTTAGTTCCGTGTTTACCCGCCTGCACAGATAAGTTGGTCGAACTGTTGATGCGCGCGCATAGGAAAACCGATAATTTTTTCCCGCTATTGTGAAAAAAAAATCAGAACTCGCTATAACTGTTGAAGACGACTTTTTAGTATTATTTTCTTCACAAGTGTGTTGAAAAACGTCGTATGATACACGTGTGTATTGATGATTACCGTGCTCGGCTATCTTAAGACCCTCACCTGACGGCTCGGGTCTCAATGGCGCCTCGGCGGTAATCACCAACATTACACACATGTACCATAATGTACTATTATACCACCTGTAAAAATGTACATTATGGATTGCAATAAACGATTTGAATTTGCCCTAGGGCGGCTTTTCGAGCTATTATTACTAGCCATCCGTGTCCCACTGCAGGGCAAAGGCCTCCCTTCCCTCTTTCCACTTATCCCTATCCAATGATGTTATTTGCCAATCCCTGCGAAAAGAGTCGAGTTCATCCCGCCATCTTCTTCTGGGCCTGCCGCGTTGTCGTTTGCTGCTGTTTGGGACCCATTGTGTGGTTAGCTTAGCCCACAGCTCCTCCGGCATGCGGCAGATGTGGCCAGCCCAGTTCCATTTAAGCTTGGCAGCCGTGTGACCTACGTCGGCAATTTGAGTTTTGGAACGCAGTATCGAGTTCCTTATTTGGTCTGTAAGCTTGACTCCGAGGATACTACGCTCCATTGCTCGCTGACAGACCCCGAGTGCGGACTTTTGACGCTTTGTTAATGACCATGTCTGCGCTCCATAGGTGAGGGTAGGAAGAATGCACATGTCCATGAGTTTCCTCTTAAGGGAGAGAGGGAGAGCTCCTTTCATTATTTGCTTCATCGACCAATAGCTCTTCCAGGCGTTCTCGATGCGTCGGGCAACTTCTTTCTCTTGTCTTGCCTGGAAGGAGACTATTTGGCCGAGGTAAATGTATTCATGGACATACTCAATCCTCGCACCCCCGATTCCTATATTGCGCTTGGTGCTGTTGGTCATCACCTTGGTTTTTGCCATATTCATCGCGAGTCCGACCTCGAGGCTGGCACTGCTCAGTTGTTCGAGCATTAGGCTTAACTCGGCTGCCGTGGAGGCGAAAAGGACAATATCGTCGGCGAAGCGGAGATTGGTTAATCTTCTATCACCCACGCTGATGCCCTTGTCGCTCCACTTGCTATTTAGTTTTCTAAAGACTTCTTCAAGCGTGGCTGTGAAGAGTTTTGGAGAAAGAGGGTCGCCCTGCTTAACCCCTTTTTGGATAGGAAATGATGGTCCTGTAGTGTTTATTTTTATGGCTGCTGTGCTACTTTCATAAATTTTTTGCAATAATTTAATGTATAGGGGTTCAATGTTCTGGTTTTTAAGTGATTCAAATATGGCGTTGTGCGATAAACTGTCAAATGCTTTAGAATAATCGACAAATGCGAGGTATAAGGGTAGGTTGAATTCGAGATGTTTTTCGATAACTTGGTTAAGTGACTGTAGATGGTCGGTAGTGGAGAGGCCACGGCGGAATCCGAGCTAGCCTTACGTAAATATTTCGGTCTGCCGCATGCCACTAAAATTACCATTCTGAAGCGAGGCGCTAAAATTTTCTCTTGCTCTTGAAATATCATGTTTCTTCGGAGATTTTTCCATTACCTATGCCTCTGCCCTCCCCACCGAATTCCTGGGTGACTGAGACCGCGCCTGCCACTTATTATGTACTATTCTTGCGTAATCTTCACTAAACATGAGTTTTTAAAATAATTTAGCACACTCATACTAATAACGTGAAGAAGTTGATTTAATGTGGACGATAGTAGACAAAGGAAAAAATACAAACATAAAAATGAAATTAATATGACAGTGTAGGTACTAGTGTATCGAATTGCAGCGGTCAGTAGGGGCGGCAAAATCTGAATAGCCTACGGGCGGCAAATCTTTAAATCCGGCACTGCTAATAATAAAATAAATATTAATATTTATAACCCGGTTCATTAAAGAAAGGAATCTAAAATGGCAACACATGGCATGTCCTCTCGCTCGCTCACTATAGTGTGCGAGCGTGAGGACATGATAAAAACCGCCATTTTAGATTCCTTTCTTTAATGAACCGGGTTATACACCCGTTTATTTTTCCAATGTTTTCAGACTCATTCAATACACAAGTCGGCTTATCTGGCACCAGTTGGAAATAAGAAATGCAAACAAGTACTCTATTGACAGAATAAAAAATTTAGAACTCACTTTTAGTTCTTTCAGAAAAAGTAAGTAAACTGCTGTATCCGTTTTAGTAGGCCCTGCATTAATTTAGATGTCAATAATTGAAAGTGAGGGACATGTCTTGTAACCATTAAATTTTCTTAAAAAAAGGATTGCTTTTTGAACAATGGTTTTTTTTAAACAATAATTGGCAATAGACAGTTTTTTGCTAATTGTTCCCAACAACATGCAAAACTTAGCATTTTATGCAGGTGCAAACTAACTTATTTAACAATCTAAATCATTCTTTTTTTTTCAGTTTTAAGACTTGGAAGATGCATAGATATCTGTTACACTGCCTTAAATAGCATGCACATTGAAGATCCCATTTTAAGGGTAACATTGACAATCAGCAAATTGGCACATGCATTGTTCCTTTACTCAGACCATGTAGTCTGGCTCACCAAAAGTGGATTCCTCAAAACCGATTCGGAAAAATGGAACAGAATGGCAAATAAATTTTGGCTTCTGTCAATCATAGCTAATTTAGCTAGAGACTTCTATGAAATCGTGCATCTCATGGATTTGCACAAGTCAACATTCTTGAGGCCATCTCAACTATTGAATAGTTCAATCACAAACTATGACTGGAACGGAGGGATGAAGTATATGTATATGTTGATGACTTGTCACAAAGATGTGTTTATTGATACTTTGAAGAATTCTTGTGATATATTCATTCCGCTGACTGCTTTAGGGTTCACTAAACTCAGTCCGAGTACTGTGGGAGTACTGGGTGCAGTATCATCTGTGGCTGCATTAGTGACTGTCTGCAAACCAATCACGAAATTGGTCCCCGCTTGAACATAGTTCATTTTGGAATGGTTTGTTTAAAATGGTGCTGGGCTTAAGAATGTAGATTGTGATATTTTATATTTGAGTTTGTATAAGTTCAATAAAAATTTAAATGTAGACTGTAAGAAAAGAAAGTGCCAACGTTATTGGCAAGCAAGTCAGCCTTAATTATTAAATACTTAATTGGAAAAAGCTCCTTAAAATTATGTATGAAATAATGTGAACAAAGATAGACATTTTCGCCCTTTTTGTACCTTGAGTTTGTATCAAACTAATCAGTACCTAGTTTATTGTTAATAATCTCTTTTATAACACATTTGCTCGTAAAGGGCCTCTTATTTCACCAATTTCAATATCGTAATGTATGTCATTACGTACTTGTGCGTAATCGTAAAGTAAAACGCACGAGTTTCTTTCTATTATGGTAACACGTACGGTTTATCATGCTCCGTCTAAAACCAACGGTACTTTTTTAAATCTTAAGAAAAAAAAGCAAAGAAAGCAAATCAAAAAGTTTTTATGTCAGAAAAGTGGTCAATATTTTATGAATAAAATTAACTTTGGGAGATAAAATATAAAGAATAAACATTTAATTCTTTAATTTAATTCATTTTGATAGTAAATTACATCTGTAACAGAAACAAAAAAATATTAATTTACTTTATTTCCTCGCAAATGTGTTATAAAACGTCGTATGACATACGTGCGCTTTGATAATTACAGCCTCTGCTCTCTTGTAGCCCTCGCCTACGGCTCGGGCTAGCAATATCGCCTCGGCTGTAATTTTCAACTTACCGCACTTATATCATAATGTACTATTATCTACCCAAATATCGTAAACCCTCTCTAATGCGTTCAAAAACCATAGGCAATGACCAGCATTACCAACCAGCAGAAATTAACAGAACTGTAATGAGCTCATACCCTACTGAAAACAGTACCTATGTTAGGAGTTTTAAATTAGGAACAGGTGTCAAATTCAAGTGAGTGTGCTATTCTAGTATCTACATTAAAACAGATACCTATCGATACGAAACCCCAATTCAGTATGATTTAATTATAAATCGCACGACATTTTGATCTCGAGTGACATAAGAATAGTGACTTTGGTCGTTTGCCTATGATTTAAAAAAAATGACATATCCGAAACGCCGCCATTTCGAGCTGTCATTTGTTCGTTAGCTTTTTATTCCCTTTCATTGAGGAATTTATAAATTTTCTGATAAGTTCTTTAATTCTGTCGAAAATGAGTGATAGTGACTCAGAAATTAACATGAACACTCCGCCAGATATCGTAAATGCAGCGACGAATGCAACTAATAACCTGTTTATTTTTTATGGCAATATACCTACTGGTAACAATGCTGGTCATTTCCCTATGGTTCCTGAGCCCATCATAGAGCCCCTAAGATATTCGGGTAGATAAATTAGTGTATGCAACTATACATAATTAGGCATTACAACACTCGTGTGATGCTATTATGAAACTCGCCTTCGGCTCG
Organism: Diarsia mendica; assembly: GCA_949316265.1. NCBI lineage: Eukaryota > Metazoa > Arthropoda > Insecta > Lepidoptera > Noctuidae > Diarsia > Diarsia mendica. The sequence goes on along the minus strand of OX438902.1, from coordinate 16,081,553 downwards.
TTTCTTAAACCCACACTTGTGTTGTAATGCCCTTCATTATGCACAGTCGCATAAACTACTATTGTTACACATTGTAGTTTTGTTTACCTACTTGTATAATTATTGTTATGGGTTTTGTTTTAAAATATAAGTTTATAATGAAATATTAAATCTTTTTAGTTTAGCCAGTGAATGTTTTATTGCAACAACTCACAAAATATGCTAAAGAGGTAGGCATGATGGTGGTACAGTAATATTATCATATCCAGTCCTGAATCAATCTGAGTAGGTAGCCTCCCCTTGTTTCCGCCAAAGGACAGGTGCGTGCGTAGTACTCACAACCGGCGTGCGAGGACGCAGAACATAATGTTAAATGCTCTGTGAACATAAATACTCTAGCGAGGTGTATCAGTATAGGTATGAATGTGGACGAGGCAAAAAGAGTATGTAAGGATCGTAGCAGATGGCGTTCTGTGGTTTATGTCTACCCCACCCCCACGGGAAAAGGGCGTGAGTTTATGTATGTATAACCCCTAAAAGGCAATCGTATGGCAATACCTTACAAAAAAAACAACAAGCCAACTGTCACTGTCAGTCAATCAATTTTGTCATTCCACAGGTCTTATATGAGCATCGATTTGTATTAATTTATTTATTTTCAGTCTTACATATATTAACAATGGCTCGTAATGTAGCAGAGACTGCAAAGAAATTCCTACTGTTAGGCCAATGTGTTCCTACTGTTAAACAAAATGCGGCCAAAATCAGAGTGAAGAGGTTAGAATTGGACGAGAATTTACTGATGGTTTGTATTGTATTTGTTGTACATATTTTAAAACTAAAATGACTGCAAATGTAACATTTTATCACTAATCTTTCTTCTTTTTTTTCAGTACTTTAGAAAAGATGAATTTTACTACTGCCATGATCCCAAAAAGGTCTGTAAGACTGGCGATATTGTCCTCATTCAGTCACTTCAGCAAAAATTGACCAAGCTAATAACTCATGAAGTCAAAGAGGTTGTGTACCCTTTCGGTGACATTACTGACCCTATCACTGGCAAAAAGGTTGCTAAACAACAGTACAGAGAAGACATGGACAGGCAAGCAGAGCTGTATGGAAAACTAGATTCTACCTTTGATTATGATAAGGCACCTGAGCGAGGCTGGCAAGATGGAAAGAAAGACTTCACATCAAAACCTACATACACAAAGTTCCATGTGTTTGATGAAAATGATCCTTATGCCATATAAGTTAGTTGTTTTAGAGTGTAATAAATAAAATTAGCAATTAAATATTTAGTTAGTGTTAATTATCTTTCATTATTATCATTCATCCATCCACTAGTTGAGATTTGCTTGCACAGGCATCTTCTGGGCATGTTTATTGAGGTCAAGAGTAGGCCTATTTTGAAATAAACCAGAATGTTTTTTGCTACCGTTTATATAAACTAATAGTGATATCTGAATTACATCTTCATTCATAAACAAGGTATCAGATTCATCTGCACAGGTTGAGTATCTGATGGGAGTCCTTCAACAAGTGTCTTAAACTCCCAACTCCTCATTTCACTCCTTTGAGTCTTCAAGTGTTCTCTTTTCTTCTCCTGTGCATAACTTCTGTAAGTGTACCTACTAATTGTAGATAGGAATTATGTGTAAAACTCATAGCTAAAAGGCAGTACAATCAATTAGGCCAACACAGTATTTACTTTATCAAATGTAAATTCATAGGTTTGTTAGTTATAAATAAAATCAACAGATTCCAATGTTCTATGCCTTAAAGAGAGAGATTCTTTATGGGATTGATATATCCTTGGGGTTATGATAAAGTCAAAGTCAAAAAATATTTTATTTCACAGAGGCCTACATAGGCACTTGTAAAACTCGACAAAAAAAGCATGGGGGGCATGGTTCGGTGCATCGGTCAATTGCCCAAGGAGAAGAACCAAATGATTGATTGGACACTACTCAGTACAACCTTAATTAAATCCGGAAGGGAAGGCCTTTCCAGAGTTGGTTAGTGTGACCTCTCAGAATTATTGTATTTTCTTACTGTCCCCTTTTCTGTATAATAATTTCCTGTTTCCTTATAATACACCTAAACTAAATATTCAAACTGTTTTTCTCACAAATAAATAAAATAATATAAACATTAGAATTTGTATCTTGTTACTACTAAATAAAATGCTTTGTTACCTACACCAAAGAGTATAATAATAATATGGGAGACCTACACCATCATCCATCTATGTGGAGGTCCTGACTTGGATGGGCGATTTCATTTCCTCTTGTGTGTGTAGGTATTTAGTCTGGATGTAGACAGCTATGAAGTTTGTGCTCCATGTATGAAGTCAATCATGCTTTTGTAAAAAAGAAACAAAAAAAAATTCTAAAGAAAAGAGCATTTATTTTATTCTTAGCCGTAGGGCTCATAATTTGTAGATTGCTGGTATAGGTGGCATCAGTCCTGTGCCAAGAGTTCTTTCTCTAACGCCGCACCCATGAGGTTCCAAGAGCTGTCATCGTCATCCGGTGGTTCCTCATCTGATGGTGGTGACGATCTTCGTGGTCTCTTGCGAGGGCGGGATTCGTCGTCTAGGAATTTAGAAAAAAAAAGATCGTTAGGTTGATTGTAAATAAATGATTAATTTAAAGTCCATTTCACGAAAGAAACAATTGTGGAACTAAATTTGACAGATGGGGAGATATGGAGAGAGAGAGAGATAGCAACATTAAGTCGCGCGAATTTACAGCGCTGCGTCTGCGGGACTTCTTTCGTGAAATGGACTTTACGCCTTCCTGTAGATGTAGACCAAAACAACTGATTTCACAAAACATTGATGAGAAATAAGTGTCAAAATGATTGTATTACTTACCCATTTCAGAGTCATTTGTTGCTTCTTGCGAATCTTGTATTCTGAAAAATAAAAATGTAGAATTTAGTTTTACATTTTTACAGAGCAGCTTACCACTCTTCTTGGCAAATAATATAATAAGTTGTCCAGAAAGATGTCTTACAGCCACTGATTTTAACTCTCATTGTTGCATAATTGATTTGCAAAAGCAACATGATTATCTTATTTACCTGTCCTGTAAGCTGTCCTGCATGCTATTTTCTGCGCTGACTGATATCAGCCTATCCTCAGGAGGATTCTCTTCATCATCCAAGTCATCATCACCTGGTTTCTCCTCATCCGAAGAACTTTCGTCCGATTCATTGAATATGTCTTCCACCTAAAAAACAAGAAGAACATGTACTTTACAATTGAGAGCGAGACGCTTACATTGAAGGCAGGACCTTTAACCCATACATAGATTGCATAGTAATGATAAAGTGATGAAATGACTTACTTCTCTATCCATATCGGCGATATCATCGCTCGAGAAGGACAGTAGTGGGTTGATCGTGTCCATGAATCTTCCGGAAGGCGTGCGTTTTCGCAGCGCGGCCACGGGAACCGGCGCGGGTGGCGGACTGCTGCAGTGAGCCGGCGGCCGGCGGGAACTGCTCTGTGGATACGGAACTTGCTTGGTCATGCACTCATCTGATTTAATGCTAAATACATTATTAGTTTGCTGTAATTACAGCTACAAACCGCAGAAAGTGACAGATCATCATTTTAGGTAGAGATTCATGTCAGTTATAGATTCATGTCATTTTAGGTAGAGATTACTTGTAAATGGGTTTGCATTTCTACAAATGCAATCCTTTACAAGCCTATTGTTATATTGATAAACCTATATAAAGTTAGGTAGGGTGGCAGTCCAAAGAGGCAAAATATGAAAATATCCTTGGAAATAATTCTATATTATTTAGAATAGTTTTTAGGACTAAACAAAATAAAGTTGTTTAGTTACTGTACCTGGCCCCCCCTTTGTAGAGGGTATAGTCTCTCGTCGACTCGCTCCCACCTCTCGGCGCAAGTCCACAGCCAGTCAGGAGTCACTACCTGCAATTTGCTTGATTTGGCTTCGCCAATTCGCCTACTCGCATTCACTTTTGCTGTCCCTGTAATAGTAGATTAGTAGCCAAGGGCTGTAAGGCATCAATTGCAGCCCGAGATATTTAGGCGCACGAGCGCAGCGAGGGCGCCAATAGTTCGAGGGTGCAATTGATGATTACACCCGAGCTAACTACTCTGCTTTACATCTCGATTATGAGGTAAGAAGAAAACCGGCATTACAAGAATAAAGTTTTCAAATATCTCTCTTTAGAACTTTCAGGCAAAATATTGTTAATTGCTGCTTCAGCTTCCATTTTCATTGAATCGGGAGTGCAGCTTATATCTCCATTACTTGCAGAACTCATGTTTTTTTCCTAATTAGGACGTAATTATAAAAAAAATCCAAAAACAAACAATATTGAAAATAAAGTTTTCTATTACCGTCTTTTTCATCTCTTTTTTTTTTTTTTTTTTCAAGAACGATATTGAGCTTCGCCGTTCGATATTTAAAATTGATGACTATTAAGCCTCCCCCACACAGGCGGTATACTCATACGAAGACAAGGCTGAATAGCGAAGCGACCTCTTTTGTCATTGGGCTAAATGCATGATGTCTATTGCCAGTACTATGATGGTTAGATGTACGCGAACATTTTGAAAGAGTGAAGTGTTTTTTTTTTTAAATTACTTACCGCCCTAGGGCTTTTCTTGCGACATTAATGCCCTGGAGCGCTAATTGGTCACCTACAAGCCCCATTTGGGGGTAATAAGGACCTACTTACCGAATATGAGAGATGTAAAATAAGTTTAACATTGTAATATTACAAAGCTGGCAGAAAGAGGAAAATGTTGAGTATGAATTTAGAGGGCTGAGTAGAAGAAGACCAAAGAAACAATGGATGGACTATGTGAAGGTTGATATGGCTCGAAAAGAGGTGACTAGTGAGATTATGAGTAATAAAGAAGAATGGAAGAAGATATGGTGCAAACTCAAACTCAAATATTTTATTTCAAGGCGATAGGCAACCACAAATAAATTGTGATAAGGGACTTAGATGGCATAAATGACTAGAACCAACTGCTACAATGCCTACCTGCTCTCACTGCCACCAAATGTGTAGTCTTATCAGAATAATCTTGCGTGACTTCAGCTCCAAGACTTCTAGCCACTTGGTACGCCCTTGACGTTTCCAAACGCTGGTGCGTCGGCACTAAACCACTGAAGACTAGACTAGTTCCCGCTAATACTTCGCATTTCACTTCTGGGATTATAGACTTCAAGTCTGGAATTTGATTCTTGCCCATTTTGTCGTAGTTATCGTAGAAATGCCTGGAAAAGTAAGAAGAATATAGCAACTATTCTGCCGAAACAACAAAACAGAAATATAAGGAAATATGTAGAGCAAAATATAAATATTCTTATTGTTGTCATACAACCTTGTATTTCGATTTCATTACAGAAGAATCAACAGTTACATCAAGGTGTTGATACTTACGTATGTATTCTTCTAAGTATATCATCCAAGTAAATTAAGTAGTCATCAGGATCCTCCACTTCAATCTGTCCATCCGAGGTCTCCACCCACCGCGGCTCCTCCTGCGCTATCCTCTCATCACCCTCCTGATCAGCTTCCTCACTTTCCTTCTCCTCCGTATTAGAACTCTTGACTTCTTTTCCCTTAGCAACTATTATACCATTACCACCTTCTTCCTTGTTCTCTTTGTTCTTTGATGCGTCCTTTTGTTCTGGCTCGGCGTCTAGGGTAGGCATCTGATTTTGGGCGCCGTTTTTGCTGCTTGTCAGTTTGTCTTTAGGTTTTTCGTTTTCTGTAATATGTTTAGAGCATTCATCACTTTTTATTTTTTTACTTTATTGGTTCACAAAGAGGAGAATGAAAGAAGTTCAAGTAAAATGGGACAAAAGTAGGAAGGTGATAATAATCTCCTATGTGTTCATAAAAAATATCAGGTAATGAAAGAGTCTTACCAGGTGGGGGAGGTGCATTTATGTCGCCTGTAGATTGGAAGAACGAGTAAGGCCTGACGTGAATCAGATTGGTTGCGTGTCGCCATACGTCCTCACGATCGTCGATAATACACACCATATTGTCGCCACAAGGGAATAATGCTCTGGAAAGATATACAGATAGGATAAATTAATAATGTGATAGAGATAGTGATATATTATAATTAATTATAAGTACCGCCTCTGTTGTCGAGTGGTTTAGGCGTTTGCCTCGTGACCAGGTGGTTGTGTGTTCATGGAAAGCATACTTTGTAAATATGTTTCCAGTTTGGCTAGGACATTGCAGGCTTGAGTCACCTGATTGTCTGAGAAAAAGATGATTCCGTGTTTCGGAAGGCAAATATAAGCTGGTAGACCCGACCGCCGGCCGGCGGTCGTCAAACCATTTCAGAGGCCCTTGAGGCAGTTTTGAAACTCTGACTCTAGGGTGTATGGGGTCGTTAGACCTTACTGCCCACACAATAAAGTACATTTTGGTAATAAACTTACTTCAAATTAGCTGCTTTTGTTCTTGGATCAAAGCATTCATCCCTGGATAGGATTCTATGAGAAAAATACTTTTTCTCTGGATCAAGTAGGTCGGCAATAGCGTGGGCATATTGACGGGCGCCAAAGGTGCATACGTGAAGTTCATAGTTCTTGGAGGCATTTTCCAGGAACTCCTGAGTCCGTGGTCGAAGGCGCGTGTGGCACCAGCGGCCGGGAGCGCCTGGACCACGCAGGAAGAAGTGAAGGACACCCTGTAATCAAGATAATTTTTTTTTTTTAGAAAAGATGTTCAAAAAATGTTGTTATTATTTTGATGAATTGGTTGAAATAAGTATAATAATGTAGTTTGTGTGAGATTATATCAATTTATCCATAAAAGCTTGACTACTTTCTTCTAAAAACATGATAGAGGAAACCTTACACATTTTTAGTTATCCTAATTTTCACAATATTTACCTTTAAGTTAGGTGGTACATTATCATTAGTTGTGTGAACCAATGTTTGATCAAGGTCCACAAGTAATACTAGTTTCCTATCCTTTAGGAGACGATCAGCATCCTCTCGGCCCAACTTTTGTGCCAGCTCTTCTGACACCTGAAAATAGATATTTTAGAATTAAAAACCATCTGTTACTGGAGACTTTGAAACTTGACTTTGGTAGGAACCAAATATCAAGTGAAATTTGAAGCATTTTCAAATACGCAACTAAGCAAAAAATTGAATAATAATTCATAAACAAAAAAACGTGTGGCACTCGGAGACTGCCGCGGTAAATCTATTGCATAGCATTTTTTATCAACTTATGCAATAATAGATTGTTTAAATAATTAGGTATTAATAGTGTAATTACACACCAAAATAATTATTCATTCAAAAAATTTGAACAAAAATAACGATACTTCGAATTTCGCGCGATGTACATTATATAAATCAAAACTAACCTTCATAGACTAAGTAAGCTAGTAAGAAACTCTATGACAGAAAATTTAAAAGAAAAAGTATTGACAGCCTGACGTAAGTGTCATAACATTGAAAAATATGAAAATTATTTATTTTATTTTAGACTAGCTTTTGCCAGCGGCTTCGCCCGCGTGAAAATGACGATTTTTCATACAAACTTTTATCCCCTATTTGACTCCCTTAGGGGTTGAATTTCGAAAAATCCTTCCTTATTCCTTGTCTACATAATAAAGGGAACGTCTGTGCAAAATTTCAGCTTTCTAGGTCCAAGGGTTTAGGCTGGGCGTTGATGAGTCAGTCAGTCAGTCAGTCAGTCAGTCAGTCAGGACTTCTCTTTTTATTTATATTGATTGATATTTTATAAGAAAACGAATCGTTTTAGACCGATTCACAGAATAGTAATGCAAAAACCAATAAAACTTATGATAGATGCGTACTAATAATAAAATGAATGTTTATAGAGTAGGTACTCACTCCTCACTAATTTTCTTTCACAATTTTTTCGTGACTTTCTTTCATTAATAAATGCACTTTGTTTATACATATTTAAAACACTTTGTACACAAATTATACGAGTAAGAATATTTTAGAAGGAGAAAGCAGAGTGACAAACAATTATTTAATTTGACAACCTCAGTTGACAACCTTGTTATTTTCCGTAACCATAGCAACCTGGTTGAATCTTGAACTGAATATTTTTGTTAGGAAATCTCTGGATTCGCTCTCCACGCTCAACTCAACAAGGCCCGCGATAGAATCTATGCAATAGATTAAAAGTAAAAACATTGTTTGAATCTAAAAAAAATACTTTAGTGAGTGTAGTCCTCGTATCTGTCTATCTTTCAAAGCTCAACAAAAGAAAGTCTTCAGAAGGACTTGTTTTACTGTCTGGATTGCAAGTGAAGTTATAACCATGAATCAAAGTTAAAACTTGTATCTATCTAATCCAGTTTTCAACACAAACTTGTAACTAGACGGCCAGTACTTGTTGGAGATGACTGTGTTTTAATTGTGAAATTTTATTGAAGAAAATTACTGTAAGTAGACAGTAGTCTTCAGGTGCAAATTATTGGCCTTTAGATCTTGTACAAATATTGCAAAAGTTTACATTCATAAGCAAACAGTGTTCGCCGATTACCGCCAATTTGTCTTAGTACATTGAATGGTCTTGGTCTCACCTTCAATTCAGGTACAGAGTGTACCATCGGCACGACAGCGACATCCCTGTTGGTCACCTCGTCTGTGCGCAGGTCGGCGCCGCACTCCGCACACATCTCCTTCATCACAGTGGGATGGCGACATTCTTCAAGCTCTGCTATGGGTGCGCTGAAAAGTTACAATGGTTTTATCAATAAAATTAGTTTCATTAGGTATTTATGTATCTTTCGCCAAACTGGATGATGCGTTATACTAACAATAATGAAGGTCTTGTTTTCAAGTTTGAGAGACAGCGACATCAATTCTTTCAACAACAACTTGTCTTATTTGTGTTGTTGAGGAAAAACATTTAGATATAAGGATTGGTTGTGAATAATGTGAATTAAACTTTCTTCATGTAGTTTCTGATGAAGTTTAAATGCAAATGCCTCTTGATAAATTGAACATGGCATGAATTAAATGATCAAAACATCTGCAATGTTTGTTTTAGGTTACATTTTACGCGGGAAGCTATTGCTGCAGTTGTATTTACCGCGCAAACAATGCACCTGCACCTTATCTAAAGAGTAACCTAAGTGATGCAGAATTATGCAAATTATTATTGTTTGATAGGGATATTTTGCATTTAAAAATGATAAATATTATTTTAAAGCGCATTTATAATGTGACGTCACTTACCCAGGCTCTACAATGTCTCCTTCCTTCACCTTGATCGATGAGATAGTACCAGCGCGTATTGCCTTGTATTTCTTTAATTCAGTGCCTGAGCCCGATGAATCGTTGTATAAAAATAATATCTGACCTTGCGACACAAAAACACCTTGTTTTACTTTCCACTTTACTACTTTCAAAGGTTTTTCTGATGGAACAAAAATAGGCATAGTTTTGTCGGCCATCTTGAACGGAAATGGTGAGTTATTTGTAGAATGGCGTTGTGCTATTGGCCGATATCATGTAGTTTTGGCGGTTAATGTATTTCCACCAATGACATTACAAGACGACCAAAATCGATACGCAAAAGAACATTGTTTCCGGAAATAGTGCCACTCGTTGAAATGTCAAACTGGGAACGTTCAAATACCATACCAAGTCGAAGAAAAATTAAACAACGTCGTTCTTTTCTCCTCATTAATTACTCTTTATTAGTAATACAACACTGTAATTAAAATTAGAAGAGTTTCAAAATAGATGGAAAGGTAGGTGTACCACTGAATGTATTCATTCAACATTATTTATAGTTGTATCACAGAGGAAAGAAATGGCCCCTGGGCCCTGATGTTTTCTATATCAGTAAATTCAAGTACACCTTTCACTATTAGCAATGCTGATCGCGGAAATCACTATGTTAGGTAGGTAGGATTGATTAGGTCGTAATATTCGTTTCCGTTTGTCACATGATGTAAATTGACGCCTATTTTTGACTATGATTAGGAATTTGAATCTGTGCTTGCGGTCTTTATTTATAGTCTGTGAAACTGAAATCAAACGTCAAATAACAGCAACAAATTTTCGTTGTGTATCTTTCCATGGCTGCGGTTTAAATTGTACGATCCTTTACGAACGTGCCAACGCTACGAACTAGCTGTTCAAATTGAATGTTTACCATCGGTACACTTTCAATTTGAACCAGTCAATAGCCCTGTAATGTCACTTCTGTCAAAAATTATAACCTCGGAACTAAGCCGAAAGCACAGAACATAATATTAAACCCCTCTCGGAATTATTTATTTACGTACTGCGACATTTTTCATTGAATAATATCTAAATAATGGTGCAACAACACACAACATCTAAAAGCAAAATAAAAACAAGTCAATTGCTTTCCTTGACACTTGTCAAATTCGAATTTGACGTCTCCGCACACACTGTACTACCAAATTTTTGTGTGCGCCGTTGGTAGCGATCGATGACGTCAATCATGACGTCACACTGCTAAGAAGAGCTCATGTTTGTACAAAATAAACCGATTTTATGCACGAACACAGTACCAATAGCGCACATCGTACAATTTAAACCGCAGCCCATGTAACGAGTTTTTAATAATTATTATTTTTCGTTTTGTTTGTTTTTGTGTAGAATTTAATGTAAATATAAATTCTTAACATTTGCAACATGATTGAAGAAAATATAACAGTGAGCGATAACTCGGATTTAGAGGATGGCGGAAATCCTGAACTTCGCGGATACTTGAGTAAATGGACAAATTACATTCACGGTTGGCAGGACAGGTTTATTGTTTTGAAGGATTCTACTTTATCGTACTACAAAAGTGAGCTGGAGAGTAATCTTGGATGCCGTGGTGCCTTATGTTTGAAAAAAGCCAAAGTCAAGGTGACTATGCATAGTTGTTTTAACGGCGAAGTCTAATAAAAAGATTAATTTGTCCTTGTTGCGTCTCGACTATTTTTTTGTCGCATCAGTTTCTGCTTGAGAACAAACAGACTTAGCATGTGATCTAATATTCAGATATTCGACCTTGGATGTTTATTAATTTCAGCCTCATGAATTTGATGACTGCAGATTTGATGTGTCAGTAAATGATTGTGTTTGGTACTTGAGGGCGACGAGCCCTGAGGAGAAGCAGCAATGGATTGATGTTTTGGAGTCTTTCAAAGTGAGTATTAATGATCATAATTTCATCATAAAATTATCGTTGTCATACTTATTGGTTGTAACCGGATAGCTATCATTATCTAAGTACACTCAATATGTATCCTACACTCTCTTACCTATAAAAGACATGTATGTCAACAGCAACCACTTGTTTTGAGTGTTTACAATGACTTGTTGTCCTAAAAGTGTTTGTTTACCCCATTTCAAAACATCCACTTTTTGTTTGTACATACAATGTTAGGAAATCCATACAATTTTTCTGCTTTAATGCCTACTAAAACAACAGCTAATCAGATCAAAGTATTCTTTTGACATTCAAATTATCATAATTTATATCTAAATTAAGATGATCACCTTGAGCGCCATTTTAAATGAACTCGGGTGACGTTCACAACAATGTTATAACCTCATAAATAAAAAGTTGTATTAAATATTATCACTATCATGTGATATTTATAACAAGTCAATGTGTATGATTCAGTCAATACATTCAATCAGAGTACTTAGCGTATATGTGTGGTTGTGTGGACATCTTGTTATCAAACATTGAAGTATCATATTACTCATGACAATCCAATACTTATAAAGTTATAACACACATTGTAATTATGATTTTCTCTCTGTAAATTCATGTTATTTTATTGTCAGAGTAATTATGTTTATAATATTTATTTCTGACCTTAACATACTTGGATAGACAATTATGTCTACTACTTATTATCACTGTTTATAATTTTTTACGACGTTGCTGCGTCGGGCTGCGCGGCGCCGGTTGTTACCGGCGGCGAGTGCTGTGGGTGCGGGGGCGCGCGGCGGCGTGTGCCGTGGCGGCGGGTGTTCGGGGCTCCGGGTCGCGGGGCGGCGGTTGCACGTTGCGGCGTGCATTCGTTGTTCCGTGATTCGGGGTCTCGAGCATTCGTTGTTGCGGTTTGCGTCGCTGCGTGCTTTCGTGCTCGCAGTGTTCGTTGTTGCGGGCATACGGTGGCGTGTGGTTCGGCGTGGTGACTTTCGGAATGACGTATTGCACTCGTAGTTTCGTTCTTCTTCCGTCCTTCTGACATTCAAAAGTGCCTGTAATGGCTTAATTGAAATAAAATATTTGAGTTTGAATTTGTGTTTGAGTTTAAGTTTAAAAATAATTGCCAAAGTGTTGAACTTGAATACAGGGAAAACAGGAAATATTTTTAGCTGCTAAATTAAATCAATTCCTAGCAATGATTAAAATTTCATGAAAGTCTCAGCAAATAATGGACTATACATACAAGTTTCTAATTGCAAACACTTTCGGAAAGTAACACTATTTGTTTTGTTTAGATACATACATGAATCATATTATTTTCTACAATATTTTTTATATAAAACTTCTTATTATGAGTCATCACAGGGTTATTTGGCCTATAACTGTTTTGTCTGTGTTATAATACTACTCACTATCAGCTCAGTGAGTAATGCTGATAAGGGTTGATACTATTCTCTACATAACTTATGATTGTATTCAATTCATTGTTCTTAGTATAGAAATTGACAGATTTTATGATAAGATTATGTATGGTCAGTTTTTGTATTAGTAAGCAATGATTCATAGTTTTACGGTATACCTAAGGATTGAAACTCTGAAAATATGCAGAAAACTGTTTGAGGCGAAAGCGGCCAATGCTAACTTAGATGCCCTTAGCCTTTAAAATGTCAAGTTTAACTTGAAACTTGGTATTTTAAGTGCCAGTGCTCAAACTGTTAACTGTTTGATTATTATCTATAATCAACTATGATGATTACATAATTACGAGAGTATCTGCTTTTTACAAACAATTACTGAATTTGCAGTCTTTTATTCCTAGTATTTACTTTTACAATAATATTCAATCACAGGAATAAAGGTATTGTCTCATAATAATTTAAATGCAGTTATTAGTTTTAACATTGCTAATACAGTTTTAATTACCACATAACTGTTTCATATATATCTAATCACTTTAAATTGTTAATGAGTTATTAAATAGTTATAGTAATCAATTTTTGATGTTTGAGATTTGAATACCTATTTTGATTTAATTCTCAGGTGGAATCAGGATATGGGACCAGTTCAGACAGCAGTTCCAATGGTGGTGGTCTCCGAAGACATGGCTCAGCTACTTCGTTGCAGTCAACTGGCTCTCATGGTTATTATTTATTTATTTTTATTACATAATACACAGTCTATTCAAGTATGAAAGAAGAAGACATGCTGCGTTGACCCCAAATGAATAGGGATGTTAACAAAAAAAATCTAATTAGTCCGTCAGATAGATTTCAAAAAAATATTGAACACATATTTTTTCTTTTTTCACGTAAACAAACAATACATATATACATACAGTGCTTTGAAAAATCGTGTGCCGTCATATTCTAAGACATTAGTATGACATTTCTTTGCGAGCAGTGACGTCACAACCTCCCACCGAAATCATTGACGCGTTTTATCTTCGTCAATTTTTATTGATTTGATAAAACAAAAAATACGTAAGTATCCAATATTTTTCGATAATCTAATAGACGGACTAATTAGAATCATATTTTTTTTAGTCAGTAAACATCCCTATTGGGCAAGAGAATGATGAATTGATGATGCAGTCGGTTCACTCGTAACAGGTAGTCAGTGGTCTGAAAGTCTGTAAAACCAGTCTTATCAAAGAGTATCTAATAACCAGTACTAACTGGGTTGTGGAGGTCAGATAGACAGTCGCTTCATGTAAAATACTGGTATTCAGCTGCATCCGGCTAGACTGGAAGCCGACTCCAACATAGGTGGGAAAAACTAGGCAGATTGTGATACATGGTCTGGTTGTAATGATATGTTCCCACTACTGGGAAAAACTTCTTCTTTCTTCGAAATATCTATACAAAACGAGGCCTGGTTACACTTCAAAATGTATAGCTTGATTTCTCGCCGAGAGTACTTTTCACCGGCAACGTAATTCTTTTATTTGTCTTTCATTAACGTTTATCAGAACAATCTCATATCATTTAAAGTGCCCTCGTATCGTGCTACGCCGCAATTCTGTACCACTTTACAGAATCACGTGTTACTGCAAGCCAATGCCTACCTACTCTTGAGTATTCTGTCAGCTATGAATGTCCTACTCCACTATAACACAATGGACGACCTTCAAATAGTAATTGCACATTATGGTAATACTCAGTAACAACAAAATATAATTAAATCTGTCTTGTTCACGAAGACGATGAGCGTCAGAATTCTCAAATGCATTAGCGTCAAGCGCCTAAAAACTTGTAGTTTGTAATTTACATTACAAGCAAGGTTACCATGCGTCCGCATTTTTGGCTCACGTCTTTAAACAAAAGAGCAAAGTTAAATGAAAATCGAATATAAATCGGTTCAGGCGTTTCGGATATAAGCTGGTAGAAAGTTAGAAACAGATGACATAGGTACAGACAATTTTTTTATAAAATGCTTTTTTTTGTCGTATATATTATTGAATGCCCATGAAAGCCATAAGCATTCTAGAAAATAAACGAAAATTCTCCGAGTCTTGAATTATATCTAGGAAATAACAATAAGCTATTATGGGTAAACAAGCCAACGGCACGAACCTAGTTGGTGGGCGAACCTAAAATGCATGCTATTTCATCCGACATCACGAGCGAAATGCATAGAGCGAAAGAGACACAACTAAAACGGGCGAGCGATTGTTTCTATGCAGACCTTTGGTAGTATGGATACCATGAAAAATCCATTGAATGTATCTGTTCAAAATAGAATTATTTGAATTCTCTAATAACTAATCTATGTCTGTATGGTTTCGCTTTTTTCATTTTCGTACTATATATGTAACTTATTTACGCCCAAAGATGGTTAACCCCTCCCGCTCTTGCGCAGAGCGAAAGGGAGTGTCAGACTTCTGCTGACTAAAAACCAACCGTGTTCCTTCTTAGCCCTTATGTCGAGCCCGCGGTTTCTCTTGTGAACAACCGCAGCCCCGACTAGAGATGTGCCGTTGCCGGCAATATTGCCCGAAGTGGGAATTTTGGTGGCAAGATTTTCGGGAATATTGCCGGGAATGGAAATAGTCGGGGAATATTTCTTAATTATAAGACAAATTAAGTACGGAAACTATGTAATACACTTATAATTAGCATTTATAGGCCCTAATCTACATTGACCGGCAACTTTGGCAATATTTCCAATGTTGCTGGCAATTTTGGTATTTTACCGGCAGTGGCAATATTGCCACCAGTCACATCACTAGCCCCGACGGGGCTGAATACTACCCTCTAGTTTGGAATGTAGATTTATTCACTTACAATAGTAGATACAGTTCTGACTGGCTATAGTATTATATGGATGGATGAACATTACTTTTTATCCTCATAATCCAAAGATAAGACTCAGTTTGCATATAATTATGAATGTACCGCGTTGGCTTGCGTGACTGTATCGTGTAATTTATCTAGCATTGAGAGATAGTTATTGTGATGTTTGTACGGGCGGAGTAAATGAAACGCGGGCTCTCAGTAACATAGTATATTGCGGACTGCCGGCAGCGGCCGGCACCTGACCTACCTACTTATTCTTAACAATTATATTAATCTACCTACATTACATCCCTCCACCACTAATTAACAACATGCGACTAATTATATATATATACCGTATATACCATAACTGTTATCTAACTAACTTATTCTATACTTAATGATAACACAATCATCCTTAGACTAACTTAATACTTAACGTACACATAACAATAACTCTTATCTAAATTCTTAATTAAATCTTAAGATTAACATCTTTATTTAACCTACATTTCCTAATGGGACGAGACTGGGGCGGTACAGGTAAAGACGGTGGTGTCGAGAACTCTTCTGTCACTGTATCTCGATCGGTCTGATCGTTTTTCTGCGGCGGCTCCCGCGCAGGCGACGACGACGCCACCGAGGTCTCCGGCCGCTCCGACCGGCCTTCGCTGGGCGACGTAGGTGCTACTCTAGTAGCTGAAGCTTCCGGCGAACGTGACCAATCTGTGGGGACTACCAGAGAACTCCTTGTCCTACGCCTAAGCTGATCGATATGTCTATGCACCTGTTTACCACTACTGTCTAGTACCTTATAGTTGCTTGGCCCTGTCGAGTTAATTATAGTACCGGGCAGCCATTTCTCCCCCTTTAGATATTGTCGATACCAAATGTCGTCTCCTACTTTCACCCTCCTTTCCGTCCCTCCCGCACTATCAACCTGCCCTTGCTGCGTTTTTAGTACTCTAACTTCCATATCGGGTTTTAGCACGTCTAACTTGGTTCGCAACCGTCTCCCTATAAGTGCAACTGATGGGCTTATTCCCGTGGTGCAGTGTTCCGTATTCCTATAATATAACAAAAATGTGTTCAGAGCCTGTTCTACACTTTTATTATCTAAATTAGCTTTTTTAATAACTCTTTTTAGAGTCTTAACAGCATTTTCCGCGGCGCCATTGGATGATGGATGATAGGGGGCTGTGAATATATGCTGGATTCCGTCACTTTGTACGAATTGTGCAAATTCACTACTAGTGAACGGCGGTCCATTATCCGTCACTATCTGCCTGGGGACTCCCCACCTACTCCACAGCTCGCGCAACCTGACCATCGTATGACTCGCTGCAGTACTGGCAACTTGAAATACCTCCAGCCACTTGGATGTTGAGTCTACTATCACTAAATAAGTTTTCCCACATATAGGCCCCATAAAGTCTAGATGCAGGCGAGACCACGGCCTGGCGGGCCAGGGCCAAGGGCGGGGTGCAGCGCGCGGGGGGTCGTCCGCGTACGCGGCGCACACGGTGCATGCGCGGCACTCGCGCTCCACCGCCTCGTCGATGCCCGGCCACCATACGTAGCTGCGTGCCAACGCCTTTGACTTAACGATGCCCATATGTGGCTCGTGGATGATTTTTAAAATCTTATCGCGGCATTTTTCCGGTATTACCACCCGGTGACCCCACATGACGCAACCTAACTCCTCGTACAGTTCCGCTTTTCTATTGAAATACGGTTGTAAGTTCACGATTTCACACCTATCTGACCAACCGTCTCGTAGGTAGTTTAAAATTCTACTTAATAACGGATCCCTCTCTGTTTGTTTTTTTATCTCGGTATAATCAAGCAACAACCCGTCTTGTGCAAAGTGCAGGTATGTTTGTTCTGGAATTGATTCCTCCTTCACGTTTTTAGCGCTATTATTCTCCGGCAGACGCGATAAGCCGTCAGCACAATTTTCATTAGTGCGAATATATTCTATGTCGTAATTGTATGCTGATAATATCACTGCCCATCGTTGCATCCTACTAGCCGTCATTGTAGGTATCCCCGTTTGCGGGCCTAACATTGATACTAGGGGTTTGTGATCAGTGCGTAAAATGAACTTTCTTCCGTAAATATATTGATGAAATTTACGTATGCTGAATATAATCGCAAGTGCTTCGCGATGTATTTGCGAGTAGTTTTTCTCCGCGACGGTAAGCGAACGTGACGCGTAAGCTATCGGGCGCTCGCCCTTCGGGCCGGGCTGCGCGAGCACGCCCCCCACGCCCCGCGCGCTCGCGTCACACGTCACGATTAGAGGTTTGTTGGGATCGTAGTGTGCTAATACTTCGGTACCCATTAATGCTTGTTTTATCTGTGTGAACGCACGCTCGCACTGTTTATCCCAGTTCCAGTCTACACCTTTTCGTAATAGTCTGTGTAATGGTCCTAACATGGAACTAAAATTCTTGATAAACTTTGAAAAAAAATTTACCATACCTATAAACGAACGTAACTCACTAATATTATTAGGAGCTTCTAGTTTACTTATTGCTTTTATTTTTGATTTGTCCGCTTTGACCCCTTCTTTTGAAACAACATAGCCTAAATAAGTCACTTCATCAACCAAGAAAACACATTTTTCTTGCTTTAGCTTTAGCCCACTCTCCGATAGCCGCTGTAAGACTTGTTCCAATGCATGTAAATGCTCAATTTTATTTTTCCCGCCAATTATAACGTCATCGAGAAACACTTGCACATTCGGTATGTTACCTAACAAATTCGTCATTATACGTTGGAAAATACCTACACTCGACGACAAACCGTAAACTAACCTGTTATACTGAAAGAGGCCCCGATGTGTATTAATAACAGTGTATTTTTTTGAATCATCTAGTTCTACTTGGTTGTACGCACGTGAAAGGTCAATTTTACTAAAAAACTGTGCCCCGTTTAGGCCTACGAGCACATCTTCAATCTTAGGAAGCGGGTATCGATCGATCAGCAAGGCGGGATTCAGAGTCGCTTTATAGTCCGCACAAATCCGCAACGTACCGTCTGCTTTTGTCACCGGCACCAAAGGTGAGGCCCAGTCGGAGCAGTCGACGGGCTCGATGACGCCGTCGCGCAGCATGGCGTCCAGCTCAGCGTCGATGCGCTCGCGCAGCGCATATGGCACAGGCCGCGCGCGCTGGAACACCGGCGTCGCCCCCGACCGCACTCGCAGCGTAGCCTGGCCGCTCCTGTACCGACCCAGTCCGCCGCTGAATAACTCCTTATATCTGTCGAGAATATTTTTAATTCCTTCATTAATTTGCACACAATTCATACTACTTATACTTTTGCGGGTACATGTAAGCAGAGGTATTTTTATTTGTAAGTCTGCCAACCATTGCCTACCTATCAAAGAAGTAGTACCATTTTTTATTACGAACAATTCCAGCTGTTTTTCCTGCCCTTGGAATCGAACTCGTGGGCGAATTATACCCAATGGTTTTATTTTAGTACCATCATAAAATTTTAGAATTGTATCGTCCTTCCTGAGACACAGATGTGAAAAATAACGTACGTAGGTACAATCATTTATACACGAAATCGCTGTCCCTGTATCTACTTCCATATTTATCAGGATATCATCTACAAAAATTGGTAAACTTACTGGCTTATAATTATTGAGACCAATCAGGTTTAAACCTTCTTCGATGTCCTCCACGTCGGACTCGTTTACGATCTCCGCGGAATACATATTCCCATTGCGTCGATCGCGACGATATGAAGTTCGTTGCGACGATTGTTCGACATTCTCCGGACACACCCGACGTAAATGCCCCGCACGCTGGCATCTGCTGCAAACAAACTCCCTGTAGCGACAGCTTGCCACACTATGGTTAGTGGCTCCGCAAGCTGTGCAGTTGTTGCTGCGCCCCGATGCAGAACCCGTGATAGTCGCGCGCGCCACGCGGCTCGCGGCTTGCCCGCCGCCGCCGCCGCCGCCGCCCGCGCTCCCAGCGCCGCTCGGTCCGCGGCGGCCGCGTGGCCGCATGCTGCCACCGCTCCTGCTGTGACTCGCACTGCTGCTGTCCACCTTATTTGATGCGACCGAATGTACCGCTTCGGCCTTAGGACTGGATGTGGATGCTCCATCCACTACCGCTGAGTCTCTTTCTGCCGCTTCCATTGCGTTCGCTATCTTCACGGCTTGTGAAAATGTTATTGAGTCATCCTCCGCAAACAGTCGCTGCCTGATGACGTCACTCTTGAGTCCGCATATAAACTGGTCACGCAAGCTCTCGCTTAAATTTTCTGCAAATTTACAGTGTCGAGCTAATCTTTTTAACTCTGTGACGTAGGTTGCCACGTTTTCGTCCAGTCCCTGCCTTTTCTGTCGAAAACGGTATCTTTCCGCCAATGAAGACGGCGTCGGCTGAAGGTGCTGACGCATTATACCAATAGCTTCACCGTACTTTAACTCCGACGGTTTCTTTGGACTCGATAGGTTGACGAGTAACTCGTACGCTTCATCACCTAATGTAGATATTAAAGTAGGTAACTTTAATTCTTCCGCCACTTTATTTACTAAAAAGTACATGTCCAACCTATCCACATATGATGACCACTGTCCCGTTTTCACGTCAAATTCGCTTAACTTTCCAATCGACATCTTGACTATTGTTCCAATTACGCACGCGCACAAAGGTATCGGTAATTAATCCTCGTCGCCACTGTGATGTTTGTACGGGCGGAGTAAATGAAACGCGGGCTCTCAGTAACATAGTATATTGCGGACTGCCGGCAGCGGCCGGCACCTGACCTACCTACTTATTCTTAACAATTATATTAATCTACCTACATTACAGTTATAAGTTATTATGAGACGAAGATATGGTTGTATTTTGCGGTGCCGTCAGTGTCACCTAAGTATTATTGGACTATTGTAATTTTAACTCTCCGGACTGAGTTGAGCAATGAAAATCCAAAACTTTGCCTTAACTTAGGCATTTGTTTAGTGTTACTGAAAACAGACATTAGTGTCATTGGGATCAATGTTTAGGTTGACTAAAATATCCGGATATTTAAAACTTTACCTGAATGGTACATGTTTGGTGAATATGGTCCAATTTTAATTGTCCTCTGAAGTTATTGGCGCTTGTGACTCTACAATTCCAGTTAAGCCGAACGACTTTTTCCCGAACATACAATATTAACCTAACTGTGCCGAATCATATCGATCCGTACTATAGTGTAGAAGGCTTTAGGTTAATTAAAACTATTCCTTTTAAATATTTTTTGTTTGCGGCACTAGGGACTACTACACTTCCCATTGTGTATTTATATACCTTTAGTTTTAATATGATATGCGGAAAAATAGAATAATTATTTCCGTTTGAACTATCATAATAGGAATAAGTATTCATATCTGTGAGCAATTATATAGGTACGTAAATTCCAAATACATGAGTTGGCCATTAATGAAATGTAATCTTATATTTTATGAAATACGAGGTAAATGTCCGGGATTAGTACCATAACTGGCTGCCCAGGAAGTGTTGGTTGTAGACAATTTGGAACATTGGTTTGGTACTCACGGAAAAACAATAAAACAACGGACAGCGCTGTCTAAATTACCTTATTCACTGTTTATGGAAACTGGTAGAATTCATGTATACTAACTAATACAGTATGTTAGTTTAAACGAGGGACATATTCAAACCCGCTATAGGGCATGCTTACATGATACAAATAAAAATATGAACAAAAAAAAAAACACTGATAAATAACTGGCAGAACCATACCAAATATTTCGAAAAAGTCTCGCCACCCTTACGTTTATCACAGAAAATGTGCGCGGATGAATGACTTTTAGGTATAATCCATTGTCCCTTCATATTTTAAGATTGGCGTAGGACAATGAGGAATAAGAAACGTCTAATAAAGTGAGGTCTGGAGAGCGGGGCATGGGACAATTAAATCACAAATTAAAGTCAATCGTTTTTTTTTTACATATTTGGGACGAGAATCGAATACTGAATACCCTCCTTCAATATGTCCGTCGCTCAACCTAACTCCCTGTATTATATAGAGGTAAAGTTTATGAGTTTGTGAGGTTGTAGGGAGTAATATAATAAATCTCTGAATCTACTGAACCGATCTTGAAAAGACTTCTAAGTTCTACCCTATCTAGTTTAAATACAACCAAAATTTTAATTTTAACTATTATTTTCCCAATATTCCTAACTCGTGAGTCTCGTGACTTAATGATAACTGTCGGAGTCGATCTTTATTAAGGTTAAGCCGCGCTTGCCTAGGTTGGTCTGTGGATGGGTGACCGCCCATTACATACCAAGTTTCCTCCGTGCCTCAGAAAGCACGTCTAGCTGTTGGTCCCGGCTGCCATATATAGATCTATGGCAGCCGTTACAGGTAGTCAGTGACTTGAAAGTCTGAAAACCAGTCTTACCAAAGGGTACCGTATTACCCAGTATTAACTGGATTGTGGAGGTCAGATAGGCAGTCACTCACCCAGCATCCGCTTCCGGTTAGACTGGAAGCCGACACCAACATAGTTGGGAAAAGGCTAGGCAAATCAAATGCAGTTTTGAAAGACCTTCTACTTATCTAAACCCACCTTGTCTCCCCAGGTCGCACCGCCCGCCGCCTCCAAGAGAAGATCGCGGAGCTGGACACATACAACGAGCTGCTTTCGAAGCAGGCGGTGCAGCTGCAGCAGTACTTTGAAAAGTGCGTCGCGGCATACCCTCAGATCATTGATGATGCGGCAGAAGCCATCGATGCTGTTAAACTTGCTGATGGTATGTTGGTTTTTGTTATTGTTTTATTATTTTCGTTTTGTGATGTTATATTCAGTAAGTAAGGGATTTGATTGTCTGGAAGCTGGCATAGTCTCATCTAAATATCAATTACATAACTGGCGTATTTACGCCAGTTATGTACAAGACACATTTAAACGTAATTCGTTAACGTCCAAGGATTTGTTCATTTAGTTAGTCCAAAGGTGTACTTGAAAACTTTTGTGATAGGTAGGTACAGGTACAAGTATCATGTTCCCTGACTTGGACAAAGAGCTTCATTTCAAATGCTTGCTATTTTGTTTGCATTCAACTTGACGATTGTCGATTCTGGCTCTGATATCAATATTTAATTATATTTTAGCATCTTTTTAATCAAACAAAATCCGTTTTTTTTCCACACATTGCAAACTTATTAATCTTATTATACTTACATATGGTTTTTGGCGGTTATCCTTTTTTTATAATAAATGGGCTTGCTCTTGACTTCAATCTTGCCCTAAGGGCAGAGATGATGTCGACGATGGAACTAAGCTAGTTCCATCGTCGAAATCATCTCTACCCAGAAGAAGCCTGTTTACTCGCGACTTAAATAGATTAGGGTTATATGAACTCGGAAAAACCGACGCAGGCAGGGCCTTCTGATATATAAAGCTATAACTTTATTTATCAGAAACGTCAAGAGCGTCAAAGACCATATTTCCGTAATCGATCTGACCAACAATACAGCTGATCATTTCCTGCCTGTTTATTATTATCACTTTATCACGCAACAATTTCAGTTCGTCAAAGTATTAAATAAACCATGTAAAGGCAATTTAAATTTTCTAAAAGACTCATTTCAAAGCATAGGTCTCTAAGTTTTTTTTTTAAAGAATTATAAGAAAGAATAAGAAACTATGGACACTATCATGATTGTAAATCATAAAGTACTCAAGACCTGCCTACCATCGAGGAAAAGCTATCGTGACCTTATCCCTACGCTACGCTTTACCGGTACCACCACAGGATAGGTTTCGACGCCTACTTTAATACGCTACGGAGGTCGCCGGGGAGGTGGCGAGCGAATATTACAAAATCGACTATATTTACTTCCTCGCTGGTCTAGTGGTCGCAAGCGCGCCTGCTGTACATGAGGTACTGGTTTCAATCCCCAGGTCGGGCAAATTTTTATTGAGTTTTTCCATTAGGAATCTCTCGGTAGCGGCCTTGGAGTCTGGATTTAATCAAATGCAATAGCATGGATGAATGGCAATAGGCTTGCCCCCTTTTACATGGGACTTAAACATATCTGGCGAAAAGTAGGTGTACTAATGGGTACACCTCTGCGTCCTCTGCCTAACCCATCAGGGATTACAGGCGTGATGTTATGTAATAATGTTATGTAAGAAAGGGAAATCGACTCTATCTAATCATCATCATCAACAGCCTATTAATGTTCCCACTGCTGGGACACAGGCCTCCTCTCTTTTTGTGAGTGCGGATTGGTAGATGTCATAAATCTTCGAATTTTTTGGTTCTTCATGCCGGTTTGCTCACGATGTTTTCCTTCACCGTTTTGAGAGCAGCGGTGATGAAATAAATTACACAAAGTAATGTGCCTGCCTGGGTTCGAACCCACGACCTACTGTTCGTAAGTCGGGGCCGCCACCACTGGGCCACCGCTGCTCTCACACATATAATCACTACATAGTATAAAACAAAGTCGCTTCCCGCTGTCTGTCCCTATACGTATGCTTAGATCTTTAAAACTTCGCAACAGATTTTGAAGCGGGGTTTTTTAATAGATAGAGTGATTCAAGAGAAAGGTTTATGTGTAGAATAAATGCTTCCGTGCGAAGCTGGGTCGGGTCGCTAGTACTCTATAAAATCCCTGGGTACACTATTCTTATTGTTTCTAAATGTGAAAAATAAATGAACAGCTACACACCGTGACATCATATTCAATTGCTTTGCACAAGGCTGTTAATTTTTGTGATTGAATAAATTGCTTTTAAATTAGATTATTATGTCGGACGGTTAATTGGTTGTCAGGGTAGCAGACACTCGATTAACAGCGTCTAAGGCTGCAGGACCAATAACCAAATTACGTTCTTCCATACAACAGTTCCTCACAATATTTTTTTTTTTTTTAAACATTGCCCCACACTATGAATTTCTCCTGTATCGTGGGTGCGTTTACAAACAATGAAACTCACATACACAGACACACCCAGACCCGAAACAACTATCTGTGGGCCATACAAATATTTGTTCCGTGCGGGGATCGAACCCGCGTCACGCAACGCAGTAGTCCAATCGCTCAGCCACTGCGTCAACCGTGCCGTCAATAGGGGATCGGACAAAATAGATAGATTCATATAGTCAGATAGATTTCCAAAAATTATTGGACACGTATTTTTCTTTTTTCACGTAAACTTAAAATGAAGACGATACAGTGCTTCGAAAACTCGTGTGACGTCATATGATAGTACATTTTGACGACACAAGTGACGTTTCAAGCCCCACTCCAAGATCTTTGACGCGTTTTATCTTCGTCATTTTTTATTGATTTGATAAAACAAAAAACACGTATTCAATATTTTTCGATAATCTAACTTACGGACTAAACAGAATCATATTATTTTGACCAGTCTGGGTCAAAATAATATGATTGTTGTGTTATTATTATTGTTATTTCCTTTATTTAACTTTATACTTACATATAAATGATATTTTTAAATATTCCTATTATAATTTTATTATTATTATTGTTTATATATTATTGTCGTGTTGTCAATTGGAGGTAGTATCTCTTTGTATTTGGAATTTCACGCCGTTCGGCTCCAATGCACAGCTGTCTAAGTGCATGTTTACGTACGCGCGGCGCGGCGCGCGGCGCGGCCGGCGACGCGATCCGCACTAAATTCAAACGTATGGCGGTGTATGAGTGCGTTCACGGAGAAGCGAATTTATACGCGATTGCTTGAATTTGAGGCGGCGGCCGCGGCGGCGAACGCGGCGGCGGCCGCGGCGACGGACGCGGCGATGCACGCGGCGGTTTATTCTCGATGAAGCGATGCCCGCGACGGAACTTGGCCTTGAAAATTCGCGGCGGCCGCCGCCGCGGCCGCCGCGCCGCGTCTCTATTACACCGTCGTACATTGCCATACGTTTGTGTTTGCGCGAACGATGATATCTGCCGCTGCACGCATCGCCTGTCCGTGAACACAAAATTCGCTCGACGCGTCGCTCGACGCGTCGCCGGCCGCGCCGCACGCCGCGCCGCGCGTACGTAAACATGCACTTAGAAGCGGTCTTTTGTTACTCAATTCTTGATCATACTCTAGAAATGTTATACTATAATTCTCTCAGGTAAATGATGAGAGGCGGGCCTAGTCTGTTATTTGAGAAAGAATCACAATTTGTCATATCATATTAGAAGGTCTTCATTGAAATACAATACTTCAATATAGTTATGGTGACATGTACCTTAATGACTAATCGATTTAACCTGTCCTATGACTCGTCACTATTCTCTATACGATTGACCCTAATATGCACTATGTGACTATTACGGGAATACCCGTCTAGTAAGTCCCGGT
This sequence comes from Diarsia mendica, assembly GCA_949316265.1. NCBI lineage: Eukaryota > Metazoa > Arthropoda > Insecta > Lepidoptera > Noctuidae > Diarsia > Diarsia mendica. Next base: position 16,055,714 of record OX438902.1, on the reverse strand, counting down.
TCAGTTGATGACCGATATTCCCGCGACAATCTAAACTGTGGTTGTGTGATTTTTTAACTTAATATCAGGCCTGTTTTCCTGGAGGCAGAGATTTATTTATAGTTTATCCACATTCTGACATTCTTGTTTAAGTTCTATACAATAGTCAAAGTGTAATGCAGACGAAAAATTTAGACTCCGGGCTGCTAATGACAAATTAAATAACACTGCCCGAACGGGGAATTGAACCCGCTACTCAGTAGACCAGCGCGACGGCGACGAGGCAGCCGGAGTTATATTTTTAATTCGACAGAATAAATTAGCAGGTACCTCTGGTTCTTTAGGCTGAACTCCCACGACAGATTTTTTGTCGGGCCGATTTAAATTTTCTGATAAAAAAAAATCGGTCATCGATTTTTTACGAACAAACTTAAATCGGTCACCTACAAAAAGTCTGTCGTGGGCGGGAGCGCTTAAGGATAACATGTTGGGTTGCGGGTTGTCTGAAAGAGATAGCGCGGCCTCGGCACAAGGGCTAAGAAGGAACATGGGTGGTTTTTACTCAGTAGAAGTCTGACACTCTCTACCGCTCTGCCCAGAGCGGGCGGAGTCATTTGATGATATCCCACCCTCCAAAAAAAAGGATAACATGTTTAATAATAATTATTATATCTATTAACCAGGAAACGACCTGAGCCTACACGTAGGTGAGGTCCGGGCAACTAGTGCGTCCTTCCGGGCGACGTGTGGCGCCACCATCGCCACGCTGCAACACTGTGCTGACCTCTTGCGGCGTCGGGAGAAACAGGCTAGCAAGGCTGAGGAACTTTACATGTAAGTACTAAGTTTTATAAGGGTAAGGGTTCGATTCCAGGGACGGGCTAAACGGTAGTAGGTTATTCCGTCAGGAAATTCCTAGTTTCAGCATGTAGGTCGAACTCTAGTCTGGTTGCTGCTAATAAGATTGCTTCTTATTACGACGTGTACTATAGATACACACAAAAGGCTCTTCCCTTGTCTTCCAGATGTTTCGATCCGAAACTAATGGGGATCACTGGTCGCTGTTCTTGTCCAGATCGTCCCGCCATCAGGGCCGTATTTTGTAAATCTCATTTTGTAAACTATAACTACACTGTTGTATTAGGCTAGCCTGTAATGATAGTGTGTGTGTGTGTTTAAATAAATAAATATCTTCTACGAGGTCTGCACCGACGCGCGACGCATGGCTGTATCAGGGCTCCAGAAAGTGACTATTTTGGCCCACAGTTCATTGGGCGCACGGCAGATGTGGCCAATCCAGTCCCAATTCAGGGACTTTTGAGCAATTGTACTTATCAAATGTTAAAAACTTAAAATAATGAGTAGTGGTACACGTCATCGTTACTAGATGGCGCTACTGACATGGTGAAAGCTACAATTTGATGTTTATGAGATTTAAAATTTGTTGTTCTTCTGCAGGGCTCTGAAGAATCAGCTGACCGAAGCCAGGTTGGCATCGAAACCAGGACCAGATCATGAGGTGAGTCCTAACTTATAATTATTTTTAATAATATAATATACACTTGACCGTTATTAGAAGCTTTTATAGTATGAGATGGCAACACTAGTTTCCCGTTGATGAGCATTGATCTTTCGTCTCTTTCTACCCTATATAGCTATCTCTCCCGCACACTTATCGCCAGGCGCCTAGCGGGGAGCTGGTAGCTCGTAGCACTTTGTTGGTCATTGGCGTGAAATTTCCCGTTGAGTTCACTTGTGCTCCAAAAATCCTTACGACCTTTGGTTATTTCTTACTTTTATTTTAGATCTAACTTTATTGAATCATATGAAAAATAAAAGACTATTTTTTGAAATAAACCAAAGTATCAGTGATTTTGCCCAGGTGAGTTGCAAATACATTTATAATTTATCCAAACGGTGTTACCGTTCGTTATCTAATTGTGGATTTGTTCCACGAACTTGTTAAAGTGAAAATTTTCTACCCTCAAAAATTTTGTTTTTGTGTTTTGCACTTAATTTCTTTTTAGAACTGTGGTGAAGTGTTATCACTTTCAAAATGAACGGAGAAAAGGATAGTGATTCAGTAGAAGTTGGGCCTAGTACTAAACTTCAAGACAGTAATCCACAAAGAACCCGCCCGCCGCGGTCACGGCGGCGGCACCGGCGTCGCACGCCGTCGTCGAGTAGTAGCAGCAGTAGCAAAAGTTCTAACTCGAACACTTCATCTACATCTAGCTCTTCTGAATCTTCGCAAGATTCAAGAACAAAGAAAAAGAAAACGCTACGCAAGCGCCCCAAAAAACAAAAGAAACGCGATCGCCGTCGCATTGAAAAATTGTCGAAAGATGTTGGGGTTTTACGAAAAACTATTGCTGAGTTCGAAAATTCTCGTTTTCACGCGGAGGACGAGTATGTGTCTGATGTTAGTCGCAATCTTTATAATGATGAATGCTGTGCCTCGCAGACACAGCCATCCCCTAGTACTGAGAATCAATACACATTGCCCGAGGTAGCTTTCGAAATCGAAACTAAACTCAAAGAACCGTCAGTACCACCAACACCCGCGGAGTACTTGAAAATGTTAGAGGTTATTCAGAGGTTCGGCAAATCGACATGGTCTGATGTTAGGTACTCCGAGACTCAAAAACTGTACAATCATTCTCTAGGATTTACCGAGCTCGAAACAAACGAAGAGGTGAAGGCGTATGACAATATACGCCACTTGGCTTACTCCGATAAATCATATGCGGCTATCACATTTTGCATTCTAAAGCAAAAAGAAGTACTTCTTAACAGCGTGCGAAACTTATTAGCATGGTCTAGGAGCCCTGATGCCTCACTTTCTAACCTTAACGAAAAAATCGAAGAACATTTTCTAAAAGGTGACTTTCACAAAATTTCCTCGGATTTGCTTCAATTGGCATGTGGGCATAGAGCCGAAACTATAGAAATGAGAAGAGATGGTATTTTAAAGTTTGTCAGAGACCCATTGGTTAAAGTGGCGGTAAGTAAAATACCTCCTTCTAATTCGCATATTTTCAACTCTGAAGATCTTACCTTAGCATTGGAAAAAGCAGGCGGGGTTAGGAAGGCTTTTTGGGCCGTGAATCAGCCTAGCACAGGGAATGCTTCGCGAGCAAAACCCAACAGAACTACACGGAACCCCTCGCAGGGGCAAAACCGTTCTAACATACCAGAACATGTTCATTCCTGTTCCTACGATTATGATGAATCGCATCGCCATCATTTTAACCAACCCTCGAGAAGTTATGGACAGTCACAATTCCATTCAAAAAGACAGAACAAGGGTGGGCTTGAACAGCGGAACTACAACCCTAATAATAGGCGATCTTCCTTTCGATCTCGCGGATCAAAACCATATAGGCAGTCACAAAGAGGACAAAAGCGCCGTAGTTCGCCTTCGGCCTATAAAGACTATAAAAGGCAAAAACAATGACTCGAAACTATTTGTGGCCGGTCGGTTAGCACAGCACGTCAGTCGCTGGAGAGCAATGGGAGCTCCAAATTTCATATTGCGAATAATAGCAGGGTACCGCATACCTTTTCTACAAAAGCCACCATTATTGGTACCAAATGTAAAAAGCGATCGCCATCGCACCTTAGAATCAGAAGAAATGACATTGATCATAAATCAAATGAAACAACAGGGCGTATTGGCGCCAACTTCGCCCAGTCCGAGCTTTGTATCTCCCATGTTTTTAATCCCAAAAAGCGACGGGACTTACCGTCCAATATTCAACTTAAAACTCCTAAACAAGTATGTGCTAACAGATCGATTTCGATTAATAAACATGTATCGAGTCCCGGATTTTCTACAAAGCAAAGATTGGCGTTGCAAGGTCGACTTGTCACAGGCTTATTTCAATCTACCGGTGGCCCAGTCACACAGGAGATTTCTGCGTCTGCTGTATCAAGACGAATTACTGGAAATGACATGTTTACCGTTCGGTCTCAGTACGGCGCCGAAAGTTTTCACTTGTCTTACGAATTGGATAGCACAAATCCTTCGAGAAAACGGTGTGAGAATAATTGTATACCTAGACGACTTCCTTCTTGCGCATCAAAATCCAAGAATGATAGCCAATCATGTACGTCTGCTGCTAGAGATACTAGAGTACCTCGGATTCCAGGTGAATTACAACAAATCGGTACTGTTGCCGCAAAAACAAATAACATACCTTGGAATTGTCTGGAACACTTGGACCAATCAGAAAAAACTCCCAGAAGAAAAAACTGCGGTCATCGTAAAAAAGGTCTCTCAGGTCACACAAACTGGGAAAACGACCCTAAAAGAGCTTCAAAGCATAATCGGATTGCTAAATTTTGCCAGCTTTGCTATTCCTCGCGGCAGATTACATCATCGGTGTGCACTCAGCTTCCAAAACAGCTTGCTCATAGACGACGTGTCGACTCAATACCATGTTCCTCACGCAGTTCTAGAAGAAATGTACTGGTGGATTCAGAATTGCCATCTGTTCTCTCTGATTCACATGCCACCTCCAACACATTTTTTGACCACGGATGCTTCGGATACTGCTTGGGGCGCTCAGATAAACAACCAAGCTCTGTCGGGCACTTGGAGTATAGAAGAGCAGCCGCTTCACTGCAACCTAAAGGAGTTATTAGCCATTCTAAAAGTCCTAGAGACCCAAGCAGCACACATGACAAAAGGGTCTGTCTTAATTCAGTCAGACAATCGGTCTGCGGTGGCTTATCTCCGAAACGAGGGCGGAACCAAATCTCAATCACTCAGGGACCTAACGTTTCAAATTTTAAAGATTCTCGATCAGTATCAGATTCATTTCAAAATTTATCACATTCCCGGAAGGTTCAACAATCATGCAGATTGCTTATCCAGACACCGAAAAGCCCCGGAATGGCATTTGGTTCCGAATTGCACAGAAATGGTTTTTGCGAAGATGGGAACTCCCGTGATCGATTTGTTTGCTTCGAAAACGGCCCGAGTCTTAGTGAACTACGTGTCCCTAGATCTCAACGATCAGGAAGCGATGTTTCACGATGCATTCAGCGTGACGTGGAACTTTCATCTGGAATGGATCTTCCCGCCACCGTTTCTCATACCCCGAGTGTTAATGCATCTCAATCAAGCCACAGGAATATACCTGATTGTGGTGCCGCGGTGGGAGAAAGTTTTTTGGCGAGCCGACCTGAAAGCACGAGCCATTGCTCCCCCATTCACCCTGAACAATCTGAAGCGGTTTCTAGTCGACACAACGACGGGACTACCACCTCCCAAAGTTCAGGACATGGTCCTAGAAATCTGGAAATGTGGGGGTGGAATGAATGTTTAAAGTCGTGGGACTCCAACCAAATTTCATTACTAAAAGCCTCTTGGAGACCTTCCACGTGGAGAACATATAAGACACCTTGGAAACGGTGGATTACATGGGCTACGCAGCATAATATAAATCCAACTAATCCTGAAGGTACAGAGCTAGCTCAATTTCTTGGTGATCTTCATTTGAAATATAAACTTTCATATAACACTATTCTTCTATATAAATCAGTAATTTCCACGCTCTGTAATGCAGAGTCGTCTGGTAAATTAAGTGAACATACTCTTGTGAGACATATTTTAAAAGCCATATCCTTGAAGTGTCCAAAACCTCCAAAGCCTCCTATATGGGATATAAATATACTTACAGATTTTATGTCTAAATATTCAATTGAACCTACAAATATTTTCCAAATTGTCAGACATACAGCAGCTTTATTAAGTCTTTGTTCAGGCCGCAGGATTCATGACTTGAGCCTATTACTTGTAGATGCTGAACATTGTTGCATTGAAGAGGATTACATTATATTATGGCCACAGTTTGGGTCGAAAACTGACTGTAGAGATTATAGACAATCGGGATGGAAGCTTCTAGTTAACAAACATAATAAAAATTTGAACCCTGTTTTTTGGATAAAAAATACCATAGAAATTCTCAAAGAGAGGCGAGGAAATTCTGGGTCATCTAACTTATTTGTAACCCTACGGGGTACTCCAATGCCAGCTTCCCGTACAATAATAGCAGGATGGTTCAAGTCCTTGTTGAAGGCAGCAGGTATCACAGCCACCCCAGGCAGTGTGCGATCTGCTGTAGCTTCTAGAAACTGGATAGATAACTTTCCTCTGGATGATATATTGGCTAGAGGTAATTGGAAATCTGTAAAAACTTTTCAAAACTTCTACCGCCGCGAAGTGATGGTTAATTCAGGAAATAACAATACTACTTCAGCATTGTTCAATCCAGTTCAATGATTGTTAGATTAATATTTAAATCAAAATTACCTCCTGCAGAGCAATTATTCATAAGAATTTCATGTTTGGAATTTTGAAGTTATAGGAAATTGTTATCCTAATCCTGATCGTAACGATGATTTAATTCCTAAAAATGGTTATTAGTTGTGATAATGTAGATTCCTAAACTCAACTAGATGTAACAGTTGAGAATCATAGTTCATAGAATCATAGTTTTTTGTTAAACACTTTAAGAATGTGTTGTTTTTATAGATTATATATGTTCGAATGTTACATGTTTAATGTAAATATCATGCAACATTACATTTTTCGTTTATCTACAGAGGGCAATACTTACCTGATTGTTATGAATACCTATCTTTCTTGAAAATATGGTTGAATGAATACCTTGTACTTATACGAGTATAACATTTGCCTATGTGTATCTTTCCTAAGGTTTTTGAAGCCAGTTTTGTTACTTATTGTATAAGAATATAAGATTTATGTTATCCGAATGACTCCGTTTTATTACTTATTAAATACCTACGTTGCTATCTCTCCCTTTTCTGCCTCTACAGCAATCATATCACATTGGCGTTCAATCACCAGGCGATAACAAACAGGTCTCATACTATAAAAGCTTCTAATAACGGTCAAGTGTATATTAGACGCGTTTTACCTGAAATAAAACGCATAATATATACTTACCTTATTAGAAGCTTTGCTTTTTATTTCTGCCTGGTGGTATTCGACACAATGACCAACAAAGTGCTACGAGCTACCAGCTCCCCGCTAGGCGCCTGGCGATAAGTGTGCGGGAGAGATAGCTATATAGGGTAGAAAGAGACGAAAGATCAATGCTCATCAACGGGAAACTAGTGTTGCCATCTCATACTATAAAAGCTTCTAATAAGGTAAGTATATATTATGCGTTTTATTTCAGGTAAAACGCGTCTATTTTAACATTGAGAGTATAATTTTATTTTTATTTTTTATTACTATCGAATTAAAAATACGTTAACTATACAACTTAGGGAGATAATTAGAGTTAAAAATGTGATCCCTGACCGCCATTGCACTCTCACGCATTCGCAATAGTTCGTTCGTGCTATTTCGTCGTAGCTAGAAACCATCGGTTTCAGCAAAAATTGCTACTCAATTTGGCTGAAGCTATAAAGGGGCCCGAAGCCGAGGATTCGTCGAGCACTTTATCATCTGGCTAACCTTTTCCCAACTTACGGTCGGCTTCCGGTCTAACCCGATGCAGCTGAATACCAGTATTTTACATGCAGCGGCTGCCTATCTGACCACTACAATCCATTTGGCTATTTGAATACTGTTATAAATGCACGAAAATGTTATGTTATTTCAAAGAACTAACAGAAATAACACTACGTGTGAAAAAAGTAATAAAATCGATAAAAAAGTGGCTTAGTTTTAACTGATTTTAAATGACGTGCTAGACAACGACAGCGCTACAGAAATGTGACGTCATATTTCATACCGCCATAGTTATGTAGTTCAAATGGTCGTTTCGCGCGACAAGGATAGAAAGTGCCCCACCATATTTTGATCGATTTTATTACTTTTTTCACACATCGTGTTATTTCTGTTAGTTATATGAAATAACCTAAGATTTTCGTGTATTTATAACAGTAGTCAAATAGCCAATTAGTATTGGGTAATATGATACCCCTTGGTAAGGCTGATGGTTAAACTTTCGAACCACAGACAAACACTTATAAGTTGATAAACCAATACGTATATTGTTACAGCCAGCCCTGTGAAGGCCTATGCCATAGTTACTGCGCTTCTTTAAATGTCTTCTAAGAAAAAAAAAACATGGGCAAAACGTTGTTTTTTTTATGTAGAAAGACAATAGCAGTAGTGTTTCTTTTTAGTCTGTTAGTATGTATGGCATGATCGGGTTATAGAATTGAAAAAAATACAATAAAGTATTATTGATGAAATTCTATTGGTTTATGTGACGTCAAACAAACGTCTTGTGATTCGCATAGTAAATATTATATTGAAGTTGAAGCAAGTTTATGTGTATTTATATATCTTAAAAATGATAGGTATCCTATTTGTGTGTGTAATGTATGCTGTAGTATTAAATGTATGTTTATTATTAAAATGACCTGATATATTATATTTATTTATTGTGATACTAACATTTTGTTTTATTATACTCTTTTACTAAAGGCCTTTTATACAGTAGGTACGTAGAATAAAAACGCAATTATAATTCGCTGTAAGCCTCACACAAAATCGAACCCAAACTGGAATATTTAATAGCGGAAGCACTTGTGTGCAAACATGTCACTGGCATGCAAATTGCATAGCGGGCTAATTAGATCACTAGAGCGAGTCTCGACGACACGCGATACCCAAAATTATATTATTACTAGCACTTTGTCCACGCGTATGGATGTACGCACCAGCGCCATCTACCGAGTCCAAAAATATCGTATTATTCAAGTTGATAGAGAATTTATTGGCGTCAAAAACTTCCCTAACACTGTCAACTGGTAATGTACTAAAGAGAATGGCGGCGTTGGTATGATGTATGAACCTCGTGCTCATCAGTCGCAATTACGACCCCTCATCAGAGGCTCTCATTATGGTTTACATTGTTAATTAGAGACATAGTGCAACAATGAATGCAATGAACTTTGAATGTAGTGGGCATTCAAAGTGACCTCCATGAAGTGCGAAGTTTTAATCAAATAAAATTTAAAATAAGTTGTCACGACAGCCAGCGATTTCCACTAAAATGTGTCGATTATACAATTTTTTTATGTTCTGTTCAAATAACTAAGTTATCACTCTATCAATCAACTGTCTCATTGTTACCGGAAATTACAAAATGATTGATTTATCTATTGCGCATTGAACTAAAAATAAAAAGGGTTTTACATTAATGCACACCTGTTGGCTTCTAGTTCTAGTCTATATATTTTTTCCAACATTGTTACTTACGCGTTTAGAATAGTGATGTTATGACCACTTTATGTAGCACAAAGTCTCATGAATCATGAATGACTGTTGCTATTCTCCACGACCCGCACAAAATTTTTAACTCGTTTATTGTATTTTTTTGCCTTTTAGGAAAGCTTACAGACTTATAAAACCATTACAATAACAATAGTATCATAACCGCCATCGTCATTTTAGCCAAGAGACGTCTACTGCTGGACATAGCGCTCCCCCAGGTGTCGCCACATTGACTGGTCCCGTGCGTCTCGCATCCGTCATCATTCACCAGCAATAATTTTTTATAAGTATATTGTTACGAGCTGGGTATGGGATAAATAAAAACACTACCAAATAAACACACGAATTAACTTTATTACTCGCTAAGCACTTATTCACAATCACTTCAACAGTACTGAACACTTTGTCGCACTAGATAACTCTTCGAACCTGTTCGTTGTCTCGCTTAAAAGTGAACTGACTCACGTCGTCCTCAATCGGTCCTTTTATACCCACGCAAACAAAGGATATTCGAGATAATTCTCTATTATTCAAGAAAGCATCAACAAAAAACATTAACAAAAAAATAAATTTAAAGATAAAAGAACCGACAAGGAAGAAGTTACTTTACGCCCTCGGCATACGGTCGAAATTACAATGTCAATTGCCGCTGACGTCGTGCGTAGGCTGACCTTGAAATACAATGTAACTATACCTACAGCGGAAATAGGTACCTAAAAGAATGAACTCGTATTTTCTAGGTACTACACAGTTATTAGCGCGGTTTCTCGAAGATTCTAGATGACCGTCGTAACACTGCCCCCTCCTTAGACATGCTCGTCCCGAGCATCATTAGTCCCGTAATATCGCGCCAGTCGGTCCACATGCACAACCTTAGGCGCACCTCGCGGACCCTTCTGTATTCTGTAGGTGACATCGTTGATCCTGGTCACCACTCTGTATGGTCCATCCCATTTTGCTTGCAATTTCGGAGACTTTCCCTTGCTCCGCACTGGGTTATGCAACCACACAAGCGAACTTTCGTCGAAACCACGACTGTTTGCCTTCCGGTCATAACGGGTCTTCATCTTCTCAGACATCTGTTGTCCGGATTGCCTGATATGCTCATACACATCATTTAACTTGTTACGCAGATCATTCGCGTAATCCGTTACACTGCGTGGGACTTCAGGGGGAGTTCCAGTAATTAAATCTGCAGGCAACCGTAATTCCCTTCCAAAGTTCGCGAAGGCTGGAGTTACAGTCGTACTTTCGTGAACTGCACTCCGATAGGACAGAAGAAACGGCTGTATGTGCTTGTCCCAATCCCTTTGCCTGTTTTCCACAACTTTGGCCAGATATCTCTCCAACGTCTGGTTGAATCGTTCCACCATTCCATCAGATTGCGGGTGGTAAGAGGTGGTTCTGGTTTTGTGGGTACCCATCAATCGACAAGTCTCCTGAAAAACTTGCGATTCAAAATTCCTTCCTTGATCGCTGTGAATTTCTAAGGGTACTCCAAAACGACAGAAGACTTCCTGAACCAATTTATCCGCGACTGTTGTTGCTTCTTGGTTAGGAATGGCGAAGACTTCTGGCCACTTTGTGAAGTAGTCCATGACAACCATGAAGTACTTGTTTCCGCTATCGCTTTCTGGAAATGGTCCCGCAACGTCCAGTGCTATCCGCTCCCAAGGGGCTCCCACGTTGTACACTTTTAATGCACCTCTGCTTCGCGTGTGAGGTCCTTTCACAGCCGCACAGCTGGTACATTTGCGACACCAGTCCTCCACATCGTCTCGACAGTGGATCCAGTAAAAGCGCTCTCTGATTTTCAGTAGAGTCCTTTTTACCCCCATATGTCCTCCTGAGCATCCATCATGGTAGAGCCGTAAAACATCCGGTACCTTAGCTTTAGGGACAACCATTTGTAGATGACAGTTGTCCCCTCGAGCGTTTTCCCATTTACGGCACAAGACTCCATCCTGGATCTCCAAACTGTTCCATTGTGCCCAATAACTCTTCGTGATGGAACTCATCGCAGCCACATCACTCCACTTGGGCTTCGGAGCACCAGCTTTGATCCAGTCGAAGATTGGCTTGATGTCCGAGTCACTTTGTTGAGCCTGTTGTAGAGTCTCCTTCCATTCATCGCTGAGATCCGTTCTAAGCATCCTCACGGGCACTACTTCCTTAGTCTCTTGCCTGGCACAGTGCTTGCAGTCTTCAGGACAAGGTCTTCTTGACAAGGCGTCTGCGTTACCGTGAGTTCTCCCACTGCGATGTTCGGTTACAAAGTCAAACTCTTGCAGTAGTTCAATCCATCTCGCCACTTGACCCTCTGGATTCTTGAACTGTAATAGCCACTTCAATGCAGCATGATCGGTTCGTAGCTGGAATTTCCGTCCCAACAAATATTTACTGAAGTGCTGCAATGTCTTCACTACGGCGAGCAGCTCTCGTCTCGTTACACAGTAATTCCTTTCTGGTTTGGATAAAGACTTGCTGAAGTAAGCTATAACAATCTCCTGATCTCCTTTCCGTTGAGATAACACGCCCCCAATTCCAGTATTACTTGCGTCTGTGTCGACTATAAAGTCACTTTCAGTGTCAGGATATCCCAAAATAGGAGTATTGCACAGACGTCCCTTTAATTCTTGAAATGCGGCGTCGCAGTTCTCATTCCAACAGAATTGTTGCTTTTCCTCAGTGAGTCTGTGTAGAGGTTTCGCAATGTCGGCGAAATTCTTCACAAACCGGCGATAGTAGGAGCACAAACCCAAAAATGCTCTGACCTGCGTCTTGTCTTTCGGAACTGGCCAATCCTTGACGGCGACTACTTTCTCTGGGTCTGTTTGAACACCTTCCCCCGAAACTATGTGTCCTAAAAAGTTCACTTGTTTCCTGAAAAACGAGCACTTTTTCGGACTCAATTTCAGGTTTGCTGTTTGGATCTTCGACAGCACTCGGTTGAGGTTTCTAAGGTGATCTTCAAACGTACGGCCCACAATGATTATGTCGTCTAGATAGACAAGACATGCATCCCCAATCAACCCGGCAAGTACTTGCTCCATCAGCCTTTCAAACGTTGCAGGAGCATTACATAAACCGATAGGCATAACTTTAAACTGCCACAATCCTTTTCCTGTTGAGAATGCAGTCTTCTCCTTATCCCTGGGGTCTATTTCTACCTGCCAGTAACCACTTTTCAGGTCTAGTGTGGTAAACCACTTCATTCCCGCCAGCGTATCCAGTGTGTCATCGATCCTAGGCAGTGGATAGCTGTCCTTTTTCGTGACGTCGTTTAGTCGTCGATAGTCCACACAGAAGCGCATACTGCCGTCCTTTTTCTTTACCAGGACCACAGGAGAACACCATGGACTGGATGAAGGCTCTATGACACCATCCTTCACCATACCCTCAATCATGGTTTCCACTTCTTTTTCCCGTGCAACTGGCAGTCTCCTTGGTCGCTGACGGATAGGTAACTCGTTGCCTGTATTAATTCTGTGCTGAACCAGTCCAGTTCTTCCTATGTCAGCATCACCCGTAGAGAAAATACCGGCGTATTGAAGTAACATCTTCTTAGCCTTGTCCATTTCTCCTTCACTTAAATGACAGTTTTCAAGAAGCGTTGACACGTCGAATTTGGCACTACTAATTTTGCTTCCGGTAGGTAGATCTTGCAATTGACGCATCCAAGCTACTTCCTCACAAGTGCCGATCAAGGTGCCCTTCTTGATTACTTGCTCCTTGTTACTTGGATTCAGGATTCGTACAGCTGAGATGTTGTTGGCCTTTACCAGAGTTCGTGCCATCTTCCATGAAAACTCATTGTCCACCCTTTCTATCAGAACACTTCGATCTTTGTGTCCAGAGTTCTGTGGTAACTTAACTGGCACGATCGTTTCTGATCTGCTAGGAAGAACAATTTCCTTCAGGCAGTACACTTTCCCTGATGGTGCACCTTCCATGAAGACTTCCTCTGAACCACATTTCAACACTCCTTGGTCAATGTCGATCTCACAACGATATTTCCGCATGAAGTCCAAGCCCAAGATGCAATCGTCGACTATGTCGGCCACGATGACATTGTGTCGGTAAATTCTATCACCCAATTTTAACTCCACCTCCTTCTTGCCTCGGACGGTTATGTGCTGACCGGTAGCTGTTAATAATTGAAGGTGGTCGCGGTTATTGAAGTAGCCCCCAAGAAACCGATTCGCCAGGTGAGAATTGACGACCGTGTGAGAAGCTCCAGTATCCAACGTCAGTTTGCATGGAGTTCCGTTGACTTCGCCGTTGATAGTCAGGCTGTTCCCGTCATGTACTTGTGAGATCGAGATCCTCGGGGCTCTTTCAAAACCAGCCAGCACCCGCCCCCCAGTCCTGGCATTTACTCGTTTCCCTGCTGTGGTTGGGCAGCCACTTCAGCCACCTTTCCTTGCTGAGGTTGGTCTTCTCTTGGTGAGCTGCGCTTAGGACAGCTTGATCGAAGATGACCCCTTTCTCCACAAGTGTAGCACCTAGGGCTGTATCCTTGCGGGCGGTCGCGTGCAGGTGACGCTACAACCTCCCTGACCCGGTGCGTACGGTGGTCCTGCCTCACTGCCTCTACTTCTAAGGCATGGGCCAAGGCATCTTTCAGCGTCTCATGATGCCCAAGTCTCACAGCGGCTCTAACCTCCAAGTCGCGTATTCCATCGATGAACGCCTGTACCAGATTTCCATCAATAAGTGCAGGGGCGGACTGGTATGCTTTCCGAACCAGCTTTTCAACTTCCAGGGCCCACTGCTGTAAGTTCTCGGCACTTCGTTGAACGCGATCCCTTAGTTTAGCACGGAAAACGTGCTCCAGGTGCGCGTCGCCGTATCTGGACTCTAATGCCTCCAGCAGCTGTTCATAGGTCACATCCTTCCCGAGTGCCTCAAGAATGGTAAGGGCCTGGTCTCGGAGACCCAAAGTGAGCGCGGTCATGGCTTGCCCTTTGGTCCACCCATTCGCCTTCATAACGGCCTCAAATTGGATTTTATAGGCCGACCACGAAGATGTTCCGTCGAATGGCGGCACTTTAAACCCGCGTACTGAAGGTGCAGCAATCACCGAAGCCACAGCCCCGTCTCCAACCTTAATTTCGCTCAAGGCCTTCTTCACGTCGGCGATCTGAATTTCGGCCTTTGCGATACGGTTGTCGTGCTGCTGTACCTGCTCCTTCATCACGCTCAGCTCTTTCCCAACTGATGCGTGAAGATCCTTTATCAGGAGCATCTGTTCCTCTTGACGGCGAGCCTGTTCCTCCTTGTCCCGTTGCAACTGCTCCTGCAACTGGCGGGCCTGTTCCTCTTGACGGCGCGCCTGCTCCTCCTTATCCCGTTGCAACTGCTCCTGCAACTGGCGAGCCTGCTCTTCTTGACGTCTAGCCTGCTCCTCCTGACGACGTGCCTGGTCTTGCAGCAGTGCCATTAAGGCAGACAAGTCAGGCGCCACTGATGTAGTAGGCGCCGCTTGAGTAGCTCCAGATGGGCCAGCGGCTGGCTCTGACGTAGGCTGGACACCGCCCGGTGTCTGTGTCGGGGAATCCCCAAATCGCCTTTGGTCCATACCTTGCTGCCGCTGACTCCTCGTACGGATACTATCCGTGTCGTCCTTCGGTAGAATCGGCATTATTTATCCCACTTCTGACACCAAATTGTTACGAGCTGGGTATGGGATAAATAAAAACACTACCAAATAAACACACGAATTAACTTTATTACTCGCTAAGCACTTATTCACAATCACTTCAACAGTACTGAACACTTTGTCGCACTAGATAACTCTTCGAACCTGTTCGTTGTCTCGCTTAAAAGTGAACTGACTCACGTCGTCCTCAATCGGTCCTTTTATACCCACGCAAACAAAGGATATTCGAGATAATTCTCTATTATTCAAGAAAGCATCAACAAAAAACATTAACAAAAAAATAAATTTAAAGATAAAAGAACCGACAAGGAAGAAGTTACTTTACGCCCTCGGCATACGGTCGAAATTACAATGTCAATTGCCGCTGACGTCGTGCGTAGGCTGACCTTGAAATACAATGTAACTATACCTACAGCGGAAATAGGTACCTAAAAGAATGAACTCGTATTTTCTAGGTACTACACAGTTATTAGCGCGGTTTCTCGAAGATTCTAGATGACCGTCGTAACAATATTATATTGCTAATTAAAAGCTTCTACAGATAAATACTAAAAATATTACTACCTTATACTATATGGTAGGTACTGGTAGTTACTTCTTAAATTATATAATAACTAGCTTTTGCCCGCGACTTCGTTCGCGTGGAATAGTGACTCCCGGCAGATTTTTGGTTTATCTCGCGAAAAAAAAAAAAAAAACTATCCTATGTCCTTTCTCAAGTTCCAAACTATGTCTGTACCATGTACAGTAGTTTAGGCGTGAAGCAAAGACAGACAGACAGACAGAAAGACTGACAGACAGACAGAGTTACTTTCGCATTTATAATATTAGTTAGGATATACTCGTATATCTAAGACTACAGTACTGTGAAATTTAGTGATACATAGTTGTTTCATTTGAAAGGCAGGTCAGATAGACGAAAGAACTATCATACTGACTAATCATATTAGTCACTTTTGGTGATAACGAAATGGCCCTTCCTTTGCCCGGAAACATGATACACCCACTGTTTTTGAGCTAAACCATTGATAACTGATAATATTGCTCTAATCGTTAAGATCTTATCATTATTTTATAGTTAGCTTCCATTAGAGGCGGCTAAATAGAAAAACAAACACATAACAGGTACACACATAACTGGTTTCTTAAGAAAGTATACCCGCTACTTAAATCATTTTTTGTCTATCTCTTTTGTTCGGCTTATATCCGAAACGGCTACACCGATGTTAACGAGACTTACTGGCAGATAGCTGATACTTTTATTTGAGAAAAAAGATTAAGGTTCCGTTACAAAAAAACATACAATAGAAATATAGGGAAGTAATGTTTTTATAATAATTTCGCGTGGATGAAGGTCGCGGGCATCAGCTAGGAACCGAAACAGTTAATGACATAAAAATCACTAAACATATCATGAGGTAATCACCAAGATTCATCTAAAATGTAGGTAATCATTGCTACAGATATGATCTTGAACTTTTTATATCAAGTTATGTAATGGGCCAATTACACTTGGTCGTTGACCCGCTTTTGGATGCATATGTGGCATTTTAGCTGCCAAGTTTAAATGAACAACATCGAGTGTGCCTTTATCGGTCAACATCGATGGAAAATCGTATTACATCAGAAACGTTATAGGTAACTGGAATATGGTTATCCAATTCCAGGTTTCCTTAGACCTCATTGATTTCTGGGTATTGCTCCGATATTTGACGCATTATCAACTGACAGCCTTTATCAGAATTAATTTAAAGTTTGAGGCAAAAGCATAATAACATAACATAAAATCATGCCTTGGGTACACAGGGGTGATGTTATTAGTACTTAATAAATTAAAAGAATTACTGATTATGGCCACTTTTATATTTAATCAGTAATTCTCTTAATTTATCAAGTATAGAATCATGAAAACTGATTTTAAAAATACTATAAGTTATTTACTAGCATGATAGTGCTTTGGATTTCTCTGATGTGATTTTAGACTTTTAGAGTAAAAGAAATAAATGTGTGTGGCGCTTCGCTCAAGGTCGCTGGCATTTAGTGTCACCTTGTCCTATGTGATAGGGGGCGATCCATCAACCGACCACAAATCCGAATTCCGTTGTCGCTTCTGAGAATTGCTGATGGAAATGACACTGCCAGACCTGGGCATCGAACCTTGGACCTCATCCTTTGCAGTCGGAGTAAGTATTTGGACACCCAAAGTTGTTCTGTTGGTGTTACTACAGATACTTACCCAAAAACCCGATCAATGCTCGATTGCTCGTATCTTCTCTGTATGAGAAGAGTCCTTTCCCAACAGTGGGATAGTAATGAGCTGGCAGGTATTATCTTTATGCTAGTATTCAGCTGCATCCGGTTAGACTGAAAACCTACTCGAACATAGTTTGTAAAAGGCTAGGCAGATGACTATTTATATTTTTAAATATTTACAAAATTATATAAAAATATAAACAGTTGTATCCCACCGACATCGGAAACAGGGTCCGAGCTACTGGTGATCAGGGCTCATGAGAGAGAAACCTCCTAACCATATGCTCATTGTCCAGATGTACTGCTTTTTGAATCAAAAGTAAATAAAAAACATAACACTCTTTTTTTTGGGGCAGTCGTGTAAAAAACAGTCAGTGACCTGAAATTCTGACAACCAGTATGAATTGGGGTGTGGAGGTCAGATAGGCAGTCGCTCCATGTAAAATACTGGTATTCAGCTGCATACGGTTAGTTAGACTGGAAGCCGACCCCAATATAGTTGGGAAAAGGCTGGGCAGATGATGATTAAATAAAAACAGTAAAGCCATGTGTCATGTGATCAGTATAAATGTGTCGGATGAGTTTAATATTAATATTAATTAGTCATCAATTAGTTGAGATAACATTGTTAATTAATGACAACATGGATATAGGTACAGTTGACAATGGCCATATCTTTTCGTACCATAGTTGCACTGATACTCTTCTTAAAAAAAATATTTCATAAGATTAAATGCAAATAAAATGCATTAATTCATAGCTGCGATCTGAAAATTTTAACCGAATTCTTTTTTTACAGCAATCTCCTTTTTCTCATCTATCGATTCCAAATACTAGTATGCCTATACTCGTGCCATGTGGATATATACTCGTGCCAGCATATATCCAGAATTCGTAAACACTAACAGAAAATACACCGCGAGCCAGATCAGAGTAACTGCATATTATGCATTCGATATGCAGATTCAGCGTACCTTATAATCGAGCAAAATAAGATCTAATCGAGTCTTGATTGCAGTATCGATATCACTGATACCAATCTATGTTAACAGCTTCAAAGACAACTTTCCCAGTTTTTATGGAAGTGAAAATTACTTAGCGTATATCCACGTTGCTGCATACAATGTTTTATTGGCGCGTACAGAATTATTTTCTACCCAAGCGTCACTTCGGGCGCGGACGCCTAACCGAACGGACGTCCGTCCATATATAATTTCGTTTTTATTTATTTACTTTCGCGTTCCGTTGACTTTGCCGCTATTTCTGTGCTTTTATCTCTAGCCTTGATATAAAATTAGTTACCATTAAGTTCTGTGATGTTTATATTGTGTTGAAGTGTAGTTCATTTTGCCGATATGAAGTTTAAGATTTTTAAGAAGATTCTGCGTCAGGTATGTTGTTGTTAGCGATGTTACAGTTCGATTAGCTGAATGTTTACATGATGGATTGCATGATTTGTAAAGTATAAATAGCTGTGGTTCATGTTGAGTTACTTTGACTGTTACCTGTGCAGTTTCAGTGAAATGACGTGGTTTTGTTTGAGCAGGTGTTTCAATATATTTTCCTAGAACGCTTCAATGCTGTTATCCGTTTCTGCGGAATGAAAACACATCTGTTTGTTTTGTTATAAGTATTTCCAATATTTTTTGATTAACCAGGTAATTTTAGCATTAAAGCCTCTTATGTCATTCCAACTTTCGTTAAAGGCATCACACACAAACCTAATTTTCGTGACCTCTCCGGGCGATTCATGTATGGTGGTATGCCCTGGTATTTGGTGCAAGGCGAAGTGTTATTACAGATTAACGACATGAACCAACCAAGGGCAGACTTTCTTGTAATACTAGTTTTCTACAAAAGAAAGTAATTCTAAACGCATTTCTTTCTTTGCTACAAAAAGTAGCCTCGCTTATAGTTGTTAGTCTACTTACTACTATTTGATTTAATCCGCCAACTGATATTTTACAGTGTTGGTAATGTTGTATCACTTAACACAGCCAACTTATTCTAAAACCTTAAAATAAACATCGCCAATAATTGCAATTTTAATTAAGGCTTTATAGGTTAACTGTCTAGGATCCATTTAAATTGATAAAGTTCGAATTTTCTTTATCGGAACACGCAATGGCAAAGTTACCTTCCTTGTCCACTTTGCCCTTTCATTTATCTGACAGTGCTTCAAATCATAGTCTTTTTAACCGACTTATAAAACGAGGAGGTTCTCAATTCATCAGAAGCTTTTTAAACTCCAGTGTCAATAAAATGTCCAAAATTCTAACTTCAACACAGGCCACGGCTAACTATTATACAGCCTGCCTAGTCCAGTTGTAATACGTAAAGGCAAAGGCACGCGCATGATACAGCCGCAGCAGCCGGTTTCAGATCCGTCGCATCTAGTTTGTACACTGACCTACAAACAATACCTGTATTTCTTCCAATGATTAATAACTTCATTAATTATCTTACCAAACATGGATATAGAGTTAAAGTCAATGGTGACATTAATTACTCGAATACATTAATGCAAATTGACATTACGTATCAATGTTTACGAGTACTACTTCGTCCGTTAGCCCAATTGCAGGATATGCATTTATCAATTGTTTAACTTCAAAATAGTGGGTGTCAAAGGTTCAAACGAATGTCCCTGATAGGCAGAAATAGTCACAGTACGTAATCTAAAGTGCCCTCTAATTTCTTCAACCTTTGACCACCCAAAGCGTAGTGTCGGTCTTTTCAAAATCTCTCCACTTATGGTTTTTGGATTGTAGTACTCTATAAATCTACGTAAAATTTTGTTTATAACGGACTAGCTGATGACCGCAGCTGCGTCCCCATCAAATGATATACTAAAACCTTCCTCGAAAACCACTCTATCCATTGGTGAAAATAGCATGAAAATCGGTGTAGTAGTTTTTGAGTTTATCGCGAACAGACAAGCAGACGCAGCGGAGGACTTTGTTTAATAATATGTGTGATTTATGACTAGTTAAGGTGGTACCCTGAGCAAATAACCTTGAGCATTTGCTCCCTCTTTGCCGCACCCCACCTCTACAATACTTCGTAAACTATTACTTGCGCCACCTGGCGAACTTCATACGAATACAAGTAAAATTCACAGATCTAAGAAGTAATAGATATGGCATTCAAAGAAATATTTTTTTATGAAATGTTATTATGAATTCAGTTACTATACTCACGTCGATAAATAGGTAGGTACTTTCAACTTTTACAGTGATACAAATATTACGATTACGAAAATGAGCTCAAAATTAAAATCCAAGATGGCGCCGACGAAAATTTTTGGTTTTTTCGTCATGGGTGTCGTTTTCATGGTTTTCGGGGTCGCTGATTACGAAAATGAGGTCAAAATGAAAATCCAAGATGGTGGCCAGGAAAATTTTTGGTTTTTCCGTCATGGGTGTCGTTTTCATGGTTTTTGGGGTCGCTGATTACGAAAATGAGATCAAAATGAAAATCCAAGATGGCGCCGACGAAAATTTTAGGTTTTCCGTCATGGGTGTCGTTTTCATGGTTTTTGGGGTCACTGATTACGAAAATGAGGTCAAAAGGAAAATCCAAGATGGCGCCGACGGTTTTTGGATATTCCGTCATGGGTGTCGTTTTCATGGTTTTTGGGGTCGGTGATTACGAAAATGAGGTCAAAATGAAAATCCAAGATGGCGCCGACGAAAATTTTTGGTTTTTACGTCATGGGTGTAGTTTCCATGGTTTTTGGGGTCGCTGATTACGAAAATGAGGTCAAAATAAAAATCAAAGATGGCGCCGACGAAAATTTTTGGTTTTTCCGTCATGGGTGTCGTTTTCATAGTTTTTGGGGTCGCTGATTACGAAAATAAGCTCAAAATCAAAATCCAAGATGGCGCCGACGAAAATTTTGGTTTTTCGACTATATATATATATATAAAACGACAGCCATAACGGAAAAACCAAACATTTTCCTGACCGCCACCTAGGGTTTTCATTTTGACCTCTTTTCGTAATCACAATCAGCGACCCGAAAAACCATGAAAACGACACCCATGACGGAAAAACCAAAAATTTTCGTCGGCGCCATCTTGGATTTTCATTTTGACCTCATTTTCGTAATCAGCGACCCCAAAAACCATGAAAACGACACCCATGACGGAAAATCCAAAAATTTTCGTCGGCGCCATCTTGGATTTTCATTTTGACCTCATTTTCGTAATCAGCGACCCCAAAAACCATGAAAACGACACCCATGACGGACAATCCAAAAATTTTCGTCGGCGCCATCTTGGATTTTCATTTTGATCTCATTTTCGTAATCAGCGATCCCAAAAACCATGAAAACGACACCCATGACGGAAAAACCAAAAATCTTCGTCGGCGCCATCTTGGATTTTCATTTTGACCTCATTTTCGTAATCGTGCCAATATTATTTTGTATCACAGTAAAAGTTGAAAGTACCTACCTATTTATCGACGTGAGTATAATAACTGAATTCATAATGACCAAAAGTATTTGGACGCACCAATAAATATTTCATAAAAAAATATTTCATTGAATGCCATATCTATTACTTGAAATTACTTCTTAGATCTGTTGATAATGTGACGTAAGCGAGCGAGCGCATGAGCCGACGCGGCGCGGTGACGAGCGACACGGGTTCCCCCTTCGAGGCCTGGCGGCATACTGAATGTCAATAGATACGGTTGCGAATACGCTCAGAATTTTGCATAAAAATCTTTATAAAATCAAATTTTGGGTTTTTCAAAAAAAAAATCGTACCATAATGTTCATTATGAAATTGCTTATCCATTAGTGTAAAAACAAAATAAAAACAATTGTTAGTTTTGGAGAAGTAGCATGTTTTCAATAATTATTTCTCATTTCTGTGGTTTCGTTGTGAGGGGATTAATTAAATATTTTACTTAAAAAAGAAAAAAAGAAAACGTACCATTTTGAAGGTAAGAGTATGTAGAAATTTAATGTATTTTTTGTTGGTTGATATATCTTTTTTTTTAAGAGTTATAAGCTCCAGAAAACTGCATAAAAAACGGCTAGAGCTACGTTTTGCTCGGGGACGCGCCTTAAATCTATTTTTCCGAAATTAGGGGTGAACCAGCTTTTGGTCACTGGGCTGACTTTCCTAATCCGTATTTCGATTCAGGGACTGAAAGCGGTTACGGTTAAAGGTTAAGATACCTCAAAAATATACCGGTACCGGTTTAAAATAAAGGTTGAGCTATACCGGTACCTTTATAAATAAAGGTTGGGCTAAACCGTTATTTAACCCTTTACACGATTTCGGTACCGAAATGCATGCGCGGCGCGCGTGTGTGCGGTGGAAGACGTTAGAACTTGCGTATGTAGTTTATAATCTAATAATGTGCAACAATCGGCAAGTGAACGACAGACAGAGTGGCGAGTCGGTGCGTCAAAGCAAACCCCTATTTATTAAGGTTTAGGTACCGC
Source organism: Diarsia mendica (assembly GCA_949316265.1). NCBI lineage: Eukaryota > Metazoa > Arthropoda > Insecta > Lepidoptera > Noctuidae > Diarsia > Diarsia mendica. Next base: position 16,033,094 of record OX438902.1, on the reverse strand, counting down.
TACCGATATATTTATAACGGTTACGGTACTTCTACCGAAATATACCGGTATGCATTTCCATACTCAGAATTTCACTACCGGAAAAAATAACGGTATCGCAATATTTCGGTAACCCTTATTTAACGGTATGACGTCATACCGAAATTTAAAGGTACCGTAATTTTTGGGTAATTCAGTCCCTGTTTCGATTGCTCAGCAAATAATGGTGAAACTGTGAGCCTAGATACCCCTTTCCTGGTTGCGAAGAAGTCCTTGTGACAAATACTGAGCGGACTACTAATTCCGACGCTTGCTAATTCCGAAAGGAAACTATTACTATTAACTATTACACTTTAAAAACGTAAAGAAATAATAAAAGAAAGTGAAAGGATTATGTACAGTTTTATTGCGTTTACTTCCTAGGAGTATACGTATAATATTTTTCGCTCATTACCACTTACGTCGAAGTTATGTAAGCCCCTTTGCGAATCGTCTGATATCGCTCATGCAGTGTGAATGCTCTTTGCGATAGTTGTTGCATACTTAACTCTCTGTAGTTGTATCTCTGTTGTTGCTCTATGTAGGGTAATAATACAGTTGATAGTAACTATTATTTATTATGTAATTTTAAACAAGAAATTGACGCCCAAAAAGAGAGCACTGACGGACAATTTGTCGATTTGGTTCAAGTCTTGCGTAACTCGCACAGTTGAATGTTTTAAGGTTTTTTTACATTGTTTAAAATACTGGTGTTTACTTTAATTTTTCTGCATCATTACCGACATTTTTTCTTGTTCGCGGAGGAAACCGCATCTTTGGAAAGTTTCGTTCATGTAACTTCTAGTTGAAGCCTAAAGAAAGAGCATTAAAATAACTATTAACACAGAAAAGGGTTCATTAGCAATAGTACAATTTCCTTTGTTGTTATGATTGATTTGTTATCTTAGATGACTGAGAGGATGAATGAATCAGCTGTATCTTGCCCCATCAGTGTTGTTAGTCATGGAAAGGGCCCGTCACTCGTAGTAGATTATATTTTGTTTTACTATAGGTATTTATAATTAATCTCCATTTTACTCGTTACCTATAGCTATAATCCAGGGGACAGTACCTCAGTAATTATAATGATTTCATAAAATCTACTAGACAAATTACAAAAACCAACAAACTATATATTTACTCTTCACTGCAATTCTCGTGCATAACATGTTTTCAAATACAGCAATTACAGATTTATTATATCCACCGTTTACCGTGCAAACGTGAAAAGCAAATATTATCTGCAATAAAACGATGCTACAAAGGCAAAGTTGTATTTTCTTCGACAAACATTGTAGGACGACACCATTGATCGCTAAATAAGTATAGGACACGACATTATCATTGCAGGCGACTGTCTTTACGTAAAACGTGATTGGACTGCGGTCGTGGCACACATAATCGGATATGTTTCTGTAAAGGTCTGGTATAGGTCGCGCCATGTAAAAAGAACGCTGACAGTTAAGTCAAACATGACTATTTTTTTCAAATTTCAGCTTATTCCAAAGTACTAAGGAGCTAGTGAAATTTGTATTAGGATTCTAACAATATTACAATTACACTTAACAGTCACAGTAGCCTAGTACTTTAGAACGCGACTGTCTAACGTGCGCAACAGTATCCCCTCCACTGCGCTCAGCGTTCTTTTTACGTGGCGGGACGTGTATAATGGCTGCTTTTGCATAATCGTCATCATTCTCTTGCCATTACCCTAATTCATTTGGGGTTGTCACAGCATGTCTTCTTCTTCCATACTTCTATATACTCGTCATCACATCTGACACCTCCTTTCTTGCCATATCATACTTTACACAGTCCATCTATTGTTTCTTTGGTCTTCCTCTACAATTAAAAAGTCGTCATAAAGTGACACTTCATAATATAAACTGCGAACGTGGTCATTTTAAGAATTTTAACGTGATTCTTATCCTATTTTATTTCCGCTAAAGCGGCCATTTTACTCATCTGCGATGCAAATAAGGCAGAGGTATTAATAGCTGATCTGGTTTATAAGAATTCAGCTTATCAGCTTCATAATTGGTGAGAAGTAGATAAGACGGGCTACGTATTGTCTTCAGGTGTTTGTCTAAGAACATGTGATCTTGTCTCAGATTTTCTGTAATCATAACGTGATAAGAAAGTTCTGAAACGACATAAATAGACATCTAATATTCTCTGAACAGTGGGTCGGTATTGAGGCTTTGCTTCCTTACATAGATTGTCGTCCGCTCTTTAGATTTAAACTGAAAGAAAGAAATAAAAAGAAAATGTCGCAGAAACATGCCGAGCATACAATGAGACACTATAAAAAGCAATACACATACAACACCTAACAAATATTAAACAATTAAAGCGAATTAAAACCTTTCCTGATCTCTGGGCAAAGGCCTTCTCAAAATTCCTAGTTTCCTTTTTTCTGCTCTACCTCAAACAGGACCTCATTAGTCACATGACATATTTTTACATAGGTACACTCATAATAATGTGTAATATTGTGTCTCATCCGTCATTGAATGAACCCAGCCAGTCTAGAATGTGGACAGATTAGTGCTAGCTTGGCTTGAGCCAGATTATCGCGACTGCAACCAGTCTAATCCGCCAGCCAATCTCGAGAGCTCATGTGTGCTTATATCTTAAGTTAGCTTAGCCTGTAATACTTCTAGTTTCGCTAGGGTTACCGCCGCTTACACTCGATCGTAATATACTTTATCTACCCAAATATCATAAACCCTCTTTAATGCGTTCAAAAACCATAGGCAATGACCAGCATTACCAACCAGCAGAAATTAACAGAACTGTAATGAGCTCATAACCTACTGAAAACAGTAGGTTATGAGTTTTAAATTTGGAACAGGTGTCAAATTCAAGTGAGTGTGCTTAGTGCGCGCGGAACTAGTTGGCCGCGCCTTAGGCATGTTTTTGTTTTTTTCGAGCTGTCATTTGTTCGTTAGCTTTTTATTCCCTTTCATTGAGTAGACAAATTTTCTGTTAATTCTTTATTTCTGTCGAAAATGAGTGATAGTGACTCAGAAATTAACATGAACACTCCGCCAGATATCGTAAATGCAGCGACGAATGCAACTAATAACCTGTTTATTTTTTATTGCATTACACTGGTAACAATGCTGGTCATTTCCCTATGGTTCCTGAACCCATCATAGAGCCCTTATGATATTCGGGTAGATAAATTAGTGTATGCAACTATACATAATTAGGCATTACAACACTCGTGTGATGCTATTAAGAAACTCGCCTTCGGCTCGTTTCTTAAACCCACACTTGTGTTGTAATGCCCTTCATTATGCACAGTCGCATAAACTACTATAGTAGGTCAAGTTGAAAAGTGATTCATTCTGGTTAAATAGGTATTGAATTTGTATTTGACGCGTAAAAGAAAGAGGAAAATATAAAATTGTTTTTCTATATGCGTGACACATCTTTTACTTTGATGTTTTTTTTATCGTTTTCCTTTGCTGTGTCAGTGTATGATGAAATGATCGTATGTTTCTTTCTACTTACGGATCGTAAGATTGACTTCTGAGTAACTGTTTCTGCGATTAAAATTCAGTACACGATCATCCTTTGACCAGCATCGAGTTATTGCAAAATACGTATGTGCAGAGACGATTCTCTATTTCTCTATGACAGTCTCATTCTGGCTCTTGCTTACGTGTGGTCCAGTCTTTTGGAAAAACTTGAGAGTGTCAGCCCTTGAGCCAAGCCACCTGGCACGGCGCCTAGGTCAACATGCCACATGGCTCCAGTAACTGGTTATACAGGACAATGGATCATTGACAATGTGCCAAATGCACTTATACGACACTCATACGTTTTATATGCAAGTGGCATATACTATGTAGGATTGTACTGCATATTTTTATTCCATTCATTGAATTGTTCGACTGGAATAATTCACTTGGACTTTTCTACATAATTTTTTACTTGAATAATGCAGATTTTTATTGCACTCATTGCATATTTTTAGCGACAGCTCAAAAAATAACTCGTAAAATTATTTTAAAGTCTGTTTCGTTTCGTAGCTCGGTTTGAATGGTACACTTGGTACCAAAATCAAATAGAATGTCTACAGTAGATAGAAACATGGCTGATTTAATCTAGCATTCAGTAGATATCATTCTTTCGGTGAAAATATGCAAATATTTTTGCTCACTTTGACACGCAGGAGAACTAAGTAGAGCGATTAATCAATAGAAATGTCAGAATATCTATGCTTACTATTTAAATATTACAATGTTAACTATAACATAATATATGAAAGTTTAATACTTGAAAGATAACGTAAAGAAGGGTAAAGAAACCTATTTGCTTACTTATGCATCCAACTTGTAATTTACGAGTATCTTCGCACTTTGATCGTATACTATCGTCCATATTTATATATGGGTCCATCAATATTAAATATTTACTTCAAATACTATAAACTACAAAGGTTATTAAGTTCGCTGCAAGTACTAGGGTGGGGTTCATTAACCTGCCCACTTGTCATAAGTCATTGATCGGGCGGCGTTATGTTATTATTGTGTTAAAGGCATTTGTTAGCTAGACTACCTTACGATATGCTTGAGTCATACGGCCAAGTATTTCATTTGCACGATTTACGAGTACTTATAACAGGTAATAGAAACGATAATAAAGAGTTACTTCCGAATTACGCACTCTTCTTTAAACTAGTATGTGTAATGATGTGGAATTCATTCTCTGGCGATGTTCAAAAATTCAGCCTATTAAACTGAACCACTTTCCTAAGGAACATCATTCTCCATCTTATCCCAATTTATTTGGAGTCGGCGCAGGATGCCTTCTTCCATACCTACTTCTCTATTACTCGGCATCTTAGTAGTCATCTCCTTTCTAGCCATATCGTCCTCATACAGCCCATACTATCGTTTCTTTGGTCTGCCTCTACTTTTGTAGCCACTATAGCCATCTACATTCACACTCCACATTTCCTCACTGCTTTTTTCCTCTGTGTCTGAATCACCACCTAAGAAGTATGTGCTTATTCTGTAACAACCTGTGTAAGGAAATGTATAACTGAGACTTTGTGGGCAGACTGCCCCGCTATATAGATCATTACTTAGCAGAAAAATGTTCCAGTCACTCGCAGCAAGCATAATTGAAGCCATTTCTGAACGTAACAAGCGTTATTGCAGACGACTTTGTTAACCCAATTCGACGTCAACTTTGCCCTAAATGTGGAAAGCTAGTTTTCAGATTGAGCTTTTATTTGATTGCTTGCCCGTAAAAAATAGTCTCATACGACTCCAATCAATCAAAAAATGGCTTCTTTGATTTAAAGCCATACGCACTCTAATTGATAGAGGCGTTTAACCTCAATCACTGCATGCGATCGTAAATTGTAAAGAAATATGGTGGTCCTCTAATAGCTTAGTAATTAAATATGTATGTATGGCTGTGAATAATACTTGACATACCATTCTTGGTAAAGGTCGGTAAGTTAAGGGTAGTTTAATAAAATACCTTTCGCTGCGATTTTTTCGAGGGCTAGAAGTAATTTTAAAGCTTTAGGGCTAACGAGAAAGAATTTATATTGGTTTTTTTTTTTTTAAATAGGTAGGCTTTCTCGAAAACTATTTATTTAGAGAGACTATCGAGGTAGTCTTTATCAGACATTCATAATGGAAATTATATTTTTCCTATTTGCTATTCTTTTCTGATCTATATCGTTGCGGGATTACCCTTTCACGACTTTTTATAAGTTCCCATGTAGACCTATGTGAAATACAATATTTTGAACACACACATACTTTTATCTCCTGTCATCTGCTAAACCCGACACCCATTTCAGGAAAAAAGTTATACATTGTATCCTTCTAATTTTGAATTTTTTAAATTTCTTTTTTTATTTCTGCGTTGCTATCTGTCTATGGAACGTGTGACTGTGCAGTCTCCTAAAACCAATCTCGTCTGCCCGCGATCCTAGCTACGTCATACTACCATCTGCACATTTCTCGTTTGTTAACTCGCTCGCCTTGCACTAATTTATAACAACGTACTAAACACTATCACATAATTATAAAGTAAGAACTATTTTTTCTGTGCTATTTACGTCTAAGCATATGTGTGAGGTGTTTCCAAGAATTCCAACACGCAATGACTTTCCTTTATACGTTTTATCTTTACAAATAAATAAGATTGAAATGTCTGTTTGTAATTTCAAAATAACAGCTTTTTACTGAATGCATAATAATATGTGTATTTAAGGTACTATTATGAAAAAACATAATTTGTGGCTGTGTAGGTCTGATCCGATTAATATTCGAAACGACTGGCCCAATTCAGAGGAATCTTTTTTTGGCAGATCTCTGATTCTAGAGTATGTGTTTGCAAAATAAATATTTATTTAAAAGTAAAAGTAGTAGCCTAAGTTATGGGAAGCATGTCAAGGATTAAGAATGTGAAAGAATACCTAGGGTTCCGTGCAAAAATTGAAAATCCGATTCAAATGGGGAAGTAAAATTTTTATAATAACGCAGACGAAGTTGCGGGGCACAGCTAGTGTGATTATAAGACAATGACCGGCCTGCATTCTAATCGCATTAAAGAATATTAAAACTTGGCTACTACAACTAGTGACTCATAGCAACAATAGCAACGTGGTTTATAAAAATAAATATGATGGATGTCCGATGTCCTTTAAAAAGTTACTCATTGAAAAGTACATGGAATAGGTGACTAAGTTAGGCATGATTGATTTCTAATATTGTAAGGTGTAATATTGAATGATGATTATTTTTGGAAATACTTAAATTGTTTTGATTATGATTTCGTTCTAATAAACACACACTAGTAAGAAAAGCAAGAAAGAAGAAAAAAAATGTCGCAGTAACATGACGTGCATATAAAATGGCAAAAAATAAGCACTTGGTGGTGGTCCATTTCGTGTGACTGTACCTGCCAACCTGCTATACGTAAACTTCTACCTTTTTTTTTGGAGGTTGGTAAGTCATCAAATGTCTCCTCCCGCTCTAGGCAGAGCGGTAGGAAGTGTTAGACTTCTACTGACTAAAAACCACCCATTCTTAGCAGTGCCGAGGCCGCGGTATCTCTTTTGAACAACCAGACTTTAAGAACCCGCAGCCAAGCGTAAACTTCTGCCTATCTTTTGGATCTTGACAGGCGATGTGAAAAATTCATTTCAGTGAACAAAATCATGTGTGACTGGAACAAAACAAACTAAAGTTTATCCTATCGCTAACCATGACCTTGCTACTGTTTAGATCATTTATTTCCATCGTTATTCCACCCACGTTAATTCACCAAAATCGGTTCCGATTGAGTGTAAACCGATTAGTCGAAGGTTAACGAACACAATGCCTATCGATTTTCTTACCCTATTTCGTGCTAAACTTTATTTATATCTAACGCTTTGCCTGTCAAAACATATACTGATGACATGACATTTAAGTCAACGTCAATAGATTTGTTTTTTTTTTTGTTGATTTTTGTAGAACGGTGGTGATATTTGTTTAAGGCCACGGCCAGTCCTACGCGACTTTGAATGTCAATCCCAGCCTATGTTAATAATAACCCTGTTATTAACATATTGAAGCGCTGAAGGTTTCAGTAATCGCTTTATATATTTGTTTGCGTACTTTGATTTCATAAATGTGGATAATCGCTTTTCTGATCAGTACCTACACCGAACCAATACTGTCTAGCAATTATTTTAATGCTGTATGTGTGCAAAAATTATCTGCAGACTAGCTTCTTGCTAAACTGCTGAAAATACTAGCTTTCTAATTATAATAACTTAATCTAATTAAACGAAAATGTATGAATGTTTACACTATGCAATTTACGCCTTTGCATAATCAGCATCATAATCATTTCAGCCGAAAGATATCCACTGCTGGCAATAGACCTCCCAAAAGTGTGGTCACATTGACTGGTTCCGTCTGTTTTGCATCCAGCGGATCCCCACAACCTTCACCAGGTTTAATATTTACCCCATCACACAATGTAGTGGTTGTAGCCAGGTTACATTATAAAACTTGTTGTTACTAGCTCGGTTACTAGAGAGTATAATAATATGGTTGAACACTCTATTATGAAAAGTTTAAGTTTGAAGGTCAAATGAGTTAAAAAGTTTGGACTCTAATTTATTCAATTGTTGTCATTACATAACGGGGCTATATTTTACCCTATTAACGCCATGTCTGAAACTGTTAACACGTCATTTTCTTTAGTGTAATCGTACAGTCTTGTTTTTTTTTTTAATTTAAAGGGTACCATTATATCTTCACTACAATTGTGTTAGTAATTTTTGGTTATCAACCCATTGATTATCCTTCTATTATTTTTTTAGGCTTGCGTCATAGTCATTACGTTCTAATATTGTAATAACAGCACCCAATCAAAGTCCGCCATTACATAGTGAGTATAATTGATAAGACCACTTTCATTTGTGTGCTGAAGTATAATTAATTGACGCTTTTGAAAGGCTTCGATTCCATGGAAAATTGTAGGTACCACCACCATTATGTTTATGCTTTCTACGTCACTGTTTTTCCTAGGAACAGAGGGGCATTGTACGGCTTTGGACTCGAAGGCCCTTTTGAATAAGGAAGGATTTTTAGAAATTCAACCCCTCTAAATAAGGGATGAATGTTAGGAAAACCGTAATTTTCAAGCGGGTAAAGCTGCGGGCAAAAGCTAGTCTTTCATACTTCTCTAATGTGTCATCATCTCAGCCGTCAATAAAAATGCGTTTAACTAAGAACTAAAAAAACACTTCGCTCATCTTGCAATGGTTGATAGAAACAGGACGATGATGCGTTAAATTCATTTAGCGCTACATGTTAGATAGTGGTATAAATTGGCCTAAAGATATTTTTGTAGAACATGACATAACATCACGCCTGTAACCCCGAAGGATTAGGCAGAGGTGTACCTAATAGTGCACCCACATTTGCTTACATCCAGGCTCTGTGGCTGTTACTGAGAAATTCTTGATGCGAAAACGAGCCAGACCAACAGCATGATCATCATCATCATCAGCCTATATTGTTCCCACTGCAGGCACTCAGGCCTCCTCTCTAGGAGAGGGATGGGCTATACTTAATCCACCACGCGTGCCCAGTGCGGATTGGTAGATGTCGCATATCTTCGAATTTTTGGTTCTAAGATATGCCGGTTTCCTCACGATGTTTGAACAGAACAGCATGATGCTTTTAATTAATTTAGCGCCACACGTTATTTTTTGGTATAAATTGGCCAAACGATATTTTTCTATAATTCAAAGGTACTTCAGTAATTCAATCAAACGTATAGTAGGTTTTAGTCAGTTTGTGGTCGATATTTAAAATGATTGGGCTGTTCTGTTGTCCGTCAACAATCAAATCAAAGGAAAGTTATAATAGCAGCTCATGTAGATTGTAGGTGCCAATTATCGCTGTTGGTAGGTACTGTCGAACAAGCTAATAAGTGTAGTATACAGGTATCTTTAAAATGCTAAAACACTGAAAATATTGATTACAATTTTGTTTTATAAAGTGTTTCGCATTAAGCGACTGATGTCAAACGCTGTATCGTTTGACATTTCTGCTGCTTTTTTTTATTTCTGCGACAATAAATATTTTTTCTTTCTTTCTTTCTTTTCTTTACATCAGTCTCTAAATGTATCTTAAAAGCATAGACAACTTAGCTGGCTGTATACTTATTAGCTTGTTCGACTGTACGTTGTTTATTGTTCTTCCGTGTTCATACTGCCATTAACACGTCATTGTTTCCTTCCTTAACAATTTAGGCATTTGAAATTGTTCATGTTATCCGGAAAATTGCGAATTTGATTATAACATGTTTATTACCTATTAAATATTTATCATTGTGATGAAGCAGCTGAATCCAACGATCCCATTGTTTTCTTATCGTGGTTGGAACCATGTGGTTTATTTATTATTCATGGGCTTATTACTAATTCGAACACCCGTATTTTGTATGTAGGTACTAGTATAATTTATGAACGCGAAAGTAACGGTGTCTGTCCATGACTATCCATCTGTATACTACCTTTTCACTCCTTGAGACATAAACGGATTACCATGAACTATGGCACACAGTTAGATCGGGGATATAACATAGGATAATTTCTTCCCGATACAGGAAAAAATCTGTCGTCCGTGGAAGAACTCACGAAATCCTAGAACTAGTATAAAATTCGCCTTTTTCGCCATGCAATAATACGCCCCATATTCTAACAATACAGTGCAGATAAATTCAAGACTATCTACCGACCTTCCGCTCGATTCCATGACATCATCATTGGTAAGGTCTCTCAAATACCGCGTCGCCTATAAAAAGGCACATTTGTTTCCCCTCATCATGACGCTTGCCGGTTCTGACGTCATACTCCCGTCTCCCGTAACAAGCGACTCTGATGGCGCAACATAGGGTTTCTTATGATGTCATTGAGTTACGTCGATGTTTTGTCCAGATGGGGTATTTTTATCGCATAATTATAATTTTGTGAGGTTTGTTAATGGAGAGGAAAATCAAAGAAAAAAGGATGAATAATCTCACAGTATCCATACATCTTTAAATAGGTATTGTTAGACGGAAGAAAACCGAAAATCTACTAAATCGACACAGCGCAGCACTACATGAGGACACTATGTGGCACATCACTAATTTTCTGTTTGACATTCGACGATTGCGCGGTAAAAGTGTCTCGAGTGTAATACATAGTGTTTATTCTGATTACATGATTAATTTGTCTTTAAAAACTCTTTTAATTACTAATAGTATGGATGGTCAGGAGAGAATGTAACGTATTTTGACGACCCTGAGTTGAAAGGGGCAGGCGAGATGATGAGACGTGGAAGTGGAACTCTTACTTTTGGTACTAGAGCTGGACTCGGTAGAAATAGGCGAGAGTTGCAACACGTACGTATCAATTGCATTGTATAACGGGCTGGTGTCTGCAACTCCACGTCCAAAGAACGTATTTTGCGTATGGGTGGGACATTTTATTTGATCCGGGTTGTACGAAAGAGATACCGCGGTCTCGACACAAAGGGCTAAGAAGGAACATGGGTGGTACCGTTCTGCCCAGAGCGGGAGAAGTCATTTGATGATTTCCTACACACCAAAAAAAAACTAGTACCTCCTTGGTGTTACTGACGATCTCGCGAAGAGTACTACCTGGGTTACCGAGGTACTTTGCCCTGAAACAAGGTTCCATTATAAAGATTTTTAGAAATATGAAAAAAGCTGAAAGTTATATTAACCTTGCTTGAAGCTATACAAAACGTTATTGTTAAATTCCTATAATTTCTAGTGTGCTACTAATTATTATATATTTGTGTACAAGACACCACGTTCTAACACTGATATTAGATTTACTGACGGACTTACTAATTGTACATTACCGGATATCGAAATGTCAAATATAATTATTAATTACAATAATTAACAAGCCGTGTGCCTGATGGAATTTCCCATCGACAAAATTTAAGGATTTAGTGAATGTTTTTTCTCGAATCCTTCCTTATTGGTAATTTTCGTTATAATACTATGTTGGTCGAGTCAAATACTCATGATTCAAGACCTTTTTTTTTTAATTCCATTAAAAAAATTCTGTGTCTGTGGCCTTACCACTAGGTACCTACTAGTTCTGCTCTTTTATATTTCATTGACCTGCAATTTGTAAACGACAGGTATAATAAAAGACATCGGTAAAGAAATTGCGTCTTACGCCATTATAGTGACTCAGGAACAGATGGTCGGTCTCACATTTTTATTCAGTTTGTTGACTTGAAATAATTTTTTCATGGATAATAATAAAAAAAAAATTAGAGATACTTACTTATTTTTCTACAAGGAACGATGTGTTAATTTCACAGTCATGTACGTTTTAACTTATACATAGATTATTATATTTATTTATTACTGAGGCATTCGTTTAGTTGTCAACGAGTTTTTTAAAATTTTCACATACTTCAATTTCGACTGCCTCGTTGATCCAGTGGTCGCAAGCGCGACTGCTGAGCTTGAGGGCCTGGGCTCCATTCCTTGGTCGGGCAAAGTGTTATTGAGTTTTTCCGTCATTTCTCAATGGCAACCATGGAGGCTGGACTAGTGCCCGGTCGATGGCAATAGACTCGCCCCTATTACATGAAACTTAAACATACATAATTAGCTAAATGTGCGTGCACTATAAGACCTCTGCCTAACCCTTCGGATATTACAGGCGTGATGCTATGTTATGTTCAGCTTCGTCAAGTCGCAAATGTATGTTTTCAGAGATAAGAATGCAAATTTTCTGCGCTATGCCCCAATCTATTTAAGTCGCGAGTAAATAGGCTTCGTCTGGGTAAGCTCGTTCCATCGTCGACCTCATCTCTGCCCTTGGGGCAAGATTGAGGTCAAGAGTAAGCCCATATTAAATAAAATAAAAAATAAAAAACTATTACCAGTTTTTCCACAACACGCGCAAATCAACTAAAACAAAAAACGTCAGTAGTAAAATACCACCTGTTATCATAAAACCGACCAATAAGTGTTTAGTACTCTGCTAACGACCAAACATTGTACGTCAGGATTTCTTTGATGTGCTAATTCCCTCACTATATCCCAGAACAAAGCACAATAGGGGATCGGACAAAAAAAAACTAATTAGTCCGTCAGATAGATTTCCAAAAATTATTAGACACGTATTTTTTCTTTTTTCACGTAAACTTAAAATGAAGACGATACAGTGCTTCGAAAACTCGCGTGACGTCATATGATAGTACATTTTGACGACACAAGTGACGTTTCAAGCCCCACTCCAAGATCTTTGACGCGTTTTATCTTCGTCATTTTTTATTGATTTGATAAAACAAAAAACACGTATTCAATATTTTTTGATAATCTAACTTACGGACTAAACAGAATCATATTATTTTGACCCAGTCCGATCCCCTATTGTGGGTACAGATGTACCGGTCTCATAGTTGATGTAATCAAGTAACCTTGAGCCGTATGTGGTAGTAAATAGTAATATAATTCGTATGGCTGAATGTGACTCAGAATGATCAGACCTTCGATATTTTGAACTCTTTTTAGTTTCGATTGGGGATTCTAGTTTCAAAAGCGGTTTTTTTTTGTTATTTACAGTTTAGAAGATGAAGGTTAGAAAGTCCCTGTCTTATAAGTATGTCTCATATTATCTCGCCATTATGATTTTGTTTATAAAAAAGGGGCACAAAAAGTGTCAATAGGATCCTACTTCATGTTACTGTCAGTTAACACTTCTACGAGGATTGAAAAGCACGAGCGAAACCTAGAGCTATCAATATTTGCTTGACTTGCATATATACATAACTTCTTATATACTTTGTAAGAAAAGAATCTCTCTCTGTCTCTCTTTCTTTATTTCTCTCTCTCCCTCTTCCTCTTTTTCTCTCTGTCTTTGTTTGCATATGACGACCTGTTGCCACCATCACCTTCTAACAGACGTACTGCGGCGTACCATCCACACTTAGTTGATATCCTGAAGAGTCGTTCTTAGCACTCCTCCACGTTTATCATGCGCACAGCCCAAGTGTGGCTCTCTTTGTGTCCCCTCCCACATTGAACCCGTTTGCCTTCAAAACAGGAGTGAACAGGTATCCTCGGCACGATCGTTCCTTTATAGACCTCATCCATCGCTTTTGAGTTTTAGGTAAACTCTATCATGGATTTGCAAGATCAATGGTGTTCATTGATAGACTCCCAGATATAAACACCTTTTACTAATATGTGTTATTTGTATTTTGTTATGTGCCGTTAAGAGAGTTAAAAGCTTTTCTATGAGAAATGCAAAAAATCCTCATTGGTCATATAGAAATAAGCGAAATAAATGCCGGGCTCGCGTGACGAGTCGTATCATAAACTAAACGTTATGCTTGTAAAATAAATGGTCTGAATCACAGATGGGCACTGTTTTGTAAAAGTGCTGCTAAGCATTTAAATTATATACCACCGTGAATTAAGAGAAGTGACATCGGAAATAATTGTTATTGTGGAAAAGAATGGTAAAGGCATTTTAGGGGAGTGAACCTTTGTTTATATAATCCTTAACCTGAATTATGATGATCATTTTGAGTTTATGGTAATTAGTTTATACTGCTGAATGATGGTGACATGGTCCCCGATACGGGAAACGAATTGTAGTACTTATGTTGTGATTTTGTACTTCGTAGAGAGACTCCTAAGAACCTTCATCTGATGAATGCACTGGCTAGCAGTACTGGTAGTAACTGAGCAGACGTTTGAGGACAATAGGGGATCGGACAAAAAAACAACTAATTAGTCCGTCAGATAGATTTCCAAAAAATATTGACCACATATTTTTTATTTTTTCACGTAAACAAAAAATGAAGACTACACTATACAGGTGCTTCGAAAACTCATGTGACGTCATATGATAGTACATTTTGTACCTTCAAGTGACGTTTCAAGCCCCACTCCATGATCTTTGACGCGCTTTATCTTCGTCAATTTTTATTGATTTGATAAAACAAAAAACACGTATCCAATATTTTTCGATAATCTAACTGACGGACTAAACAGAATTCTATTTTAATGAGTCAGTCCTGTGATGTATACAAATAAACGTAGCAAGCAGCTCGAACGGTAACGTCATAGAACAGTCCTGAACTAGCCCTTGAGGCAAGCAGACGGTCCCTTCGAGTTGCACACTACTTACTGATATATTGAGAGGTTTTAATCTAAACCCCAAAGCCCACAAGTGATTCTAGTGAACACAACATTGGCGACGAGTAAAAAGCGCAGTAAGTAAAATTGTAACTCAAATTATATACCTGCTTACGGAAATTGGTCAACATCAATAAATTATAGTTTATTGTGTTAAAATAAAAAATAATAAAAAAAAACATGCGTATTGGTCGAATAGTATTTGATACACCTCTGCCTATTCCTTCACGGATAACTGGTGTGATGGTGTAGCAAAATAATAAAAAAAAACACACTATTAACGTTTATACTTTCTTGTATGTTTAATATAATAACTTATAATTACAATTTATTTGTTATTGAATATTATTTGTTTGTCTATGCAAGATCTACGTCGACTACCTGCTGATATGCTGCACAAACCGATGTAGATTCTGCGTAACATTTTGACGTGTAAAGGTGTTTGAGAAACAAAATACAAACTAAACATCATTCACCCATTTAACAACCCACTAATTTATAACTTGAAACAGGATCGTGCGTGTGTGTGTGACAAATACAGTGTACATATTGCATTTCTTTCTTATTTTGTCATTAAATTTACTGCCCTGACCAACGTATTGTTGACCAAATCCGTTCGCAAAAAACACGTGCTCTATTGAAAGAAATTTCAATAAAAATGTTCACTATTGAATGAAAATTCAATAAAAAAAATGTTCACTATTGAATGAAAATTCAATAAAAAAAATGTTCACTATTGAATGAAAATTCAATAAAAAAAATGTTCACTATTGAATGAAAATTCAATAAAAAAAAATGTTCACTATTGAATGAAAATTCAATAAAAATAATGTTCACTATTGAATGAAAATTCAATAAAAAAAAATGTTCACTATTGAATGAAAATTCAATAAAAAAATGTTCACTATTGAATGAAAATTCAATAAAAATACTGTTCACTATTGAATGAAAATTCAATAAAAAAAAATGTTCACTATTGAATGAAAATTCAATAAAAATTATGTTCACTATTGAATGAAAATTCAATAAAAAAAATGTCACAAAAAAATGTGTAAATGTGTAAAATGTTCACTATTGAATGAAAATTCAATAAAAATACTGTTCACTATTGAATGAAAATTCAATAAAAAAAATGTTCACTATTGAATGAAAATTCAATAAAAAAAAATGTTCACTATTGAAAGAAATTTCAATAAAAATATTGTTCACTATTGGAAGAAATTTCAATAAAAAGTTCCGTACGATAAAATTACTCGTAAATAACAGTTTTAAACAAGTGCCCCTTCGACAACCCCGAAGTAAAGTAGATAAATATTATCTGCTGTTAAAACTGAAATTCGTTAAGGCTAATGATTTTAACAAAATGTAGAATGCATTTTGCACTGGCTATCGTCACATAATCGTCACCTAAAATAATAAATCACCTCTATGTCAAGTGCCCGTTTAGCTTAGTAACAAGTATAAGGGTACATACACTTGAAGAGTATATGGGTCTGTTACTTTTATGATTTGTCGAATAAAGTTCCTTTATCGTAAGTGCTAAATGAAGTCACAAAGCTCTTTAGCCGGATACGATAAATTTAAAACTAAATAAACAAAGTTGTTACGTGATTCCTTTATTAAAGAGACGGGACTAGTTTACAAATACAAATACAAAAATACAAATACAAAATAGTTTATTGTGCGAAATAAGTATAACATTACATGATACGTGTTTGGAGCCCCCATTTAGGCAAACAATGCCTGTATTAGAAGGCTCCGCTCTTTCACCATCAGTGTCATACACGTCTTATAATAACTCGAGGTAGGATGTACTTTGACCTTAAGGGTAAATATGTAATGTAAGTACTTATCTACATACATTTGTTTATATTTAGCTTAAACATAATCTTAATAGAATAGAAAAAAAAACAAATATATCGGCAAGTAAAGTTATAGCCTTAAATTATTATCAGTAAAAAAATAAACTTAACTTATTCCCAGTGAGAGTGATGTACAGTGTGGTGTGGTAAGTAGTACGGTATTTTGTGGGATATGTGGTAAGGTGCGAAGTGTAGTGTGATGTGTGGCGTGGTGTGTGATGTGTGGTATGATTTGTGGTGTGCTGTGTGTGTGAGTGATGTGTGTTGTGAGGTGTGTGGTGAGGTATGATTTGTGTAGTTTTAAGTTATTATATAAATCATGTGGTGTATTTCAGTGTTCCAGGAGTGCCTCAGTTTCCTCAAAGGTAAGTGGTTTTATCCAGTTTATTACACTTTTTTTACAGTCGTGGTAACTTTTATTATATACATAAACGTGTCTGTTAATTTTGTTATATAGCTGAGTAGAGCGTTTATGGAATTGTCTGCATGCAAATCTAGTTTTAGTTTGGGGAACTTGGAGAACTAAATCTTTTCTTCTCTTAGATGTTTCCTTATATGGTAGGGTTTTATGCTTTTTTAGTATGGTTTGGTTTTTTAGTTTATTTAAACACTAAACAACAAATCACTGTGTTAATTTAATTTGTCGAATCGATCTTGAAATTTTATTACTGATATTTATATGAGGTTTTCGACTTACAGATCGATCAACATGTCCCAATTACAAATCCCTGCAATAGAACCATTACATTGTGAAGAACCAAACTCAATAGGTTCCCGTTGTGTAAAATGGAAACGCGCTTTAGAAATATATTTTTATAGCAACAAATAACAGGGATCAAAATAATAAACGTGCAATTTTACTACATGCCGGAGGCATGGCTTTTCAAGTCATATATTTTAATTTACCTGAAGCTCATTCGATTGATCCAAACGCAACTGACATTTATGGTACCTATCGCGGTTATAAAGTTGGAAGAGCATTTTTTCCCGAAACAAAGTTATTTATTTGAAAGACACATTTTCCGATTAATGAAACAAGAATCGGAAGGAAAATTTGAAACTTTCCTGATTCGATTGAGGTGTCAAAGCTCTTTGTAGCTTTCTAAAGAAGATGAAAATCTTATCGATTAAATAACAGTATCGAGATAAAAAAAAAAAAAAAAACAATTTAATGCTTTGTGATTCAGCAATAGTTGAAAATATCATAGCAGAAGCAAATTGTTTAGAAGCTGTAGAACGGCAAATGAACAATTTCCACGATAGCCAAAGTAATAATGCCACAAGTTCACGCCTTAACAAAATTGACACAAAAAGTACAAAATGTACTTACATTTAAAAAAGAGGTTGAAATCACAAAGGTGATAAAAGTTCCCCTGCAGTCAATGTGGCAGCAGAAATCACAAAGGTGATAACAGTCTCCCTGCAGTCAATGTGGCAGCAGAAATCAAATCACAAAGGTGATAACAGTTTCTGCCCTGCAATTAATGCAATTTGCAGGAAATGTGGATTCAAAGGCCATTACCTAAAACACTGCTAATATTTGGCAAAACAACAAATACAACCAAATAACAACAGGCAAATTAAGAAAACCAAACTGGAAAACACCAAAAAAGAGCCCACCTCTGTAGAGGAACAAACATTAAAATGCTCATTGATTCCGGTTCCGGTAGTACCTCCAATGTTATAAGTGATAAAACTTAGTAACACATGAAAAAATTCAAAGTCATAGTCTCCGACCAGCAAACGTCCCCGAAAAAAAACATTCATGGGTTACGGTGCTAAACACCCACTTAAAGTGTTGGGTTGTTTTGATGCACGGATAAAAGCTGGTTCAACAAAAAAATATATGTCATTGAAAATGGGTCAATGAATCTTTTAGCTAAAGAAACTGCCATCTCGCTAAATGTGTAAAAAAAAAAAATATTTAACCAACAATCCCAATGACAAACCATTTCCCAAATTCAAAGATATTCTATTAGAGATTACAATAGATAAAACAATTCCACATGTGTGTCAGTCTTATCGACGAGTTCCAATTCCTCTGGAAACAAAGATAATTAAAACATTCTATTAGACGAACTGGTTACAATGGATATGATTGAATCAATAAATAAACCATCCATTTGGTTTTCACCAATGATACCGATTTTAAAGCCTGATGATATTCGTATTTGTTTATATATGCGCGCAGCCTACAAAGCCATCATGGTCAATGGAACAACTGATTCCTAAATTTGGTAAAGCAATACTTTACCCATAAATCGATATAAAGAAACGATTTTCATCACGTTGAGAAAAAACGTAGTGAAATCACGACGTTTATTACAAGCAAAGGGATTTACCAGTACTAAAAGAAAACAATGTTAACAATGTAAAAATAAATGTGTTTTCAATTCAAAAACAATACAATTTCAATTTTTGGGCCACGAGCTTTCGCCGTCAAGTAATAAACCACTTAATAACTACATCAAAGCAATTGAGACATTTGGAGCACCGCAAACCATCGAAGAAATTCTAAGTTTTTTAGGATTAATAAATTTTGTCGTAAAATGATTCCCAATTTTAAAGAACAAAATAATTATTGCATTTGACGTACTAATAAAAAAAAATCTAAAATTCCTACTCTTGGTTACTACGACCCAATAGATCGTACCCAAGTTATTGCGGTTGCAAGCCCTGTTGGGTTAGGGATCATACATTCAGTACGTTTGGCAATAAGAGTCTAGAAGTTGAGAAACAATATTTCCAGACCGAAAAAAAAAGCATTCGTTTTGGTTTGGGCAATAGAACTAAATCTACATGTATTTAAATAAAAATAAAAAATATAGGCCGGGACAAAGACATCTATAGGCCGGGTAAAATAAACATAGCCGACCCTTTATCGGCTTTATAATTCCGTCTGTGCACAAGTGCCAACATAAAAAAAAGTCCACTTGAAAACGAATATTATATTAACCAACTTGTTCAATATGCGCGACCCGTAGCATTATCGCTTATTTTAAAACGATTATTGAAGCATCAAATAATAATGATAATGAATTAAAAATAATTAGAGACGCTTTAATGAATAATGTTTGGGATAGTTCAATAAAAAACAACAACATAAAAGTCTGGGTAGATATTGCTGTTGATTTTTAGGTTTACTACCAAGTGGAATTATATCTTCGTGATTATAGTCGATATAAAGAAATGAAAATTTTTAAATCTATCTCTACACAAGATACATTAAAAAAAAAAAAGAACTTCTAAGGAACTGGAAATCGTGCTAATATAACATCAGTTAATGGTAGACAATTCACTAGTTAAGAATTTCAATTATTATGTCTGTATATAACAAGGGATTACGTTATTCGATACAATCCCTTACTGCCCCTCAGCAAAACGGCGAAGTCGAGAGACTAAATGGAGATATCCTTAAACGGCTTAGAATCAGCCAATGCGAAAAATCTGACTGGAAAGATGATTTTTGTCAAAATATTTAATGATGTAACGGCACACCTCATCCCACCACAGGAAAATCTCCATCCAAGCTATTCTTTGGACGAAAGTTCAGATAAATTACCTTTTTTAACAGACCTCGAAAATAACTACAGTACGATTCAGAGGTCGGAGACAAGAAAAAAAAAAAAAAAAGAAGGAGAAAAACAAATAGAAGACAGGAAAAGGCGAGCTACAGCTTAACACTAAGAAATTGGTGAAAAGGTTTACGTTGCAAGGAATGATGAAACTGGTCAAGAGTACATGAGGAATATTATAGTACATCTGAAAATAAAAGGCGAGTGAAAAGCCATAAATCAGGACTTGGATAAAGAAGGATGAACAAGATCAGCACAATGCTGTACTACGAGGGCGGAGTGATAAGTCTGGTAAAAATGAAACAAGGAGACAACTTTACTTAAAAATTATGATTTATTTTTCAACGTAATTTCCATCTTACTCAATGCACTTCATCCAGCGTTTCTCAAACTTTTCGATCCCTTCCGTAAAGTACGACTTAGGCAACCCTTCAAAATTGGCATTGGTTTCGAGCATGATCTCCTCGTTGGAGCTATATCTTTTTCCACCGAGCCATTTTTTAAAATTCGGAAACAGAAAATAGTCGCAAGGGGCCAAATCTGGCGAATATGGTGGGTGAGTTAACAACTCTTATCGCAACTCATGTAATTTTGGCCATGTCAATCGCGCAGGTGTGCACTCGTGCGTTGTCTTGGTGGAAGAGGATTTTCTTCTTAGCCAAATGCGGTCGTTTTTCAGGTTAAATTTGGTTAAATTGGTCCAATAAATTGGCATAATATTCGCCATTGATCGTTTTACCCTTCTCTAGGTAGTCAATATGCATTACCAACGTGCGTCCCAGAAAACTGTAGCCATCACCTTATTAGCCGTTAAAACTGCTTTGGCCTTCTTCGGAGCTGGTTCGCCCCTAGCAATCCATTGTTTCGATTGTTCCTTGGTTTCTGGTGTATGGTGGTGGATCCACGTTACGTCTACCGTTATATAACGACGCAAAAATCAGGTTTATTCCGTTGTAGCGACACCAAACCTGCCTTCGAAGTGGTAACTCGCATGCGTTTTTGATCAATAGTCGGTAAACGCGGCACCCATCGCGCGGAGAGCTTTTTCATATCTAAATGTTGGTGTAAGATATTGCGCACACGTTCGTCTGAGATGCCTACTATCTCGACTATCTCGCTCACTTTTACTCTTCGGTCGTTCAACACTATGTCATGGATTTTAGAGATCATCTCTGGAGTAGTGACCTCAACTGGGCGTCCTGGGCGTTCAGCATCACTTGTGCTTGTACGACCACACCGAAAATCCGTAAACCATTTATGAATCATTTTAATCGACGGAGCAGAGTCCCCATAATATTTATCAAGCCTTTGTTTCGTTTCCGTAATAGTTTTTTTGCGCAAAAAATAATGTTTAATCAACACTCGAAATTCACTTTTCTCCATCTTTGCGAAAATGCGTTCCATTGTTTTCATTTAATGGCTCTCAAAAAAAAACTAACCGGCGGTACTGGCTGAAAATTTAAATATAGTCCCTCAAAAGAGTCGTGAACAAGGAGGTTACATGGAATTTGCGATAATTTTATTACAAAATAGATTTTTACCAGACTTATCACTCCGCCCTGGTATTATAGATCCATAGGACCTTATTAATGTGCGAGTCTAAATCTAATTATACTTTAGTAGTAGACATTTTTATTAAAAAATAAAATATCTAAATGCTAGCCATTATGAATACACGTTGACTAAATATGTATTAAAGATTGTTATGGTATTAACAAATATAATATGTATATTATCGTGTAAATTCTAAATCTTGTCATTGTACGTAAAACTGTCTAAATGCTAGCAATTAAGAATGATTGTTGTCTTTATATTAGAGATTGTTATTGTATTAAAATCATAGATTAAAATATATATTAACGTGTGTGTTTTAAATATTGTCATCATACTTAAAACCTTATAGACACGTAAATACTATGTCCTATAATCAAATATTGATAGGGGACTCTAAAATGGTTGACCTCTAAATTCTAAACATTATGATTGTATAGTATTTAAAATAATGAATGTCTAAATTCTGAATATACTAGTTGTATTTAAAATCTTTTAATTATAAAAAGGAAGAGATGTGATGTATACAAATAAACGTAGCAAGCAGCTCGAACGGTAACGTCATAGAACAGTCCTGAACTAGCCCTTGAGGCAAGCAGACGGTCCCTTCGAGTTGCACACTACTTACTGATATATTGAGAGGTTTTAATCTAAACCCCAAAGCCCACAAGTGATTCTAGTGAACACAACAAGTCCGATCCCCTATTTATTTGGGGTTGGCGCAACATGTCTTCTTCTTCCATACTGCTCTATTACTTGTCATCTCAGCAGACACCTCCTTTCTTGCCATATCATCATTGTAGTTTTAACAAAGATATTCTATCTAAATAATAATTTCTGTTTTGTCCACACCATTGACATTATCACACGAAAATTTTATTTCCTCTCTGAAATATTCAACATTGCCGGAATCGTGTCTGAAAATAGCCATCATTACGGTTACGAATCGGCAAGGGACCATCTATTTATGTATAGCATGTTGTTTCTATGGGGGCTTGAGGAGTGCCCAACTGACGTCACTGGCGAACTGCCTGCCACAAACGGGGTGCGCCGGCTACCCTTCAGCGGGCTGCGGGACTGCGGGACTGTGCTGCGGGAATTTCAGCCATCCCGCTTATTGCACGAATGCTCAAATACTCAAATGGCATTTCACTTATTACTTTAAATATACACGCGATGAAATGCGTTAGTAAAATTAGCTTAATTGAGCTTGGTAACAGTTTTGTTTCGAATAAATTGCTTTGTGAAACTCGTAAAGAATGAATAATTGTGAGGCCGTTAATTTCTTAGTTGTAACTCTGTTTTATTTTAATGCTGATGATGTTTAGGCGTTTAACTTTCAAATCAACTAATGGGAATCCTATCTAGTGTACTGAATAACCAATCTTATACCTCCTGAAATAAGGTTTCCATCAAAAGGCTCGTTCTAGCAATGTCGGTCGTGTTATCGTACTTAGTTATCTGAACACCATAAAGTAAATGTTGTCATTTACATATCTTATTAGTTCTGTTCTTCAGTAAATAAATAATTATGTACTGACATTTAACAAATAGAAGTAAAGATAAACTCTTTACAAATTACAGGGGTTTATAACAATTACTGTCGTCAGACGGAATGCTGGAAACTTTTGTAAAGTACCTAGGTATATTATTATGTACTAAGTAAGACATTATTTTAACCATAAAATACGTAGTATTTGCCTTATCTATGGTGTTTACGTCGTCGTCTGTTAAGAACAATAACTATGTATGTTATATATAGTTACACAAGTAATGTTACCTTATTTGAACACATGGCAAGCACCATTCTGATTTTAACTATCAATTATTATGGAGAGAGAGATACATAATGTCAATTGATATTTAGTCGTCTGGAAAATCAACAGCTGTTCCTTTTAGAACTACACAACCGACATGGGCAAAATGTATGGAAAAGGTGTTCTTTTTAATAACCGATCGAACCGAACTGATTTTAATAGTGATTATGGAATCATGTACTTACTGAATCCATGGTTATAGTTTGTGTCACGAACGATGTCCGTCGCCGTGTATTATAGAGGGCGGAAAGGACACCGACGCACAACGGTTACCATGCATTCAATACATCATTCTGAAATCTGAACCCTCTTAAGTGAATTCTTTTATCGGTATTTATAAAAAAACAAAAAGGGTTTCCTTCATGACAACCATGTCATGAAGGAAACACTTTTTGTTTTTGACGTGATAACGTCTTATAATTCGATGGCCGGCTGCACGCACGAAAAAAGATGACGTCATGCGGCGTTACCTCGCTCTGAGGCGTTCCGTAGCAACGGCGTGTCAATTGTTTTGTTTTATTTTCTTATGACGTTGTCACGTTCAACAATCGTCAGTAAACCGATTTTGCAGACAACCGATTTTTAAACGGTTTTATTTAGCTCACCCCGTTTGTTTTATTCTTGGATCAAATTTAGTAATTCAAATTTCACCCTCTTCCTGTCAACCGATTAATCTGAAATTTTGTATACACTTTGGATTTTGGTGACAATACAATTATGTTTATTCATTATCATTATAAATTCAAGATGGCCGCCGCTACAAAATGGCGGATAATTTATGTTTTATTAATCCCATCAATATGGGTATCAAATGAAAGGGCTCAACAAGCGGAATACAATATACTATATAAAATTAAAATCCAAGATGGCGGCTAAAAACTAGAAAATAAAAATAGGTAAAAAAACTTTTTAAGTTAAACGGTTTTATGTTAAACATACATTGCAATGTTTAAGATAAATGTACTAAAAACCAAACAATAATAAAATAGATACAGTCGTGGGAAAAAACCGTGGCGCACGTCAATTCGGAACTGTCGTGCTGCGGAAATTACAATTGACGTGCCCCACGGTTTTTTCCCACGACTGTATCTATTTTATTATTGTTTGGTTTTTAGTA
Organism: Diarsia mendica; assembly: GCA_949316265.1. Classification (NCBI taxonomy): domain Eukaryota; kingdom Metazoa; phylum Arthropoda; class Insecta; order Lepidoptera; family Noctuidae; genus Diarsia; species Diarsia mendica. The sequence continues at coordinate 16,008,433 of OX438902.1, read as the reverse complement.
CATTTATCTTAAACATTGCAATGTATGTTTAACATAAAACCGTTTAACTTAAAAAGTTTTTTTACCTATTTTTATTTAAGAAAAGAGATGTCTCATGAGATGACGAGAAACAGAAGAGTATTAAAGAAGACATGCTGCGCCGACCCTAAATGAATTGGGATAAGGACAAGAGAATGGTGATGATTCATACATTTTGAAAGTGGAGGGATTACACTTCTGTGGGAAACAGTTTTTTTTTTTATATTTAAAAATAAAAAAAATCTGTGCGGGCTGTTCAGAATGATGTACTAAACACGTGGTAATCTTTTGTGGGTCAATATCCCTTCTACCCTGTATTTAAGCTGGCTTATAAAGGGCACGTTATTCTAACCCAAATAAACTAAAACAACGGATGAATAGACACTAGCCCGCTAATTACCCTTCGTTAACCCAGACACCATCACACCACCAATCGAGGTCACTAAAAGTGCCACCAGACAGGCCATCGAGGTCACTAAAGGTACCCCTAGACAGCCATTGTTCTTATATAGGGCGTAAAGCAAATCTAACCTACATACGGTGTCAAGGGATCGTACTAACAGGTGGTATAACGTTCCCGACTATACAATTTATGAATATTGTTGTTTAAAAGCTTTGCGTCGTAAAGATAAAGTGTGCTTGAAGAGCAGCTGTTTATTTAGACCTTGGAGAATTTTGGGGATACCCCTGGGTAATTTTCAGGTGGTATTTTGTCGATTGCATTTGTTTTTGTTTGTGAGATAAAATGTGTCGTTTGTTTAGCTTTGGCATTTGACTTGGGATTTATCTTACAATCGTGACAACTATTTATAAAAAAAAAAAAAAAACGAATATCCGAATTCAATTAGCACGGAGCGCTCTATTTTTCATTGGCGTAAGAGTAAAGAAAATGATAAATGTTTTCTGAGGATGATAATTATGGCTAGACAGGGTGTGATTATTGGGATGACGACTAATACTTAAGTATGGAAACAGAAGACATGCTACGCCGATCCCAAAGAAATTGGAACGATGATGAAAGTAGGTACACTCTTGAAAAATTACCAAACAACCGATTCTCAGAATTGTGCTTCAAAATGCATAAATTCATCAACTACACTGTTACCGGTGTATTCAAACAGCATGTTTACGTGATAGTATTTTAAGCCCTTGTGCTGGTATGCACCACTCACCGGGTTAAACCGGGTACTTCATAGTATTTATATCTGACTCCGACATGGTTGCCTCGTTTCACGGTTTCATCTAGTACAAGCAGATGTAACTACAAATATTCTTCAGGTATTTATTGAACTACTTCCGCATCTGCTGGTATCAAACGATTTGTTTCATAATTAGCTTTTGCCTGCGGCTCCGCTACTAATTTCGAAAATTATGCTCCCGAGGTATTAGTATTTATCCTTTATTGACATATTTGGCAAACAGGTAGTGTCAGCCAAATTTTATCCGAATCCATTCAGCCGTTAAGAGGAAACGCGAGTGGTCTTTTCTCCATACAAACGCTCTCGCCTGTTTTCTTTTTGGTTAATGACCCTAGAGCAATGGTTTCTTACAGAATAATAAATATTAACTATTTCTATGCCCCTATGTTTTCCTTTTTGGTGATAAATTATTTTTATAAGCACTAGAACCCTCAAAAAATGCTCAAAATTGCTTGTTTAGATCGCTGTTAACAGAGTCCTAGTGTACAAATTTGACAACTATTAACGAAAAAAGAGAAACATAGCGGCACAGTATATAACCTCCTTATTCATTGTCTAAAATATCTTTTAAATTGGTTCAATATTGGAGGAGGAAATAGGCGAGAGCCAAACCTTGAATTCTAACTTTTTTCTACAGTTGTCCTTATCGCACGAATTTGAGGGAAGGAGGACGGAGAGAGACAGCGATAGTAGAAAGAGACAGCACTCGCATTTCCTCTTAAGAGCGTAGACGGGCTGCGTATAATATACGTATATATAACTATTGCCGTCGCGCTGCGCTCTAGCAACCGGGCGGTATCAATATGTGAGTGCGATAGAGACAACTGCAGCTCAGAACGATTTTACCTATAAAAACCCTTGACCGATCGACGTTTCGTATTCTCCTGTTTTCTCCTCGAAACCTAAGCCAATTAAATTATATTTGGTATCAAAATTTAAAGGAAGAATAGATCTATGCCCCTATTACTTGTTTTTATTTTAAAAACTTTTCAATTTTCTTTGGTAGTCATCTGATTACGTAGGTAAAAACGGGGTATTTTTTTAGGTTTTTGGTGAGTCATATTTATTTTTGTAATAATTTTTTTGAAAAAAAAAAATGACTGGGGCATGCCTTCAATAGACCTGGATTTTTATAAATAAAAATGATTACTCTAGAGGCATTATCCAGGAAGAGAATAGGGGAATACATTTGTATGGAAAAATGCAGCCCGTCTACGCTCTTAAGACCGTAAAGGTAGCAGACGCCGCGAGTTTTCTCTTTTTCTCTCTTGAATGTAATAATATTAGTATGCAGTAAATATATCATTTCGTTTTTGGTGTTATTTTTTAAACAAAAACGCTGTCTTCTTTCTCCTGTTCTGTTTTTGCTCACTCCTACAAATTGCGGTTTGTCGTTATAATTTTATCTAGAACTATAACGACTACCAGCTAGCTGTATACCACAGATTTGATCATAATGAATAGCATTGTATGAATTATGTGATATCCCAAACTATTGTCGTAAATGACCTTCATGCATCATTTCATGATGTGAGCACTGGGTTCATTGTTTAACCGCTCTGCTGGCCACGGTTTGAGTTAATGGCTGATACATAGTAATGTACACAAATATCCGTGACAATTCTGTTTACACAAATACTCATGATTTGATCCTAAAACATTGAGGAGCTCGTGGCTTAATAAAAACTATCGCTCGGGTCAATCTTTAGGTTGGGCCGTAGATGAATGATCAGAATCACCCTTACATACCGAGTTTGCTCCGTATCTTTTTCAGTTGTTACAGGTAGCCAGTGGTTGAAAGTCAGACAGTCTTACCAAGGGATATCGTATTACCCGGTACTACCTGGGTTATGGAGGTCAGATAGGCAGTCGCTTCATGTAAAATACAGGTATTCTGCTTCATCGCATCCGGTTAGACTGAAAGACGAGCCCAACATAGTTGGGAAAGGACTAGGCAAATGATGACGGTTCCTTAAACATTGGCAGAGGAAACTGATATACTTAGTTTCCTTTTTACTAACAGACAATCACAACAAAGTATCACTAAGACGTCAGTTGTCTATATAAATTGAGTGGACTGATGATGGATCGTCGGGCCTCTCCCAAAATTCGTGATTTTCATGTTGACTTGCCAAAAGAAAAGGTTAGTGACTTATTGTGTTGGTTCAGTAATTTCAGTAATAGAGCCACAAACATCATTTACGGAACTATATATCCCTTTATAACCTGCTTTATTTATAACCTTTTGTTGTTTGTAGTATGATTGTAATCAATAATCATAGATAATTTCGGTTTATCACTCTGAAGACATTAAATGTCATTCGTGTATTTATAGAAACAGAAAACATGGTTTAATTTCCTGATTGGTATTTTAAATTTAACGGAAGATATGGCATGTTTCGGGCTGTTGTTGTATCTCCATGAACTGGCGGTTAAGTATTCGATTAACTCCTTTATTTACATTATTTTTCTAATGATTTAAAGAGCTCATGACTTTATACATCACACACACAGGCCACAGCCTTTAGAAAACTTGTATGTTACGATACTTTTATAATTAGATTAAACTAGCTTGTGCCCATAGAAACGTGGGTTCGGGTTTAGAAGTATACTACATTCTTCTACCCCGAACCATGGCCACTTGTGTGCAAAATTTTATCTGAATTCATTCAGCCTTTTAGGTCTGAAGGTAACAGACTGACAAACATACATGGTTCGTTTTATGGATGTATTTAACCATAAAATGGATCATTACCCTGACATAAAACGACTCATCAACATCACTTCATCCAGCCGTGATACCGAAACCAATAGCAACAATTTAAAATTTAATTCGAATGATTATAATATAAATATTACTTAGCGAGCTAGATAATAATTAACTTCGCCTACTTTTAAATGGACATCGTAAAGCGTTGGCCTTAGCGCCGGGAGCATCGATTTTCCAACATACGCTTGGCTCTAATGACCATGCTTGCCTGCCAGCTGGATATGGGCACTACAACTTGTTAAACGATTAAGTTTTATCTTCTTCATCATCGTTCAGCCAAATGCAAAAAACCAAATAATTTTAAAAAGTAACCATGGAGTTTCCTGTCGGTTTAGTCGTTTTATCAGTGACCATGTAAGCCTAAGCGAAATAAAATATTTGGATTTTGATGTCCACGTTGGTATCATAGATAGAGCCATGACGATGACATGACGGTTCTGTCTTAATTGGAACCTTGAAGAACAATATGATTCGCTATCCGCTACACCCAAAAAACTCCACAAACACAGAATGCATCACCTCATGTAATTTTTACTGCTGCATGATTATGATTAGAGGCTAACCCGTCACGGATCATAAAAAGTGTGCATTGCTTGGAGTTCTGGAAATATGCCTGAAAGGTTTGTATTAAGGTGACGCTGTTCTTGTGCAGTCTTCATATAAACTTGAAGTTTGTTAAAGTAGGTAACGCAACAAAAAAACCATTGTATGAGCCCACATTCTAAATAACGTCTACGTAAAACTTTAGTATTAGGTAAGCTAACTTGCTAAACATATTTTGCCTGTTTAGGTAATCCTAACGCCCTTGTGCTTGACAGTGGTATCAACTATCAATCCGTAAGCCGTAAGTAGCTCATAATTATGCGGGGCGAGCCATTACGTGGATCGCGCAATCAACCGAATTTCATTTACTAACGTGTCCTCATGGCAGTGTCTATGTATGTAGGTCGGAACGACGCGGAATAATATTATCTAGAGGCTACGGATACTCACTACTTTATCATATTTGTTTATGTTTGGTAGTTGTCTTTGTATTACTGGCTGTTTTGTTTCTAAATGTAGGACTTGTGATTGTAAATTGCTCGAGTTTGGTTCTACGTTTAGGGAATAAAGTACATGGATAGAGAAATGTGAGATATTTTTTTTAGTAAATGCGATATATGCATAATATGATACAATATAGTGAACGACGTTGCGTTGGAAGGCCTTCCACTAGGTGGACCGATGACCTGGTGAAAGTTGCGGGAATCCGCTGGATGCGAGACGCACGGGACTGGTCAATGTGGTGACACTTTGGGGAGGGCTATGTCCAGCAGTGGACGTCTATCGGCTGAAATGGTGATGATGAAGCGCAGGAAGACCATAGTATGATATTAAACTGAAAAGCAAACATTCCTAAAACGGAAATAGCTTAAAACTCTCACCAATTAGAAAATGAAATGCACTAATGCATGCATTAGTCTGGCTGGGCACAGTCCGTTTGACTAATTTGATTGTACAAAGTTACGGTTGGGAACTAATTAGACATCTAAATATGTCGACGAACTTGCAGACTTGAAATGCTGCATTTCTATTTTCAACGAAAAATATTTTGCACTTGTATGATTTGGGACAGAAATTACCAGTTGTTGTATGAGTGAAGGTCTTCTGCCTGACATGGCGTTCCAAATGAAAATAAAACCGTCATTATGGTTAATCCATCGACTCAGTGATCCTTTTTGGCACTCACTCGTCTCAAGATGGTCACGATTCTGTACTTCAAATTACATCAATCGAATCGTTGTCGTGTGCCTTGCCGAGGTTAGCAGGTGAATATTCTGCGAAAAGATTTTGCATGCTGTAATGGTTACACTTGGCTAGAATTAATAGGTTGAATAATGCAAGGATTATAGATAGACGTACAAATAAATGATATGAGGATGTCATCTAGCTGATTTCAGCCACAGCTTTGAAGAACCACCATGGACAGCATTTGATGGCTGTCCATGGTGGTTCTTCAAAGCTTACAAATAAATAAAATATGAAAATAATATTAAACTGACATACACTGACCTTATTGGTGAGTTTCTACAGAAAGGACAGGTACGTACTGTACGTAGTGTAGTACTCGCAACCGGCGTGCGTGCATGACCAGATTTATGAATGCGGGCAAGCAAAAGGAGTATATTAAAAGGATCGTAGCAGGTGGCGTTATGTGGTTTCTACCTAGTTTATGTATGAAGTAATATTAAACGTATTTTCCTTTGTCAACAGGAGGGTCCACACTCCACACTACCAGACGACGAGTTCTACGATGCAGTGGAGACAGGCTTCGACAAGATGGAGGAGGAGAGGTGTGCCCGGGTGGTGCCCCCTAGCGTGCACACACGTGACCAGGTGGAACTACCACCGCCGGCCATCGATAACCGACTCACCGTGCACACTTTGTGGTCTGAGGTAAGGAGATCATAGATCATGTTTCTTAGGTACCTGTCCTACAACTGGCTTAGCGAGAAGCGAGTAGATCTAGCAACTTGAGAGTCCAGCGTCCCACACGTGACCAGGTGGAGTTATGGTCTGACCAGTGATTAGCGTGAAGCGAGTATTTAACGACTAGAGCCGAGTTTTGTTTGACAAAGTTCTAGCCGGCGCATAGCTATGAATGGCTAAATATGCCAGTGATCAATATTATTAGATCAAAATATGCATCCCTTTTACTGACACGCAACCTATAAGATTTTTTACGTCTCTTGAGCGACAAGATAGTCGATAGCTTTCTCATCTTCAGTAGGCTTACGTTTGGACAATCTTTGTAAAGCGATGATGCGTTTCACACTTTGTTCGCCTTCGGAACAAAATAATATTTCTTTCCAGATTTTTCTCTTTATGTAGCCTTTTATTTTTTTCCTATTAGTCATATCGGCCTTAATAAGTGGTGGTGTTTATTTTCATGATAGAAATGTAGTAATATATTTATTTTTTAGTTCTCTTCAATATTTTGTCTTCATTAAAATTTTGAAAACCCTCAACTAACCCTGTATTACTTGTACTTATACCTGGATAATATTAGACGTATTATTTAGATCAAGCCTTTGAACCAAGTCTGTCCCAATTCGCCGCTGACCCCAAAAATCTTAATGCCATCCAAATTACCACAGGCCAGGTAGTTGATGAAAATACCGTGGTATTAATATTCTAGGTTAATGGCCAGATAAGGGAAACATTTCGTGTATCTTTTTTGTAGTCACTACTGATAACGACAACACTCATTTTTGAACGCGTGTTCAGCTAAGGGGCGGTCAAAGTCAGTGGACTGGACAAAGGGATAGATAATGTGAAATATGTGGTTCGTTGGGTTTATATACTCGGATATTGTATCAAAACACTTCATGCAAGATTAGGGTCCGTCTGAAAAATCCCTATAATAATCCTGACAGCCCTTTATAGAAATAAAAAAACAAACAGATAGTTTTGATTGTCTTCAAGCACAAAGTACAGAGGTGGGCTTAATGCTGAAGGTATTTTCATCAGTTAACCTTTTGTGACCTTTGGATCAACCTTTAGTGAATTATACACTTACAGTTTGGGAGTACCACAGATTTATTGGCAGAAATCTTGACCATTGTTTGATTGTGTGTCGCCCATACTTAATGTCAATATCTACTAAAGGAAATTAAAACTAGAACAAATATAATCAAAAGTTATACTATTAGCTAGTTGCATCTGTCCCCAAAATATAGATTATTGGTGTTTCTGTTTCCAGATCGACAGAATATCGTCGGAGCAGATTCAAGCGGCGTTCGAAGGCGTCGGTGGTGAGATAGGCTGGCAGCTGTTCGCCGAGGAAGGCGATATGAGGATGTACAGGAGGTACGTGGAAAATGTTTGTAGAAGTGGGTATGTGGACACCATTCTTATACTACTTTTGCTTACCTATGTTTTATCCCTTTATTCATCCAATAAGCTGCAGTTTTAAAGCAAAAAATAAATAAATAATAATCGTTGTTTATAAAGCTTATTACCACGTAATTCCGGCTTAATTAGAATTTGAGCTACTAAAGCATACTAAAGGCCTAAAGCGCTATCTGCATAACCTAGAGAAGAATCGCGGCGACAGTAACCCTTAGCCATGGTGTTCGATGATAAGTTCATAATTTCTATTGAATTTAATGTCAACGGGACCATCGCATCGCCATGATTGGCCTGCCTGCGCCTGTGCCACCTAAGCGACCCAGAGCTTGAAAAGCCTTTGCACTTTATGTAAAGATCCATTTGTAAAGATCCACAATTGCTCTGCTAAGTTAAATTACAAAGCATTAAAGGTTCTTATGAATAAGGGGGTAAAAATGTAGTTATAAGGTGCTCTTCTGAATCAAGAACCACAGCGGAAACGCCGCCAAATCCTAAACCTTGATGTTCGGAAGAGCACCTTTATTGTAAATCTGTATTGTAAGCTGGTAGTTTTTTGTCACAGTATTGCTTGGAAGGTTTCAGCTAGATTGTAGAGTAGACATTTTATTTTGGATTTTCCTACATTCCATATGTTATGTTCTGGGATTGGTAAATAGTGTAAATATATTGTGATGTTTCTTTTTGGATTGGTAGATAGTGTAAAGTGTGAAGTTATGCTTAAACAGTTGTTTATTTTTTTGAGTGTTACACTCACTTTTGCACATTCGGGATACCATAAATATTTGTGATCATGTTTCACAGTGGTAATTTTGCATGAACACATAACACGGTGTATTCTGGTCACAATAACTGGGCCTGTTAGTCCCAGATATCCCAGGGTGCTCAATTGCTGTACTTTCCCAGGGAGATGGAGGTAGACGGCATGGTGACCGATCCTCTGAAGGCGATGCACAAAGTTCGTGGTGTGACTGCGCGGGAGATGTGTCACTACTTCTTCAACCCGCGCTACCGGTATGAGTGGGAAAGTGAGTATTTTGAACAACGATAATTATTTTTATAAAAAAAATAGGTAAAAAAACTTTTTAAGTTAAACGGTTTTATGTTAAACATACATTGCAATGTTTAAGATAAATGTACTAAAAACCAAAAAATAATAAAATAGATACAGTCGTGGGAAAAAACCGTGGGGCACGTCAATTGTAATTTCCGCAGCACGACAGTTCCGAATTGACGTGCCCCACGGTTTTTTCCCACGACTGTATCTATTTTATTATTTTTTGGTTTTTAGTACATTTATCTTAAACATTGCAATGTATGTTTAACATAAAACCGTTTAACTTAAAAAGTTTTTTTACCTATTTTATTTTCTAGTTTTTAGCCGCCATCTTGGATTTTAATTTTATATAGTATATTGTATTCTGCTTGTTGAGCCCTTTCATTTGATACCCATATTGATGGGATTAATAAAACATAAATTATCCGCCATTTTGTAGCGGCGGCCATCTTGAATTTATAATGATAATGACTAAACATAATTGTATTGTCACCAAAATCCAAAGTGTATACAAAATTTCAGATTAATCGGTTGACAGGAAGAGGGTGAAATTTGAATTACAAAATTTGATCCAAGAATAAAACAAACGGGGTGAGCTAAATAAAACCGTTTAATAAGGAATATACTATGGCCCGGCTCGGTACTAAATAATAACAGCCTCACAGATCGATCTGCAAAAATAAGCATGGCTGGCCGAGATTTGTGACTAACTCTAACATACCAAGCACGCACAAATCTTTGATAGTGTTTAGACGGGTTATCAGAAGCACAAAAGTTTGACAACCAAAAGGTGTATTGGTTACTTGGAGGTTTTATAGACAGACACTTACTCTTATGTACGCCGATATAACTACATCGGCGTAAAAAAACTGGTACTCGAGAAACTGAGACCGACAAAAATCGTGCACACGATCCTAATGAATTATTAAAATACCAAAGAATTTAAGATTTTACATTTATGATTATACAATAAACATATGACATTAAATAAAACATGGCCACAATTTTGTGTAAGATTATCTTGTCAACTGTCAATATTTAGTCGAAAACATAAATAATATAAAAGCACTGTAAAAGGTTACAATATACTAATACCTTCGAGTTCATTGTAGTTCGAGATCCTTGGATATCATCAAGAATAAATATTTGTTGTTATTCTTTGGCAGACAAGCACAATACATACCTCGAAAGATTATATTGATGATAAATTGTTGCAGGCAAGTCAAAGACCTAGAGAATTTTAAATCCGTTGTACAAAATCATGTTGAATATTTAGTAATGATAATTAAACATTATATTAATGTATAATAGATGAATAAATCCATAATACATCTAGAAATAACGTCGCAACATAAGGTTCGTCCAAGCCGCGAGAATTATTTGGATACGAGAATGTCAGTCATGTCATACGACCACAAAAGTTTTGTTAAGGTCTCAGCGAGCACCGTTCCGAATCCACCTTACAAATCACTACTCCTTTTTGCGGAAGCCCCCCCCCCACTCATAGAATTGTGGTCTCTTCCCTATCTTCCCTGCCCTATATGGTCTATCAGAATCTTCTAGCAAGAAAGCTCGATCCTAGGTGCCTTAAGCGTTTCATGTGGCGTGTATTGACTACGCTCAACGTGCGCCTACTAACTATTTTTTGAACTTGATATAATAACTAGCTGACCCACGCAACTTTGTCTGCGTCTCTATATATAACTTATAACTTTCCTCGATAAATCAACTATCCAACCAAAATTATTAAGTTAAATCGTAACAAACAAAAATTTTTATCTTTCCTCTTTATAATATTAGTTAAGATTATACTAAAATGAGAATTACTATAAATATCTCTTACTGTTAAATATACGATGTCGATAACACCCTGTACTTACTTGTAAACATTATTTTGTTTGAATTTGAATTTCCCGGAGGCCAGCCAGAATCCCCCGTACCTACATTGCGACGCAACCCGCGTAATTATTTTTCCGCGCGGGTATTTTTACATTGCGATATCTTCTAAGATATTTGTTTAAACTGTATAGAGTAAAGAGCACAAATATTCTATATTAAATTTCCGTTCTAACGAACACATTTATTTAGATATAGATTAATACCATATGGGTTAAATAAGCTTCGCAAAAAAATATTCTTTTTAACCTAACATTTTAATAGTAAAAAATGGTTACAGTGAGTCAATCTTAAAAGATAGACAGATGCTGTCGCGGACTTTTTTTTAGAACTTTTAAAGACGAATAATTACTTCATACATGATAATCTCGTAACTTAAACCGTTTTCGCAGCGCACGCAACGGAAGCTCTCAGAAAGGAATGTTCTTTTCCCGTTTTTGCAACATTTCTCATTTATGCTCCGCTCCTATTGGTAGTAGCGTGATGTTATATAGCCTATAACCTTCCTCGATAAATGAACTATCCAACACAAAAAGAATTTTTCAAATCCAACCAGTAGTTCCAGAGTTTATCGCGTTCAAACAAACAAACAAACAAACAAACAAACAAACAAACAAACTCTTCAGCTTTATAATATTAGTATAGATATAGTAAATATTAATGATTATTTTCCCTTATTCCAGCCACGTTAGAAACGATGACAATAGTGGAGGAGATCTCAGCCGACGCGCTGGTGTTCCACCAGACGTTCAAGCGCATCTGGCCGGCGTCGCAGCGAGACGCGCTGTTCTGGTCGCACGTGCGCCAGTCCACTGACAACACCTACGCCGTCACCAACCATTCCACTACCAATGCTGACTATCCCGTAAGTTATATTACTACTTGTACAGGAGTTGGTCACTTTAGCAGATCATAATATGGATCATAATATGAATCATAATCATCTGCCTAGCCTTTTCCCAACTATATTGGGGTCGACTTCCAGTCTAACCTGATGCAGCTGAATACCAGTATTTTACATGGAGCGACTGCCTATCTGACAATACCCTTTGGTAAGACTGGATGTCAGAATTTCAGGTCACTCACTGACTACCTGTAACGACTGCCAAAGATCTATATATATGGCAGCCGGGACCAACAGCTTCACGTGCTTTCTGAGGCACGGAGGAATCTCGGTATGTCAGGCGGTCACCCATCCACAGACCGACCTAGGCAAGCACAGCTTTACCTAAAGATCGACCCGAGTGGCAGTTCTTATTAAGCCACGAGCTCCTATAATAATATAAGTTATATAAGTTTCATTTTTTTTTTTTTCTTTTTTAAGTTCTATATTGCACCTGCCACTATTTTTCTCTGCATCACCCAAAGGTTGACTGGTAGAAAATGCCTGTGGCATTAAGTCCGCCTCTGTACTCTTGTGTGCATAAAGTATTAAATAAATAAATAAATATAATATGGATCATTATATGGATCATAATAATATGGATCATAATAATATGGATCATAATAATATGGATCATAGAAAAGTGGTCATCTTAGACCCCCTGATCTGAAGATTGGGTACTTAAAGATGATCGAATCGCATTCTATTTCTGTTTAATTAAAAAAACAAGTTGGGTTTACGCCTTGTTGGTCTAGCTGTCGCAAGGGCCGTCTGCTAAGCATGGGGTCTGGTATCGATACTCATGTCGGGCAGTGTTATTATTTTTTTAGTAGCACGAAGTCTGTATGCGCGCTTGATGACAATAGGCTCGCAATATGGGATTGAAAAATAACTTCTCTTCTTCTTTTCTTTTTTTTTCTGCTGAACCTGTCGGGGATAACATATTTATGATCATGTCTTATAAAAAAATGGTTATTTTCCAGTCGAACACAGGCGCGTGTATCCGTCTGTTCGTGACGGTGTGCCTGGCGTGCCGCACTACGTACCCGGCCGGCGAGCAGCCCTCGAGGCAGAACATCACCACCGACATTGCTTACTGCAGTACAGGTACATACAGCTTCATATTTTTGTCATAAAGTAACTTTTGCCCGCGGCTTCGCCAGCGTATATGTCAAAAAATATCCCAGCAAACTTTCAGCCCCTATTTAACTACTTTAGGGGTTGAATTTCGAAAATTTTTAAATACTAAATTCCATTGGTGGAAACAGCATGGAAATCGATGCAGCAGTTTTTTGAGTTTATTGTTAACAGACAGACAGATAGAAGCAGCGGAGGACTTTGTTTTATAATATAAGTCAGAAGCAAAGGCCTATATGGACTAAGAGAAAGTCCAAAAGTCTGGAATGAAAGATTCAACAGCTTTGCTGAAGAGAAGGGGTTTATTAGATCCCAGCATGATTATGTAGTGATTGATATACGCCGTGTGCTCGATGAGATTTCCTCTCGGCATAAGCGAGGAACCTCTATACAAACTTTCGTTCCCTATTTATCCTTCAAAGATAATTTAGGGAGAACTATTTAATGCTGATCATATAATGACTCGGATAACGGATGTGAGCACTAAGAACTATTCCTGAGCTCATGGCCACAATTTGGCGTCATATAAAACTACGTAATGAAAACATCAGATATCATTATCAAGCATAATCTCGCATTTTGAAGCCGCGAGTCATTTTTTTTTTTTAATACGAAGTAACGAGCCGTTCTATTTGTGATTACTGTACGAATGTTTAATATCCTTGTTCTTCGTCCAGTGAACCCAGGAGGCTGGGCGCCGGCCGGCGTGCTGCGCGCGGTGTACAAGCGCGAGTACCCAAAGTTCCTCAAGCGGTTCACTAACTATGTGCGGGACCAGTGTCGCGACAAGCCTATCGCCATCTAGCGGCGCCACGGACACCTCACCTCCACAGGTGATGCACCATTATACAACCCGTACCGGCACTACATTTCCTATCTTCGAATATTTTTCTCAAAAAATAAACCTGTCTTTTTCTATTTTCCGTCGGTGAGAAACAGACACAATCTCCCGTGAACTGAGAATTCCCAACTGAAGTGTAGTGCTATTAGACGTTTAAATAGGTGTTATGTAATGTTAAAGGTTTTATTCAGGGTGAAGTTAAGGATTCCTGTTTCATCGTACTCCGTTCAATAATTGTATTTTCTTCGCGATCTCGGTGTCCGAGTCTGATTTTTACACGAAACTGCAGGAACATTTTCGTTTGAAAATAGACCCGGGCATAAGTGGACAATGGTTTCATTGATGTCGTTACGAATTAGAGTTATTTTTGTAACGATTCCTTCCGGAATGACAGAGTGGGATGCCGCTATATGTCGGCTAAACGCTAGAAAGAGAGCGAACGTCACGTGTCCGCCTGTTATGCGCTAACTATCTAACTGTACTTGTTTATAAAATATTGGATTGGTAAGTAATCGTGCTGAATAAGCCGGTGTCATAATAGTATATTGTATGATCAAAATATTATTATTTAATGTTTAATTTGGATTGGTTTATTTTTAATTCTCAATAAAATGTTTTTTTCCTAATTATAAATTCGAATAGATATAATAAGTAGCAATCTACTTAGTAATAAAATATATTTTGCTGTCAAACTATAATTTCTCAAAGCAGAGTTCTTAAAACCTTGTTTTTTAATGTGTGAAGGATTGAATTACACACTGTAATATATTATAATGTACCTATGTCGTTGAGTGTTACTATATAATAAAATTTATACAATACAATTCTATAAAATATAATATAAATACTCGTTAAGGGTCGATACAATTCTTAAAGACGATGTTGTGAAAAAGTTAATATTTCTAAAGCACTTTTGACTGCATATACTATGATTTGATGGTATGTATTCTATTTTTTTGGAGTTAAAACAACACGGTATCGAGACATGTAGACGTGTATGAACATATACAGGGTGTTATGTTAAACGAGGGACAAATTGAAGGAGGGGTATTCAGTATTCGATTCTCGTCCGAAATATGTAAAAAAACGATGACCTTAATTTGTGACGTAATTGTCCCACGGCCGCCGCATGCTCTCCAGATCTCAAATTTTTTAGACGTTTTTTTTCATCATTGCCCTTTGGCTGATTCAAAATATGAAGGGAAAATGGCTGGATTATACCTAAAAAAAGTCATTGATCCGCGCACATTTTCTGTGATAAACGCAAGGGTGGCGAGACTTTTCCGAAATATTTGGTATCGTTCTATCTGTTATTTATCAGTGTTTCTCTTTTGTTTATACTTTTATTAGTATCATGTAAGCATGCCCTATTGCGGGTTTCAATATGTCCCTCATTTAAAATTACATACTGTATTATAACTGTTGTAGGTATTTAAAAGAAGCTTTTATTGTGAAAAA
Organism: Diarsia mendica; assembly: GCA_949316265.1. NCBI lineage: Eukaryota > Metazoa > Arthropoda > Insecta > Lepidoptera > Noctuidae > Diarsia > Diarsia mendica. The sequence continues at coordinate 15,993,286 of OX438902.1, read as the reverse complement.
TATGAGAGAAATACTACTTCGACTGCATCGATGGTGTACAAGCATTGTTAAAATATGGAGAAAGTATTCTAACATTGATATGGCCAGTCTCCGTTATTGAACTTTCGTACTGATTCTTTCGGAGTCTCGGCTATAAATATGTCGAAAATGCCTTTTGTAAATAAATAAGTGTTGGGTGGATATTGTGGCTCTTATGTATTGTACTCTTCTAACTTATATGAGTGTAAATTGAGGAATCTCTGGCGAAATTTCTTTTTAAAGGCGCGTGCAAGTACCTGACGTAGATTGTCACGCCGAATTGAACTTTATGGCTGAACAATATAATACAGATTATTGAAATGTATAGCAAACATGTCTATGTATGGAAAGATTTAATAAGTACTTATCTTTTTATAGAAGGTCTTGTTGTTTGTGAGGGTAATATTCAAGGATGGTGATAGTCTAATGTGTTCAGTTAGATAAGTTTGCGAAAGAATACACGTACTTTAGCACTTTCTAGGCTGTGGTCTTGAGAAAGACCGATTGTGAGTACTGAAACATGACCGAACCATTTTCATGTATAAGGCAGAAGCATAAGGTCGGATTTACAAAACCCTCTGCGTTTGTAAATCTGACCTTATACTTCTGATGTCTAGAACAGTTCTGAAAAATGGCCTCTTCATGTGTTTTTGGTTTCGCTTCGGTTTTTTCCCAAGTCTACGGCCTCTAATCCATTTCATGTACAGGGTGGAACTAAATAAATGTAGTTCTTAATGTTATATCAACTATGTTACTTCGGTTTTTGACCAAATGAAATCTAGACGAGTTGGCTTACGTAAATGTGACAGAAAATTTAAATAATTGTTATAGTATTAAGTAACTGATTATTGATTACCGGGGAATTGACATTTTGAATTTTATTATCTATTTTTTGTGTCAATATGAAGCTTTATTTAATATTTCTAGGTCCTCTGTTTGGTCAAAACTATTGATTGTGCACATAAACGATAGTATTACTCACGTTTTACTGTCATTTTATTTTTTATTAATGTTATTTTACTTGTATGAAACAGACTTCCATTCCAGCTTGTATCGAATATCTGATTTTGTATACATTTAAAAATAAAATAGGTTTAATAACTAAAGGTTACTTGGACGAACTTCAAATATGTAATATTGTACAGAATTTCACGTTTATGTCTCAAAGTAATATATTATTTGTGTTAAGTAATGTTGAACTGATAACTTTTTTGTTGTTTGTAGTAAAAAGGTTAACGGTTACGTCACTTTAAAACGTTAATACCTGAGCGGAAGTGTAAGGAAATTGCATTTATAATACCGCAATGTTGCAATTGTATTAAGTTATATTAAATATGTTTTTTTAATAATTATTGTTTATAATAAAATGTTTTATGGAAATACCTAGTTTTTTTTTTTAATTTTCATAATACGGGTCAATACTCGAGCATTCTCGCGTATCCTCGGGGAGCAGCGTAAAGCCTTGGGCCCGTATTTAAATTTCTTTCTGAGGAGGCCCCACTCTAACGCTTCTCGATCTCCACTCAATAATACGCCGTCTACACCAACGGCCAGCGGTTCTGCGGCTGATATTATAGTCGACCCCATTACCACTTCAGCTTACTTATTCTGTGAGTTACATCGACAACTTGGACCCTTTTAGTTTTTGCACATATCTCAAAAACTACACGTACTAGATCAAAACTATTCAATTTTTAGCGCCTTCATTTATGCCACCTCCCAGTTGGAATGTTTATTTTATCGATTTATAGATGACATTTACCTCACGCACGTGGTGTAATGCGAGTATTTATGCGCACTTCGGTTGTACTTCGGTAGAGTCCTAGGCAAATAACTTGAAACAAAATGGCGTCGTTCTGAGCAGGTTCCCTGCTTGATTTGTATGGGACGTCTAAAAAACGACTACTGCGCATGTTCAACTTATATGCCGCGTGCCATACCCGAGCGTGCGTATGGGGGGGGGGAGGTCATAATGCTGGGAAGTAAAACAGGCTTTTTTTTCGTCACTTCTTTGTGAAGTGTTTTGAATCTTTATTCATTTACATTAACATTAATTAATTGGTACTTATACAAGTTATGCATAGCACACGACGTCTCCGCATATAAAATTCACAACAATGTAATTTTATATACTCTTCACATTTAAATATGGGGACCAGCCCCCGGTACCTTAATAGTTATAATTTCTCAAACATGACCAACTTACATTAAACTCAATATAAATAGAAATCAGTTGGATTAGGTCTTGATTTACTACATTAACAAAAACATGTACAAACCACTGAAGGAGACTATGTTAAACCCTGGGAGACACTCCCAAATCAAGATTTCATAATCATTAAAATCTAATTAAATTGAGCTAACTATAACAAAAAATTAACTAATTTGATCATTAGAATTTGTTAGTAGGCGAGAAAGTACGTTTTGGTAGGTTCTTATTGATTAAACAATTACGAGATTAACACCGTTATCTATTCAATGCAGTACAATATTGAATTAGCAAATTGAACTACGTATAATATGTATAAACGTTGACGAATATTGAAGAAGGTATGTTTTACATTAACATTAGACCGCTATGTATTGACATTGAGCACAAGGAAGCGTATTTTATTTATTCATTTATGTTCTCATTACAATTGTATCAACTATAGTACAACTCTTAATATACCAGCGTCATATAGACGAATACATAATTCAATAATCGCTATTACATTATAATGTTAGACCTTATTCGAATACAATAAATTATTTTATTAAAGAAATATTCAAGTGTTCTAATATATCTATTAATAAATAACATTAACATTTATAATTTGTTAAGTATAAAATGTTATAAAATATTCCCCAGGAATGAAACAAAAGAGTCTAGGTAGATTTATTGTTTAACAGTTTTTTGTATCAAAATCATTCGAAAAATTTGGAATTTTGATATGATTGAGGCCGAAAGTGTGCACTACAATAAGTTTTTTTTTTATAAAAATAGGAATTCTTTGAAAGCTCAAGTGTATAAATGGACCAATCGTTCAATAGTATAACAATATAAGAATTAGAGAAATACTTTTCAAGTTTGGTGCGAATCTTATAGTGAGGGCGTCAAAGATGCGGGTATATTGACGGGGAATCCCAGACTCCATGGGTAAAAGTGTCATAAACACGCAAATATTCTTATATTGATCTTAGTTCGGTAAAAGAAAGCGACTAGACGCCCTCACTGTACACGAATGATATTCTATCAGTAAATAAATGGTGAGGTGTGGGTGATAAAGTACTGTCATGGGATGCAGTGAGAACTGATCGTAACACCGCTAAAATGAATGAAACATGGCCAACCGTTAATATGGCACTTATATCACGGACATTGTAAAACATTTTATCATTACATATTATGTTACTAAGATACCTACCCGTGTATATGGCAACTTGAATACAACAATTAGTGGATTATGCCGATTGTCTAGTGATTCCACAGACGACACAATAGTACACAATATTTTATAAGCACAACGTATTTAATTTATGCCATACATTCTGCCGTTGCTATCATGTCATAATTTGCTTTTATTTAAAGGACAATATAAGCTTATATGAGGACTCCTGACTCGACATATTCAATACGATAAAGTTCAGGGCTACGATAAGGCCAATATGTATAGTTCAGCACATCACTAGTAAACATATTCTATCACACAAGTTAAGACATTTAAGTACACACAAAGCCAGACAAAATCATGCCATCTGTGGACAGTTAATGAAAAAATCCAATGATACATCGATGCAGTAAATATTTTGCATTCAAATATTACCTAATAAATACGACTACTTAAAAAAGTAGATATCAACAATTATAATTAGTGATATCCACACTAACACGGATATATAAGTATAAAATAAGCGTATTATCGGACTCATCCGTCAGGCGTGTGCCTATGATCCGTTTCAGACTTATAACGTTGACATCCGTACCTGTCCGGTCGCGCGCACCGATATCTGCCGAACATTGGCGAGTGCTTCCGAGTGCTCCCGAGCGTTCCCGAGCGTTCCCGAGCTGACCCGAGCTTGGCGACTACTCCTCGTGCGTGGCGTGCGCGTTGTTGCGTGTCTGCGCCTGCGCGCGCCGCACGTCTGCCAGCGTGGTGACGCCGGCGTCGTCCAGCTCACGCCAGCGCGCGTGGTTCTGTCGCGCGTGGTTCACTAGCTCCGGCATGTCGATGAATGCTGGAACACCACATGGGTTATGATGGTCAGGATGAGGTTATTTTTTCAATAGGAAGACGAAACGTCTTCCGCTATTGCTCTGGTTCCCTCTGAGCCTTCATCGTCATATCAGGGGTCAGAGGGATCCATTACTAAAATATGCATGAAGCTGAAATGTCTTAAGCCTAAGACCTGCAGGTTCGGTTTCCACCAAAGGTGGAACGAGCGGAGTTGGAATTCGCATCGCATCTTTCATATCTCTTGTAAGTCTCTTCACCTCTTTGCTCGTTACTGCTTTGGTGACAAACAGACTCTACTACAAAGGACTCTCAGTTTCTTCTATAAGTGGTACTCACCAGACCAGGCCTCCATCATGTCGATGATGATGTAGTCAATGAAGCCGATCTGCGAGCGCGGGATGGAGCAGGTCGCGCGGTCGAACATGGGCATCACTACCGGCAACTCTTTAGCTTTCTCCTCGTCCGTTTGCAAGAAGTATTCTTCTGCGATCCTGGAATATGAAAATTTTTAATTGTGTTTAGTCAAAAAAAAAAAATTGGCATAGTTTTACACAATTTTGCATTCCAAGTCTCCAGTAGACCTTCCAGCATTACTTACTCCAAGCTAAGATGCGACATGTTTTACCGTATTTAGCTATTTGCTCTTCTTGTAGGATGTTTTGATTTCATTTACGAACAGGACATGTAATATTATTCTGGTTTGTCTTTTTCAGATGGACAAAATACTAAATTGCTGCTTTGAAGTGGGCGTGGGTCAGGCTCATCGTTAAGCTGGGATTTATTGGACCTATCTTGGCTTTTTCCAAGGCCTACCTAACCTAACCTACCTACCTTACTAGTAGCATTTCAATATAAGGACCATGTATCTCACCTCCTAGCCCACTCGAAGGCGAACTTCTGCGGTCGCGACGCGTTGGACACGTCGGCGCACTTGATCATCATCCTCTTGATGAGCACAACGTTCTCCGGCGATTGCAGCGCTGTTGTATCCAGCGCTAGTGGTTCTTGCTGGAAATTGGACAAATATTGTGTTTAGTAGAGTTTATTTTCCACTTGCAAAGAGTTTTGATTGCTAACAGTTCTCTTTTTGGTTGCTGAATGTGTTTCAATTTGTCTGTAATAAGTACAATTTAATGAAAAAAAAAAATTGCGTCGTATGGATTCAGCAAGACGATATTCTGATTAGCACATAAGATACTTATCATCCAATTGCCGGAAATTCTTCAATTTATGACTAACAGAGATGTACCTACCTACACCAAAAAAGCGTGCTGTGACAAAATTGGCAGAAGCCCGAATAAATTGGGAATAAGGCAAGAGGATGTAAGATGAAGAAATAGTAAATATGCAAGAAATAATAACTAAACTCTTTATACCAAATCAAGAAAAAAACAATTTGAATGCTACTCACATCAGTATGCATATTATCCTCCTTGCTGCCGCTAGACTTGGCGTAGAAGACGTTGACGAACTTGGCGAGATGTTCGAAGTGCTTGGTCATCTCCGTAGCGAGGATCATGTCGATGACGTTGTGTCGCACCTGCTTGTATGTGTCGCGGTCCATGTTCTTGAAGATGTTCACTCGGTCATCATCTGTGGAGGGTACCATTTAATGTTATAGTTTAGACAAGAAGCAGAAGCGGACGGCACGAGCTACATTAGGATATCATGGTTTTATGGTATTAGGTTTTCGAACGTTTATTATTATTTTTGGGGCAGTCATTGTAGCTATCACCAAAATCATGTGGTAGGTATTATCAGGTTAAGGCGCTGACAAGAGCCAAATAGGCTTGTATTGAACAATTTTTTAGCCAAATCTATACAGTTTGACACGGCGGAAAAAATATATGTTAATCTTGAACATATTTCTGAGAATTTCGTTGTATTCAAAACGCGTTTTTGAAAAGTTTTCTCGATACAAAAAAATGGTAAACTAACCTCTTATAATGATCTTCCAACAAAAATATCTGTATTATTGATCAACGTACGTTGGTAAAATTTATAACGATAACGTATCATATTTAAATACAAAATTTCGTTGTTTTTAATTTTTGATTATGTAATAAATTATGTATAAGTAATTAATCATTATATGGTTTATAAGAAGTTCGAGCGTTGCGTCATCGCGCTCTCTTTCTTACGTATGCAATCCGACAGTGAGCGCTTAGGCGCGGTGCTAGACGGACGTATGTCACTTTGCGCCCCACTGACAGCTATCCGTTCATCTATAAATTATTATTGACCGCGTCACAATGTTAGTCCAGGATCCACGGTACATTTTTTCACTTGATTCTATCAAGCTAATTTTCCGTGAGCAGCTGCATTTTGATGAGACGCCAACATTACCCTATACGAAAACTCTCGATTGTGGTAGGTACCTAATAGGGGCAGCAGGGATAAAATATATATTGATTATAAATATATATTGATTATAAATATATTTATTTGATGATTTTCAAAAATCTATTACTAACAATTTTTTTTTTTGTTAAATCTGATGATCATTATCTAAATCTAAATCCAACATGTAGGTATTGATAACGAGCTCATCAAAAATTATTACAAACCAGCTGTTTTTTAGGGCTCCGTAGCCGAATGGCAAAAAACGGAACCCTTATAGATTCGTCATGTCTGTTTGTCCGTCTGTCCACCCGTATGTCACAGCCACTTCATTCGGAAACTATTGAGACTACACAGTTGAAACTAAGGACCGACCGAAGGTTCGGTTTCGGTTTCGGTTTCGGCTAGTTTCGGCCAAAAAATCTTGTTTCGGCCATAGTTTCGGTTTCGGCCAATAATTGGCCGAACCTTTCGGCCCCGCCGAAACAAGGTATACGTGAATTGTCGCGCATCATTCAGCTAACTTCGAGTACCAGTTGAGTTCGCTAGCCGGCGCGATCGTGATGATTTGAGGTTGTGTGATTTTTCTCGCGCAAAAATTAGGTATTTGTTTTTACTTATGATTAATGATGATGTATTTTTATGGCATTCATTAGGGTCTTGTGCTACAGTGTAAAATAAATAGGTTGTAAGTAGGTGTCAGGTGTGTATAGAAAATAATTCATTAGATTTTTACTTGGTTCTGTTGAGTTATTCCCTAGAACTTATAAAATGTGAATTTAAGTAGAAATTAATTTAACACTTAAAAAATGTGTAAAGATACCTGTGATGTTTGATTCAAACATTACAATATATTTGTTTGTAATTATTGATGGATTAAATGTACCCGTATTCGAACCGCCCCGTAGTTCTGATACACAACTATCTCCGGTGATTTAGGCGCTTTGCACATGGAGCAACTTAAGTTGAAGCAACTTAAGCAACTTTAAAAGTTTCCTGTAACTAGTTGATAGTTGCTACAACGTTTACGGTTGCAGCAATTTTGGCAATCTGTGAGCAACGTTCATAACCGAGTTGCTCAATCTACGCAGCGCACAGCGTTAAGTGTGACGATGAATATCGAAGAAGCAGCAATTGCACTAATTTTATTACGTCGTCGCCGTCTAAGTGAACTTTAAAAATCGGTATAATATTTAACAGTTGCTAGTTGCGGCAATTAGCAACTAACTTAGTCATTGATTGCAGCAACTGAAAACAGTTGACGATTGCCGGAACTCGAAACTCGAGTTGCTATGTGTAATCCAATTGAAATATATGTAAACAGCTAGTTGCCAGTTGCTGCAATAGTTGCTCCATGTGCAAAGCGCCTAAAACCTCTACTAATTAATATAATTTAAAAAGTTCGTAAAGAAAATTATTTCTTAAAGCACCATCTTTGAAAATGATTTGATGTACTTTTTTTGTTAAATAATTAGAAAAAAAGTTATATCGACTAATAGATTTTTTTTACTAAAAGTTTCATCTATATAAATAAAAAGAGAAGTCCTGACTGACTGACTGACTCATCAACGCCCAGCCCAAACTCTTGGACCTAGAAATCTATATAAATAAAAAGAGAAGTCCTGACTGACTGACTCATCAACGCCCAGCCCAAACTCTTGGACCTAGAAAGCTGAAATTTTGCACAGAGGTTCCCTTTATAGTGTAGACAAGGAATAAGGAAGGATTTTTCGAAATTCAACCCCTAAGGGATTTAAATACGGGATGAAAGTTTGTATGGAAAATCGTCATTTTCACGCGGGCGAAGCCGCTGGCAAAAGCTAGTATTTTCTATTAGCGTGAATGGCCTTCAGTACTATTAGTCATGTCGCATTTTTTCCCTTTAGTATGCGAGGTGCTTAGTTTTTTTTTTTTTTTGAAATTACTAACAAATATAGTAAAGTTAAAAATGTAGTGCTTATTTTTTTTAAAGTTTGACAAATATGTGATTGTATTTTTTTTTTAATTCACATTATTAATTTTACAAATGAAGAGCTATTTTTGTTACCTAATTACCTACTTTAATTGTTGCATTTTTTACATGTGTTAACTGTGTATATATGCGAAAAAATACAATAGATTTTAAATTTCATAAATATTATTAAATATTTATGAAATTTAAAATCTATTATATATCCACAGTTTCGGTTTCGGTTACGGTTTCGGCCGAAACTGGGACCAAGGCCGAAGGTTCGGTTACGGTTTCGGTTTCGGCTGAAAATCGTGTTTCGGTCGGACACTAGTTGAAACTCGTTATGTAGATGTATTCTGTGAACTGCTTTACGATTATTATACAAAAATAAAAAAAGGATTTCGACTGGCCTGTTGGTCTAGTGGTTAGTGACCCTCACTGCTATGCCGGAGGTCGTGGGTTCGATTCCCACCCAGGACAAATGTTTGTGTGATGAGCACGATCATTTGTTCTGTGTCTGGGTGTAATTTATCTATAATATGTATGTATTTAGAAATATATAAGTATGTTTATCAGTTGTCTAGTACCCATAACACAAGCTCTGCTTAGCTTGGGACTAGATGGCGTTGTGTGATAGTTGTGAAATATTATTATTATTATTATTATTATTTATGGGGTCATAAATGGAACTGAAACTATTTTTTTTTTCAACAAACCTATACCTACGCGTGGGGGTATAGACATAGGACAGGTCTTTAAAAATGACATTGAGGTTCCACAAACAATTTTTTCTCAAAGCCAATCGTTTGAAAGACAGACACTTCAAAATTGGTAAAATGGCGACCGGCCTCGCGGTCGCTTGCCTTCGGTATTGCCAACAATGACCAGCTTTTCAAGGCTGCTATCCCCTCTTTGCATTATGTGGCCGAAATAAGACAAAATACGCTGTAGGCAAACTGTTGACAATCGAGTCTTGATATCGGGTTGGTAAAGGATAGACACATTTCTGCGTTTGGCCGTCCATGGAATTCGGAGAATCCGCCTAAAACACCACATTTCGAATGCATCTATCCTCTGTCTTACTCTTGTTTGGATTTTTGTGAGAGTGTTGTGAGGAAAATCAGGAAAACTAGTGGTCTGACCAAACGGGCCTTCGTTTTAAAACTTACACCACGTTTTTCCCAGATGTTCTGGGGGCGTAATATAGCATCTTTAGCCATAGCTATCCGCCGTTTTATTTCTGGGACGCAGCTACCTTCATTACTTATATTGGAGCCCAGTTAATCGAAGCTGTCCACAGTATAGATGCCTTAGATGTTATAGGCGCCCGATAGCTTTCCCGCACGATCTACCACCATAAGCTTGGTTTTCTGCCTATTTATTGCAAACCTTACTTTGCCACTTTCTACTTCCAATCTGTGCAGTATCTCTTTCATGTTGCTAAAAGTTGTAGCAAGGAGAACGGTGTCGTCAGTGTACCTCAGATTGGAAATCCACTTTCCACCAACAGTAAACCCCTTGTCCCAGCCCTCAAGAGTCTTGAATGATATTACTCTTCATACACATTGAAGAGCAGAGGTGAGAGGATGCATCCCTGCCTAACGCATTTGAGCAGTCGGTGTCGATTTTGACGAAAGAGCGGTTGTTGATGTAGAGGCATCGGACTAGGTCAATAAGATGTTGAGGCGTTCCCATTGCCTTTAAGAACCCCCCACAGCTTGCCCCACTCCACGCAATCAAATGCTTTGGTATAATGTATGAAACATATCAATACAGGGCTGTTAAATTCCCGGCTTTTCTCTATAATTTGGCGAACGTTCAGGATTTGTTCCCGCGTGCCTTTGCCTTTAACAAAACCTGCTTGCTCTTCTGGAATTTGTGGCTCCAGAAAGTGTATTAGCCTGTTGTTTATGATGTACAGGAGTATTGATGGTGCGTGGAGTAAGTGCCAAACACTTATTATAATTTTAGGAATTTTGTAGGTAACTTGTAAAGAGTGGGAATGGATAATAGAAAATATCCAATCCCCAAAACCCAGTTAGTAATCATTTTTAATGACTTCGTTATCGATACATATTGGAAGGAAGGAAGGGGACTCTTTGATCAAACCATACCTACATTTTGTAGGACAAATTTTTTTTTCAAATAATTTAGATAATTATCATCAGATTTATCAAAAAAAAACCCAGCTGATGATTCTCAAAAGTGTTTGTACTAACACTTTTGAGAATCATCAAACCAACATATTTTATCCCTGCTACCCCTATTACTTACCACAATCGAGAATTCGAGAGTTTTCGTGCAGGAAATTCTTAGGCGTCTCGCCGTCTCATCAAAATTAGCTTGATAGTAATCAAGTGCAAAAATGGACCGCGGATCCTGGACTATTTGTTTCTTACTTGGTAGTATGGCGCTAGGGTATCGGAAAAATTGTGGGCGTGACCAAAAATACTGAAACATCAGAAGTCAATAGCTATTGTCATCGTCTTAATAGGATTGGATTTTACCTGTATGGAAGTAAAATACACTCCTTTAATAGGATCATAAAGATGACAGAACATTGATCATCATTCCGGAAAGACATACGACTATTTCGTTCGGAGTATTTGATGATTATAGTTAATAAACACTTACTAAGAGTCAGCTTAAAGGTCAAAGCAGCATGATGCGACTCAAGCACGCTAGTATCATTGTAGAGTACAGCCAGAGGATGTCGAGCATTGCACAGGAAAGCTGACGATGTTCCCGGGTGGTCCACGTCGTGCGCTGCGGCCGCTATCAGAGCTGCGGCGGCCTCCAGAGGTTCCAGCACTGACTTCAGCCGATCCTTCTCCAGGAAGAATGCTACCGCCTGGAAAGTAAGGAAAATTCAAATAAGAAACGGAATTAGGCTAAGGGTAGTACCCTGTGGAACACCTTGTTATTAATTAACAATTTAATAGTATTTCGTGCCGCACGAAATGAAAAGCTTTTCTCAAATCAAAAAGTTGTTCGTTTTAACTTTGCTTAAGATTATAGTTATTTGTTTTGTTAGTTGTTGCCTATTGTCTACAAACTCGAATAATGCACAAGATTTTTTTCAAAATAGCCTTGCAAATGCTATCGACGACGTTTAAAATGTATCATTACCTGAAGTACATCAGCAGCATGCGTAGAATTATGATACGTATTGACAGCATGGTAGTTGGTCTCCACAATAGTCAGCCAGTGCAGTAGCGTCCGGTCATCGCACTCGAGTGCAGCACACACGTCGAAGCGTCCTCCCATGAGCGCGAGACCGAGGTGTGCGAGCGGCCGGCCGCGCGTCATGTCTTCTAGCTTGAAGATCTCGAACTCCCAGCTTAAAGCTGTGTCTAGGAGTTCGCGGAGCTGGCCTGTTGTCTAAAATAAGTATGAAAATAGATGTATTCACAGTGATCTGTGTTTTTTTCATGTTATTGGGTAATCCACTTGAAGGTGTTCACTGAAATTATGGTGTATTTGAAACATCTCAACTTCTCAATGTACTAGCACCTAAACAAAGAACTCCACCAAATAAAGAAAACTCCTTTCCTTTTCTTAACAAAGCGCCTACTACTGACTTGATAAGTATAATTTAAGAGCAAATACTGATTTAGACTAATTAGTGAAAGTTCAGATGTCACGGGTAATAATATCAAAACGTGATTAAACGTACAACAATAAAAGGAAACTTAATAAAAATGATCATTAATATGTAACTAATTACAGAAAATCGTCACATGCTTAAACCCACGCAGGCTGCGTGGGTTGATAGAAATGTATCCTTGGAAAGCAATATAAATAAATAAGTTCCTAACAAGTCTGGAAGAAAGCTTTCCTGTTCTAAATATATTTTTTCCAAGAAAGCGAATGACAAATGCTTATAGGTATCGAGGTACTCGAGGGTGAAGAGGTATGGTGTCAAGTTAACATTTCAATCGTGCAGGGAGCTTATTTTTCTTGGTAGAAAAAGTAGAAATGTACACTTTATAAATACGTATAATACAATTCTTAGAAAAAGAAGTCACTTGTAAAAGCTTTATTTGAATTTCAGTTTAGGGTTAACTTGATGGCAGTACAAAAACGATGAGCGAAGAATGATCTATGGATTACTTCTTGTGCACAAAATTAGGGACACGAATCTAAATAAGATTCCTAATAATCCAAATACTCAAGACAGAATTGAATTATTTAGACGTAATTGTGTATATATGGCTCCACTTATCTTTAACTCTCTACCAAAATTTCTAACTGATCTTCCATACAGGAAATTCTGCAAAGTTTTGAAAAAGTGGCTTATTTCACAAAGTTTTTATTCCGTAGCAGAATTTCTTAAATTATCTAACTGCAAATCCTACCATTACCGCAATGCATTATAAGGTTACCTTAATTATATATTGTATATTTCAAAAATATTTTATATTATGTTATCTTTGATTTTTTCTCTATGTTTGTGTTAAAAATTTCTTTGTTTGTTTATTTTGTAATGTTAACAGCAAAATTTGCTTTGTGCTGAGTATGAGTACCTATGTTAAACATCGAAACGCACATATTTATCTAATTTAATGCTTATTTCACAGTTACTGTGTGTTGAACTAAGCATCATAGTTAATGTTTGCATGCCAACTTTATGGCGAAATGTGTCTTTGCTCTACATAATTATTATTTTAACATCTTTTGTACCACATTTGTTGCAAATAAATAATTTTGACTTTTGACTTTGACTTTGACTTTGACAGAAGTGTATTGGTAATATACTAGGTTTCAAACCAAACTTGATTCTATACTCTTTTACTTTCACTTCTATCTATATGTCTAACTTTGATCAGCATTGTGGGCCTAATTATAAGCTTTGATTTTGACAAAGTAATCAGTTTTAAATTCTTTTTCATTACTCATACTCTGAAAGTAGGTCAGAACATGCCTGCGGAGCGGGTTGAGAGTACTACTTTTCAGCCCTAGGGAGAATCGCTTTCTACTGACAGCTGTCAAATTATTTGTTTGAATTGGGAGCAAACCTATTGCCATCAACTAATGTAATTAGGAGCAAGCCTATTGCCACCAACCGATGTGATTAGGAGCAAGCCTATTACCATCAACAAATGTAATTAGGAGCAAGCCTATTGCCATCAACTGATGTAATTGGGACCAAGCCTATTGTAATCAAACAATGTAATTAGGAGCAAGCCCATTGCCATCAACTGATGTAATTGGGAGCAAGCCTATTGCCATCAACCAATGTAATTAGGAGCTAGCCTATTGCCATCAACTGATGTAATTAGGAGGCAAGCCTATTGCCATCAACTAATCTAATTAGGAGCAAGCCTATTGCCATCAACCGATGTAATTAGGAGCAAGCCAATTGCCATCAACCAAGCTAATTAGGAGCAAGCCTATTGCCATCAACCGATGTAATTAGGAGCATGCCTATTGCCATCAACTATCTAATTAGGAGCAAGCCTATTGCCATCAACCAATGTAATTAGGAGCAAGCCTATTGCCATCAAATGATGTAATTGGGGGCAACAAGCCTATTGCCTCCAACCGATGTAATTAGGATCAAGCCTATTGCCATCAACTAATCTAATTAGGAGCAAGCCTATTGTTATCAACCGATGTAATTAGGAGCAAAGTCTATTCACCGATTTAGGTAATTGGGGGCAAGCCTATTCCCATCAACTTTCCTTGTATTCGTAATGAAAAGCACAGTGTTTACCTCGGGTTAAAGACTTATTTAGTCCCTCGAACTATTAGCGCCCTCGCTGCGCTCAGGCGCCAAACCCCGACTCGGGACTAAATAAGTTCCTTTCACCCCTAAGGTAACAATGTACTATTAATGTAACTGCTTGCTGTTCCTTTAAATAAAAAATAATAAAATAAAACTCTTAAGATACGTCGTTAATTTAATTGAACTAGCTAACCTCTAAAGTTGGAATAAATATATTGATTAAAAAAGTTTTATAGTTATATTTTTTATTACTAATTATGCTTACCTTGTGCTTGATATTGGTCCTGTTGGTCTGCGATCTGACGACAGTAGAGTCATTGCTGCTTCGTCGAGAGGACAACGTGTTGGTCGGCCCTTGCTGTAAAATAATTAACAAGTATTTTTATTTTAGTTACTAATAGTATCTTTAATGAGTACTTTTTTTTTTACTGATTGGTCGTATTCTACAAGATTTGAAGCATGCTCTAAATTACTAAGTATTTTGGAGTTGTGTTAAGTTAGATTTTTAAAGAAAGCATGCCGTCTTCTGTAAATATTTGTTTTTCAGAAGGTTAAAATTACTCGGAAGCTTGTTGTTTAGTTTTAATTTACTTTGCATTATAGCGTAGCAGGCTGATTTCGCATTATTTACAAAATTAATAGTCATTAGTGAATATGTTAGTAAATAATAAATGACTAGTTAAATAATAATAGTTAATATTGTATGAATTCAAAAGATTACGTGTAACTGTTAGAAAGATTATAGAAAATTGTGCTACACACAATAAGTATTTATAGTGGAACATTCCGAATAGCTGGATAGATTTGTGTCTGAGACAGAAATTATGTTACCCAGGGTTCATTTTACGGTTATTATTCATATTTAATTAAATAATTAGGTATATTTATATTATAAAAACAACATCTAGTTTTATATCTACACAATATTGAAGTTGTTAGACTGTGCGAATATTATTACCGCATTTTACGTGTTAGTTGCTATTCTAGAAAGCCAAATATTTTATAAATAAATATATAAACAATAATAAATACAATACATAATTAATATAAAAATAAATTACTTAAAAATGAGCCCTGTGTAAAAGAAACGAAAGCATGAATCACAAAGATCTATATACTATCTAAATAGTCTATATATTTGAAGGTATAGACAGACTTGTAATTCCAAACCTCCTACCATAAAGAATAGGCTAGTGTTCACTTGCTCCCTCTTGCCCACGCGAACAGGATCGTAAACAAATAAATACCACCGTTAGTATATAAATAAACAACAATACATGCATATAGTACTTTAAATAACCAATATCTACAATCATCATATTAACATAAGGATAATAAATAAAAATAATTCATACATCGTGTTTTATAAATATCATAATAATATCTATACAGACGTAATAATATCGAAATTCATTTTAATAATATTATCGTTAAGTGAACAGACAACATTTATTTGATTTGTACTAATTAAACGCTGTGCAAGGTAGTATTACGTACGTTACGTGTCTTGGTATATAAGAACGATTGCACATACACACATGAAATATATAATTATTATATTTTGGTAGAAAGCTACTGCTGTGTTTTTCAAAAGAATATTTCAACTCACCGAAAGTAAGGCTCCAATGAGGTCAGTGGCGATGGGGTCTTCAACTCCGCGCATTCTGGGGTCATCATTTCCCCTCATTTGAGGAGAGTAGAGCTCAGAGGTCCTCAGCATGTCCACTGCCCTGTCGATGCACGCCACTGTTGATGGAGGGGCACCCTCCGTTGCCGCAGACAGTAGAGATATCACCTAATGAAGAAACAATGGCACTATGATTTTGGACTTAGTTATCTGCACGAAAAAGTGTATTTTTCTTCAAAAGTAGCTTCAATGTGTCCTTTATGATTAAAACTGATGAATGTTTACAAGCTAAAAGTTATTTGAATCACAGCTTTTTTATCGGACGATGCACACTGTTCATATCACATAAAGGATGTATTAATATAAACTGAATCACTGTTTTCCAACAAAATGTGTTGCAATTTTGCTTATTTTAATGATATCATTGTTGGAGTAACTTCAGTGATTACAAAGGGTTTTTGTGACTCAGAAAGGCGTAGTGTAGGAAGGACATAATAAATAAAATAAAAAGAAAGTATAGGTAATGGCCGCCACGGGACTTCCGGCAGATGTGAAACAACTATGTAAATATTAGAATTTATAAAATTTATCAAAAAACCTTTAACAAATTATGTAGTAAAATAAAGAATAATATCAAAATCAAAACTAAAGCATTTATTTCAAGTAGGGCCAGTTACAGGCACTTTTGATAGTCGAAACAAACACAAAATACGCCATGACAGTGTCATGCCATCTTCCATCTCGGCGTATGAGTCGGGTTAACTGGCTAGGCGTGAATATTAAGCGTCAAAGAAGGTTATACCTAAGCAAACCCAAAGAAAATTACAGGTATTGTATGAAACTAACTTTTGTATGTGACTACTATGTTTTCATTACGACTATCAGTGGCTATGAAAATTTATTGCCCTCAAACTTTATCAAGGTAACCGAAAGTTCGTTATAATGTAGATACCTGCAACTATCATGAAACAGGCTATAATATTAATATGTGGACATAAAGAGACTCATATTATATCGTACCAAATGCTCTTTGATGAAATATTATATTGTAATAAAATATAGTGGGCCACGTGTGTCGCATATAATATAATTTCTTTTCTATGGAAACGGCACATGTTCTATCATTTTATCTATCCTTTAAGTACCTAGTAAATATTTCTCATAACAGTAGTGATTTGTAAGCGAATTCTTGCTTTATTGGTTCATAAGTTTCTGTGTGCTAAATATTAAGTGATTCTTTCATAACATTCTGAGATAAAATTAAAGAAAAATATTAGATAATAAGAAACCTCGACGGATAAAAAAACATCTTAAAAATCTACTTTACCCTTGAAAAGTCTAGAATGGGAGACACAAAGACCTGTGAGCCAGCAACTTAAATCAATAGGGCAATTTAAATACTTAATAATATTTTTAAATGCATGTGGAAATAAATAGTTCATTTTTTTTTAGAATATAATTTTGATATTACCAAGTTACAAAGGACGAGCTCAAAATAATTGTAGTAAACGAGCTGTATCCCAAACAGAGCGAAACATTTTAACGTTCCTTCCGCAAGTGACTTGCACTGCCAGACTACAAACTGGTCAAAGCGAGTGACTCTCATCAGTCGTCAGCTAGAAAGCTCCTTAACATGAGTCTGTACGTGTATTTTTTACACGACCTACCTTTTATGTATAAACGATGCTCAAGGTAGCTTATACATATTTTTTAACTCAACTGACTTAACTGTAAGCACCATTTATAAAAACAATTCACAAAAAAAATTTAAACCCTGGCTCTAATCGTACTTCCTAGCTCTAGGTACCTGTATTCCAGAATATGTATAATATGTAATTTTCCTACAACATTCAAAAAACTCTCCGCCCTATTCCCAATTTATTTAAGGGTCTCCTAGAGCATCTACACCAGAATGGCCTATCCTGAGTTGTCAACAATATTCTGCGGTTCAAAGTCCCTCTAAAAAAATCCATAATGTTCTCCAAACAAACCTTTGTAATAGGAGCTTCAAGCGGCAACCCTTGCAGCTTCGCAAGAGAAGTTCGTCGCAAGCCATCGGATGCCACTGAGCGTACATCCAGAGATCCTCGCCGTATGGAGTGGAGGGATCCTCGACCACGTTCGTTCTCTATCGCGTGAGTTGGCTCGCACACGAACACTATATGCGAAGTACTCCTGGAACAAGAGAACAGAGTTAGAAAGAGAAAAGAGATTTCGTCGGGAAAACAATGTGAGAGGAAAGGTCTGCATCATAGGTCTGTTGCAGTTGCGAACGTCGTCGTTGTTAAACGTAAGAACGTGGATTTAGTCAATTCAGGTTGTATCTATTGGTTTCGTAATATTAGCCCGTAATCACCCACTGATGGCTATAGGCGTCCCCTTTTTTCTGCCACACTTCACGGCAGGGACTGAATTACCCAAAAATTACGGTACCTTTAAATTTCGGTATGACGTCATACCGTTAAATAAGGGTTACCGAAATTTTGCGATACCGTTATTTTTTATGGTAGTGAAATTCTGAGTAGGTATGGAAATGCATACCGGTATATTTCGGTAGAAGTACCGTAACCGTTATAAATGTATCGGTAGCGGTACCTAAACCTTAATAAATAGGGGTTTGCTTTGACGCACCGCCTCACCACTCTGTCTGTCGTTCACTTGCCGATTGTTGCACATTATTATATTATAAACTACATACGCAAGTTCTAACGTCTTCCACCGCACACACGCGCGCCGCGCATGCATTTCGGTACCGAAATCGTGTAAGGGTTAAATAACGGTTTAGCCCAACCTTTATTTATAAAGGTACCGGTATAGCTCAACCTTTATTTTAAACCGGTACCGGTATATTTTTGAGGTATCTTAACCTTTAACCGTAACCGCTTTCAGTCCCTGCTTCACGGTTCTATGCATCCTATATCCATTTCCCGATTTTGACGATATCGTAGTCTCAATGAGCTTTAGGATGACCCCGGTTTATTTGGTCTAACCTCGGCCACCACCATCTATGGGTTACCAAACTTTTATCCCAAAATTGATTAATCAGACGAACTTACCTTAAGTGAAGTCCGATTACAATTTCATGAAGGATGAACTGAAATATAATTGATTACAGTGTAGTTCCCAATTCGCAAGTATTTGGCATCGCAGTTTTAGAGAAAATAAATAAAACTTTTTCTCTATGGATTGGCCACACAGCTTTGACACTCTTTAGAGATAGCGTTGCTCTATTAGCCCATTCGACAAGGGACTAATCCTAAAAAAGGATGGGTTGGGTGGGTAATTATATTTCAGTTCATCCTTCATGAAATTGTAATCGGACTTCACTTAAGGTAAGTTCGTCTGATTAATCAATTTCATTTCATGATGAACTGAAATATAATTGATTACAGTGTAGCTGTTTAGAGTCTAAGTCGACATGGGCCACTCTTTTGGAAATATACAAGACTTACCAAATCAATCTTATTGTTACATGAATCAAATTTATTTGAGACCAATATAGTCAAACTACCCTATGCTTGTATATCTTAGGTAGGTATGATTCATAATCATCAATCTTAAGGTATTATATAATAAGTATGTATGTGTAAAAAGACAAAATACCTAGCCATTGTGTGGCTTACATAGCTAGGGCGTCATTAAAGACAAACCAATGATAATTGGCTACTAGTATTTTCATGATAATAAAATACTATCAGTCCTGTCTCATAATCAGATACAATATGAAACAATAAATGCTATAAGTATGTATAGCTAATAATGCCATATTACTAAATTAAAACACTATTAATGACAGTGTACAAATAAAATAAATAATCATTAATAATAAGGAATGTTTGAATAAAACTTAAAACTGAATGTTAATGAAACTTATTAAGTTTGTGTAAAGATAAATAAAGGAATGTAAATATTATTTACATCTTCAAGTTGGTATTTAAGACGGTATTAATAAAGCTGTCATGTAGGACGTTTTTTTTTTTTTTTTTTTTGTTTAAACGTTGCCCCACACTAGGGATTTCTCCTGTATCGTGGGTGCGTGCAAAAACATATAAAGTCACATACACAAATACCCAGACCCGAAACAACTATCTGCAGGTCATACAAATATTTGTTCCGTGCGGGAATCGAACCCGCGACACGCAGCTCAGCAGTCCAACCGCTTAGCCACTGCGCCAACCGTGCCGTCAAACAACTGATACATCATGAACCTTGTCAATGTAATAAAACTATCTGGCTAGCCAATAGTTTTCCTAATGACATCTAATGACACCCTTGCCTGTTTAGCAAAATATGTGTCTGCATAAAGTGTGTTATGTGTGGAACATAATATATCAGTCAATCCCACTTCCCTTCATTAATAATTTAATTCTTCTACTAATTGTTTGTTTGGATGCCTGATAGAAAAGGAAAGCAGGTTTCAGTTTTTGATGACAGTGATATTTTTATAAGAATAGTAATGTACATAATGTATTATGTCTTGTGACATGGACATATTGTCTTTTAATAACTGATAGAGTCTGCACTCTTTGAGCACTAACAAGAGCTGATAAGGTGACAAGCTTTTTACTTAATTTTTTAAATTAAAATTCAGATTATCCCCAATTAGACAGTGAATACTCCTACACTACTATTGTAGGATCACAAGTATTCCCATACTTGTATAAAGTGGGTTGAATTCTTTAAAGACCCATGAGAAAACGCTCAATTCATTCATTTAACAGAGAAGCGAAAGTATTGATCTAGCCTAATGTAACAAGCTGTAGCCAACATTATTTTGGTTTATGTATAATGTATTTCAGTGAGGTATTGTATTAGATCTGGTATTGAATCACACTGTGATTTTGGCAGAATAACTACCAACTCTTTAAGTAGTACTAAATTGTTTTAGCCTACCTGGTGGAGTGGATAGGTTAGTGGCAAACCTTTACATGTGAATGCATTTTGCAAAAGATGGTCACTGCCGGAGTAAGCTGGTTGCTTTATGGGTGTTTGGTACTGAAAGGAGATTTTAATAAATTATTATTAGAATAGAAAATGATTGGTTTTATAACCATCATCATTTTTACCAAAGGATATCTGACAAGTCCACACTGGGTACCTACACCTACTCATATTTCCTTGCCCCCCCCCCCCCCCCCCTTTTTAATTTTTGAAGGCAATTCGTAATTAATGTCAATGGTATGAATGTGTATAAAAAAAGGTAGGAGCTCTATTTAATTGAGAAGGCATCTATCTCAAATGCATATGGGTCTCTATATCAAGTTCATGACACATAGGTATCCCTATACGTATGCTTTACAATTTGAATTAACTCCGGTAGCTAGTAAATCATAATTGATAATTCCCACTCTGTGGCAATGTTAGTATGCCTTGATTCCTCATATGACAAGTTATATTTAGATTTTATGTAAGGCTAATAAATCATAAATGATAATTCCAACTCTGTGGCAATGTTAGTATGCCTTGGTTCCTCATCTGACAAGTTATATTTAGATTTTATGTAAGATGCTTGGAGATTAATACACCTAGCTTCACACCAAACCCATTTCATTCTACAACCATCATTTAGGTTAGACATTGAACACTACCCATCTTGTTAATGCAAGCAATGGCAGTAGTGTTGTCAATCCGAAGAAGAATATCACAATTATTTTTTAAATTTACAAAGCATTTTAAACCAGAAAATATTGCCCTTAACCTGGTTTATGTGATATAATTGCTCTGATTGTGACCACAGGCCTCCAACATTTTCACCATATTAATGAGTATCCCAACCTGACAGGTCTGTATAAACTTGTAAATCAAATTTTCTTCACTGCCTTGGTGGAGGAATAACATAACTGGCATCTTTTGGTGCGCTTTCGTTACTTCGAAGACCTCATGACTCATCCGTCGCTTTTCATCAGGTAGGTACTTGATCTAATTACCTTTGTTATTCCTTCTCCATTGAAAGTCAACGGTCAATTATTGGTCATGGTCAATGTGGCGAGGGGGGCTTAGGGGAGGCCTATGTCCAGCAGTGGACGTCTTTCGGCTGAAATGATGATGCTGATGACCATTGAAAAAGTACCCATAGGTAATCTCATGGATGCATCATAATTAATAAAATAATTGATTGATTGTCTGATAAAAAGATGGTTTGATTTCAGTAATGGTATTCCATTTCCATTTGTTTTGTATGTACTATGCCATATTATGATAAAGCTGGCCATGCTGCTACTAATGTGCCTAAAAACAAGGCAAAATTCTTTTATTTTAAATTTTAGAATTTATCATACTCTTCATTGTAAGTATTTCTTATTTCAAAAGGTACGGTTGGTAGGTAGGCACAATGATTTGGAGTTAATCATGAATCCCAGTTTACAAAATTAACAAGGTACTAGGGTACTTTTGTCATAATTAATAAGGGTTCCTAGTTGACTACGGAACCCTAATAATAGCATATGAACTTTAACACACTAATTGTTGTTTTCATGTATTGTAAACACTCCTTGTAATATGCTTGGTCAATATATAAAATATCATTAATGTAGATTATGAATAAGTGGCCTAATTTCTTGCTTACACAACCACAGGTATTAACAATTTGATGAACAACCTAGGTGCAGTACATAGTCCATA
Organism: Diarsia mendica; assembly: GCA_949316265.1. Lineage (NCBI taxonomy): Eukaryota > Metazoa > Arthropoda > Insecta > Lepidoptera > Noctuidae > Diarsia > Diarsia mendica. Next base: position 15,970,784 of record OX438902.1, on the reverse strand, counting down.
CGGCAATGCTGTAAATTCATATAAGGTTCCATTGAATTCAAAACAAAGGAACTTTAAATCTAATAATCATAAATATGACTTGTTCAAAGGTTTTAGATTTAAAATTAACCTGTTTGCCATCAGGTTTTGAAACAAGGAAAAATCTTTTGAGATGTATTCTCCCTTTGGATGACAACATGGTGTTATAGCTCTTAATTGTAAAAGGTGAACAATTATGAATAGCTTCCTGCATATGTGTAATTTCACAATCAGGTAAATTATTTTTAGGACTGAGACATGAAAGGGACATGAAATCCTTAATCCACTGCAATATAATGGGGTCATTTGTTGATGACAACCAACAAACAAAATATGTACCTTGTTTATTTCCTGCTGTTGTAGTAGGCATCCCGGGTTCTCTCGGAACGCTGTGGGTTCAAGGATGTTCTGCGGTGTGATCTCCTTGGTTGGTTGATGCTTTCAACTGTTGTGGTTGACTCTTCTTGTTTCCCATATATTTGTTACTTATGTTTTAAGCAGAAATTGCTGGCTTGGTGCAGTTTTCTTAATAGAATTTGAACTCTGTTGTATTAGGCATCTTATTTACCGCAATTCTTTGATAAATTGCCACCATTTAAAAATAGTTTTATGAGTAATTTCTATGAAATGCTTGTGCAGAGCCACTACAGACCTTGTTTTTAGTTTCTTAATGATAGAGTTCACACACCAACTTGTTGCTTCACCAAGTGATTTTAACATAGTTATTTTATCTAGTAGGTTTTTTATTATAAGAGACATGATTTTGTCTAATATTGTAAGTGCTGTGCCCACCTGTCTTTGCTGGTAAGTGATACCTTATTTCTAGCTATTCCCATTTTAGAGATCACTAGCTTTACTTTGGTGATGATAAGGATTCAATATCTGGGATTGTGTCACATTATTCATCAGGGCCTGATGTTTGACAAATTTCACACCTTTTAATGATTTTTTTCTCAAAAAATGATGAAAAAATACCTTACTTGGTCCCTTAGGGCTTCTCAACAGCATTTGACTTGCACTACACAGTATCTCGTACTGTCGCACTGTATGCTCGTTTTGATCAAATCGGCATCACGTGCCGGTAAATAGAAATCTGACATCCAAGTTGATATCTTGTAGTGTTTGTAAACACTGTATATTGTAAGGTTTCTCGACAGCATTAGAATAGCACTGAACAGTATCTCGTACTGTAAGCACATGCTGGTTTAGATCAAATTGGCAGCTCGTGCCGTTTGCCATCAAAGTCGATATCTCGTATCAAAGTTGATCTTCGTGTTTGGTAACTCGTACTAACACGGTAAACAGTATCTCGTACTGTAAGCATAATTATGTGGCCGGCATGGGCATCGCGTGCCGGTAACAGAAATCTGTTTTACATCAAAGCTGATATCTCGTATCAAAGTTGATCTTCGTGTTTAAGTATCTCGTACCAACACGGTATATTATCCTCGACCATTGCTGTAGTCAGCCACGTTTTTTGACTTAGTTGCACCTAAAACAAAAAGCTTACCTTCGATAACCGAGGCGAAGTAATGACGAGCAAAGGGCTCCGTCAAGGTCAAGTCCAGTCCCGGTCGACACTTTGCCGTCGATTTAAACTGAAGTTGCGTTGGCGCACACCATCGGGACTCCGGATTTTGTTTCGACGTCGACAATCCAACTTATACAAGAGTATTTCCACATTTTTCCAAAAAGTTTTTCTTCAGAAACCATTTTTAGTTGCGATTAGGGATGGGTCTTAAATTAATAAGCTGCTAAATTAACACTGCTAAATTTTTTTAGTGTCAACACCTGTTAAATAATTTCTGATATAGCTGTTAAATATAGCAGTCACAACTGACAGTGACAAGTTCCGTCTCTATTGAATTGGTTTCAACATAACGAGTTATTTAGCAACTAGCGAGCGAGTTGTTAATTCACTGCTAAGTGCTAACTGCTGAATTCGGAAATGTTACATTTAACTAGAGTTAAATAAAGACTGATCTTCGTTACGAAGGTTTACGCGGGATAAGATAAAAAAGATTAGAAGAAAATTACAAATACAAAAAAAAACAGACATGAAAAAAAAGAAATCGTTGTAAATAAATTGATTCTCATTACAAATACGCCAACAGAAAAAGTTAACAGTCCTAAGCCTGTGAAAAATATGAAGGAAATGAGAATTAATTATGTTAAAAATCTGTCTGTGACTAAATTTAACAGTTGCTAAAAATAACTGCTAATTTTAAGTGTTAATTATTTTTAGCATTAGCATTTAGCAGTGTTATTATTTTTTAACGTTTAAGCCCATCTCTAGTTGCGATGCCGTTCAACGCGCGAAAAAGAAGTGTCAAAGCTGTGTGGCCAATCCATAGAGAAAAAGTTTTATTTATTTTCTCTAAAACTGCGATGCCAAATACTTGCGAATTGGGAACTACACTGTAATCAATTATATTTCAGTTCATCATGAAATGAAATTTGAATTTCTGCTTGATATAAAATTATTAACACTCAGGCTCATCCCTATACTAAAGGCAGGCAAGGTAAATGTATGAGATCGCACAAATATTTTAGGCTTGTGGTCTAGCCTCACTTTCATATTTAAAAATTATTATTTTGCAAATAGGTTTAAATAATAAAAAAAAAAATTGCCCGTGGTTTCGTACCTGACTACTGTGGGAAGGAACAGCTAAAGCAAACTCAGAGGTTTAGACATAGGTAACCTTGTCAATTCACTCTAGGATCTATGCAAATTAGTGTCTGAGATGGTCTTTTGAAGAAAGAACCACACATAATTTTGAGTGGACCTATCCAGTCAATGCAAGCATTGGTCGGTTATCACGTGGCTCAAATTATAACTCACTAATTTAAGCAAGGTAAATTGATAAAAATCAACAGAATATGTGCATAAAATACCTTGAAAGAAACCGTATATCCGGAAGACGGTGAGAAAACTGGTCTTGTGTCTCCTGATCTCGGATCATGACAACTGTGGTCAGCAGTGGTAACCACAGAAATTTGAACTGCGCATTAATTTTATTATTGTACTACATAATTTATTTAATTATATTTAAATTTCCTGTTTTGTTTAGATAAACGCATGATTTTAATTAATATTTCGACCATTAATTGAACAGACGTCACAATGAGGATAATTATATTTTTGGTAATTAATGTTCTTTGTTTTTTATTGATAACTTGGTCAGATCGAGGAAAAAAGTCACCAAGTTGTTACAATTAAAACGTAATATCGGTAATTGAGTTACTTGGTGAGTCCAATAGCAGCTCCTCGGCAAGGCAGCAGGATGGGGTCAGGAGCGGCGCGACGACGCAGCGTGACCGGAGCCTCCCAGTCACGAGCGCCGGTGGTAGCCAGGCGCAGGGCTTCGCCCCCTGCGGTCTCCGTCAGAAGCCTTGGACCGTCGTCTACACGCCAGCCCAGGATTTTGCACCACGATTTGTTAGCAAACTGTTGAACAAGACACAGTTTTATGTCTTTTTATTCGCACTATATTATGAAAACAAACGCGCGCACTCGTGCACTGTTGCGCTTGCAACGCGATACTGAACAACTAGACGCAATTACACATAAATAGTACATAGATTATGTCCCTTATTCATTTTTATAACACTTTTTTTAAATATTAAGTAGGTATTGTAATAACATTCTTCCTTCTCATTCTCAACAGATTGGAATAAGATGGCAATCACATGAATAATAAAATTGGAAAGTCATGGGAGAGGCTTGTGGTCATCCGTGGGTCAGCGTAGGCTGATAAAAAAAGTGGCCCACCGGTGTTGGGTGTTACTTTTAAATAGAGTATGAGTTGATGACAAATAGAGATACGTTACCTTGTTTCCCCTCAAAAATGGGTTACCACCAATTGTGTCGCTGGGGGTGCGTCGACCACCCCTTTAAAAAGCGTGTATTATTTAAGTCTTACATCAGTGTTAGAAAACGAAGGGGCTACACGACCTGCATAGTTCCATCCATTTCTTATACTGATTTGCTGGTCATCAGGGACCTGACATCCAACGACATCAATGTGTCCGCGGAGCGAGACTGAAGCACTTCAGGGCACCACGCTGTGTTAGTCAAAATATTATCTCGTCTTCTCAGGTGGATGTACTTACAGTTACAAATGTCCTCTGCTGGTCGCCAGTGACGACAACATGCAAGCACATCGATGTGCCCGTGGAACGAGACTTCACATACTTCAACGCACCACGCTGTGTGCAAAGCTCCTATTTTTTTAGGGATGGGAAATCGTCAAATGACTTCTCCCGCTCTGGGAGAAGGAAGAGTCAGAATCTTACTGACTGAAACCCATCCGTGTTCCTTCTAATACCTTTTGTGTTCCAGGGCCGCGGTTTATACTCTTTCGAACAAATTCCGGAAACCAGGCAAAGCTCCTTGTCTACCTCAGGTGAATATACTTACAAGTATCCGCTGCTGGTCATCAGTGATGGCCACCAGGTCGCGGCAGCGGTCGGCGGCTGCGGCCAGTGCGGCCACGGCAGCCACATGAGCACGTAAAGAGGCACCCGCCGCGCGACACTGCAGCACTTCAGCGCACCATGCTGTGACGCTCAGGGTTTCCACCATCACCTGTTGAGGGTAGGTAAAGGTAGGAAAGTTAGTGCTGTTTTATAATAATCTCTTTCGGAAGGTGGTGGCAAAAAAGTGAATCGCACAAATAAAACTGTTTTATCACCTATTAAGAGGAAACGCGAGTGGTCTTTTCTCCATACAAACGCTCTCGCCTGTTTTCTTTTTGGTTAATGACCCTAGAGCAATGGTTTTTTACAGAATAATAAATATTAACTATTTCTATGCCCCTATGTTTTCCTTTTTGGTGATAAATTATTTTTATAAGCACTAGAACCCTCAAAAAATGCTCAAAATTGCTTGTTTAGATCGCTGTTAACAGAGTCCTAGTGTACAAATTTGACAACTATTAACGAAAAAAGAAAAACATAGCGGCGTAGTATATAACCTCCTTATTCATTGTCTAAAATATCTTTTAAATTGGTTCAATATTGGAGGAGGAAATAGGCGAGAGTCAAACCTCGAATTCTAACTTTTTTCTACAGTTGTCCTTATCGCACGCATTTGAGGGCAGGAGGACGGAGAGAGACAGCGATAGTAGAAAGAGACAGCACTCGCATTTCCTCTTAAGTAGGTAAGTACTTATATTATATGTCTCCTTGGTCATTTAGTTATATTGATTAATTTATAAAAACCGCGACATACAAATATTTCAGATAGCTATTTTCGACGTTGTGACTCTGAGAATGCACAGCCTCTCCATATTTCTGATGTGGTAGGCGACTGATCATCATCTTTAACGCGGTTTGACCCATTTGCTGGGTATGGGCCTCTCTTTGCATGTGCGAAACTGCACACTCTTGTGCAAGCCTCTTTCAGTATATATAGTCCCCCAATGGCGACGATTTCCTCTGATAGGCACCTACACAATTCTTATTATGTAACTCTATTCTAGCGACATGAAAACTAATTACATCCAGACGAACGGATATACTATATAGGTACAGAAAAAAGACGTCTATTATTGCTATTTCCTTTCCAAATGATGACGAAATTATAGACACGCCCGCACCGACACGGCGACAAAGAGTTCTCATATTTCCTCTGCATTGAAAATGTCTGCAATTTTACTTCCGAGAGCTTCCACGCTAGAATTTACGTAATGAGCGAAATTTACGACTACAGAAATGTGAATAGCGTACCTTTATTTAGTAAGAACATTTAATTTTCGAAGTATTTGTTGTCAAGCAAAACTATACATGACACAAAAAAAACTAAATTAAAAAGACGCGGGTCTACTTTCTAAGTACGAAACCCGTACCTAGTTTCGGCCAAAGATACGGGCGTTTCCTAATCTGTATCACTTACGAACATAGATTTAGTTAGGTACCCGAACTAAAAAAAGAACATCATCACGATTGGACAGTTGTCCATTCTCCGGGTGTATTTTCAAAACTTTTGAATCCGAATATTATAGGGAGTAGGGTTCATTTCAAAGTTACTTAGTTCTTTCGAATGGGCCCGTATTTTCGTTGACGGACTTGAGAGTAGCCCCTGGGTGGCTCACAAGTTGTTCGTTCGGAGCTCATTACTACCCTGGAGATGAGGGACCAAACTTCAGACGAAGCTATTGTTCTACTGTGTTGTTGAGACAACCATCTTTTGTTAGACTATTCTACCTATCTGTCTAGATTTGTGATATGTCTAGACATTTTGGTAAGTTAGTTGGGAGTAAGACCTACACATGAAGAACTTATGGTATGTTTTAAAGTTGTAAACATACACAACAAATATATTTTTTTAAATACCGACTCCAGCACATAGGTACTACAATCATCAGCATTAGGAATAAGATTCATCATCATCATTTTGATTTCAGCCAAAAGACGTCTACTGCTGGACATAAGCCTCCTCCAGGTGTCGCAATATTGACCGGTCCCGTTCGTCTCACATCCAGCGGGTCCCTGCAACCTTCACCAGGTCATCAGTCCACCTAGTGGGAGGCCTTCCAAAGCAACGTCTCCCGGTTCGCGGTCGCCACTCCAGCGGCTATCCGTTCAGCGAGTAATGTCCTCTGCCCTCAGCCACATAAGTTTGGTAATAGGGGATCGGACTGGGTCAAAATAATATGATTCTGTTTAGTTCGTAAGTTAGATTATCGAAAAATATTGAATACGTGTTTTTTGTTTTATAAAACGCGTTAAAGATCTTGGAGTGGGGCTTGAAACGTCACTTGTGTCGTCAAAATGTACTATCATATGACGTCACACGAGTTTTCGAAGCACTGTATCGTATTCATTTTAAGTTTACGTGAAAAAAGAATAAATACGTGTCCAATATTTTTTGGAAATCTATCTGACGGACTTTTATTTTTTATTTTTTTTTATTAGCCCATATTGTCCCACTGCTGAGCAAAGGCCTCCCCCATAGTCTTCCATTCTTCTCTCTGTGCGGTTTTCTCCGGCCAATCTCGCGCAAAAGCCTCTAAGTCGTCACGCCAGCGTTTTCTAGGCCTCCCTCGGCGACGACGCCCCTGGCACCCACTGCATGATGACTTTAGCCCATCGGTCCTGGTGCATTCTGCAGACATGGCCCGCCCAATCCCACTTCAACCCAGCAGTTTTGTTGCCCACATCAGCGATTCCTGTTTTTGAGCGTATTGTGGTATTTCGAATTTTGTCGCTGAGCTTAATACCCAATATACTACGTTCCATCGCTCTTTGGCAAACCTTGAGTTTGGACTTTTGTGACTCGGTCAGGGACCAAGTTTGAGCACCGTAGGTCAGGATAGGCAGAATGCACATGTCGATGAGCTTACGCTTCAGGGATAGAGGTAGGTCACCCTTCATTAGCGACTTCATGGACCAGTAGCTCTTCCAGGCGTTTTCGACTCGGCGGTCGATTTCTTTGTCTTGCCTGTTTTCGAAGGAAACTAGCTGGCCCAAATAAATGTACTCATCGACGTAGTGGATTTCTTGCCCATCTAACTCAATCCTACTTTTTGTGTTGTTGGTCATCACTTTAGTTTTGGACCGATTCATCATTAGTCCAACCTCAAGGCTTGCTGTGCTCAGGTCTTGGAGCATCTGTTGCAACTCGGCAGCAGTCGGCGCAAATAAGATAATATCATCAGCGAAACGAAGGTTGGTGAGTTTTTTGCAACCGACTGTTATGCCATTACTGGACCATATATCTGATAGGTTCTTGAATACTTCTTCAAGAGTGCTTGTAAACAGTATGGGGGACGGATGTCTGACGGACTAATTAGTTTTTTTTTGTCCGATCCCCTATTCTTTGGGCTATGTCGGTAACCTTGGTTCTTTTGCGATTAAGATTTATTGGGAATAAATAGGTTTCAGTTTGGGTAACTTGATGTGCCAGTGTATGTGGAAGTATCCACCCATGGATAAATAAGCCATAAAGTGATATCTTAATAAAGACTAGTTAAGTAAGTGCCGTGCTCAGAGATATTTAATGATTACTTAAACCGTTACTTAGTAAAGCTTTGACATACAAAACCTTCTCTAAAGTGTCAAAATCTTTACTAAGTGATGGCTTAAGTAATCATTAAACGTGTCTGATGGCGGCAGTTAATTAGGTACCTACTCAATTTGAATTTACCTGTAGTAAAGAAATTACCAAAGAGGCATGGCGCATAAGTCTATGAGAGGAGAGAGGATGCCTATGAGATGCAAAAGCGGAGGTCAGTGAGTGAAACCGTAATGATGATAGGGGTAATTAAAACCACTAGACCTCAAATAACAGAGGCTTGGTAAATGTAAATGAACTGCATATGTGGTTGCTCATAAACAAAGAGGTAAAATGCCTTCAAGACCCATTTAAATCCACTATGGGGAAATTAAAGGCGACCACTGGCAAGTAGTGGCGAGTACTGGCGCCTTACTTTGTACACAATGGCTGGTTCTGGCTCAGTGTTGCTAACTTTATTTTTAGACTTTTGTACAATACACTAGAAAAAACCTATTTTACCAAGAGTTCTAGAAAAAAAAAAGTACGCATTATAAAATTTCAATAAAACAAATTATTTAAATACCAAATGTAATATTGTAACTTTCAATTATTTGAATATTTATATGTAATCTCTATCAAAAAATATATAAAAGCAAGGAGTGGTTTTCATAGTCTTAGATGTAACAAATCTTCTAAAATGCTTATAGAAACCACCTGTCACAAGGTGTATTTTTCAGAAGGATTAAAATCACGAAAAAAGTTCAAGGCTAGTTCGAATCTGTTGGTGCCTATATTAATTGATTCTTATGTCGAAAAAAAAAAACTCTATTTAAACCGTATGGTTGGCAGCACTGCCACGGCTTCTTATTACAAGTATTACTAGGTCAGATTAAAGCCGGTGCTTGAGCAAAGTGGCTCTCATTTCCATAAACTCATTGCTATTCACTGAAGGCATTGTAAACCGCGTTAGTTCAGCTCAGCCCTGTTAGTGTTGTCTCCTCTCATTGACTGAAAACTGGGTAATATATGCATCCAGGGTAAGTTGGACCAGTGTTATGATAATTATATTGTTGTTTACAAGGGTAAAGATGGCCATTTAATGTTGTGATTATTGTGGCAATTTAGTGAAGGTTTTTCTTTTAAATGGATGGATGTATGTAATGGATGGACTGTATAAAGGATGATATAATGACAAGAAAGGCGGTGTCACATGAGATGACGAGTTACAGAGAATTATGGAAGAAGCAATAAACAACTACTACCGTTTCCATTTACAGGAAAACCAAGTATTTTAAGATCAACGCAGAAAATAGAAATTCTTTGAATTTCATATCTCAAGCGCTCTGTTCGATATCTCTGCAGGAAATAGAAATTCTGGGAATTTCATAATACCTAAGTAAATCTGGCCCAGCTACGTTTCCAATATAAAAATCGAACAACAATAAATATTTCTTCGAAAGTTTCCTTTACAAAGTAGAGTTTCTTAGATTTATTTTTAGAAAATAATAAAAATATTATTATCACATTTCTTGTGCTAATAAAATATGTAGAGAATATATAAGAAGAATTCTAAAATAAATAAGAATTCTAGACTTTGATGCATACAGTATTTAGTAGGAGATTGCGGGACGAGCTTGACAGAACCAACGACCAGTGGTCCACATTGGCCCTGGATCGCAAAATTTGGAAATCATGGGGGGAGGCCTTTGCCCTGCAGTGGGATGACACAGGCTAACAGTAACAGTAGTATTTAGAAATTATCACCTGTAGTTTTTTTTTGGTTATAGGTACTTGTGTTGCCGGCAAGTTTTTTCGCGTCGAATAGGTACTAATTCTAAGTTTTTTTATATGGAGTGTGTTTTTAATATCCGCCTTTTAAACGTTCATCTCAACGCAACCGTCACTTTATTCTTGTTGGTTGTATTGTAAGACTTCTAAAACACTTTGGCACAGTTACAAAGTTGTAAAAAACAGCCAGAAGATTGAAAACACACGAGATTGCTCTTTTACTGCTTTTAACTTGTAGCTACGACGTACAAAGCGTTTAAAACGTAGATCATTCCTACATAGTTTGTTCTGAATGGGTAGGTTATTAAAGGGATCGTAAGCAAGACGTAGCCTACCCGTATCCAGTATCTACCCGAGTTGTTAGCCGTAACGTAAAACCGACTCTGTTGTTGTAAAATTGCTTACAATGTTGTTCCTATGTCGGGTGTAGTAAAACCAAAGATTGAAAACATATTGTATCTTTATGTAGGTTTTGCTTTTAACTTTCAGTATATCATACATAGCACAGCACACGGTCTAGTGTTCGCAAGGATGACTGCTGAGCATAAGGTCGCAGGTTGGGTAAGCGTTATTGGGTTTTTCCAACCGGTATTTCTTAGTAGCAGCCACGGAGTCTGAATTTGAGTCTGATTGATGGCAATAGGGTCGCCCCATATTACATTGTAACTTAAACATATCTTGTAAATTGTGGGTGCCTATTAGATACTCCTCTGCGTAACCCTTGGGGGATTACAAGGGTGATATTACGATTATATATTTTTTTATAAATTGGGCTGCTAGTTTGCCAATGACAAATCATTATGCGCTGTGACCGTCGACAACGGTAGACCATTAATTGCCGTTGGTTGGCACACAGCCGATATTCGATGGTCGCCTAATGTCTGCCTTACATCGACAACATACAACAGTCATTTGTCGGTCAAACTCTGTCGAAACGGTAGGGACAGATTTCGGATCGGCTGCGGACGTAACGTACACTAATATCTTTAAAATCACTCAGAGCTTGAAAAGAAAGGGGCCTGCAGGAAAAACATAATTTCCAATTTTCTTCATGTCAGCAGGAGCTGTATCCTGCAGACATGAAGGAAAGTGGAAAACAGAACCAGGCCAATTGGCACAAAAGGGCGTATGCAACTGGGATCAGATAGCGCGCGAGTTGAATGCAGTCGGGGTCTGAGGTAAAGAGCGGGAGCAGTGTAGTGCTGTGCTATTCACACTAGTAATGCGGTAGTGCTGTCACAGCCTACCGCATTCCTAAGCTCTGCATTCAACTCGCGCGCTATCTGTAGTTGCCTAGCACCACAGAGTAAGTTTAAGTTTCATATTATGTTTAAAACCGAATTGAAAAGAACCTTAGCTACCAGTAAAGCTCTGCCCACGCAGCACAAAGTTCTTTAACACTGAAAGTTTTCTTGTTTCAGTTTGTATTCAATGCTAAAGTCCAGTCTATCTATCTATACAAATAAAAAGAGAAGTCCTGACTGACTGACTGACTGACTCATCAACGCCCAGCCCAAACCCTTGGACCTAGAAAGCTGAAATTTTGCACAGAGGTTCCCTTTATAATGAAGACAAGGAATAAGGAAGGATTTTTTGAAATTCAACCCCTAAGGGAGTTAAATAGGGGATGAAAGTTTGTATGGAAAATCGTCATTTTCACGCGGGCGAAGCCGCTGGCAAAAGCTAGTTTATATTTAAACTTACCCGGTTGAATCCAGCATCCAGGAATGGGAGCACCGCAAAGTCATCTTTCAGGTAAGCGCTGTAACAAAAGAGATAATATATTAGGAATTTGTAGAACGTCTTTCTTTTTTAAGAATTTCGTACAACAATAGGAGTCAAATTCTATTGAAGTATTGATTGGGAGGTTTCAGAATTTTCTGTCATTGTAGAACTTAATCTTTGACTTATATACCATCAAGCCTGCAGAAAGGTACGCCCTTTACGAAAATATTCCACATTTTGAAACTTATTAGTGTACTTCAAATACAATACTTATTTAGCGTTCCGGCTACGAAGCGTGACGATGATCTAATATCATCATTCTAACAGGATCTCAACTGTAAAAGTTACTTAACTACCAGAACGACAAGTCCTGTTTAGTAAATTATCATCCCACTAAAAACAAAACTTGTAAAAAAAGCCAAGCCGCGCAACGCAACTCAGTTCTTCTACCGTAAAAAGTAGTGAGATCCATGTAATACCAAGTCAGTTAATTTATTCAGTCCCTACTTACAAATATGTGATGTTTTAAATAAATAGATTGACTTGGCCACTGCATCACATTGGCCAATGCGATGGCGATTAACCATAAGAATGGCCTGTTTAACATTGGCAAATACGATGCGATGGCCAAGTCAATCTATTTATTTAAAACATCACATATTTGTAAGTAGGGACTGAATAAATTAACTGACTTGGTATTACATGGATCTCACTACTTTTTACGGTAGAAGAACTGAGTTGCGTTGCGCGGCTTGGCTTTTTTTACAAGTTTTGTTTTTAGTGGGATCTCATTTCTTTTTGTAGCGTCTCTCGTTCTATCTATTTCGTTCAATGAATCAACAATACATAGGTTTATTTGAACTTGCAGCAGTCTTATTCATCGATTTGATGAACTGCTTAAGTACCTAAGTACTCGACAAGCTGAATCAAACGAGTCTAAACTCGACAGGGTCAAGTCGTTTTATAACGGAATTCCTATGGCCACCTTCCAGCTCCATCATCAGACCCTGAACATCATCCAAAGACAGAGTACTCATCAAGACAAATCAAACGAGCCCAAACTCGATGGGTTTATGACATTTTAAAATGGAGTTCCTATGGGCAACTTCCAGCTCCATCATCAGATCAGTTCCATGTCATCATAATATTGATTTGTTAGGTGATATACATATACGTGCAAAGTTTCAGATCAATCGGTAACCAGGAAGTGTGTTAAATTTAACTCGTAAAATTCATTCACTGAAAATGTAACTTTAACTTTGTAATCCTATATATTTATATAGGATTACAAAGTTATTTATGCAGTTAGTGTATCTTGAAAACTAGACTGAAATTTCAAAATATTTTAATTTTTCCTTGATTTATACACTAAATGCTAATTGTATTCTGAATTTGAAGCTTCTATGTCAGCTAGAAGTGCCTTAGACTTTTGATGATCGGTCAGTCAGTCAGTCAGTGAGTGAGTGACAAAACTAAGACATTTTGACTAGTTATAATTCCTAAACTACTGGTTCAAATTGAATGAAATTTGAAATATACCGTGTTTATACAATGACTAATTAGTTACTAAAAATTCAGGCTTCTAGTTTTATCCAGAACGAAGTTATAAGAGGTCGAAAATGGCCTGAACTGCTTCGAGAAAAGGATGGTACGGCCGTGCCGCTTTATTGCTCGACTTGGCGGGGGCACTGCCGTGCCCCCAGATCTAGCAGTTTCAATAATCCTCGGTCGATGACATGATCGCAAAAGTTATCGTTTGCTCCATATTTTACATGTGGTAAACTATCATCGTCAAGCAAGCAGTAAACATTTCCAAACTGTTAAAAGACATATTCCAGTTTAAATGTATGGCTGCACAGTGCACCTTTTAAATACCTGATATTTCATTCAGTTACGGTTACGGTTACTTAAAATTGCCACACAGTAATTTATTACTATGTGACAAATAAAAAACAAAATAAAATAAATAAATTGTAGGACGATATTTCTAGGAACGCTTTTAAAGAAATTTATTATTGTCCTACAATTTCCCTATCACACAAACAGAAAGACGTTCTTTCATTAAAATATTAAGTAACATCTCGCATTTCGCTGATGGTAGTTGCAAACTAATATTTAGTGCAACGGTACAGCATTTAGCTGATTTTAACTGAAAGCTTTCGACATCACCGTACTGAGTAGTTTCATGAAACTCAAGCTGTTTTCCGATTCGCAATGAATAACTTCCCGCTCTCGTTCCACGGAGCGTGATATATAATGTAGGTACTTATATGAAAGCATTGCTTTTGAGTTGAATAACTAATTAATTTTAAAAGCTTCAGGAAGTTGTGTTTATTTTGCTGATTTTTTACAGGTTAGGGGAGCAATAATATTATGTACTTAGCAACGTTGAAACGTGAATTTCTCGTAAAATAAAGAAAAGATTGCAACTTTGAGATACAACCTAGTTTATGTACGTCTCATGAAAATGAAACCAATACAGTACCTATGCGAAAATTGTTTCTAAACGTTTATAAGTGTATACATATTGACCTATGTATTTGCTTCTTGCCGTTTTCACAAGCCTTGTTAAGTGTTGGAACCTTTTAAACGTGTGGGTGTTTCTGAACGTTTATGCCTTGGCAGAATGTTTTTCTTTTATATAAAAATACGTCGCAGAATTTTAAATCCCCAGAACTAATTTTCATGGATTATTTATTCACTGTCGAGGAAAATATTACCTCCGTTTTGGATCGTGACAGTTTCTCGCAAATCAAGTGCGTAGGTACGTTACATTATATTGTTTTCACGCGTAAAAGGTTACTGGAAGTTGCCATGTTTATATAATGAGTAACGCGCTTGGCTTTTAGCAGTTCATGTGGAAATAATATTGCTATAAAATGAAGAGTTTTCGGAACGCGGTGAAAAATTCAGGGAACCTAGTGGAAGTTTTTGTATTCAGTAAAATGTTTACTGAATAAAAAAGTCTCAGAAACTCGGTTTCATTGTTTGTTGTACTTGTGCTACATTGTGGGGCTTCGGATATCTTTTTATTTGATAAATTTTTGAAGTGATCTAACATAAAGAAGAGGCGAAATTAATTAAATATCCCGTTTTTCTTGTCTGTGGTTGAGTCTCTTAGAGCTCCATGGCAAGTCTTCACAGTTTGAATCGTAGAACCACTTCTCGCTAACATAAATAAAATTACAAAAAATAAAACAGCTTCGTAAAAGCCAAAACCCGTATTGCAATAAAATACACTTGCGTGCAAAAAAATCGACCCACCCCGTACGCTTTCGTTCATAACACGATAAATAAAAATCTAAAATTAATTGATGAATACTTTTCACACTGTTTGTTAAATGTCAGTCTGAGATTACAATAGACCAGTTTTTACTGTAACACATTTTGGTTTATTGATTTTACAGGCTGAAAAACCAAAACGGTTAGAATAGCTCAATTCTTTATTGAATAATTTTGAATGTAAAAATCAATAAAAGCGTTAAATTTCTCGAGAAAAGTTTGGTCGGTAGCTTGTATTCCCCCACGTGCTCTTATTGCAGCTTCCTTCCTGCTTTTCATTGACCTTTTTAATGTTTTCATGAGTTCTTGGGTTAAACATTCCCACTTCTCTTGAATGGCCACCTTTAGTTCTTGGAGGGTTTCTGGGGGCTGATTTCTGGCCCTGACCCTTCTCTTCAGCTCATTCCAAAGATGTTCAATGGGATTAAGGTCAGGGCTCCTTACTGGGCACTCCATAACAAGAATTTCCACCTCACGTAGGTACTGGAAAACTATCGTAGCTGTATGTGGTCGGGCGTTGTCCTGCATTAACAAGAAACCATCGCCTATAAATCTGGCGTATGGCATGACAGGTTGTTCTAGTAACTCCTGGATGTATCGCTGTGCAGTCAGATTTCCTAGACGGAGTCCGGATACGAACCGAAGATCCGTTTTTCCTCTCAAAGAAATTCCGCCCCAAACAGTCCACGAACGTCCTCCAAAAGCCACTCGTTCTTCAATACAAACCTGTGCAAATCGTTCTCCCTCTCTTCGGTAAACTTTCCTGCGCCCATCATTTCCATGAAGACTGATTTTACACTCATCCGAGAACAGTACAACTTTCCATTGTTCGAGTGTCCAATCAACGTGAGCACGAGCAAATTGAAGCCACGTTTGGCGATGTGCGGGGGTTAATTTTGGACCATTAGCGGGTTTGTGGGGATGCAATCCGCTTTCTGCAAGTCTCCGTCGTACAATCCATTCACTTACAGCTACACCGCGAACATTACAAACTTGCTGTTGCAGCTGAACGCCAGTCAAATGTCCATTTCTTAAACTTGTAGAGACCATAAATCGATCATCTCGTCCTGAAGTAGCCCGATTTCTTCCCGAACCTGGTCGTCTATTGAAGCTCCCAGTCTCTAAGAACCTTCTGTAAACTCGTCTTACTGCTCGGCTTAGGTGAAGACGTCTGGCCACGACGCGCTGATTCAATCCAGCCTGGATCAGTGCTACAACTTGAGCGCACTCAGACGGAGTAGTATCCATTTTCACAGAGAGTAAAAACAATTAAACTCAAGCTAAATGGTCACTTAATCAGTAAAAATAACCAATTATTGAATAAACAATAAATTGATTAACTTTTAACACACTGCAATATCACTGAGAATGCGTTATTAAAAATGAGAAATGAGGGTGTCCAAGTAAACGAGTCAATATCATCAACAACATCCCGTTTATTGAAGTGTAGGGTATGTTAAAATTAAGTTTATTAAACATAGCTTCAAATTCCATTATTAGTTTTTGTTTGTATGATCTTAATTTTTATAAATTGCGTTCCAAATCGAAACTTACAGGGCGGGTCGATTTTTTTGCACGTAAGTGTATAATCACCCAAAATAACACAAAACAAAACAAACCACTAGGTAATTGTGTCAAGGCTACGCAGAGGGTGTTCGTAAATTAATTTGCACTAATCCTTCGCCCCGTGCACACGTCCATTCGAGACTCAGAGTCCATTCATCAATCCATCAGACAGAGGTTCCTCTGGCCTCAATACCGAAGTCCAACAATATTATCTGGGAACATTGTCTTCGTTTACACAGTTCTGTGCGAAATCGGACCTGGGACTGCCGACAGACAATAGGACCCGAAGGCTAGTTTGAAAACGGCCTTGAATGTGTATGAAAGCTGTCGAGCTTAGGTTACATAGGTATTTGTATGGCATTTGTGATGAAAGCATAATAACTGGTAGAATGACAGTGAAATAAACGTTAGTTCGTGGCTCGTGGTTGTTTTTGTGTTTCAAATAATTTGCGTAATTCTCAAAAAAGTGCCATAGCGTAGTCACAATTTGTGTCAAAGACTCTTTTGACAATGAAAAATAAATATACTTGTAAAAATTTTGTAGGTATGCTTATCACTGTTAAACTAAGACATCTATGCTACTGTTATTTTAAGTATTTTATTATCTTTTTAAACCATGTTTTTAATTAAATAAGTATTATTATATTCTTGTCTACTGTTTATCCCTGTGGTACGTCGTCGTCTGTACCAATCATGTCATACCGCCCAGTATACCGAATGGCCGCAAATGTTCCGGCTTTCGTCACTGTCACTTTCCTTTATCAAAACAAATTGCTAGGATTTGTGATTACGGTTCAACGTAGCTTGTACACTTACGAGCATAAATGTTTACACACTTATAAAATTCATAAGATGGTTTATTCGTGACAATACATATTGATAAATCTTTGAGTTAAGACCTATTTTACATATTCCTATATTATAGACTTAACTTACTATGTGCGTAACAACATAGAATTTAATTTTTTATGTAAAGAGAAATGGTTCTTTACCATAGCCAATATAAAGGAACAACTAACTTGATGCTTACTGAAATATGAGCACACCTTTCTGATACATACATAAACTCACACCATTTTCCAGGAGTATGTAGAAACCACAAAGCGGTACCTGCGATGCTTACATGCTCCTTTTGCGTCCACCGTTCATATATATCATACTTTCCAATACTGCATTTATGCTCGTGAGTGTACTTCGTGCATAAATTAGACTCTGCGTTGGATTAATTATTTGCATACAACAATTAATCTTGATAATTGTAGCTTCGCGAACGACCGCCATTTTGTTTCAACTTACGTGCCGAGTGCTATACCGGTATTTTACATGAAGCGACTGCCATCTGGCTTCAACAACTAAGTTAGTACTGGGTAATATAATACCCCTTGGTAAGACCGGGTTTCGCTGTTAAGTAATTAATTTTATTTGTTTGTCCGCAATTTCTGTCTCCACGCGCGCAGGTTTGAGCCCGGGGCTAAAAGGCTATAATATGTTGTCATGGCAACAGATTGTTTTGTTGCGTAGGATGTCTGAGCAAAAGTTGTTATGAAACACATCTGTGTAACTAATATCTTCGTAAATAACTGTGGGTGGCGTATTGATTGACATCTGAATATACTACCCGTACTTAGTCCATTGTTAGGGAGTTACTTTCTAATATCATCTTAAGGCGACACATAAACTAGTTTGGAGGATTAATAATGACAGCTGAATAGGTCTATCGTATGTACCTAAGCTACGCATACCGAGGTCAGTATGTGGATTGGTGGTCATCCACACACGTCGATGAGGTATATCAAACTTAGAAAAGCATTGTGCAAGTCTGCCCTAGGCTTTATGTTTTGAAGCCTCCTTTTTGTACCTTTTGTCTATTTTTTGATACTTATTGTTTATGTATTTCTGATTGACTTATTACACTTTTGTTCTCACTACCAAGAACCAGCGATTTTTATTTCGGTAGTTAATAAGCATGTTAAGCCGGTTGTCATCTGTAGAGCTTTTATTGTCGTCCTTGTCAGAATTCTGAAGTTTTACCACGATCTGGATTATTTTAGAGCTCCAGCCGCTCGGGTCGATCTTTAGGTTATCGGGTCGATCTTTAGGTTAAGTCGGGCTTTGATAGATTGATCCGTGGATGCGTGACCACGACCACTTATTACATACCGAGTTTCCTCCATGCCTCGGAAAGCACGATAAGCGGGTCGTCCCAGCTGTTAATTGTAGATCTTTGACTGCAGTCGTTACAGGTATTCGGTGGCCCGAAAGTAATGTATCATGGGTGGTTGGGTACTAATGCCTATCTGACCTCCGCAACCCAGTACGAACCCCGATACGAACTGAGTTGCGGAGGTCAGATAGGCATTCGCTCCACATAAAAAAAAAACCTGGTATGTAGGTTAGACTGGAAGTCGGCTCTAACTTAATTTCAAAAAGTTTAGGCTGATGATATCAGGGTTGTGTAAGCCTGTAAGATAGACGCTCCACCCATCCCGTTAATATAACGATTGGCTAAGCCTTAGCCAATCGTATTACTAAGGTATAAACAAGTTTGTTTAGCTGTTCATTTAATTATCTACTCGCTGAAAGCTACCTGCATTCTCTTTTTTAGCTTGTAAGTAAAAACAAGAACGCAATTTTCCTTGATGTTTTGAAAGGCGGAGTTACGTAAATCGAGAAATGCGGAAAGAAAGAAAGCCTTGAATTAACGTAAAAGCATCTTATAAAAGATGTTTTATATTTTGAGAAGGCTAGGCAGATGATGATTATGACATTATGAGAGCCTATAAAAAACTATACTGTCTGTTTGTACACATTAAAAGGATTCAAAATCAAAACATTTATTTCAAGTATAGGCCAGCAGGCACTTTTAAATAGTCGAACTAAAACAAAATAAAAGTTACAGTCCCAGTTACAAGGTATAACAACTGTGAGTGTACTGTAGTTGCCCATTGCCTAGCGTAGATCTATAAGGAGACGAACGGGTAAGAAACTCTATTCGTAGATAGCTGTTATTGATTACCTATTCGAAGCACAAGGTAATAGAAGCACCAAAACAATAGGTAAATAGTAACAAAAGGTAATAGGTAATCATGAACTTCACATTTCCATAATAACTTTTTGTTAGGACAAAAACACGAAATATTGAGTGAAAATCAATTTCGTTACGATTGACTTGAGATGACGAATCCTAAGATAGTGTCTCGATTGTGCTTTATGAAATGTATTGAAATCGTCGTCTTTTTGTGAACGAATAATATCGTTGCGTGGGTTTGACAAGCGTTTAAGGCGCGGTCCCACCGCGGCGCATGCTGTGCACGGGCACGCGGCGCATTTTAGCTGCGTGTATTAATTTGTTTGGCCACGTGGGTCTACGTTTCCACTGGAGTACACGAATATGACCCACGACTATGTATAGCGTGGCACAGCGCACGGAGAGGCTACGATATAACACAATAAGCGATTGTACATCGATAAGCGAACTGTACATAGTCGTGGGTCATATTCGTGTACATCAGTGGAAACGTAGACCCACGTCGACCGCGTTGAGCTATGTAACCGCCTATTCGAGCAAGCCACGCATGTATCAATGACGTCAATTCATGCGTAGCCTCTCCGTGGGTTGCAGTGGACACAACCACATACATTTTCTTACAAAGCGAAGCTTACTACACGTGCGTAGCCTCTCCGTGCACAGCGGTGGGGCCGCGCCTAAGTGCGTAAACAGGCCGTGTTTTAAATCCAGACCTTTTTGACGCGGAATTATTTTCAAAGTGGCCAGAGCATATATTGCTCAGAATAATTTCGCGTAGGTTTATATAAATATTATAAACTAGCATATGCCCGCAGCTTTGCCTGCGTGGAATTGATAAGTGTGCCACGGGATCTTTTTACCAGGATAAAAAGTATTCTATGTGTTAATCCTGGTTAAAAACTATCTGTTTCCTAAATTGATTTCATCTAAGTCAGTAGTTTTTGCGTGAAAGAGTATAGGAAACAAACATTTAGACATCGATACGTCCCAACAAACTTTCTCATATTTTATTATACATATTAGTGGAATAGGTTTTTGGGGGATATGAGGAACAGGGTGTAAAGCTCCTCATCCCCCATTGAAGAGGGAGGATCTTCCGACCGGACGGGTGTTGTGTCCGGCGGGCTAACTGCCCGACAGTTGTAAGTCGGGAACTCCTATAAAGCTTATGTCGCGGCGGTGCCAATATTAATTCTCCAAAGAGGTTAATTTCCACAAACAACGCAAAAATATTATACCGTATAAATAGTTTGACCTGAGCTTTCAAAAATATGTATCTGTTGTTAATACTCACTAATTATTAGTTTCAGACTTTCAGTTTTATCAGACATCTTTCCAAAACCAATCCCTCTCTCTCCTCTCTTCTAAATTGAAGCGAGGTAAAGAGGAAAATATCAAAACTACTAATTAACTAATAACCTTTACCAACAAGCACTTCAAAGCCTTTCAAATAGCATTTCATTTCGCATTTTTTCAGTAGCAACATTTCCATGATAGTTAATCCACTCCAGCCATAATTTTTCTTTACAAAAAATTGTGTAGCGGGATGTACAAAGTGGACGTGGGAAGTTTTCCAGCCCACTGGGTCGAAAATGGAGGGGGCTCAGCAAAAATCCAGTCAAAGATTTTTCACAGTGGTTTACCGCTTCGTTGGAACTTGACCCTTTAGTTTGTTATGTGGTGGCTTCTGTTATGTATTGTGATAATCTTTGAGAGAGGAAAACTTTGTTGTATATAGTGCGGCAACAGTTGGTTAAAGTTTTGTTTGTGTTGTGAGAGTTTCTCTTGGTTTAAGTTGCATTGTCTTTTAGTTCTTGTCTTTTAGACTGCATTTTCTTCTATGATTTATATTTTGAATTAAGGACTCCATTTATTTTTAAATTAGTTGTACAACTTTAAAAAAATGAAAACATGATTATCGTAGTATTAACTAAAATTATTTTCAGATAGGTTACCCTACCACTGTTTGTCTAAGCATCACCCAAAGGTTGACTAATAGAAAATGTCTACGGCATTATGTCCGTCGCTGTATTTTGTGCTTTAAGTGTTCAATAAGTAAATTATAGTACATTACTGCAGCGGCCAGCAACAGAGGCATTGATGGACGAACGTGTAAATGTAAGCCGAGGCGAAGCCGAGGCACACATACGTAAGTCCATCAATGCCTAGTTGTGGCCAAGGCTTGTATAGTACTTTTCTCAAATAATGCGAGGAAATTAAATACTATTTACTTTTCAAAATCACATAAACAACAATAATTTTTCACGCGTTGAAGAGTTCAGCCAATTCGAAATTTAAATAAAACCTTTAATAAGTCACCTTCTTGGTTGCTATGGTTCAGAGTAAAAGATCGTTCCATTTTTAAATAACACGACAGATATGAGTTTAGTATGTAATTTATTTGGCCGCTAAACACGACAGATATGGATTTTCATACAACTTTTGCCGGCCGCTGGTCGCATGTATCTGGCCAGTACAGCAATTTCGATTTATCTCGAAGAAGGTTGTCAAAATAATGCTCAAATTTCCAAGCATGTTTGAGAAAAAATATATTAATAAACAAAACTTTGTTTTCGAGATTTTTAAAAGAAATAAATGTAATTACTGCATTTACTCTAGGTATGTCTTGTCTACATTAACATTCATGCCATGTATGTACCTATAATAAATACAAAAACATAATTTACCTTTCTAAGTTTTCCAAATAATGTTCAATAAAATCTCAGAAAAGTCATGAGTAAATAACTATTTATAAGAAAAAGATTGACGTCACACACTATTATACCTGCGGTATTCAATGAAACGAGACGAAATTGCAGAAGTAATTTCCTTCAACGAAATATTTGGCGGGGATTATTTGATTGGAATACGTGGCATTCCTCATATTTAGGAACCTGTGTGTAATTTTGTGTATAAACTCAAGAGAAGATTATGTCCTGTCATGGCTGCGGGTTGTTCGAAAGAGATACCACGGCCTCGACACAAAGGGCTAAGAAGGAACATGGGTGATTTTTAGTCAGTAGAAGTCTGACACTCTCTACCGCTCTGCCCAGAGCGTGAGGAGTCACTTGATAATTTCCCACCCTCCAAAAAAAACAAAAAAGTGGATTATGTGATAGTTTGGGAATTGTTTTTGTAATTTACAAGGTGTAAACGGACCCTTTACGAAGACGTCAATCAAGCATTCTTTACATCAAATTATGTAACCCAACGCAAATAATAAAAGTACTTGTGCAAACTTGAAATTTTAACTTTCAATATCTTTGTAACTAGAAGGTTCCCAGGTACGAAAAAAAAGATCGCAATGAAGAGAAGAACAAATGCTTTTTAACTTCGTAAAGAGGGCCTGTTTACACACAGGAATCTACAACAATCCATATCTGTCTAAAAAGCTGGTATTTTATTTAGAAAAGCTTTTGTGCCTAGTACGCTATTACGCTTGCAACTTTGAAAAGTAAATAAAGGTATCTTTACGCAGTAGAAGAAAATGTCCACGTTTTTGCAATTTGTTTACTCAGTTTAAATAAAAAAACAGCAATATCCTATGAAAGCTTGGATATAAGTAAATATTATAACGATATTAACGTAATGCAGTCTCAACAAAAGCTGTGGCTTATCTTACAAAATTAATAAAGCTTTGTCTTAAAGCTTTTCTAAATTAACTCTTTGTTTAGAAAGAAAAAGGTGGGAGTTTAGTCTATAACGTTATACTTCATTATAAAAGCAAATAGGTTTAAAATAAGAACATTAACAGGTTTTTCAAAATTAAAATAATTGAGCATCTTCACTTATTGTACACCAAATCATAATTCATCATCATCATCATCCTGTAATGTTCCCACTGCAGGGACTCAGGCCTCCTCTCTAGGAGAGGGATGGGCTATAATCCTCCATGCGGACCCAATGCGGGTGATGTCACACGAATTTTTTGGTTCTAAGTTAGGCGGTTTCCTCACAATGTTTTCCTTCACCGTTTTGAGCCTGCCTGGGTTCGAACCCAGGACTTACTGTTCGTAAGTCGGGGCCACCACCATTGGGCTACCGCTGCTCTAATCATAATTTATCATAATATATTTCATAAGTTGTAACTTTACTTTAATACTTCCACAACCCACGTACATGATGATGCATCCATCACCACTAATCGAGTACGTCAAAAAAAAGTAGTGTCTTACTCGTAGTAATACTTTTCGCGACGAGTTACTTAGTAAACGCTTGAATGACAAGTTCAAAATCAAATTAATATTAAGAAAATCTGAAAAATCTGATCTAGATAGATATAATTTTTACTAGCACTATGGTCGTAGCCTGAAATAAATGCTATTTTTTTTTTACTATTAATACAAAATTTACCAAACACAAAACTGCACAATCAAAAACAAAAACCAAAGTTAAAAGCACCTCCACACACGCGGCCACGTGTCGCAGTCCTTCAAAGTTTCAACGTCAAACGCGCACACTTTAATTATAAACGACGCGTACACAAAAGGAAACTAAACGAATACACTTTTAGGTATGTTTTGATCATTCTTTTGATCCCTACACACTGCCAAAAGCCGCTTTCTGGCCTGTCAACAAGTTTGACGTTGACGACGCGTTGACGCAGCGTAAACGCGATAGTTTGTGTTCGGGTAAAGCCTTTAGGGTGAGTGTCAGAGTTTGCTTTAACAAGTGGTTTTGAAGTTTGGTTCGGTGGAGCAGTTTTATCGGATGATGTGGTAAAGGAACCACAAGGAAACTTTTCAGAAGTCTAGAAAACATCCTAAGTTTTGCTAGACTTCTGATCGGTAA
Source organism: Diarsia mendica (assembly GCA_949316265.1). Lineage (NCBI taxonomy): Eukaryota > Metazoa > Arthropoda > Insecta > Lepidoptera > Noctuidae > Diarsia > Diarsia mendica. The sequence continues at coordinate 15,946,587 of OX438902.1, read as the reverse complement.
AGGTGTTGTCAACATTAACTAATTTTCAACATTAGCATGTGTGTGAATTTTATTAGCCTTGGATAATATAATATTTTTATGAATTTTAATGTCGTTATTTTAATGTTTATCTGCTGTGTTTCGATGAATTTATGGAACTTATTGAAACAATATTATTAAAGGCAAGCACGGCATAACCTAAAGATCGACCCGAGTGGCAGTTATTATTAACCACTAGCTTTTGCCAGCGGCTTCGCCCGCGTGAAATTGACGATTTTCCATACAAACTTTCATCCCCTATTTAACTCCCTTAGGGGTTGAATTTCAAAAAATCCTTCCTTATTCCTTATCTACATTATAAAGGGAACCTCTGTGCAAAATTTCAGATTTCTAGGTCCAAGGGTTTGGGCTGGGCGTTGATGAGTCAGTCAGTCAGGACTTCTCTTTTTATTTATATAGATATAGATAGATAGATAGAAAGATTTAATACCCTGCCTGTCCCTGCTGGCTTCCTCCAATTCTTTTCCATGTGCTCTTTGCTTGTGCCTATAGACTGCCATATAAAAGACATTAAAACTCTGTGTAGCAGTGCAAAATATTTAAAAGTAGCAACATTGACAGGGGTGCACAACATTTTAGGTCGCTCGGACGGGTCGACGTGCTCTTTATGGCCAGTAAAAGGGATTGCTTCATTAAAGGGATGGATCGGTACAGAATATTGCATCGCATTTATTCTTTTTTTATGTGTTCGAACGTTTAATTTGTTGGTTTTGGGTATTGCGGTTGAGGTTATTGGGGGCGGAAAAGCAGGTTTTCTAGCTCGACCAAAAAACTTCACCCTCCGACTTACTATGCAGTCGAGTAAATGAGAAATACAAATATTGCAAACGAAAATAAGTCTGTACTTCTCTATTGTTAAAGAAAAATCCTTTCATTCTAAGTCTTGAAAAAAGAACTAAACCCTATTTAAATGAAAATTGAAAAGTGCTCGTACAAACAACAACAAATAAAAAAAATAGAGTAAAGTTAGAATTCAACAAAATAATTCAAAACAATAGACAATTCATTTTATGCTCCAAATAAAAACAAATCAAATAGCTATGCTACGGCGTAGCGGGCGTAGCAAGCGTAGCACAGGTTGACAATAGTGCTACGAACGAAACATGTGTACGAAATTACCAACAACAAAGGGAGGTGCATGATATTTATTCATGTTTTTTTTTATTTGAAGTAACGTATCGTAACATCACGTCTGTAATCCCTAAAGGGTATGGCAGAGGTGAACTGAACAGTATATACCTACTACATGGGACTTAACTTACCTGGTGAAATGTAAATTGGAAGACATAGAATAGGCTATGGGACTGTGTGTATGTGTGTTTTTGATGTTATGTCAGGACCTCTAGACTAGTGAGGTATTTGAAATCACTTTTTCCTTTATTTTTGTATCGAATCCCTAAGCTTACTACGTTTCGGAACGGAACAAGATCGTTTACGAGTCATGTTACGGAACATTTGGCTATTAACATTGTTCCGGACGTTCCTTATGCTCGCAGACAATTTATGAGGCTTCAATTATTTTGTTTGTTTGCAAATTGTATTCGACGGATATTTATGACGTGCTTTGGATGAATGGTGTTTAATTTTTTGAGTTGGATATCTCTTGTACTGTTGCCCATCGCGAATACCTGCTTTACATAGTGAAAAGAGGTATTGACTTGGTAAATTCTAAAAAAAAGTGGCATGATAGTTTTGAGAGTACCATCTATTGTTTCTATGTCACCGTACAAACAGTAGAAGACAAAAGGAAGTCATAGAGCAGGCTGTTTAATGAATGTGTCATCTCTTAGGTGTTGACAAAGGAGCTTTAATGGATTATGTCAGAGCAGCTCCCGGCAGTAGACAATAGACGCATTGCACAGAACTATACAGGGAACATAAATAATGTTAAAACAGGTAAGAAAGTTAACGTTTTATGGTAACTATTGGATAATAATTAGTATTTTCTTGACGTAAATTCGTGAAAAAGGCGTGAAAAGCAAATGATGCACAAACTGACATTCATAAATTAAAACGGTGATAGAATAGTCAATAATTTAAATTTAAAAAACAAGCCTTTATTCAAATGAAATGACGAAAATTCGATTTAGTTATTAATATTAAAAGTCGTGTCCGTACTATTAAGTGTTGAAAAGTTCTCTCTCGAGGAGGTTATTCTGGCTGCAGGATTAATTAAGGCATGCTTGTCACACGTCGGAGCTGCGGGTTGTTCGAAAGAGATACCGCGGTCTCGACACAGAGGGCTAAGAACATAGATAACAGAAACAATTCTGTTATCTATGGCTAAGAAGGAACATGGGTGGTTTTTAGTCAGTAGAAGTCTGACACTCCCTATCGCTCAGCCCAGAGCGGGAAGGGTGGGGACCCTTCAAAAAAAGGCATGCTTGTCAAAAAAATACAGTCACCAGAACCAAAAGTGTAAGCAAAATTTCAGCTCAAACAGTTAAAGGGAAATGGTTTCAAATTCAGTTCGAAAATTTGACCAATACATATTACTAACTAACTTACCAGACAAGTTAAATAAGAGGTTATATAAATACTATATTGGATGAACATAAAATTAATAAGTATTATAACTTTTTTAAATTGTCGCAGAAATACAAAAGGGCTTGTAACTTACTATTACCTCGTGAAAAAGATTTTATTGTCTGAAAAATAAAGTTGCAACACAAAAGTTGACCACAAGTTCGGGAACCAGTACCTAAACCACCCTTTGACGTAACACGCTTTGTTTTTATTCTTCAAAGGACACAATGGAAACCGTAACAAATTTAAGAAAAAGAAAACATTGTAACCTTTAATAATAAAGTAAATTAATAAAACAACAACCAAAACAACTGGCCAAGTGCAAATCGGACTTGCACATGAAGGGTTCTGTATCATCCCTGGTGCAAGCCATGGTCCGGGGCGAGGAGGAATGGGACGCCGTCGCCTCCTTCTGCGAAGCAGTGATGCTAGCGAAGGAGGTGGCGGAACGAGAGAGGGAGAGAACCTCTCAACGTCTCAGCCGCCGCGGGAGACGCTCCGGGCTGGCGGGGCTGTGGTTTATCGAAAGGATAACGCGGCTCCGACACAAGGGCGAAGAAGGAACATGGGTTTGGTTTTTAGTCAGTAGAAGCCTGACACTTCCCTTCGCTCTGCCCAAGAGCGGGGGGGGGGGGGGGTTATTCGATGATTTTCCACCCAACAAAAAAAAAAAAAGGGCTCTGTATCATTGTAGTAGACATTGAAAGATTTTCCATGTTATTTTAGCACCATAGACGTCTTATAAGTTTTTCTGTAACCTATATTTTTCGATCTAATTTCTTTATTTATTTCAAAATTTTAGGCTCAGTAGTAGACAGACACACGAGTGTTTTGAGGTACGGAACCCTAAAAAAGTACGTTTAAACTGAACCAAACTTAAAAGAAAATACTTCCTCATCAATTTTGTGTTAACGTGTCTGAAGACCGTGAAAACTTTGTGGAGTTTAATAAAAACGTGAAATTACATCGTCGCTGTAACTTTTATGACGTTTTGTTGAGAAAAATATTCAGTAAAAAGTGGTAATTTTCTTAATAAGCTTTAATCTAGGTAGCTGAGTAAAATCCTTTGTTGGTTATTTTATGAATAACGTGGATTTTTTAACGTTTAGTTGGTAGTTTTGTAAGTCATATTTGTAGTGCTTTTAAATTGAGAAAAGTTTCACTGTTACTTCAATTTTATGCTAACATAGCCAGTTGTAAAAAACATCTACGATAAATTAATTCAAGTTAGGTATTGTTTTGGTGAAATAAATACTTGATTTATTGTAGATTAATTCATAACGATTATTGCATGCTTTATATTCGATTTTTATTACATTTTTAACGACTTTCATCCATGAAATTCACGCTCCTAACGTGATTTTCATTTTTTTTTGTCATTTATGATTTATTTACTGAAAATACTCGTAAATATGAAGGATTTTTATTACTCTACGCGGAGCTTAGCAAGCGACTTTTAAATTCTTGGAAGAAAAGCAGGCAAGGATAATGTGAATTGAACTGTATTTTGCAAAAATAAAGAGTAAAATAAAACCCTTTTCCAGATTAATTTTCATGCTGTTAAAGTATAAATTTTCAGACTAATTTAATTCCATTATGTCTGGGACTGCCGCTGCAAAAAAGTTAAATTAAAATATCCTTTCTCAGCGATGAATAATTAAGACAAGGCTGAATGATTGAATGACTTGTCCAGTGCGAGAAAAAGTAACCTAGCGCTTTGTAGTGTTCTATGAACGATATGTTTAATCAAACAAGTTACTTCGCAAATAAGGAGGTTATTTGTCCGCTTTTAAACAATGTTATGTGTGTGCTGACTAGTTAATTGTTTTACATCATTCTTATTTTTCTTGCACAAAATAAAAACCTGCTGTGTAAATGTTTGCCTGTATACTAAATAGCTTATTCGACTGTATATACAATAATATGAAATGGAAAAGTGTACAGCGGAAATATACGGGAAAATTGTTTTGTAATATACATATTTCGATTTCGGGACCCTGTGAACGAGCAGATGTGATTGTAAATCACTGTTTGATTTAGTCAATAGTAATTAAAAGCTGAAATAATCTCGATTTGTGTTTTGTTTGTATAATTTTGAGCTTTGGGCTAATATTAGTTTATCTAAAATACGAAACAGAATAAATGTTGCCTTGTCTAAACATTATTTTAATAAAGTTTTTTTTAAACAAAAATAAAGATACTAAGTTAGTAATTACGTTTGTGTTTGTCTTTCATCAATTTCTTTATCGGAAAAAATAAACCTACATTATAGTCTGGTCCAATAGTTAGTACTTCGTATGTTTTTAATAGAAAATTGAAACAATCTAGTTTTGACGAGCTATTAGGTAATAGGTACAGACAATAACAAACCGAGATCGAGTTTCATACAAAACGGTGAGTAGCTTATGAGCAAATATCTAATGGCTTCTATTTCTTTAAATATGTCTATGAAAGTTTTATGTTTTCTTGGGTTTTAGAAAAGAGATAGATGGAGACACACGTTTTACCTCGATAATAGGTTGAAAAATACAATACGCTAACTACTAATATCATCATTCATCATCATTTCAGCCGAAAGACGTCCACTGCTGGACATAGGCCAGCTAGTAACTACTAATATATTTAATTCAAATACGGTACACTCGTGAAATAACGATGCAACTTTGAGATAAGACCTATTTCATAGTATTCAGGATTCCATACTATGTTAGTAACAACAAGAAAAATTGCAATCAAAAATACCATAGAAAAAACAACCCTTTTAAAAGTTTCTAAGTGCATGCATATTGGTGCTCATAATGGTATTTTTGATTGCAATTTTTCTGGCAGGCTGATGACAAAACAAAGGTGATAATGTAAGTCCTCCTTGTAACCGTCCCTCTGAGAGGTTGTGATACAGTTTAACCCGATAAATAGATATTAATTAATCTTAGTTGTCTCCTCAAAATCATTAACCTCACATTGTGTAACTAAATTGTTTGATAGAGGCGAGAATTGCTTGTGGTTCTACTTAGATGTTCACTTACTTAAATTACTGTATTGCGATACTTTGCAAAATTGCAAGCCTTCCTAACAAGTTACGGTAAAAATGAAAGCATGTACTTAGATCAGCTATTTGTGTTGCGCTTTGAAAATAATTGGGATTCACGCCTGAAAATACAAACAAAAACTGAATACGTAAGTCGCACTAAATGCTGTAAACTGTGTTTTTAAACTTTACCATGCAACGGGTTAATCTTTATACCACAAGTCACCGACAACTTTCACTCGAGAAAAACACTACACTTTTAAGTGTTACCAATGCAAATGTGCATTGCACTGATAAATATCATCCGGAATTACCTATTTGTAAAGTACCACAAAGGCTGTGTTGTGTTATGGCAATGGACTTCCATATTAATTTCAAACTAAAACTCTAGTCTAACTCGTTAACTAACCAGTCAATTTAAAGAAGAACCTGTCGGTGTTTTCCTATTAGTTCCCTCGCAAGTTTTTCCCGCTACAGTTTGCAGTTAACAATCTGTTTAGTGCGGGTGGTGCGATGGAGTGGCCACTTCCAATTTATCCGAGCTCAAAATTAAATTGCGTCTCATCCCCGCACGTTGGCTTGTCTCCACTTACTACAATTCATGCTGACCCTATTTAGTTCCGGTTAGGGTTAGCACAAGTTCTACGTTTTATGGATATTTTGATGCATTATTTTTAGTTAGCCTTGTCTGCCTTAATCTTGTTATCTTTACACAGTGAAGTTAATACAAGTGGGGAAACCAAAATCAATAGACACGCCTGGACATAGATGCACCTAATATACCCACATTTCGCCGTTAGTTAGTTTAAGTCGTGTGTTATAGGGGGTGAACATTACCACCAACCGGACACAAATCCAGATAAGTCATCTGTTTGTACCTGATACAAAATGTCGAACTAATTTAATGTTACAAACACTGGAATCAGCATCGGAATAAAGATAGCAAAAATAAGGTGATAATACCGATCTGGTGTCCTAGGTTCCTTTAATGTGCCAGAAATTGTATTAAATAATTTTCTTCCTTTCTTTCTCCATAGCCTAGGCTATGCCAACCAAGCGCAATAATGTCAGTCATAATAATACGGCCAGTTAGAAGGCAACCCTATTAGTTTCGCTCCATCATCTGCGCGGAGAGTTTTATTCGATTTCAGTACGACGCGGGAAAAGTGGCGGAATGTTATCAACTGGCATGGATTTACGACCTTCAAGGGTAGAAAGTAGTTCTAAACAATAGTTTTTGTTTAATAGAGAAGGTTTTTAAATCTCAAAGAAGAGTCTCAAATCATTTAAGTTGTAAAATTCTGTGTTGTAAAATGACATATATGACTACAGTTGAATGACAACCTTTAAGGTTATCATTCTACCCGCTTAGGCTCGGTATCCACCAAAGCGGAGACGAGCAGAGCAGAAAATTTCAACAAATCACAGGAAGGGCGAAAGACCAGATGTAAATTTTAACTAATGAGATTGGCCGATTTCCGCACATCTCTCGTCTCCGCTCCTCTCCGCTTTGGTGGAAACCGGGCCTAATCCATTTTAAATATGCGAAGGCCACAAAGCCCTGGAACGAATAACGGAAATAAATCACAACAAGGTAACGCTGCAATGGATCAGAGGTCACAGCGGATCACTTGGAAACGATGCGGCCGACGAACTTGCCAGAAGAGGATTCAGCACAAAACTTTACGGACCCGAACCTATTGTGCCCATCCCTTTCAAGCAACTAAGAAGCTGGCTAAAAGATCATACTCGAATGCAAGCGGAGAAATGGTGGAGCTCGACACCAGGATGTAGGCAATCCAAGGAAGCTATGGCCATCCCTGGATATAAAACTGACCAGGCGCCTTCTGCGCCTGGACAGAGATAGCCTGCGCCTGGTGGCGGGGACCATCACCGGACATTGTTCACTGAATAAACACTTCCACACCCTAGGAATCACTGACAGTCCCCTGTGCAGGGCATGCATGGAGGCGGAGGAAACTGTGGCGCATATGCTCCTCGAGTGCACAGGCGTTACCAAGATTCGTGAGGAGACCCTGGGAACACCACGATCCCTTGCGGATGCCCTGAGGAGACCGGGAAGTCTGATCTGCTTCTGGAGGGAGGTGGGTTGGTTGGAATAATCGGCCGCCACAGCTCACGCACAATGGTCCACCTTAAGGACTAAGTGCGGAAACCTTAAACCCCATAAAGAAGAAGAAAGGCAATATATACTTGCATGAATCAACATCTATCTACCTTAAGTGCTTGGCCAGACTGCAAACGCGGGCGCGGGGCGGGCGCGGCGCGACAAACTTAAACGTATGGAACTTCATTTGAGTGTCCGTAGTGGGCACGCGGGCGCGGGAAGCGGCGCGGGCTACTTTCCGCGGGGAGCGCGCGGGCAACTCGTGCCATAGCTCGTTCATACAAGTGGCCGCAGTGAGTGCGCGGGGCGGCAAGCGATAAACCGCGCGGGAGCGGCGTATCTCAAACTTTAGTCTGCGCCAGATAACCAGATAAATTGGATTTATTTATTTAGCTTTAACTTTTATAAGTTAAAGCTTAAGAAATTAATCTAATTATTTATAGAAGTATCCAATTAATTAAAATAACCGAATTTTAAAATTCTTACCAATATTTTTTTTGCTTTTTTTTTTGCTTTGGCGAAAGTTGTTTTTTTTTTATAATATAATTTTCTATATTTTGTAATATGTAGTCAAACGTATCCATTGACATTCTTGTATATTCAAAAAACTTTTGAGGTTGCTCTCGCAATCTTTCATAAAGTGTGTAAAATTCTCCTTCATTTTCTCTGGTTAAATTAATTTTATTAACTCCATTTTTCACTTTTAGCATTTGCCATTTAAAGTGAGAATTTTCCAATAAAAACAAGTCTTCGTCATCCATATTATATTTTGACAAACACTGGACGGACAGTTGGACGCGACAACGCTCGGAACGAAATCGCGGTCCACTGCGGACAGGCAAATCGCGCGCGTTCCCGCACCCGCGCCGCTCCCCGCACCGCGCTGCCAGCCTGGCCAAGCACTCACAATGATAGTGTTATTAAGGTAGATACATGTTGATTTACATCATTACCTCCTGCTAAATGTACCTACTAGTGAACTAATTCTTGTATTTCCAACAAAATTATATACCTGACAAATAGCAATACCTGCTATTTCTATACCTCCTGAATAACTTCAAAAAGGATTTCCTAATAAACCTTCCCGTAATTATAATTCCAAATACTGTGACTCAGATCAAAGGATATGGCCGTTGGGGTATTTTATTATGTTGAAAGGCTAAACCACTAAAACTGAGAGCAATCGTAACCGTTATATAAAGTTATATAAGGAAGGGACGAGTTGTAAAACAAGATGTGGAATTAAAGTCGTTATTCCGGCTAGTACTAAAAGTAAAATTGGAATTATATTAGATTACACAGAATCGGGAAAGTGTGGGGTAAATCTAATTTTGATTCAAAGGTTTTCTTTTATTAGTTTAAAGTTGATATTTGAATGTAGGGGTTTCTATATACTATAGAGGTTCCAATCGGCGTTGAGTCGACTTTGAAGTACCTAGGTACGTAGGTATATAGGACTCGTCCTCGACAGCCGGTGGAAAAAGGGTTTCTATAAATATCTGGGTTGTCAATGTAAGAACTAATTTTATTGACTAATAAAATTAAGCTCTATGAATAAAATTTACTCTGAAAAAGAGTCTTATTGAAAATAAAAGGTTGAAAAGGTTGCTTACAGTAAAAAATATAGACCGGAGAAAAATTAGGTGAGGTGCTTATGATCGAGTTCAATGTTTCTACAAGTGTTAAGAACACATACAACTCAAAATCAAAAGTGCCCTTTCGGTAAAACATGTTCTATAAAATACTGTTGTCATTAATATATTACTCAAATTATTGTTCATTGATATTTTAAAATAGACACAGCAAAGGATTATTATTAACCTTTATTGGTAGGTAATCCACGATATTATTTGTTAATCCACGCACATTTTCCATTTTCGAATGATTTTGTAATCAGCAACACTGTCCGAATGCAATCAAACACAAACCAGCTTCTGAACCATTTATCACAAAAGCGTTTTTATGCGTCGTGAAAAGCCGAAACGCATTACTTGTTTTGCGTCAACGCTTTTATGCGATAAATAATAACTTTTTGATGTAACGGCTTTATGTCGCATTAAAAATCATGATCGTGAACCAATTCGGACTATATTGCTGGGATTCCGATAATATATTGGACTACGTAGTTAATAAAACGACGGGAAGACGAAGTTTTTGCGATGAATAGTAGCAATATTGCCCAATTATTTTGTAACAGACGCTTCTAATGGGAAAACTGTTGCTGAGAACATGTATTATAGTTTATTGTTTTAGTTCAGTTTTTCAATAAGATTCAATACAAGATGTTTTTATTGGTTTGGGTGGTTAACGAGCCTTCCAAATTACTAAATGAAATCTAATATTTAAAATTCTCGTGTCACAGTTTTCGTTGCCATACTCCTCCGAAACGGCTTGACCGATTTTGATAATTTTTTTGTGCTTATCCGGTATCTATGAGAATCGGCCAACATCTATTTAAAAATATATATATATATTTGGCAAAACAACGTTTGCCGGGTCAGCTAGTATTTATTAAAATAGTTATTCAGTCAAGGGTTACAATTTGGGCCGCGGGATGATCGAAACAGGTACTGCGGCCTCCACACAAAGGGTTAAGAAGGAACATGGGTGGTTTTTAGTCAGTAGAAGTCTGACACTACCTTTCGCTCTGCCCAGAGCAGGACCCCGATATTCGAGTATTTTCCTCCAAAAAAGGGTATCAATTTATAAAAATAATTAATCAGCTTTTAAAACAGTTTAAGGTTACAAAGCAACAATGCATTAAGAAATTAACACTGTATACAGAGCAGTAGCTCGTTAAATGAATTAATTTTCTGATGGCCACGCGAAAACGGATTTTTCAACGTAATTAACTTCAGTGAAAATTGGGTTTATACAGTAACTGGAGCTCCCAGCCCAGTTCAAACTGTTTCAGAGCGGTTAAACTCAAATATTAAATGTTTAACATATTTGCCCAGAGTTCAGTGCATAGTTTATAATCCAATTTACTAAGTGGTTTAGCATTTAACATCGTGGTTAATGTGAAATGAGTCTTTTAGGTTAATAGCTTTTTAGTAAAGTAACTTTCTGATAAACAGAGAGGCAAGCAATTTTTATTGTCTACGGGTTCCTTTTTTATTTACACTATCATCATTCTGTCAAATTGACAAGTATTTAAAAATGGAACGAAACTATTTTTAATATCGAACCTTTTTCGGACATAGAAATTGATACGCGCCATAGAGCAAAATGACAATGTCGATATTCATTTCTATCATTCAAAAAGGTTTTCAATCCGCACTTCGCAGAATTGGTTACACTTTTTATACATGACATGCATTTATGGCTAACCACGTACGTATAATCCCCCCTTTTCGATAGTCTGTGCCAGAAATAGACATGTAAAAAAAGAATTACGAATGAAATAGAGTTTAATTACTATTATTTCAAATCCTTACATATGCTTATTTAAGGCTAAGGTCATTAAGGCTTTAAAATAATAGTAATTACTCTATTATTTTAAAGCCTTAGTGCCTTAAAGCCTTGATGTTATGTTTAAAACTTAACATCTGTAACTTTTACCTTCTTTCTGTGCAAATAATTAATAATTTATTGTATTCTTAAACACGAAAGTGTTCTTCCATAATTCAGTAATAATTAACTAATAACCATCATCATCTGCCTAGCCTTTTCCGAACTAATAGTTAAACGAAAACGAATGCAGCTGAATACCAGTATTTTAAATGGAGCGACAGCCTATCGGCCGCCACAACAAAAATAGCAAAATACTAGGTAATACGACCCAGTTAATACTAGGCATTACTAGGTAACACGAGCACTACATTACCTAATAACCATAGCATAAAAATATGCCAATTAAAATGTAAATTAAGCAAAACTACTATACCTAAGTGATAACGATGTCTTGTATAAAGGACGAAACATATCCGACAAAAGTTAGTACTCGTAGAAAATCGTCGGAAATCTCATTTAGGTCAGCTTGCACAGGTCAAATAACAAAGCGGTAGGATGAGCGGAGCTTCAGCGGGAATAATTAAAATTCTTCCGCATCGGGTGCTTAGATAAACAAAGCAATTGAATCTAGGAAGCCTTTATAAGCTTTCTAACAGGGTTTTATAAGAACGAAAGCTTTTAGTCACTGATCTGTTAAGTACGGAACACAGAATGTTGCCATAAAAAAGGAAAGTGACTTTAAAAACTGTGACTTAATGACGGCATCATGTCGTACACTATTGCACCTACTTCTCTTTTAAACGACATAGCTAAGCGTCATTGGTAAAATCCTGAGGCGCCTAACAAAAGGTGTTTACAAGGCAGATGTGACTGCCGAAACCGGGAGGGAACTGGAAAAAACACGTTGGTAAGGTTCTTTAGAATGGACAGGTGGGTACTATTCGCAACCGGAGTGCGTATAAGATCAGATGTTTGATTGTGGACGAGGCAAATGGAGTATTTGAAAATCGTAGGTGGCGTTCTGTGGTTTCAGAACACAGGAAAAGGGCGCAGGTCCACGTGTGTAAAATCCTGGCCATTTCAATTTTTTTTTGGTCAATGCAGCTATTTTCTTGAAATTAGAAAACTACATTTACTGCGCCTTCCCAAGTACTAAACACTTAATAACTTCGAGACAACATTAAGAAAGACCTTTTTTACTGAAAAATACCTAGCAATTTTCACCAGACACTTGGGGCAAACCAACGTGTATTTTTAGCATTCACTAATTAGTACGAACCTCGGTATATTTCGTGTAAGGTTGCAGACTCGTACTTATCTCACATTGCAGGCTCCTTTGAGAGTGATATACAAGACGACTCGGCTTAAGGAGCTAAACCAAGGTTTTTGAAGATAGGATTAAATTCCCAACGTAGTTGAGAAAGATTTCTTGAAGTTGTTGCTGTTTTGTAAAAAAATAGAGGAGGTTTAATGCGAGAGTGGTTGTGAAGTGTTAAAGCCATAATTCTTTTACTGTTAAATAGGATTAAGACTATACTGCAGGTCCTGAGTTTCAAAATTTTCTTGAAATTCAGTTTCATATATATTTAAAAAAAAAAACCAATGCCATCGAGTAGGGTATCAAAATAAAGGATTTTAAAGGAGGGGACAAAAATATAAAATACTTATAATATATGCTTAAAAGAAATTCAAACTGACAAATCCTATAAACAAGCACAAAAGTTAAAACATCTGCGAAGAATTTTACGCGACCAACGAAAGAACAAACACAAAAGAACTAAAAAGTTGGAAATAAAAAAAGTAGTTAAAAAACTAAAAATCCCCGACTGAAAAAACTGAAAAGCAAAAAACAAGCAATTTTAAATTAAACAAAACTTGGAAGTAGGCGGGGTTCATACTAAAATAGAAAAATGCTTCCAAGTTTTGTTTAATTTAAAATTGCTTGTTTTTTTTAGTCGGGTTTTTTTAGTTTTTTAACTACTTTTTTTTAACGTATGCCTATTTGGCATCATTTTCTGATTGCCAGATTTTTATGTCCATTTATGGGTTAAAAATTCGTTTATATGACTTTACATATTTAGCTAGTACCTACCTACCTACTTTCCAGTGTCGTTATCACATAACACATAGGTAATAATGAATTTGAAATAATAAAGAAACACGTACGTGCTACAAGTATTACCAAAAGATGTAAAATCTAAATATTTGTATGGCTGAAATGCCGAATATATGTAGTGAATCCCATTTATTATGTATCTCAAGAACTTATGTAAAAAACCTATATTCTTGCAAATAAATCATTCATTCAACCTATCAAATAACAGAATTCTTAAATAATTTAATAAAAAAATAACAAAAAGCGGATTTAGAATGTAGGTGAAAAGCGCGACAATGTGTCTGAAGCACATCTCCAACACTTACGAAAGTAGGGTAAAAGCGTCACTATGGCGCTCCATACATACACCTCACTTACTACTTTGTTACGTCACAGTATGGGAACGAAGTTTAATGAGAAGGTCTTGTAAAATAACTTAACCTAATACTTTTGCGTTTACAAATCAGGCAAAATTATGCTGTTTTTTCGGTACATTTTATGTCATAACTCAACAAAATCGAATATAACTAATAACTACCTCGTATAGATTGGTTCTTTATCTTCAAATAATGTGAACTATAATATTGAAAATTTTAGTCTTTGATAATGTAAAATCGATCTTACGTTGCCATTTTCCACAAAATTAACGACACCGGGTTGAGTTTAGGTACATTTTTTGTGCTATTATTAACATATTTTACTATTTCTAAAAATACTGTATGTAGGAAAATATACTCAATTTTTAATAATGGGATTTTTTTTTAAGCTAAATGCTATGAATAGTCGCAGAAAAAATGAAAACCGAAACTTATTTTTTCTCATTTTTTGCTATTCCGGATGAATCTTAAACGATTGCAATAAGGTTCATTTTAGCGGTCACTGTCATGATAAATTACGCAAAAATTTTAAATGTAAAACTTAATCTGCTCTCTGCCACCGTTGTGGGTGGAACCTGTGTCGTTTTTTAGCTGCACTTCGTGTTGAAAATCATAGCTCTACGAACATAAAATATTTGTAGTAGCATAACTAAAAAAAAAACAAATTACCGCGAGAATCCGTAAACGCGTCCTTAAAAGTTGATAATGGTTAAACAAACTTCAATCGGACATGAAAGTCAAACTTTATCATTGCAATCAAGTTAAACATAAAATATGTTCCGTCTCGTCACGAGGTCTTGGGTTAAATTCCCAGGTCTGCCGAATTGTTATTGGGTTTTCCCATCGGAAAATTCTCAGTAGCAGTCACGAAGTCTAGATTTGTGCCCGGTTGATGACTATAGGGTTAAGTCCCATGTAATAGCGGGCATAACTATAATGGCAAAATGCGAGTATGCTAATCCGCCTAATTCTTCGGGTATACAGGCGTGATGTTATGTTATGTAATAAAATATTTAGAATCAAGGTAGAGGTGCACTGTGCAGTTATTTAGAGGTTAGGTAGGTTTATATTCATTCAATTCCTGAATTAGGTAAAAAATAAAGACTATTTTTTTCAAAGACACAACCTAATACAATGAGAGATCTGCATACCCCGGTTTTATATAGCAAGATTGGTGGTCTTGCGTACCTTCGTATCTTTACAACCCAGTTCACACTACCCGCCACTTGCTATCGGCTAAGGTATGTGAGGCACTGACATTTTCTACACAAGTTTCGTCGCATGTGGAAATGAGACTGAACTAAACTTCTTCGCCCTTCTTTATCACAAAACTAGATTGTAAAAAATCCGCCTTAATTTGCCTTCTACACGTAAGTAAGGCTTGGAGTAACAGGCTGCGGGTTATTCGAAAGAGATACCGCGGCCTCGGACACAAAAGGGCTAAGAAGGAACATGGGTGATCTTTAGTCAGTAGAGTTTAGAATAGAGTTAGAGTTTGACACTCCCTACCGCTTCGCCCAGAGCGAGAGGAGTCATTTGCTTGAAAAAAAAAAAGGTTTGAAGTAACACATAGGCCATAAATACACCTTACCCATTAATAAGGCCGTTAGAGACTACTTGCGGGGAGACACGTGAGCACACGCTTTTCTAGCGATAAAGCTAGCACAAGGAATGAAAAACAGTTTTTTCAGAACATGCCACGAGTCACGAATCGCAGCAAAACGACGGATGGAAACCGTTGAAGAGTTGCAAGTCGGATCGACTGCGGCCGTGAGGACCTTAAATGCCCAGGCTGACTACAGATTATCGTATTTTTTGACGCGTTTAAGATCGTTTTTTGAAGCGTGTGTATGAGCGCGGTTTGTCACACGCTCAACTCGTACGAGCGTTGACGCGCTTAGATACGTATTGGCGGTAACTGCGAGAGATACTGAGATATAGCTGACAGGACTAGTTCGAGCAAACTCGCTGGAGAAAGCGCGTGTACGCGCGTTTAATTTTTGAAGTCCAAAATGAGACTCGCATGTACGTAGGTAATCTGATACGAGCTTAAATACGCTAGTCTGAACGATACGGCGCGCGGCGCAGACTAGTAAGCGCCGTATAAAATGTGCTAGAGGCCTTAGACAACTTAGTTAACAATATAGCACGAAGTCAATATTAAGATGGCCGCAACGAAGGTACAACCTCAAAACTTATTAGTAACCTAAATTGCACGCCATTTATTCGTCACTTCTACCTTGGGTGATAGGGCTGGCAAGACTGGTGAAAAATAATCAAAATCATTTTTTTTCACATAGGCATTTATAAAACGTCGAGAAAAGGTGCACTGTTCGGGTTGGTCGTATCCTATGAGAGAACCGGCAAGAAACTCCGTGGTCAAAGGTATTGTATTTGTTTCTCTCTTTTGATCAGCTTAGTTAGACGATAACTTTATGAAAACAATAGGGGATCGGACAAAAAAACTAATTAGTCCGTCAGATAGATTTCCAAAAAATATTGAACACCTATTTTTTCTTTTTTCACATAAACAAAAAATGAAGACGATACAGTGCTTCGAAAACTCGTGAACTACTCGAAAACGTTACATGTCAGTACATTTTTTAACCACAAGTGTCGTCACGACGCTTTTTATCTTCGTCAATTTTCATTAATTCGTTAAAACAAAAAACACGTACTTATACAATATTTTTCGATAATCAAACTGACGGACTAAACAGAATCATATTTTTTTGACTCAGTCCGATCCCCGATTGAGACTTGTAATAAAGAGCGTTCCGGTTTATTCTTGTTTTTACCCGACTACGGCGAAGCCAAAAGAATGATTTTGGCAGTCTATGTATGTATGTATGTTCCACCGTAGCGCCTAAACTACTGAACGAATTTTCATAAATTATGTGTCAATAAATTCGTAAGAATAGTCCGGGTGACATAGGCTAAATACATTTTATAGATTCTTTTTATGACGAAATTTAAATGTCAAAAACTTACCTAAAAAAAGATTAAATTGAGATAATCATAGGAAGTTTGGTATCAAATTAAAGGTCTTGGCGAGCACATTACAAATATGTATTATATTATAGTTTAAGCACACACAAAAATAAAATTCAAATAATAGTACATTATGGTACAAGTGTGTAACGTTGGTGATTACCGCAGAGGCGCCATTGAGACCCGAGCCGTTAGGTGAGGGTCTTAAGAAAGCCGAGGACGGTAATCATCAATACACACGTGTATCATACGACGTTTTTCAACACACTTGTGAAGAAAATAATACTAAAAAGTCATCTTCAACAGTTAAAACAAGTTCTGTTTTTTTTTCACAATAGCGGGAAAAATTTATGCGCGCGCATCTACAGTTCTACCTACTTCAACAGTTAAAACAAGTTCTGTTTTTTTTTACAATAGTGGGAAAAATTAATGCGCGCGCATCTACAGTTCTACCAAGTTATCTATGCAGGCGGGAAAACACGGAACTAAAATAAATGTACTAAGTTTGACGAAGCGATGCATTTTTTCTTGACCAGTGGCGCCACTACTGTAACAATGACGATCGGCCATAGACTAAAAGAATGTGGTTTCTTTATTTTTGACTTTTCGCGGATAGAGTTTTAGCCACGGACAAAATGGGGATTTTTTTTTCTTTATTACAGAAAAAACAAAAGTTAAATTATTTGAGTGAAAGATTCATTTATTAAAAACGTATTACTTGAAATTATTTTTTTTTTTTTTTTAATTAGCCTATTGTGTCCCACTGCTGGGCAAAGGCCTCCCCCATTTCTTTCCAGCTCTTCCGGTGTTGTGCCTTCTCTGGCCAATCAGTCACGAACGAGTCCAGATCGTCACGCCAACGTTTCTTGGGTCTGCCTCGGTGACTACTTGAAATTATCTATTTAAATTCAATGTTGCATGAAATGGGGAAGCACTAGGTACATTATTTATTTTTACTATTGAACACGATCTTTTTTGTATCGAAACTTTTTTAAGAACATAGCAACTCAACCAATAAAATTTAAAAAAAAACCTATAACTCACTAGTGAATAATAGCAATGAAAAAGTCACAGTTTGATTATAGGTGTCATTACGTGCCTAATTGCGGTGAAATTATAGCCACTTTATGAGCAAGTGTGTTGAAAAAAAAATAAGTTCAAAAATCTAAAACCCGACTACTAACAAAATCGCGGTCTTAAAAGTAGAAAACAAGAAAATAATTCTTGTCTGATATTCTTCGTAGTCGCATGCCACCTTGTCTCAATGAGAACGCCATGAAGGAGCATCAGGTATCAGTGGCATGCGACTACGAAGAATATCAGACAAGAATTATTTTCTTGTTTTCTACTTTTAAGCCCGCGATTTTGTTAGTAGTCGGGTTTTAGATTTTTGAACTGAATTTTTTTTCTCAAAAGGATTATGGTTAATTATTCGGATGGAATGGTTTATTTGACACCCCGAGGATAAAAATCGTATTTAGAACTACTAAAAGCAAATAAGTAGTTCGGCAGAAGCAGAAGCCAGCCGCATAATGTTGACCTGCGAGATGACATTATAAAAAACTATAAGAAGAGTTTATTCCGGCTGTTTCTTCTCAGAGTAGTCGGGTACGAAAAACCGGCGCCAGCTAGTTTGAAAAAAAAACTTGTAAAAGTGTTTGTCAAAAGCTATTTTCAAAATAGATATAATTTATCAATTAATAATACATTTAATATGCCTAATGTTTGAATAACTCTGCACTTCATTATTATTTTTCTGGGCAGCCCTGCCCCTGGTTGAGCCACGAACTTCCGATCGTAATGATGACTTCTTTATATCCTCTAAAGGTGTTTCCTTTTGCCCAACGTTTCTCTGTTTGGACCATTACTTTGGAACTTTATCGAGTTATATCGTTACCAAAGTATCTTCCGAATAAATCCTAATGATATTTTATTTGTGGGTATAATTTGTTGGTGATCAAGGGTTTGTATTATTTTGTAACGAAAAGGGACTTCCTTTTATTTTCTTCTTCTTTACGTGTCGATTTCCTTTTATCTATATATGTTATATGTCGCAGGTTTTTCATAAAATTAGGTTTTTGATCAAAACCTAAGGGATTTGATCAAACCACGGAGGAAGATAAAATAACAACACGGTTTTATCATTTCCCTAAACAAATCTAGTGAATTGAACAAATCCCAGTAGTACTCCGTGACGCGCGCTCGCTTCGCTCGCATATTATATAACACTAATATCTTCTGTCCCCAAAGTGCCGGGCCTCCGCCGACCTCCTTCGTCGGCCTACGGCCCGGTGCCCATGCCGCCCATAAAGGATATAAAATGTGTCATCTTCCGGTTTTTGATGAAAAACCTAGGTTTTTGATCAAAAACCTAATTTTATGAAAAACCTGCGACATATGTTTTGACAAGAACTTTATCATAAACCCAAACTGGTTCAGGTTTTTGATCAAAAATCTGAACTAGTCTGGATTGTTACAGGTTTATGATGAAATTGAGTTTAAAATGTGTCATCTTCCGGTTTTTGATGAAAAACCTAGGTTTTTGATCAAAAACCTAATTTTATGAAAAACCTGCGACATATATAAAAGGAGAACTGACTGACTGACATATCAACGTACAGCCGAAACTACTGGGGCTAGGAATGTGAAATTTTGCACACGGCTTCCTATTATAATGTAGGGGAGCACTAAGAAGGGGTTTTTGGAAATTTAACCTTTAAGGGGGTAAAAAGGGGGATGAAAGTTTGTATGGAAAATCGTCACTTTTGTAGTTGAACCGACATCCACGCGGGCGAAGCCGTGGGCAAAGTGCTAGTTTTAATATACTTAAGTTGAAACAGCTAATGAAGCAGGCAGAATAGGACTTTATACATTTCATGGAATTGCAAATCAGAGTCATTTTACGATGTGACTGATTTACCTTCATTTGGGTAGGTTACCCTTCTTGTCTAGGTTGCTCTATGGATGGGTGACAACTCATTATATACCGAGTTTCACTCATTACAAACCACGCTAAGCTGTTGGTCCCAGCTGTAGTTGGAAAAAAGCTAGGCAGAATCAGATGATGATGAGTAAAGTGCCTAAGCTAAGAATCAACGAACCTAAATATGCTCTACAATAAGTCCAAATGACAAAGAATAAAATAGCATTAACTTCCAGACTTAGTAATAACTTAAACAAACTGTTCTAGCCCGTACAAGTCATTCTATAAGACAGGAACTTTCATACAGACTTGTGTGAAACTTTAATAGCCGAAAGTGAATACAAAGCAAACTTTGGTCTTTACCGCTTTGGAATTGCTTCGAGATAACTGTGTTAAACGTTACTTTGAAATCTACGAAACTTTTAAATACTTTGTGGAAAATAACCCGTAAGTTGTATGAAGCTGAAATGTTGTTCAAAGATAAAGGTTTATTATACTAACCATCGGTGTTGAAAAAATATAATAAAATGAAAAATATAGTGAAGCTCCGAACTTGATGTGACTAAAATATTATAGAAAATGAAAATGCATTGAAGTCTTAAGAATCCCTTACTTTCCCCCAACTTAGTTTATTCAAGTAATAATAGAAAAATCTTTTTTTTGGGATTCAGTCTTACTTCAATGTATTTGTTTCACATACTCTACACAGTTTCTATTGCTTTTGGGACGGTTTTGGTAACATTTTTAGCAACTCCCGGCTTCCGGGGTATATCGATGACCTTTTACCCTCTTAACGTTTCATAGAGACCACTTTACCCCGTACCGATCACATAGGAGTACCTACATGGCCACACATCCGGGTTCGTATTACCGTCACATCCGGGAAGTCCTCTGTCAACCCTACCCTGTTTTAATTAATTAAATATCGTTTGTGTTTTTTGTTTCAGGCTAATCCAATCGACGTGACCGATATTCCGATATCATAGAAACATATCAATTATTCTTGCCGTTATATACAGAAGTGTTCCTGAAGTACACATTCCGAACCATTTGAAGAAAGTCGAAATACATTGCTTCCTATCTATGTTTGAAAAAAATCGTCTGCTTGCCAACTTAAAAAACGCAATCTCATCATCTGCCTAGCTTTTTCCTAACTATTTTGAGGTCGGCTTCCAATTTAACTGGACTGGATGCAGATGGATTCCAGTATTTTACATCGAGCGTCTGCATCTGAATCTATGTTTTTAAATTAACGTGTAACGCAATTTTCACCGCAGTTTCAAAAAATCCCAGCGTAAATGCTTGGTTGGTCGGTCGGTCATTCGTCCGATGGCATCAACTCGTAGGCTTTCTGGTGGCGTATAACGTGCACCGGTGAACGAATGGCAACGCTTTTAGAATCAACCCTGTAGCTCTGTGTATTTGTCCGTCACGGATTCAGGGTTTTAGATTCCCAAAATAGCTGATGTGTACAAATACGGGTGCGTATTTGAATTTCTCTTTTAGGGTTGGTCACATTTGTTTTGTCGTTGTATTTGGTTGTTTTACTTTGAAAGTAGTAATTTTCTGGCAACTGTTAGTTGGTAGTTGTATGCCTGACTTTTAAATGTAGGTATCTAATAGAATATTGAATCATTCGGTTGAATTAATCGGGTTTTTCCATCAGGAATTTCTCAGTAGACACGGAGTCTGGATCTGTGCCCGGTTAATAGGAACAGGTTCGCTCCTTTAAACATGGGACTTGAACATAACTGGCGAAAGTAATCTGTTGATGTACTATTAAATTCTTTCAAAAAATGTATAGTGGCTGAAACTTAGAATAGAGGTATCATGGATAGATAGAAATGTATAGTGGCTGAAACTTACCGCCTTATTCATAAAAATAGTTAAGAGTTGTTTAACTTAAGCTTGGTTTATCTCGCATGCCGTCTCACTTCAATAATATTCAAATGAAAGTGACGGCATGCGAGATAAACCAAGCTTAAGTTAAACAACTCTTAACTATTTTTATGAATAAGGCGGTAAGTTTCAGCCACTATACATTTCTATCTATCCATGATACCTCTATTCTAAGTTTCAGCCACTATACATTTTTTGAAAGAATTTAATAGTACATCAACAGATTACTTTCGCCAGTTATGTTCAAGTCCCATGTTTAAAGGAGCGAACCTGTTCCTATTAACCGGGCACAGATCCAGACTCCGTGTCTACTGAGAAATTCCTGATGGAAAAACCCGATTAATTCAACCGAATGATTCAATATTCTATTAGATACCTACATTTAAAAGTCAGGCATACAACTACCAACTAACAGTTGCCAGAAAATTACTACTTTCAAAGTAAAACAACCAAATACAACGACAAAACAAATGTGACCAACCCTAAAAGAGAAATTCAAATACGCACCCGTATTTGTACACATCAGCTATTTTGGGAATCTAAAACCCTGAATCCGTGACGGACAAATACACAGAGCCACAGGGTTGATTCTAAAAGCGTTCCATTCGTTCACCGGTGCACGCTACGCCACCTAAAAGCCATATACGAGTTGATGCCATCGGACCAATGTCCACCGACCAACCGAACATTTACGTTGGGATTTTTTGAAACTGCGGTGAAAATTGCGTTACACGTTAATTTAAAAACATAGATTCAGATGCAGTCGCTCGATATAAAATACTGGAATCCTGCATCCAGTTAAATTGGAAGCTGACCTCAAAATAATTAGGAAAAAGCTAGGCAGATGATGAGATTGCGTTTTTTAAGTTGGCAAGCAGACGATTTTTTTCAAACATAGATAGGAAGCAATGTATTTCGACTTTCTTCAAATGGTTCGGAATGTGTACTACAGGAACACCTCTGTATATCACTGGGCAAGAATAATTATTTATATGTTTCTATGAACATCGGAATATCGGTCACGTCGATTGGATTAGCCTGAAACAAATAAATTTTGTAAATTCTTTTTATGGCGGAATTTAAATGTCAAAAACTTACCTCAAAAAATATTAAATTGAGATAATCATAGCAAGTTTGGTATCAAATGAAAGGTCTTGGCGAGCACATTACAAATATGTATTATATTATAGTTTAAGTACACACAAAAATAAAATTCAAATAAAAAAATTAAGTTCAAAAATCTAAAACCCGACTACTAACAAAAGCGCGGTCCTAAAAGTAGAAAACAAGAAAATAATTCTTGTCTGATATTCTTCGTAGTCGCATGCCACTGATACCTGATGCTCCTTCATGGCGTTCTCATTGATACAGAAGTCAGCTGCTAATTGCCATTAGCAAGGTGGCATGCATGTTTATCTCGCATGCCGTCACTTTCATTTGAATATTATTGAAGTGAGACGGCATGCGAGATAAACCAAGCTTAAGTTAAACAACTCTTAACTATTTTTATGAATAAGGCGGTTAGAATAGAGGTATGATGGATAGATAGAAATGAATTATATTATCTTATATTTCAATAAGCTGTTAATCGAAGCAAATCCTCACAATGCTTACTTACATCCGACTAAACAAACAAAATAAAAAGCGAAAGAAATAAGCAATTACACAATAAACAACTCGGAACAAACGTTCGCTTACTTCGTCATACTTTGTTGAATACGAAAGAATTCTCATTTATTACAAACTGAAAGCATTCGACTCACCGATTCCTTTGAAACTCGCATTAAAATGTTTTGTGAGTGATGTACACGTTTTGTGAAGGACAATAAAACCTACGCGCTGATGGAACTTCTACTTAAGACTGCTCGTCCATTGGAGCGGAGCGAGTGAGAGCATTAGCTTGATGTGTAAAGTTTTGGGGACGTTTTGGGAAGGTATTTGTACAGCATTGGACGTCTTTTAGTTGATGTCGTCATGACGAGTTCAGAGCTATGTCAGTGTTTACTGAGAGGACCAGAAGCAGAACAAGTAAACTGAAACAACGCTGTCTACAATCCGCGGTTATGAAAATGTGTTAAACCATTTTCTGCTTAGGTATACCGAGGGATTTTGTGGACGTGGGTAATACTTTAAGAGCGTGTAGTATGCATGAAAATTAACCACTTTTACTAGGACCACGCATGAAATCGCGAAAAAAAAGTATAGGAACAGTTTTTCGTATTTATGAGAACTATGTTTAATCAGTCTTCTACTTTGTGCAAAAACTTGATCTTGGAGACATTCTACTGATTAACATTCTCCTAGCTTCACACAGCTCCGTCACAATGGACATGTAGCCTATAGTAGCCTCATGGTAATTTCAGTACATTCAAAACTGCCACGAAGTTGAGTCGTTGTTGCAACTAAACTGTAGTTCGTCGTAGAAAGTTCATCGTAAAGCACAAGTTTGGACGTTAATGTACTCACGACGTGGGGTGAGGTATCGTGGACGTGTACTGACGCTGGGGGGTGCTACCATTAACATAATATGTTAAGGGACCCCGCAGACTACATACTTTCTACCAGCACACCAGACTAACGAAATGGTTGGGTTGATGACGAATGCGCAAACCAGACCAACAGTTAGACGACTGCGCTTGAACAATTTACTGTTGGAAATAACTTAATGTGCCTAATACACATCATGGAGTTTGTATATGTGTCCCAGTATAAACTCTGGTGATATAGAATAAGTTATTCTAGACAGATGTCTCATACTGTAACTAGCTTGTTGTTCTGATCGTTTGCCTGTGCGGATGCACAATATATCTTGGAGTTTATTATGGTATTTTATTGAGTAGTCCACGAAATCCAACATGGTAGCAGAGCGTTTAAATTCGCTACTTTAAAAACCGTTTTCCAAGTTTGCGCGTGTGATTTCGTAAAATTATTTTTCAAAAATATATTCGCAAGAAAACAAAAGATGGCAACTGCCATGCAGAACGTTTCTATTGAAAAATTATCCGGGATCCAAGATTATCCATCCTGGAAATTCATGATGCGGATGGTGCTCATCCACGACGATCTTTGGGATTGTGTGGGCACAACTGAAAATAAAAACGAAGACGCGAAGAAACAGGAAAAGGCGCTCGCAAAAATCGCTTTAAACGTGAAGCCTTGTGTATTTCCACAAATTAGAAATGCCAAGACGGCTCGCGAAGCGTGGAACAACCTTCAGAAGGCATACGAGGACCGAGGTTTGTCACGACGGCTCGGATTGCTTCGCACATTGTTCGCCACCAAATTAAGCGAATGTGCGAGTATGGAGGCATACGTTAATAAGGTTATGGATACATCGCTACAATTGAGCGACATCGGAGCGGCTTTGGAAGATGACTTCGTGGCCGTGATTTTACTCAGCGGTTTGACAAGCGATTACGACCCGTTGATTATGGCTCTAGAAAATTCGAACACGTCACTGTCAAGCGAAAATGTCAAAGCGAAATTGCTTCTAGAAAATGCAAGACGCGATGTGAAAGGCGAAGATGCTATGGCTTTAGCAGCTCGGAAAGCACCCAAACCAATTAAGTGCTTCAGATGCAAAAAGAGTGGGCATATCAAGAAGGATTGTCTTGACAACTCTGACGGCAAGAAGAGTGGCCGGAAAAGCCAGGCGCATCTCACAGCGTTGGCCGCAGGAGCCTAATATGGTATTTTATTGAGTAGTCCACGAAATCCAACATGGTAGCAGAGCGTGGTTTGAGTTTGAGGAGTCAAGCGAGACGTTTGGTACGTCGACAGCGGAGCGGCGCAACATTTTTGTAATGATCGCAGGTTTTTATCAGATTTTACAACTGCAAAACCAAAGAAGGTCTTAATTGCCAATGGTGAAGCATTGCCGACAGCTGGAAAAGGAACTGCGCAAGCTGTGTTAAAGGACAATAGTGTGAGATCGATAAGTAATGTATACTTAGTCCCTAAGTTGTCTGCTAATTTATTATCTGTTAGTGCGATGGATAAGAAAGGTTTCGAAATTGTGTTTCGATCTGGCGTGTGTACAGTCTATGACAACGGGGAGGTTTTGGCTACAGCTACTCTGAGAGATGGTATTTATGAACTTGATGCCATTGAAACTGTTTCCGTTTCGTGTAGCGAGCTATCCTCGCAGGCCATGTGTTCGTCTTTGTCTGTAGGTACAGGTGACAGCGAAGCGGTGCCGGCACGTCAACTGAAGGATGACAGTCGTCCTGTTGCCGTGAGCGTGAAGCAAGCGCCGCAGTACCCTGCTACTGGAAGTCAGTCAACGCAACAAATTTGGCACCGTCGTCTATCACATCTGAACACCCGAAGCATGGAGTTACTGCGAAAAGGTATGGTCAAAGGTATTTCTTATGACAACAAGGACTTTCAGTCGTGTGTTTCCTGCATCTTAAGTAAACAGACTAAGTTGCCATATCCAAAGAAATCTGAAACTAGGGCCAAGGAAATCCTTGGAATAGTTCACAGTGACGTCATGGGACCACTACCGTGCCCGTCTCTAGGTGAAAAAAAATATTTTCTGTTGTTCATTGACGACCTGTCACGAAAAACATTTGTTTATTTTCTTAGGAGGAAAGATGAGGTTTTCGAGATGCTTAAAGAATTTAAAGCTCTCGTAGAAAACCAAACCAATAAGAAAATAAAAGTTCTTCGTAGTGACAATGGTGGTGAATATGTCAATTCTAATTTTCAGAAGTTCCTGAAGAAGCATGGGATTCGACATCAGACCACGGTTCCAAGGTCATCAGCTCAGAACGGAGTCGCGGAACGCGCGATCAGAAGCGTTACGGAGAAAGCCAGGTGCATGCTCCAGGAAGCAGGCTTGAAAAAGCAATTCTGGGCAGAAGCGGTCAACACCGCAGTCTACCTGAAGAATCGCTCTCCAACTAAGGCTGTGATGGGCAGTACACCGGAAGAAAAATGGACAGGTAAAAAGGAGAATCTGAGTTACCTACGCATTTTTGGATGTCAAGCTTATGCCCTACAGCACAAACGGGACAAATTGGATCCCAAAAGTCAGAAATATATTTTTGTCGGATACTGTGACGAGTCAAAGGGTTACAGATTGATAGATCCGGCGAGCCCGAAGAATGTCATTAAAGCAAGAAATGTCACTTTTCTAGAACATGCTTTTTGGAATGACACTTCATCAGATAAGGATGACAGTTCACGTTACACTCAAATTGGTTTGTTTCCAAACAATGTAACTGTCGCCGATAATATCCTAGTGCAACCCGCCTTACCCGATTTACCCCAAGAACAGCCCGCAGAAATATCTAACGAAAACTGTCAAGATAACAGCGCCATTACGATAGATGATTCTGAGAGCAGTAGTGAGAACCCAGATGATCCTGCGGATGAGACGTATCTCCCAGGAGATTCCACACTGGAAGACTTCGAGAACTCTACGGATGAAACTAGTGAGTTTGAGTCAGCGAGTGTAGCACGCACTGTATGCAGTGACACGGGGGACCCTCAGACAGTACGCGAGGCACAGAATGGCCCAGAAGCGAGTAAGTGGAAAGCCGCGATGGCGGAAGAGTATAAATCCTTCATCGATAATAAGTGTTGGACTCTGACTGACCGCGATACGAAGCAACGGCCTGTCAAATGCAAGTGGATCTTTAAAAGAAAACTTGGCCTCGACGGGGAAATATTGAGGTACAAAGCGCGCCTAGTTGCAAAAGGTTATACCCAGAAATACGGTATTGTTTACGAAGAAACGTTCTCCCCTGTAGTACGATATTCTACTATACGTACGTTACTAGCTTTGGCAACAGAACATAACATGAATATCGAGCATCTGGATGTAAAAACGGCGTTTTTAAATGGAGACTTAAAAGAAACCGTTTTTATGGAACAGCCAGAGGGCTACAAGATTAAAGGCCAAGAAGATAAAGTTTACAAGTTGAATAAGGCCATATACGGACTGAAGCAAGCTTCGAAGTCTTGGTATGAGAAAATAAATAGCGTTTTGACGAGCCAAATGAAATTCAAACGTTTATCTTCGGAGCCTTGTGTTTATGTCAAGTCGAGCGGGAAATCTATGATTATAATTGCGCTCTATGTTGATGACATAATGCTTTTTTCTTCAGCTGGTTGCCAAGATACGGCAGGAATCAAAGAAGAATTAAAGAAGGCCTTCGAAATCAAAGATTTAGGGCCAGCACATCACATTCTTGGAATGAGGCTTTGCAGACAGAACAAGGAAATAACTCTAGACCAGTCAAGCTATATTAAGAAGGTGCTAGAACGATTTCATATGTCAGATTGCAAACCTGCGCAAACACCTATGGAGACAGGTCTGAAGCTCGTGAAATCTACGAAGAAGGATTGTACGCACGACTACAGAGGCCTGGGGCCCAATTCTGTAAAATAGCTAACTTATCAATAGTGTGTCGATAGTGTGTCGGTTGTGTCTCAATAGACTACTCATTGACATTTGGTATTCTACAAATATTTATGGTCATTGACTTGCCACTGTAGTGACATTGAAACGCCATAGTAGGACTTTATGGTAGTCTGTAAATATATTTCAAGTGAAATCTGACAGTTGTGTCTATCGTGTTTGGCTATCGAACTGCCATTGTGAAGCCATCGAACAACGACACCTCTTTTCCCTATTGCATAATAATGTCTGTAGTGTGTCGATAGAGTGACAATGGCATGTTGCTTATCTTTAAGTTACAGAATTGGGCCCCTGATAGGATGTCTGATGTACATAGCGGTATGTACGCGGCCGGATATTGCGCACGCTGTAAGCTCGCTCAGCCAGTTCAACGACGCGTACGACGAGACTCACTGGAAGGCGGCAAAACGTGTTCTTCGCTATCTGAAAGGTATCTACGCCTAATCATTATTTAATTTTTCAGAAGTCAGGGTTGGACATTGTTGCATATGCTGACGCTGATTTTGCGTCAAATGAGGTCGATCGCCGATCTTATACCGGCTATGTGTTCAAAATTGGAAATTCTACCATCTCTTGGGAGAGTAGAAAACAAAAAACCGTGGCTCTTTCAAGCACAGAGGCCGAATATATGTGTCTGTCAGATGCTTGTAAAGAGGCTCTTTTTCTACGCAAGTTTCTGTTCGAAATTTACGGGGTACAGTATAGGATTACATTGTTTAATGATAATCAGTCTGCACTGAAGTTGTGCACTAATTCTATGTACCACGCCAGAACGAAACACATTGACGTAAGACATCATTTCATCAGGGAAATCGTTGAGGAAGGTACAGTCGTTATAAAATACCTATCTACTGATGAAATGGTGGCCGACGTTTTAACGAAACCGTTGGCAAAGGAAAAACACAATAAGTTTGTATGTCGTTTATTTATATCGTTACTTGCAGAAGTATAATTTGTTTTAGATCCGTGTCACATAGTTTTGAATGTTTACTGTTTATATGTGACGGATACTTTGATAAATTTATACTTTTGCTATGTATTTGCTGTTGTAATGTTTTATTTAGATAGCGGATGTATCTATGCTTAGATTATTTATAGTGACCTGTGTAAGTGTGTAATGTTGATTTACATGAGTTTATATTGGTTCAAGGGCCAGTGTTGGAAATAACTTAATGTGCCTAATACACATCATGGAGTTTGTATATGTGTCCCAGTATAAACTCTGGTGATATAGAATAAGTTATTCTAGACAGATGTCTCATACTGTAACAAGCTTGTTGTTCTGATCGTTTGCCTGTGCGGATGCACAATATATCTTGGAGTTTATTATGGTATTTTATTGAGTAGTCCATGAAATCCAACATTTATAATTATTCGGCGACTCATAATGAAAGCGCTTGTAGAGTCGGCCGATCTAGCGGTTGACCGATAGTACCTATAGTTTGAAGACCGACAGGTCTTATATGCATACAAGCACACAAGCGTACCTGTTCAATTGTTCATACTGATGAAGAGCCGGACTAAACTTGGCTTATAGATTAGGGATGTAACGGAGCTTCGACTCCAGTTCCGACTTCTTTTTCCGACTTCATCATCAAATGACTCCTCCCGCTCATAGCAGAGCGGAAGGCAGTGTCCGATTTCTACTGTCTAAAAACCACCCATGTTCCTTCTTAGCCTCGTGACCGGGGCCGTGGTTGCACCCCTTACAGGTAAACTACTTTAGTACATACTTGTTAAGGAGAAGTTTGTTCGACGTCCGTCGACGCCGAGGTTGTATCGAAGTTGGAACATATCAAGTTCCAATACTAAGTTTAGCTGGAAAATTGATTTCTGTGGAAATGGCTACACAGTTGCAGTAGTAGTAGATGTGGTGGTTTGCTTAAACTTTGAAGAACTTGATTTTATTTCTGCGTACTTTGCGCAGTTATTACAAAGTATGCATTAAGTGTTTCCCGGGTTTCTCTGAGGGAAGTCAACACTCTCTATGAAATACCAGTAGACTGAGCTTAACATGGTTGGGGAAATCAGAACTCCATTTGAAAGATTGATAGGCCACGTTAAAACCGTTGATGAAGGCATCATGAAACCATTACCTATGAACGTAGGTTGATGATGATTTTATGACGTTACCCAAGAGAAAAAGAACTTAGAAAAAAGAAATTAGAGAAAAGGAACCAAAGGACAAATCAGTTAGATGCCTAAATGAATTCTGCGAGATCTTGTTACCTTTATGCAAACATACCTTGTTACACCCATAAGTACGCATAAATAAACATGCTCAAATATTCGGAACATTAGCATACAAAACAGCCGAGTATACTTGAAACAAACTTGGATAACTCCTACAAAAGGAAGTGTGCTGAGATTCGAATTTTACCACCGTATAAAAGTAAGTTATCTTTCTTAAATGAACGTTTTTAAGTAGGTCACGATGCTTAGATAATATAACGCTTGTAATCTTCGAAGGGTTAGGTAGACGTGTACCTAAACAACTACATTTCGGCAATTATGTTTAAGTCCCATGTTATAGGTACAATAGGCTCGATGAATGTGAGTAAATGTGATGTTTGTGAACGCACCCACGATACCGGAAAAATTCCTAGTGTGGGGCAACGTAAAAAAAAAACAAAACCAAAAAAAAAAATTGCCATCAATCGAGCACAAATACAGACTCAGTGTCTGTTACCTATAACAAATAATTACTTTGTCATTATTTATGTGGGTTCGATTCCCACCCAGGACAAATGTTTGTGTGATGAGCACGATCATTTGTTCTGTGTCTGGGTGTAATTTATCTATAATATGTATGTATTTAGAAATATATAAGTATGTTTATCAGTTGTCTAGTACCCATAACACAAGCTCTGCTTAGCTTGGGACTAGATGGCGTTGTGTGATAGTTGTGGAATATTATTATTATTATGTCTAATTCTTATTTTGTCTGTCTGTGTGACCACGCTGTTTCTCTAAACGATGCAACAGGTTTATATGTAGTTTCCACAAACATTAGAGAATTAACTCTGAAAGGTTTATGAGTTTATAGTTTCCATCAAAACATTACATGTAAAATGGGTTGCGAAGATTCGCTAACTCATAACACTGTCAGAAAGTTATCAAACCTTCTCTGCAAATCCTAACCCTTAATCAAAAATTTAAGCCTAAAAGCTAGACCTTGTTGGTTTGTTTCGTAAATGTACTGACTACAAGCTAACCTGAAAAGGGCTCTAGTATAATCCACATAGAAGCTATGAGATTGTGAAAATGTTATGAGATAGTCCGAGAAAAAGTAGTTTTTCTTTTTTGCAACTTTTTGGTTGGCTGGCATTCAAGCCTGGATATAGTCGAAAAACAGTGCAAAGCAGTGGCGGGTTGGGGTCGACTTCCAGTATAACCAGATGCACCTGAATACCAATATTTTACATGGAGCGACTGCCTATCTGACTTGCACAATGCAGTTAGTACTGGGTCATACCGATACCCCTTGGGAAGACTGGTTGCCAGATTTTCAGGCCACTGACTACTTGTAACGACTGCCAAAAATCTACAAATGACAGCTTAAACCGCTTTGACCTCTTTACATTAAATCTCTGTTAGTGCATCTGCCGTTGTTAAGCCGCATAAAGTTAACGCCAAGTAAAGGTTGACATGCCACAGTTATGGCATAAACTACAGTCGCGGAACTGTCTAGAATAATAACCGAACGGTGTTAAGTGGGTTATGGAGAAGAATATCACACGATATGAATTGTTCTTATTTTTCACTAATTCACAGAGATATAATTCAGTACTTGTAAGAGTTATTTCTATCTCTAGACTACTATACTGAAATGTGATATTGTAAAGGGTCAATAGACATCTGAAAAGGTGGATATCACTGACTTAAATGTTTGGTGTAAGGACATGGGCGTCTACTCACGATATTTTCATCAAACGTGTTGAACCTTTGACTATGATTGCAGCGAGCTACCTAACTTTGAACTTACGACCACGACTTGTAAAATAGTGAGCCACCACTGGTCCATAGCAACAGAATGTGAAATATTACTACATTTATTATTACTTATCGGCGCAATATCGCTACTACAAAGCACAAATCTTCGACAAAGTGTACCAACAATCTCAAACTCATACTAACTAATAATAAGGCCATCACCCTCTTTAACAAATATCCAATAAACTCAGTTTTAAAAGTTATTTAATTAAAAAATTTGAGACGACAGTTTACACTTACAGAGCTCGTATCGATTGGCGCTGTCAAATGAAACTTTTAAACTCGGCGAATTTGCAATGTATCTGTTGTACGCGAAGTTTTTAAGTAACGTTACCTTCAAACTTGGTATAAAAGGTATGGAGAATGTGTTTTGGTGTACTGTGAATAAGGGTGAATATAGAAGATGGATTTAAATTGGTGACAGATTTTTTGTAAGTAGTAAAATCTCATACCAAGACATGATCAGAACTAGCTGTCTCATTAAGTCTATGCGGAGACGAGAGAAGAATCAGTAACCAAATCTCGAAACGCTTAGTTGACGATTCTCGTGACCCAAGGGCTGGCTTTTATCTTGGCCAGAGGCTAAGTGTTGCCATACAACGAGGCAATGCCGCCAGTCTTTTGGGCACATTACCGGCTGACAGCGTTGAGGAGCAGTATTTCGATGCCTTTTTATAGTTTATTGTTAGTTTAGTTTATTTTATAGTTTTTAATTAATTTAATATGTATTCCAATAAAAATAATTATTACATAATTTAAACAGTAATCACATTTCATCATCATCACCTTCCTGCCCTTGTCCTACGGTGCAACACGTTTTCCTCATCCACGTCTTCAATCCATTCATCTTTTCTTTTATAGAAGAATAGCACTGGATCCACTTAAATTGGTTCTACAAAATATATCAGGGGGTCTAAAATGGCCACTTTAGCAGATCAGAATATGAATTGACCTTTCAAAATAGTAAAGTGTCTGTGACCATTTTACGAATTTACGCAATTCATATTGTTTTCCTATTATTACTTACTTAGGATCTATTTTCCTTAATGGTCCCAGACGCTGTTACTATTATGAAAGGTCATTTACGCTTTTTGTTGCAATTCCTATTATGATCTGCTAAAGTGGCCGTTTTAGACCCCCTGATATATTTTGTAGAACCAATTTAAGTGGATCCAGTGCTATTCTTCTTTAAAAGAAAAGATGAATGGATTGAAGACGTGGATGAGGAAAACGTGTTGCACCGTAGGACAAGGGCAGGAAGGTGATGATGATGAAATGTGATTACTGTTTAAATTATGTAATAATTATTTTTATTGGAATACATATTAAATTAATTAAAAACTATAAAATAAACTAAACTAACAATAAACTATAAAAAGGCATCGAAATACTGCTCCTCAACGCTGTCAGCCGGTAATGTGCCCAAAAGACTGGCGGCATTGCCTG
Organism: Diarsia mendica; assembly: GCA_949316265.1. Taxonomy (NCBI): domain Eukaryota; kingdom Metazoa; phylum Arthropoda; class Insecta; order Lepidoptera; family Noctuidae; genus Diarsia; species Diarsia mendica. Next base: position 15,913,262 of record OX438902.1, on the reverse strand, counting down.
TCATAATAACAAAATTGTTAGTTTTATTAAATAAAATGAAATCTTCGTCACAAGAATTTTCGACTACTTACAAATGATTGGAATTTCCAGAATTCGGTCTGTCACACTAACTAGTTTCACAGAATCGGTGACCGACTCTCTTTGTGTAACATGTAACATTTTGTATTACAAGTTATGTAACATTTGTAACATAACATTCAGGCTACACATGACTGAAACATGTTATATAACAACGTTTTATAACATGTTATGTTATATGAGATGTACGCAGCTATACTAAATTAAATGAAATTTCGTCTGAGACCAACCTAAAACAGTTTCTACCCAACAATATAGCGTTTGACCCAGCTTTTACCTCTAACGATGAGCAGGGGCGAGGGACGGAGCGTCTTATAAAAAGTACCCTTAAGAGGAAACGCGAGTGGTCTTTTCTCCATACAAACGCTCTCGCCTGTTTTCTTTTTGGTTAATGACCCTAGAGCAATGATTTTTTACAGAATAATAAATATTAACTATTTCTATGCCCCTATGTTTTCCTTTTTGGTGATAAATTATTTTTATAAGCACTAGAACCCTCAAAAAATGCTCAAAATTGCTTGTTTAGATCGCTGTTAACAGAGTCCTAGTGTACAAATTTGACAACTATTAACGAAAAAAGAAAAACATAGCGGCGTAGTATATAACCTCCTTATTCATTGTCTAAAATATCTTTTAAATTGGTTCAATATTGGAGGAGGAAATAGGCGAGAGCCAAACCTCGAATTCTAACTTTTTTCTATAGTTGTCCTTATCGCACGAATTTGAGGGCAGGAGGACGGAGAGAGACAGCGATAGTAGAAAGAGACAGCACTCGCATTTCCTCTTAAGAACTTTTTAAGTAATTAGGTAGGCATATATTTTTCTTTCTTATTTTCTGATGAGTACTCAGCTTATTAATTTTGAGATACCTACAAATTATATAGTTCAGGGTTTCGTGTAATAATATAATATATTATTACGATGTCAGTGTGAAATATTTCAGTATGTTGTATTTTGTGTAATATAGTGTGTATATATTGAAAGCTTTTGATTTGTGAAACAATAGAATATTTCACATTGTTAATATGTGCTCATATGTTAGGTATTAATGTGACTATATATAATAATCCATCCCGCAGAATATTGCATTCAATTCACTATAGACTTTTTATTTTACAGCGTGAATTTTCATTAATTTGGTGTTTCATTTTATTCGAATATGGTATTAAAACATTATACTTTACAAAACAAGCTAATCTTTCTGAAAAATCCCCACAATGCAAAACTGAAAATTTCTCCAACCGCGGTTTTAAATTCCCAGTCTGCATGAACATAATTCGTCGAAAACTTGAAATTCAGCGAATACAATAAAATTCATGAAAAGTAAACCACAGGAGAACTGAAATACGAGAGTTGTGCATAATTGTGAAACCCGTGAATGTTGTGTCACGGACATAATTATTTTGGATTCTGTGAACATACATTAACATGTATTTCAGTATATCATTTTAACATCACGTGTAATCTATAAAGGAGCGGTAGAACGTACGACATTGATTTAATAGTACATTAGTAGCCAAGGGATGTAAGGCATCAATTGCAGCCCGAGATATTTAGGCGCACGAGCGCAGCGAGGGCGCCAATAGTTCGAGGGTGCAATTGATGCTTACACCCGAGCTAACTACTCTGCTTTACATCTCGATTGTGAGGTAAGTAAAAAAAAAACCGGCATTACAAGAATAAAGTTTTCAAATACCTTTCTTTAGAACTTTCAGGCAAAATATTGTTAATTGCTGCTTCAGCTTCCATTTTCATTGAATCAGGAGTGCAGCTTATATCTTCATCACTTGCAGAACTCATGTTTTTTTCCTAATTAGCACGTAATCATAAAAATAACCCAAAAACAAACAATATTTGAAGTAAAAGTTTTCTATTACCGCCTTTTTTCATCTCTTTTTTTTTTTTTCAAGAACGAAATTGAGCTTCGCCGTTCGATATTTAAAATTGATGACTATTAAGCCTCCCCCACAACAGATATGAGTTCTTAGAACATTTGGTATTGGGACGCAGAAACGCGAAAACGCAGAAACGCAAAAACGCTCCTGTGTGGGGGAGGCGTTATACTCATGTCATACGAAGACAAGGCTGAATAGCGAAGCGACCTCTTTTGTCATTGGGCTGAATGCATGATGTCTATTACCAGTATGATGGTTTGATGTACGAGAACTTTTTGAAAGAGTGAAGTGTTTTTTTTTTAATTACTTACCGCCCTAGGGCTTTTTTTGCTACATTATTACCCTAGAGCGCTAATTGGTCACCTACAAGCCGAACTACTTACCGAATATGAGAGATGTAAAAGGTTTCCTTCCACCCCTGACGATATGACAATGTATCAGTCCTCCAAGATAATTATTATTATCAGCAGTGGAAGTCCTAACTGGTTCTAATAATAATATAATAATAATAATAATATTCCACAACTATCACACAACGCCATCTAGTCCCAAGCTAAGCAGAGCTTGTGTTATGGGTACTAGACAACTGATAAACATACTTATATATTTCTAAATACATACATATTATAAATAATTTACACCCAGACACAGAACAAATGATCGTGCTCATCACACAAACATTTGTCCTGGGTGGGAATCGAACCCACGACCTCCGGCATAGCAGTTAGGGTCACTAACCACTAGACCAACAGGCCAGTCATACATGGTTCTGTACATTATACTTAAGGCCTTCTTCAAGAGAAATTCTAAAATCACCAAGACAACTTGTCAGACGTTCATATACAGGGTGTAAACGAACCCTTCACACAGCCGTCAACCAAGCTTTATCGTACATCAAACTAAGTACCCCTACGTACAAATCACATTTTACGGTGAAACTCAATGTAGCACACTTTAAACATTATGCTAGTGTAAGCTTTGAATAGTTAACGGGTCATGGATAGAGTTAATTTAGGTAAAGTTATAACCTGAAAATGTAATGAAAAAAAAAACACTTGTGAAAAATTTGGAACTTTGATCTCCGTAACTAGGGGGTTCCCAGGTATGGTCTAGAACAAAAAGTGATCGCAGTGATGGGGACAACAAGTGCCTTTCAGTTTCGTTCTACTTTTACACCCTTTATATAGGTGAGTGAAGTTTAAGAAAATTGTTCCTAAAGTTTCCATGATTACGCGTGTAGGATATTTAAAACACTAACTCTGAAAAGTACAACTGACCCATCTTTGCTATACGATAGTGCACTTCGATGAACTAGCTTTGCAGTCCCCTAAGCACATATTCTAAATATCAAGACATTTTCTACGACCATTAGAATGTATTGAATATCTTTGATGCGGAGAAAATGGATCATATTTACCCCGTCCTTGCACACTCGAATACCTGTGAAGGTCGCAAGCTATCTCAATAAATGTCTCTTCGTATATTTTACGCTGAGCTCAATGTGGCTTCATAGCTGGGTTTATATATTTCATGGTTGACCTTGGCATGGCAGCCATTTTACTAGTTGAAGTTTTTAGTTTTTATTTATCGGAAGTTCCTAATGAATTTGGAAGTAGTTTATTTGAGGAATGTTAACCAGTTGTTATAATTGAGTCGGATAAGTAAAAACACCGAGAGTCATTTGCCATTTCGAGTATTTAGGAAGTACTGAAAAAAAAATCTGAGTAACGGCTTCAATTGAAAAGGTAGCCCTGTCTGTGTACTAAAAACCAAAACTGTACCGTAACCATTTGTAAATGACAATAATATAAGTACAGGGCGTATACTGGTCCTGAAATATTTTTTCTTTCCACAATGAATAAAACCTTTCAAAAAGAATAAAAGAAAGGAATACAGAGTACGTGTAATTTCTTTGTAAATTATACAAAAAATTCTTAATAAATTATAAACATACCTTTTCTTGACGACAGCGACGAGAATGATATGCTGCGTGTTTTTAGTTCCTCGTATCGCTCTGAAACAAACAAACATTCAAATTATTACGTGGAATTTTATGAGTTTATGAGAGAGATATAAATGGCGCCGAAAATGTAGTAAGTATTTTATAACATAAACATGGTTCAGTATAGTTTTATTAACGTTCTTTACGAATTCTCTATCTCCTTGGTGAGGATGTTAGTTACTTTTCACGCAAAACATGCCGAACGGATTTGTTTTTATCTAATTTGATTCATAAAATCGAAAGAGGACATCTTAAGGCTCGTGTCACAAATCAGCCGAGTGCGTAAGGCCTCAGCCTCGAATTTTGCGGGCAGCGGGGCGGCGGCGGCGGCGGCGCGGCTTGTATGGAGTGCACCGCTCGTTGCCCACTCCCGCGCCGCTGTTTTCCTAGAACTGGTCCATTTGATTGTACGCATAAGATCCTGCCGCTCCCGCGCCCCCGCCGACGCCGCCCCGCTGCCCGCAAAATTCGAGGCTGAGGCCTTACGATTCGAAACACCTCGTAGCGTCAAGTATAGTCGTAGCCTCGTAGCACTGCGTGCGTAGTACATCTTACTGTGTTTTCAAAAGTAGCATGACAATGCACCCAAAATTCTTGAACTTCCGCCGCTATGAACAGTATGAATGCAAATATGAAGGTGTCAAAAATTGTGTATTGTTGGTTAGCACAAGTTCTCATATACGGGAAATAATGTAATATCGTGGATGATTTATTGAAATGCAATCGTTTTTATATTGGTGATCCGTCTTACTATATCGTCGAGATGATGAATAGCACGTACCTACATGATGTTTATTACTAAATGAATTAATTAGAAAAGGAGAATAACTTCAAGTAAGATATTCCCCTTTCCTACTTGATTCATTTAGTAGTAGTGGTAGTTAAAATTTTGCTCCGATACAATGGTGTATTCATAGTGTACCCTATATATTTACTGGGAAGAGAACATTTGTGTATGGCACAGTATAGGTAAAATTTTATTCCAACCATTCTTGTTTGGCTTAGAAACTCCGCTGAGGCTTATTCCAAAGCCGAGACCGTTCACACGGAAGTATAACCGGTTACGTAGGCAACATAAAATCTGAATCCCGGTTATGTAGAATATAGCCGGGTAGGCAAAATCAGTCTCGAACGAGGGACTACTTCGGACCCGATGTTGCGTACTTAATGCGCTTTGTACTTACACTACACAACAACATGTAAATATTAAACGTAGATGGAGGATTATGGAGTGAGAATTCGTCTTTAAGAGAGGTATTTTATTACTATATACTCGTGTAATTTATTTCATCACCGCTGCTCTCAAAATGGTGAAGGAAAACATCGTGAGGAAACCGGCCATGTCTTAGAACCAAAAAATTCGAAGACATTATGTGTCGTCTGCCAACCCGCACTGGGTCCGCGTGGTGGATATAGCCCATCCCTCTCCTTGAGTGGAGGTCTGAGTCACTGCAGTGGGGAAATTATAGGTTGATGATGATGATAATGATGATGATATTTCTTGGACTGCCAGTTAACAAACCAGAATAAAGTTTTAACTAGCAGAACAAAATATTCACAAATTGAAAAGTCCTTGTTTATTGAAGGTAACTTCGCAGAAGGCTGGCTTTGTTACGATATTATATTGCAAAGGAGCTTAAATCGACATTGTTATTACAGAAATAGGATAACGTGACAACACTATTCTTGTTACACAAAACATTACTATTGAGTAGGGTTTACGGGGCTTATTTATGGCAAATGGCGAAATATAAATGGAATTGTTTATGATGGTCAATGTCTTCAGAGGTCGAGGTTTTAGGTAGTCTAGTTTTTATTTTTTTTTATTTAATATGGGCTTACTCTTGACCTCAATCTTGCCCTAAGGGCAGAGATGAGGTCGACGATGGAACGAGCTTACCCAGAAGAAGCCTATTTACTCGCGACTTAAATAGATTGGGGTTATATGAACTCGGGAAAACCGACGCAGGCAGGGTGTTCCACTCCTTGGCTGTACGAATAATGAAAGACTTAGCAAAGCGCTTCGTACGAATGTGTGGAACATCGACAAGATATGGGTGATAACCTGCAGTACGCCTAGTCTCTCGATGGAAGAAGGGAGATGGTGGAATAAGCTCGTGGAGCTCTTGCGCACACTCTCCGAAGTACAGTCTGTAGAAGACCGACAGACATGCGACTTTGCGGCGGTGGGCCAGGCTATGTAGCTTGGCAACCAGCTTGGCGTCACCAATCAGCCTCCTGGCTCTGCGTTCTACTGAGTCTAGTGTGGCAAGTTGGTATTTGGCTGAGCCATCCCAAAGGTGACAGCAGTACTCCATGCCGGACCGGACTTGAGCTTTATACAATATTGAAAGCTGTCCAGGCTTGAAGTACCGCTTGTTGAGGAGTTGAGTTGAGGATTAAACCAATGACCGGTTTAATTAAATTACAAATTCTGGTGCAAGGCAGGTTGATGTACGGGGCTGTGGACGGTGAATAATAGAATAGCTCACCGCCCGTCCGTCCTATGACGATGAAAGGCCGTGTCGACGGTGCGTTTGTGTTCTATGCACGCCTCAAAGAGATGTCAGCATCATTGCAGGGGCCCGCAAGAGCCGTAGTCTGTCGGGGTTGCGGGTTGTTCGAAAGAGATACTGCGGCACCGGACACAAAGGGCTAAGAAGGAACATGGGTGGTTGTTTGTCAGTAGAAGTCTGACACTCTCTCACCACTCCGCCAAGAGCGGGAGGAGTCATTTGATGATTTCCCAACCTTACAGAAAAGGCAAAGGTTGATGAATGAGAAATTTTGTTATACCAGAAAAAGTTCATAAAATAAAGAGAAAATCAGAAAAAAACACGTAGAGTTCAATAAGTAGTAAATCAGAGTGCACAAATATTGAAATCTAATTACAAAATAAAGTGCACATAAATTAATTTGAGGTGCTTACTTAATGCTGGCAATCAGTTTACTGCCCCGCCTCGATTAGCGTTTACGTTATTAAATAGAGTTTACGTTCCCCCCTCGTTTTCAGTGCGTGATATTTAACAGTGTGTTGCAGGTGATAATGCGTCGGTGAGGAAATGTGGAATTAATTAACTAGTACCTTCCTATTAGCTAACTGGCTAGTGGTAATGCAACAAATGTGTGCCCGTTATCACTAGTATGAGGCGTCAACTAAACAACACAACATCACGCCTGTTGTTGAGGTACACCCCCACTTCGTTCCCCAGTTATGTCTAAATCAACCAGGCACAACAAATCCAGACTCCGTGGCTGCTACTTAGAAAATCTTGATAGAAAAATCCAATAACACTTTGGAATCGAACCCAAGCTCACGCTCAGTAGTCGCGCTCGCGACCACTATACGAGCGTGGCAGTCAACCTAAACAATTGCCTAAATAACAGATAATTATGTTGTATAATTTATTTCTAAACTAGCTTTTGCCCGCGACTTCGTTCGCGTGGAATAGGTAGTGACTTCCGGCAGATTTTTGGTTTATCTCGCGAAAATAAAAAACTATCCTATGTCCTTTCTCAAGTTCCAAACTATGTCTGTACCAAATTTCATCAAATATTAGTATGGAATTGGAATTGGCATTTATAATATTAGTATGGAAGTATGGATTAACAACTTGAAGAATTTTACTTCAAAAAGTATCATGCTTCTGATAATATGAAACATGAAAGTAATAATTGGCAACACTGAGCGCAATCTAATTAAAAGTTTAAAACTGTAGAACTCTCAGAATCGAGGAAAACACAAATGAGGCGATGTTCAATGATCTTGAATATGATACGCGTAGTACAGTATTTGAAGTGACGTGATAATTGATTACTTTATTCCTCTTATTATTATGAAAACAACAATAGGGGATCGGACAAAAAAAACTAATTAGTCCGTCAGATAGATTTCCAAAAAATATTAACCACGTATTTTTTCTTTTTTCACGTAAACAAAAAATGAAGACGATACAGTGCTTCGAAAACTCGTGTGACGTCATAATATGATAGTACATTTTGTACCTTCAATTATTGACGTTTCAAGCCCCACTCCATGATCTTTGACGCGCTTTATCTTCGTCAATATTTATTGTTTTGATAAAACAAAAAACACGTATCCAATATTTTTCGATAATCTAACTGACGGACTAAACGGAATCATATTTTTTTGAGTCAGTCCGTTCCCCTATTTTTTTTTTTTATTTTATTTAATATGGGCTTACTCTTGACCTCAATCTTGCCCTAAGGGCAGAGATGAGGTCGACGATGGAACGAGCTTACCCAGAAGAAGCCTATTTACTCGCGACTTAAATAGATTGGGGTTATATGAACTCGGGAAAACCGACGCAGGCAGGGTGTTCCACTCCTTGGCTGTACGAATAATGAAAGAGTTAGCAAAACGCTTCGTACGAATATGTGGAACATCGACAAGGTATGGGTGATAACCTGCATTTGACTGGCACGCTTGATTTCTACAACGATGTGTCGCATGTCGTTATACGTATATTTCAGTTCGCGGAGTCTGGATTTGTACCCAGTTGATGGTAATAGGCTCGCCCCTATTGCATGAGACTTAAACATGACTGGTGAAATGTGAGGGTTCCCCCTATTTAGGTCCGACTCCACTTAACCCTTCGAGGATTACAGGCATCATGTTATCTATATTGACTGACTGACTGACTCATCCACGCTCAGCCCAAACCCTTGGACCTAGAAAGCTGAAATTTTGCAGTGAGGTTCCCTTTATAATGTAGACAAGGAATAAGGAAGGATTTTCAACCCCTAAGGGCGCCTTCAAATTAGCCGCAAAGAGCCGCGCGGTGGCAGCGCGGCTGTAGCGCTGCCGCCGCGCTGCTTTGTTAATCCATATAAAAATCGCGGATTTAAAACCGCACACCCGCAGCGCGGATGTAGCGCTGCAGTCGCGCGTGCTTTATTTATATGGATTAACAAAACAGCGCGACTGCAGCGCTGCAGCCACGCTGCCACCGCGCGGCATATTTGAAGGCGCCCTAAGAGAGTTAAATAAGGGATGAAAGTTTGTATGGAAAATCGTTATTTTCACGCGGGCGAAGCCGCTGGCAAAAACTAGTTTTATATATTTCATTCCTATGTCGAGGGCAGATCTACTGCCATAAATCTGTCAGAAACGTAGATTCCTTGCATTAATTGAGAAATATCTGATGAAAAATCCCTAAAACACATTGCCTATACTGGACCCCACTACTTAATCTAATAATATTATAAACGTGAAAGTTTGTTTGGATGTTTGTAACTCTTTCACGCAAAAACTACTGAACTGATTTGGATAAAATGTGGTACACAGATAGTTACATAATACCCTGGATTAACACATAGGATAGTTTTTAAGCCGATTTTATCTTCCCGTGGGATAATTTTCGAGTTGTAGCGGGCGAAGCCGCTGGCACTGCTAGTACACAATAAATCGATTGCTCCCACAAACATACAGGTGACTATTCATAATTCATGAATGAACAATTAGTCGTTAGTGACGTAACAATAAACACAAATAACTATTTCGCACACTTGTGTGCGTAAACACGCGCTATATTGTTACCGCACGGAATTTCGTAATTATCTTTCCTGAGGTCTCAATACCGAGGAACTAAGGCTCTACAATATTAATTAAGTTTTCATGAGATATTTTGCGTTTAGTTTGTAAACTAGTTGAGTGTGGATGCGCAAGTGTGGAAACTTTAACTTAGAGCAGAAGCTAAAAATCACATAAATCAGATAAAGTAGAATTCAAATTGTAATTCACAATAATCATAAATATCTTATCCTTCATTTAAACAGGAAACTGTATAATCTGTATGACTAATGGTAAAGGTATATACAGAAAGACCAACCATATTGTACCATATTTCATGCAAATAAAGAATGTTAAATCTTGAAAGAATACAAGGTCTTCAGATCTGATGATGGTCTCAAATTTTCACATTGAACAAGCATGGTGTCCGATGCTTATTACTTTTCCGAATAATTCCCAAGACGCAGGAAGAAGCCTATTGTTAAAACGAACCCAGATCAGAAGTCAAGTCAGGAAACTAATTACAACTTTGTGTTTTTATTTATTCAAGTCCAGGAAAACCAACAGCTAAAACAGAAGACTTACGATTCAATATAGAAACACAAATCCAATTACAGGTGCTCACTTTTTTTTTTTCTGGATGGTGGGTAATCATCAAATGGCTCCTCCCACTCTGGGCAGAACGGTAGGGGGTGTTAGACTTCTACTGACTAAAAACCACACCATTCACCATTTTAATTTTATAACTTTTTTATGTTGTCCTTTTTTGTGTCTTATATAATAGCATCGCTATGAATGTAATCTGTCATGTTGCTGCAATGAGTGGTAAATAAATAAATAATAATAATTGTGTTTGACGGCACGGTTGGCGCAGTGGCTCAAGCATGGAGCAGGCTCAAGCAATGGACTGCTGCGCTGCGTGTCGCGGGTTCGATCCCCGCACGAAACAAATATTTGTATGACCTACAGATAGTTGTTCCGGCCCTGGGTATTTGTGTATGTGAGTTTAAATGTTTGTGAACGCACCCACGATACAGGAGAAATTCCTAGTGTGGGGTAAAGTTTAAAAAAAAAAAAAAAGTTCCTTTTTAGCCCTTTGTGTCGAGTACGCGGTATCTTTTCGAACAACCCGCAGCCCCGACAGGCGTCGACCCTTCCATGTTACTGTCATCTCTTTGAGGTGCGCGTGGAGCACGAACGCGCCGTCGACACGCCCTGTCGTCGTCATAAAACGGACGGACGGCGAGCTAGCCCATTACTCAATATTCACATGCCCGCGTCTACGGTGGCCGGAAGCCATCACGAGGCCCCCGACGCCCGTAGGGTCTCCCGCGGCGGCTGGGACGAGAGGTTCTCTCCCTCTCACGTTCCGCCACCTCCTTCACTAGTATCACTGCTTCGTAGAAGGAGGCAACGGAGTCCCATTCCCTCTCGCCCGGGACCTTGGCTTGCAAAAGGGCCAGACGCGAGAGGTCGCTGTGCCATCCTCATTCAGGATATTCATCTCGCCGCCACGTAATTTAATCTCTCAAAATGCTCGCATCAAATTACCATACCTTATTTACTGGTAGTTTACAAAGTCGGCCATTTTGTGTAAAATAGTTGGCTGACAGCTGGCCGTTGTTTGAACACTCATGTTCAGCGGAACAGTTGGGAACTCTTGACGCTGAAGTATTGTATGATTTGCAGAAAAGTTGGCTAGTGAGCCCACGTCTGTGTAAATAACGTTTTGTTGTAACTTGACTACTAAAATAGAGCCCACTGAAAAGAGCTTTGAAATCCAATTTATTTGTAAAAGTAGGAAAACAAGTTACTTCATTCAGACTACAGAGTATTTTCAATGCACTTCTTCAAAAAGAGGCTCTTAAGTGCACTCAGATTAGGTTCAACATGCAATGTTTTTCAGAGGGGTGTTTTTTTTTTCATTTATTACAACTAGCAACTATTCGGCCTTGGCTGCTAACAAAGTTTCCCCACTTGTCAAAAAATACTATTTTAGTATTTTTTGACAAGCAATAAACATTTCAAGCGGGACCACTACTCCCATCTCCTTCTTATTTGCTAAAATTCAATCTAAGTTTCTACCGCCTGATAGCAAGCGAGAACCGCTATCCATGAAAATAACTTCGCTGACCTAAATTCTACTGAACCAAAAATTACAATCAAATAGTAATTATCAACTTAAACCGGAAATAAATACAGGCCAAACAAAGATCCAATAGGCAGAAATTACCCTTTATCGTTGACTGTTGCGTAAACACGGGGCTGCCCCATTTCATTAGTTACCTGTCAAGGGGTTACCTGACGGCAATGAGGTTCCTTTAGCCACAAAATAGATAAGTATAGAAGGTTGACGTTAAACAAAAATTAAAAACAGGAGCACGTACAAATAAACGCATACAGACCTAATAGTATTTCAAATGGTATAAAACAAATGCCAGTCAGTGGTTTGCTTTGTAGTTATTTAACACCATAGACCTCATCCATTGCTTTCCATCAGACGTAATCGAGGTCAAGAGCAAGTCTATTTTGCAACAAAATATTTACCGTGTATTGCACTTTTGTAGGAAAGAGATGATATTTTTAAATTTAAATTAGAGATATTTAAAGTTCGATATTATGTGTCTACTGAATACGTAGTATTCGTATGTGCGTCGATCTCCCAACCTGTATGTCACATTATCATCATCTGCCTGCCTTTCCGTCTAGGTTGAGGTCAGCCTTCCAGTCTAACCAGATACAGCTTTGTGTGACAGCCAATTAATAGGTTGTCACACATTCTACCTTCATACGACGACGTGACTGTCAAAGATCTACGAAGCACAGCTGCGACGAATTAACGTGCTTTCCGAGAGGCATGAAAGGGTCTCGGTGCATAAGGAACCGTTACCCTATCCATTGAGCGACCTCGGCAAGCGTTGCTTATCCTTGAAGATTAATCCGATCAGCTATAATTATTATTTAGCTCTGAAGCCATTTTTACACGCGCGTTGTTTTCGTATAAAGCAGAACTTCTGTACCTATATTTTGTGTTCCACCTTAATGAGTAGTTGAGGTTCCTTTAGCACGGGTCATTGACTGCATTGTGTCCTGATGGTGATGCTGACTTCATTTGTTCGACAGGGATTTCTTAATTAAAGGTGTTTGGAATAGGATTTTGTGGGCTTAATGAGTTTTAGTTTGTTATGGCTCCCTTTGTTATAAAATCGTTCTGTTCGTGAAAGTAACAGCCGTTTTCAACTTCTGATTTTTAGTAAAGATTTCGATTTGTATAACAATATAACATAACATCAAGCCTGTAGACCCCAAAGGGTTATGCAGAGGTGTACCTAATGCCACACCCACATTTCACCAGTTATGTTTTAAAGTTCCCTGTAGTACGGGCCTATTGCCATTAACTGGGCACAAATCAACCCTTCGTGGCTGCTATACTGAGAAATTCTTGATGCAAGAACCCAGTAACAATTTGCTCGTCTCGGGAATCGAGCCTAGGATCTCATAGCAGTCACGATTGCGACCGCTAGACCAACTTGGCAATTAACAGCAGTTGCATAAGAATAATAATATAATGTTTTATAAAAATACGTACACTACCAAAAATATAATAGTCGTAGTCCCCAGTATAACCAGTGTGCGTAGAAATAATGATCACATCTTGTGGGGTTTACATTTCACCGTGTTTTCTTCTTGCGAAATGGGTAATGGTATAGAATAAATTCAGCATCTCGCAAAGTTTCGAAGAAAATGTATAAGAAGCCAGTGAAACGGTAAAAGTTTGGCTAAACTTCAACGAATCAAAGTTTACGTTCAACAAAACTAAATATAAGTTCCTTTATTAACTTGTAATGGTCTTTAAAGCAAGGCAGTCATGTAATAAACACATTGCAGTGTACTGATTAATTAAATAATTATTATTTATGATCGATGAGCATATTACAAATTGCCTTAACCACCACATTTATTGGATTAAATGGTCACAATCGGCTGTCAGCAGCTTTAGATTGTGACAATTTCATCCAATAAATGATAATCATCATCATAATTATCAGGCAAAAGTTTGTCTCTAAGTTCTTGTTCATAATTTCTATTTTCTGTTCAGTCTAATTTGTTCCGATAAACTCATAATCATCAGTCTGCAACAGCCCACTACTGATAGGGTAGGTACATAGATATTATGAGTCTTTAGGCTCTGTGGAAAACGACAAACTCACAACACCAACTATCGTTATCATGGAAATCAGATTGACTAAATTAGGAGACTTGATAAGAAACTGGGATTGAATCGCCTTAAATAAAATATTCCAATGGATAAGGGTAACAATTTCTAACAATTAAATATTATTAAGTTTTTACTGTTCCATATATTTTATTCCGTATCACCCACAGACACAGTAGAATACTAGACAAGGTTTTAATTAAAAATGGCAAAGGTTTAATTAAAAGGAGAGTTTATGTTCGCTGCGTTTTATATTAGCACTAATTAAAAGTATCTTATTTATTAATGTATTATAAGATACCTAGCTAAAAGTTTATATATGAGCGTAGGTTTAGATTACTAATGAAAGTAAGTTGTAGAACTTTAGTGAATTTAGATAATAAAGGTATCAGATGCTTGTGGGAAAACTTCGGGAGTTAGATATGTAGACGTTTGATTACTTTAGGTTTGTTCCTAATAGCAGTAAGGCGATAATATCAGTATATTTTCGAGGTAATATTATAAAGACATACAATATAACAGCACGCCTGTAATCCGCAAAAGGATAGGCAGATGTGTACCTAATAGTACACCCAACTTTATCTATTCTAATAATATGTTCTAAGGGACGAGCCTATTGCCATCAATCATGCACGAATCTAGACACCATGGCTGCTACTAAGAAATTCCTAATGAAATACCTACGAACAATTTGTACGACCAGGAAACTGAACCTAGGACAGCGAGGCGGTCCTAAGCATATTTTTCAAGGCACATTGCTCGCAGAACGAATGGCCGATGGGGCCAAAAAGCTCTGGAGTGGCGACTACGAACCGGAAAACGTTGCATTGGAAGGCCTCCTACTAGATGGACCGATGACCTGGCGAAGATTCGGGGATACGCTGGATCCGAGACCCCCAGGACCTGTCAATGAGGTGAGAAATGGGGGGAGGCCTATATCCAGCTGTGGACGTCTTTCGGCTGAAACGATGATGAATCATATTTGTGCAGCCTTCAAAGCATTTAACATTTTCTTACTCTTAAAAATACTTTTATTGCTCAGACGGCCACTTTATCGAGTCTGTTAATAAAATCAGCATTTATATTCACAAAGAATCGGTCCCTTTTCTCTTGAAGTTTGTCGAATCAATTAGGAGGCAATAATTGAAATAACTTTGTTCTTGAGCGAGTACAAAGTCAAAGTGTCCGTGATATCGCTCCGGGATACTAACTTTGAAGACCGTTATGCAATTTGAATTGATTTAATTAGGTTGTTGGGAACTTAAGTTTCTTCTGTTAAATAAGGCTGTTATATAACTATTTAGGTAGGTATTTAAAGTTAGAAGCTCAGATCAATTGACTGCCGCGTTGGTCGACTGCTGAGCATGAGGTCCCTGGTTCGATTCCCGGGTCGGCGAAAGTGATATTGAGTTTTTCCATCAGGAAATTCTCAGTAGCTCCGGTTAAGGTGAAATATAAAAGGCTCACCTCCTGTTAAAATATAGGGTTTTAACCTAACTGGCGAAATGTGAGTGTACTATTAGGTACACCTCGACCTAACCTCTAACCTCAAAAAGAAGTTTAGATCAATACTTATCATTGTGTGATCTTGTCTTGAAGATTTTTTCAGATATTTGTGTTCGACCAGTCTGATCAAAGGTACCCTTCACAGCGCAGTATAGTGATGGTTAGACAAGCAGTTGCTCCATATAAAATACTGGTGTTCAGCTACATCCGGATAGACTGTCTAAACCAACAGAGTTGGGAAAAGCTAGGCTGCTGTGCTGATGATGATTTATGTTTGACTGGACTAAGATCATCATCAGCTTGTAATGTTCCCACTGCAGGGACTCAGGCCTCCTCTCTAGGAGAGGGGATGGGCTATAATCCACAACGCGGGCCCAGTGCGGGCTGGACTTAGATATTCCTCTATAATTATTTAAAGTCAAAATAGCAATTCACTGACTTTAATATAAACATTTCTACTGCTTTCTAAAGATTATTCCACCGTAAAGATGTTCAATAAAGAATGCGAGCGGAGCATGCGACGTCTAATTTACTTTTACGAGTATTTACACCGAAAGTGCTTAGGTCAGGAATGCGCGCGTCTTCAATTGTCAGCACCCATTGGGGTCGAATTCCTGCGACCAAAACAACCGTATCGTTGTATTGGTTTAATGTGTTATTTGTACTGCGGCGTAGAATTAATTGGAATGTCAAGTCGGTGGTAAATGTTTCAGATGGTTTTAGTAAGTTACAATGTTTTGTGTAGTTCCGTTCGAACTAAGTTGCGTCGCGGTAAACGGCGAGCAATCAGACTTTTTTAATGTCACCTGTGGCGTGAAGCAGGGGTGTGTTCTTGCGCCAACACTCTTTGCTCTGTATTTTGCCGTCGTCATTCGAGAAACCCTGGAACGTATCTCAGAAGGTATTCGGATTCGTTTTCGAACCGATGGAAATCTATTCAACCTTGCCAGACTTAAAGCCCGCACAAAAGTCTCTTATACAACGATAACCGAGATTATGTACGCTGATGACCTGTGTTTTGTTGCGGATACTTGCGACAGCTTGCAGGCGTTGATAAGTGGCCTCAATGATGTTTGTTGTAAGTTTGGTCTTTCAATAAACGTCAAGAAAACCGAAGTTATGGCTATGAACGTAGACGAACAGCTGCTAGTTCCTGATATCCTAATTGGCACTTGCAAACTGAAGCAAGTGGAAAGCTTTAAGTATTTAGGCAGCATAATTACTTGCAAAGGGGATCTCGACGCAGAGGTTAATCAAAGAATATGTGCTGCAGCAGCAGCTTTTGGCAAATTGCGGTCTAAAGTTTTCAGATCGCATGATCTGAAACTGAGTACCAAGATATCTGTGTACATGGCAATCGTTCTCCCAAATCTTCTTTACTCGTCGGAAACGTGGTGTCTCTATCGCCGACATATACGGACCTTGGACAAATTCCATATTAAATGCCTCCGAAACATCATGAACATCAGATGGTCGGACTGTATTAGAAATACAAAGGTCTTAAGGCAGGCTAAGGTTCTTGGCGTGGAGGCCTACTTGATGAGGCGCCAGCTAAGGTGGTGTGGGCATATCTCTAGAATGCGCGACGAGAGACTGGCGAAGCGCATCTTCTATTCTGAACTCCAGGAAGGAAAACGGAAACGTGGTGGTCAGTTTTTACGTTTCAAGGATGTTCAGAATAGACACTTTAAAAGATGCGAAATTGACCCTTTAGTGTGGGAAAAGCAAGCACAAAATCGGCCCGAGTGGAGACGTCGTGTGCATCAGCAAGTTAACACATTTGAGGAAAAAAGGAGGTCACAATTGGATCAAAAGCGCGATGACCTTAAAGCTAGGCAACCTAAAGCTATACCCTATAATATCATCAATGGTGTTCTGACATGTCCGCTTTGTGCTCGTACCTTTTCGGCCAAAGTTGGATATGCTAGCCACTTAAGAGCACACGAGAGAGCAGCAGAACAAAGCTCTTGACAATCTTTGGAAAGTCAGCGAATGCAGTCGCTGTGGCCGAAATCGGCTAGATAGCATCATCATCATTTTAATTAGAAAAACATTCGACGGCGCGTTGCGTTCCACGCGCGCCTCAAAGAGATGTCAGCTTTCTTTGAACAGTCCATAAATAATTTATTATTTATTTTATTGAACACATACAAACAGTATCTGCATTTTTCATATTATTTGGTTAAATGATGGAGAACGTGAGAGAACTTACTTAAATGCAGTAAATGATGGACGACCATCATTTAATAACTTTGCGAATGAAAATGTTTTTATGAATTTTAGCAGACTTCTTCGAAAATATTAATTAAAGTATCAAGATCTACAAATACGACTCCACCACAATATCTATCTTCGATCCTATTACAAAATGGGGCATTAAAGTTTCAAAATCAAATTGCTTACGACGCCCACCTAAAGTATTACCTTGCAAAATGAAAATTAATCCCTATAAAATGTTATGACCGATCGTCTGTCGTTAGAAATACAATCTAAATTCCAGTTGGTAAGACGCAAATTGCTTTGGAGCAATTAAATTGCAGTTATAAGACCGTTATAGGGATGTGACGGGGTCATCAATTACTATTTGATAGCGATTGAACTTAAATTGAAAATAGATGTCAGTTTTCAATTAGCTTTTGTCAGAGTTGGTGGAAAACGTGTTATGTGTCGGTATTTACTGAAGCATACGGTAAAATGTAACTGAAAATTGTGCTTTACTCTTTGATTGCCAAGCCAAAACCGAAAACCCAAAAGTAAGTTTGAACCCAATACCACAGGTGCCAATACGCTACGGTCGCTATTTTGTGTCTCGTAATTGTAACGCACCATCAAACGACATAGCGTGGATGATCATAGCATAACATAGCACAGGCATAACCGCATAACATAGCTTCTCTCTGTGAGAGGAGGCTTGTGTAGGTACCACCAGTGGGAACATTAATAGTCGCTAATTATGCTTATGCTAAGGTTTTGCAAAAAATCTGCTTAGGCCATTACTCCGCAGCAAGTTCAATCAGAAAGGTACATCTTTAAACTAAATGAATGACTTAATAAACAAAAGCTATAGACATTCTTTTTTAGGGTTCCGTAGTCAACTAGGAACCCTTATAGTTTCGCCATGTCTGTCTGTCCGTCCGTCCGTCCTCGCTTAATCTCTGTGACCGTTAGCACTAGAAAGCTGAAATTTGGTACCAATATATTGATTATCAATCACGCCGACAAAGTGGTAAAATAAAATTGGAAAAAAATGTTTTATTAGGGTAGATATAATATGTAAAGTGGGATGTGATTCTTTTTTTTTAATTTCAACCCTAACGTGTGATATATTGTTGGAAAGGTATTAAAAAATTAATAGGTTAATAGGGGTTTACTAAAATCAATTTTTGATAATGTCAATAATTTCGGAGATAATCGCTCCAAAAGTAAAAAACAATGTGTCCCCCCCCTCTAACTTTTGAACCATACGTTTAGAAAATATGAAAAAAATCTGAAAAGTAGAACTTTATAAGGATTTTCTAGGAAAATCATTTTAAAAGTGAAAAAAAAAATATATATATAAAAAAAACATAATTGTGACGGACGGGAAACTACGGAACCCTAGGTACACTGAGCGTGGCCCGACACGCTCTTGGCCGGTTTTTAGTTAATGAAGTTGTCAAATCGCCCGTGAACGATTCATAAATATGTAAAAAACATTTTCCCAGTAATTAAAACCGCAGTGTGAAATACGTATGACAGTTTCATTCGCTCGATTTAAAAATGGAGACCCCGCATATCAGCCGAATTTAATTTAAGCTGGTTGTGAAATGCCAACCATATTTATTGGCATTGTAAAGTATTGGATACTTGTTTATTGAAATTAATAGCATTCTGATAATAAATTGCAATTTGATGTGCTTTTTATTTGGAGTTTAATTTGGGTTGTGAACTTGGATTTATTTACTAGAAAAGAATCGTATATGTATTTCAGCCAAAGTCATCGGTCATAAATAAGCTATTGAGTATATTATGTATTTACTAATTAATAAAGAATTCAATTCATAGTAGACATAATATATTTTTCATTATCCGTCACAGTGACAACCAGATCACAAGACAATGTAAAAAGAAATATATAGAAGAAAGCAAAGAGGCCACATATATATAACACCTCCGTCCCAAATCGTCTAGTTGTTAAGTTTCGAAGTGTTCGGTGTTACTGTTCGTCTCTTTGTATTAATGTACCCAGCATCTGATCAACATGTCTTTTGCAAATTTGACCAGAATCAGTCTCTATTTGATAGTGCAATTGGCCTAATATCCTTAAAACGGTTCCGAATTCCCATTTTATTTGGTCGTTTGTGTAGCTGCGTATTTGCACTCTCTGCCCAACAGTGAATGAGCGTACTCTTGCCTCATCAGTCGACGGACGTGTTTCGTCCCTCGCCCTCGCCTTGAAATGAACACTTAGGGTGTTTCTTACTTCCCTGCCAAACATAAGCTCATATGGGCTTTTATTCGTGTTGCTGCTCGGCGTCCTCCGCAGGCGTTCCTTAATACCCAGCAGTTTGTCTTGTAGACAGCCTGGCTCTGCCGTGATGCTATGTATTGCCCTTTTAATTGTTTGTACGTATCGCTCTGCCTGTCCGTTCGTGGCTGGATGGTATGGAGCTGTGGTTTTGTGAACAACGCCGCTTTCTCTGAGGAATGATTCAAATTCATTTGAGACAAATTGTCGACCATTGTCTGATACTAAAGTAAGCGGAAATCCAAATGTCACGAAAAGTTCTTTAAGTTGGCGGATACACCATGAGCTTGTGGTTGTTTTCGTTTCTACAATTTCCACCCATTTTGTAAAAGCATCCACTATTATAAATAAGGAATAACCGTTAATCGGCCCAGCAAAATCGATATGGATCCTTTGCCATGGCCCTGATGGTGAGTCCCAATGATGTAGTACTGCGCATGCAGGTTGATTTTGCTTTAATCGACATTCTCGACAACTTTTAACTATGTCTTCTATGTCTTTATCCAAATTTCTCCAGTATACGTATCCACGCGCCAGTAATTTCATTTTTACTATTCCAAGATGTCCCGTGTGTAGTTCTTCTAAAACCTGCTGTCTCAGGGTTGCCGGAATCATTACTCGTGTTCCTTTAATAATGCAACCGTCTTGTAAGGTCAATTCGTTGTCATTGTAGCCGTATCTTTTCACAGATGTACCATTTTTTAAAGCTTCCAATAAATGGTTGTATTCATCATCGCGTTGGGTATTTTCGGCAATTTTTGTACGGTCGACGGCAATTGTGTTCATTTGATTTAATTGAAATGCGCAATGTACGTCAATTAGGTTATTTGCTACTGTATCTACCGGAAATCTTGATAGATAATCTGCATTGCTATGATCATTCGATGTTCTGTATTCAATAGTGTAGTCAAAACCAGAAAGAAAATGTGCATAGTGAAAGAGCCTCATTGTGCTCATCGCCGGTAAAGTTTTGTGTGGATTGAAAATCGTAGTTAGAGGTTTATGGTCTGTAATAAGTATGAATTTTCTTCCGTAGCAGTAGTGAAAAAATTTCTTTAATCCCCAGAATAAGGACGTCGCTTCTTTGTCTATCTGACTGTATTTTTTTTCACTACTCGTCAATGAACGTGATGCAAAAGCAATAGGCCGATCTGATCCGTCCGATAATCGATGCGATAGAACTGCTCCAAGTCCAAAAGGTGAAGCATCTGTAGCGAGAACCAAGGATTTATCTGGGTCAAAATGCATTAAAACTCTGTCACTGAGGATTTCCTGTTTAATTTTCTTGAAACTCTCATTACATTTGTGCGTCCATTCGTATATAACGTCCTTCTTGAGTAAGTTATTAAGAGGGCTGGATATTGAAGCTAAATTCGGTATGAACTTATTGTAATAATTAGCCATTCCTAGAAATGTTCGCAGTTCGTTGATGTTGCTGGGACGTTTTGTATCCAGAATAGCGTTCACCTTATTTCTGTTTTTATGCAGTCCATTTTTATCAATGGTATGACCCAAGTATTCGATTCTCTCTTGAAAAAAATGACATTTATCCTTGTTGAGTTTCAAATTTTTATCTTGTAATTTTTGTAATACCAAGCGTAGTCTTGACAGAAGTTGTTCTTCTGAATGTCCTTGAATAATTATGTCATCGAAAAAGCATTTCACTCCAGCGACTCCTTGGAGCAAACGATCCATAAATTTTTGCCATAAATTCGGGGCAACCTTGACGCCAAACATAAGTCTATTTACCTTGAACGTACCCTTGTGGGTACTTAATGTTTGCATCATAGCGCTCTCTTCGTCCATCATCATGTTAAGATAAGCTTGACTGATATCAAGTGTGCAAAATATTTGACCTCCGTTCACCAGAATCCGTTACCAGAATGTCCTCTATGATTGGAATAGGGTATTGTTCATCCCTTATAACCTTATTTAAGGTGACTTTATAATCCGCGCATAAGCGTATACTGCCATTTGGTTTGACAATAGGAACTACTGGTGTTCCCCACTCAGAGCTATCAACCTTTGTAATTACTCCTTGTTCGCAAAGTCGCACTATTTCATCATCAACTTTATTTTTAAGAGCATATGGTATACGTCTTGGCTTAACAAAAATTGGTGACACTTCTTCCTTTAGGGTCAAATGAGCTTTGTAATCAGGTATGCACCCAAGGGACCCATCAAATACCGTCGAGTATTCAGAAAGTAGCTTATCCAGTTTTGGATGTTCTTTATTCTTAACTGCGTTTATATTTGCCAGATCCAAATTGATTGCTCGTATCCATGCTCGACCGAAGATAGGGTCAACATCTTGTTTAATAATATATAATTTTCCCTCAAGTTTTTGGTCTTTGTATTTACACGTAACGTTGGCTACTCCAAGGGGTGCAAAGATTTCTCCCGTATATGTTTTCATCGTGATATTAGTTTTATAAATCTTGCATCCAGTGTTCAATGTTTTAAAATCTTTGTAAGATATAGATGACAGAGCAGCTCCTGTATCTACTTCCATTTTCAGTTTCGAGTCATTGATGCGTACATTTATCATAAATTTGTCTGTGTTGTTAGATCGTATTAAATTCATACCCCAAGGGGTGGTGTCATCGACTGTATCTGAAGAGTTGTCCGTGTCCTGTACCTCCACGTGCTCAGGCTCCAGTTGGTTGTTCCCAGGTGTTGATTGTAAGCAAACGCGAGCAAGGTGACCTACTCGTTTGCACTTGCTGCAAGTATCCTTGATGCTGCGACATCTACTAGCTAGATGTTCCTTGCTTCCACAACGAAAGCATTTCCCTCGTAAGTCTTTAATCGTTAAAGGTTTATTCTCTGGCCGTTGAATGCGTTGTTTGGGGTCAGCTTGAACAGTATGTACATGTCCTTGATTTGAAGAGTGAGCTGGAGACATGTAGCTGCTGTCAGATTTTGCCAGTTCAATCGTGGTTGCTTTATTTATTAAGTCAGAAAAATCAGTTACCATTGTTTCCTGCAGTATTTTGGTTCGAATATCGGTGTCATTTAATCCTCTTATAAATTGTAAGGTAAGAAAATTATCACAGATCGACTTTTTACAGTTATTGCACGTGAACTCGCAATCTTGAGCTAAATGTTTCAAATGTGACGAGTATGACATCACTGTCTCATCAGTGCCTTGAAGTCGTGAAATAAATTTATGTTGACGAGCCCAAATGCTCGGTTTTGGATCTATATATTGTTGTAATATTTGAACCAAGCTTCCGAATTCCAGTTCACAAGGTTCGTTTGGAGAGCACAAGTCGTAAGCCTTCTGGTGCAATTCTGGTGGCAATAAACTAAGCAGCGTGAGGGTCTGGATTTGTGAATTGTGACAATTATTTAGCTTCATGTAGGTTTTTAATCTCTGAACAAAATTATTGAAACTTTCTCGTTCCTGTAGCGGTTGAAAATTAATTCTTGGTGTCGTTTCCGGTGTGCTTATACGTGAAGCCGTGACGTAAGTCGACGGTGCGTTTGGTGATGTAGGGCGTAAGCCATGCAGCTTTAGCTTTAATTGTAAAATGTACTCTTCTGTAGAATGCCGCTGTTCAATTTCAGCTTCCGCATCATGTGTTAATAACTCAATTTCATTTTGTACTTTTTCAAATTTTTGTTCATAATTTGTAAGACTTGTCAAACGTGAACTTACTTCGTAATCCGAAGGATTTTGTAAATCTGCTATTTTTTGTTCAAATTTGGTCAGCTGGCCGCGTATATTTGCGCGCAGGCGAGTAAGTCGCGCCAGTTCTGCCTCCATCGTCGCCAATATTATGTATTTACTAATTAATAAAGAATTCAATTCATAGTAGACATAATATATTTTTCATTATCCGTCACAGTGACAACCAGATCACAAGACAATGTAAAAAGAAATATATAGAAGAAAGCAAAGAGGCCACATATATATAACAGAGTATTAGCTCGTTTAACTGTGTTAAAAACATGTTTATTATGAAACACTCTAATTATCACTAATAGCAACATTTTAAAAACGGTCACAGAAATGCTTACCTAGTTAATAAGCTTCTAAAGAAAGGCCATAGTAATCGTTAAAATTGTTGAACCGGTGAAAAGCTAGCTAGTTGGCCAATTTTCAACGATGATATTTTTTCTAAAACAAATATATTTCATATACATACTGCCTGTACCTATAGATTTCATGGAGAAATTAATTGAACTCAGTAATTGCCATAGCGTGTTAGAATGCACACTGATATTACTTTTTAACTAGGTAGGTAGTTTGAAAATCGGGGTGCATTAAAAAGGGCCTCCATGAGTGCAGATAATTAAGCGGGGTAAGTAATTTTGGAGCAGTCAGCACACTTTTAATGTGCTGATTGGCAGGTTAATCAGTGGCATGAGGTATTCTTTGATAGTCTGGCTGACATAAGCAAAGCAGAAGGTAAAAACTAATTTTCGTTGATTCATTAATTAGCAGAATAGAAAGATACTCTATAACTATATATTCTGACATAGACTATAAGTTATGTAGGTGTACCTACTTTACTACTTACAAGTGAATGGTCATAATAATAATTCTGAAACGAAAAATTTGTCGAATTAAACTATAGTTGCACTTTATTCAAGTGGAAATGGTCAGAAAGGGACAGCTGCAGCAGATGATACCTTGAAAGGCACAGTGATGACAGGTGGACTAAGATGGTCACCGAATGGCGTCTATGAACTGGCAAAAAAGAAAATGAGTCGTCCGGCTGCGAGATGGGCAGACATATTTCTCATCGGGGGAAAAATCTGAATGAGGCTGGCACAGGACCGTGGAGATTGGCACAAGAAAAGAGAGGTCTATACCCAGCAGTGGGTGAATTCACTATGTAGATGATGATGATAAAATCATCATCATCCACATCAAATCAAAAAGACAAGAGATTGAAGATTAATTTGGGCATGGCTAAATGTTAGTTAAAATGGGAATCAAAGCTTACCTAGCTAGCTTGCAGTATGGTCTAACCACAAACAATAGCAATAAACACTTGTTCTACTCCAACACTAATCACGGGCATTATGCTCAGACCTGTGGGTGCCATGAGGCTAGGGCTACCATCCATCACGATTTAAATGATAATAATAATTATCCCTGTCCTTGAAATCTGACTGGGCTTTCTAGTTGAGGAGATTTTTCTTGTTGATTTATCTTCATCTGCTTAGCTTTTTCCCCAACAATGTTGGGGTGGGTTCCCACTTACCAGATACTGCTGCATACCAGTATTTTACATGGAGTGCCAGCTTGTATGACCTCTACAAACCCCTCCCTCCTAGGTAATGATAAGACTGGTTACGTAATGGATGGTCACTCATCCACAGGCCAATCTAAGAATTGATCCGAGTGGCTGTTTATGATCTACCCACGAGCTAATTAAGTTACGCCACGGTTAGCGCAGTGGCTGTGGCACTGCTGCGCTGCGTGTCGCGGGATCGATCCCCGCATGGAATAAATATTTGTATACAAATATTATTTTATTCCATGCGGGGATCGAACCCGCGACATCTATGTGTAGGCCATTTATGGCCTACACATAGATGTTCTGGGTCTGGTTATTTGTGTATGTGAATGTAAATGTTTGTTAACGCACCCACATTACAGGAAAAATCCTAGTATGCAACGTTAAAAAAAAATTAAGATCGAGAGGTAAGATGTCCCAACGTTTTTTGAAAATGTCCTGCTTTTTGTCGGGGTGTAACAAATTCCAAACCGGTAACCCTATGAGTTTGCATGTCGCGATGCGGTCGCATGCATTCAAAAAGCTGCAGCCGAGTTGATTGCATGCGGCTTGATATAAAATGAAATGAAAAAATCTTGGTGCACGTCCAAACGCGGTTACTGTGGGTTTTCCAGAACCACAACGTTTAGTAGGACATTTGTAGCACTCATAAAAATACGAATTACGAGGGATATTGCAAGAGTGGTTTAGTGGTCGCGAGCGTGACTGCTGAACATGTGGTCCTGGGTTCGATTTCCAAGTCGGGTAAAGTGTTAATAGGTTTTTCCATCACGAATTTCTCTGTAGCAGCCATGGAGTCTGATTTGTAACCGGTTGATGGCAATAGGTTTGCTGCTTATTACATGGGACTTCAAACTTAACTTGCGAAATGTGGGTGTATTATAAGATACACCTCTGCCTAACCCTTCGGGGATTACAGGTGTGATGTTATGTTTGTGTAAATGCATGAAAGAAATTGTAAAAATCCTGCGTAATCAGCTGCTCCCACACATAAACACCATACGACGTCGCGTCGTACAACTATGCGGCGTCGTTTCACGATACGACGTCGCGTCGTGGAAATCTACGACACGACGTCGGTAACGTGTCGATGCACGATACGACGTCGTGTTATGTGTGTATCGTGTTTATGTGTGGGAGACCTTTTTTTGAAGTGAAAACTTCTTTAGCGGCGTTGAGCACTTTGGGAAATTGTTCTGTGATGGGTATAAAATCTTAAACTCGCGTCAGGATACGTGACCACGTGACCCTGATCGAAAATTCGTCAGGACACGTGACCACGTGACCCTGATCGAAAAAGCGTAAGACGGATGGAGAGTAGACAGCTATCCCCTCTCTACGGCGCGGCGAAAATGTATGCCTGGGCCTACTGTTTCGTTTAGGCAGCGCAGGGCGCTTAATAATAATAATAATTATTATTAATAATAATATAATTACTAATAATAATAATAAAATTATTAATAATAATAATTATTATTAATAATAATATAATTACTAATAATAATAATAAAATTATTAATAATAATAATTATTATTAATAATAATATAATTACTAATAATAATAATAAAATTATTAATAATAATAATATAATTAATAATAATAATTATTATTAATAATAATATAATTACTAATAATAATAATAAAATTATTAATAATAATAATATAATTAATAATAATAATAATAATTAATAATAATAATAATAATGATGACAGCTGTCAAAATTGAAACAGCTATATCTCGGAAACTATCGACCTTAGACTAGTTGTGTGTAGGGACAATTGATAGGTCTCAATGAGATCTACATTTCGGATGACAGCTGTCAAAATTGAAACGGCTATATCTCGGAAACTATCGACCTTAGACTAGTTGTGTGTAGGGACAAGTGATAGGTCTCAATGAGATCTACATTTCAGATGACAGCTGTCAAAATTGAAACGGCTATATCTCGGAAACTATCGACCTTAGACTAGTTGTGTGTAGGGACAAGTGATAGGTCTCAATGAGATCTACATTTCAGATGACAGCTGTCAAAATTGAAACGGCTATATCTCGGAAACTATCGACCTTAGACTAGTTGTGTGTAGGGACAAGTGATAGGTCTCAATGAGATCTACATTTCGGATGACAGCTGTCAAAATTGAAACAGCTATATCTCGGAAACTATCGACCTTAGACTAGTTGTGTGTAGGGACAAGTGATAGATCTCAATGAGATCTACATTTCGGATGACAGCTGTCAAAATTGAAACGGCTATATCTCGGAAACTATCGATCTTAGACTAGTCGTGTGGGAGTTGGACATTTTGACCCTGAACGTTAACGATGTCGACTGACAGTCAATAAAATACAAAAATAATTTATTTTGAACTAGACTGTACAATGTTTTTATGATGCTTAATCGGAGGCATGGGAAAAAATATTCCCGCTCCTCCTACCAATCGGAGTTCCGATCGGAGGACAGGGAAAGACAAAATAAATGGGTTAGCATAGTTATGGCGGAATAATTGAATTTTTAAATAATGAATTTGGTTTAACTATGTCGAATGATCGCAATCTTAGCACAACGAAATACAAAACTACTATTGATGCGGTCTTTATTAGACATTTAAATAGGTTCGAATCAAAACTGTTCGTTTCTTACTTCAGCTACCATAAACCTATCGTATCAGTTTTAGAGATTGGCGATGATAGTTCTGGTAATGATGATGGTGAAAAAGTCGTTGAAATTATGGATGAAAGTTGATTTTTCGGAGAGATAAACTTTTTAATGTAAAATAATTGTAATAGTTTTAAAGTGTTAAATTTTTAATGTAATATAAATTGTCATGTTTGTGTACGATAGCGCAATAAATCAATATTGTATTCTACCACATAAATGATAGTACTTTTATACTGTTAAAGCAATTGGTGCAAAATTATTCCCTAACCATTCCAAAATATCAAACATGCTCAACGTTAATAATCAAGTTTTCACTTCTGCCGGCACTCCCGGAGTGCAACCCGTCTTTTTTTTTTTTTTTTTTTTGGTGGGTGGAAAATCATCGAATGACCCCCCCCGCTCTTGGGCAGAGCGAAGGGGAGTGTCAGACTTCTACTGACTAAAAACCGAACCCATGTTCCTTCTTTGCCCTTGCGCCGAGGCCACGTAATCTAGTACATAATACCGCGGCCCCGACGGGCGTCGGCCCTTGCGGGCCCCTCCTTGATGTGTGGGAGCCCTTACACAGAAAGTCGACAACATAGAAAAAGGTTCGGTAGATGATGATTCCAAAAAAACAATACAACATATCTATTTTGTTCCCGGTGTAAACATTTTCCGTCAAATAAAAGTGGGTAAGAAATTCTCAAAATGTACTTATGACGTCGTTTCAACCATTCGCAATTCGCATTAATATTTAAAAAGTATTTCGAAAAGTGTCACTAACTGCTGGCATTAATTTTTCATATCAACAGCTGTGCTAAAAGGTTTTCTCTTTTCTCCTGTCTTTGGGTAATCGCTGCGACAAATAATTTCTGCAAATAATTACCCGTTCTGTCCAAGGTCCTAATCAGAAGCCTGGCAACCGTTTCGATTAGACTGTTATTTTGTAATCTATATCTATATAAATAAAAAGAGAAGTCCTGACTGACTGACTGACTCATCAACGCCCAGCTCAAACCCTTGGACCTAGAAAGCTGAAATTTTGCACAGAGGTTCCCTTTATAATGTAGACAAGGAATAAGGAAGGATTTTTCAATCCCTAAGGGAGTTAAATAGGGGATGAAAGTTTGTATGGAAAATCATCATTTTCACGCGGGCGAAGCCGCTGGCAAAAGCTAGTACCTAATAAATACTATTTACCAAACCACTCTACTTTGAAAAATTTTTACTACTTTACCAAACCTTGAGATGTTTTGTGGTAAATAGGTATGTAGGCGGGCTGCGGGTTGTTCGAAAGAGATACCGCAGGCTCCACACAAAGAGCTAAGAAGGAATATGGGTGGTTTTTAGTCAGTAGAAGTCTGACCCTCCCTTCCGCTCTGCCCAGAGCGGGAGGGGTTATTTGATGATTTACCAACCCCCCAAAAAAGTGGGTATTTAGGTTTAATATTACCTAATGTCTCCATATATATAAATCTCGAATTCATTCTCTTAATATTCTTGAAACCGGTTGCGTGGTTTCGAAGAAAAACGCACACACAGACAAGAAAATAACTTTAATTCGCAAAATGTTTCAGTTTTCCAGTTGTATGCTTTGAATATTCTTACAGAATGGGAGGGACACTGACGCGTAACCTTCTTTCCTTTATAAATAACGGTTCTTTCGCTAGTAATTTTGTACAACATAATTTAGTATCAGAATCTGTCCACGTCATTTGATTGTTGAAACAACAGATCGATTCCACATTATAGCGTGCTTTGGGAATAACCTTCCGGATTTGATTGGTTTTTAGATGAGTATGTTAGCAATAACTATTCAAAGCCAAACCTCAAGCAATACCTCGAGGTCGAAACATGTAGTTATTTTTAGATTAGCTATTAGCTGATGCTGCAACGACTTCACATAACTTATTGCATATTCATCTGCAGCTGCATACAGAAGTGTTGATCTAGTGGTAATAAGTCCAAATCGTGGAAGGTGCATTAGTTCAGAACACCCGTCTGATCGGAGGATCGTCGCTTTTCTATGAAGTATTGGGGAATTTTATACCCTGGTCTATATTCTCTAGCGACCCCGACATGATATAAACAAGACAAACATCATAGACTGTCAACATTTCCGATTCCGACCGTGATCGAATCTCCACGCGAAAAACATTTACTGTCATCGTCCATTTCCTAGCGATGTGCGCCCGTACAAAAATTTAGGGAAATGAAATGTTTGAAATAACTGCCGGGACATAAGTTATTTTCCTTTCAAATGGTGACGCATTTCCGCCGTCACGTTAGGGAATATTTTGTTGAATGTAATGCCTTTATATGATGCGTAAGTATCTGAGTTTATATCTGGGAGATTTCTGCTGAATATTTCATGTTCTGGTATTAGGTACGGATTAGTAAGGGAGTTTGTTGAGGTAATAATCTTGAAGAAAGTTTTATAGTCATAGCTTCTGTAACTTCTGTTTAGTGAAATGGAATAGTTATAAATGCTACGTTACAAATAGTTACAACTAGTTTGAGAAGGTCAGATAGGCAGTCGCTTCATGTAAATTTCTGGTACTCGGAATGTAACCGCATTCAGTTAGACTAAAAGGCGACCCTAAAATAGTTAGCCAAATCTAGGCAGACGATGAGAATAGTTCTAAATGTTTTAGCATTTAGAAACAATCATTACGTTGAAAGGTTAAGTTTAGAACAAATGAATTGTTTACGAGAAACATTTTCTTCAAACATACCCCTTTTAAGTAATGACCCTAAACCACACTATGTTGGACTTAACAAAGTTGTCCTGAACGCGAATTGAATTCCGGACCCTCGGATACAAGTTCGTGAAAGGGATAATACACACGCGACGTTAATGGAAATCTTGTGTGGCGAAGTGTGAGGAATACAAAATATTGGGGAAAAAACTATGAACACACATACTTATAAAAGCTGTTTTATTTCATTGTATTGACAGAAATAGTCTAAGTACTCGGGGTCGACTCCAATATCCGAAAAATAACCCTAGTCACCAAAATAATGGTCAAACAATATTTTTGTACAGTAATGATAAACGTAACACATTTTGCTGAGACAATACAACTGGGCTTGGATTCTTTCAAACTATTAAGAATCATGATGTAGGTACCCAAAATAGGATTCATTTCAGAAAATAACAGTCGAGATAATTTTAATAATAATATGACATGTTCAGATAGGCATACGGTTCAAAAGGGATTGAAACTCCATCACAGCAATGTATACTTGATGGAATGGCATGCGAACCCAAGCATATCAAGGTTGTACTCGTTTGTGTACACACAACAGGCTCATTATTCCATCAGAGGCAATCGTCCCGAATTGGACCCAACTAAGGGGCAATAAGCAATAACCAATAGGCTAGTTATATGGGAGATTTGGGCAATGAACACTTGATGATGTAAATTTTACAGAAAAGCTGAATTAATATAAAGAATTGATAGTAAATATCTTGTGGATATTCTTACGATGTAAAACAGTAAAGGATTTAAGAATGAAGAAACAAACAGAACCAGCCACGTAGGCTTTTGGAGTGAAGGATTGAAAGTGAGCATCATGTAAACTTGAATGACTCCATAAAATAGGAAGTTCCTTCAAAGCTATAACATTGTATTACAAAAATTATCGCCTGTCCTTTAAGTTGACTAAATAAATTATGTAAAGGATAACACTATCAAATTTTCGCTCCGTCAAGTCAAAACTCCAAGAAAGATTTTCTTTCAAAAACAGAAAAGGTGAATAGTTCTAGTTGAATATTTATTTATTAAAAGAGTGATGGAGAGAGACCCCGTGACAGCTGTCAGAGAGAATGCTAATGACAAAAAGGTCACTGAGATTTAGCAGAATTTTGTTGTTCGGATGTATATACCTACAGCCAATATTGGATGAATCTGGGATTTGATTTCGACCAATTACGTTAACAGTTCAAGAGATCGCCCAACATTGGAAGTAGTTTAGTGGGATTGTAAAAGTAGTGGAAAGTTTCGCTTTTATGGACTTACAAGTTTTTTGGAGATTTAAAAGACAAAACTAAATAACATGAACACTTCTAGTGTGCAGTTTAGGATGACGTTGCTTGTGAAGAAAATTTGGATCGACGACGTCTCAAACATTTATTTTTGTTCTATGTTGTTTTGGAGTTTTGTAAGATTGACAGCTCTTAACAATATAATTATTTGAGAGGTGGGTATGTGTTTGCTTATATTCAGCTTATAACTGAAACGGAACTGCACTGATCTTGAACGTAGTTAAAAGTTTATGACAGTCCAAATTGACTTAGTGGTGAATCGTCCATGTTTAGTGGGTCAGGCAATAGTTTTGGTAGTACGTTAATGTAGTTGTAACGAGAGTAAGTTTTAATTGGTCTCGTTATTGAAAGCTAGGTGTTCCAGCGGGTCTTGAAATTGTGCCAAGATTTGGTTTCACTTTCTACCAAAATCTCAAAGCAATTGTGTCTTGTGGCTTTGGAAGTACATCATTATAGTTTTTATTAATTTCTTTAATAGCTTGTTACGACCACTTTTATGAAAACAGCAGGTGTTTATGTGATAACTTTTGAGAATCATCATCTGCCTACCCTTATCCCAGCTATGTTACGGTCGGCTTCCCGTCTAAATGGATTCAGCTGAATACCAGTATTTTAAATGGAGCTATTGCATGTCTGACCTCCACAACCCAGTTAGTACTGGGTAATATAATACCCCTTGGTAAGACTGGTTGTCAGACTTAATAGTACATTGTAATACAAGGGCCTAAAATTACCCATTATATACGAGGTAGTTTTACTACCGAGCTTTAGCGAGGTAGTAAATAGGAACCGAGTTATAATGGGATTTTAGCGCCGTGTGTTACACTGTACTTTTCACTACGATTGCGAGAAAACAAAATAACCATGTTCAATATGAGTTTATTTTATTAAAAATTAAATTCAATTTAATAATACAATTCCAAAAATTTCGCGCCAATGCCTTTTTTTTATTTCTTCTGGAGCTGCAATGCGACGCACACATTCTACCAAAGAGTTTGGCATTCAGCGCGTTTAGTTCCATTTTTAAAAATAAAACATTTTTTTTTACTTGAAACTAAATCACGCACCAGCTGGCTGAACAAGTTGTCGTCCGAGATTTACTTTTAGCCCTAGGGCAAAATATGCAATTTTAGGCCCGCTCTGCTATGCTATTATGACGTTCTTTTTGAGCAAGAGGAGTGAAAAAACATTTACTGAACTGTGATCTAAGTATTTTATTACTAACACACATTTTGTGTGATCTCACAGAATCTCAAAATGCCACTACAAGAGAAGAAATGTATAATTTAAATAGACACAGTAGCTTACTATTCAGTACAAAAAAAAAACAGTGAAATTGAAAGTCCCTTTTTGCAACTGCCAAAAATATCACGAGCAACTCTGTTCAATGACCAAAGTAAACAATATGCAAAACGGAAGTATTTGAACAAATCAGGGATCTGTAACTTAAAATAAACGGGTGGGGTTGTCAACATTTTATGTTTGAGTAAACGTCAACATTGACAGAGAAAATATTGGGAGAGTAAACTTTGCGCGGGATTTCCGACTGTGTGAGGAGTAAAGAGTACTTTATGCTATTTGTATATTTTTAATAGTGATTTGACGTCAGAGTAGTCCTAGATTTTTTGCGTGCAGAGTTTTTAATGGAACCTTTTATGAAAGGGTCTGTTTGTGGAAAGAGAAGTAAAATTGTGTGATATGGAATTGACCCTTGTGACAGATATAAGAGATATTATATTGTCTATGGTGTATGTACGCTTGGCGTTGTATTGGTTAATCTGTATGTTATAGATGTGAACCTATGTGTTTACCTACTAAGGTTGATGGAATATAGGTTACTATGGGGGAAAAAGGACACCGACGCACACACGATAACCACGTTCTTTTATAAAAAAGTAATATAGCTACGCGATCGAATGTAAAGTAGAGATGTTTTTGAAGTGAAAACTTCTTTAGCGGCGTTGAGCACTTTGGGAAATTGTTCTGTGATGGGTATAAAATCTTAAACTCGCGTCAGGACACGTGACCCTGATCGAAAAAGCGTAAGACGGATGGAGAGTAGACAGCTATCCCCTCTCTACGGCGCGGCGAAAATGTATGCCTGGGCCTACTGTTTCGTTTAGGCAGCGCAGGGCGCTTAATAATAATAATAATTATTATTAATAATAATATAATTAATAATAATAATAATAAAATTATTAATAATAATAATATAATTAATAATAATAATTAATAATAATTAATAATAATTAATAATAATAATTAATAATAATAATAATGATGACAGCTGTCAAAATTGAAACAGTTATATCTCGGAAACTATCGACCGTAGACTAGTTGTGTGTAGGGACAATTGATAGGTCTCAATGAGATCTACATTTCGGATGACAGCTGTCAAAATTGAAACGGCTATATCTCGGAAACTATCGACCTTAGACTAGTTGTGTGTAGGGACAAGTGATAGGTCTCAATGAGATCTACATTTCAGATGACAGCTGTCAAAATTGAAACGGCTATATCTCGGAAACTATCGACCTTAGACTAGTTGTGTGTAGGGACAAGTGATAGGTCTCAATGAGATCTACATTTCGGATGACAGCTGTCAAAATTGAAACAGCTATATCTCGGAAACTATCGACCTTAGACTAGTTGTGTGTAGGGACAAGTGATAGGTCTCAATGAGATCTACATTTCGGATGACAGCTGTCAAAATTGAAACGGCTATATCTCGGAAACTATCGACCTAAGACTAGTTGTGTGTAGGGACAAGTGATAGGTCTCAATGAGATCTACATTTCGGATGACAGCTGTCAAAATTGAAACGGCTATATCTCGGAAACTATCGACCTTAGACTAGTTGTGTGTAGGGACAAGTGATAGGTCTCAATGAGATCTACATTTCAGATGACAGCTGTCAAAATTGAAACGGCTATATCTCGGAAACTATCGACCTTAGACTAGTTGTGTGTAGGGACAAGTGATAGGTCTCAATGAGATCTACATTTCGGATGACAGCTGTCAAAATTGAAACAGCTATATCTCGGAAACTATCGACCTTAGACTAGTTGTGTGTAGGGACAAGTGATAGATCTCAATGAGATCTACATTTCGGATGACAGCTGTCAAAATTGAAACGGCTATATCTCGGAAACTATCGATCTTAGACTAGTCGTGTGGGAGTTGGACATTTTGACCCTGAACGTTAACGATGTCGACTGTACAGTCAATAAAATACAAAAATAATTTATTTTGAACTAGACTGTACAATGTTTTTATGATGCTTAATCGGAGGCATGGGAAAAAATATTCCCGCTCCTCCTACCAATCGGAGTTCCGATCGGAGGACAG
Organism: Diarsia mendica; assembly: GCA_949316265.1. NCBI lineage: Eukaryota > Metazoa > Arthropoda > Insecta > Lepidoptera > Noctuidae > Diarsia > Diarsia mendica. The sequence continues at coordinate 15,878,235 of OX438902.1, read as the reverse complement.
GGAAAGACAAAATAAATGGGTTAGCATAGTTATGGCGGAATAATTGAATTTTTAAATAATGAATTTGGTTTAACTATGTCGAATGATCGCAATCTTAGCACAACGAAATACAAAACTACTATTGATGCGGTCTTTATTAGACATTTAAATAGGTTCGAATCAAAACTGTTCGTTTCTTACTTCAGCTACCATAAACCTATCGTATCAGTTTTAGAGATTGGCGATGATAGTTCTGGTAATGATGATGGTGAAAAAGTCGTTGAAATTATGGATGAAAGTTGATTTTTCGGAGAGATAAACTTTTTAATGTAAAATAATTGTAATAGTTTTAAAGTGTTAAATTTTTAATGTAATATAAATTGTCATGTTTGTGTACGATAGCGCAATAAATCAATATTGTATTCTACCACATAAATGATAGTACTTTTATACTGTTAAAGCAATTGGTGCAAAATTATTCCCTAACCATTCCAAAATATCAAACATGCTCAACGTTAATAATCAAGTTTTCACTTCTGCCGGCACTCCCGGAGTGCAACCCGTCTTTTTTTTTTTAATAATCTGGTCGACCCTATATAAAAGCATTCCTAACATTCCCCTCAAAAAATATGCTTGGTGATCTTGCTGTAAACAATATGTAACTAGCTTCAAAAGCTCGAGCTAATGCATGTTAGTTAATCAATGAACAGATTGAATGTCAAAGGAACTCGAAACTGAGCTTAAATCAGATGGACTCTCGGTGTGTTTGACAAACTAGACCCAACGTACAAATTAGGTAAAGCAGGTAGAGGACTACAAACATGAAGCTTCAAACTACTAAGTAAATACTATAAGTATATATACTAAGTATATATACTACTAAGTATATCATCGAATTGAATATCACGATGGGTAGCCGTGTAAGGCCTACAAGCATTATACAACGTGTTTGCCATGCGTGCTGGTTACGCACAAGAAGAGAAGTCCTACGTATGAATAGGTAGTCAAGATGAAAGTAGTCCTCAGCTAGACACAACTGACGATGTGCAACCACAAGAAAATGTAATCCAGCCTGATGCTGATGCATCAACCCAACCCGAGCCAACACAAGTTGTGGAGATAGCCAATTATAGACGAATAGCAAAGATGTTTAGTTTTCTATTACACATTTTATTTCTATAACTTTACGATGATATAGCTTTATTGTACTTAGGAGAGTTATGCAATTGATACCTTAACATCCCTAGCCTGCATATTGTCATGAATGATAGTGAAATGTGCATACTATTGGTGTACCTATTCTAAATAAATAAATTGTGTTAGACGTGTTTTTCTGTATCTATTATACTAAAATGGTAAGGGTAGGTAAACCTTTTTTTTTGGGCTGGTTGGGAAATCAACAAAAAACCCTTCCGCTCTTGGACAGCGAAAAGGAGTGTCAGACTTCTACTAACTAAAAACCACCCATGTTCCTTCTTAGCCCTTTATGTCGAGGCCGCGGTATCTTGCATCGGTTGGACTTAGTATTCTGAATACGGTAGTCCGTAGTTTATAATGTGTAAATGCATTTCTATCTATATTTAAAGGGTAAGTAGGGTGATTAATCCGTTGTTTGTACGACATAACCTCTAAAACTTTAAACAGGAATATCTTTAATTCTGGCGTAGCAGAGCAAGCTCATTTTTACTCGTTTCCGCTCGACTCTTTGTTGGTGTTTCGTTGGTGTTTGTGGAAACACACACGTAAGCAGTTTTCTATTGCGAGGTAGGTAAAAAAAAGTCGTTAATGGGTCCGCTCAGCTTGCGACCGACACCGGGCTTTAACATTCTGAAAACGTCCGTAGTTTATTTTGTATTTCTATAGTTCTTTTCGATTAGTCCATTGTTAATACAACATAACCTCTAAAACTTTAAACAGGAATATCTTTAATTCTGGCGTACCTATAAAAATATAACTGAAGACAAAGCTGTTCAGGAATTCAAACTCTATACAAATATATTTTTTTCATAGGCTGACGCAAAAAAAAAATGTTAACAAAAATTTGTTCGAGCGTTTGCCACTATTCTTTTGAACGTTATAAGCTAAACCGACCACAAAGTTACACAGTTCACTATAGAAAAGTCTATTCAAGTCCGTGTTTCCAGCTGTTGATGTTATTTTCATTTAAACGGATATTAACTTAAAGGTTGTAAAAATTAAGTTGAGTTTAGAAGTTTAGAATGACTATTGTTAAAGTGACAGAATCGTTGTTGAACTTTATGTGAGTTTCTTAAAGTTTTTATTCCGGAACACATATTTGTTTACATGTTCAGAAACTTAAACCTGAATACAGTTCAGAAGGTTGTTTATTTCCAAGTTGGTGGGTAGGTGTGCACACTGTGCACTTCAATTTGTCGGTGCGTGATCCACGTCACAGCGTCCAATTTAACATGACCGTGCGGACGGGACACAAATTGTGTTCCGTCGGGTACAGCGATGCACTCTCATGATAGTGATGTTTGAATGTGGAAAGTAATAGCTTTTATTGACAAACCATTCCTAAATTCAATCAGGAGGAGCTTGATAACTGAGCCATAAGCTATAAGTAAGTTTCAATACTAACCTGGCTAGAAGCGACGCGTCCAGCGACTGCGGTGTTCGTGCGTCCACAACGATGACGTGCGGCTGCTTGGCGTCGGAGTCGCGTCGCAGTGTTTCTAGTGCGTCGCGAGCACTTCGTACCGAGCGAGCCTCGCCGCCTGCCCGCGCGACTGCGCCGCACGCCGCTGCGCATACGCGCGATTGGCGCTCCGGGAACACGCATAGTAACTGCCGGGAAACAATACAAATTAAAAAGTAAACAATACGAAACAAAACATCACGGCTGTAATCCTTGAAGAGTTAGGCAGTACCTAATATATTAGTACACCCACATTTGTTATGTTTAAGTCCCACGTATTACGGAGCGAGCCATAGCATACTTACAATGGTATAGGAAATTATAACAATATTAAAACCAAAATTCCTACTTAAAATCTTAAATTAATCAGGAATTACTCAATCTTGACCACAATCGTGAATACCAGTAAAAATACGTGATAAAAAGCACAAAGACATTTCTGTACACCTTTCTCTGCCCTATAAAAACGCCTCTAGCGGCGAATTCATGCGCGAGTTGTGTCTCGAAACCTGTTCAATTTTTATCATTATTAATTTTTTTTTAAGTTTCACGTTTTATAGTTAACGGTACCATCCTTTGATCTTCAAACAGCTCTCTAAGAGGCTTCTCTTTCTTTGAGCCTTTTGTTTTACCTTCTGTCCCGAACGAACCTAACAGGCAGCCATTGTTTTGAACCTATTCTCGTTCACTCACTAACACAGGCCGTTCATTCAATGAACGATTTCTTCATTCATGGCGTATAGGCCTTCAGGTAGGTACCTATTGTTAGTTGCCGACAATGTGTCATGATATACTCGTACGTAGAGGCAAACAAACAGTTTGGTTTCCAGTTAAGGATATTATTCCATTATATTGGTGACATTAAATTTTATTGTGTGCGTGATATAATTTAAAGCGTATGGTATACTGACTACTCAAAACACATCATAATAGGGTTTATTACTGTTTTGAAATGTTTGCAGCAAAGTAATAAATAAGCACAAAATCAGGCCAAAATTAAGTCAGCGAAATACAAAACAAAATGCTTAGCAAATTGACACTCGCCTTTAGGTCATGTTTTTATTTTTTAAATACGCTGCCTCACATACACACATCAAAAGTGTCTAGGGATCAAGCATTTTTATGCGGATTTCTTGAGATTGAGATGTGGCTTTGTAATAAATTTATGATTTTATAAATTTATATGGATCCTTTTTGGTGCATTTCATAATTTGAATCAGGAACTGTCAATCAAATTCGAGTAAAAGATGAAAATCAGCTGTCAATATTTTCCCTATAAAAACATACAACGCATTGAAGACATTATCAGTGCTACTGTTTCCCTACTACTGATTAAAACCAACGTTTTTATGGAGCGGCGACGTCATTTAAGCAGGGAAGAAATGCTCAGAGCCGTGGGAATGATAGAAGCTGGTTCCCGGCAACGTACTGTGGCCTTAGCTCTGAATACAAGTCAGAGTGTTATCAGTCGACTTTGGACACGTTACCGAAGCACTGGTACCGTGGCTGAGCGCCATGGAGGACGGTATCGCTGCACCACACGGAGACAAGACCGATACATTCAAATCTTAACCCGAAGAGCTCCAACAATAACCGCCATGATGTTAGCCGTGAGGCTTCATCACTCTTCAGGGAACTTAATTAGCGACCAAACAGTCAGAAACCGCTTGCATGAAGTGAACCTTCATTCCCGAAGACCGCTACGGGTACCACCTATAGCAATGCACAATCGTAGAATTCGATATCAATGGGCTCTTGAACACAGAAATTGGGCAGAAGAACAATGGCGTTTCGTGTGCTTTTCTGATGAGTCTCGTTTTGGTATGAGACCGGATACAAGACGTATACGACACTGGAAAACCCCTGCATGGACGCCAACAGCGATTAAAATCCTGCCAGGAAGTCCGCCCTTATAGTGGTGGAACCATCATGGTATGGGCGGGTATTTGGATCGGCGGAAGAACTGAGTTGATTTGGATCAGAGGCAACCTCAACGCTCAAATTTATACTGAGACGATTGTATCAGACGTCATCGTTCCTCTACAAGTGCAAATCGGTCCCTTATTTCAGTTAATGCATGATAATGCACGACCGCACACCGCAAGAGTTGTAAGACAGACTCTCGCCGCAGCTAACATCAATGTCCTGCCCTGGCCTGCTCAGTTGCCAGACTTGAACCCGATTGAGCATGCATGGGATATGCTACAGAGAAGAGCTCTGCCGAATATGGAGCGTATCCAGTCGCAAGAAGACCTTTTTTTGTTGTTGCAACGAACAAGGGCGGCCATTCCACAGCGTGATTTGGATGAACTCATTTTGAGTATGCCAAACCGATGTTCTTGTATTGTTAGTGTTCGCGGTAGAAATACGGATTATTAATTGTATAAGTTACCCAATCAAATTTTAAAGAAAACTGTTATTTCAGTCTTTTTTTCGAACTTTAATGTTAGTGGTTCAAATGTCAAAAATCCCTTTATTAGGAAAATGGCAAATTTCTTTATTAATGCATAGGTGACTTGGTTTATCGTTACTGTGACAAACGAAAACACTTTATTTGATGAATCCTTAAAGAAAATTTTAATTAATATCAATCAGGAGAAAAGTTATTGCAAAAATATATGTTGATCCCTAGACACTTTTGATGTGTGTATTTTATTGTGGATGCGTTTGGAAACATTAAAACTCAAAGGGTTACGTTTGTTTATGGCGAAAAACAAATATAGGCAATAAGTCATTGTCTCCGTACATGAAAAGCATCTGTCCGTTTTTAACAGTTTCCTTAAATGGCTACATATAACATGATAAACATTATTATACTTATTTAATTTGCCTGGCTATATTTATGAAGTTCTGTCCTTCAAATAACTTAGTCTAAGAGGGACGGTATTCATTAATGCTGGGGTCCAAAATTTAAGTGAAAATGTCATTAGAGTGACATTAATTAATTAGAAAGGTCGAATCTACCGAAAACGCGTTTTGAGAGAAAACTGAATTGGTCCCTAATAATTATTTTAACTACATACTCTTAAGATTGTTTCTTGGTTATAGAGTGTAAAGAAAAATGCGATTCCGTGGTGATAGATGTGGTTAACGTTTGTAGGAGAACTTGATATGTAGCGCAGAACCTGAACGAATTGGAGGACACATAGAGTATTAAACTGAAATAAAATGAGGCTTCTGTGTTTGTTGTGGGATTTAGTTTCTGCACTTAGTTCTTAAAGTAGACCATTGTAGATACGTCATTGTATTTATATGAGACTTTAAAGTATTGCAAATGAACGACGCTTGCTCAAGCCCAACAATCTTAGTGATACACTATTTTTGTCCTAGGCAGGACTACTTCATCATCATCATCAGCCTATAATTGTTCCCACTGCAGGGACTCAGGCCTCCTCTCTGGTGAGGGATGGGCTATAATCCACTACGCGGGCCCAGTGCGGATTGGTAGATGTCGCATATCTTCGAATTTTTGGTTCTAAGACATGCTGGTTTCCTCACGATGTTTTCCTTCACCGTTTTGAGAGCAGTGGGAAACAAACATCAGGCGATGTTCAAAAGGTCTTCTAGTATAGACTAAGAGCACAGATGTAAAGGTACGTATAAAGTCTCTGCTTAACAAAACGTGGTGTTACAGCGGTTTGTTCCTGCTATTCAAAATCGATATTAAAATACCGGTAAAGGAATAAAAGAATAGGAAATAAGCGGACGTTGAATAGCGCTATAATTTTCAAAAGACATCTTTTAAAGAAGGAATTATCCTGGATTGTTATGACTACATAAAGAAGTCTTTACAAAGACGCTATTCGCTGTTCGATTTGTATATTTGTCATTTGCAAACAGTAGATTACAATAGCAAAGGGAATATTATCATACAAATAAATAGCAAATTACGCGATACAAATTAGTAAAGTGAGGCCAAGATTAACTGGTTTTGTATAGCTTGATGTGTAGCCGTGTGTACAAACACTAGACATCAAGCTACCCTAAACCTAATAGTTTCAGCAATAAAGTTGAAAATCTATCAAAGTTTGACAGGTAGGTAATAGTAGCTTGATGATGTGCAGGCGTCTGTAAGCTAGTTTTATCAACAAAAAAAAAGTCATTTGTACGGTTACGTTTCCGAGAGCAGTTTACGTAATTCCAAACATTACCCAAAACAAAAGGCAGCTCACAAAGGTGGCCATTTTGTACTTTTAGCCCAATTAAAAGGTACCGCATCTCGCGTTACCACAGATTGTGTTAAAATATTTTAATTAACGGTGTTGCCAGTGTTAATTGCTAATGGCAGTTGGTAACACTGCTCCTTTTTACAGTGTCCACTATAAAGGGAATGTTGTTACAACCAGCTTGTAAAAATTCAGCCAAGTGTTTTTGTTTTTTTTTTTTGGTAGACACTGTTCCAGCTTTATTTTATTTTTCATATTATTTGTTGCCTATTTTTTAAGAACTTGAACGAAAATAGTTAAGCTTACATAATATAATGATAACTTATAAAGCGAATGTTTTCACAGCGAGCTTATAAATATTCAGCGCACTTTATTTATTTTGCCTAAGATTTTATTTCTCAAAATAGTTTTTGCTTGAACGGAACGAGTAACGACGAAGGGTTCACATCCCCTGAGGACGCCCTGTAAAGGCACTAGGATCGCATCTTCAGCAATTATACGAGTACATAATAATAATTATGCAGTCGGGTCTAGTTTTTGCAGAATTTAATAGTTTTTTTATATTCGAAGATGCGACATATTATATCAACCCAGTCTGGGCCCAAATGTTGGGTAATGGTCGACTGGTCTCAGAGATAGAGGAGAAGACCTGAGCATCAGTAGCCAGAACAATAGCAGAATTGTTGATTATAACTTTTTATTCTAAATCAAAATCAAAACTCATTTATTCAAACTAGGCTGATAATCAGCACTTTTCGAACGTCAAAATTTACTTTACTTATTTACAAGAGACAGTCCCCCAAAACGCCCACCCTTCGACACTTCCTAGTGTTTTAGCTGGAAAGAAGAAGTGACGGAACAAACTCCCCAGCACACATCTGTCTGTTAGGTTGGTTAGAAGAACCAGACTCGATACAATAGTAAGGTGCAAGTTAATGACTACAGACACAAATCAATAATTAAAAAGTATGTAATAATATAAAATATAAAAAAGACAACATTATTATCAGTCAGAAAATAATCTTGGAGAACAAACATAAATAACAAATTTCTGGACGCTCTGAACTTGCACGTCTTTCTACATCGTTCTCACATAATAATATATGTCATGTATAATCTCAACATAAATAATGTAACCGAGATTTTGTAATAGTATTTGGATTTGAAAGAGTGTGTATTTCATGCGGCAGGAGCAGTGCGTCCGTCGTGGGTTCGAACCGAGGCAGGCGTAAAACTTTGTGTAATTTATTTCTTCACCACTGCTCCCAAAACGGGCATGTCTTAGAACAAAAAAAAATCAAAGATATGTGACATCTGCTAACTCGTACTGGGTCCGCATGGTGGATTATACGGTTATACCCTACCCTTCTCTTAGAGAGGATGCCTGAGTCCCTGCAATGAGAACATTATAGGCTGATGATGATGATGATGTATTTCATGAATCGGGAAATCCTTTTCCTTACAGAACCCAAACTACCGAAACTACATTCGTAATCCTCAAGTGTCATATTACAACAGGCTTGAAATCTTATAGCGATTAGTTTTAATTGCAACATGAATATTTAATGCCTGTTAAATAAGAACGGTTCACAACGAGACGTTTTAATTAAGCCAGGCATTTGTTAACACGCGGGTTAACGGCCCGTTAGTGGTAATGAGAGGGCCTTCTTTTAGCTGGGTTGTTCGTAAGAGATACCGCGGCCCCGGACACAAAAGGCTAAGTAGGAACATGGGTGACTTCTACTGACTAAAAAGTCAGTAGAAGTCTGACACTCCCATCCGCTCCGCCCAGAGTGGGAGGAGTCATTTGATGATTTCCCACCATAAACCCAAAAAGGGTTGTCTTTTGGAATATTGGGGTATTTAATCGAGAAACGTCAAGTCTTGTTTTACAGTTTTGTAGATTACATCAGAACTAAAGCCCACTTACAAAACATACCAATAAGAACAATGTTTTGATATTCAGCGTTTACTTGGCTCTCTTGTCAATTGATCTATCTATCCTTTACTGGGATCGCTCTGTTACTTTCAATGGCTTAGAATGACGAGTACGGTAAAATTCAATAACGCTCTGCCCGACTGGGTCTAATCGAACCTATCAGGACCTACGACCAGGATCTTGTTATGATGATAAGGTAGTTATACAAAATTCTCACCTCTAGCGGCTCCGGCGGCGAGTACAGCATAGCATTGGGGATGTGCGCGGGCGGCGGCGACCTGTTCTGCAAAGAGATACCACTGTGTAATATACATTAACATTACATTCACTTAACATTAACACTTTAGGGAGTTGTGGCCTAGTAATAACTGCCACTCCGGTCTATCTTTAGGTTAAGCCTTGCTTGCCTAGGTTGGTCTGTAGATGGGCGACCATCCATAACATACCGAGTTTCCTCCGTGCCTCAAAAAACACGTTAAGTTGTTGGTCCCGGCTGCCATATATAGATCTTTGGCAGTCATTAGAGGTATGCAGTGACCTGAAAGTCTGACAATCAGACTTTCCAAAGGGTATAGTATTGACAGTCGCTCCATGTAAAATTCTTAGTATATTTTACATCAATAACCATGCCGTCTGAAATCATGTAGTTTATGTGATTGGTTGAGCGAAATAAGATAGTCAAACATATAACTATAGGTATCTAAAGTTCTTGTGAGTTGTTCTGTTGCTCCATCTTTTTGTATTTTAAAATATTTGTTGTGTAAAGTTTTTGAAGTGAAAACTTCTTTAGCGGCGTTGAGCACTTTGGGAAATTGTTCTGTGATGGGTATAAAATCTTAAACTCGCGTCAGGATACGTGACCACGTGACCCTGATCGAAAATTCGTCAGGACACGTGACCACGTGACCCTGATCGAAAAAGCGTAAGACGGATGGAGAGTAGACAGCTATCCCCTCTCTACGGCGCGGCGAAAATGTATGCCTGGGCCTACTGTTTCGTTTAGGCAGCGCAGGGCGCTTAATAATAATAATAATAATTATTAATAATAATATAATTAATAATAATAATAATAAAATTATTAATAATAATAATATAATTAATAATAATAATAATAAAATTATTAATAATAATAATATAATTAATAATAATAATAATAATTATTAATAATAATAATAATAATGATGACAGCTGTCAAAATTGAAACAGCTATATCTCAGAAACTATCGACCTTAGACTAGTTGTGTGTAGGGACAATTGATAGGTCTCAATGAGATCTACATTTCGGATGACAGCTGTCAAAATTGAAACGGCTATATCTCGGAAACTATCGACCTTAGACTAGTTGTGTGTAGGGACAAGTGATAGGTCTCAATGAGATCTACATTTCGGATGACAGCTGTCAAAATTGAAACAGCTATATCTCGGAAACTATCGACCTTAGACTAGTTGTGTGTAGGGACAAGTGATAGGTCTCAATGAGATCTACATTTCGGATGACAGCTGTCAAAATTGAAATGGCTATATCTCGGAAACTATCGACCTAAGAGTAGTTGTGTGTAGGGACAAGTGATAGGTCTCAATGAGATCTACATTTCGGATGACAGCTGTCAAAATTGAAACGGCTATATCTCGGAAACTATCGACCTTAGACTAGTTGTGTGTAGGGACAAGTGATAGGTCTCAATGAGATCTACATTTCAGATGACAGCTGTCAAAATTGAAACGGCTATATCTCGGAAACTATCGACCTTAGACTAGTTGTGTGTAGGGACAAGTGATAGGTCTCAATGAGATCTACATTTCGGATGACAGCTGTCAAAATTGAAACAGCTATATCTCGGAAACTATCGACCTTAGACTAGTTGTGTGTAGGGACAAGTGATAGGTCTCAATGAGATCTACATTTCGGATGACAGCTGTCAAAATTGAAACGGCTATATCTCGGAAACTATCGACCTAAGACTAGTTGTGTGTAGGGACAAGTGATAGGTCTCAATGAGATCTACATTTCGGATGACAGCTGTCAAAATTGAAACGGCTATATCTCGGAAACTATCGACCTTAGACTAGTTGTGTGTAGGGACAAGTGATAGGTCTCAATGAGATCTACATTTCGGATGACAGCTGTCAAAATTGAAACAGCTATATCTCGGAAACTATCGACCTTAGACTAGTTGTGTGTAGGGACAAGTGATAGATCTCAATGAGATCTACATTTCGGATGACAGCTGTCAAAATTGAAACGGCTATATCTCGGAAACTATCGATCTTAGACTAGTCGTGTGGGAGTTGGACATTTTGACCCTGAACGTTAACGATGTCGACTGTACAGTCAATAAAATACAAAAATAATTTATTTTGAACTAGACTGTACAATGTTTTTATGATGCTTAATCGGAGGCATGGGAAAAAATATTCCCGCTCCTCCTACCAATCGGAGTTCCGATCGGAGGACAGGGAAAGACAAAATAAATGGGTTAGCATAGTTATGGCGGAATAATTGAATTTTTAACTAATGAATTTGGTTTAACTATGTCGAATGATCGCAATCTTAGCACAACGAAATACAAAACTACTATTGATGCGGTCTTTATTAGACATTTAAATAGGTTCGAATCAAAACTGTTCGTTTCTTACTTCAGCTACCATAAACCTATCGTATCAGTTTTAGAGATTGGCGATGATAGTTCTGGTAATGATGATGGTGAAAAAGTCGTTGAAATTATGGATGAAAGTTGATTTTTCGGAGAGATAAACTTTTTAATGTAAAATAATTGTAATAGTTTTAAAGTGTTAAATTTTTAATGTAATATAAATTGTCATGTTTGTGTACGATAGCGCAATAAATCAATATTGTATTCTACCACATAAATGATAGTACTTTTATACTGTTAAAGCAATTGGTGCAAAATTATTCCCTAACCATTCCAAAATATCAAACATGCTCAACGTTAATAATCAAGTTTTCACTTCTGCCGGCACTCCCGGAGTGCAACCCGTCTTTTTTTTTGGTATTTTGTATGCACGTCATGTATCTACGCCAAACAAATTAATTTATATATACTTTATTGTACACCACAAAAATACATAACAAAAGAAGACATAATACACACTACAAAACATACAATGGGCGGCCTTATCGCTTTCCGCGATCTCTTCCAGGCAACCTTAGGATGGACAGTGATTTATTACGATATAAAATGGGGCTGTTGTTGGTGCAAATAGTAAATAATACCAACTTATACAATATTAAACTAAGATAGATACATACATATCCTAAATAATAGATACATACATACTAAATATTTAAGCAACGAAAATTAATGAAGACTAAAGATGTTTAATTTAACAGTTATGAGAACAAGATGATCACAACGACAAGTAATGTTCCTTTACGAGCCTTTTAAACATAGGTAACGACTGCGCGCGTTTAATTTGAACGGGCAATGCGTTCCACAAACGAGCGGCCTGGACAGTTATAAAGGATTTGTCGAGGAAAGTTGTGGAATGCATAGGCATTTTGAGCTTCAAGTTATCAGATGACCTTAAAAATTTCGCGTGGGAGTCGCAAAGAAACTGGAAACGTTTCTTGAGATAAAGAGGGGTGGAAGGGGAAAAGAGCACATTATACAAAAGGGAAAGGATATGAGCATTCCGGCGAAGGCGAATTGGTAACCACTTGAGCTTGACACGATATTCAGAAACATGGTCATATTTGCGCAAACCGAATATGAACCTTATACACACATTTTGAAGCCGCTCAAGTTTATCGAGTTGGTCTTGTGTAAGGTCAAGATAGCTGGCGTCAGCATAGTCAAGGATGGGAAGAAGAAGCGATTGTGCAAGCGCAATCTTGGTGGCAGTCGGTAGAAAATTACGCAATCTCTTCAAAGATGCAGCAGATGCAAATAGCCTGCGGCTAACTTCCTGTAGCTGGGCAGTCCAAGAGAAGTTTTTATCTATGAATATCCCCAAGTTTTTAACTTTTTCACTGAAAGGAACAACTGAGTTGTCAAAAGAAACTTGTGGGAGAGTCGTCCAGTCGATCCTTGAGACCGTCCTAGAACTGCCTACCACCACAACCTGCGTCTTTATGGGGTTGACCACAAGTCCATACCTCTTGCTCCACTCGCATATACGGGCCAGATCACTATTAACCGTTAGGATAGCCTCAGACAGATTTCCAAGAGGAGCTCGCGAGTAAATTTGTAAATCATCTGCATAAAGATGGTAGGAAGAAGTTAGTTCGTTGGAGATTGAGTTAATAAAAACTGCGAAAAGTAAAGGGGATAGAACGCCACCCTGAGGTACACCGGCAGAAGTATTACTCCAGGAAGATAAGATTTCTCCAATGCAAATACGTTGCCGGCGGCCGAACAGATAAGTACGAAACCAGTCAATTACCGATGGAGATATGTTAAGAGATATTTTTAATGTATATTTTTTCTTTCTTTATGGACTTTGACAAAAGACTAGGTTTTAGAAATCGATATTTCAATAATAGATGGGGTAGTAGTATTCCTGCAATGAATGTTTTATTGTTAAATAGCAAACATTATTTGACCTAGTTTCATCATAGGTTGGTTAATGTTTTCTACTCAAAACAGTTCGCATTAAAGTTCAAATTGTGTTAAACTTACAGGTAAAGCCGCACTTTTACCGCCTTTCAACTTCTTATCTTCTTACAAACTGGGAAACATTATAAGACCGCAGAATAAGAAACTTTTCGAAGTTAATAGCAATACGCGCGGTCAACATTTCTTAATACACGTTCCATAAAATGTTATGAGAGAACCATAAGAAATATGTGTAGGTAAGTGTACGGTCAGCATCAGAAGTAGCTGAACATTTCGGAATTTTAATTATTTTATGTACAGTAGGACTCTAGCTATTATTTTTAATGTTTCAGAAGATTATTAGTTAAAATATTCCTTGCACTCCAATAACATGTAGTAACGAGTAGGTAATATCTAACAAGTTTTTATTAAAAAAACAGCTTTGAAACTTAAGGTAATGTTAATATACTTCTGATGCTGACCGTACTTGTATAAAGGTAATGATATTGGTACTAATAAGGTACTGATACCTGTGACGTTCCATCTATAAAAAACACATTGAATAACTCTTATGTAAAAGCTTCATGGAATTCCAATGTAAGAACTTGACCACTTCAGTAATAATTTTGATTTCGTATACCATTTAAGTGTTGTTCATCGGTGTGCCAAATTGTGAAAAAGATAATATAACTTTATTATTATTTAATACATTTTAACTTAATAAATGCACATAGGTCTCTATAGACCTATGCACCTCTATAGACCTTCGCAGAAGAGAATAGCCTCTTCCGCAAATCTCAAAATCGAAATTAGGTTTGTTGTAAGAAAACGCAAATCTGGGTTAAATTCACCATTATTTTAATTTGTATGTCCGTATATTTTTTGAGCAATAAAGTATAACAATAAGTAACATATATCATATAGGTACTCATTCCTGCGGCACCATACCAACGACGACGCACGACGCACTGAATTTGAAGTAATGATACTTCAAATTCAGTGCGTCACAAACATATTCCGTACGGTGGAAAGGTGTCGTGTATTTCCGAGTTCTTGGAAAGTTATACGACTGTGCGACAGTGCGACACACAACATGCACTGTCGTTGTTTATATGTGTATTATAAAATATATAAATATATAACTGCCTGGTATTATATATATCATTGTTTAAAAACATAACAGCCTGTGTTGTAGGAGTTTTATGTTACTTTGCTTGCTACCAGTATTTTACGAAAAAAATATGTTAGTACTAATTATAAATGAAGACTTGTGACGAATTTACACGTATTTTTATGCAAGTGGCGAATATGCAACATAACATCACGGCTGTACGACGTTCTTAAAAAAAAGAAATATCTTATAAAGAAAAGTCAATACAACCAAATTTTTTGTTTACGACTATGAATTAACAAAATAATATCTTGCAGTTCATCAATATTCGAACCTGTCTAATATCTATGCACTTAAGATTTACCAAAGGTTCGTGACCTTAACCCTTTCATACCCTAGACCTACAAGGTCAAGGTTAAACTTCAAGATGCCTGGTATATAATGTACAGTTAATATTCGGCGTAGGCGAGGGGTTTAGAAAGGCTTTTTCATTTCATTTGGTTCGCTTCGATTCGATCAATTAAATTACCTGGTATTAACATCGGGAACAATAAAATTCTGGACTCAATTTCTCAATTCAGGCTACTAGCGACTTAGCGAGAAATATCTGATAATGGACTCTACTACCCTAAAATGCTTTATTAACTAAAGAGTAATATAGTATGTGGATGCTTGAGTTCTAAAAGTCACTAAGTCCATTTTTACCGATATTGAGTTAACCAGTTCAAAAAAAATCTTTTTTTTTTCTCTATCAGATGGTCTCACCCTTTTCTAAATTAAATGTCGCGAAGTGGCTTTTTTCCAATTCCTAAAATCACTAAATCCTTTGAACTGAGTTCTAAATGTCACTAAGTCACAAATTTAAGCAAAAAATACCCAAGTCCAGTGAAATTTTGGTGATAAGTCACTAAGTCCATGCATTTTAAAATTCTACCAGTGTTGATATATAGGCAACAGATAAGTGTACCGAACTAGAACTACCCGCATATGATAAAGAAGAACGGTCACGTCCCATATAAAAAAAACCCAGACCCGACAGAAAAGTGACATATCTCAGTTTTTTTGTTATTATTTATATAATCATATTATATAGTTTTTATATTCGAAATCAATGGCTAACACCAAAATATTGCCTTATGTTTTTGTTCAGGGTTTACACTAAAAAAATACAAAATGCCTACTTATCTACAAAATTCGTAATGTATGTAACTAAATGACGATAAATAGATATGGGATGTATCCAGGAGACCTGGAGATACAGCTGTATTATATAATTTTTGAACTCCGAGTACAACATTCAACTTAGGTTTTTTTTTTTTAAGGTGGTTTAAAATCATCTAATGACATCTCTCGCCCTTGGGTGGAGCGAGAGGGCGTGTCAGACTCTTACTGACTAAAAAATTCCACCCCGTTCCTTTTTGCCTCTGGTGGGTAGGTGGGTAGGTACTGGGGTCAGAGCATGCCCTTCTGGATTCGCCCTCAACTTAGGTTAGGTTAGGTTAGGTCAACGAATTAGTGGAATAATCCGATCTGAATCATCGAATATGACGATTTTAATTAATCCTAGAGGCAAAAAGGAACGGGGTGGATTTTTTTAGTCAGTAAGAGTCTGACACGCCCTCTCGCTCCACCCAAGGGCGAGAGATGTCATTAGATGATTTTAAACCACCTTAAAAAACAAAATCCTAAGTTGAATGTTGTACTCGGAGTTCAAAAATTATATAATACAGCTGTATCTCCAGGTCTCCTGGATACATCCCATAACTATTTATCGTCATTTAGTTACAAACATTACGAATTTTGTAGATAAGTAGGCATTTTGTATTTTTTTAGTGTAAACCCTGAACAAAAACATATGGCAATATTTTGGTGTTAGCCATTGATTTCGAATATAAAAACTATATAATATGATTATATAAATAATAACAAAAAAACTGAGATATGTTACTTTTCTGTCGGGTCTGGGTTTTTTTTGCCTGTTCTTCTTTACGACTCAGCACATGGATTATTCAAGATTTTATTAGTTCACAGAGTGCCACGATTTTGCCAAATGAAATGAATCATGATGAAAATGAATGATGAAAATCGAGTCAAATTAAATGAAAAACGAGAGTTTTGTATCAGATATTGGTGTTCATCATAGTGAAATTAAAGTTTATGATGTATCCTATAATAAAAACAACAGTTTAAATATTGAATTTAAAAAAAAACTAGGTTTTTCTTGTCCAGAGCTTGAAATTCAATACCTATTCGAAACGTTGTATTAATTATGTGATACTGTACATCATAATATTAAACATCTATATCTTCAATTTCACTATGATCAACTTCACCATCTAAGAGAACTTCTCCCGTTTTTTCATTGAATTTGACTCGTTTTTCATGTAAGCCATCAATAACTGCAATATCTGTGTGCTCATGTTAAGCCATCAATAACTGGAATACTTAGCTGTATGCTGAAATATACGCTTTCAAAGATTTTGAGACCCTGAATTTGCTACCTAAATGACAGGTCAAAATATTAAGAAGATGACATTGTATCGTGTTGGCATCGGTGGCCAGATCACCAGATCATCGCAGATCTCAGCAACTGTTACCAAAGGATGATATCATTAAAACCAGCAAAATTTCAGGATATCAAGACACTGCTTGAGTATGTTCCTGTTCAAAAACGACTATTTTATGATGACATGCTGTTAGAAGCCACTTCTTCTGCTGGATTTTGTAAATAACGACACACAGAAGAAATTTATGAATAAAAATAATGAAACTGTGTTAAAGATTAAACGTGATTTTAAAGTAATTAGAGGATTAGAAGGAAGGTTTAATTTTGTGGTAAAATTAACAGCTAGGGCTAATGATGAAAAGAAGTTATAGTTTTGCTATTGTTTGTTCTTTAGTAAGGTCATAAGTTATGGTAATATGTCACTAATTCCAAAGAATTTTCATTAGAAGTCTCTAACTCCACTACTTTTGCGCTAAGTCCTATATGTAAATTATTTAATACTGATCATTACAATAAGAACATATTGTATTTCAGACCGTCATATTAAAGCTTACTCAATAAACTATTATCCCATTTTTTTTCAAATTTATTTATACGACCATTTTCTTTAAACAATTTTTTTTGCACTTCAAATGATTATATCTCAAAACAAAGAAAATGGATTTAGTGACTTTTAGAACTCAGGCATCCATGTATCTTAGGTACATAAAATCACGCCTGTAAAAAGGATTATGCAGAGTACTTATTAGTACAACCTCGTTTCGCTAGTTATGTTAAGTCCCTTGTAATAGGGGGCGAGTCTATTGCGATCAACCGGGTACGAATCTATGACTCTGTGGCTGCTACAGAGAAATTCTTGATGAAGAAATCCAATAACATAACACGTTCGTGTATCGGACCCAGGACCTCAAGCTCAGCATTGGCTCTCGCGACCAGTCGACCAATGAGGCAGTCCAGTAATTATCAGTCTAACATTTCATTAATATAACTAGGTGATGCCCGTGGCTTTGCCAGCGTGGATATCGGTTGTCGCGCCCCAGAGCTAACAGACGGCTTAATTTTTTCCGACATCTCCAACAAATATATTTTAGCCAATGTATGCAAAAACTTGATAAATGACGTACAAAACCTTCCTCGAAAACCACTCTAATCATTGGTGAAAACAGAATGGAAATGGGTGCAGTAGTTTATCGTGAACAGACAGACAAACAGACGTGGCGGTGGAATTGGTTTCCTTTGTTCGTTTTATAATATGCAGTGATAGTGATATGTAGTGATTATGACTCTCTCATATCTACGCTGAACTACCCACACTTATGAATAACTAGGGATTCGTGACCTTTATACCACTCTCTGTACTCCACTCCCAAGGTCAAGGTCACAAGATATCTACAGGTATACGTATTGATAATGCTCAGTTAATATTCAGCGTAGGCGGGGTTAAGACGGGCTTTTTATCTGCGTCATTTGGTTCGCTCCGATTCGATCAATCAAATTGCCTGAACATGCTGAATTACAGGCAAAATGGGTCAATGATACAGATGGCTGGAGTCTGGTATTGAGATACATCTTTAGGAATGGCTGGGATTTTTGTAAACATTTTTAGCCTTCTTCAAAATAGGAGGAGGTTCTATCTTCGGTTGGTTGTATGTATCTTTCTATTCATCATGTTTATTGGTATTACCGTCAATTACACAAGCTCTGCTTAGCTTGGGACTAGATGGCGTTGTGTGATAGTTGTGGAATATTATTATTATTATTAATTAGGGATCGATACCTACTACGTACGTATATAGCTACGTTTTTTGTATTAGAACTGATTCTAAAACCACATGATTTTACATTTATTTTTGGTCTTGGATGTGTATGTTGTTTGGTTTTTATCAAGAACACAGAAATTACTAGGCTATCAGACAGTTTGTCGCCTTATCAAAGTCTATAAAATTATTAAGGACCGTCATAAAGCCTGCCTCCGCCTCTGCCTTGAGAAAGCCCCGGGGTAATCTCACGCGGTCGGGAATGAGGGCGTATTACTGGATCCCGGGATAGTGTTCCCCGAGGAGAGTCCGGGATATCCCGGGGGACCGCCTGCGGGACCGCGTGAGTGCCTCTTTGATCCGATTACGGCTTACGTTCCATAGCTGGGAGCTATTTAGAAAATTAGAGCGGGTTTTAAAAATTAGTTTTTAAAAGGGTGCTGATAGACTCATCGATTTTAGATTGATGAATTAGTAATAGTGATTCTTTAGTGAAATACTATGCTGCTAACTTAATAAAAATCTCCTATAATAAAATCATGTATTTATACCACCTATGTATCATAAACAAATGAATGATTACACAGAATTTAGAGCAAGAGTACCAACGATTTTTCAATCCATTTTCGATTAGGCAATTAGTTATTTAGAAATAAACCTAAAAAGTGAAAATAACCTTCAATTTACTAAATAGGCCAATAGATTTTAACATGAAAAAAATACCCTTTTTTTTTTTTTTGGTGGGTGGAAAATCATCGAATGACCCCCCCCCGCTCTTGGGCAGAGCGAAGGGGAGTGTCAGACTTCTACTGACTAAAAACCGAACCCATGTTCCTTCTTTGCCCTTGCGCCGAGGCCACGTAATCTAGTACATAATACCGCGGCCCCGACGGGATACCGCGGCCCCGACGGGGAAAAAAATACCCTGATAACGTAAAGCACGAGCTTTAAAACTAACGCATGCCCCTAATGAAGGTAGGTATGTCATTAAGTATATCAAAGGCGATTGCCCTTAGCCAATTGGGCAAAGATATGACCTGTCACTTGGAGAACAATGGCCACAAATCGGCTCTAATTGACATTCATTAGCCTTTGTTTTGAAAGGCTATGAATGGATTAACTTAACTATTGATATGGATAACATTTGAATGGCAGTATTGTGGTCATATTATAATAATATAATAATAATAATATTCCACAACTATCACACAACGCCATCTAGTCCCAAGCTAAGCAGAGCTTGTGTTATGGGTACTAGACAACTGATATACATACTTATATATTTCTAAATACATACATATATTATAGATAAATTACACCCAGACACAGAACAAATGATCGTGCTCATCACACAAACATTTGTCCTGGTTGGGAATCGAACCCACGACCTCCGGCATAGCAGTTAGGGTCACTAACCACTAGACCAACAGGCCAGTCAATTATAAGTCGATTATTATAATATCGAGATCTAAATCTTAATATTATTATGTTGTTATTTATTCAAGTTTTACTCATTTCAGTGAACTAGTCTTCTCTCTTTATCGTGTGGTAAGTGACTAACCTGGGGCTGCAGTCTCTACACTAATAACGACGCTACGAATGTCGCTAAGTCGAATAAAATAAAGATTTTCAGCTTTATTTCAACAGCATAAGGTTGAAAATCTATTAAAGAAAGGTTAACGATTTTTCGACTTAACGACATTTGTCAGAGATTTTATGCCGCCTTTGGGCCTCTGACTTGGCTTAACATACCGTCGAGAAATGTCACTCTAGCATGTTTGTTTCCTCTGTGTGTAATGTTTTCTGTTATGCACATGATCACATGCTTCGGCTTGTGATAATTATACAATACTAGCTTTTGCCAGCGGCTTCGCCCGCGTGAAAATGATGATTTTCCATACAAACTTTCATCCCCTATTTAACTCCCTTAGGAGTTGAATTTCGAAAAATCCTTCCTTATTCCTTGTCTACATTATAAAGGGAACCTCTGTGCAAAATTTCAGCTTTCTAGGTCCAAGGGTTTGGGCTGGGCGTTGATGAGTCAGTCAGTCAGGACTTCTCTTTTTATTTATATAGATAGATAGAAGATAGACAAACATGAATTCAGATGAACATGGTTGATGATTCAGTATGAGAGCAGTGGTGGCTCAGTGGTTATAGCGGCTCCGACTTAAGAACAGTGAGTCGTGGGTTTGAACCCAGTCAGGCGCATTACTTTGTGTAATTTATTTTATCACCACTGCTCTCAAAACGGTGAAGGAAAACATCGTGAGGAACGTGTCTTAGAACCAAAAATTCGAAGACATGTGACATCTACCAATCCTCACTGGGCCCGCGTGGTAGATTACAGCCCATCCCTCTCCTAGAGAGGAGGCCTGAGTCCCTGCAGTGGGAACATTATAAGTTGATGACGATGAAACATGAACTCGAAAAATCAGAGCTGCGTGTCTAAAGTTTGAACTCGAGACCTATAACTTGGCAGTCCGACGGTCACACCACTAGACTATCACAGCTTAGTGTTAGTGGAAGCTTATAAAAGATTACAGATGATCCAAACTGAAAAATAAATAAAGTTTTTATGAACTCTTAAGTATTTAGTTTTTTAAACAACTAGAAGTTTGTAAAATTAATTCTGAGAATTATCTTCATAAAACGTAGTTAGTAAATGTGACAATTAAAATAAGTACCTAAACTTAGGTACCTACTACTTGGTATCTTTTCTTTATTTTACTGAAGAAGTATGAGGTTTAGTATTAAACTATGTACGAACAAATGAAAGTAAGTTTTAAGTTCGCAAGCGGAATATTAAGACGATGACAATAGCTATTGACTTCTGATGTTTCAGTATTTTTGGACACGCCCACAATTTTTCCGATACCCTAGCGCCATACTACCAAGTAAGAAACAAATAGTCCAGGATCCGCGGTCCATTTTTGCACTTGATTACTATCAAGCTAATTTTGATGAGACGGCGAGACGCCCAACAATTTCCTGCACGAAACTCTCGAATTCTCGATTGTGGTAAGTAATAGGGGTAGCAGGGATAAAATATGTTGGTTTGATGATTCTCAAAAGTGTTAAGTACAAACACTTTTGAGAATCATCAGCTGGGTTTTTTTTGTTAAATCTGATGATAATTATCTAAATTAGGTATTTGAAAAAATATTTGTCCTACAAAATGTATGGTTTGATCAAAGAGTCCCCTTCCTTCCTTCCAATATGTATCGATAACGAAGTCATTAAAAATGATTACTTACTAACTGGGTTTTGGGGATTGGATATTTTCTATTAAACCCACTCTTTACAAGTTGCCTACAAGATTCTAAAAATTATATTAAGTGTTTGGCACTTACTCCACGCACCATCAATACTCCTGTACATCATAAACAACAGGCTAATACACTTTCTGGAGCCACAAATTCCAGAAGAGCAAGCAGGTTTTGTTAAAGGCAAAGACACGCGGGAACAAATCCTGAACGTTCGCCAAATTATAGAGAAAAGTCGGGAATTTAACAGCCCTGTATTGATATGTTTCATAGATTATACCAAAGCATTTGATTGCGTGGAGTGGGGCAAGCTGTGGGGGGTTCTTAAAGACATGGGAACGCCTCAACATCTTATTGACATAGTCCGATGCCTCTACCTACACATCAACAACCGCTCTTTCGTCAAAATAGACACCGACTGTTCAAATGCGTTAGGCAGGGATGCATCCTCTCACCTCTGCTCTTCAATATGTACGAAGAGTAATATCATTCAAGACTCTTTAGGGCTGGGACAAGGGGTTTACTGTTGGCGGAAAGTGGATTTCCAATCTGAGGTACACTGATGACACCGTTCTCCTTGCTACAACATTTGGCAACATGAAAGAGATACGGCACAGATTGGAAGTGGAAAGTGGCAAAGTAGGGTTTGCAATAAATAGGCAGAAAACCAAGCTTATGGTGGTACATCGTGCGGGAAACCTATCGGGCGCCTATAACATCTAAGGCATCTATACTGTGGACAGCTTCGATTAACTGGGCTCCAATATAAGTAATGAAGGTAGCTGCGTCACAGAAATAAAACGGCGGATAGCCATGGCTAAAGATGCTATATTACGCCCCCGGAACATCTGGGAAAAACGTGGTATAAGTTTTAAAACGAAGGCCCGTTTGGTCAGAGCACTAGTTTTCCTGATTTTCCTCCATAGAGTTAATAATAATAATATTTATTTATTTTCAGGCTACTTTGGCCCATAGATAAATACCTTACAGACTAACATACATACGATATAATTGACAGCTTGTGTTAGTAAACAAAACCTTAAAACTATATTAGTATCACTCAGTTGCACTACGTCACTGTGCGATCATGTGGCACTTGCCCGCGGAAGCGTCGAAACACCACCCCCTGCGGCTAAAAGTCCTCTTCCAAGACGAGGTGCAGGTAGCATGTCGGTACTCGCACCACAAACGCCTTAAAGTTGACGTTGCGGCGCGACTCGAGCAGCTGCACTCTCGCCACGTACTTGATCTTCTGGCGCACGTACTCCACGATGTCCTCCGTCGTAGTGGTGTAATGTAGACGGGAGAGGTACAAAGGAGTGTTCGGCTTTGCGGCACGAATATGCACATTGGGCTCCGATGGAGCCGTGCCGCAGCGGTTCTTGATGGTTCGCTGACGGCGCTTCCTCCTCAACACCGTCACGAAACCATCATCAGCCTGGATCGGTTCCTTTTCAGGCACAGGCTTCTCGGAAGGAGCATTTTTCCCCACAAGTTAAGACATGGACAATCCAAACAAGAGTAAGACAGAGGATAGACGCATTCGAAATGTGGTGTTTTAGGCGGATTCTCCGAATTCCATGGACGGCCAAACGCACAAATGTGTCTATCCTTTACCAACTCGATATCAAGACTCGATTGTCAACAGTTTGCCTACAGCGTATTTTGTCTTATTTCGGCCACATAATGCAAAGAGGAGATAGCAGCCTTGAAAAGCTGGTCATTGTTGGCAATACCGAAGGCAAGCGACCGCGAGGCCGGTCGCCATTTTACAAATTTGGAAGTGTCTGTCTTCCAAACGATTGGCTTTGAGAAAAAATTGTTTGTGGAACCTCAATGTCATTTTTAAAGACCTGTCTAATGTCTATAGACACCCCACACGTAGGTATAGGTTTGATGAAAAAAAAAATATAGTTTTAGTTCCATGTATGGGGCGACCCCCTAAATCCTTTTTTTATTTTTGTATAAAAATCGTAAAGCGGTTCACAGAATACTTGTAGAGTTTCAACTGTGTAGTCTCAATAGTTTCCGAATGAAGTGGCTGTGACATACGGGTGGACAGACGGACATACAGACATGACGAATATATAAGGGTTCCGTTTTTTGCCATTCGGCTACGGACCCCTGGTTTGTAGTAATTTTTGATGAGCTCGTTATCAATACATGTTGGATTTAGATAATGATCATCAGATAAAAATAAAATAGTTAGTAATAGATTTTTGAAAATCATCAAATAAATAATTATAATAATATATAATCAATATATATTTTATCCCTGCTGCCCCTATTACCTACCACAATCGAGAGTTTTCGTATAGGGTAATGTTGGCTCACGGAAAATTAGCTTGATAGTAATCAAGTGAAAAAATGTACCGTGGATCCTGGACTAACATTGTGACGCGGTCAATAATAATTTATAGATGAACGGATAGCTGTCAGTGGGGCGCAAAGTGACATACGTCCGTCTAGCACCGCGCCTAAGCGCTCACCTGTCGGATTGCATACGTAAGAAAGAGAGCGCGATGACGCAACGCTCGAACTTCTTACAAACCATATAATGATTAATTATAAAATAATAATTTATTAAATAATCAAAAATTAAAAACAACCAAATTTTGTATTTAAATATGATACGTTATTGTTATAAATTTTACCAACGTACGTTCATCAGTAATACAGATATTTTTGTTGGAAGATCATTTTAAGAGGTTAGTTTACCATTTTTTTGTATCGAGAAAACTTTTCAAAAACGTGTTTTGAAAACAACGAAATTATCAGAAATATGTTCAAGATTAACATATATTTTTTCCGCCGTGTCAAACTGTATAGATTTGGCTAAAAAATTGTTCAATACAAGCCTATTTGGCTCTTGTCAGCGCCTTAAGCAAAATATATGAAACCTTTGAGTTTCTGATATCACAATGTACCATATTTCATGTAAATAAGAATTATAAATGGTGTAACTTTAATGAGGAGCAATAAAATTGGACAAAACGAATATTATTTAATCGAAATCGAATTCGCCAGTAGGTATGTAACTGACACTATAATGATTTCCGGTCATAACGCTTTCTTTTTTCTTAGAAGTACTTAACAAAATAAGACATTATTCAATAACTAAACGCCTAAATAATGGACGACGTCGCCATTAAATTACTTCCGTTCAGTTACTTTCTATATTGTATTATGGACGCTATAAATTATTTACCAGTAAATGAATATTTGCAAGTATAATTTAAACTCTATAATAAAAAATCTACGAGTTAATTCAATTACTGCAACCAATAATAATTACGAGTAAGTTAACTAAATTAATTAATGCGTACATGAATCTCTCATGCTTTTACTTTAAATTGAGTAGTATTCAAGTACCTGCTCAGGGGTTCAGACCCACTTGCACTAGAATAAAATGCCTATTAAAAATTAATTTGTCAATTTTTTTTGTAGGTAAATAATTTGTACCTAAGTTAAGCGCTTCTTTGCTCATATTTTTGTCTGGTTAATGCCAAACCTGGTGTCAGAATTATTATGCCGCCCGACAAATGTCTGAAATTCCTGGTGAAAAACCCTGGGGGACCTGATGGGAACCCAACTCAGGGCCTCACGCACAGCAGCCACGTTTAGGCCACAACTAGACCAACGAGTGCTACAAATACATCATTTCCTGAGAAATACTAAACTTATTTATTTGGACTGAATAAATCGAAAACCTGAGTTTTCGATTTATTCAGTCCAAATAAATTTAGTCAAGGTTCACTACTTAATATTAATTAGGTAGTACCCTTTCTTGATAGTAACGTGATGAGGAAGAACCCTTAAATAATTATGCTATCGAATAGTAATGGACCTTAACGCCAGTCGGCCGTTAATGAGCACCTTTCCCAAATTGTTGATATAGTCAATTGAACTCTTTAGTAAATAAATAATAAATGGATGGGGCATCTGTTTATTTCTAAAGGTACTTATGCAAATATTTTGGGTTTACGGTATTATGTCCGTTATTTTTAATAAATTCAAGTTAAAATAATAACATGACGTCACGCTTGTACTCTCAGAAGGGTAAGTACCGTGTCCCAAATAGTACACCCATTTCGCCAGTTATTTTGAAGTCCCATGTAATAGGGGGCGAGCCTATTGCCACCAACAGAGCATAAATTCAAACTCCATGGCTGCTACTGAGAAATTTCTAATGGAAAAACCCAATAACTCAGTTCCCGACCCGGGAATCGAACCTAGGACGCCATGCTCAGCAGCCGCGCTAGCGACTACTAGACCAACGAAGCAGTCAAAGCATTGTCTTTGTAAAAGCTCTCCCGGAATAGACGGTACAAGTGAAGATATAATTGTATCTCGGTAACTAATAAGAAAAAAATAAAATTAATAAGAAAATGCATGCTGAAGGACTTTAAAAGCTAAATAGAAACTACACAAAGTAACGTCTTAAAGCGCTCCCGGAATAGACGGTACAAGTGAAGATATAATTGTATCTTAATAACTAATAAGAAAAAAATTAAATTAATTATAAAATGCATTATGTTGAAGGACTTTGAAAGCTAAATAGAAGCTACAAATTGGATCTACCAACTTAGTAAGCTTTCATATTTTATATTTGTAATGCAAACGACTTGGCTCAAACGTTCCGCTGTTTGCTGCATTGGAGGAAAAATACTTTAATGAAAAGTCGTATTTCAGGAATATTTACTTTTATTTTTTTTATTAAACATTAGCTGTGAGAGCATTAGTGTTAGCATGAGAAAATGTTTATCCTGAAATGAAAAACTGGCCAAGTGCAAGTCGGACTTGCACAGGAAGGGTTCCGTACCATTGTAGTAGGTACACATTGAGAGATTTCCCATTTTAGCACCGTAGACTTCTTATAGGTTTTCCTGTAATCTATAAGTGTTGAACTAACTTCCGAAACCGAAACTACTAAGCCTAAAATATTGAAAAAAAATACAGAAGTTAGTTCAACACTTATAGAATACAGGAAAACCTATAAGAAGTCTATGGTGCGAAAATAACATGGAAAATCTCTCAATATCTACTACAATGGTACGGAACCCATCCTGTGCAAGTCCGAATTGCACTTGGCCTTTATTACCATCGTAATAGGGGATCGGACAAAAAAAAAACTAATTAGTCCGTCAGATAGATTTCCAAAAAATATTGACCACATATTTTTTCTTTTTTCACGTAAACAAAAAATGAAGACGATGCCGTGCTTCGAAAACTCGTGTGACGTCTTAAGATAGTACATTTTGTACCTTCAATTGACGTTTCAAGCCCCACTCCATGATCTTTGACGCGCTATAGCTTCGTAAATTTTAATTGATTTGATAAAACAAAAAACACGTATCCAATATTTTTCGATAATCTAACTGACGGACGAAACAGAATCATATTTTTTTGAGTCAGTCCCATCCCCTATTGTACATTTGAGTCAGCAAAATTAACTTAAATTGGTTTTCCAAGTTGCCAAATTAAGGTTTTTAAGTTTTCAAATTATAAAACTGCAGTTCTAGCTTATCCGAGGGTCAGCGCGTACCCAGCATTTTTAGTCAAGTTCCGGTTTATGATGCAAATCAGTCTACCTTTTTTTCTTGCATTTCCTGAACAAAGTACAAAGTTTAAATTAATATTTCCTTAAAGTATGTAGATGACCAGTGGGTTTATGAATCATACAATAAGTGAAGGTGATATTTCAAAAGTACCTAATAAATGTGCATGATATGTATTCAAAATGTCATTTATTAGATGATGAAATTTTTTCAAACTTTTACTTTTGAAAACAACGATAAATGTAAATCTGTGTAAGACTGGGGGTTGACCCCAATATTATAGTACTAACTTTAGGTCAACTGTGATAGTTGACCAAAAGATAGGCAGATGATAATGATTATGGTAGCTAGGGGCATAGCCTATGTTCATCGTGGTTGTACCTACTCTAAAACAATTAATGTAGAACTAATTTAATCAATTAAAAACTGACTTCATATTTATGCGACTTAGCTGATTGCAGTCTACAAAAATAACGAACGACTCAAATGTGATCTAATTAAGCATCTTCTTGCTATATCGTTAAGTATGTAGAAATTTTATAATTGAATTATCAAGTTTTCATCTTAAGTTAATCAGAACCTAGGGTAAATAGAATAAAAGGTTCAACTGCTGAATATTCAAATTTCATATTACACAGAGCTTTCTTTAAAAATTCGAAGCCGCATACAAGTTAAGTTTGTTTGTTTAATTCGGACTAAAACTCGAGGAAAAACCTGTCCTATTTCGTAGGTTTTCGCACAGGGTAGTTTTTTGTAAGTCAGTAACGACAAAACATAGCAAGCACCTTCACTACTTATAAGATCCTATGTTTAATTAGAAATAAATGATTCTGATTCTTCTAAGAATTGGAAGAAGGGAAGGGAGGCCTTTGCCTTGCAGTGGGACAGTATAATAGACTCATAATAATAATAGGTTCTTTATTTTATGTTACTTTAAAAGTGGAATCACGATGATAACGATGAGACACTTCTTGTTATTGTTTCTGCCCTCAAGGGCTTGATTCAGAAAGCAGTACTCCTGGGGGTCTCTAAAATGGCCACTTTAGCAGATAAATATGAATTACGTTACGTGGACACATCAATTAATAAGCTCTATTAAACGAAACGAAACAAAACAACTTACAGGCAGAATCCCTAAAAAGTTTTACTATGGCACCTTGGGTAGACATCGGGGCAAGAGGGTAATATAACCGGGTATACCCAGGGCGCCATACCGCGATGTTGCCGTAATGTTTACTAATTGCTCCTCGTAGGCTTGTTGCGTACAACTTTGAAGGCTGTGGATGTTTTGTTATATTTTGGTAGTTTTATCGTAATAAGTTGAGTATAGAGTGCAGTACGTTTGTGTCTTTGTGACGAATCGTGTATATACGTAGATAATCATAAAATCATGTATGATATCTATCTATGTTGTTAAATCATTGAGAAAATATGGTGTTGGTTTCAGCTTGTGGTATCCGTTCGTTGACTTTCAAGTTCAGATTTTTCTTCGTAAACAAGAAAACTATCTTCGACAACCAACAATAAACGTATAATAAATCATGCAGATACGGAGCTATTAACACGTGCATCGAGGTATATCATCATGACGTAGCTATACGTAATCGCTTATCAATTTTAAACCGATCTGGCAACCAATGATTACACGCATCACTGGGTTTTCGCGCACGCCGTACACATGAATGGGGGAGAAAGGTCACTCCTATTAACTATCTGTTTAACTTTGCTTGATACGTGAGTTAAACCACAATTCTGGATGGGAAAATGGGGGTGTTCTGAAAGATGTTCTAAATAGGTTGTAACTATTTTTGTGGCGGTGTCCCTTTATTCATACTCTTCCCTTTCATCTTTCATTGTTTCAGGCCTAGGAGGACACCGACGTGTGTTCTAGTCAGTAGATTTGCTAGGCTGGCCTTTAGTTCCAGAACTTGCCAGTTTCCTCACGATGTTTTTCACCGTTTTGAGAGTAGGTATTGATGATTGAAATGTACACAAAAAAGTGAGTGTCGGGGTTCGAACCCTGACTTCCGACACGTACGTCGTGCCGGTAGGGTAGCATAGTTCTTGATTTGTTTGATGCAAAATGCAGTAATAAATAAACCCATTTTATTTACTTTTAATTTAGATGTGAGAACTTTTATTATCATTGTCATGTAGAAGAAAGGGTAAAACAAAGCAAAAAAGAAGACAAGATAAATGGTTTACATTTTCATATTTTCTCGCCGTTCGCGTCGTCGCGTCGTCGGCGGAAAACTAAAAGGATTTGTGAATATTTCAGTAACTTTTCTCTGCAAGTGATTTTCATTGTAATCATTAAATATGCAGTACCTTTCCTTTAGAGTTAAAACAAAAACTTTTTCAATACACTTCCTCGAAAACTAGCTCTTATTGCACTACGATTAGGTTCGACATGCAACATATTTCGCACGCGTGCGGTAATAAGATAACAGCGTGCTGTAATCTTATTACCGCACGCTGTAATCTTAACCATAAAGTTCGGTACAGGCCCCTTGAGGGGCTCGACACGGAAACCTACGCTGGCTCGGTATCGGCCCCTTTAGGGGCCAGCAGTGAAGTCATACGACACCCTAATTATTTATGTAAATATTTATTATTCTGTTTGTCAAATACTATGTGTATGTATTAATTAAGAGAGTTGAATAAAAAGCTTATAAGTGAACGCCACTAAATATTCTATATTTATTGCGCAAGTTTCTTAATTAACCCTTATAAAATAAAAGTACTTAAATACGGTCATCGCCATTTTGACGGCAGTACTGGCCGAGGCTAAAAAGCATAAAATATGTGGTTTTCGGACATTCAAGCTCCACTATTTGAGATCGAATAACTCGTCGTTTAATTTTCTGACGAATTCATCCATAAATCATGTTAAATAAGCAGTGGTAGTGATTAATTTTAACATCTATCATCAAAGTTTTTCGCCAATCGTGTTTGTTTACATTTTTATTTTTTCAAATTATATTACATAGACGCGTATAGATTCAATAACAAATATGACAAATATCATTCGAAATATTATACACAACATGACAATGCCCAGATCTTAGCATAATTTACTAATACAGGACCAATAATCACGAAATAATCATCATCATAGCTCAATTTGTATTCAAAATTGACGTCCATGTTCTTTTTCTTTTTTTTTAATAATTAGGTATGATGTGTGAAAGCGATTATTCTAATCGATTCTTTTTTGTAAATTTCGATTAATTCGAGTAATAAAATTAAGGAATTTAAGAAATCGATTGACAGAAATTAAAATAAAATTGTTTTTAAACATTTATTAGAATATTTTTTTAAGCTTTTATAATAATAATCTGAATAGTTTTATTAATTACATAGAAAACATTCAAACAGACAACAATTAAACAGAACAGTTTATCTATGGCTAAATTGGCGCCGATTATTTTTCCATAACAAAATTTAAATTCGGAATGCACTCGCTTTTCAAATTTCTAATCCCTTATATTTTAAAATTATTAGAATACTTATTGTTTTTTTTTTAATTATTGGTTGGGTAGAGAATGCCATGGATCTTGATAAGTATATGTATAGTTAGTAAAAGTTTGTTTGGTTTTGATACTTATGTCATTATTATTTAGCCTGGATTGGTTGGTGTGTATTCACTATTTACAAATACTTTTTTTTATCAGCCTGATCTGTCCCACTATTTTTACCTTCTCCGCCAATACATTTAATCGTCAATTTTCATTTCATTTTTGGATGAGCTTGGTTTAGTGGCAACCCCAAAATCTATAGGAAGTTTATACTTTTTAGAAAACTCTACAAATGTTTTATCAGGGCATTAGTCCTACACTTGTCCTATTCTTCTGTCTCATATTTGTTAATGGCTTCACTTAAAATCCACGGCCCGCGGCCTATGATGGGTAACCTGAACTGTGCAGTTGTAAAAAAAGAGATTTTAGAGCGGCCAGTGAACCTTTTTGAAAGAATACACTAATATTTCTATATGATACGGCTTATGACTTGCCGATTGCGAAATTAAGGACAGTAAAATTTACTGTCAGTCGTCGTTACCGAGGCAGGTCCAAGAAACGGCGTGACGATTTGGACTCGTTCTTGACAGATTGGTCAGAATTATATAAGTAACTGAGAGAGTTGGAAAGGAATGCAGTAGGCCTTTACCCAGAAGTGGGAAAGATTGGACTAAATAAAAAAGTACGTTCCAACATAACAAGACGCCAGTAGTATCTGAAAGGTATTAAGGTACCCCATTGCCATCAACCGAGCACAAATCTGGACTCCGTGGCTGCTACTGAGAAATTCTTGATAGAAAAACTCAACAACACTTTGCTCAAACCCGGAGTTGTTCCAACTTAATACAAACACCCAACCTTCATAATTCCTCATTTATTTGGTGGATCAAACAATGTTTTTACTATGCTTATAAAGAACCTGGGCATCCTATAACCAACCTTCTGATATTACAAAACCAAATTCACAATAAATTATGAAGAAAATATAAATAATTATGTAATTAACGCATTCCTAATTTAAATTAAAAGATTTTAAAATAAAATAACTATTTGATTAATACCAAGGAGTTGTAATTTCGTCTCAACTCTTTTTTCAAACTTGATTTCATTGCGATTATCGATTAAGCTGAATGCAACTTTTTAATCGTAATGATAAAACTGGGGTTTACGGTAAGCACTATCAAGTGTGATGTTCTATTTGTCTATGGTTATATTGCAACATAGTTTTTATGAATATTTTTCACGACTTTGTTCGTGTTTTTTTACGAAATTATGTATGAATAATGGCAAAAGTAAGAACGCAGGTAGAATGTTACTGTCTTTATTTTGTCCTTTAGAGTGTTATTAGCAAATGTGAAACTTGTTTATGTACATTATTTCCAGCGCATCTGGGATACCTATTTTTTGGAAGTGTGTAGTATTATGTATTTTATACATATTTGTCAATAGACTGACGCCGTTTTACCGGCCTCAATACGATACTGGAGACATGAGTCACAAACTTATCATATTAAACAGCTGCCGTGACATGTTTTTCATTCTAAAATCCAATGCTGAAAGTTCACAAAAAATCTTGGATTTCATGACAATTCGCACCACCTCGCGTCGATTCAGCTGATATGTCATGTGTCAAAATCTTGTCGTGCATAGTGGTTAAAGCAGCGGTAATTCGATTAAAACATAAGAAATTAAAAAAAAAAACACCACTGACTATTATAGAGCAGGCGTGTTTTTTTTTAAATCTCGTCATTTTGATCTGCGTCTTTACAGCGTGAATATTTAAATTGTGTTTGTAAAAAGAATACTATTAATAAACGTAAATATTTTAAACAATTATTTACTTTTTATGAACAAGTAAACATTTTTTTGTGTTCTTAATAAAAAAAATATTTGAATTTTATATTTTTCCTGTGAGGCTGTTTGGCAGCTTTATACCTTTGCTTCTTTTTCAACCTGGCGAAATCAAACCGCGGAAAAAAAGTAAATTAAACCATAGTCTCATCAAATTTGTTGACAAAAACATATAACGTTTTTAGTTAATTTCTTTGAAAGTGTATTGAAAAACGTCGTTTGATACACGTGGGAATTTGTTATTGCATTTCTCGACCCCATGAACACCCTCGCCGTACGGCTCGGGTGCTCAATCTGCCTCGAATGCAATAACAAACTTTCCGCACTTGTATCAAAATGTACTATATTTTCAGACACGTTTTTAGCAGAACCCGTACCACAGTATCATATTCACCAGATAGGTTATATTCTACAGAGCCTGGATCGCGTCTAGTAGGTTTATAATTACATTTGTAGCACTGAAAATTTGTTAAGCGCAGAACTGTTACTACTACTGTTTTGTGTTGTATTGTACTATTTATTTGCTGTTGTGAGGAGGGATTCAAACTGTCAAGTAGGTACTTGGAATTCAGTTTTAAGTCTCAAAGGAATTCAGCGTCGTAATAAGGACTCCACGAAACCTAGTGTTACTGAGAGTGTGTTTTGCTGGACTTTGTGTCGAGTTCCAGCAGTGCGCGTAGGAAGTGAAAACTAAGTGCGCATAGCAATACAAATTGATACTTCGCTGTGTCATTTTCGCGTACGATATAGACCCGACGCGGCATCGCAGGTATTAAATTTTTCATTGATTTTCAGATTATATTCCTGACGTAATCACTTGGTTCGTGATGGTTTTCGCGATTTCCGAGCTCATTCTTGAAAAGATAAGGATCATATTCGCGTCACAAACCAGTCATAAGTCTTTGGCGTCATAATCGGCTATCTGTGACGTCACAATAATCAATGATAGGGATAACTGTTTCTATAGCGATTGTAGTCGATTGTTTTACGCACGAGTAGATTTTGAATGACTCGACTCGACTTTGGATTTTCTTCTGAGAAATACGTAAGCGCTGTTATGAAAGAAATAGGTATACCTATTGGTTGAAACCATCTATTTGAATAACACGTACTAAATAGAGATTGATTCTTATCTATGCCGTGAGATGGATGGAATTTTCCCAATCGCCAAAAACGACGAATTTTATTAGAATTTTATCCTTAAGCGTGACGGTTGACATAAGAGTCTAAAAACACTGTATTTGCCAAAATCTAAATAACGACCTTGCACAGATCAGTAAGTTACAAAGAAGCAGTAGATCAGTAGATGTACCTAGTTACAATTTTTGTTTGTGACAAGGGCAGTAAGATGGTGATGATAATCCCATTGAATTTTAAGATTCTCCCTTGGTTAAATATAGTGAACATTTGTGTAAAATATAATGCGTTTACAATCATAGACTCAGTTGCTGATCGTTGTCCGTCAGTCAAAATATTTTTTCATAAAAATGAATATAGGCTCATGTTAGCTATTTAAATACATTAGGATAAATAAAATTAAATAGTTTTAGGATATTTACAGTATTTTTATAAATTAGAGAATTGTTTTGTATAAATAAGTTATTTGATTGAGTTGAAATGCTAAAATGGCGCCAACGGTTAATGGAATGACAATTGACTATTGCAGTCTGTAGTACAGAGGGTTTTAAAAGGTCCAAGGCGCCATTTTAGCAGGACATTCTTGTCTGAACTTGGAAAGTGTGAGGAGCTCTAAAATACCTACCTGTGTAAGTACTGTGAACTTTTATAATGAACTGGTAAATGTTATGCTGTAGCTTTTATTCTGTGCTTATTTTGATGTTCTGAACCTAGTAAATAAATCATGCTTAAATATGTTCAAATAGAATATTTTATTTCCCTTTTGCTCTGGCTTCTCCTACACTCATTAAACAACCACATTGGTAAATAGTCCTCCATTCTATTTAGCACACAATACACTTAGACAGCGTTTTTGTCCTAGACTTCTAGGACAAAAACGCTGTGACAGCAATTAATCTTCATACGTCTATATTGTACCACCGCAAGGGTTGTCAAAGTGAAGTGTTTCTTACAACAACGCTAATAACCGTATTGTAAGTAACTATAAAATATTACTATCAATATATCATCGTCCATCGAAGCCAAATTGAGCCACTACAATTTTTCATCTACAGTACACCATACTTCGATGAAAACACTCTGTCCATCATCTGGCCTAGCGTAGTATGAAGTTTCAACTGAATAAGAGGCCAGCTTATACTGGTTTTTTCCTTCCTGCCACGATATCTCAATTTAAGTTTAGTGGTTTTGTTACAATACCCCTTCGTTTTGTATTATTGAGCTCCAAGCTATTGTATTGGCCGTGTTTTCCAATATTCTTGCCTCTTGTTGCAATGGAGTGCTTTGGACGTATCGGAAATTTTCCCTTCTTTTACAGGTTGAGATAATGAAGTCGGAAAGATGTTTTGCGTTTGGTACTACAAACTGAGAATGGTGACGGAAAATATTGGGAGAAATCTTGAGGGCAGACAAAGTAATATTTGACCAGTGATGACGAGGATAAATAGGTCAGAAATATTTTGAATTGACATAATCTACCGAAAAGTTAAAATCGTTCGCAATATAAAAAAATCACTAATTGCTTTGAAAGCGATTATCGTTTGTCGCTAGGCCTTTTTTATTTTTTTTTTGCCGGTGGAAAATCGTCAAATAACCCCGTCCCGCTCTTGGGCAGAGCGAAAGGGAGTGTCAGACTTCTACTGACAAAAACCACCCATGTTCCCTCTTAGCCCTTTATATCAAGGCCGCGGTATCTTCGTAACCAACCCGCAGCCCTTGTCGCTAGGCCTCTGGTCAAAGTCTGAAATTCGCAATTTCAGATTTTGACCAGAGCACTTTGTTACGTTCAATGTTCACATCTACCTGGAGACCTTAATTTAAAGGCATCCACAGGAAAGTCCGTTTAAGCAGTACCAAGATGACATTCATAAAAAAAAACCCGTCAGTGGATAAAATAAATAATAGTCTGATACTAAGGTACCGG
Organism: Diarsia mendica; assembly: GCA_949316265.1. NCBI lineage: Eukaryota > Metazoa > Arthropoda > Insecta > Lepidoptera > Noctuidae > Diarsia > Diarsia mendica. Next base: position 15,842,308 of record OX438902.1, on the reverse strand, counting down.
CGGTAAATAAGAGCCGGCATAATTAAAACTTAAATATTGAAAAAAATATATAAATTTTAAATAAAAATCAGGAATATTATTGAACATTATTTATTTGAGATCTAAAAAAAATGCCTACATGGCTAGGTTTTAAACATTTTGTGAACAAAAATAAACTTTAAAAAATCCTTTACTAAGGACCTTAATAAACTCAGGTAGTCTATTAAGGTCCGAGGTAAAATTAAAAGAAACTAAGCTGATAAAACATTAAATAAATTGTTTTCCTCTATAACTCAACATAATTAATATTTTCAGACCAAATATTTGGCAGTTTACCATCAATCATCCAAAAAAAACATAAATCGGTCCTTATAAAACTCAAGAAATAATATTTTTGTAACAAAAAGATGTTGTTTAAGTAAAATCAACAAATTTATACTATTTTTAAATAAAAACCTCTTAACTAAAACTGTAGGTTTAACAAAAATAAAAAAAATAAATGATTATTTTTTTTATTAGTTACTCGGGGCTACTGACAAAATGGCGGCGCGCGCGTGAGATAGCAATACTATTGGTCATTTTTATGTATGCGAGAGATCCAACCTATAAAACTATTGAATGTGTGCTGTTTCTCTGATGGACCTTAATAGCCGCTGGCCCTTATTTACCGCAGGTACGGTAGTATTATTTACTTTGAAAATGACTTAATGTTTACTTCTAACAAAATAGTTTACGTTTTCGATGATTAAAGGCAGTCAGTCAGTCAATCAGCCGCCTAGCCGTAGTATATATATAGGTCAACTTCAAACAAAACAGTTAATTTTACATTCTTTCACACAAACACTATACAAATATGGTCTCAATCACGCTACGAACAAACAGCCAGGTAGTAGGTAGGTAAAGTCAGCAGCACAAATATGAATAAACTTAGCAACGTTTAGAAGCAATTTTCGTCTACCTACTGTATTGATTTCATTTACATGTTACGTTACGAAACTAATATTTTTTAACTCTTATTCCAGTTCCCAAAACCCAATATATTTTCGTACCATTTTAGGCTTCCGTACCTCAAAAGAAAAAAACGGAACCCTTATAGGATCACTCGTGTGTCTGTCTGTCTGTCCGACCATTCCCCCCTCCCTTTATCTCCCGAAACTACTGAGCCTAAAATTCTGCGAAAAATACAGAAATTAGTTCAACACGTAAGTACAGGAAAACCTAGAAGTGATGGTATACGGCCCGTTTTTAGCCCCCCTATGTAAAGTGGGAAGTGATTTTTTTTTAAATTTCTACCCTAACGTGTGATATAATATCACACGTTACTAAAATAATTTTTTGATAATGTCAATAATTTCGGAAATAATCGCTCCAAAAGTAAAAAACAATGTGTCCCTCTAACTTTTGAACCGTAAGTTTAAAAAATATGAAAAAAATCTGAAAAGTAGAACTTTTTATGGACTTTCTAGGAAAATCATTTTGAACTTGGAACACTTATTGTGACGGACGGGAAACTACGGAACCCTACACTGAGCGTGGCCCGACACGCTCTTGGCCGGTTTTTTATTTATGTATTATCCTACCTTTGTAACCATATAAATATTTATTAATCCAAGGATTGGTTTTGTTTTTTATTTTTGGCTTAATTTGTGGCTCCATAATATCTATATTTTATATCCAGGACCCATGTTCACATAAGAGGTCATATCTCAAAGTTTCTATCGTTATTTCACATAAAATTCGCATCTGAACTTAGCAAAATGTAGACATATTATTGGACGTGACAGTACAGTCAACAAAAAAGCTGTTAACTAATTCACGACGATATAAATCAGAGTGTCGACGCGCAACGTGTGGGCCGCTGTGACACCGAAGCGTAACGAATAAATATCAATTTGCAACTATTGGCGAACACTCCAGCGATTTGTTTACGAAAACAGCGTGAGGTATGCGATAGTTTCGAGGTTTTATTAGATCGCTCTCTTTGTACGGGTTTTTAAATAATGAAGTGACTTTGTAAGGTTTAAAATTGCTTGTAATTTTCGTAGTATCGTTCCAATCAAGGGAAGGTGTTCAATACTATATTTTTACTATTTCGTGCTACAAAAAATACTTTTACTATTGGGTACACCTTTTACATACTTAACTGGCGTACTTAGTGTGATCCATATAACAGTAACAAAGGCTACATATTATAGAATTAACAGCAAACATGACCACCCCCTATTTAAGGCGAAATATGGATGTATTTATAGGCACACTTCTACTAAATCCCTTGTAGACAACAGGCATGATGTTACGTGTCCCTCCCAGTACGTCTCTGGTACGAGTACACGTACGCACAGCGGTGGCGGCGCCGAGTAAGATTAATGTCAACGGTGTAAATCTTTCAATACTCGAATATCGAACGACCAATTTTGGATTTACGGCAGCTTTATTTTATTTGCTGTGTAATACTTTTGTGTTTGACTGTAACTATTTATTTACTTTTATTTGGGATAGGTATGGGCTTATACAAAACATGAAAATATGGGCAATGCTCTAGCACAATCTTCTTGGCGTATCGATGACAATTCAAATTGAATCTGTCCAAAAGACGACGAGATTGGCACTTTCGGTAGCCTCCATTAGCTCCTCTGATATGCAAATAACAGGACAGGCAAAACCCGATTTCAGGTGCCCCATAGTTTTTTTTGGGGCAGCACAGGTTTGTGGTATCCGGAATCTAAAGCTTGGAACCACTTTCTATAATTGTGCTAGGTAACCTTTACCTAGCACAATTATAGAAAGTGGTTCCAACGTCTTCGAATCGATACATTTTAATTAATCAACTTGGTACAGCCAAACTTATCAAGATTTTGGGCGATTTGATGCAACGCCAAATGTCAGTATCACACAGAATCTTGTCATGTAACATGCCTACAGCGTCGAAATACAAGAACATAATTTGTGATCAAAGATACCGAGTTCAGATAACCACAAAATATCCTCGTCAGACATGAATTTTATTTGTCAGTAATAATATGGCGTCAAACGAATTAGCCGATTCTCTACCAGATAAAATACTAATTATGACCAAGATTATAGTTTCAGATTTTTATCTTTTGAAGGTAAACATGTATGTGGTATGTTTTTCAGTCAAGAAACAAGGTGTAATATTCTTTTCAATATCACTACATAGTATAAAACAAAGTCGCTTTCTCTGTCCCTATGTCCCTTTGTATGCTTAAATCTTTAAAACTACGCAACGGATTTTGATGCGGATTTTTTTAATAGATAGAGTGATTCAAGAGGAAGGTTTTAATACCTTTTTTGCACCCGTGCGAAGCCGGGGCGGATCACAAGTATTCAATAAGTGGTATGCATTTTTATTGTCTTTGGCTCAAGAGTCAATCCTCGTGTGCAATGACATATTTTACGCATTTGTATAAAAAATTTCTACTAGCTACGCGTAATTTAATCAACGTTATCAATTTCAGCGAGTTAATCACGCTGTCTAATGAGTTTTCTATCTAATCAAAATACGAACTAACAAAATTGGAATCTCTTTTCAGTTTCATTAGTCATTTCCTCGAAACGAAATGGTTTCAACTAATTAACTAAACAATACTGTATTCTAAGATGTGCTATTAAAGTCTAAAATAGATTGAAAATTCTCTTGACCCACATTCAATAATCTTCGCGATGTCATTGTAATCCTTCCAAAGCTAACTTTACCTAGGACTGACTTCATTTCCAAACTTTTTGCTGTCTTTTTAATGGATCAGATAGCGTAAAAAGTTTCGCCAGTTTTTTTCTTATTTTGCCCAACTTTTTGAAGCTATCTCAATCCTTCTTTTAAAAGTATTTAAAGTTTTTTTACTCCTTAAATGCAAGGTAATTCTTTGTACTATCTTTCATGCCTTATCAGAAAAGCTGGCGAAGGTTTAATACAGTTTATACCCGGGATTTCAATATAATTAGGTGCCTTGTTTGCTAAAAGAGCAAGACTCCGTGAAAATATTTTCTTTTTCTTCAACCTGACTTTTCTTTCCTGAACATTTTTGTTGAGACCTTCTTTAGTTGGAATGTTTTCTGCTTTTGTATTATTTTGCTGTAAGAAAGCTGGGATGATCAAATGAAGAAGGTGGCAAGGTGAAAGGAATATGGCAGGATCGTAGTAGATGGTATTCCAAAGTTTGTACCTACCCTCATGGGGAAGTTGAGTTTTTCTAAGTGTTAAAACTGAGGTCCAGGTTTAATTAATTATACATCATAATTTCAGCCGAAAGACGTCCACTACTGGACATAGGCCTCCCCAAACTGTCGCCACATTGACTGGTGCCATGCGTCTCGCATCCAGCGGATCCCCGCAACCTTCACCAGGGCATCGGTCCACCTAGACTCTAGGCAGGCGTTGGGAGGCCTCCTTCTAGGTCCTAGAGAAAGGCCTTCCAACACAACGTCTTCCGGTTCGCTGTCGCCACTACAGAACTTATCGGCCATCCGTTCTCAACTCTCTCTCACTCATAAATTAATTATACATATTTTGCAAAATACGTGATCTAATAATAGCGTATCAACATATTTCTATGATCCATGTGACACGTTGATGCCTGAGGCTAGTGCATTGCGATGGCACATTCTGGTCAGTTGAGCATTTCACACCGGTTGGCTGTGCACATGCGATTTATCTCGCATCACTGCGACATTATCTGTGATTACGCTGCAGTGACTTTTTTAAATAATGCTTATTTACAATGATTGCCTCGGTGGTCTAGTGGTCGTAAACATGACTGTGGATCATGAGGTCTTGGATTTGTCTCCCAGGTCATAACACAATGCCTATAATCCCCCAAGGTTTAGCCAGCTAATAGTACACCCATATTTCACCAGTTATGTTAATGTTCCATGTAATAAGTAGGGGGTGAGCCTATTGCCATCAATCGGGCACAAATCCTAGACCTAGAATCCGTGGGTGCTACTGAAATCGGGTTTTGTTCCTGGTTGATGATAAGCATAGGACTCAAACATATCTGGTGAAATATGTATGTACTCTAAGTAGGTACTCGGAAAGTAATTCAGGCAAAACATTCGTGCTAGTAATTATTTCATTTAATAATGAAATACGTACATCATTGTGTGATTGGGCCATCCATACAAATAGATGTAGGTATACCTCGTAGTTTGTATACGAAATCCCATCAACATTATCATTTTCGATTTATCAATGAAGCTCATTCATGCGAAACTGTACAGTGTACAACCTCATCAGCAAATCCTCAACCTGCCAAATGATTTTCAACCTAAACTTAAGCAAAACAAGGTAAATAATTCTAAAGCTTACTGAATTTCGTGAGCTATTTCCCGTGCATAACGAACATGGAACATAATCCTATTGGTGGAATCACAGAGTAGATAGATACAGAAGTTTTACTCTCTATAAAACGAGTGAAATCGCACGTACCCATAGACACGCTACACGTACAGTGAGTGCAGCTGCACTTACGACTGTCGCATGTCGTTTGTTTGAGATCTCCACACACGTATAGACATGCTTCACGTACAGTGAGTGCAATCGCACTAGCGACTTTCATTGTATGAGCTATCTACACACGTAGATATAATACGCTTGGCGTACAGTAAGGGCAAGTGCACTCGGGACTGTAATTTGTTTGAAACCTCCACGCACACATAAACACGCTTCACGTACAGCGAGTGCAGTATACTTGCGACTGTCAATTGTTTGAGATCTCCACGCACACATAGACACGAGGCGGGTGCGAGTGCATTTGCGACTGTCACTTGTTTGAGATTGTCGTACCTTTACGTCTAATATGTGCGTATGCCTATTTTGTTTGTTTATTAATGCCAAATAAACTCAATTTTCTTTCCTTCTTTCGTTTCACCTTGCCACAGCCGGCCTTCTGCCCCAATCTCTTCAGTGGTGGAAGTATTGCCGGTGACGGGTCCTAATAGGCTGGCCGATGGAGTGCCATAGTCTAGTCCTTACGACAGGGTGACGCTGATCCCTCGCTTGAAGGTAATTGATCCAGCGTAATAGCCTCGCGGGAGTTACCGGGTTTTCTGTAGGGATCATTATTTATTTGGACACCGTGCTGTCTTTGTCTTTTGTAGTCAACATTGGAACTTTTTGACGATAATTTTGTTTACTGTTTTGGCTGCTCGTTTGTACTTAATCGGCTTATTAATTTAAATCCAACCTGTTTAAAATTTGTATAGATACAAGGTTTCCGATAAGCATTAAACAATACATATTGTTTATATGTTTCTGTTTCATAATTTGTTATTTACTCAAAGGAGACCTTTTTTGATGTTTAGTTATTGTAGTAGGTAATGGTTATAGGTTCGGTTAGGTTAAAACTTTGAGTTGAGCGAGCGAAGCGAGTGGTGCCGCAGCAGCGGCCGAAGAGTACCAGAAACGACTATACCATATAGAAAAAAAATTACAAAAAAAGGTAATTTTTAGCCTAGGCCAAACCAGTTTACCCTATTGGTAACAGGATGAACCAGTTTAGCCTAGGCTGTACTGGTTTGTCCTATAGTCCTATCGCATGTAGGGAGAACTGGTTTGGCCTAGGCGAAACAAGTTTATCCTAAAATCGGGTTTGGCCGGCAACATTCATATATTATGTAGAAATGAATTGGTAGATTGAGAATGTTGATGGGGTGTACGATCGAAGACAGTTCCGCCTGATCATTTAAAAAAAAATTCGCCTAAATCGTGCCGAGGCGCTGCCACGGGCTAGCGACCGATTCTATTTCTTGAGTGCAAGCAAAAATGAGCTTAGTGGTGATCAGGCGCATAAGACCGCCATAGTACCTACGTACATTATGGATTATTATTACAATGTATGGATTATTATTTGAGTTGGAAATAAATGAACAATAATTAGACAGGTTTGCTTGAATAAGCTTCATTGTTAAATTGAAAATGATAATTTGATCGGTATTTTGCATAATACAGTTGTGTGTTAACCAATAACTTATAATATAATGAATGAATGAATGAATGAATATGCTCAACTCCCAGCCAAGAACATTGCTTGCCCCGGCATAGCCGGAGTTTGGGTTGTATCACAACACCCTCGTAGTTCCTGAACCAGCCATGTATCACTCCCACCGGAGTCACATAGTGAGCAATGGTGGGAAAGGTAGCAAGTCGGTTCGCTGGCCTTCTTAGGTGGCATAATACGGCCCAGTAGGCACGCGTCGCGAAACGCATGCGTCGGCGGAGACGGCGCATGCGTCGCGCGACGTACGCCTTACCAGGAGGAACAAGGTTATTTGGAGTAGACATGCTCTGGGATAAGGAGGGAGATATAGAACCAGGCCAGTGTTCCACTGTATACCCAGTATAGGAAAAGAGGAGTGACAGGTGTATTAAAGTGGAGTGAGCGTTGAAGTCACGTTGTGTTGGGTAGTCCTTGGCTCGATGTCTGGCTGCGAGTGTTCCTGCGTTGGTCATTGCTGGGTTGATCGGTGTCGATTGCTTCTGCTTCGCTGTCAGTTTCGCTGATGTCGTATATTTCTTCTGTGGTTGACTTGAACTTGGATCTGTCATCGGCAAGGTTTTTCCATTCTTCTTTGGTTCTCTTGTAGTACTCCATATCGTGCTTGAGCGAGTCCTTCCATGTAAATATTGGCCGGCCAGGTTTCCGTTTCACTGCTTTGTATCTTAATGCTGCCTGTAGTAGGTGTGGGGGCTCATGTCTGAGTACGTGGCCGTAGTAGTTTAGCCTCAGTGCTTTCACCCTTTTTGATATGGTTTTTCCTTGTAGTATTTCGCTTGTTTTTTTGTCATGTGGATATGTTCTTGCATGACTTATCATGTCGGATAATATAAGTCGTTCGGTCCTTCTTAGTTTTGATCTCATCGCCTTGGTTAGTGCAGCTGCTTTGAGTCCGTATGTCATCGTTGGTTCTATCACCATTTTGTAAATTAGTCTGGCTGTTGTCAGGTCTATCAACATTTCACCGTTTTCGTTCGATGTCTCGTGAAATAGGTTTTTCTTGTGAATAGCCTTTTCGCCCAGCCTTTTGATCTCTTGCCATCCTACGTGTGAGTTAAAATCACCTAATATGATTAACGTTGAGTTTTTGGGCTGCTTTCTTAGGGTCCTTTGTAGAGTTGTGTAGTCGCGTGATGCTAGAGTAGTTTGGTTGGCTATGTGGACTCCAACCAAGTATAGGACTATGCCATTTTTTCCCGTTATCGTCGTTCCAATAACGTTGGTTTCCGTTCTACTTTGGAGTATTGAGATTCCAGAGTCCTTTCTTATTAGGATCGCCATTCCTCTTGCTTTACTTGTTCCCGTAAGGGTCCAGATGTAGTGATTTGATTCAAATTTGCCATTTGCCATCTTGGTTTCTTGTAAGACAGCGATGTGAATGCCTGTCTTCTAGTTTGGCATCAATTCGGTGTTTTTTGTCCAGTGTGGCTGCACCTCTGACGTTCCAGGTTGCAATCCTAGTCGATGCTAGTGATGGTGGCGCATTATAGCGTGGGTGGGTAAGCGGGGGCTGGACTACTCTGAAGCCTGTATTATCCGGGAGGTCTACTGGTGTCGGTATGCTAAGGGGTGTTGTCGTCGTGGTCTGTGGGGTGATTCCTATTTCGCTTTTACTTGATTGTGTATTCGTTGTTGAGGTGTTTACGGATTGTTCATTTTTTATAAGACTATCATAGTGGTTGCTGTTGAAAAGCAGGTTAATTTCACCTACAATGTCAGATTGATTTGCGGGTCTGAACGTACATGTTGGTGTCCGGTTGTTCTGATGAATGTTAACCGCAATGAGGTAATATTCTGCTGCTGCTATCAAGATCTCAGTGCCGCCCCAAATTCCTGGTTTGTGAAGGTTCTTGACATATGTGTCGGTGTCTGTATTGTTTTGTACTCCATCTTGTGCCTGCTCTAAGTTGCCCATTATGGCTAGTCGCATGCGTGGTTCGTCACGTTGCTCCGTAACGTAGCGAGCCAGATCTCTTCTTATTGCTTCATGGTTAAATGTGACGTAGAATAGATTGTTTGTTTGGTGGGCAATGGCTCTGAATAAGCAGTTTCCATCTCCTTCCATGTTGATCCTCTGCCACTCGTGTGAGATATCCATGGTATGAACTTTTCCCTTACTTTTCCTTTCCTTGGTTGGTATCTGGAAATGAATCTTATTCTATTGATTATTGACTAAAACTACTTCTATCATTGGTGCTAGGTTGTGTGTGGTTATCTGCAATACAATGCAATGGTTATTTAATCGCAGTAATTTTGCTGTTTTAATGGTACCCTATATTTGTTATGACACTATTGTCAAGGGGTTTTTACCAGGGCTGGCTGGGGTTCTTTGGGTCCCATGACCAGATGTGCGTAATTCTCTCACAAGAAATTTTCGGCTTTTTTAAAGAATTTTTCGGCTTTTGTTAATGCTGTTTGGAGTAAGACAAAAGCCGTTAAAATCGTCGGCTCTTTTGTGTAAGTGACGTATTGTAACTATTGTCGGGTAATACTCCGGGACGTCTGCTTGCCCTTTGTTTCTGCTTGGCAGATGGGGCTATGCGTGGTGATTGTTTCGTCTTTTGTTCTCCTGTTCTGATTTTACCGTTAGTTTTTGGGAGCCCTTTTTACTGGCGTTCATTTAGATTTGCACCTAGATTAAGTACCTAAATTATGAAACGGTCTCACCAAATTCCGGGATCGCTGCTGATTGCAGGTGTTGTTAAGTGTGAGGGGTACCGCCAGGCCTCGGTAGCGTTGATATGTGCAAGTTGCACGTATGTGCACCTAGATTTAAGTACCTAAAATATGAAACGGTCTCACCAAATTCCGGGATCGTTGCTGATTGCAGGTGTTGTTGAGTATGAGGGGTACAGCCGAGCCTCGGTAGAGTTGATATGTGCAAGTTGCACTTATGTGGCGTCAACACGTAGCGGGAAGTAGCTTAAGGGGTTTTCGCGCCACTAATAATAGTTCAAACATGGATGCACAATATGACAGTCACTGTTAGGAGTCTCTTTGGCGGGCTATTTAAAGGCCTTTTAATTACTATACTACGCGGACGTGTGGTACAGCAGGTAATTATTATTATTATTATTATTTTTTTCACTTTGGTAGGCTATTTAATCTAACGGCACTAATTCGCACACAAACGTGAAGTGCAACGGTCCTTTATCACTGTGGTAGACTAGATCACGGCACTAATTCGCGATCGAACGCGTGACGCACTAGTTAATTATCACTTTGTCAGACTAGATTGTGGCACTAATATTCACACACGAACGTGTGGTAAAATACCACCTTAATTATCACTTTGATAAGTTAGTTAACCGTAGGTTTTGCTATTTACGTGCCCTGTATTATCTTCGCTTGGGACGGTCTGCGCGGGCGCCGAGCAACAAAGGTAATTAGTGGCAGTAGAATGCTTTTTAGGGGCTGTGAGCGTGCGGGTGGACCCGTCCGTCTCCGATCGCGTCCGAAACCGAACCTTAACCAATAACTTATAATATACCGGTTTTATTTAATTGGAGCTTAAACTGTTGGGAAAAATTAGATTTTTAGTGTAATGCACCGTAGCATACGTTTTTTTTTTATTATAAATGGGCTTGCTCTTGACTTCAATCTTGCCCTAAGGGCATAGATGATGTCGACGATGGAACGAGCTTACCCAGCATATTCATACCATAATCAGCCAAGAATGTCTACTGCTGTGATTCAAACCATTACTCTGGGAAAGGGAATAAGTTGAAATCCACCACAGAGGTTCATTATGGGTTGTGGATGTCGAATATTTTATAACTTTCAGTTCAAGGACTTTCCTCACAATGTTTCCATCACCCTTTTGACAAAAGTACCTACCTTAAAGTTGTAACAAAATAATTAACACAAAGTAAAGTTCTGGTTGCCAAGAAGCACAACAAACTCACAACATAATCTTTGAGTGCGATAATTGATTTAAAATCCATTCTTCCGTAATTATCTTCATCGTCATAAGTCAGGAAATAATATGAACAATAATAAGTGATAATCTATTTAAATCTGCCAAGTAATTTACAACGCCTTCAACAGAGATTTAGAAATAACGATAAAATAATTATCACAAATTAGGACATGCTTGTATTTTATTAATCCCAGTTCAGACTTGTTTTTTATTTTATTTTTAAAAGTATTTTGATGCTGGGCCTTGCCCCACAATAATAAAATGGTAATTTTAAATTAAATTCCGGTTGAATTTATAATTTGTACTAAATAATCTATTCAAAATGGGTTAAAGAAATTGATATTGTATCACCAATAACGACGAAAGAAAAGTCTGCAATGTATTCGATTGTCTTATGCTATTGGAAAGCTCATATAGATCACGTCATAGTGATAAGTGAGAAAGTTCTGTTTTTGCTGAGAAACGGAACCTTAAAAATCAATATAGCAATATTTTATTTTGAAAAACTCTCAAAAATCATGACTTTTGAGTAGTTATATTGCAGAGTGCAGTTTTGTCAGTTAGACATGTTTTAACCGAGAGTTTTGCAAGAAGGAAGAGGTTCTATTTTCGACTGTGTGTTTTTTTCTGACTTATTTCACGAATAAACTCTCAAAAACCAGTTTCACCTTGTTTACTATTTCCTATCAAGAAACGACAGCCATTCCATAAATAAAATAGTTGAGATATAAAATATATAAGTGCAAGAGATACGATAATCTTATCATGCAGCACAGTTAATGTCCACTTGTTGCTTATCATATCTAAGTGATCTATAAATTACTTACGGCCGAATTCTCAAATAACCATTAATTTTAAGTCGCTGTTATGTCTAGGTATGGTAGCGATAAAAAGTCTTGTAAGAACGTCTTTAAGTACAGATGCCAGCAATTCAAGCGATTCGAAACTGTCAAATTTTCCTAATCAACCTTGAGCTGTTGAGAATCAACTATAACGCATTCAAGTTGATCAGTAGCTTGATTTATGCTAGCGTTTGTTAATCCACAAACGTTAAGTATCATTTGACAATGCAGCAGTTACAGTACTCGATACTACAGCTGACTGATACGCAAAGATGATGTAATTATATCAAGATATATCGTAAATTAGGCCCGGTAGCCTAAAACATTTTAAAGTGACGTTTCAATGTCGATAGGTACATGTTTTTTAGGTTGGATCGAGAGAGAGATTAGATCGAGTAACTAGCCAGTATCTATCACGTTTCTAATTTACTCTTAGATTTAGATATTCGATAGTAAGTCTAATGGTATTGGCTTCTAGCAAAACATGCACATTAAAACGTATTGAAATCTCTATTTCTCTAACTCTCTATCTAATCTCACTAGTTTTCTAGCTGGCTGCTGCGCGCTGCGTGTCGCAAGTTTGATCCCCGCTCCAAACAAATACTTGTATTCGACATACAGTAAGTTGTCTCGGGTCTGTCTCTATACTGTATAGGTTTAAATGTTTCTGAACGCACTCAAGATACAGGAGAAATTTCCAGTGAGGGGCAACGTTTTCAAATAAAAAGATATCGTTAAAGGAGTTAGGGTCCAAAATATTCATATATGTACTTCATATTCATTTTCGTTTATTCATATATCAAAATAGATATGATTAGAGCTGAATACATTATCATCCCATTAAGGTGCCCGATGAGATGACGAGTAATAGATAAGTATCGAAGAAGACAACATGGTGCGCCAACCCCAAATGAATTGATAATGCCAATAGGGGATCGGACAAAAAAAAACTAATTAGTCCGTCAGATAGATTTCCAAAAATTATTGGACACGTATTTTTTCTTTTTTCACGTAAACTTAAAATGAAGACGTTACAGTGCTGAAACACTCGTGTGACGTCATAAATGATAGTACATTTTGACGACACAAGTGACGTTTCAAGCCCCACTCCAAGACCACTCTTTGACGCGTTTTATCTTCGTCATTTTTTATTGATTTGATAAAACAAAAACACGTATTCAATATTTTTCGATAATCTTACTTACGGACTAAACATAATCATATTATTTTGACCCATTCCGATCCCCTATTGACGATATCCTCACACACAACACATTCAACCGAAGTTGTTATGGTACAAACATCTTCATCACCCATGATAGACAATAAAACAATTTGAATGTGAAAAACAAATTATGCCAATTGATGCAAGGTCTTCTATATATTGATATGATGATCATCATTGTTGAAGATTCTTGATGTCTGAGGGTTCTTAATTGAAAAACTAATATGCACCAACACGAACTGTTTATTGTTAAACATATATAAGCACTGCACAACCGTATTTACTAATTAAAATCACAGTTTTTGAATATAATATACAGAGCGCGTGTGACACGAATGACAGTCACCGAGAGAGAGAGAGAGTGTGAGTGAGAAAGGAACAGATTGATGTGTAGATATAGATATATAAATTAGTATGATAATACTAAACATTCTCACGCCTTCTTTTAACAAAGCTGCACTACTTGATAGGATGACAATGCTGGCAATGCAAGTTAATTTAGAGAACAGGTAAATAATTTCACAATTTAAGGTAAGTTATTAATTAATTATGTTAAGCTAAGTTATCCATTAAGTTACAGGTTCCATTTTACTATACTTAAAATATAAGTACAAACAAATCTTATACAGTAAAAATTCTTAAACTAGCTACTGTTGTTACACTGTTGTAACAAAATCAACTTATGTATGGGCCTAGTATAATCACCCTTAGATGTATGAATGGTTACAGATCTTATCAATTTGTCATTTTTATTTACATTAGTTGATATAACTTTGCCTAAAGGCCACAAGGCAGGAGGTGTACATTCATCTTTAATTATTACAATGTCTCCTATTCTTAAGTTTTTCTTAATGTCTAACCACTTATTTCTATTTTGTAACTCAGAAATATATGTAAAATAAAATTGTTTCCAAAATCTTTGTTTTATTAACATAATTTTTTGGAATATACTTAATCTAGATTCATTTAAATCTAACACACTAGGCTCTGGGATGTCTGTTATAGAAGCTCCTATAATAAAATGGGCTGGAGTTAAACAGATAACATCATCTGGAACATCAGCAATTGTACATAACGGTCTTGAGTTTAATATGCCCTCTATTTGGACTAAAGTAGTATATAATAATTCGTAAGTTAATTTAGTAGAAACTAAATGTCTTTTAAGTAAAGACTTTACTGACTTTATTCCAGCTTCATAAATACCCCATATGACTGGCAAGGGGTATTGTAAATTTATAGTCAATAGAATTAGAAGTGCAAAAATCAATTATTTGGCTGTATGACTTATCTGACTTAAACATTTTATAAAGCTCATGTAGTTCAGTTTTAGAACCTCTAAAATTAGTAGCATTATCAGTATACAAACATGTTGGAGTACCTCTTCGAGATACAAACCTTTTCAAAGCACAAATAAATGCCTGGGAACTCAAATCAGTAACAAGCTCTAAGTGTATAGCTCGAGTCGCCATACATACAAATAGACATATGTATCCCTTTGTGTATTTACAGTTTCGAGTCATTGAACTCCGGATAGCTATTGCACCACTGAAATCAATGCCTACATGAAGGAACGCTCTTGTTAGGGTTACTCGGGGAGAAGGAAGACTAGCCATTTGCTGACCACAGGTTTGTGCTCTAAATCTGATGCACTTAACGCAAGAATGAACTATTTTTTTGACTTCATTCCTACCATGCATAATCCAGTATTTTAATCTAATATTATATAAAGTGTTTTGTATTCCAGAGTGTAGCAACCTTTGGTGATAATGTTGAACAATTAATGATGTTATGTAATCTTTAGCGGGTAGTATAATGGGGTGAGCTTGACTATAGGATATGTCTGAATGCTGGATACGACCTCCAACTCTGATGAGCTGGTCTTGATCTAGGAAGGGATTTAGTTTCCTTATAGGACTGGATTGAAATGTATATAGTTTTCGTTTAGGCAAGTCTGCATTATTTGATTGACTGAGTGATGATAATTCTAAATATTCTCTTGAAAATGATTTAAGTTGTGTTATTTGAACAATGAAATTCGTAGCTCTGTTGAGTTCTTCTACCGTTAAATAAGGAGAATAGTTTTGACCCTTGTTTTTTAGTTTATTTAAGAATCTAAACATGAATGTAATAATTCTTGTTAACTTTGTGAAGTTAGAAACTTTAAGAAACAAGTCATAAAAATATTCATAATTTATAGGAATTTTATTAAATGTATCTGTGGATGTATGGTATAGTTGTGTATATGTGTTGTGGACAGGAGTTATTACTTGAGAAGTAACTACTTGAGGCACTGAAATAGGCCATGTAGATTTATCCTGTTTAATCCAGGTAGGGCCTTGCCACCATAACTCACAAGTGGACAATTGTTTGGGCATAACCCCTCTAGTTATTAAATCTGCTGGATTTTGTTTGGTATTTATATAATACCAATCATCCGTGGCAGTTAAATCGATAACCTGCATTATACGATGAGAGACATAAGTGTCATGTTTATGTTTGTAAGGGGATTTAATCCAGCTTAGAACAATGGATGAGTCTGTAAATAGAAATTTATGATCAATTTTTATATTATTTTTTGTAGTGTTAATAAACCTATCATATATTTGTGATAACAATAATGTCCCACATAGCTCAAGTCTTGGAATTGACTGTTGTCTTTTAATAGGAGCTACTCTAGACTTGGCCATGATCAAGACGCAAGTAGATTCTTTATTAGGATAATTTGCTTTCAAATATAAGCAAGCACCATAGGCTTTCTTAGATGCATCACAAAACCCAATTAGGATTATATCAATAGGTATATCAGTAAAATACCATCTTGGAATCTTAATTGACTTTAAGTAATTTAATTGATCAATAAACTGTTGCCAATGATCTTGTAAATGGGTAGGTATGGGACTATCCCAGTCAATGTTTTCTTTCCAGATGTCTTGCATTAAAACTTTGGGAATAATTACTGTAGGCGCTAGGGTACCTATTGGATCAAACATCTGTGCTATCTGTGATAATATAGATCTTTTAGTTTTACAAATGCTTGTGATTTCAGGTATGTGAGTATGGAGTATGTCATGTGTAGGCTGCCACATCAAACCCAATGTCTTAACGGAGTCTGGCTTGTTAAAATCGTAGGAATTGTTTTGAAAACTAGAATTATTTTGTGAATTATGTTCACTATACGTGTCCATAGTTGGACTTGCAATTTGTGCTAAAATATGAGTATTGTTTGAAGTCCATTTGTGCAACTTGAACCCGGCTTTATTAAGCAGATCTTTTAATTGTAAACAGAGTTCAGTACACTGTTCAATGGTCTGTTGACCAGATAGATAGTCATCCATATAACTGCAAGTTTCTATGCATTCTGCAGCTAGACCATGAGTTTCTTTATTTTTGCAAGCTAAATCTAACATAGTGCGGCATGCAAGATAAGGTGCACACTTAGTGCCGTATGTAACTGTTGCTAATTCTATGCATTGGAGTGGATCAGATTTAGATTCTCTCCATAAAATCCTCTGATATGATCTTTGCTCTGGATTCACAAATATACCTCTGAACATTTTAACTATATCACAAGAAATGGCATATTTGTATAATCTGAATTTCAAAATTATGTTAAGTAAGTCATTGTAAATGTTTGGACCTTCATGTAGAATATCATTCAAGGATGTGCCTGTTGATGTTTTGGAACTAGCATTAAAAACAACTCTCAACTTAGTTGATCTACTTTCAGATTTTATGACAGGTAAGTGAGGTAAGTAATATGTATTGTTTTGTGTAGGTGAGAATTCCTTTACATAATATGCATGACCCAATGCAATATACTCATTGATAAATTCTTTATATTGAGTGAATAATGCAGGATCTCTTTGAAATCTAGACTCTAATTGTAATAAGCATCGGTAAGCAGTATTAAATGAGTTACCTAAATCTAGTAGCTTGTCTGTCTGTAGGGGTAGATTAACTGTGTATTTACCCTGGTGATCTTGTATTGTTGTAGACTCATATAATGTTTCACAATATTTATCTTGAGGAGATATTAATTTTTGAGGTGTGATTTCCTCTTGTTCCCAGAAGCGTTGTAGAAGCTGATCTGTTGACAATAAAGATACATACATGCTAATGTGAGGGTCAGGACTACTTGTCTGTAAAGAGGTGTCACTTGTGAGTGCGCCTGATACAATCCAACCAAATACTGTATCAATCATGACCGGTAGGTTGTGACCTAACTTTATGCGGTCTGTTAGCAAGAGTGAATAGAAAAGCTCTGCCCCTATGAGTATGTCTATAGTGCTAGGTATAAAGAATGTGGGGTCAGCTAGTTTGCATGTAAGCTTGGGAGGTATGTTCCAGTTGTGTGTAGCTATGTAAGTATGCGGTAGTGGCACGGTAATGTTGTTCATTACTACAAATGTTAGATTAGAGTTATAATCATTATATCGAGAAGATATTTTAGCATTTATGCTTAATTGTGCAAGGCTGTCTTTGTTTCCTACTCCTTTAATTGTGCATGCATGGTAGCTGTATGGAAGCTTTAAAACGCCTGCAAGCCTGTGTGTAATAACACTAACTTCACTGCCCGAGTCTAATAGTGCTCGTGCGTTTACCCAGTTTCCCATAGCATCTTGTATTTTTATGATAGCTGTTGATAGCAAGGTAACATGATGTTGAGTGTTTGAGACAAGAACCGTTGATGGGTTAGATTGAGAGTTTGTTTCGCATTGGACATTTGGATTTGTAGTATTGTGCTGTTGCACGCAAGAGTTCAGTGAGGCAATAGTATCAGGTAGCTTGACATCTGCTGTGGCAGGACTTACTTGGCTAGAACGATCCATATGTATACTTGTATGATGTTTGCGATGGCAGGACAAACACTTCAGTTTTGAACACTTATGTTTTGCATGGTAAGGCTGTAAACAGTTAAAACACAAAGTTTTAGACTTTATTAAGTTAATACGATCAGGTACACTCAGTTTTATATAATTAGGACACTTGTGCAAGTCATGTTTTTGTTGACATAGTAAACAATTTATTTGAGGTCTCGAGGTTGATGACACATGTGTAGTTTTAACAGTAGTCCTATCCGAAGGCTTGTCATTGAGTAATTCAAATGCTGATCGCCTTAAGTTTAAGAAATCTAGTAACTCAGATAATGTAGCGAGAGTACTTTCTTTTCTGTTTAGTTCCCATGCTGCTCTCAGCGAGTTGTCCAGTTTATGTGATATTAGGAATACTAATAGGTCATCCCAACTGTCTACAGGCAGCTTAATAGCCTTAAGGGAATCTAGACTTTGCTGTAAAGTTACTAGAAACTCTTTTAAGTTATGTTTATTAACAACATTGTAATTAGTAATAGCCTTTAAATGAAAATTAACAATCATAGTTTGGTTCTCATACCTTTTAGCTAGTATATTTAATGCCTTACTGTAGTTTTCCTCAGTTATGAGAAGTGAGGTAATAAGCCCAGCCGCTTCTCCTGATAGGGCTGACTTCAGATATTGAAGCTTGTTCACTGTCGGAAGGTCCACACTGTCAACAGAGGCGTAGAATATATTCTTGAATGCAGGCCACTCACGGATATCACCGTCGAACTTTGGAAGTTCCAATAATGGCAGCTTGACACGTGGCTTCCTTGTCGTGCAATCATGTAATGTCGTAGAATTTAAATGGGATTGCTCCATAGTTTGTTGCGAGCCTCCGGTAAATGACGCAATTTGTGCTTTAGTAGCATAATATTTCGCTTCGGTTGTCTCCCGATCCTGTTCGTTGACTTGTTGCCGGTCGGGCAAGTCCAACCTCTCAATATTGATTTGGATTTCGTCGTATCGATCCATCAGTTTATTTAATTCCTCTGATCTGACCTGTAGGTCGCGTTTAGTAGATCTTGCGGGATCGTAGTTCTGCACGTAGTTGGTAATTCTTGTAATTTTACCTTTTATGGCGGCACGGGTCGTGCGCAAGTTTTCTATTTCTTCCATCTTGTGTTTTATGGAACCACGAGATTATAAAATATATGTACAATTGTAACTTTGTAAGATGCTTGTGAGCTGTAATGCTGAAAATATGTTTCTTGTAGAATACTGTTGTAATTGTATTGATAACTCGATTCACGTTTTACGTTTTACGATGTAGGCGTCGGTCGAAAAAACTTTATTTCCGGAAAAAGTAGCAAAACACACGGAAACACTCCACAGATTAGTTATAGCAGCGGGATTGGTTGAATCCATGTATGTATGTCTGTTTTATCGACAACTTAAAAATGTCGATTGCCTATTGGCTGCTTCTCTCCGGCCCTGTCGGTAAAACAGTACTTAAATCTTCGTAAGTGGCGCTGGCGATGTATGCCGAAGAGGCACGAGGTGGCACGATGGGACCCGAAGCTAGGCGACTTTCGTCGATCTTGTCGATGACTTCCTGCCGGTTTGGCGCAAGCCACGTGATCACGTCCACGAACCACGCAAAAAATGGCGAACGAAGGACCAATTTTATGTTGAAGATTCTTGATGTCTGAGGGTTCTTAATTGAAAAACTAATATGCACCAACACGAACTGTTTATTGTTAAACATATATAAGCACTGCACAACCGTATTTACTAATTAAAATCACAGTTTTTGAATATAATATACAGAGCGCGTGTGACACGAATGACAGTCACCGAGAGAGAGAGAGAGTGTGAGTGAGAAAGGAACAGATTGATGTGTAGATATAGATATATAAATTAGTATGATAATACTAAACAATCATCATACATCAACCCGTAAATTTCCGATTCTATTTGTCAGAATCTGATCATCATGAATAAAATGGGGTCAGTAGGTCAAACTAGTCCCAGGCACCTAGGGGACATACACTTCTTAATACTGTCATCAATATCCATAGACAAAAGCGACATCTGAAATTTGGCGGGACTAGAAACTATGGCAGCCATCTTGTCTTGTTTGTCAAATTTTCCAACAAATGTCATTGGTGCCATTCGGCCATTGTCAACT
Source organism: Diarsia mendica (assembly GCA_949316265.1). Lineage (NCBI taxonomy): Eukaryota > Metazoa > Arthropoda > Insecta > Lepidoptera > Noctuidae > Diarsia > Diarsia mendica. The sequence continues at coordinate 15,822,349 of OX438902.1, read as the reverse complement.
CCGGCTTTCTCCGTCCACGTTGCCGTGAATGCGCTTCCCGAGGACATTATTCGTCTTTTTTTTAGGGTTCCGTAGTCAACTAGGAACCCTTATAGTTTCGCCATGTCTGTCTGTCCGTCCGTCTGTCCGTCCTCGCTTAATCTCTATGACCGTTAGCACTAGAAAGCTGAAATTTTGTACCAATATGTGCATCAATCACGCCGACAAAGTGGTAAAATAAAAATTGGAAAAAATGTTTTATTAGGGTAGCCCCCCTATACCTACGTAAAGTGGGAAGTGATTTTTTTTTAATTTAAACCCTAACGTGTGATATATTGTTGGAAAGGTATTTAAAAATGAATAGGGGTTTACTAAAATCATTTTTTGATAATGTCAATAATTTCGGAAATAATCGCTCCAAAACTACTACTACTACTATTCATTAATCTATTTGTCTTAGCTGTTAATAAATAAATAAAAGTAAAAAACAATGTGTCTCCCCCCTCTAACTTTTGAACCATAAGTTTAGAAAATATGAAAAAAATCTGAAAAGTAGAACTTTATAAGGACTTTCTAGGAAAATCATTTTGAACTTGGATGGAAACAGTTTTTGTACAAAAAAGACAAAAAGTTGTACAAAATAATTTTTGGACTAAGTTTGTAGTATAGGTAATCGTATATGCAAGCATTTTTTTAACTTCGTTTACATATTTTATTAGCCTGAACGTATCTTTTTTCAAACAAAAAAAGAATTATTACTACGGAACCCTACACTGAGCGTGGCCCGACACTATCTTGGCCGGTTTTTTAAAATAAGAGTAGATGTTTATTGTTAGTTTAGTTTATTTTATAGTTTTTAATTAATGTAATATGTATTCAATAAAGGAATAGGTAATGGGCAATGACATAAACACTTTGAGTTTAAAGAAACTACATGAAACATGAACATGTGTGTGTGTTTGTGTTTTTCCCCTAAAATTGCTTTCTAAGAGTAGATGTGTTTTTAAGTAGATGTCATCTATATCTTCGTAGTAAGTAGTATGTGTGTACCTAATCTCATGCTAGCAGCAATTACTATAGTACACATTGATGTATAGTACATACACATTTTACCAGTGGCATTATTCTTTCCCTTTGTATTTACTTTATTCTCTGTTCCTAGGAGTCTTAGTACTCTATTACTTACTTTGTATTTCACATTGACGAATTTCGTGGAAGCTAGAATTGTAAAAACTCACAGACATACATACATGAACGCTAAAAACATAACACTCTTTTTTTTGGGGCAGTCGTGTAAAAATGAATGCGACTTTCCAATGTAAATTTTTTAACAAGTTCTTGGAAATACACACATCAACACGGTCTAGGGATATTTTTAAAAAAGCGAATTACTATCAATGTGTTAATTATTTATATGACATGTATATATTTAAAATATGCGTTATTTAATATTCTACCATTTTTAGGGTTCCGTACCTCAAAAGGAAAAAACGGAACCCTTATAGGATCACTTTGTTGTCCGTCTGTCTGTCTGTCTGTCAAGACCTTTTTTCTCAGGAACGCGTGGAGGTATCAAGCTGAAATTCATATCAAATACTCAAGTCTATGGTCTCTTGGAGCTGTGAAAAAATCAAACTTCTAAGTCAACGCGATCAAAAGATACTCCCGTTTATGCCGCAAATTTTCGACACTCGCAAGGGAATCAAAACCTACAGGGTACTTCCCGTGAACTCAGAATCTTGAAATTTGGTACGAAGCAACGTCTTATAGCATAGATAAAGGAATAATTACGAAAACCATAAATTTTTAGTTACATCAAGATACTCCCGTTTATGCCGCAAATTTTCGACACTCGCAAGGGAATCAAAACCTACAGGGTACTTCCCGTGAACTCAGAATCTTGAAATTTGGTACGAAGCAACGTCTTATAGCATAGATAAAGGAATAATTACGAAAACCATAAATTTTTAGTTACATCACATAATATATTTTTTTTACGGAACCCTCGGTGCGCGAGTCCGACTCGCACTTGGCCGGTTTTTAATAATGGTTAAGGTACTGATTAAAATTTCAGGATTTTATGGAAAAAAAATGAAGCATAGACGGAAACCGTATATGAATTAACTTTTAATTTGTGAGTAAAAACTGAAAAAAATAGAATAATCATTTAATTTGTGTTTATAAACTTTAAGTTAGTAGTCTGAGAAAGCGCCCATGATGTTCATAACACATCGGCAACGATTCGGCATGCTCAGAACAAGGTTGTCAATGTCTTGCTGCGGAATATTGTCCCATGTCCTTCTGAGGTGCGCAAAAAGTTGATCTTCTGTAGCCAAATTTTCAGGAACTTCCTTCAGAGCTCTTCTTTGCAGCATATCCCACGCATGCTCAATGGGATTTAGATCTGGCGATTGAGCAGGCCAGTCTAAGGCCCTAACATTATGTGTATGTAACCAAGCTGCTACCGTTCTCGCCGTGTGTGCCCGGGCATTGTCGTGCATGAACAGGAAATCTTGCCCCATTTGTGTTCTGTGGGGCAAGATTACGGGCCCCAGCACCTGTTGGACATATCGTTCTGCCGTCATATTGCCCCGCACCCAAACGTGATCCGTCCGTCCTCCAAGACGAATTCCTGCCCAAACCATAATTGTTCCTCCTTGGTATGGGTGAACTTCCTGAGGGTTCTGGAGACGGCTCCATCGTCCAGGAACTCGCCAAACACGCGTCCTTCGTGAATCTGGATGGAAGCCGAACCTGGATTCATCCGTGAACAGCACATTGGACCATTGCTCACGGCCCCAGTCCACGTGGTTCCGAACCCATTCTAATCGTCGTCCACGATTGCCTCTCCGTAAAGGTGGGACCCGGAGTGGTCTACGAGAGCGTAGATTGCTTTCATGCAGTCGGCTTCCTACAGTTTGGTCACTCACAAGCACTTGGTGTTCCACTCGCAGCCTTTGGACCAATTGAGTCGCCGTTGCATTTGGTTGAGCTCGCGCAGTAATTTGCAAAAATCGGTCTTGTCTGGGGGTAATGATGCGACTTGGCCCCCGGTGCCTCTCCGCTACTTCACCTGTGGCACGATAGCGTGTCCACAATCTTGAAATTACATTTTGATGGGTCCCTATGGCCTCAGCAACATTACGCTGAACAGATCCAGCTTCCAGCATTCCCACAGCTCGTAACATCTCCGCCCTCGTCAAATGCCGGCGTTGCATGGCTACAATACCTCAATTTTAACTTTATCTTTCGTTTAAAAATGAAAAAAAACTGTAACTAAACGTAATTCGTATTGTTTTCTAAATTTCGCACAAATGAAAATTCCCTCTCCTATACATCAAGACATTTTTATGCCACCGAAACAAAAGAATTTTCAAAAATTTGAATTTGGAATTAGTCTTAGATAAATTACAAACAAATCGGTGTATTAAAGATTCCAATGCGGCCAGTACTTTTCGAGTTATTTAATTGAGTATGAAATATCCCTAGACCGTGTTGAGGTGTGTATCTTTCAAGGAAACTGTGGAGAATGGAGAAAGATCTCATTTTACATAGGTTCTGGTTATACAAGTAATAATTGTGTTCCAGGAAATGTTGTGGGAAACATAAACTACAAATGAATGCAAATGTTTATATCATAACATCACGCCTATTATCCCTGAAGGTTTAGTCAGTAGTGGTGTACGTATTTCGAATGTATATAGGACGAACCGATTGACAGGTTAGGTTCATGGCTATGTCAAACTGAGAAATCAATAAAAATCTTTTAAACAATAACGAGACAGTCCAGACAGACATGATAAAGTTGTACCTTAATCAAATTATCCAAATCTGAACTTATCGAACTTCTTATTTAGCCTGAAGAACGTTCCTAAATTAAAACCCATACAAATGGCTACCTGGTCGGAAACCCGTCGCAGCAAGCATACACGGTGAATGGGCACCCCCGCAACTGTCAATGTAGCCCATTGTCGACCATTACCGACCATTGTCCGCCTGCCAAAGCCTCGTATTGTTCGAGTCTATTGTAACGAATGTAATCGAATATTCGCTTTCGGACAGCGGACAGGTGAATTACTGTCGATCGACCTGGAAGGCTTTTAGGTTTATTAGAGTCTTATTTTCCGGATATGAAAATTGTTGGGTGACTCGTCGCGTCGCTAACACTACTTCTGAGAAGGTCTTGAGATCGATTCTTGGGACAGGCAAGGTGTTACTAGGTTGTTCCAGTCTAACCTTTCTGGGATTTCATTATGAAATCTCAAATCCGCCTTGAGAAAGAAACAGGCATAATCTAGAACTCAAAGTCCGAAAGTATTATATGTGACATCTGGGGGTCTAAAATGGGCACTTTAGCAGATCATAATATGAATTGCTTTAAAAGGCGTAAAATTGACCTTTCATAACAGTAACTGCGTCTGTGACCAGTTAGGAAAATAGATCTTAATAGGAAAATAATATGAATTGCATTAAAATTCGTAAAATGGTCACAGATGCAGTTACTATTATTATAGGATCATTTTACGCTTTTTAACGCAATTCATATGATGATCTGCTAAAGTGGCCATTTTAGATACCCTGGTCTGGTCCACCAGGGTGATTATACCGTGAGGAACCGGTTCATGAATGATCGTAAATTATCTGACTGTACGAGTTTGTCCTAGAGTGAGACATGGGGTGGTTATTCATATGCTTTAAGCACATTTGAATAAATATTCTTAAAAATTAATAGTATAGAAAAAGAACAGAATAAGGCAGCACTGGGAAAAAATATATATTTGAGAGTAAGTATGTTTGTACACGCAAGGACGATCTAAGTATATTTTAGGCCTAATGCCTGAATCCACATTGCTTAAAAGGACTGGTCCGGATTTCCATAAGGGTTGAACTAAAGATTTTTTTTTTTTTTTTGTTTTCTCTTTATATCTTGCAATCAGTCCTTCTGACTATGAGCAGATGAGTTTTACGGCTTATTCATGAGGAGATGTTCCACATTAGGAACATCCTCCATATTAGTATATTGGCTCAGTTAACACCGCCGAGATTCAAAGTTCTGCGCCGTTTCAGGCGATTTAGACAGTCAGGTAATGTGAGCTGGACAGCGAGCTGGTTGGGATGGTTGTCCAGTCTTCTTTTGTATTTGCTTGCGAATGCCTTTATCTCATCCTTCACTGTTGGCATACTCAGGTATTCGTGTACTTCGCTATTTCTGATGAACCAGGGTGCATTGCTAATTTGCTTTAAGATGCAGTTCTGAACTCTTTGTATTATATTTATGTTGGAATCACAGCAGGCTCCCCATAACTGAATCCCATAGGTCCAAACTGGTTTTATGATAGCTTTGTAGATTAGGAGCTTGTTGTCCAGTGACAGTTTTGAGTTTCTACCCAGGAGCCAGTAAAGGCCCTTATATTTGAGGTTGACCTGTTTACGTTTTGTTTCAATGTGTTTCCGCCAAGTCAACCTGCGGTCCAGGTGTAGTCCAAGGTACTTAGCTGTGTCACTCTGAGTCAGCTCCCTACTACTTAGGTTAACTGGGGGACAAGTTTCTCTTCGCAGTGTGAAGGTGACCTGCACTGATTTATTAGCACTCACTTTTATACGCCATTTGTCAAACCAGTTGCTTACTTCGTCGAGGCTTTGTTGGAGTTTTGCAGTAGCTTCTGTAGGGTCTTTACTAGAAGCTAATATTGCCGTATCATCTGCATAGGTAGCAATAGTAACTCCAGGTGTTAGTGGCAGATCTGATGTGTATATTGTGTACAAAACTGGGCCGAGAACAGAGCCTTGTGGCACACCAGCAGTTATCTCATGAAAACCTGACGAGCAGTCATCTTCTTTGACTTGGAATATTCTATTATTGAGATATGATTCCAGTATATGATAGAAACTGTGAGGCAGCAGTAACTTAATTTTACAGAGTAATCCCTTATGCCAGACACGGTCAAAAGCCTGTTGAACGTCAAGGAAGGCCGTAGAGCAATATTCTTTCTTCTCAAGACTGTCACTGATATGTCTGCACACTCTATGTATTTGTTCAATGGTGCTGTGTTCAGGTCTGAATCCAAATTGGTGATCTGGAGTTACGGAGTTTTCGTACATGGCACATGAAAGTCGTCGGAGAAGTATCTTTTCTAGAACCTTAGATATTATTGGCAATAAGCTAATTGGCCTGTAGGATGATAATTCATGTGCTGGCTTTCCAGGTTTATAAATCATGATCACTTGTGAGACCTTCCATAGTGCGGGGAAGTAAGATGTTCTAAAAATACAATTGAATAACGTAGTAAGATATACTATTGCTTTTCGTGGCAATTCTGACAGGATCTTTTTGTCTACGAGGTCAAATCCTGGAGCTTTTTTATTGTCTAGTTGACGGATGGTTCTTGTCACTTCTCCTGGGGTCACAACTTTGAGAGGTAAATCAAGTTGAAGGTCTTGTTGGAGAACATCGTCAATGTCATCTTCATTTGAGCCAGGACTGGCCTCGTTAGGAACAAATACTCTGGCAAGGTGATCTGCGAAAGCATTCGACTTTTCCTGTTTAGTTCTGGCCCACTTATTTCTTTCCAGTCGTAGAGGTGGCTTTGGGTTTAATGGCTGGTTCATATTTTTACATGCCTTCCAGAGGGAGTAGTCAGAGTTTGCAGTAGCAGTAAGAGATAATAGCGTTGCCTCAACTGTGGCATTTTCTGCTTCTTTTATAGTTTGTTTTAGAATTTTACTATAATTGTTTAACACCCTTTTATCATGGGGATGCCGGCTAGAGTGCCAGACTCTGCGTAGTCTCCTTTTCTCCAGAATCATTTCCCTAATTTCTTGTGGCACATAAGCCTGCCTTTCATTCTTACGATTCACTTCTTCTGTGCTATTCCAGCAAGCCTTTTGGACTGCGTCTGTGAACGCTAAGACTGCATCATCAATTTCGTCCTCGTTCTTTAAGGAAACTCGTAGCTGTAAGGAGTCCTCAACAAGGCAACGAAAGAGTTTCCAGTTAGTCTGATTATTATACAGTCTAGGCTTTCTCTGGTTCTTCAAGACATTAGCACTGATTGTTAGTATAACAGGGATGTGGTTTGAGGTTCCATCTAGGCAGGAGTCGATTTGGTAAAAGAGTCTAGATAGTCCCTTCATTAAGAAAAAGTCCAAGACATCAGGCAATTTATTTGGGTCAGTCGGCCAGTGGGTAGGTTCAGGTGTAGCTATTGTTGTGAGGTGGTTTTTATCAACACATTTTTTAAGTTCCCTGCCTCGCGTGGTAATTAGTCTCGAGCCCCAGTGCAGATGCTTAGAGTTCCAGTCTCCTCCCGCCACGAAGCGGGGTCCAAGGCTTTTGATGTATGCAGTGAACTGTTCCTCTGTTATTCTGTGCTTTGGGGGGCAATATGCTGATGAGACATTGAAGTGGCCGTTTCTATCTCGGATGTTTACCGTGGCAGCTTGGATATGGTCTGTTTGGAACTGAGCAAGTTCATGGTGTTCTATTGAGGATCTAATTAGGATACCTGCTCCTCCATGTGCAGTTCCATCAGGATGGTTCGTCGTGTAAATGTTGTAATTTCTTATATTCATTTGACTATTGTTAGTGAAATGGGTCTCAGATATAAGTAGTATATCTAGGTCATGCATTTTTAACAATATTTCAATCTCAATTTTGTTTGGAGTTAGACCATTTGCGTTCCAAGTAGCTATTTTTAATTTATTCAGTTCGAGGACAGTTTATTGACCAGTGTTGTCAAGAGCCCCAACATGTTGCTCATTTGTTGTAAGATAATATCAATTTTTTGAGATTGTTTGATGAATATTTCTTCTATTTTTGTATATGACAGTTGTTGATTATAAGTTTCTTTCTCATTTTGAGGGTTGGAAGATTGATCTGGCTGTTCGTTTTTGAGGACTTCGCTATACTTTTTTGATGTAAGAGTATTTTTGTGGCTATGGTTTGTGTCTTGCGCTGTTTCTTTGTCATGTACAATGGTGGGAAATTGAGATGGATTTCTTTCCCTTCTTAGGTATGTACGCTTCTGTGTTTTTCTGGCCAGTATCTCTTTGAAAACTTCACAGCCTTTATAATTTGAAGGATGTGGGCCATGGCATAGAGCACAGGTAGCTGGTTCGGAGCGATCAACCTTAGGGCAGGTTTTGGTTAGATGTGATTCTGCACATTTAAGACAACGAGCTGGTCTCATACAGTAATTTTTGGTATGTCCATACTGTTGACATCTTTGACATTGAACAATGGTGTTCTTTTTTTTTGGGTCTTCAACTATAACAGCTTGGTGATAGATATATCTTATTTGCTTGGCAGATTTGTTATTTGGTCCTGCTTGGAGATTTATAAAGAAAGTTGAAGTAGGCTTTTTATCCGGCCCAAATCTGGCATTGATAATTTCCCCAATTACAACATTTCCGGATTCTTCAAAAGCGTCTTTTATGTCTTGATGTGGAGTTGTATGGTGTAAATTCTTAACTACCAGCCTGTAGTTTCTTTCTTCTTTTCTATTAAAAGTATGGCCAATAAGTCCTTTTTCCCTAATAGCTGATATAAGCTTTTTGTAGACATCTATATCTTCACTTATAATTCTCATTTGGTTTTTGTTTACAATCTTATATTTAAATGTTTCCCTAGCAGCTACTGTCACCAGGAATTCGGTAAGTTTCTTTACATCCTCAATGCCATATAAGATAATCGGCGGAGGTTTGTTGGGTTTTTTTTCCTTAGGCTTGTCTGCTTCCTGTGTATCAGCATTAATAGGTAGTCCATCAAACCTATTTGACACATTCAGAACGTTTTCGGGAGACTGGGTGTTTGAGAGCTTTCTTTTTTTATTTGGATTTCTACTCACTGGTACTCTTTGCCAATCGGGTAATTCAACGGATGTTGTATTATTTTCTGGTTGAGGGTCTCGAGGAGCTTTTTCCTTGCTGGTTGAGGGCTGAACACTTCCAGTAGAGGCACTCCTTGGTCTATTAAAGAGGCCTGGGTGGAAGGCTTGCTGCACATACTTCTTACTTTGACCAGTAGCATTCACTGTCACGGGGGCCTGGGTACCCACCCGCGTGGAGTCTTCGGTAGTCAATTTAACACCTTCCAGCCCGGGTACTGGAAGGCGCCGGGGGTTAGCCGGAGCGCACGACATATCATATTCATTATTTTCCGACATTTTCATATTAAAGAGGTGGGAGAAGTCCGAATAGTACTTTCCCAGGGTACTATTGACACAATTTTAGAGGGGATTTAGTTCCTCATGGACTGTGGTTGCCATGTGTGACAGGTTACTTAACCGCCGCCTGTTTCTCGGCGTTGTTGCTCGATTAGCACCACCCGGGGGGCACGTGTAGGGTGGGTCTTGGAAAAGATGGTAAATCCTACGGACGTGAGCAACTTTACACCCCCGAACTAAAGATGAAGTATATTTTAAAAGGGTAGGAATAGTATATTTTGCAACTGCTTTTCAGCATGTGTCACTTTACAAATTTAATTGGTTTGAGTAGAAAAAACGTAATGTAAAGATGTTGTTTAATAATGAACTTAAACATTTTTGTGTGCCGATTGGCAAGAAAGATTTTTTTTTATTTAATATGGGCTTACTCTTGACCTCAATCTTGCCCTAAGGGCAGAGAAAGAAGAATGGAAAGAAAGAAGTTTTGCTCTGACCCCTAATAAGTAAGAAGAAGGGCAGGCAGATGATGATGAAGTCTACAGGTGAACCACAATGATAGGTAAGAGAGTAGAGATATTCACAGAACACGGAGTGGTTTAAGCTAGTACGAGTCTGACGTACCCCTACATCTACCCCAGGGCGAAGGACGTAAGGATTTCCACACGCAGAAAAAAACAAAACAGATTACGCATTTCTATCAGAACATAATTATTATTAACTCGTATTCTAAATTAGATAGGTACCTACTCTACTTATCTATTGGCACTTGATAATCACTACCTCCTTACCTAGTTGTTCTCCAAGTTGAGTGTTGGCATAACCACGAGTGTTTGGTTATTTTCAGTCAATAATATTACGCGACTGACTTGTTTATTGATATAAGTTTAATTATTGTATTTGTTTTGTACACGCGATCCAGAATGTATGGGACAATACTAATAATGTAGGTATGGGTTAATGTTTGTGGGTCTACTTTTTTGCAATTTCATAGTTAAAGTTGTTCTTATTGATGTTACGCACAACTGCTACTCCGGGTTTCCAGAAGCATAAGAAACATTATCATCATCCGCCTTGCCTATCCAACTACGTTGAGGTCCACTTCCAGTCTAACTAGACGTACCTGAATACCAGAATTTTAAATGTGGCGACAACCTATCTGACATCGCCAACCCTGTTACCTAATACTGGGTAATAAGACTGGTTGTCAGACTTTTGGGTCACTGACCACCTGAAACTACGCATAAGCAACAATATTCCAAGTATCTCCTAGATCTCTAAATCACAATCAGCACACAATGGCCACGTATAATTGCTCCACATCCTGTCAAATCAGATCGCAATCCAATTATAGAGAAAGTCATGTTTCGCCGTCCGATACTGTTGCCAGAGGCGTTTACTAACCTATCAGATTAATTCCAATCTATCGACGCTTGCACTGACAGGTCAATCTGTCACCAACGCACAGATAATAAATCGAAAACCCGTTTCATTTGGACTCTCATTAAGATATTACAAAAAAACTAGTTTCAAGTTTCACTTATTCAAGTCATTGGCTATACATTGATGGTGAGAGGAAAAGGCTACCTTTTTAAATTAAAATGTTTTTATCAAGATAACTCCAAAAACAGGAAAGTAATTGAGTCGCATTTTTTTTTGTAATAGTCCTACTTAATTTGATATCATTCGATAAGATTAGGCTTCCAAGATCGGATTTCCGTGATGCATAATTTTCAATGAAAAATTAATCATAAACTTGTTTATGTTTACAACTCCAAATATCACAGTGCATTTTTTAAATTTAATTTCCTCAAAAAATTTACCAATAAACTGGGATGTTGGGCAAAATCGTCATAATGTGGTGCCCTGACATAACCAGAAGGCATACCTCGTAGAAGATTGCGGGATGAGTTACTAGACATAACCAACGACTAGCGGTAGTCTCGGGAAAGCTTTTTTGACACTAAATAGGCAAGCCTAATTGGCCATTTGGCTGGAACTCGCCTGAAGCGATGATGAGCCTTAGGGCACGTTTGCCTAGAAGAACCCTATTCACTTGAACTTTGAATAGATCCTGATTAGAATGACCTCGAAACTTTTATTCACTAGTATTATCTTGCAGTATAAAAGAAACAGTAATTTTCACTTACCACTTCAATTTCATCATCAGGTTCCTCCATAATGTTAGTGAGGATGGCACTAGGTCTGATAGACACTCGATGCCTCACCGACTTCCTAAACAGATCAGGTTCTTCCTTCGTCTCCTCATCATTTAAAGTAGTAAATTGTTCATAAAAGTTAACCGTACCCCTGAATTCTACGTTAGTGTTATTAGAGGAATTATTATTGACTTGAACCTTTTTGCTAACCCTAGTAACAGATTGTTTCCTTTCAGATATTCTTCTATAGCCTTCTGGGTCTTGGTCTTCACCAAGTAAGCTGATTGGCCTTGGGGTTTGCGGTCCATATTCATACTCTAAATCGAAACCTCTGTCTTCGAACAAACTCTTGAATCGAGCCCAGCAACCCAAATTCTTTTTAGGATCTACCACCGGTTGATTTTCTACTACTACGGTAGTCTTATCCATTGTTACTGTTTCCTCGTTTCTGTACTAGATAACCAGAATATCTTACACTAATATCGTTCACATAATGAATTTACTAACGCGTGAGTTAATCTATTCTAATCAAAATCAATGCCTATCTAAACACTACTGATTATGTAGATAACAAACAAATAGTTCCTGTTGCTTGATAATGATGATATATTAATAGTTGATTGGTTTCGAAATCGTTACATGTTGCTTGATTTAACGTAAAAACTGTTACTCAATACATTTATTGACGGATCGACATTAAAATGCTCTTCAAGCAGTCCCAACTGCCAACGATTGCGTTCACACCTTGATTATATTCGTAAATTCAACAGACGTGTTCACTTATTCAAGACCATTACCACGTTTTCACTTATGTAACACTGTTAAAAAAGTATCACTTGAATCACAAAATATTTTCACAGCTACATCACTAGTTATTGAATTCGCACGTGGATTACGTTCGATTCGTACGACCCCCGTGACTTATTCACACGGCGTTTTATATCAAACTAAAACACTAAGAATTATTGTATTCAATATGATAACACTTATCGATTAGACTCGCACTGATTACGTTTTATGAGTTATTTGAAAATGTAGATTAAATAACTATATAGCTTCAATACTCAGCTGGTCAAGGATACAACATTGATTTAGTGTTTCTAATACTTTAAGCTTCGGATTACAAAAAAATATTGATACAAAATAATAAGGAGCACATTAAAACCGACTAAATAAACAGCTTATTGAATTAATGTAACGGTAGCAAATAATTCAGTTTTATTACAATCCGTGTATTCAGCATTGTTTGCTAAACTCATAATTATGTCAATGATTGCAAATCAAACACTATCACTTTACAAATTGAATGTGCAAATTCAACTAATATTTCTGCAAATTCTATCATCGCATTGAAACTAATTGACAGCGTACGTATTATAGAAATAGTGAATTAATTACGTTCGTAAGTCAATTTTGTGTCAGATGGCGAAAAAATGTAAAACAACAGACTGACATGCATAATCATCACTCACCTAGATTTTTCAAAATAGGTTTGTAGAAGTTAGCCGTTAGACTATGCTTTGTGACAACGATCTTCTTCTTAGCGTGTCGATGTTTTACAAGTGGCCCATGTAGGCCTATCTATATCTATCTATTATTATATAAATAAAAAGAGAAGTCCTGACTGACTGACTGACTCATCAACGCCCAGCCCAAACCCTTGGACCTAAAAAGCTGAAATTTTGCACAGACGTTCCCTTTATAATGTAGACAAGGAATAAGGAAGGATTTTTCGAAATTCAACCCCTAAGGGAGTTAAATAGGGGATGAAAGTTTGTATGGAAAATCGTCATTTTCACGCGGGCGAAGCCGCTGGCAAAAGCTAGTGTGAAATAAAATACTTTGACTTTGATGGTAAATTGCTTTTATATCGTTTTGGTCCAAAATGCAGCTATGCGAACTCCACTTGCTGATGCAGTCAGCAGCAGGCATGCAGCGCAAGATGGAAGGTGGGACATTATCTGTGGTGATAAGCCGCATACACACTTGAGTTCTGAGCCGTCAATGAACCCCCATCTGAAGAGATTGTCTTTGCTACGGCCGACCTGGGTTCGGAGTCTATTTAGAGATTTCCAAGTCCAAGTGACAATTACGATGACGGAAAAGTCGAAAATTAAATTGCAATGACTACCGAAAAAAATATTTTAATCCTGTGAAATACGCCAACGTAAACATAACAGATTTGTGACGGCACGTTTGGAGTAGTAGTTAAGCGAGTGCCTACTGTACTGCGGGGGTCGCAGGTTTGACCCTACAGATAGTTCTGGGTCTTGCTGTTTTTGTATGTGGGTTCAAATTCCTAGTAGAACAAATTCTTAGCGTAGGGCAATGTTTAATTTTTTTTAAGAACACATTCACACATATTCGGGATCGAACGATTAATCATGCTCTAAAATGTACTACTTGGCATCACAAGAAAAACACTACTTACTCATAAGACGTAGGAGAAGCAGGACATGGATACAACGAGAATGGTCACCCATCTACAGATTAACCTCGCCAACATCAGTATAACCTCGCTTTCCACGAGAAGATAACATCAGTCGACTAGTATTATAATAATAAGGGCTGGGTTTCATAGACAGATGGCTGATTGGAAGCGTATGAAACGTAGTTAGCTTATGATCGTAATATGTAGTTTGTTCAAGATGTCATCTCTCGTGTTTATCCTCATTAAGATCTTGGGGTTACGTAGATATTGTAGTTATGTGGGGTTACGTAAATATTGTAGTTATGTGTCGTCTCGTATTATCTACTACAGTAATTACTAGTGTCTTCGTATTCAAACATACATAATGTTGATTTCTTTATGGGTTGTGTTTTGTTTTCTTCAGCATCGTCTTCCGGCTTTTCCCATGTAACTTGGGAACACCGGAATACGTTTTTTTCCTTCCATTCTTCCCTGTTATATAACCATCACGCTATCATAACTCCATTTTACTATTACATTTTACTACTACATTAATTTAAATTGGCTACAATTTAAATTTAATGGACGGACGTGGACGGCATGGTTGGCGCAGTGGCTAAGCGATTGGACTGCTGCGCTGCGTGTCGCGGGTTCGATCCCCGCATCACGGAAGAAATATTTGTATGGCCTACATTTAGTTGTTCCGGGTCTGGGCGTCTGGGTATTTGTGTATGTGAGTTTCAATGTTTGTAAACGCACCCACGTTAGAGGAGAAATTCCTAGTGTGGGGCAACTTTTTTAAAAAAAGAAAAAAAAATGTATGTATGTCCTAATTTTAAGTGTTACTTATATGTTTACTTTGTTTACCTGTAATTTTTTGTCAATTTGTTTTTGTCCTGTGGGAAACCAATAAATAATTTTTCTTTCTTTCTATTTCATAGGAACGCCTTATCTACCTAAATGCATGAAGGAAACTTTTTAGGTAATGGGCGGTCATTTATCTATGGATCAAGCTATGCAAGCGCAGTTTAACCTGAACATCGACCCTCGGAACGATCTTAAGCCGCGCTTAGCTGTTTTTATTTAGCCATTAGCTCTATATTTTTTACACTGTTTTATTTTGATAAGAACTTCACCAAAATCTCTTAAAACGTACTCAAGCTGAAGAGACTTTATCAACTGTGAAGTGACATTCTTCGGTAAAAGTCGTAAAATAAAAGGAAACGCTTTGGAATGAGTCCCGTAAAAACCAAACCCAGTTCACCTCAACAATTTACATAAACAAAGATTGACCTACATAACTCCTTCATTCTTTTGAATTAAAAAGCCTTTTTGCACCAATCAACGCCTCATAAAAAAGATCATATCATCATCAATCTCTACAAATGGACTGATTACTGAATCTTGCAGCCGCCATCTTTGATTCTTAAGTGAGGCGTTTTGCCTCACGCGGATATGAACCTTGACCCTTTCTGATTGGTTCGGCGCCAGAATTCAATCAGCAATTTAGTCTTTTGACTACGTTATTGCGAATTAAGAGGTTCGTTAATGAGGAAAGGAATTGGTTGGTTTTATAAATGGGTGTTGTGTTATTGTATGGTATTGTTAAGGACTTGTGAATTGGAAACACTGAGCATTATTCCGTTGTTTCCGCCTTTTGGAATTGTGGGTTTTTGATTTATCCAGTCATTTTGGGCTCTATTCGCCTTCATTCAATGAATTGGGATAAGGGCGAGAGAATGATGATGATGATTTTGAATGATTAAGAAAATAGTCTCAGCTCAAATTTCTTCGGTAAAATTAGTCGAGATGTGTAATATAATATCACGCCTGTAATCCCAGAAGGGTTAGGCAGGTACACCCAAATATCGTCAGTTATCTTTAAGTTTCATATAGTATTGGGCGAGCGAGCCTATAGCCATCAACCGAGCACAATTCCAGACTGAGACTGCTACTAAGAAATTCCGGATTTCATCCGGATGCACAGTTAAAACTTATCTATCATTATGTTCAAAAATATTTCGAACTATGCACATTGTTCTACGTTGAGCAAATCCTTCTAAAAATATTTAAAACATCTTTTTTTTTGGGAGGGGGGGGGGGGGGGGGAATCATCAAATGACTCGTAGTTTCGTTCTTCTTCCGTCCTTCTGACATTCAAAAGTGCCTGAATGGCTTAATTGAAATAAAATATGTGTATTGGCAGTGTATTGGCAGTGTATTGACTCGCTCTGGGCAGAGCGGTAGGGAATGGCAAACTTTTATCGCCTTATTACAAAAGGTAGTTAAACCTGGTCTAACTTAGACTTGGTTTATCTCACATGACGTCTCACTTCAATAATATTCAAAAGAAAGTGACAGCATGCGAGATAAACCAAGTCTAAGTTAAACCAGGTTTAACTACCTTTTGTAATAAGGCGGCTACTGACTAAAACCACCCATGTTCCTTCTTAGCCCTTTGTGTCGAGGCCGCGGTATCTCTTTCGAACAGCCCGCAGCCCCGTAGGGTAGTCTTTGAAATCACCATCTCCGAGTAAATTACCTAAGTAGGTACTAGGTACAACTAAAGAAAAACTTCAGCAAAATATATTCATGAAGCAACATAAGCGTCATAATAGCAATATAAATACTTTGCACCACGAAAGGTCAAAGTTGCCCAGCAAGAATTAATTTGCTACATGTCTTGAATAGTTAACGATCCTGAGGTTAAGTGTTAACGACATCAAATTAGTTGAACCCTAAGAACATTTACATAACTCACTGAACAATGTTTTCATTGTTTCTAAGCTTGCAGTTAATATTTAGGGTAATAGAGGCTTCACACACAAGTGAATAGTTATTCGTGGTTCGTGATATAACATTATTAATGGTAAACGCTGTTATTAGCTTTCACGGTTTATGACTTAATTAAGAGGAAACGCGAGTGGTCTTTTCTCCATACAAACGCTCTCGCCTGTTTTCTTTTTGGTTAATGACCCTAGAGCAATGATTTTTTACAGAATAATAAATATTAACTATTTCTATGTTCCTATGTTTTCCTTTTTGGGGGATAAATTATTTTTATAAGCACTAGAACCCTCAAAAAATGCTCAAAATTTCTTGTTTATATCACTGTTAACAGAGTCCTAGTGTACAAATTTGACAACTATTAACGAAAAAAGAAAAACATAGCGGCGTAGTCTATAACCTCCTTATTCATTGTCTAAAATATCTTTTTCTTCCAACTATGCTTTAATTTCATCATAATCACACTAAAAACTCAGCACAAAGCGAGTCTTTAATGCTCTAGAGCAATAAAAATGTATGAAATTTCATTATTGCACAGTTTATTTTTTTTAATCGCACCGGTGCCAATCTCAATGGATTAGCTCTATTCAGCCAGCCGATATCAATACTTTTTTTTTTACGTACGTATTATTCGTTTCTATCCTACTTGTTCCAAATTTAAAAAAAATGATTGCTGCTAACTACTATAAAATGAAAGAAATTTAAAAAAGTGATATGGCGGGAACTTTTGGGGAACTTTGTTAATTTTGCTTGACAATATTTTTGGAAACGATAAAGTGTGATACTATCTGTTTTTGAGTGCTTCGGCTTCGAATTAAAATGGAATCATTTAGCGACACATTAACTCCGGAAAACATTCTAAATGAAGCCGACAGTGTTAAGTATAGAAAATCTTTTAACTGTTTGATATGAGTTTCTTTTATCTACTATTCCTCTAAGTAATAGTTGAAAGAAAAGTAGATTATGCACCTCGCCTTAAGTAATTTATATTGCCCTCGTGCCTGTTAGATTAGAGCCCTCGCTAACGCTCAGGCTCTAAATCAGGCACTCGGTGCAATAATAAATTACTTTGTGCTCGATGCAATAATCTACTATTAAATTGGTTCAATATTGGAGGAGGAAATAGGCGAGAGCCAAACCTCGGATTCTAACTTTTATCTGTAGTTGTCCTTATCGCACGAATTTGAGGGCAGGAGGACGGAGAGAGACAGCGATAGTGGAGAGAGACAGCACTCGCATTTCCTCTTAATACTGTCACTTACGGGATACCTTCCGTGATTTATTATTCTTTTTTACCAAATTAGAATATAATTGATACGAGACCTAAAAAACTACTTCAAAACTACTAAACGTCGGCAAACATTCCCCATGTTTGCCGACTTTTACGGGACCCAAAAGCACGGGTATGAATATCTGCATCTAGAAGCTAAACGAAGGAACTGATTTTAAATCTTCTGATAACTTTTAAAAAGAACAAAATGCTTACTTTACTCGTCATAAAATCGGTATTAAGGTTGTCCAAATTATCGATTAATTAATCAAATCGTTGTTACGAATCTACTGATGCGTGAATGGGCCGACGAGAAAACGAAAGTGTCTGTCCGTTCGTTTGACGGCTTCACTGTCAAACTTATTCAGTATTGAATTAACATGTCTGTGACTACCGTATTTGTAAGCGACCAATCCATAACTGGTTATTTATACCAAATTAGGAATAACGGAATGCTGTTGAAGCCAATTTAAGATGAATGAAATTATCATTGAAGAGTTATGGGAGGAAACCTAAGTTGTCTCTCAAAGGATGCATTTTAAGGGTTAATAAATATAGTTTGAGAGTAGAACCTCCTGACAATACGCGTCGTGTCCACAAATACCTTCTTACTACCTTCTGAATCAAGCTCTTGATCCAGCTACCAAGCGAGAGCCTCCACAGATGTTGGTCGAGGTTTTTGGCTATTATGCCATTGGCAGACACGATTATCGGCACAATGACTGCTGCACTTGTTATTATTAACCTAATATTGATTCTGCTGTTTTTATTACTGATTTTAGCCCTTTACCCCTGAGCGCCATGAATCATGAAAGTGATGCGATTCGACGTATGGGCAGACGGCTGTATTTTGAACGTCAAACAACACCCGCATGTGTCAAGTGATACTGCGGGTGTTGTTTGACGAAGATTTTCTTCGTTTGAGTACTGTCGCATCACCACAATGTCGCGGTCATTTGTGGCGTGGTCTATAATAAACAGACACTTTATTTGTTTTTTCCACATTCGATCTTTCTCCACGTGTGTAGCTCGTAATCTAAAGGTAACGTCCACAACTTATTGGTTTTGTCTATGATGTTGGTGTGAGGATGTGTAGGTATAGTACAGTCCTCCTTACCGACTTAGGCAACGGCGACCCTTTGTAGCTATTGACCTTTTGTAGCTATTGACCCTTTGTAGCTGCTTTGTTTTGACTGGCCAGTCCGAATATAAAAACAGTATAGTTAGAGCCGTAGGTGTAGGAGAGCTTAGGTCTCTCCTCACAGAGAGTCTTTGGTCAACTGGACGTGCTTGCCCGAAAAAACAAACTGTGACCAAGCCGACCAAGCCAAAATGTTACTTGTTCGACTGATTGCGTACCCGTCCATTTCGAGTGGGTCCAGTTGACCAAAGAATACTCAGAATGGTATTCTACTCTGTGTGGGTAAGCAAACTTATGATGGTGGATGTGTTTGTGTTTGTGTGTGACTGAAATACTATTATGTGAAGAGCAACTTACGGCGACGTCGACTAGGGGCTCGTCTTCCGGCGTGAGCGCGAGCGAGGAGCGCCGGCCGGCGCGAGCCCCCGGCGACCCACTCGAGCTGCCTGTAACAACAGAAATAACACATTATTATACGATATAAGCAGTGATAGTTTACTGGTCTACTAGTGCTAGTAGACCAGAAAGGGGTGGCGAGACAATCTGGACGCGGACCGCGAGGGCTGGTTCGAGGCGGCGAAACTAACTTTTCGAACGTTATGTTTAGGTGCTATGTAGTAGGGAGTGAGCTTATTGCCATCAACCGGACACAAATCCAGAATCTGAGCTGCTCGGCGCGAGAAAAGAACACATGGAAAGATTTGGGGGAGGCCTTCACACAGCAGAGGCACAGTATAACCTATTAAAAAAAAATAGTCTAGCGTGGTGCGAACGTCGGGCTGTCAAGTCTTTAGTCTCGAGTTTGAACCTAAGACAGGCACCTCTGATTATTCGGATTCATGTGTGAATTCTATAATGTACAGTAAACATCAACACAAGGACACAAATCTGTAGCAGAAGACGCGCGGAGAGTCATTTGCATACAATTTTGAACCGATGTTCAAAATTGTATGCAAATGACCTTAATTTCTGGTTTCGCTAAAAGTTCTTTTGGTACTCATCAATATGACAAACTTCTAGCAGATGAATCTTGATATAGTATCAAAAATTCTGTAAATTTCAGCTGTCAGGTGCAGACGCCAGCACATCAAGTTATCCGAAACTGTCAAATTTTCCCAATCAACATTGAACTTAATGCAGTAGCGATAAAGTTAAAAATTTATCAAAGAAACAATTTACTTATTGTAGTAAGTAGCTTCATTCGATGGCGTCTGTACAAATGTATGAAACCACTAATTTCCCCAAATTAGTACAGGTTCTGAAGTAAACTGTATAATTACTTAAAGATGAGTACAACGACCCCATGAGTTTTGAGGTAAACAAACTTAAGTGTCAAATAAACTGAGATTTTCGTAAATCGCGTAAAAAGACATAAATCATTGGTATAATAATATTCATCATGCAATCGTCCACTATCATCTCCTGATAGCGGTCAGGGCTATAATCATTGGGTGGAACCGCAATCATCATCATCATCAAGAGTGATTATGGAAGTGCGCAATGACGACAAATCTAGCTGCATATTTCCAGTTTATGCGGATCTCTCATTGTACGGGAAATCTATGGAATGCGAGGCTATGTTTTACTGGAAATGGCATAGCTGGATGTGTTGCTATGTGCACTAACTTAAACTGACATAATCACCACACTAAGAACCTTTAGGTCAAGCTTTAGGTCCGGTATGCACCAAAGCGGAGACTAGCAGAGCGATTGAGATGTGCCAAATTCGACCAATCACAGGAAGGGTGAAAGACCAGATGAAAATTTTGACTAATGTGATTGGCCGATTTCCGCACATCTCCTCTCGTCTCCACTCCTCTTCGCTTTGATGGAAACCGAGCCTTGCGAATTGCGATGTCTTGCGATTTCGTACCGCAATTTTTTTCGGTGTGTTTGTTGTATCCGCATTGTTTGACTTGACAATAATCATCTAGCACTCCACCTCACAAAATGCACCAAGACAAGAAAGAATTTACCTACCTAATTAAAAATCCAACCAGCCGTCAGTGTTTTTGACTACAAATTCCGATAAAAACAAAGTTTATATTTAGCCTTTTCCTTAAAAAACAAGTCTTTAACTGCGCACCTATATTAGTGAGTCAACTTAATACTAAATCGTCTACAGGTTTTTAAAATTAGGCTTTGGCATTTTTATTGTTACTGTTGCAAATGGATATTAAATATATTATTGGATCTATTTAGAGTAGTAAACATACAAAAGTATAAACAAAATAACAAAACGAAATATTTCAAAATCAATATTGGGAACTCTAAGTTTAGAATATTTTTATCCATTTACGTTTCTAAAATAAAACTTTAAGGATTAGTTTATGATGTATTATCATTTCTAAAAAAGTGTTTATTAGGATTCAATAATTAATAAATAGTTTTATTAACCTGTATCGGTGTCATCACTGCCTCGTCTCTGAAGCCACCTTTGCACCAATTCGATGCTGGCTTCCTGACCAGCCAACATTATCATTCACATATTATTAGATCACAGCATTCTTAACATCACCACACACATTTAAATAAATAAACACATTTCTAATACTTTCACTAAACACAAGAAAGATATCTAAGAATATTCTTTTTCTTTATTATTTTTTAATTTTACTTATCACCGCAATAGATGGTTACTTAAACCAAAAACACAACGTAAAAAAAACACTGGCCGAAAGAAATGACAGCACTTTGCCGCGTTCAAATATCGAATTAATTAAATGACGAACGTCGACGGCCGAATGTAAACAGCGAGTAGAGTAGATGAAGCCAAATTAATTTTGCACTTGTTTAATTAAATTCTCAACCATATCACGGTGTGATAAGATAGTTTAGAGGTTTTTTAAGCGCGTTTGTATGTTGGTGTCGTGGTGTGGAGTTTGTAGAGCGCGCAAGCGGTCGGTTAGGTAATGGCCGTCAAGTCGAGACAGTTGATCGAAGAAGGGGGGTGAATGTAGGACGAGTGTGGTCTGAGCATACATTAACCCACTGGAAGGGATACTGACAGCCTGTTGATAGCTCCGTGATATACTGCCAGTGTTTCTCGTTGACAAATTGTGGTGGTCGCTCTTTAGGTTCAGGTCAAATTGCTTACGCACGGAATCTGGTCCAGTTTCGAAGTTTAAATGTCATGGGAGCGAACTGTTTTAAATAAATTAATTATTAATAATTTTACTTGTAGGGTTTTTTCTGTACGTTTATGAAATTTCAACTATTGGCACAGATTACTTAATCGCGTATTAGGAGGCTGTTGGAATTTTAATCGATTGAGGTGAAGTTTTAAGAACATGATTTTTAAAAATTAATTGGACATGTCACGTGTTAAGTACACCGAGATCTAAATGCATTACTTTGTTAATGCAAATTAATATTTTACCATTAAAACGCTCGTCACAAATAAATATATAATAAATTACAGCCATTAATTGCGCAAAAGAGACTGTGTTTAGTAATTTATGAGTGGGAGGTCCAATGGCGATTATTCCGTTTTGTCTAAGTGAGTCCAAACAACTTTCACACTAATCACGTGGCCTCAGAATTGAGAGTCACATTCCTACCAGTTGCCAAATATTTAGAACAATTTTTCATCTGTTCAAAATGTTGAGACTAGAAAAATCTAAGTTGAATTCTTAGGAAGATTGATCACTCATTTTATACCAGCAGAAACAAAAAATCTTACTGTTTAGCAGATAATCTGGATATTTTATAATATCCTTTCAGAAATAATTTTCAGGCTTTCTCATATAAGATCGTTTTGCCTGGTTCCATTTAGCCATTGACTTTATTTCGTTACAGCATACAGCAGAAAATAAATATTAAATCTAAGAGAATTATTTTAGCTGCAACAGATAATAATCTAAGACATCGCCCACGAGTAAGATTGACTCACTACCAAAGACAAGATTACTGCAGTACTCTGGCTTCCCCTTATCTACATAAATAATCCTCCAGATTGACGTACCTCTGACTCAGAATCTAAATCAACACACAAAGATCTAGGTACACAAAACTCATTCATGTCAAAATCCTACGTCTCACATTAAAGATGGATTGAATGAAAGTAATGAAACTCATTAATTCCAATACTCCTTTGAAACTGAACTCCAAACATTAATCAGAACGCATCTACGTTTTCGTAATAATCCGAACGCGTCAACGTGAAGGTGCCTAATTTTCCCGCCAAGTTTGCTGTCAAGAGAAAATTACGCGGTCTAAAGCAAGTAGGTTATAAGCAGGAGGTAGTACCATTTTACAAGTTAATTCTACGAAGCTAATACAAGGAAGGTACACAAAAAGGTATACATCTTTTATGCATGCCCGGACCGTTCTCTGGAATAAAGAACAGGAGAAGGTTGTAGGTACAAGAAAATTGACTATGAACTTTTAATTGTTTACTAAGTTTGGTTTAATGATGATCAAGTCATTGTTTAAATATTTTAATTCAATAAGTATTCAGGTATTCACAGTCTATGTTGATTTATTTGCTGTTTAGAATACGGGGTTTTCCAATAGATCTAAAGAGGCCTTATCTATATGCCTAGTTGTATTTGAACTTCGTCCAAGTGTGTATTGAACAAAAACTAGAGGACACGATGGTACGTCAAACAGACAATATGATTCTGGGTGTGATGATCTCTGTGTATGTGTTTTGATTACATCAATGGTGTTTGTATATATTTTAGCTTGGAATACACATAAATAAGTTAATCGTCGTCGTAATACAACAAAATAAGTAATTAAGTATCATTTCACAGGGGCATTTAAAAAACTTCGAGAAAAAGTGCACGGTTCGGTCTTTTCCTGTGTAGGGAAGAACCGCCAAAACGGTTCATGTCCTTTTCTGAAATGATTTGGTTTTACAATATTCAAATTATTATGTGTAATGGAAAATTGCGGCGATACGTTGTTGATTGCTCGTAAGTTAGAGAGTTATAGAAAGCTCTGTCTCATCCAGCGTATCTAAGTCTACGTCACTAACTTCATATGGAGTTGCGTTTATCATTCCATATAGCGCAACTAGTCGGCTAGTCGCCTATTGTTCGAACCGGTTGATTAGACGTACGGATTCAGAAGCGAATGATCGATGGCTGGCTACTGCATTTGTGATGAAATTACATCTATCTTTACTGTGTCATGTCGGTGATTATTTATTGTGGTTGTGTAATGGGTTGGATGATTTTAGTTTCAGTGCTTAAGCTTATAGATTAATAATGTTAATCGTGTTGGCAAAGTGCTATTGGGTTTTTTTACTTAAGGAATATCTCAGTACCAGGCTCGGAGTCTGAATCTGGCCCGGTTGGTGGCAATAGGTTAGCCACCTATTACAAGGGACTTAAAGATAACTGGCGAATTGTGGGTGTACTATAAATTAGGTACACCTCTGCCTATACCTTCGGGGATTACAGGCGTGATAATTATAGTAAAATGTTTTTGAAAATTTTGCAAAATACAAAAACCAACTTGTGCCTATGACGAATTTCAACTCACATGTCTTTTAGGGGGTTAACCACTTAACTGAGCTATGTGAACCATTTGTAACCAGCCCCATATATTACGACTTTACAGTATTTTACTTTATGAGATGTTAACGTTTATTAGATCCGCACCGTTTCCGCCACAGCATCAGCCGCGACCCTGACCTCGTTTATATCAGCCTCCTGGCTCCTAGAATTATTTCACTCGGTGTTATTTAAGAGCTAGCTAGATTTTATTAGGTGAAATAAATGAAATATGAAGATTAGTTTTGTGAAGCCTTTTAGAAGCATATTTTTGAGTTTTTATCCTAAATTTGCTGGTCAAGACTACTTAATTATCCCCATAATTAAGTATAGTCTTGACTTATCTTGTTTAAGTATAAGGATTCGTATCTCTGACAGTGTTTTCATCAGGAAGTTCTTTCGTTCTATACTTTTTTGTTCTGTTTTTTATGGTTTCTGTTCGTTATAAAAGAAAATTGGTACCTTTATAGATCGTTTTTCTCATCCCATTTTACTTAAAAAAATGATGTATTTAGTTTGGTTTCTTTCTCGCGTGGCTAGTGCCTAAACCTGTTGTCAGTTTTTATGCTACCCACGGGTCGCTGACTTGGCTTTCAGAAAGTTGAGAAATATTTTAAATATTTAAGGATCTCAAAGGATCGGATAAATTCCGGCACCCTTTTTTTTTGGAGGTTGGGTTGAATCTTCAAATGACTATTCCCGCTCTGGGCAGAACGGTAGGGACTGTCAGACTTCTACTGACTAAAAACCACCCATGTTAGGCCTTTGTGCCGAGGCCGCGGTATCGCTTTCGAACCACCCGCCACCCCGACGGGAATTCCGTCACCCTCAGATTACAGTCTAAAAGACACAAACAGTAATATCACGTTTTAAGAGCAAAAGTGATGCATGGACTTGCACTCAACACTGTCGTGATTTCGTGACTCTCAAGTGGCATGATTGACACAAATGTCACTATACGACCTTCAATTTACACTAAATTAAATGTCAATCAACTCCATCGAGTTCTATTCTTGTTTGATATGATTCACATAACATTATTGAAGAAATGTACTTTTTTTATTAGTTTTTTTAGAAAGTGGCCATTCGAAGTTGAACTCCATAAGGTTGCTGTACTGCTGAACCCAACTATCCTTTGGTGACTTGAATGAATGTAAGGCCCTCAGCCCGGGCTTAAAAAGTTGGTAGAGGTCCGTTAAAAGCAAACCCAAATGTCACCTGTTCTGTTTAAGTCCATTGTTATCGGGGTTAACTAATTGCCATCAATTAGGCACAAATTGGGACTAAAACTGAAGAATTCCTGATCGAAAAGTCCAATATACTTTGCCCGATCTGGGAATCGAAGTTAAGACGCAGTAGTCAGCATGTAGTGACCTAATAGAACAAAGAAGCAGGATAATAACATGCCATTTCAATAACAGAGGTTAGAGAGTAAAACCTTCATATTGAAATCACCTGCTTTTCTCACAACAAACAATAAGAGCGGGAAAACGTGTCGCAATCACAATAGACGCTGTCTCTAATAAAAGCCGACTTGCTTTGTTTTGCAGACGACACCAAAGACCCTTGCACGAACCTAAATGAAAACGTAACGTAAGTGCGTTGATTTTTGAACCGAAAATACATTTTTTTTTGTCCCTTGCTCCGAAGAAACCGCCGTAACAAAATTCAGAGGTCTCTCTAAGCCCCAGAAATAATCTTGGCCGACTCCCATTTCTTCTATGTTTGAGATGACCTTTTGAAGAAAGAACCACACATATTTGAGTAGACCTGTCCAGTCAGTAAAAGCATTAGTCAGTTATCGTGTCGCTCGACTTATAACTCAAGGAGCTCAACGTCACTACGAACTAAATAAAAAAAAGGACGTGTGGATAGGTCACTAAATTACGTACTCAAACTGCCATACATACCTACAGACAATCGGTAAAACCTAGTACGTAAGTAGATGGGAAGAGAGCGTAAGATCTGTCCAACCTTTTCTAATTAAAAAATCATATTTTTCTTATTTTCTTTACAATGTGCCAGTACCAAAACAACCATAGAGGTATCTATAGTACCTACTGCACTCACACGAGCTAGAAGACGGCTAATAAAGGGAACATCCACTGGGTCTTAATTAAGAGACCCTGCATACACAGCAGGTACATCTACAGTAAGTTAATTTCGAAGAACACTCGGAATGGAACTAATTTCACAAGTACAGACCTGAGCGAAGTTCTGTTTCTTGAATTCGTACTGACTAAGTTAAATTAAGTTGCACCTTTGAAATTTCTCGTAAGATATCGCTAACTTTAATTTTACTTTAGTTGATTACTTTGAGATTTATATAGAGTTTAGAAGTCGTTTTGCGGGGATGTATTGGCTGTAAGTTAGAAAAGCAAGCAAGACCTGCATTTTGAACTACTTCACACTGTAAGCATATTTATTATTAGCTCGTGGTTAAATAAAAATAGCCACTCGAGTCGATCTTCAGGTGAAGCCGCGCTTAGATATAGGTTGGTTCGTGGACGGTTGAGTGTTGACCACCCATTACATAGCAAGTTTTCCTCCGTGCCTTGGAAAGCACGTTAAGCCTGTTGTCGCTGTCGAGCTGTTCGAAAGAGATACCGCGGCCTCGGCACAAGGAGCGGGAGGAGTCATTTGATGATTAAACAACTCTCCAAAAAAAAAAGCCTTTGGTCCAGGTGTCATTTGAAGATTATATTCATTATACTTAACAAAATTAAATGACGCCTGAAAATGTTTTACAAGAGAAAATTATAAAAAAGTTGTAACACATAAAAAAAACCCTCTCTTACTATTATTTTCTATACCCTTTCAAGACTAACGTCCCTGAAAACTGTACCGTTTGTGAAGGACGTTTCCCACACGTCATAGTGGAGTTAATTTACTGCGTAGTCTGTAAACTGTGACGCATGTGGAGCCGCTCATTTAAGGGCTATTGGCGTTAGAGAGAGGACGCAAACCTCCACAGTGCACGTCTGATATTTGTGAGGGAAAATTAGTATTCATTTATGCGTCTACAAGCCGTGTGCTTGATGAGATTAAATATCGGAAAAATATGGACTTCTATACAAACTTTCTGCCACTGGTAAATTGGTAATACTCCATAAGGGTGTATTTCCATAAAACCGACCTTTGTCGGGTATTCTTTTTTTACGTTTTCTAGAGGAATAAATGATAGTGTGATCACTGACTGACAGGGCAGAATGGAAGAAAAAAAACGTGTTGTGCGGCCCCAAATAACATGGGATAAGAGTAGAAAGATGATGACTTTTATTACCATGTTGTAGGTCTAGTGGTCGCAAGTACGACTGTAGTAATTGAGGTCCTGGGTTCAATTCCCGGGTCAGGCAAAGTGGAATTGGGTTTTTCCATTAGGATTTTTTGCGGTTGGTCTGACAATGGCACGGCACGGTTGACGGCACGGTTGGCGCAGTGGCTAAGCGGACTGCTGCGCTGCGTGTCGCGGGTTCGATCCCCGCACGGAACAAATATTTGTATGGCCTGCAGATAGTTGTTTCGGGTCTGGGTATTTGTGTATGTGACTTTCTATGTTTGTGAACGCACCCACGATACAGGAGAAATTCCTTATAGTGTGGGGCAACGTTTTAAAAAAAAAAAAATGGACTGGTAGGATACGGCTGTTTAAGTGAAAAATGATTAAAATTCTGAAGTTAATGAAGTAGATTATTGTGTTCGGACAAAGGAAATTGTGACAAATAATACAAATGGGATTTTCCAACCCGGACCTAAAACTCTTGGACAACAATTAGTATTTAAAAATTTCATTACATAGCTTTAATAAAATCTGACAGTTTTACGCAACAAATTATAATAATTAATAAAAGTTGAGACAGTTAGGTGAAAAGGGAAAATGTGGGGTTGTTTTAAATAGAATTTGTGCTTAGTTGACGGCAATAAGTTAGTTCCTAATTCCATGGGACTCAGTCATAACTGGTTAAATATATGTAAAATATTATTTGGATAAATTATAATACTAGTTATGTACAAACATATAAATATTAAAAAACGCAACGAAAATTGCTCATGCTCGTTTCTGAAAGAAAACACTGTTTGAGCCGGGAATTGTACACGGAAAAAAAACATATACACGTGCCACTGAAAATAACATATACCTACTTACATATACTTCCTGATTCAACCATATTTGTTTATTTAAGAATTTAATTTAATGAGATATCCTATCCGCGCGGTTACACCGAACACTGCTGTGAAAACCACATAAGCCGTAAATCATAATAATGTTGGTTTCTATGGTAACGGATAATATATTTAGATTATATATGAACGTCTAGCGGGTTTAAATATCTCCTGTGTAATTGATGAAAAAGTTAGAGGAAAAAAACGTAGGTTCTTAATAATAAAATGTTTCATCTCGTATTTTCCTGCTGAAAGGACAATCACAAAAGCGAGTTTCATAAAGTATTTCAGATGAAAAGATTAAAGATTATGGATGATTCTGCAAAAGTTTCAGTCTAGTGCTAAAAAAATATGTACCTAAGTAGTACTTACTAGGAAGTTTTAAATAAATACTAAAAGCTGTCCTACCCAACTTTCTTTTATAGCCCACTTTAAGTACTAAGTTTTTCTTACAATATCTTTTGGAGGTTCCACTGTCTTGGACGAAAATGTCAACCGTAATCTTGCTAGCACATTCTTTATCATGGACCCTGTTACAAACAGACAGATTGTCAGACAGTTTTCTTGTTCGTTGAAAACAATAATAATAATTCTTCTCATTATCCTTTAAGAGTGTCTAAATGTCAGCTTGTCAGCTTTTGAACCGACGACGGCATTTGCGAGTTTTTTTAATTACCAAATATTTTTACGAGTTCTACTTTAATTTTTGAGTGATTTCTGGAAATTCTTTGTCTTAAATAAACTCTTGCTAATGTGAGGAATGGTGATTAAGAAAAGATTTATGATGTGGGATAAACATATTTTCTACTTATTAACATGTTTGAGGAAAATAAACCCATTACCTTATTTGAGAAGAAACGATTTTATGGGGCACGACTTTCCTCAATTTTATTTTCTTCGTTAAAGAATTTGAATTTCTTTAGGCATCTTTCCCACTGCAAGGAATCAGTCCTTAGAAGGCCTCCTCTCTAGGAGAAGAATGGGCTTATTTAGCCCATTCTTCCACAACCCCGGCCCACTGCGGGTTGGAGGATGTCAAATGGGGTACCATGATCTGGCAGAAACTTGATGCTCCGAAATTTATTTGGAAGAACACACTTGGCATATTCTTCTTGGAACGAATGTGTTTAAGGCAAAACAATTAAATAATAGAATTATCGTTTCTCCGAATGTTTAAATGGTCGAATTTTCAATGGCATACTTTTAAGATGGCAGAATTTTATTTGGTAGAATTTCACATGGCATACTATGAAGATAATTATAATGAAGGTATAAGCCGAAGCTGCGGTGGTGTGTGTTAAAACCATCTGCGACGATAAGCTTGCGTGGGACCGCCAGAGCACCGTAGCGCCGGAGCCGTGACAGAATCCATGCCTGCTGCATGTTCCACCGTGTATGTATAAAATGAAATGTATGCCAAAACGATTCAGATTGTGAACTTTCGGCAATATGATGGTTCTACTTTTTAATGATTCAGGAAATGAAGTTTACGCTCAAAGATGATTCTGACTTACAAAATTATGCGTTTTGAATTTATGGTTAGTAAATGAGTGTACCAACCAGTGTGAATGACCAACGGCACGAAACGTAGGGTCGCGGTAGACGGGCATTCGTTGCAATATGTCGACGAGTATACCTATTTAGGCCAGATAGTGTCGTTCCAAAACAGGCAGGACAAGGAAGTCGAAAGACGAGTTCAAAATGCCTGGAAGACTTTCTGGGCCCTGAAGGAACATATAAAGGGAAGCCTTCCCCTAACATTAAAGAGGAAACTCGTTAACATGTGCACCCTGCCCGTCCTAACCTACGGTGCACAAACTTGGTCACTTACTGAACAACAGAAGTCCAAACTCAAGATTTGCCAGCGAGCAATGGAGCGCAGCATAATTGGTGTTAAGCGAACCGATCGCGTTAGAAACACCACCCCATAACTAAAATAGCTGATGTTGGAGAAAAAACTGCCAGACTGAAGTGGGAGTGGGCAGGCCACGTAGCACGGATGCACCCGGAGAGATGGGCAAAGATCGTCACTCACTGGACGCCTGAGGAAGGACAGCGCCGTCGAGGTCGACCGCGGCGAAGGTGGCATGACGATCTGATCATGTTTGCGGGGCTAACATGGCCAGAGATCGCCCATGATAGAGACATATGGAAAGAGAAAGGGGAGGCCTTTGCTCAGCAGTGGGACACAAAGTAGGCTAATAAAAAATAAAAAAATGAGTGTACGGCTGTAGGCAATCCAAGGAGGCTATGCCATCCCTGGATACAAAACTGACCAGGCGCCTTCTGCGCCTGGACAGAGATAGCCTGCGCCTGGTGGCGGGGACCATCACCGGACATTGTTCACTGAATAAACACTTTCACACCCTAGGAATCACTGACAGTCCCCTGTGCAGGGCATGCATGGAGGCGGAGGAAACTGTGGCGCATGTGCTCCTCGAGTGCACAGGCGTTACCAAGATTCGTGAGGAGACCCTGGGAACACCACGATCTCTTGCGGATGCCCTGAGGAGACCGGGAAGCCTGATCTGCTTCTGGAGGGAGGTGGGCTGGTTGGAATAATCGGCCGCCACGGCTCACGCACAATGGTCCACTTTAAGGATTAAGTGCGGAAACCTAAAACCCATGAAGAAGAAGAAGAAGAAGGATTAAGTGCGGAAACCAAAAACCCATAAAGAAGAAGAGTGTACGCCAAATGATTTTCGGCGAAATGAAGTTTCTGCCATCCAATGCTATGCCAAATAAAATTCGGATGTAAAAAGTTCTACTATCAAAGGTAGACCCAACTGGTGATGAAATAAATTACCCGCGACTTACTGTTCAAAAGTCGGGGACGCCACCACCGGGCAACCACTGCGACATATTATTGGTATTCTAACTAAATACAGGACTCTTAAGCGGGACCTTAGGTGTTTAAGTAAGACCGATAAAAGAACACCAAACTTACTCAAAGGTACCGTATTGAACATGCTAATCGCTCACAGTACCAACGTAATAGGTAATAATAAGCGAAATTAGCACAAGGCTGTCACTTATCGAGGCACAGATACTGTCAGCTCCTAATGCTTGTATCACGAGAACGATTGTTACGATATGAAAAACAATACGGACATAATGACGGGAGGTAGATGTAGATATATAGAACGGTCTGTTATTTGTGTGGGGTTTAATCTTTGAGTCATGTGTCGTGTGAAAGTGGTGTGTGGCCTGTGGGGCGCATTGTTATTAAGTTATTATTTCGATACATTTTGTTAAAACTTAAAATATCTTATCATAACCTTAAATAAATGAGGGAAACTACTGAGACTTAAACGCCAGAAGCTCCTCGTAGCACTGTCAGTCTGTCATACATCTCAATTAGGATCGTATATTTCGTAATAATATTAAATAATTAAATACTCATTCAATGGGATGTCGTAAATCAAATATTCTAATCAATATACCTGACACTAACCTGCAAAAAACTTAATTAAATTGTATTTTCGCGGGGTACCTACCTACCCAGGCGCTTCCACGTTAAAAATTATTCTAGTAATTTAATAAGTCTGTCAGTTACAGTTATTGGGCACTCCAATTTTAGTTCAACCTACTTATTTAAATAAAAATCTATTCCTTTTACAGTCTACTAGCTGACCCGCGCAACTTCGTCTGCGTCACATAAATATAGCTATTTAACCTTTCTCGATATATCGACTATCCGTCATTAATTAAGCTAAATCGTAACAAACAAAAAATCTTATCTTAGCACAAATTTCCGTTCTAACGAACACATTTATTTAGATATAGATTAATACCATAATTATGGGTTAAAATAGCTTCGCAAAAAATAATTCTTTTTAACCTAACATTTTAATAGTAAAAAATGGTTACAGTGAGTCAATCTTAAAAGATAGACAGAAGCTGTCGCGGACTTTTTTTTAGAACTTTTAAAGACGAATAACTACTTCATAAATGATATTCTCGTAACTTAAACCGTTTTCGCACCGCACGCAACGGAAGCTCTCAGAAAGGAATTTTCTTTTCCCGTTTTTGCAACATTTCTCATTTATGCTCCGCTCCTATTGGTAGTAGCGTGATGTTATATAGCCTATAACCTTCCTCGATAAATGAACTATCCAACACAAAAAGAATTTTTCAAATCCAATCAGTAGTTCCAGAGTTTATCGCGTTCAAACAAACAAACAAACTCTTCAGCTTTATAATATTAGTATAGATTAACGCAATTTTACTACCATTTAAAAATATGTATTCATGAAACAATTTTGTATCATTCAGAATATCAGTGAAGCACGATTCAGGAAGAGACAGAATAAATGTTTACCTCTCGAAGGAAAACAATAATATAAGGTTAAGTACAAACTTACACGAAACAGGCTACAATGTAAAATGGAAAAATCTCAGAAACAAATAAGGCATTCTAAATTCAACAGCAAAACAAATACAGTTAATGACGTATAACCTGATAAAACCCAACACACTCATTAATGCACGTGGCGAAAAAAGGAACTAAAGTAAAATGTACTAGATTTGACAGGTGTCAAACGTCTTTCCTTAGCAAGCAGCGCCATTATGACGCGCAAAGATAAGTGTGTTATTTTTTTAATGTCTCGTAATATCTATGTACATAAACGTGACGTCACTGCACCGTGGTGTCTTATCGGCCAGCCGTATCAAGTGCACGAGGACACTCGTCGTAGATACCTGTGTGTACGAAGGTACGTTGTGTTCTAGACTGTCACTAGGTGGTATACTATGTCAATACATTGTAGGTTGTGATAGAAACACTCGGTGTGTTTGAAGGACATAGTGAGACAGGTGGGCCCTTAGTTTTAGATTGATTTTCTGCCAGTCAAAGGGTTTCTTTGATGAATTTGTGTGTATAGTAGTGTTACTGTATATTTTTTAATGGTATTATTTAAATTTATATTTCAATTTAGTGAAAACTCTATGTCAAAAATTAATGGATAGTTTTATTAGCTACCTAAGTAATAACATTTTGAACATTTTTATTCTATTCAAGGAACGAATATTTACGAAAAAAATAGAACATCGGACGATGAACGACCTGAAATGCACTCTAGTGAACATTTTTCAATTTTATAACCTAAAAAAAATCTTAGGTCATCAACCTCGTTTTCAGCAATTTTGATACCGTTTAAAAAGCGTCTAAACTAGGAACGTACACTTTCATAATTGTGTGCACACAATACCGCAATTAAGTGAGTTCGTGCATTAATAGTTCAGCTATCGGATAGCTAATACACGAGGTATATCTAGTCTCAAATAAGGCCTAATAGCGACTGGTGGCCAGGTGGGCTCAATTAATCACTGTGCTATTATCTGTACACACTACACACGCTCGCTTCTCGGCTCCCACTTACGAAATGATTCATACTGTGTTGTGTACCGAACTACCGACTAACAACCACGTGTACAAAAGCAAAGAGGATTTACTCAAAGCTGCCCGAATATTTTAGTCTGTGATTGCAAGGGTTTTGAAAATGGAATCTGAGGTGTCTATTTTTTTTTGAATTGGAAATGTTTAAGCCTAGTTGATGAACATGGCAGAACCGTTCAGTTATCTTTGCTTAAAAAAATGCATCTTGAGTGTTTTGGCGCCATCTAATCCATAAAACCATGACGCATTGGTTAAAGGATTTGTCTTTTTCTCGCTGTGTAAATCCTCAATGGATGTCCTCCGCCCTGGTGAGAGCTGAAGGGTTTGTCAGACAGGGCACGCCACGATAGTGGCGGTAAGTCCCCTCTTTGAGGAGTGGCTAGAGAGGAGCCACGGCGCCCTCACCTTCCGTCTGACGCAGGTCCTCACCGGACACGGATGTTTCGGGAGGTACCTGCACCGAATCAGGCGGGAGGAAACGCCCGGATGCTTCCACTGCGAGGATCGACCGGAGGACACGGTGGAGCACACTGTGGAGGTGTGCCCTGCTTGGGCGGAGCCCCGCCGTGTTTTCGTAGCGGCGATCGGCGGCGGCGACCTCTCGCGTCCGGCCCTGGTGCAAGCCATGGTCCGGGGCGAGGAGGAATGGGACGTCGTCGCCTCCTTCTGCGAAGCAGTGATGCTAGCGAAGGAGGTGGCGGAACGAGAGAGGAAGAGAACTTCTCAACGTCCCAGCCGCCGCGGAAGGCGCGGAAGGCGCTCCGGGCGTCGGGGGCCACGTGATGGCTTCCGGCCACCGTAGACGCGGGCCTGTGGACGGTGAGTAATGGGCTAGCTCGCCGTCCGGCCGTCGTCATGACGGCAACAGACCGTGTCGGCGGCGCGTTCGTGTTCCACGCGCGCCTCAAAGAGATGTCAGCAAGGAGGGGCCCGCAAGGGCCGACGCCCGTCGGGGCCGCGGATTTTTGTACTAGATGACGTGGCGTCGGCGCAAGGGCAAAGAAGGAACATGGGTTCGGTTTTTAGTCAGTAGAAGTCTGACACTCCCCTTCGCTCTGCCCAAGAGCGGGGGTGGGTCATTCGATGATTTTCTATTCTATTTTCCCACCAAAAAAGAAAAAAAAGGGTTTGTCAGACTTGTACTGACTAAAACCATACCAGTGTTCCCTCGTACACGTGCTTTGAGGATTAATAAAGGATTTGCTTGGATAGACGTACAATTAATGAAATATTTCGTATTAGATTTTTAATCTGATATAATACAATAAGTACTTTATCTAGGTTACTTTTCGCACTGACGCATGACGCAACCATTAACAATTACGTAGGCTGATTTTGCTTATAATCTAAGGTAACAGTATCAGAATTAGTGCAAATATTTTTATCATCCATCTGGTTACCTAGTTAGCAATTTTGACAGATCTAGAATATTGCAGAAACAGATCATACTGATTGGTTGCTACAGTCCTTTGAAATTTAATTTACTTTTGAAATCTGTATCACTGTCAAATTAAAATGATCTTAAACTTGTTAAAATAACGTTGCTGTTAGGTTTCTTCCACTTATCATCACCATCTGCTTAGCCTTTTCTCAACTTTATTGGACTCAACTTCCAGTCTTACTGGATTTAGCTGAATACCAGTCTTTTATATGGAGCGACTACCTATCTGATCTACACAGATCAGTTAGTGGGTACTGTGTAATACGATATCTCGATGAATCTGTCAAAATCATATTGACCTTTATTCTCGTTCCTAAAGGTTTGTTATTGGTAAAAGTAAAATATTTAAGTAAAGACTATACTGGCCTCCACCGGAGTGTTCCCACGTTGCCGTCGTGGTGGGGCTTGCGTGTCTCAATGACCCTTGGGGCTCTGCCGGTAGATATACTCATGCCGGAAAGGTCCAAGGCGAGAGACCAGACAAAGAGGGACACGCGGGGGGCGCACCGCCCGGAGACGTGAACAGTGTTCGGGTCCTCGGGCGGTGTGCCTGTCGCAGGAGGAAACCCTACTTGCTGCTCTCTGGTTCGCGTCTGCTCATCAGACGTGACTGTGAGAGCAGTGAGTAGGCGGAGGGAGAGACGATGGGTGGAGATAGGGACGTGTTCTCGTAGCGGCGATCGACGGCGGCGACCTCTCGCGTCCGGCCCTGGTGTAAGCCATGGTCCGGGGCGAGGAGGAATGGGACGCCGTCGCCTCCTTCTGCGAAGCAGTGATGCTAGCGAAGGAGGTGGCCGAACGAGAGAGGGAGAGAACCTCTCAACGTCCCAGCCGACGCGGAAGGCGCTCCGGGCGTCGGGGGCCACGTGATGGCTTCCGGCCACCGTAGACGCGGGCCTGTGGACGGTGAGTAATGGGTCCGTCGTCATGACGGCAACAGACCGTGTCGGTGGCGCGTTCGTGTTTCACGCGCGCCTCAAAAAGATGTCAGCAAGGAGGGGCCCGCAAGGGCCGACGCCCGTCGGGGCCGCGGATTTTTGTACTAGATAACGTGGCCTCGGCGCAAGGGCAAAGAAGGAACATGGGTTCGGTTTTTAGTCAGTAGAAGTCTGACACTCCCCTTCGCTCTGCCCAAGAGCGGGGGGGGGGGGGGGTCATTTGATTATTTTCCACCCACAAAAAAAAAAAGGACTATACTGGCAGCTAATCAAAGACCAAAGACTTGTAGCTGCATGCAAGTATAATGCCAACTTATTATGTAGTCAGTCAAAATTGATTAAAGTTGAAAACTATGTTTAGTAATTTCGTAAATGTTACTTACCTATGTTTTTTGTTGGACCGGTCATAAAAGATTAAGATTAATAAACCTTGACTTGCAAGATAATTTAATACCAAATTGCAGTTAGTAAGAGCAGGTTTTGCGCTTATAATGTTGCGGCGAAAACCAATCAACTTTTTCGTAAAATAGTACGAATTAAGCCGTTAGTACAATTAATTTGTCGCTTCATGCAAAATACTGATATTCAGTTGCATCCGGGTAGACTGGAAGCATAATTATGATGATGATGAGTACGAGTTAAGCAGCTTAATTTTGATTATGTAGGTCATTTGTCTACAAATGATTTGTTTTATTACGGATATCGATATATGTATTAGTATTATTATATTATAGATTTAATAAATTCTTTGTTTTGTCATTTATCTGTAAAGCAAAAATTTACCCGCAGGATGTACCTACAAGGATTAAAAAAAAACAGTGTTAATAAGTAGGTATATCAGTTTTAAAAGATTAGGCTGCATTTGCATTTAGCGGTACTAACTGCGACGAAGGTAGCGAACGTGATCAGCAGAGCAATTAATTCCTACAGTGATTGACGATGGTTCCCGAAACATGTTGAAAATGTGAAATGTTGCAGATAACTTACCTAATGTTCCGTATTTATGGTAAAGAAAATATGGACAACATTGTTGCAGAAACACCAGATGTTTCTGCAACAATGTTTTCTACTGTTCCGTAAAACAATTGACCGTACTCGTTGCATAACATTGTCTACAATGAATGATGAAAATAAGTTTCAGTTACACACTGACAGTTTCAGTTCATATTTTTTTATAGACTCAGTTAAAAAATCTTAGAACTTATCAGTTATCACATTTTACGGGTAATTTCTAGCGAAGGTCCTAATAGGTGTGGCGCACGACCAAATTACGCACCTGCCTAAAATTAGAAGGACCTAACGGAAAATTTTAGACAACGTGGCCTGTCAGTTTTGTGGGCTAAACAATAACTAGATGTAGAGGTCTGTTCAAGGATCACTTGCCTCGATGAAGGAAAACATTGTGAGGAAACCAGCATGTAAAGCCATAATATGTATGTGTGTGTGTGGTACCACACGGTAAAGAAAAAGGAAGAGATTTAATTAGATTTTTAACTAAGCTAATATAATGAGGTTGTTATCAACTACACTAAGTGCATAGATCAACAGATGCATAAAACGATGCTGCTGAGTAGTGTAGTGATAGGTACGTCATGTTGTTTTATTGTTCATATTAATATGTGTTTGTTTTGATCTTGACACTTAGATTGCTACTTTACAATTTGGTATTATTAAAAACATTCAGTTTTTTGTGACATAAAGTCAAGTCAATTAAAGTAAGGTAAATTCAATAAATATGGGGAATCCCACTGCCTAATTGCATCATTTTGATTCGTACTTTATCAATGTTGAATTAGGATTTAAATTATCACGTGTGTAAAAAACACCAAAATACTATTACGTTTCGTGATTTCGTTATTTTTATCAGGACCTTGATTAAAGTATTAGTACTTTGGATGTAATATGGCTATTGAAATACAGACACTCCAACCCAGCTCTTCCCGTAACCTATTGTTTTTGGCAATGAAGAAATGTATTGTATTGTTTTAACTATACCAACTATACCTTGAACTGGCATATAGGCTTGAATGACAATCGAAAGATGCATGCTTTCGCTGAAAAAAATGGTTTAAAACCAGCAGCCCTAGTATGTACGAACGCGTGTTGTAAACCTAACGTAAATACGTAGATTTTATAATTAACTAAAAACTAAAAATATATATTTTTTAATTTGATTACAGTTTGCATTATCATCATCATCGCGAGCTCATAATCACGTAAGATATCCCGTAATATGGTGGTACTAGGTGATACTATGTATAAGTTTACTATACTATGTATATATATCACTCAGTTGACTTTTCCCCACTAAGTCCTCCAATTTATCAACGTTTCTGAACCAAACACGACCTAACACCATACTTTATGAGCCTTGTAAAACACCGTAAAAATAAATAAAACTGTGGGGCCAGCTAACGAGTTAATCTAGCCATTATTCACACTACTAACTCAAGTAAGTAAAGCTTGCCGCCCGACTTTGTTTGAACTAAGTTGCGTTCACTTTTATTTATTAACTTTGTCACCTATTTTCACTAACACTGAGGTAAGCGTAAATGGATGACTACAAATTATTGTGGTGTTGAATTTTCAACTCTGGGAACTAGGGTTGATGGTATAAAATTCAACAAAGCGGTAAGTGAAAACGTGCAGTAGTGCTCAGTGGAGACATTATTTCTAATAATGCCAGACTGGCAGCGCGGCGCGGGGAGCGGCGCGGGTGCGGGAACGCGCGCGATTTGCCTGTCCGCACTGGACCGCGATTTCGTTCCGGGCGTTGTCGCGTTCAACTGTTTGTCCAGTGTTTGTCAAAATATAATATGGATGACGAAGACTTGTTTTTATTGGAAAATTCTTACTTTAAATGGCAAATGCTAAAAGTGAAAAATGGAGTTAATAAAATTAATTTAACCAGAGAAAATGAAGGAGAATTTTACACACTGTATGAAAGATTGCGAGAGCAACCTCAAATCCTTGGCTTAGACTTTAAGTATTTTATTATAAGAAAGGTTTTCTTAGAACTTGTAGAGTTTGTTTTCAATTTTAATTTTCAAGGTATTCGCTGTCTAGAAAAACAGTTCATCATATTTAAATTCTCCTGCCCCTATCCTAATTTAATTTTAGTCGGCGTACCATTTTCGTACTTCTCTTTTACTCGGTAATGTAAAAAGCCAAAAACATTTCAACATACTAACTAACACTTTTTTTTTTTTTATAAATGGGCTTGCTCTTGACTTCAATCTTGCCCTAAGGGCAGAGATGATGTCGACGATGGAACGAGCTTACCCAGTAGAAGCCTGTTTACTCGCGACTTAAACAGATTAGGGTTATATGAACTCGGAAAAACGGACGCAGGCAGGGAATTCCACTCCTTGGCTGTGCGCATAATAAAGAACCCAGCAAAGCGTTTCGTTCGAATGTGTGGAATGTCGACTAGGTATCGGTGATACCCTGCAGTACGTCTAGTCTCCCGATGGAAGAAGGGAGATGGTGGGATCAGCTCGTGGAGCTCTTGCGCACACTCTCCGAAGTACAGTCTGTAGAAGACCGACAGACATGCGACTTTGCGACGGTGGGCCAGGCTATGTAGCTTGTTAACCAGCTTATCGTCACCAATTAGCCTCCTGGCTCTGCGCTCTACAGAGTCAAGTGTGGCAAGCTGGTATTTGGCTGAGCCATCCCAAAGGTGACAGCAATACTCCATGCCAGACCGGACTTGAGCTTTATATAATACTGAAAGCTGTCCTGGCTTGAAGTGCCGCTTAACCTTGTTTAGGATGCCCAGCTTTTTCGCCGTAGTTTGAGCTTTCACTTAAATTGAAATTACAATTTAAATATGTCTTACTCAAAGTGATGCCTTTATTACAATTGTTAGGGTTCCGTAGTCAACTAGGAACCCTTATAGTTTCGCCATGTCTGTCTGTCCGTCTGGCCGTCTGTCCGTCTGTCCGTCTGTCCGTCCTCGCTTAATCTCTGTGACCGTTAGCACTAGAAAGCTGCCGACAAAGTGGTAAAATAAAAATTGGAAAAAAATGTTTTATTAAGGTAGCCCCCCTATATGTAAAGTGGGAAGTGTTTTTTTTTTTTAATTTCAACCCTAACGTGTGATATATTGTTGGAAAGGTATTTAAAAATGAATAGGGGTTTCCTAAAATCATTTTTTGATAATGTCAATAATTTCGGAAATAATCGCTCCAAAAGTAAAAAAACAATGTGTCCCCCCCCCCTCTAACTTTTGAACCATAAGTTTAGAAAATATGAAAAAAATCTGAAAAGTAGAACTTTATAAGGACTTTCTAGGAAAATTATTTTGAACTTGAATGGAAACAACAGATGGAAACAGCAGTTAACCAATATAATTTGGTCCCTGAATCGTATGAGCGCCTATACAATCCAGAGGTCAAGTTTCATTGGCCGTAGAAGAAATGTATAAATTATAGCATACCGTTTTGGTACGGAACCCTTCATGTGCGAGTCCGACTCGCACTTGGCCAGTTTTTATCAAAGTCTTGAAGTAACATATTACCAGGTAAAACGGGGTGAATAAAGGTCGCAGTGGTTAACTATAAAATAATTTAATTTTAACGTTAAATAATTAAGTAAATAAAATAGAGCACTTGGTTACCACTATTTTATTTATTACTAGCGGACGTCCCGCGGTTTCACCCGCGTAGATCCCGTTCCCGTGGCAATACAGGGATAAAAAGTCTATGACACTCAGCAATAATGTGGCTTTCTATTGGTGAAAGAATTTTTAAAATCGGTTCAGTAGATCCCGAGATTACCCCTTACAATTCAACAAATATACAAACACACAAACTTTACCTCTTTATAATATTAGTATAGATTTAGAGAACTCGTTGGAAACATTTAACGGTAAATACATAACATAGCCTCACGCCTGTAGACTCCGTAGGGTTAGATAGAGGTGTCAAAACAGTGTGTGTGTTAGTGTCAACTTCTGCCACTTATGATTAAGTCCCACGTAATAGGTGCCGAGATTATTACTTAACCACATAACTATTACTGTACTACTATATAAATTCACTAGCTGATGCCCGCGACTTCGTTCACGTTGAAAAATGTGTGTCTGTCTTGTTGATCCAGTAGCCCTAAGCGCGACTACTGAGCATGAAGTCCGGAATTTGATTCCCGATACGGGCAAAGGGAGGGGGGCTCAGTAGAGGCAACGGAGTCTCGTTATGTTCCCGGTTGATGGCAATAGCCCATAGTACATCCAGTCCCCATTTACATGGCGCTTCAAGATCACTGCGAAATATCGGTGTACGATTAGGTACACCACTACCTAACCCTTTCGGAATTACAGGCGTGATCATGTGTATAGATGTGCATAAGTACTTTTGAACTGCCAAATCTTGTCTAAGTTATTTTATTGTGATCATCATCCACACGTTCCTTGGTGACAGCACCTGCCTCCCTAAAAACCACTATTCTTATTTTCCTACATGAACCTCAAAAATACGTAAAACGTGCATAATAATTCATCCATCCATTCATCGTCTGTTGGCTGAAAAAAATCTTTAGAAAATAGAATATTCCCATCTGCCTCCAGATTCCTGACGATTCTCTCCTATTTGAATCAGTTTATTTGCTAAGACGCCTGCTTCGTGGTCTTTGTACAGTTAACATAAGACGCAGATTTTTGATCCTGGACCTCAGCGACGACGCTTTGAGACATATTATGTTTATTTCATCCACCGGTGTGTCCCCTGCAATGACTGGCAGGGTCTGACTACAGTCGCCTGTGATCAACACAACAACGCTGTCCTGCAAGCTGCGGTTCAACGCCTCTAATGCATGCTTGTGCGATATTGTGCACTCGTCCCATATTAGTACTGTTGGCACTGGAGGGAAAAAATATTCGGAAAATAGAATTGGCCCATCTGCGTCCGATTCCAGACTTATCTCTCCTGTTTTCAGTTTATTTGCAAAGACGCAGTTTTTGGTGATGTTGCAATTTATGGCAAGATTCAGCGGCAATTTGGAAACGGAATGTGCAACTATTGTGTAGTCGGGCTATTGTAAAACAAAGTTGCAGCAATGCCCGAGGAACCCACAGCCACACAGCTATATGACGGCACGGTTGGCGAAGTGGCATGGCTGGGCGATTGATTGTGGCGCTGCTTGTCTTATTTTACTTTCGTTTTATTTTCGTACTGTGTGTATTCGTAAATTTTTTTGTCAGAAAATACAAAATTTGATTCGTCAAATGTACAACGCCATCTATCGAAGACGAAGTCAAAATTTAATGCATAGAAAGCGAACACACTTTAAGGTTTATATTATAGGCTATGTCGATTCTCAAAGCAGTGTCATTTAGACTATTTAAGAGTACTTTAGCTATCATTACTTTTTGAAAAAATAGATTTAAAAGTTATCTTGTGAACACATTTATTAATTAGTGCCAATTTGATGTAATAGATGTCGTTGCATGTATGTATCTTTCGTTATGACGATAAGGGGCGGCTCCGGAAATCGAAGGTTGGGAATGTCATAGAAATAGATAGAAAACGATGCTCCACAACCTTGAAATAAATCACACAGCTAGCCAATGAATGTAACTTGTTATTGAAACTTTTGAATTTAAGATAATGCTTATGGATAAGTGTAAAAAAAAATCAGAAAATCACTAAAAACGAGTAAA
This sequence comes from Diarsia mendica, assembly GCA_949316265.1. Taxonomy (NCBI): domain Eukaryota; kingdom Metazoa; phylum Arthropoda; class Insecta; order Lepidoptera; family Noctuidae; genus Diarsia; species Diarsia mendica. The sequence continues at coordinate 15,779,339 of OX438902.1, read as the reverse complement.
TCGCACTCCCGTATTGTAACAACTGAGTCGTAATTATTGAGAATTTTTAAATGAATTCTACTAAATAATAAAGTTAAAAGTATAAAGAAGTCACTGAAATCTTCATTTTTTAATAAACATGCTCTGATTTTGTGTAAAAAAATCACAAACTTGCCCAAGTTTTTCGCTCAAAATCTTCATACAAATTACTATGAAGCGGAGCGCTTTCTTAGCAAGCTTCGACGGACCCACTCGTGGCTCAGTCTGCCACGCGCCTCCAACGTGAGAGCACGTCGATTTGCGCCGCATCGGCAGATCGCAGTCGAACCGTGTACGTACACAAAATCAGTGCACAGTGGTCTCGCGACAAACTTTTGTGATACCATAATAGTTTGGAAATTGAGTAAGTATACTTGTTATATTATTGTGAATTTGCATTATATTACTCGTAAATTAGATAGTAGGCAATGTACTGGTAGGTATGTGTTTCTTATTGTGTATTTGTGTTTTTTTTTGTGTGCGTCTGATTTGACATTACATTTCGTTTCGTATTAATAAAAAATAAAAATAAAACAAATTATTCTTATGTTCACGACGAAAAAAATCTCGGAAACTATCTCCACAGCTCGAAACTTTACAAGAAGACTTTCATCAGGCCAGAAAAATTACTGACTGAATAATTAACATATTATTAGGAATCAGAAGTGAAATACGTGAACAAAATAAACAATGTTTAATATCTTTTGAATTACACTTTTACAAAAATATCAAGACAAACGCTTTAAACAATAATCAAATAGAAATAGCACTAGCAAATGGAATAATCAGTACACGAGCAAAAACATAAACCAAAATTAGCGAAGCACACGATAATAGTCGGGTAGCAAGTCCTTTCCGAGCGCCGTCCAAGCAAAAAGTGACCGCTGCACCGCCGCTCGCCTCGTTTTATGAACTTCTGTCGGTTGCCGTACGTCGACCGGATGCAAACCGCACGGCTACTGGCTGATGGCGTGACTTTGAGCCAACACGGCCTCTCCTGACGCTCTGACGTCCTCGTCAGCTTCCAACAAGGCGGCTGAGTCTTCGCTGTCTCCTTGATAGCGTGTCTCACAACGCCAGTGGGGCGTGCTGGCACAGTGGAGTGCCACGCACAACTGCGCCTGTAGGGCGCGCTGGCACCGTGGAGTGCCGCACACAACTGCGCCTGTGGGGCGCGCTGGCACTGTGGAGTGCCGCACACAACTGCGCCTGGGGGGCGCGCTGGCACCGTGGAGTGCCACGCACAACTGCGCCTGTAGGGCGCGCTGGCACCGTGGAGTGCCGCACACAACTGCGCCTGTGGGGCGCGCTGGCACTGTGGAGTGCCGCACACAACTGCGCCTGTAGTAGGGATGGGTCTTAAATTAATAAGCTGCTAAATTAACACTGCTATTTTTTTTTTTTTTTAGTGTCAACACCTGTTAAATAAGTTCTGATATAGCTGTTAAATCTAGCAGTCACAACTGACAGTGACAAGTTCCGTTTCTATTGAATTGGTTTCAACACGAGTTATTTAGCAACTAGCGAGCGGGTTGATTTAACTCACCGCTAAGTGCTAACTGCTGAATTCGGAAATATTACATTTAAAGAGAGTTAAATAAAGACTGATCTTCGTTACGAAGGTTTACGCGGGATAAGATAAAAAGATTAGAAGAAAATTACAAATACAAAAATAACAGACATGAAAAAAAGAAATCGTTGTAAATAAATTGATTCTCATTACAAATACGCCAACAGAAAAAGTTAACAGTCCTAAGCCTGTGAAAAATATGAAGGAAATGAGAATTAATTATGTTAAAAATCTGTCTGTGACTAAATTTAACAGTTGCTAAAAATAACTGCTAATTTTAAGTGTTAATTATTTTTAGCATTAGCATTTAGCAGTGTTATTATTTTTTAACGCTTAAGCCCATCTCTAGCCTGTAGGGCGCGCTAGCACCGTGGAGTGCCGCACACAACTGCGCCTGTAGGGCGCGCTGGCACCGTGGAGTGACGCGCTTAACACGTCAGTAGCGCGCTGGCAGCCTGGAGCTACGCGCTTAACACGACAGTAGCGCGCTGGCAGCCTGGAGCTACGCGCTTAACACGACAGTAGCGCGCTGGCAGCCTGGAGCTACGGGCTTAACACGACAGTAGCGCGCTGGCAGCCCGGAGCCACGCGCTGTACACGCCAGTAGGGCGCGCAGTCGGCCTGCAGCGACGCGCTCGGCCTGCAGCGAGGCGCTGGCCTTCAGCGAGGCGCTCGGCCTGCAGCGAGGCGCTCGGCCTGCAGCGAGGCGCTCGGCAACGTCAGAAGGCGCGCAGTCGCCTTGCAGCGACGCGCTCAGCAACGCCAGAAGGGCGCGCAGTCGCCTTGCAGCGACGCGCTCAGCAACGCCAGAAGGGCGCGCAGTCGCCTTGCAGCGACGCGCTCAGCAACGCCAGAAGGGCGCGCAGTCGCCTTGCAGCGACGCGCTCAGCAACGCCAGAAGGCGCGCTGGCACCCTGCAGTGACGTGCACGTTCACGGCGTCATTGTGGCAAAGCCCTGGCAACCACTGCTAAGGCCAAGCAGCGTTGCGTTTCGTCCATCCTTGTGTAATGGTTACTCTGTAAACAAACAAATTTACATCAGAATTTTGTTCCGCTCGATCACTCCTGACCAAACTTTAGTTCCATTGGGTGGCACCAAATTCGACTCTCATTAATTAAATCAAATGTACTGGAAATTATCGAAAATACGACACTCAACTACCTTGAGTCATATACCTAGTCGTTCACACCAACCTTAAAAATTCTATTGCAACAAAAACTGCTGAAATCATCGAGTAAAACCTTTAACACCAAGGCTCTCTAACCGAGTAGTACAACAAGAGAGTAATCTCATTCATTAAAGAACATTCAAGTCGAGAATCAAATTCAAAGAAACATTCACCAAACAAAACTTGTCAGACAAGAATACCAATAGGCACATAGGGATGTACGAGTATAAGCACATTGTTAGCATATCACACATACTTCTTCCACAACACTGTAGGCATAGGCTCCAAGTTTGCATACCCCTCAGTGGCTGTTGACATCACAGACTTCCACACACACTGTAGGCATAGGCTCCAAGTTTGCATACCCCTCAGTGGCTGTTGACATAGGCACATTGTTAGCATATCACACAGACTTCCACACACACTGTAGGCATAGGCTCCAAGTTTGCATACCCCTCAGTGGCTGTTGACATAGGCACATTGTTAGCGTATCACACAGACTTTCACACAGACTTTCACACACGCAGCTGAGGCCACGCGCTTGACCAAACCACACGTTCTTATGTAATGGTTACTATGCAAAGAGACAAATCTGACCAAACATCTACGACAGAACCTGACCAAACATCCATTAGGTCCTACTCTCGTTGATAAAATCAAACGCGGCTAAACTGGAAATTATCGAAAATACAACAATCAACCACCCTTACATTGTCGTTTAAATCAATCTTAAAAACATTATTGCGTCAAAAAAATGCCAGGTTCACAAAAATCATCGAGTAAAACCACAGATCTCTAACTGACTAGTAAACAAGTCTATCTCCCGTGTGTATCACTATTTGACTTAACACTACGGTCTTTCCAGACCCTGACCTCAACCAGAGCTAAACGCACAACATACAACAAACACACCCACTGTCTACTCGAGTTTCCTCAAAAACCTTCAATTTTAATCAGACTACGACTACACAATAATTACTGGTACTGTCTAACACAATACAGCCGATAGAATCTCTTGGCTTGCAACCACAACTTTACTTCATCAAAATCCTTATAAACATCAACTGATACGTAACTCATTGTCATCTTTCTTAGCCTATCATGTGTATTATAAAGCAACTTCTATAATAAAGTAAAACTTATCAGACTTTACAGTGCACCTTTATACGGCCTACGTCTTCACACGAAAAAACAAGTCAACTGATCATAAGGCGTACCGCATTGTATCGATGAAGAAATACAGGTTTCTTTCCCGTTAAGTCATACCATTGAATGTAATAATTAAAAAGTTAACGTAGGGGTTTGCGTTTACGCAGACCATGATTATTTGAGTTTGATGTGCCAACAACTGCACTTTTGGGTTTCAAATATACGGAAAACGAGACTTTTGACTATATTTTGTTTTGTTCATAATTGCGGCTTTTATTTGAGCATCAGATATCACAAATCACAACGTTGCCCCTCACCAGGAATTTCTCCTGTGTCGTGGGTACCTTCACAAATATTTAAACTAACATACACAAGTACCCAACTTAAAAAAAAACTATCTGTAGGTCATACAGGTACTTGTATTCATAACGTCATTATAGCACAGTGACCATATCGACTTCACGCGGACACAATGACCGAAATTCGTGTTTAAAATGAGTCCACGTGCTGTTATTGGTCAACCAATCGTTAAGCGACGTATTAGCACCACCATGTAAATAACCACCAATGCGTCCGAGGCATTGCCAATCACCCCAGTGACCTTATAAACACACACATAATATCACGCCTGCAATCCCCGAAGGGTTAGGCAGAGGTACCCAGTATACCCACATTTCGCCAGTTATGTTAAGACATAAGCTTAACCATGTAACAGGGGTGAGCCCATTGTCACCAACAGGGCACAAATCCAGAAAATAGCACTTTGCCCGACCCGGGAATCGAACCCAGAACCTTCATGCTCATAGTCGCGCTTACGACTACTAAACCAACGAAATATTAAAATGGTTCGATCTTACTTGTATCAGGAACGAAAGTAAACCAATCCTGTCCGGAGCGTCGCCTCAACCGCGAGAGCGGTTACACAGGACTTCGCGTCCTCACGCGGCTCCTACGACGATCTCGTTCGCGCTTGGAACGGCGATCGGATCCCGAAACTTGCTATACGTGACCTTCCACTCCACATAAGGTGGCTACGAGATCGCTTAGAACGCAAGGCACTAGTTTTTGAACGCGAACAACTCGATCTATCCATTGCTAACTACTACCCGCTTTTATCTAAAATTAAAAGCCTGAAAACTAGTTTTTAACTTGTGGGCGAAAAGAATCCACTATCCCACTTCTGATATTAGGAATCAGAAGTGAAATACGTGAACAAAATAAACAATGTTTAATATCTTTTGAATTACACTTTTACAAAAATATCAAGACAAACGCTTTAAACAATAATCAAATAGAAATAGCACTAGCAAATGGAATAATCAGTACACGAGCAAAAACATAAACCAAAATTAGCGAAGCACACGATAATAGTCGGGTAGCAAGTCCTTTCCGAGCGCCGTCCAAGCAAAAAGTGACCGCTGCACCGCCGCTCGCCTCGTTTTATGAACTTCTGTCGGTTGCCGTACGTCGACCGGATGCAAACCGCACGGCTACTGGCTGATGGCGTGACTTTGAGCCAACAATATTATTAATATTAAGAACGTATATATTATTATATTGTTTTAAATTATTATTATCAATGAACTTTCCTTCATATCATACCACACAGTTTTAGACTAATAAAATGTTATTAATAAGTAAAGTTGAACCAGTGTAAAAAATTTTTTTTTTTTGGTGTTATGTGATTCTCACTTTAATATCACGGGGGTGGCAGAGGGGGGTCAAAATTTTGGTACTTTTTTGTCTAGGACGCTCCGTTTTCGAGATATTTCAATTTCAATTTTTTTTTTACAGAAACTTTCAACGCCCATTACTCTGAAACGGTGCATCGAGTTGGACCAGTGTAAAAAAATATATTTTTTTGGTGTTATGTGATTCTCACTTTAATATCACAAAATATTTTTTTGGTGTTATGTGATTCTCACTTTAATATCACGGGGGTGGCAGAGGGGGGTCAAAATTTTGGTCCTTTTTTGTCTAGGACGCTCCGTTTTCGAGATATTTCAATTTCAATTTTTTTTTTACAGAAACTTTGAACGCCCATTACTCTGAAACGGTGCATCGTAGGACCGCAGCGCGCCACCGCTTGCTACTTATTTATATTATAATAATATTAACCCGTTCTGGCCCCGTTGGTATTCGTTGGGCGTGCTGTTGAGTTAGACATTAAAATGATAACACGTAGGCAGCGTCGGTATAACAAACAAATAAAAATTCATTATGATCGCAAGGACATAATAGGTATAATTCGATAACAAAAATCATTCTTACCTTTCAAAATTAGTAGGAAGTTTAAAATTCAATATCTCCGGTTTTGATGAAGCCGAGTTCAAACACCCGTATACGTTCCCGGCATTTTAAAAAAGATTGGAGGATATTTTAAAAAAAAAATTTACGTAAACTAATCACTCGTCTCGGCGCGGCACGCATAACTGAGAGCACTGCGGTGTTCGCTAGCTGGCCCTGTCGATGCGCATGTTTGTGTGAGTGTGCGGTTTCGAGCGTTTGTAGGCAGTTTCCGTACTGTCCATATTTATATTGTGGTCCGGCCGTGAGGAGGAGCCCTGCACATGGTGTGTGTGTGTGCTTGTCTGTCTTCATTTTATTTCATTATCTGATATGTTATATTTATTTCAGAATCAAGAATATCCGGCACTAATCATGGAACCGGAGCTGCAGCCTGATGAACATGAACTGGTTGTTGGCCGCAGATTGGTCGACGTTGACTTTGTTTTTAAGCAATTGCAAGATTTATGTGATCACGGTTTTCAGTACAATATATTATTTTTGTAATTGGGAATAACAATTTCATTTTGTATTGTGCATCTAAAATAATAAAATTATATAGTACAATCCATACTAATACATACTTCCATACTAATATTATAAATGCGAAAGTAACTCTGTCTGTCTGTTACTCCTTCACGCCTAAACGGCTGAACGGATTTTGATGAAATTTGGTACAGACATAGTTTGGAACTTGAGAAAGGACATAGGATAGTTTTTTTTTTTTCGCGAGATAAACCAAAAATCTGCCGGAAGTCACTATTCCACGCGAACGAAGTCGCGGGCAAAAGCTAGTTTAATATATGTACCTACATTATTAATCTCGCTATGCTAATAAATCTAATAATCACTAATAATCACATATTTGACCACATATCAAAATCAGTGACAATAAAGTTACAATTTAGTTGGCGAGTCAAAGTCTGACGTGGCGACCCACTGTGCATACGTACATGTGTGCGTGTGCGGTGCGCGAGCCTCGATCGTTGTGAGTGTAGCGCTAAAAACCTAAACTTCGCGCGGCGCGTCCGCGAAGCCGGCCCTTAAGGTCTTCTTTTTTAATCAATCAATGCTCGATGACCTCTGTGGAGCTTCCGAAATAGTGGGTCTTAAAATGAACATGGACAAAACCAAGGTTACGTTGAATGTCCATGTATCACCTACTCTTATCAAGATCGGAGACACTATACTTGAAGTTGTGGACGATTATGTCTACCTGGGACAAACGGTCCAGTTCGAGAAAGAGGTCAATCGACGAATCCTACTCGGCTGGGCAGCTTTCGGGAAGTTGCGCGGTATCTTCTCATCCAACTTACCACACTATCTCAAGACGAAAGTCTATGACCAGTGTGTTGTGTGCTGCCAGTGATTAGATAGGGACCGAAAAGTGGTCGCTCACAATGGGCCTCATCAGAAATCTCAAAGTCACCCAAAGGGCAATGGAGAGAGCTATGCTCGGAGTTTACTTGCGTGATCGAATCAGAAATGAAGATATCCGTATGAGAATCAAGGTTACTGACGTAGCCCGACGATTCGCCAGACTTCAGTGGCAATGGGCACATTGCTCGCAGAACGGATGGCCGATAGGCCGAAAAGTTGTGGAGTGGCGACCGCGAACCGGAAGACGTTGCGTTGGAAGGCCTCCCGACAGACTACAGACAAAAATTTCTAAAACACGCCAATTGAAAACATTTTTTTTTAAATAATATGTTTAATGTACAGAAAATCCACGTCTACACATTTATTATTATGTATTTAGATTTATTATCACTTTTTGTTGTTTTTATAATTATTTTAAAATCCTAAAGCATCAAAAAAAAAACAAATACCAAAAAAATACAAAAAGTGAAAACCGATTGGGGATCGAACTCGCGAACATGTTTAAACAGTTTTGGAAATCTTACATCATTATAAAAAACACAAAAAGAAGGCACTGACTGAGATTTGAACTTGCATACCTTTATTTACAGGTAGGTCGCCGAACCGTTAGGCTACTTACACCTGTGTCAAATGATTCAAAATAATCGTTCTATTGATATAAATACTATGACAGATATTGGCTGTCAAACAGTTGAGGAAAATGCACATAATGCAATATTGCTCACCCCCATAACTTATTATAGCGACATTATATAGCCCATGTGTTATTCCAGACTATAATCTATCTCTGTGCCAAATTTTATTCAGATCCATTGAGCCGTTCTGGCGTTATAGAGTAACAAACATCCATCCTCACAAACTTTCGCATTTATAATATTAGTAGGAAGTAGGATTAACAACAAAATATCAACATGAATTCTGTATGTAACTGTGTGGTATTCAAGTATTAATGTGCTCAGAACCGCTAAGGAAGAGGATTACAAAAGTGATACTGTCATGGTTGGGTCTTGAAACTCAACAGGTTGTGTATTGTTGAGCTCACAACCCTGTCATATCTACTCTACACACACATATGAATTATGTGTACTGAGTTCGTGATTTATTTACTGAACATGTAAACAAATAGCTACGTCTGTTTGTGTTTGTGGAAATTCAACCTTAAAACACACACATGCACTTTCATTTTCTCGGCTTTTTAAAAAGTATTCGAGATTTGGAAATCAATTATTAATGGATGATGATTTTAAAAAGGTAGGTAATTGAATACATTTTGACCAACAACATCAGTTACTGTTTAAAAACATGATTTGGAAGAAACATACAACCTATCACGAGTCTACGGTCTAACTAAACGTACAGAAAATACGTTGATGTTTTATCTAAATAAAATAAAAATCCCATTGTGTTTTAGGTACTTGCTTGCATACAAGCACAACCAGCATCAACCATAGATATGGATAAATTCTTAAAGAAAATGTTGAAGTGGGATTGGGCGGGCCATGTCTGTAGGATGCGTCAGCACCGACGGGCCTGAGTCCAGAGGCCGGAGAAAACCACACAGAGGGAAGAGTGGATGGCTATGGGGGAGGCTTTTGCCCAGCAGTGGGACAATATAGGATAAGAAAAAAATGTTACGAGTAGTTATAATTCTAAAATCGTCATTTTACGTACGTTGCGTTTATACTGCACGCGTGTTAGGGCCTCAGTATCGTAGTATGAATGATTTACGTTGAAAACAAGTCAATTTACTTCCGTGCATATAATGTGTATATTTACTTGAGTTATTTGTTCTGTGTCTGGGTGTAATTTATCTATAATAAGTATGTATTTAGAAATATATAAGTATGTTTATCAGTTGTCTAAGACTAGTACCCATAACACAAGCTCTGCTTAGCTTGGGACTAGATGGCGTTGTGTGATAGTTGTGGAATATTATTATTATTATTATTAGTTATGTAACTAATATCTAAGCGAACCTACGTCATTTTAAAAGATGGAAATAAACATTAATACACCCACATTTCGCCAGTTACCTATGTTTATTTTAAGTCGCATGTAATAGGGAGCGAGCCTATTACCATCAACCGGGCTTAAATGCAGACTCAGTGGTTGCTACTGAGAAATTCCTAATGGAAGAACTCAATAACACTTTACTCGAACTGGGAAACGAACCCAGGGCCTGCAGTCTCTATACTAAATATTGTTAAAAATCTGTCGCAAAGTCGTATCGTAGATTTTTCAACAGTATAAGAGGGAAAATCTATTAAAGAAAGTTTACGACTTAGCGACATTCGTAGCGTCGTTATTAGTGTAGAGACTGCAGGGGCTGGACTTCATACACAATCATCACTAGACCAACAAGGCAGTTAAAGTACATAATAAATAACTTTACCAAATTCAGAGTCTAAAACATTCACATGTTTTCTAAAAGTTGATCCACAACACCATTTCATTTTTAAAAACTAAAACTGTCACAACACTAAACATATCACACCTCCTTTCGATCCATCGATCCTATAGACAAGTCACTTACTCACTTCACAATCATAGACAAATAAAAAAAAACACAATAAGTAATTAAAAAACTCCCATAGACAAGTCACTTACTCACTTCACAATCATAGACAAATTAAAAAAAAACACAATAATTAAAAAACTTGTAGTACTGATAATATTATTGACACAGAAACGCGTGTAAGCCCCGTTGAGATAAGCAATGGACTGTCAGACATATAATTACTATAGATAAGGTTAGGTTCCTTAGGTCATTAGGTAGTACATTCAATCAGTATGTGTGTGAACGGTTTGATAAACTAGTTACGTATGACTACATGTTATTACAACAATGTTTTTTAATCTGCGTACTAGTCGTTAAATAATAAAATGGAATTGCAGTGATAGAGGGAGAATTCTAGCTGCGTTGAGGTCAATAAACTCACAAACTTTTGATTGAATAGGGGTGGTATCTATCTTCTATCTATCTATATCTATTATCTATCTATATCTATCTATATATATATATATAAAAATGTTATGTTGGTTTGTGTACGCTTCATAAACTCAAAAAGTTCTGCACCGATCGAGCTGAAATTTTAGAATGATATATAATCCGCATCAAGGATTGTTTTTACAGTATCCACGCGGGCGAAGCCGCGGGCATCAGCTATATATCTATATAAATAAAAAGAGAAGTCCTGACTGACTGACTGACTGACTCATCAATGCTTAGCCCATAAACCCTCGGACCTAGAAAGCTGAAATTTTGCACTGAGGTTCCCTTTATAATGTAGACAAGGAATAAGGAAGGATTTTTCGAAATTCAACCCCTAAGGGAGTTAAATAGGGGATGAAAGTTTTGTATGGAAAATCGTCACTTTCACGCGGGCGAAGCCGCTGGCAAAAGCTAGTGTAGGAGTATTTTTCAACTGGACCCACTCGAACTGGACCCACTTGAACTAGACCCACGAGTTCAGTCGAACAAAACACATTTTAACACTCTCACTGCCAGCAATATATAGCATAGTTTCAGTTCAGCAAGCCAAGGAGTCCGCTGGCGGGTCCCAACGATTCCGATGATGCAGGCCAGAATGCTTTGAGCACGCCGTGGGATCCGCTGTGACCCCCTAAATTGAAACAGATTTTAAACCAATGGCCTGCTAATAAAGAAATAAAATATGTTCAGTATTGTTTGGGGGCGGCCGGCGACACCCACGGCCTACTGTTAATGTTTCTTTAAAATAAGACTGGCGTTTTGCACTCGAAAACTCGGGACCCGCCAGCGGATCCCATGGCAGTGAGTGCAGTTTTTCCATAGTTTTATTGTAGGTCCAATTGCAAGCGGTTCCAGTTGACCAAAGACTCGTACGGTATAGTCAATACAAACACACATAAACTAACGCCTTTAACCCATGGGGTTTGGCAGAAACCTCAGATCGCTACCTAGTTTTTCTTTATCAAGATAAAGAAAAGAATAATAATAATAATAATATTCCACAACTATCACACAACGCCATCTAGTCCCAAGCTAAGCAGAGCTTGTGTTATGGGTACTAGACAACTGATAAACATACTTATATATTTCTAAATACATACATATTATAGATAGAATTACTGAAAGAATTCTGGCAAAGGTATAAATTTCTTGGCTGTTCTTACCAATAGTTTGATAGTGAATAAACCTCCCCTTGGACTATGGAATTCAAAGCTAACCTTCACTGGCAAGAAATTGAAACTACTCAGTAAAATTACTGTGAAACTTTTGAAGCACGGAAATACCCTAGTATCTCTTTGAAATTCAACTGCTCAGATTCGTGAAAAAGATATCAAACTGAATGGATAAAGTACAATTTCCATAGGTCAATTAAACTGTTGGTTTATCTAACCAGGTTGCTAGATAAATGTCGCAGTTGGTTAGACCGAGAACTAGCAAAGCTCGTACCATCTACAATATAGCTTTTAATACTTTTCACCATTAGTTGCAGATAAAGTGTTGAAAGAACAACGTCAACGTCAACGATCAAGCGCATTTTGCCTCAGCGACTCCCGAGAAACTAAATGAAATTAGCTTTTAGGAGCATACCACGACACACTTTGATGCGACTTTTATCACGACTGTACTCACGCCAAGGAAACAAGTGAGGCAAGTCACGTCGCGAGTTGCAACGCTTGAGGTTGTAGTCGGAGCGTATCGCAAAAGATCGCAGACAAAGTTTCCCGCAAATAAAATTGAGTGCAGCTAATATCAAAAGTATTAAAGTTCCCAGACACGTTGATCAAGTTCAAGTACAAGTTTGATTAACTTCTGCTATTCAGTTACAGATAAAACGTGATCGGAGTTTAATAAAGTATCTTTCTAGCTGCCTCGTTGGTCTAGAAGCCGCAAGTGCTACCACTGGGTAGGAGTTCCTTTCCGTGTCTTGCAAAGTGTTATTAGGTTTTTTACCCGGATTTCCTCTGAAATTCAGCGAGGTGTCAGTAGACATCTTATTGATTAACCAAATACAACCCACTACATTCTCAAAATAGCATTATACAATTTTAATTACTTTTAATATTTACGTCCTTCACACTCGTCGTGAGAGGTCATAGTAAGATAAATTACATATCTATTTTCATCTCCGTCATTAGAAACAAATTAATCATTAACATAATATTATATGGTCGGACAGTTTTACTATTTAGGTTCGCCTGTTTAAAAAGTATTTACACTGAGCAGAGTGAGTTCAAGCATCCCTCCCACATGAGATGCGTAGTCGACGGAACCCCGCTGCATGGGGCTCCTACTTCTAAATGGTTTAAAAAAAATCCACGAAGGGTTGGCGGGGTCTATTCACGCCATCATTCGACCTCGCCATCCTCTTCTAACCTAACCTGTCCGAATTGGGATGCCCCAAGTCGGAGCCCCGCTTACCTTAGCCACGAAGGGGAAGCGGGGTCTATTCACTCGCTTTGCTCGCTCATTCGACTACGCCATCCCCTTCTAATATAACCTGTCCGAGTCGGGATACCCCAAGTCCCGAGCTCACTTCGCTCGCTCCTGCACTCAATAAAACAACAGCATAATATTAACTTTTACAACGTTTTTTTTTGCTCGGACCATCAACATCATTATTATTATTTATTCATCTTTCTTTTACAAATGTCAATTAAAAAAATTGACCATATTTCGATGTCGTCTATCGATTTAAATCTTTAGTTCTAAACAATCATATCAATCATAGTGATAGGTGCGTATCAGTATTTAGGGCAGCCGTCGGTCAGCGGTCTCAGTTTAATGAGCTGGTCGTGGCCATATCAAGATGGCGACGAGTGGTTTGCGCTTGCGCAGCTAGATTATTTCGTACAGTCAGTGCCCAGAATTACATGACCTCACATAAATAAGGAAGAGAAAGGCAAGTGGTGTGAGAAGAGGGGTCAGCCTCTTATAAGAAAGTAAAGGGCAAGTGGTGTGGGAAGAGGGGTCAGGTAAAACTGGGCATTGACAGTTCAGTCAATGATTGTTACTCTGGATTAGTGTTGCGGGTTTCGGTGGACGTACAGTCAAGGTGTTTATACTTTCGTTAGTTTTTTTTTTATAGTTTTCTATATCAAGTCAGTACATAACTTTGAAACACCGGCTCTATTTCTTTAAAAAAAAAACCTCTGTGTTACTTTTGGTTTCTTTAATCAACCTAAATTTTTTTTAATCACTTGTTAATTTTGAGAGGCTGTCAGTAGTATACTTATAATCGGTTTGAAATGTACATAAGATAAACTTAATGGTTAACTTATTTTTATTGTGATCATTGATCATTCATCAATCGTAAACAACACACATCAAACTAACTTTTAATTATAATGTCCGTATTTAAAAACGATTAAATGTTATGTCCAACCATTGTTAATACCGCTCAAAACACTGGGAAGAGAACTGTGACCTGAAATACAGGCTCTGCCTAGCTCGGGCACAGTTGCTCATATTATGTATTGTACTGAATTCTAACTGCATTTAAAACTGTTCAACATATTGTGTCTAATTTTAAAGAAGAAATAAATTTATTATTTATTTATTATTATTTATTTATTGTCAAAAAAAACAGGTTGCCAATAATCTTTCAAAAATACATGAAAGTTTACGCAAGAATACGGTTTCTTGTTGAAGAACCATATTATAAACTTTTTGAACCGCAAAAACTCCTTTTATGGCTACTTAATCACTTTTATGATGCGAATAAAAATGTATTCATGTTTACGAGCTGTAAAATTTTGACGTGCATCAAACCGACTCAGTTATTTACAGTTATAAGTTTATAACTGTAAAGGGCACACGTGTGGTTCCATTTCCCTGGTTATTTAGGGCAGGGGAAATATTTTTTCTACAATTTGTTACCGTAGAACCTCTGAGAGTTGTTTTCAGAAAGATGTGGAGGATACTAGGTAATTTTTAGATGGGATTTAAATACAACCGTCAGAAACGCCTTTGGTGATAATAAAATAAAATAATAAAAAAAAATAATGCTCCTGGTTCTCTGAAGAAGAGATTGAAGTGGCAAAGGTGCTTATTTGTGAGGTAACAAATACCAAAAAGAACGTGCGTAAAGGCGAGAAGAAACACGTTAGTAATATTTCCGACATAATAAAGATACTGAGTGAAACCAAAGCCGAAAAATTGCCGGTCTTTGTTGCTAAAGATTTGAACAGAGTACCCCCCGTTACATTCGATCATTTGGATGTTTCCAGTATTTTAAAAACTATGGCTGTCATGAAGACTGAAATACTGACGTTGAAGCATACTTTACACGAGGAGGTTACAAGACTGAACGATGAAGTAAACCTACTAAAAAACACCAGCAAGCTCGATCAAACCGCAAGACGAGTATTATCCGTCAGAAAAGACCAATCGCATAGACTCTCAAGCATACCCACAAGTCAGACCCAGGGAAATAACTCAACGACGTGGGCTGTGCTGCCTGAAAATGAACCTGAACCAGGGAACGAGGCCGAAGGACAGGCAGTAAGGTATGAAAGCCCGATGATCGCCCACACATATCTGACACCAGACAGACCAAGTTTTGCCAAAGTCACCAGAGGAGGGCAGAAACGTACACTTGAGCAGAGGGGTGTGCATGAGGACAGTGACGACGGTTTCCAAACAGTTAGCTACAAGCGAAAAAGACCCCGAATCGCCGAACAGCAAAACACAGATAATATTCAGATAAGTGCAAAAAAGAGAAATATTGTGAGAAATAGAAGAGGAACGAAGATAAGTGAGAAGTTAAAGGCTGCCGATCATATAGTGTGGATCTATGTATCAAGGTTTCAGAATGACTGCATCGAAGAGGACATTGAAACGTACTTGTGTGAGAATGGGCAATCAGTGTTTACTGTGGAAAAGTTAAAACCAAAGAACCCCACTAATTTTTCATCGTTTAAGATTGCTGTTGAGAAGAAAAGCTTAGAGGATATCCTAAAAGAGGATTTCTGGCCATCCGGAATAGTATTCAGAACGTTTAAAAACTAAAAACTAAACTAAAACTAAACTAAACTAAAACTCAACTAAAACTAAGCAAAACTAAAACAAAACTAAAAACTGAAATTTAAACATAACGGACCAAAACAGCAGCATGAAAACTATAAAAATGACGACTTTCAATTGCAAAAGTATTAAAAGAAGTATGACATATGTTAAGGAGTTATGTAATAAGTATGACATTGTATCGCTTCAAGAAACCTGGTTGCTACCGGAAGACATAGACTTTCTCAGTCAAATACACTCAGACTTCATGTACTATGGCGTGTCCGCGATGGATACTTCGGCGGGGCCTATACGTGGAAGACCTTATGGAGGCGTTGCTATCATGTGGCGGAGAAGTTTGTTCCAGAAGGTGGTTCCAATACAATGTGAATCAAATCGTGTAGCCGCTGTGCGCCTATATCTACCGGATCGGTGTGCTGTGGTTATGTCAGTGTATATGCCTACCGACTGTATAGATAATCTACCGTTGTTTACCGAGTGTCTAGGTGTAATAGATTCGATAGTTCAGGACTGTAACGATGAGTGTGTGTTCATGTTGGGTGACTATAATGCAAACATTGGCAGCAGGTTTGGGCTGGACTTGTTAAGGTACTGTAAAGACCAAAAGTGGACTTGTGCGGACATTCAGTACTTAGGTGAGTCATCAGGCACCTATACATTTCTCAGTGACGCCCATGGTACAACAAGCTGGCTGGACCATTGTGTAGTGACGTCTGCTGGTTGGGACACTATTTCTAATGTTTATGTTTTGAATGAAGTAAATTGGTCAGATCATTTTCCACTTGTAATTGAATGTGATTTTAATGTTATAAGTCGTAAGATTGTTACTCAACAGCCGATTAAGAATACAATATCGCTTGACAACAGAAATAAAAAGCAACTGTCTGAGTACAGTCGTTTATGTGACGAATATTTGTACTATATTAACATAGACGCATATCGTAAAGAGTGTAAGGGGCCATCGTGTAGTGATCATGAATGCTATGAGTTAATTGAAAAATACTATCACGATTTAGTACATGCTATTACAAATGCAGCTCGTGATTCGCATCCGCATGCAAAGTTCTCAAATAAATGTAAAACAATTGTAGGTTGGAATGATCATGTTAAATCATTACATGCAATTGCTCGGGATGCTTTTCACACTTGGTCGCTGCACGGGAGGCCGACGCATGGACCCGTATTCGAGAACATGCATAAGAGCAGGAAAAAGTTTAAAAATAAATTACGTTGGTGTCAACAACACCAAGAACAATTAAAAATGGATGTTATTGCGCAGCAGAGAGCCTCCCGTGATTTTAAACAATTTTGGAAATCAACAAATAAATTGACACACAAACCGAGTCGCGCGTTAAGTGTAAATGGAAGTGAGGATCCAAAACAAATCGCGGAGGAATTTGTTGCGCAATTTAAAACAGGTTTTACTAGTGAACCGTGTGATGCAGGTGTCGGCTGTTGTGCGCCGGCGGTTAATCAGCTGAGTGTCTCTGTAACAGCTGATATGGTGTGGGATTGTGTGCGTGGAATGAAACGTGGTAAGTCGCCGGGGCACGACGGTCTGACACTGGATCATATTCTTCTAGGAGGTCCTCAGATGGCTGAAAAACTATCTGTGCTGTACGACCTATTTCTGAGGCACAGTTACTTGCCGAAGAGTTTTATGAAAACTATAGTAATGCCACTCGTTAAAGATAAAAAAGGTAACATATCAGATATTAATAATTATAGGCCTATTTCATTAGCAACTGTGTTTTCTAAAATATTTGAAAGGTTATTACACCCACATCTATCGAAAAACATAAAGTTACACAATGCACAATTTGGTTTTCGTCCAAATCTCTCGACTGATACCGCCATATTCTCGTTAAAGAAAACTGTCCAGTACTATTTGGACAGAAAAACAAATATCTATGCCTGTTTTCTTGATTTAAGTCGTGCTTTTGACTCTGTAAATTACAATGTCCTGTGGAATAAAATGTACAATGCAGGTATACCACCTGAAGTGATTAATGTCATTAAATATTGGTACGGGGGTCAAACTAACGTTGTCAAGTGGGGAGAAAGTTTATCAGGTGAATACACCCTCAATTCCGGAGTGAGACAGGGTGGTTTGACATCTCCTACAATATTTAATTTATATGTTAACGACTTGATAGAGGAGCTGAGCAGAGCCGGTGTCGGCTGTTCTATTGATAATGTCTCTGTAAATAATCTCAGTTACGCTGACGACATGGTTTTGCTCAGCCCCTCTGTCAAGGCATTGCAAAAGCTACTGCACATTTGTGAAGTGTACGCTAGTAAGCATGGTCTCAAATATAATGTTAAAAAAACGGAGTTGATGGTATTTAAATACGATAATAGTCCATTACCTACGCCTGACATATCTTTGTGTAACACCAAGCTAAAAGTTGTTAAGAGTTTTAAATATCTTGGTCATATCGTAACGGATAAATTGCGTGACGATGAGGATTTAGAAAGACAGAGGAGAATGTTGGCAGCGAAAAGTAACATGCTTGCTCGGCGATTCGCTAAATGTACTGATCAAGTGAAAGTCACTCTGTTCAATGCGTACTGTCGGTCGCTTTACACTGGCCATCTCTGGTACAAGCACACACAACGCGCTTATAACACCCTACGTGTGCAATATAATAACGCATTCAGGTGTATTTTCGGGCTACCGTGGAGGTGTAGTGCGTCTGGCATGTTCGCGGAGAACAGAGTAGATGATTTCTATGCCGTCTTGAGAAAAGCGAGGGCCTCCTTTATGAGCCGTGTACATGATTCTGACAATGGAATATTGAGAGCCATATATGAAGCTAATTATTTCTTTGTATACGGCTGTCAATATTCCAGCTAACAATTTTAATAAATTAATATTATCTTATGCAATATTTGTAACTTGTAATTTGTAATTTGTAATGAGTAATGTGTGTAATGTGTTGTGTGTAGTAATGAGGAATGTAATGCAATGTAGTTTTAATTTTGAATTTGATTTTATTGTATTTTATCTGTCATAATTATGGGTGTCTTGCCTGAATTAAATGAATTTTATTTTATTTTATTTATTTTTATTTATTATTGTGAACGGCGCCGGTGAATATTTTCCAAGTATGGCGCCCGGATTGCGAAACTACAGCGGGATTATACGAAGCAATATTTTAGCCATTTTATTTGCAAAAATATTTTTGGAATTTTCTAGGAAGCTCGTTTCAGTTTTTCATAGTTACTAGGAGTTATGACTTACTATGTACTATTTGTTCAAACTTAGAAAGGGGCCATGATGACATTGTTGCCAACGCGGGAACACACTGGATGAAGCTGCCATGACCATGGAGCTTGGGACAAGCACAGAGAGACCTATAGGGTATACCCCGCAGTGGGTGTAGTTGGGTTATGGATGACTAGCTTTTGCCAGCGGCTTCGCCCGCATGTAAATGACGATTTTTCATACAAACTTCCAGCCCCTAACTCTCTTAGGGGTTGAATTTCGAAAAAATCTTCCTTATTCTGGGTGTAATTTATCTATAATATGTATGTATTTAGAAATATATAAGTATGTTTATCAGTTGTCTAGTACCCATAACACAAGCTCTGCTTAGCTTGGGACTAGATGGCGTTGTGTGATAGTTGTGGAATATTATTATTATTATTCCTTGTCTACATTATAAAGGGAACCTTTGTGCAAAATTTGGGCTTTCTAGGTCCAAGGGTTTGAGCTGGGCGTTGATGAGTCAGTCAGTCAGTCAGGACTTCTCTTTTTTTATTTATATAGATGATGAGTGGGCTAGGATATCTAGTGCAAAAAAAATACTTCTAAAATTAATTATCGTTGAATATGTTGATCTTACAGAAATAAACAGCGACTCATTTACTTTCGATGCCAGTTACAGTAAAACTTCACAAGATATCAATCTAAATAATTCAGCTATAAGTCATTGTTGATTGATTTGGTATAAATTGAACTACAATCTAGTCAGATGCTGAAATATAATTTAACATAGAACAACGTTTGTAAACAAATTAGATGCATTACTATAAAAAGTTGACTTAATAATCATAAAATTCTTCGGTTCATCAAATTGTTAAGTACTTCACGCCACAACACCAGAGAATGAATTTTACAAATTAATTAATCCCGTAAGAGAATATAATTTGTAGGTCTGGGAATAATTACTAGGTAGCCAATTTGCTTAACGAGACAATGATGGCGGTTGGCGAAAAGATTTCCGGAAACTTTGAGGGCAACCAGCCAACTTTGAGGAAATATGAGATACTTCCGAAAATACCTTTTGTATTTTCGGAAGTATCTCATATTTCCTTATCATATTTCCATCATCATCATCAGTCTATAATGTTCCCACTGCATGACTGCAGAGACTCAGGCTCTCTAGGAGAAGGATGGGCTACAATCCACCACGCCGCCGGCCCAGTGCAGGTTGCTAGATGTCACATGTCTTTGAATTTTTCACGATGTTTTCTTTCATCGTTTTGAGAGAAGTGGTGATGAAAAAAATTACACAAAGTAAAGCACCTGCCTGGGTTCGAACCCACGGCTCACTGTTCGGAAGTCGGGGTATTATTAAATACAATGTGAAAGGAGGCGAGCCTATGTCTATTAACTGTACACTAATAAAGACCTTGGGCTGACAAATTCGTAATGGAAAAACTAAATACTAATTTGGTCTAAAAATCAAAGCGTCTTCATGGTTTGTCTGACCATTTTATTTTGGGACAAGCCCGCCTCTCTATTTCCAAACCACTATAACTCCTGAAAATCAGAATCAACAGTGGCGACCACCGAAAAAGCACAGAGACAATGCACTCAAAGAAGTCCTAGACAAACAGTTTAACTGTCTTGGATCCTGCAACGAAATCAGCCAGAAAAGAATAGCGGAAGAGCGTCCAATGAGACCAAGGCGACAGCAAAGATGCTTATGTATCAGTAAATTCCTATATCCATACAATAAATATAAAATACAATATGATTACAACACCATGCTATGGAGACGACAGGCTTCCCAACAAGCAAATTAGTCATATAAGGTTGAGTTTATTCAGCTATTCGGTGTTATAAAAGTCGAGTAAGTGTGAATTATTCAGCATGTGTCGTATAAAAGTATCATATGTAGCATTTTAGTTATTCAGCATTTAGGTCGCATAATGATGCTGAGTAAACGTTTACTCAGCGTCCTTATATGACTAAAGTGTCATATAAGATTTTGCTGAATAAGTCGCTAGTATACGACGCTTATGTCGAGTAGAAGCATAATATATAGCTTTCTTGTGACAAGTCGAGTAAAAGCAACGTCGTTGCTTTTATACTGCTATTATGTTGTATAAGTTAGCATTTATACGACTATTACAAGCCTAAAATGTCGTATAATTTATTCCATGGTATCATGGCGGTTATACTGCTAATTTTCTGTATAAGAAGCTATTATACCGCCTGTTAGCAGTAAAAATGTGGTGTACAAATGAATATTGATATAAAAATATTTGTTATTATATTCATATTACTAAGAATTAAAGGGGGGCGTTAAATATTTATGATATAACCTAGTATATTTCATCAGAAAACTTACCTTCGCAATACTTAGCAAACCTATGCGTGAGTTTACGTTTATGTCTGCTAAATAAATTGTACTTACCGATGTATTATAATTTTTTATAATTTTTAAAACACAACACGACGACGCACTTGATTAAATAAACATGACATATTAAAGTCATATAAGTTACAGTTATAGCGCAACTTAAGCTTGTAACAGTCACTCCGGCGACAATTACGTGACGATTTAGCTGAATAAGTTGCTTTTATACGATGTCTATGTGACTGAATTGCTGAATATAATGGGCCCAAATCGCGTTGTATAAACGTTTTCATTACGTTTATACGACTTCTATTAGGAGCCAAAATACTGAATAATTTGCGTTGCCGCGACTACTACACGACATATTTTTGCTAGTTGGGTTCCGTTTATATTGCATTTAAATGCAGTTTTATGTTCAAGACGGAGCCATATTTCAATATCAGATTGAGACGTTCCAATAGGGTTGTCACTTGTCTCATTGTTGTGGCAGAGAAAGGACCTTACCTTTATGGAAACAAAATTCGTGGTACATATTGAATGAAAGTAATTTACGAGAAATTGGTTTCTTGCTGACCATATTGTCGGATTATTGTGATACATGTGGAGAATCTTTTGCCTTAAAAAACAGACAATTTTTATACTTTACTTAATAAGCTATTTAATCTCCAATTTTGAAAACCAAAATATATAGAAAGTTTGGTGTCAGTCGTGAACGAGATATTTTTGAAGTGAAGAGGTTTTGCAGTGTCTCATTATGTAGTGGTTACTTAAGCAGCACTTAAGTAACTAGTTCATCGCTGATGAATTTATTGATCCTTCATAATATCCTGTTCTAATTTACAAGACTAAACTTTTCTAAGACTCGACAACCCTACCTAAATGTTCTATTCCCTATACCTACCCAGGGATTTACCGCAGGGAGCCGCAAAGAATAATACAGGAAAGACAATGTATGGAGCCGCGGCTTATACATACTTTAAACTCAGTTCAAAGTGAGGCGTAAGTAATTCGATTTTATACACAAGTTTCTTCGAGTTTGCGCGTTCTTCGAGGAAGAGTTTATTCTTAGCTCAAGCTTAATCTAAAGGAAACGGTATGTACCTACTTTCAAAGATTTGTAAGATGTTCCGTAGCTTATGGCGCGTTGAAATTTTAATTAGACTAAGTAGCTACTCATACATTGTAAGCGGAGTTCGTAGTTAAATAATAACAGCCGCTCCGATCAATCTTCACGTTAAGCCGCACTTGTTTAGGTTGGTATATGGATGGGTGACCACTTATTATATACCGAGTTTCCTCCGTGCTTCGGAAAGCACGTGAAGCCGTAATAGCTAGTCAGTTGCCACTGGGGTAGTAACTGGGTTGTGGTAGTCAGATAGGCAATGACTCCATGAACAATAGGTACTGATATCTAGCTGCAGCCAGTTAGTTAGCCGAGCCCAACATTGTTGGAAAAAACTAGGTTGTTACAACAGCCCACTGACAGCGCGCCACACTAGACAGCCAACCCGCCATAGCCAAGCTACCATAGCCGGGTCACCATAGCCAAGCCACTCTAGCCGGCCCGATGACAGCCAAGCCAATGACAGCCGAGTCATGCCACCGCCATAACTACCGGACGTCTCCGGTGGGGATAAAGCTATATAATGCCCTACAAGCTCATTTTGCGGTCTTGTCGCACTCGATTGTAATAGTTGTAAGGGGAAGCTCTGCCCGAATAAAGTTATGAATCAGTTCCTGTTTATTTTTTACCACTGTCGTTACAAGGTATAAGATGAGATTCAATGATTTAGGATCATCTAGTTAACGTCATTTTTTTATCAGTAGAATTTTTACGTAAGCCTAGCAAAGATAAAACTATATTTTCATAAATGAAGCGTGGTTGATAAGACAATGGCTAACCATAAAATAGCCTTTAGGATAATCGCTACATCGTCTGGCTTCGAGGCCTTGCATCTAGCGAATTCTCGCTACCAGGGGATGGTTTAGTTAGCAGAACAATACTTTCAAATATTTCGATACAGGGCCACGATAGACTCTAGTCGTTGGTTCTGTCCACCTCCTACCATCTCCTGCGAGGTTCCCTCAAAGAATAAAGGGTATTGTGTTATACACATATGAACATAAATGAATCCTATGGATATTTTAGACAATTCCGTCTCGTCTTAAGAAGATGTCATAAAAGTGAGACCTACGTATACTATCTGTCTCGTTGCGTTATCAGACAGGTAATTACACTCTAATACAACAGATAGTTAATTATCACTGTGAATTAGTGACAGCTGCAGCATGTAGGCAAATGTTTAATGGCATTTTATTGTTCCCAGAATTCTACACTGCAGGCCTTTCCATATGACTCGATGATCCTCGTAATTATTAGGACACCGAATTAGGTCAAAGTTACGAACTAACGACTAAGCTCTCGACCCGAAGGTAGCAGTTCGACATAATCTAACCCTGAATCCCAAAACTCACAAGAGCAGCTCCAGATTCCCCGTAGAAGAAAGAAGTTGTCTGATCACTTCTCTTTAGTAGCAGGTGAAGGTGTGTCCTAAGCTATGCTTCTCCTCCTATCTATGCCTCAAAACATACAGCTAGAGAACAGAAGCATTGCCACCGACGAAACCGTGGAACTTACGCAGTTTTGATGGCAATAAAATAGTATTGTCTCCAGTGACACAACAAAAAAGCTGGAGCCTTCTCTTGTTTCACCTACTTTCTAACCAAAACCACAAGCTGCGTAACACAGGCTAACGCTATGGGCCATCATAAACTACGACCCGCCTCCTTACCACCTCTTGTGTAAAACCGCATTTAATGAATATTTTTACAACCTCGTTTGTAGGCCAACTGTTATAGTACATTTTGATACAAGTGCGGAAAGTTTGTTATTGCATTCGAGGCAGATTGAACACCCGAGCCGTATGGCGAGGGTGTTCATGGGGTCGAGAAATGCAATAACAAATTCCCACGTGTATCAAACGACGTTTTTCAATACACTTTCGAAGAAATTAACTAAAAACGTTATGTGTTTTTGTCAACAAATTTGATGAGACTATGATTTAATTTACTTTTTTTCCGCGGTTTGATTTCGCCAGGTTGAAAAAGAAGCAAAGGTATAAAGCCGCCAAACAGCCTCACAGGAAAAATATAAAATTTAAATATTTTTTAATTAAGAACACAAAAAAATGCTTACTTGTTCATAAAAGTAAATAATTGTTTAAAATATTTACGTTTATTAGTAGTATTCTTTTTACAAACACAATTTAAATATTCAAAAAATATTTACGCTGTAAAGACGCAGATCAAAATGGCGAGATTAAAAAAAAAACACGCCTGCTCTTTAGAGTCAGTGGTGTTTTTTTTTTAATTTCATAAGTTTTAATCGAATTACCGCTGCTCTATGCTCTAGCGTGCGGTAATAATATTACAGCACGCTGTATTCTTATTACCGCACGCGTGCGAAATATGATGCATGTCGAACCTAATCGTAGTGCAATAAGAGCTAGTTTTCGAGGAAGTGTATTGAAAAAGGGATTTACGAGCCTGTTCACTCCACTTGGGGATATAAATCTGTGAAATAGTGTGTCTGCGTATGTCGTATAAATGTGGAATATATTAGGGTAATTAAAATGAGTAAGTTTGTTGTCAACTTTGTTGGGAATGTTGCACGGAACGGTGGCGGTGTAAGGAGTTTTACAATATGAAACCTTATTGCGCTAGAAATTGTTAAACGGAACCAAGGCTCAGTGTTTCATCATCATTTCAGCCAAAAGACGTCCACTGCTGGACATAGGCCTCCCCCAGGTGTCACCACATTGACCGGACCCGTGAGTCTCTCATCCAGCGGGTCCCCGCAACTTTGACCAGGTCGTCGGTCCACCTAGTGGGAGGCCTTCCAACGCAAAGTCTTCCGGTTCGCGGTCGCCATTCAGAACTTTTCGGCCCCATCGGCCATCCGTTCTGCGAGCAATGTGCTATGCTCATTGCCACTTAAGTCTGGCGATTCTTCGGGCTACGTCGGTAACCTTGGTTCTCAAGCGGATGTCCTCGTTTCTGATTCGATCACGCAAGCTCAGTGTTTGTTTCTTGGTTTAGGAGAGGAGATGCGCGGGAAATCAGAAACGTCACTGTTGTTTTTTTGTACTATCACGTTTGTCTTTCAATATCAATGAATCGAGCAAAAACAATAGTTCCAGACAGATAGGAAAGTAAAAAACAACCTAATCGTAGGTGACAAACAAGTGAACGACTAGAAATATTGTTTTCGTCTTCATTGCCTACCACGACGTAAATATAAAGCTACTTACCTAACGTCGCGAAAAACTAAAAGATAATCCCTTAAAAGTCACACAGCATTGATTAAAAATGTGTAAGTAATCATTAGGTATGAATACTATGATTAAGGCGTGAAGAACCACAATTTTGAGACAAGTGAAAGGAACAGGGGGTGCCCTTTGCACAGGAGCGGGACAGGCTAAAAAATAAATAATACTAACAATGCAATAACTTACATTGTACTTAATTATAAATGCGAAAAGTAAAGATGTTTATTAGAAAAGTAAAGATGTTTATTAGTTACTCTTCACACAAAAACTACTTAAAGTACAGATCTAAATGAAATTCAGCACACAGATAGTTTATAACCCAGATTGACACATGGGAATCTTTTAATTCCCGTCGCACGATTCTGTTGTATAAATAATAACTGAACTCCTCGCACTCAAAGTTTGAGATATACGCTAGTAATAAATGTAAGAGCCACTCACCAATACGAATCTTCTTATGTCTGTGCATGATGGCCTCACAAACCACCTTCAAGATATCATTTCTCACGGTAAAGCAAAAAGCCGCCACGATTGTTTCGCTTCAGCACAAAAACTAACAAAAAATATCTTCGTGGTGTTCTCGGCACCGTTATCATGCGATCTGACGTAAACAATTGATAAGGGGATACGATGTCTCTGTAGGTGCACTTGTTGTCAATGATTATTGGTTGTGGGCAAATGTGTGACGCGGCGAGAAAAGGGTTTATCGGGCAACGTCATGAGTTAATTTGCATTTTATTAATCACCGACGCAAAAACGACGGGGTGTTATAATAGTGTATGTGTGTGGTCATCGTAGCTCCCGAACGCATGAACGGATTTTGATGATGTTTTTTTTTGTTTGGAAATTGAAAAAATTTAAAAAATAGAAAATATATATTGTAATTATTCTTCAAGTTTATTTTACTTATTTAGTTTTAGATTGGCTCGTTGGTCAACAGTTGCAAGTGCGTGTGCTGAGCGTGAGGGTTTGATTTCCGGTTCGGGGCAAAAGTGACAGGCAAAGTGACGTGGATTTTTCCATCAGGAATTTTCTTAGTAGCAGCCACGGAGTCTTGGTTTGTGACAATGAGATTATAATGGAGGCCTTGCCATTAGTTGTGTTTGTAAAATTTCTAAGTTGTTGATTTTCTTTAATTTGATACAAAAATGTATGCTCTTTTTCGTTGTTTCTTCAGAAATAAATTGCTCGGATTTTTTTTGCCATTAATTATGTTTGTGTACGTCTAAGATTAGATTTTGGTAAAAATAATTATGAATGTTTTCATGGATTTTCCGATGATAAAACCAGTAAAACATTGCCCATAATTTTCATTTTGTTTGACATTTTCAGTCAGATATTTTGATCTCTCCAAGATTTCTATTTTGTAAATATTTAACGACTTTTTCATTTATAAATATTTAGTTCTTTTCCTATAAATAGAAGCTAAAGGTCAAATATTTTATCTTAGAAAAATAAAATCGAGTATTCTGAGTAGAAAAATAAAGATAAATAAAACATAGTTAAGTACACTCTTTACATGATTATAAATCAAGATTATACTAATTTTTTTTTATTTTTTTTTGTTTTATTTCTCTTCCACAAATAAAATAAAGACAAACAGTACTTAAAAACTAACATATTTATACAGAAAATTTTATTTGTGGGAGACTGGTGCCTAAACTAAGCCGAAGCCTGTATTTCAGGACACCAGGTTCCCACTAAGATATTACCTATTCGAAAATACAACAAGAGTGGTGCCAAAGATTGCAATATTTTATAATATTGATCAGAATTACTAAACTACACAGAAATTATTTATGGTAAAGTACAAGACTAAACGAGTGTGTGATAATGTGACAGTATGTGAGTTGTGTTGTATGAGTGTGTTTGTGAAAGAGTGTACCTACTATGTGTGGTGTGTGGTGATTATGTGTTGTGTGATGTATGTGTTTAAAATACTACAAAAACGTGATATTAATTTAAATTTATTTATAACTACTGCTTTATTTCCAGGAGTTCCTCAGTCCCTTTATAGTCGAAACCCAACAGCCATGAAGTTACTTCTTCCTTACATTGCTTTGAGTTATTATTAAATATATTTTTAAGCTTATTAATTTGGTTATACAATCTAGGTGCAATAAAGTTATAAAACTTTTGGGCAAATCAAGTTTTAGTTTTAGATGTCTTGTAAACGGCGTAGTGTCTTCTTGTGTTACTAATTTCCTGGTTAAACGCTTCTTTATCCCTATGTTGTCTAAGGACACTCAGAAGAATGTTCAGTTGTCTCACCGTTAGTACACCAGTTTCCTGATATAATTTCCGGGTAGAAAATAGTCTCGGTCTAAAGAAGGAAACTTTTAAAATCAGCCTTTGGGCTCGCTCCAGCTCCAACAATTTTGTTTTGTCCGTGCCACCCCATGTAGTAATACAGTACGTTACAATAGATTGAATCAAGGTATAGTAAACCATGATCAGCGTCTTTTTGTCCGCTATGTGTCTGAGTTGTCTAAAATGTACGTTAGTTTCCGCACTTTCTGGGCGACGTTATGAATGTGGTCTCCAAAAGAAAGCCTATTGTCAATAGTAACGCCTAAGTAACGTACAGATTTTACAAATTCTATTTGTGGACAATTATTACACTGTAATACTGGAGGGACAGAACATTTGTGAGCAAATATTTGAGGCACGTTCTGTGAAGTCACTGCTTGATTGCGAATAGAGAATTGCATGAATTTGGTCTTGTCCGCATTTAATGTGAGCGAATTTGCAGCAAGCCAGTGGCAGACAGTGTCAAACCCAGCCTGAGCCTTAGCATAAACCTCTTCCCAGGTATCCCCCACAAATGTCAAAGTCGTATCATCTGCATATGAAATAATATTACAGTCCTTTATTTGAAGCTGGCAGAGTTCATTTATATAACATAAAAATAAGGTGGGCCCAAGAATACTCCCTTGCGGAACTCCGAACGTCACTTTAAGATCATCACTCGTGTAGTCACCGATACTCACACACTGGGATCTGCCCGATAAATAGTCAGCTAAAAGATCAAGCTGTTTCCCCCGAATTCCCATTTTGTTTAATTTGTTTAAAAGGTTGGAACAAACGACTGTGTCGAATGCCTTAGCAAGGTCAAGGAAGATGGTAATACATTTCTTATTTGCATCCATTTTGTTAACTAAGAAGGTGGTGAAATTATGAACAGCCTGATCAGTAGATTTGCCTGCTCTGAAACCAAATTGTGATGAGGACAGTAGTTCATTCGACTCTAGATAATTTATAAGCCTACCATTTATGACACGTTCAAATACTTTTGACAATGATGTAAGGATTGAGATAGGTCTTTAATTGTTTACACAGTCGGTGTCCCCTGCCTTATGTATAGGAATAAGTATAGATTTTTTAAGAGCATTGGGGAAAACGCCAGCCTCCAGACAGCGATTTATGAGATCGGTGAGCACAGGAGCAACGACATTAACCACTTTTTGCAGAAACCTAGACGAAACGTTGTCCCAACCCGCTCGACAATCGTGTTTTAGGTTTAGTATAATGTTTTTAACTTCATTACAATCCACTTTCAGCAAAACAAAAGAGTTACATGATGATGAAAAGTCTTTATCAACAACGGTTTTTCGAAAAGGTGGAGTAGCAGGTATTCTTTGTGCAAGTCGACTACCAACACTAGAAAAAAATTCATTTACAGTGTTGATAGACAACTGCGGGGAGGAGTTAACAGATAACAAGTCTTGAGATGAGATATTTTCTTTACTATTTTTATAACTCGTTAGGGCTTTTATAGAATTCCATAGCTTTTTAGAATTATCCTTAGCCATTTGCAATTGATCCTTTTCATATTGGCGTTTCAGTTTTTTTAATAGATTATTACAGAAATTTCTGTAGCGCTTATATGTGGTACAAAATGTTAAATTATTTGGTTCCTTTTTAGTTTTAGAGTGCATTTGGTCCCTATTTTTGATACAACGTAGAAGGCCAGTAGTGATCCATGGCTTTAGAAGAGTTTTGTTTCGGGGAATCTTTAGGATCACAGTATGTCTCTGTATCAAGTCTGTAATAATATTTACAAACATACTAGTAGCTAAACAGGGATCAACTTCATTATAGATTCTACCAAAATCCATCTCTGAGCAATCCAACACAGCTCCCTCCCAATTTACCTTCTTAACCGCGCTAGCACTTTTTCTCTTTCCGGAACTTTTGTTATTAAGACAAAATAATACAGCTTCATGATCAGATATCGTAGTTTTCAAATTGAAGGTAAAAGCATTTTGTTTCGTCTTAACGATTATATGATCAAGGCAATTAGTAATACCCCTTGTGGGTGAATATATACCTGGTAGCAAACCATGAAAAGAAGCAATGTCGAGGTAATTAATTGTTATTATTTTGATTGCCTTGGGAATAATTGCAATTAAGTAAACAATAATGATGGATGATTGCTAATCCACAACTTGTTTCTTTTCATTGCATTTAATAATGACAAAGGATTCTGCCATTGAGTTAATAATACGGTATGAATCAATGTCTGGTACATTATACAAGGATATTCAGTTCATTATCTATACAAATAACATACTAATAATAATATTATAAAGAGGAAAGATTAGTATTTTTGTATGTAACGAATAAGCCAAAAAAATACTGAACCGATTTTAAAATTTCTTTCACCGTTTTTCAATTATTTTTTTCAAATTTTTATTTTTTTTTCTCTTCACAAACATATCTTAACTTATTATGTATACATAGAACTTAAAATTACATAACACAGAAAAAACCGTTGAGAAGCTACACACTATCCTCGAGTGACATTGGCTACTTTTTATCCCTGTATTCCCACGGAAACGGAAACTACGCAAGTGAAACCGCGTGATGTTTTTTTGTAAATGAATCGGTTATTAAAAAAAAAAAAAAAACTTTTACCACTGAGGGATAACGTCGCCCTATAGGGCGACGTTATCCCTCAGTGATAAAGCCCTTAAAAAAAAACATCCTGCTCTTGCCCCATGTTACTTGGGGTCGGCACTACACATTGTTTTCTTCCATTCTCCTCTATCAACCTTCATCATCATCATTTCAGCCAAAAGACGTCCACTGCTGGACATAGGCCTCGCCCAGGTGTCATCACATTGACCGGTCCCGTGCGTCTCTCATCCAGCGGGTTCCTGCAACCTTGACCAGGTCATCGGTCCACCTACCAACCTTGACGCTACCATTTACTCCCATTTCCTTGATATAATTCCTCACACAATCCATGAATCTTTTCTTTGGTGTTCTTCTCCCTCTTTATCCATCAACATACATTACATGTACACACATTCAATTTCGCATCAGCACACTCTAATCACATTCTGTAGTATCTACTCTGTCTCTGGAAATGTCGAACCCCGAGATACCTACAGTCTGTCAAGTTAGGGCTCACCGGCAACTAACACTATCTGTATGCAAGCTAGCTGTAGGGTATAAACCAACCCTAGAAACTAACCCAAATAAATGTATATCACGTTCAGACCGGCACCTCATGAGTAGGTACTTGGTATCCTACGGCGCAAATGGCCATATGGCCACCGGTGGTACATTTCCGCCCCATGAACCAAAAGTCTTGCCAAATTACATCCACCTC
Source organism: Diarsia mendica (assembly GCA_949316265.1). NCBI lineage: Eukaryota > Metazoa > Arthropoda > Insecta > Lepidoptera > Noctuidae > Diarsia > Diarsia mendica. The sequence goes on along the minus strand of OX438902.1, from coordinate 15,748,216 downwards.
CTGAGCTGCACTATGAAAATTTGTCTATTTTACTAGACGGGGACGGTAAATACACAATTTTCTCTCATGGCGGCGCGCATTTATTAGTACATTGAAAGTAGTGTGACGTGGCCACCGGTGGTACACCCCGCCGTGGCAGCAAATACTCCGTGCTCCACCGGTGGTACACGCCGGTCTGAACGTGATATATAGGCTAACACACTAGTGGGAGTATGCAAGGTTTGAAGCCGTCAATGAAGCAGTCTGTACATCAAAGCAGGTAAATCTACGCAAAAATTATTGCTGGGAAACGAATTATCTTAATAAAATAAGTAATTTATACATTTTTTACGTTTAACTTATAGTGCTCAATTTAATTTGAATGCACTCATCACATTGTACTGATGGATACATTTCGAGTCATGGAGGTTCAAATGCAAACAAACTTTTGTGTTACAAAAAATTAGTGAACAAGTTAGAACTTCTACCTTCAATAAGTATATTCATAATTAGAGGGTTTCCAGGTATGATCCGCAACAAAAAAAATATTGCTATGAAGGACAATCAAGTATCTTTCGGCTTCATTAAAAGTCTTTCTACACTCATTATGTTGGTTTATCAAAATCCTACTCCTCCAAACCACTACTAGTCGACTAGGAAGCATAAAACAGCTATGACAGTCTGAAATAGTCATCTTACTTACATTTTATAGCGACCTTGCAGTTAACACGACCCACATGGGGACACCATCCGTTTTACATTACATTTCATTACAACATTATACGGACGCGTAATAAATGTAATTATAGGAAAAACGAGGCAAGGAAATCGATTTTCTTGGATGTTGTGTTATAATTTATTAGTTGGGGCTGTAAAAATAATTTGATGGTCTAATAAAATTATTAATTTTTTCCGGGCGAATGTTTTATCGACCGGAAAATGTTTATAATATATCTACAGAATATCACGCCTGTAACTGTAATTCCCGAAGGATTAGGCAAAGGTACTTATATCCATTAGAGCAGTGGTGGTCAAAACACTAATTAATTTGTAGAAAACCCGCAAAACACTATTTTTATTTAACTTTAAATACCAATCGAAATCAGTATTTTGATTCAATGATTCATTCAATACAATCGCGCACAGAAGTGTTACACGCGTTCGATTATTTAGAGCAATATTATTTCTGTGGGAGTTGAATGGAAGCATGGCGGTCCGCCAACGGCCAGAGTATTAGCATAACAAAATAGATAGTAATATCAAGACAGAAGGTCTAGTTTGTACGATGAGCGAAAACAGACAGACTTGACACTCCTAAATTTCGCCCCAATAGACATATTGACAGCTACAGTTTGTTTATAATTTGACATAAACGCCCCCTTTCTATTATATAATGACATTGTAGATATCTTTAACTTTGATAAAGCCGCAATTATACTTACCCCGCGCCGCGTGTCGCAACGCGTGGGGTAAGCTATCGGTTACATACATTTAGTATTGGAGTGATTACATTAGTCCCGCGTGTCGACACGCGGGACGGGACGGGACTAATGTAATCAGTCCAATACTAAATGTATGTAACCGATAGCTAAATATAATTGCGGCTTAACATAAATATGACAGCACTAAATAAAAATGCAACAATGGGTGTGAAAAGGATGGTTAATGTAGGAGGCAAGAATTGATTTGGTGGGCGACTGTTGTCATTACAGTACAACTACAGTCGACCCAAGTTCAAAAATGGATTTGAGTCGGCACTATAAATATGGGTGTAGGTAGAGTGCGGGGAGATTCGAAACAAATGCCAGTCGCAAGTACGTTTCCACTCGCTGTACGTGAAGCGTGTCTACGTGTGCGTGCAATTACGCGTTCCGTAAACTGCTGACCTTCTGTCTGTTCTTACCTACTCCGTGGTATTAGTGCATGCAGGCAAATAAACACGGGTATATGGGACATGCTAATAATCCACGGATTTGTAAATGGATTACACATGTCAGGTTATAGGTTTATTTCTCTTGTTAATGTTGTTGTTGAATCGGCTGGACATGTTTACATGGCAATTTGGTGGGTAGATAGTTCATGTCGTGCTGGACGGTAAGTCACATAAAGCTGTCTGTTGCGTAAACTGCCGACCTGGGGTAAACTAAATGATCTGGCGCGTGATTCTTGTAGGGGGCTTAGGTATTTAAACATCTGACTTCTGTATTAGAGATATAGAGGCATGGATTAGTGACACACTTGCTTTTGCTGTGTTACGTGTTGCTACGAGTACCTACAACAAATCTCGAAAAAAAAAATTTTTTTTTCTATTTGTTTGTCTTTCTGTTGAAACGACTGTACCGACTTTGACAGGACTTACGTTACTGGCTGATAGCTTATGTTATACGGTCTAACTTAGGCTAATTGTATTGTATTGTAAAATAACTACAGTCCCGTGTAATAACATCACTGAAATTTTTAACAAAATCTGATTCAAAATCTAATAGGTATTTTCTCATAATAATTTCACACCAACGAAGGCTGCTGGAATAGCTCACAGTAAGTCAATAAAACACTACCATTGCACTAACTCCAAAAATCTGTTAAGAAAAACGTGCAGCAAACATCATTATCACACAAGCCTCGTACTTACAATTCTGCTTATTCAACTACAAGCAATTTAAATTCCTTCAACCAGCCCTGTTTGAATAACGACACGTTTATGGCAAAGAAAATTTCTGCAGGATTTAATATTCAAATCAGGCCGGCCATCACGGCACGGCAGTTCAAATTGTACCTCGATGAGCCACATTTACATTACAAATGGCTTGCAGGAAACGCTCCTGTGTTTATTTTCTACGTTCAAGAATAGCAAACAAAATGTGGCTTTATTGTGCTAAATTAATCCTTTGTAGGTACATAGGTACTTTGTGCTAGGTGAAATTTTAATGTGGAATGAGGTATTGTGTGTTCAGTTAGTTAATTAGGTGATTCAGTAACTAGCCTAGTTACTTTTTCTTAAGATTTTCGAATCAAATCAAATCCTCTAGTTACTAGAGGATTTGATTTGATTCGAAAATCTTAAGAAAAAGTTTCTTCTTTTATATCGTCTTCTGTATCGTGTGGTAGTGCCTAACCTGGGTCCCGAGTCTGCTATTAAATAGTGTCAGAATGGTCAATCATTGATCTCATAATTGTTGATTTTGACAAGTTTGGTGGTGTCAAAATCAACAATTATGAGATCAATGATATAAATTAATCCTTTGCACTTTGTTCTAGGTGAAATGTGGAATGAGGTATTGTGTGTTCAGTTAGTTAATTACGTGATTCAGTAACTAGAGGATGTGATTTGATTCGAAAATCTTAAGAAAAAGTTTCTTCTTTATCGTCTTCTGTATCGTGTGGTTAGTGCCTAACCTGGGTCCCGAGTCTGCTATTAAATAGTGTCAGAATGGTCAATCATTGATCTCATAATTGTTGATTTTGACAAGTTTGGTGTTTTCAAAATCAACAATTATGAGATCAATGATTGACCATTCTGACATTATTTAATAGCACTCGGGGCCCAGGTGTCAGAGTTTTTAAGCCACCCATGGGTCTTAGACTTCGCTTTACATGCCGTCTAGAAATAGCCCTCAGGCATGTTGGTTCCCTCACGATGTTTTCCTTCATTAAAGTTAGTGATAATTATACGCACATGAATTCGAAAAATCAGAGGTTTCTTAGCAGGTGGTGTTCTGTAGTTTCTGCTCACCCCGTTTTTTATAGCGTGGGAAATCATCAAATGACTCCTCCCGCTCTGGGCAGAGCGGTAGGGAGTGTCAGACTTCTACTGACTAAAAACCACCCATGTTCCTTCTTAGCCGTTTGTGTCGTCGCCGCGATACTCTTTTTCGAATATTAACAACCCGCAGTTCTACTTACCCCTTACCTTAGTTTATATTAAGTGAAAAGTGTTTATGGAACCTCAAGAATCGTGTTATATTTGGATGCCTGTGACTGTAGTTCAGATCACGTTAACTAATCAATCTATTGAAGTCGTTAGTTAATATAGGCTTCTTTTGGGTTAGCTCGTTCCATCGCCAACCTTATCTCTGTCCCTAGGACCAGATTGAGGTCAAGAAAGAGCTTATTTATATTAATTGGACCTACAATTTAATACAAAAAAGTACTCTTTAATAACTGAACTGTGAAAATGTAACTAAATAACAGCGTAACTAAAATCACTGACTACGCAGTGGTTTTCACCACAGACCAGCAAAGCTATTAGTCTGATAACCACAAAAGCACTCTGATAGCCAGTACTAATTGTAATATTAACCAGTACAAAAGACTAAAGTTGTCGCTTATAAGGTACGTATTACAATTTAGGGATATCGGGATAAACTAGCATTGCATTAATTTCATGTTATATGAGGATAGGGCAAGCCGATTAATATTAATATGATTTAGGAAAAACGAACCGCGAACCGGAAGACGTTGCGTTGGAAGGCCTCCCACTAGGTGGACCGATGACCTGGTGAAGGTTGCGGGGTTCCGCTGGATGCGAGACGCACGGGACCGGTCAATGTGGCGACACTTAGGGGAGGCCTATGTCCAGCAGTGGACGTCGTTCGGCTGAAATGATGATGAAAAACGAAAGGTTTATCAGCCTAGGGTAATTAAGGGACAGTCACACATGGTTATGTGATAAGTTTGTTTTAAATCCAATATTTGTGTTTGACACTCCACCAGTAAAGTATCAGCGTTATTTTTTTCAGTAACTTTCAGATGTCGTCAACCTTTTTGCATTTTGTTTGTTTATTTTAAATTTTCCCAACATAACGACCAAATCCTTTATTATCAGCGAGTGTGTATTTTTACTTTATTTTTAACATAAAACAAGAAAGATACAGAATAAAAGCAGAGACCCTTGTTATTTTAAATCCTCCTGAAAAATAAAATACGGTTTATTATATAAACATTGGTACCTTGTTTTTAACATTAAACATGATATATATTTAAAACAGGATTCCAGTTCATTCTTAATCCTCTTGAAAAATAAAATACTGTTCATTTTGTATAAAGAGAAAGCAAAAATGTTTATTTCATGCTTTTGCTACAGTTTATAAGAACGTAGTTTATTATAAGATTTTATTTTTAGTTTCATCAGGTTGTAAGCAGCGACACGTGCAGTAATTTATTCCAGACGCTTCTTGTGGCTATTGCGATCCAATTGCTAGTTTTTAGGACCTGTGAATTAATTCGCATTTAACATTTCTACATACTGATAATATATAAGTTAATAAATTCACACGATACGACCCTACCACGTGTACCGTTGCGTCGTCGGAAGTTCGTGGAAGTCTACGAAGAACAACGCAAAAAAATTACGACACCAAAGGTGAGGCCACAACACTGCGTTGCGGCGTCGTATCGCAAAAATGACTTCGCACAACAAATACATATAATGCGGTGACGCATTTTATAATGCGACGCTCTAAATCGTCGCGGCACCAGTCGTGTCAACTCGACATATAGTTTCAGCGATGTGCTGTCCATCGTTTCGCGGTGCGACATCTTAATTACATGTTTTTTTTTTTTTACGTTGCACTTCGCAGATTACAACGACAAGACATCACAATGCGCCAAATTAAGACGACGTATTCTGAGTATTGTGTTTTAGCCCTTATTCACAATTTTGCTATGTAACCAATTCAGCACCAAGGCTTTATCGACGCAAACATTATCGATTCGCATCGCCCCGAATTCTACTCATTTCCATTTACTACCCACTAAAACTGCCATTACAATTTGTTGACTCCCAACAACATGAAACCTGTATATTTATTTAGTTTTCGTTCACTTCCACCGTGTAATGCGGAGTTGTGGAAAAAGTTTGTGTAAGTGGTCTCGGCAAATTGAATAGAAACCTCGTGTGTGCGGAACCTTCGCGGTGGCACTTGAAAATGTTTACGATCTCTGCCGTGACACAGTTGAATGGAGTAACGGAGATACAGGCTGAGAGGAAACCCGTCGGGGCTGTGGCTTGTCGAAAGGATAACGCGGCTCCGACACAAGGGCGAAGAAGGAACATGGGTTCGGTTTTTAGTCAGTAGAAGTCTGACACTCCCCTTCGCTCTGCCCAAGAGCGGGGGGGGGGGGGGGTCATTCGATGATTTTCCACCCACCAAAAAAAAAAGACCATGAACGTAACCGTCGGGGCTGCGGATTATCGAAAGAGATGACGTGGCCTCGGCACATGGGCGAAGAAGGAACATGGGTTAAAGTGAATTTTAAAAACCGCCATCCATTAGCGTCGTCGGTAGTACTTTTAATTAAGTATTCTGTATGCTTGGTAAACTTCAAACCTCCATTCTATCATAATATTATTCATATTGTGTAAGAGACGCTGTAATATTAAAGTACCTATTTATCGTTCCAGAAACCTAAAGAGCTATTAATAACAATTATGACAAAGTAGTAATTATCATAATCTTGGCACTGAATAAGACAAGATATTAATTGTTGCATGGTACATACCCTACTTACATACACATATTAAGAGCACCTACATTATAGAATCATCATTATCTGCTTGGCTTTTTCCAATTTATGAAGCGGCTTCCTAATAATGAGATGTTCCCTGTTTTACGAGGGGCGAATGCACCACTGACCTCTGCAACTCAGTTTCTGGGTCATACACGGGGGTTATACATATTATGACTGCTCTGTTTGTATCATGGTATCAAGCGCGACTTCTGAGCGTGGGGGGTCCTGGGTTTGAATTTGGCAGTATGATTCCCTCGTGCCTCGGAAAGCCTAGTCCTGCGCCAGATTTTTCTGGGCCCTTACTTGTGCACTACAATATCTCCCGTGCCGACGCCGGCTAAACACCGCCAATATTGGCGTCCGTGTCCGAAAAAAGGGTTAGGAGGACTATTATTATAAATGTCATGTATTATATACCTAAGACCGATTGTCAGCTTTTCGTGTGGTTCAAACGCAGGAACCTACGTTGGTTTCGAAGAAGTTTGTAATTGTTGTTTAAATACTAAAATGAATAGAAATCCCTACAAAGTCAACAACCTGTGTAACGGATCAACTTCATTCTTACAGGGGTAGAATATTCCTCTAGCCAACTCCGCATGCAAATGCAATTTTTGAAGAAGGCAACATTTCAAATTTACTCGGTGCCGTTCGCAAGTGAATGTTGTGGAGTCTGGCAACACTGCATACGTAGTTTACTTTTAAACGAGGCGATGTGCATTTTAGAGTTTTCTAGACAAAGTTCGGTTTATCCAGAGGTTAGATCTTAAGAGTATCTTCGTAAGAGTTTAGAGTACTTTCAAGTTTGGAGTGGCGGGTGTAAAGGTGGGTTAACTTATGATACTCGTATTAGATATATCTACGATATAAAGGAGCTCGCTTAATAATACAGCGGTTCAGGTCGATCTATGAGGTTATGCTGTGCACATTTTAGAAATATTAGGTAATCATCATTTGCCTAGCCTTTTTAGCAGTTAGTATAATATACTTGGTAATACGATACACCGTTTTCTCTTTTATTTGGGGGCTGGGAAATTATCAAATGACTCCTCCCACTCTGGGCAGAGTAGAAGGGAGTGTCAGACTTCTACTGACTAAAAACCACCCATGTTCCTTCTTAGCCCTTTGTGTCGAGGTCGCGGTATCTCTTTCGAACAACCCCCAGCCCCGACGGGAATACGATACCCCTCGGTTTGACTGGTCAGACTTTCAGACCTCTGACTAACTATAAACGTCTGCCAAAGATCTATATGACGACAGATGAGACCTGTCTTCGTTGATTTGTTGCTCGAGCATGATGGAATGTGGAGTCCAACATGAAATAACACACAGGCACTGTTCGGTACACTAAACTTAACTGTCCAAAACACTTTACAATTAAAAATAACGAAGGATTGAAGATCTATTTCAGATTTTAAATCAAATAAAATGGAATGTAGTGAGGTTAGCCAAGTCAACCGTTCGTCACCATGATTTCAATTCGAATGTGTCAACTGCACAAGTCTACCGCCTTTTTATTAACATCAAAAATGACAAACGATAACTTTATCCGACTAAACACACTCAAGCATTGCCAGACCAAAAATTAAATTAAATTGAACTAAATCAAAATTATGATAAACGCTTGACATTCCATTACGCAATCTGCGACACGGCCATCTCTGACCTTCACACGACCTCGTGGGATGAGGTACCTACCTTAAAAGACAAATCATCCAGAAAAGTAACTAGTTCGCTCGGCTATCCTGACCCACGTCAGGGAACATCATCACAAAAATAATTAGGTCAAATTAAACCGTGTGAGTAATACGTTTAATGCTCAATTGATTGTGAACCAAACTCCAGTACAGCGCTTAACCAGCGTGACAAATGCTATCACTTAACCAGTCATAATAATAACGCTTAACCAGTGATAATAACCCACTAACGCTTAACCAGCAATTACACAACTAACGCTTAACCAGCGAAAGCTCAACATAACACGCTTAACCAGCGATTACACTACTAACGCTTAACCAGCGAAAGCTCATCCACATGCTTAACCAGCGATTCAATTACTAACGCCTAACCAGCGAAAGCTCATCCACACGCTTAACCAGCGAAAGCTCATCCACACGCTTAACCAGCGATTCAATTACTAACGCTTAACAAGCGAAAACTCATCCACACGCTTAACCAGCGATTCAATTACTAACGCTTAACCAGCGAAAGCTCATCCACACGCTTAACCAGCGATTCAATTACTAACGCTTAACCAGCGAAAGCTCATCCACACGCTTAACCAGCGATTCAATTACTAACGCTTAACCAGCGAAAGCTCATCCACACGCTTAACCAGCGATTCATTTACTAACGCTTAACCAGCGAAAGCTCATCCACACGCTTAACCAGCGATTCAATTACTAACGCTTAACCAGCGAAAGCTCATCCACACGCTTAACCAGCGATTCAATTACTAACGCTTAACCAGCGAAAGCTCATCCACACGCTTAACCAGCGATTCAATTACTAACGCTTAACCAGCGAAAGCTCATCCACACGCTTAACCAGCGATTCATTTACTAACGCTTAACCAGCGAAAGCTCATCCACACGCTTAACCAGCGATTCAATTACTAACGCTTAACCAGCGAAAGCTCATCCACACGCTTAACCAGCGATTCAATTACTAACGCTTAACCAGCGAAAGCTCATCCACACGCTTAACCAGCGATTCAATCACTAACGCTTAACCAGCGAAAGCTCAACGTAATCAGCTTAACCAGCGATTACACAACTAACACTTAACCAGCGAAAGCTCATAACAACACGCTTAACCAGCGATTGTACCTATAGTACTTAACCAGTACTCTGCATCTCTGCTTAACCAGCATTTGAACCTATAGTACTTAACCAGTATTCTGTATTCGACTCTATACTCGTCTCTATATTCGACTCTATATTCGACTCTATATTCGACTCTATATTCGACTCTATATTCGACTCTATATTCGACTCTATATTCGACTCTATATTCGACTCTATATTCGACTCTATATTCGACTCTATATTCGACTCTATATTCGACTCTATATTCGACTCTATATTCGACTCTATATTCGACTCTATATTCGACTCTATATTCGACTCTATATTCGACTCTATATTCGACTCTATATTCGACTCTATATTCGACTCTATATTCGACTCTATATTCGACTCTATATTCGACTCTATATTCGACTCTATATTCGACTCTATATTCGACTCTATATTCGACTCTATATTCGACTCTATATTCGACTCTATATTCGACTCTATATTCGACTCTATATTTACGGTATTCACATTAGGTATTATTTTAAAGTTCTTGACGTCATGTTAATTACCAAGTCATTAATCAAAATTTCACGTCCAATCACTATGTCATGTTGAAGGTATTCATCAGGTAAAACATGAAAAACAATATCCAAACTAATGTTACCAATGTCAACATTAGCTAAAATGTTCAGGTATGCTAAATGTTATTCACGGAAGTTTGACCTATACCCGTAATAGTAAAGACACTATAATAATTACGCTCAACATTAAATTTACACAAAATAGAATCTCTCATTAATGAACACTCTGCTCCAGAATCATAACAAAAACTAAAAGACTCACCAGAGTGTCGGAGAATACCTGTAGGCGCATTTACTACGCACAAGTCCACTCGGCGTTGTTCAGGAGCTACACCAGCGCCACCACCAGTGCCGCCGCTGCCGGAACCCAGGGCCGCTGCTGGACAACGGTTCGCGTAGTGGCCTCGCTCCTGCACGGAGGCAGGTGACGGAGCTGACCTTGGACTTCGCCGGAACAAATGATGTACTTCCATGAGAAGACGAGGAGTGTGGTCTTCTGTCAGTCTTGCTGTCTCTTCTCTGGTAAACGTGGAAACCTTTTGGCTTTCCTCACCACATACGTAACACTTGACTATTCGTATCGATAACACACATGTCTGCTGTTGCTGTTGCCAACCAAGCACGTTTGTCGATATTCCGTTTTTCAGAGTCGTAATACGGTAGGCGCGCATCAGAGCAATAGTCATAAAGTTTTTGTTTTTGTTGCGCTAACGAAAACGCCACTTTTCCGTTTCTGTGTTACTTTCAGACGCACGCGCATTTGTCTTTACACACACTTTTCCTGGCTAGCACTGTCACTTACACTATGTAGGGCGTTTGAGTCACATCGCACTTCTGATGACGACAGATGAGACCTGTCTTCGTTGATTTGTTGCTCGAGCATGATGGAATGTGGAGTCCAACATGAAATAACACACAGGCACTGTTCGGTACACTAAACTTAACTGTCCAAAACACTTTACAATTAAAAATAACGAAGGATTGAAGATCTATTTCAGATTTTAAATCAAATAAAATGGAATGTAGTGAGGTTAGCCAAGTCAACCGTTCGTCACCATGATTTCAATTCGAATGTGTCAACTGCACAAGTCTACCGCCTTTTTATTAACATCAAAAATGACAAACGATAACTTTATCCGACTAAACACACTCAAGCATTGCCAGACCAAAAATTAAATTAAATTGAACTAAATCAAAATTATGATAAACGCTTGACATTCCATTACGCAATCTGCGACATATACATATAGGTCTGGCAGGCAAGACCAACGGCATAACTTAGGTACTTTCTGTGGCGCGGTCGCGCGGAGGAAACTCAGTACGATACCTATTGTTTACCTAATTGTGTATGCCCTTAATGGGCAGTTTTTTGAGATCATAACCTAACTGTCACCAAAAAACACGCAAATAAATACTTTGACATTAACTTTTTAAAGATTGACCCTATCGTACTGACAGTTATTATTAAACCACGAGGTCCTTCTTTTTTGGAGGGTGGAAAATCATCAAATGACTCCTCCCACTTTGGGCAGAGTGGTAGGGAGTGTCAGACTTCTACTGACTAAAAACCAACCATGATTCTTCTTAGCCTTTTGTATCGAGGCCGCGGTATCTCTTTCGACCCACAGCAACCACGAGCTCCTCACTCAATTAAACGTATTAGATAGACAAATTGCATTTACATTTCGAAAATAATAATCTGATGTACTGTGTCAATCACAAATAACTACATAAATAAACATTCATTGACATTCCTCATATCGGCGGAATTTCAATAGATATTTACGGGTAAATCACGTGGTTATGCGAATATTGAATTTCAAACAGATATAGTCATGAATTGAAATTATGTAGCTTCGTTGTAATACGGTTATATTATTATGCAGTAAATGAAATGTGATAGGTTTAAGTTACAGTCGTGTGAAATATGTGAACTGATTTTGAAATTAATAGTGCTTCCTGTTTATGTACGCCACACGTTTGTGGTATGAAAACCAGCGTAAGTTAGTCTCGAATTCTTTTGAAGCTTCATATTTTACTAAGTCACCTCAAGGTCAGCCTCAAGTTTAATCACTCCCCTTGTTTGAAAGAGATACCGCGGCCTCGGCATAAAGGGGTAAGACGGAACACGGGTGGTTTTGAGTCAGTAGAAGTCTGACACTCCCTACTGCTCTGCCCAGAGCGGGAGGTCATTTGATGATTTCCCAACGCCCCAAAAAAAAAAGAAGTAAATCACTGACGCCCTCCAAAAGTCGATGGATACATTAATTTAACCAATAAAGGCGCCAAATAAATTAAAAACAAAATGGAAAGCGATGAGGAAGTGTCCAAATAAAGGTCAAACTCTTCCTTATTAAATTAATTGTTGATATAGGACGTTCAAACTCTTGCCATGTCAAGCTATATGCAAATATTGAATACTCCCGATACAACATGAATGCGACCGTGACATACCTGTCGTCAACAAGTAACAATACTATAGAGTTTGTAGGGCTGCCAACTCTTTCATACAAAATTAATAATTCATCATCATCATCATTTCAGCCGAAAGACGTCCATTGCTGGACATAGGCCTCCCCTAAGTGTCGCCACATTGACCGGTCCCGTGCGTCTCGCATCCAGCGGATTCCCGCAACCTTCACCAGGTCATCGGTCCACCTAGTGGGAGGCCTTCCAACGCAACGTCTTCCGGTTCACGGTCGCCACTCCAGAACTTTCCGGCCCCATCGGCCATCCGTTCTGCGAGCAATGTGCCCTGCCCACTGCCACTTAAGTTTTGCAATTCTTCGGGCTATGTCGGAAACCTTAGTTCTCATGCAGATGGAATTAATAATTATTTTATTATTATTGGTGAGGTTCTTCAAAAAGACATGTGCGTAGTATACACAACGCGGTGTGCATAATATTTAGGGGACCTAAAAAAATATAGCAATCGAATTGAGAACCTCCTCCTTTTTGGGAAGCCGGTTAAAAATGACATAAGTAAGTAGTAAGTATCATAATAGTAGATGAGGTGAAAAGAGTCTGTAAGGATCGTAAAAGGTGGTGTTCTATAGGTTCTGCCTACACCCATGGACAAAGCCGCAAAGCATTTATCTATGGTGAGCAAGAGCATTATTATGACGTGCAATAGGTCCTCAAACCGTGAACTCGTAATACAGATTGTTTTAGTTCAGAAGTTGAGAACACGTTAAAATTTTGTCTGTACCTAATTATCATCAGATTGGAGATTACATATAATTATTACATATATTTATTATAAGAATGGTTATTCTGGCTAATCGATTAAGCAAAGCCAATAAACTCAACCAAAATTGTAAGCTTCACTCAGATAAATGCAAATACTAATCTTTATTTTTCGAAAAAAATCTCATTTAATATGTAAATGAATTCAAATTAGAAAGCCGTGCCGTGAGCTGCTATAAATCTAGATATAATAGATACCCACTCTTAATACTGAATTTGAAAGCATACCACAAAGGCAGACTTATTTGAAAATACCACCTGATAAAAGATATTAGAAATACCTCGAGCTTTCTTTTTGATTTCTATCACAGATACTGGCAATTTACTTTTTATATTCCAGTTTTTTTTTGTATTTGACATATCATAAAATCATGCCTATAATCCCTGAAGGGTTAGGCACAGGTGTACCCATTTGTACACCTACATTTCGTCAGTTATGTTTAAGTCCCATGTGATAGAGGGCGAGCCTATTGCCATAACCATATGGGCAACGTTTTTCTTAAAAAAAAAATTTAAAAAAATTAAAAAAACCGGCCACAAATCCAGACTCCGTAGCTGCTACTGAAAAGTCACTGCTGGAAAATCCCAATACCATTTTTCCCGACTTGGGAATAGAACCCCGGACCTCTTGCACCGCAGTCGCACAAGCCCAAAGAAGCCGTTACTAGGTATACAGTAATAGTTACTCGGTAATGTCACTGTATATTGTTTGCAGTATTATCTCTTCTGATAAAAAGATTAAGATAACGTTATTTTGTTTAATTATACAACTGTTGCTACGACATCATTTAGGAGTTCACGATTATACACACTCATTTTTATAATCATCATTCTCACATGGTTGATCTTTGTTCAAGGTCGAACCTCTTAAGGGAAACATCAGCACTTCGAAAAAAGCCTATAATACTGATAAAGATTAAAATCGATGTATACAACGTGACTAAAACAATCAGTTTCGTGGAAAAAGGATTTTGTGGCGTTGTCCCACTTAAAAAGGAACAATTATTTATGGTGGCTTACTCGTCCTATGGTCTCCACATTACGAGTAGTATCCAGTAGCCAAAAATGCTAATAAGAAAAGTATTTTGAGTTGCTGATTCTGAAAATGGTATAGTATCGTTTTATGTAAGTTCTGTAAAGTTTACACGCGGTACGTTGGGAATATATATCTAACTATTCAAAATTAGCTCATTCAGTAATTTTCTCATCCTTACCACCACCCACAGAAAAGAAACTATACATCCTGTACTCTATCTATAATAGTATCTTTTCTACCCCAAGACACGCCAATAAAACTCCCGCAAACATAAAACTAAAAAAGCCGCCTCGTAAGCTAAAATCTACGCAATAGGAACGCACAACCCTAGCATTCGGTTTGTTGTGTGACATTTGGCTCGCGTCCATCATGTCGTCGACGTAACATCTCTATTTCTATCAGGCATTCATGTATCGCGGATATTTTATTGTAGCCGTTATCAGTTGTTTTTATATCTCTGTTCTATTTGTTTTTCTACTTATTCTAAATTGGATGGTAGAGGGTTTTTCTGTGTAATGATAAATGTTTGAAAAGTTACGCGAAAACGAAAGCCTCTTGTTCTTGAATATATATTCTTCCCGGAAAAGTGGAGAGTTTAGGGTTAAACTCTTGAGCATAGCATAAACAAACTAGTTCTAGAACGGAAGAGGAGGAGAAACTCGTGGCTAGATAATAACAGCAGCTCGAACCAATCTTTGCGAAGCTTGCCTAGGTTGGTCTTTGACTGGGTGATTCTGATTACCCCTATCATACTGAGTTTCCTTCGTGCCTTGGACAGTAACAACAGGTACTAAGTGGCCAGACAGTCTGACAAACAGTTATAATAGCTGCATGTAAAATACAGGTATTCAACTGCATCCGATTATACTGAAAACCAACCTGACATTGTAGTTGAGAAAAGGTTAGGCAGCTAACGATGATTCTAGTTCTGGAAAATGCAGAAGATTGCAGTGGTGAAGAAAACATTATTATATTCTACATAGTAACCACTTTAAAGAAGCCTCTACTCCAGTAGTATCACCCGTATTGCTGAATATCAATAGTTTTAGGATTGTTTTACCATCGCGCTATTCAATGAAGTACATTATTATGTTCATCAATAAACTAAAACTTATTAATGGCTGGCCTCGACAAAGGTCTAAAGTGCCATCAAAACTTTTGGGTCGAAGTGAGTGTGGATGCCAACTTTTCACGACATGAAAGGGTATTGACCTCTCTCAAAGCTTTATAAAAGTCTGCCGTCAAAGGCAGCGATACTAAAATGTAATCGAAAAGTATCTATGCCTTGGTGTTTTGATGTATCTAGCCTAATATAAAGTTAGAAACATTATTCAAGTTATAATTTAAAACTGTGTTTTCTATTGTAATCAAATCTTGTGCATGTCGTGGTAATTGGTGGAAATAGACAAAGTGACATATTTTCATAAAGTGATATGCATCGTGGGGACGTTTACAAACATTTTAAACATTCTTTCACACACACACATTTAAATTCTATAAACGAGGATATAAAAGCAAAAATGTACGACATTTAGAAAGCAACTCCACTTCTTTACGTCATATAGCAAACTTCCAAAAAAACAAATAGTATTCACCCATATTACTAAAGCCAGGACTAGGACTATGACAAGAAATTCATCATCGTTGATTTTTCTTATAATTTTACTATAAAATAAAAGAACAATGTTTACATTATCTTGTTTAAACAAACGACCTCCCAAACGCCTTATTTTCCAACAATCATTCTTATCACTATGTCCACACAAGTATTTATGTTTGCCTGTCTGCATATTTGCCCTGATCTCGAAAACTACTGAACTGATTCAGAAGAGTTTTAGATATTTCATTGTTTTATTCAAAATTATTTTTTCGGGTAATTTAAGAAGGTTAAATGATGACTTTTGTTATAATTATAAAGATTGCAAGTTTGATGTATAAAGATTTTCTGAGCCATCAGTTTTCATTCGCATTATTTCGCATGAACGCCTCAATAGTATAAATATTGATGCAAAACAAACGGTGATCGTCAACAGCTGTCTTGCCAGTAGTTGCCACTCAACTGGCAATTAGTTGGCAGATTGGAGCCGACATCTGCCAGTTGCGGTTAAGTGGCAAAATGTGACGGTAATTATTAGAAAGTTTATTTGCCAGACTTGTCACGTATTGCCGGAAACTTGCCATTCCGTTTGGCATAATACTATGTTGTTGTAAACTGAGACAATGACGTAGTATACATCAGCAAAAGTTTTTACGTTAGGCTTGTTTTAATATTTTAATATCTGCCTGAAGGATTAGGCAGGGTTGTATTTAATATTAAACCCAGATTTTACCAGTTATGCGAGGGCGATTCTATTAACAATAACATGTCAAATAATAATTTCTTTTTTTAAAGGAAGTGTTGTCATTCATCTATATTATAATGTGTAGCAATATCTTCTTTAATATTTGAAATTACTAAACAATTTTTTTTGTGATGTGAACATAAAGTTTCCCACCTGAATCGATAGGGATGTACCCATTGAATGATGTACCTACAGCTAAAAGTAGCTAATCGGAATTAAATGGACTGAGCGAACGAGGAGCCCAGTGTGAGCTCTGCTCTCAATAGGAACCTAAGAAAAGTCGGCGGAGATCCTCTAATAAAATTGACGTTGGGAGAATTGGATGCACCACTACAAAATCCAATCCACGAGGAAGACGTGGGATCTAATACTGTTTAGATATACGATCTTTATTTTCTTTTCTAGATTTGGAAAAGACGTGCATAATATACATAACATAATCGAAAGGTGTACGCTAGATAAGTTTAAGTGGTTTAAGTCCCATACAATAGGGAGCGAGTCTATTGCCGATTTTTGATGGGAAAACCCAATTTCACTTTGCCCGACCCGGGAATCGGACCTAGGATCTTATGCCCAACAAACGCGCTTGCGATCACTAACACAATGAGGCAATCAATTAGATATACGATCTTTATTTTCTTTTCTAATTTGGACAAGACATTGAAATTCGCGGAAATTGGATCTTTTCCAAACTGTAGAATTCGGGAAGAGGAAAAGGACGACATAACATATCCATATTAATGTTTATACGTTGCTGATGGCAGGCGGAAACAATAAAGAATTTGAGGAAAATCGCCAAAGGCAATCGTCATATTTGAGGAAAACTTTTTGTAGACACGTTTTTTGCTTCCCTCTCGCAGTGAGGACGCCTGTTACCAAGCAATGGGATATTAGAGAGTGATTCTGGATCACGGGATCGCCATAATTGAGGTATGAATGGTGGATCACAGTCTTTTAATAGTCTCTTTGGAGTTTCTTGCTGACTCTCCTCTATAGTACTTTCACAAGTTATTATGCTTATGAATGACTGTAGCTGCGCTTTTTTGTTTTTATTTTGATAATCAATCAAAGTGCCTGTTATAATTAGTGTAGTTGAAATAAATGTTCTGAGTTTAAGTTTTGTTTTTTTGTGACTATAACTTCTTCGGTTTCTTTGATTTTATTGACATTCAAAAAGGCCTGTGATGGTCTAATTTGTTATAAAAGCTGTGAAATTGAGTTTTGTTTTTCGTAGTCATGGTGACAACATCTATGGTGACAACGCTGCTCATCCTCTACACATATTATTCTTTTTCACATAGTTCACAGCCCACACCATAGTTTCATTATGTACAATTCACTGTTTCTTTGTGTATAATGCCATGCGGTAGCTGTTACGCACCACATACATAGCTCTAGGTACATAACACAGGTATACATAGCCTATGTCGTTATCTACGTATTCGGGTAAACACGTATTATTGATTTTTGCCCATAATGCGTCCGCACTACTGATAAAGGGGACTGTTACTGAAATTGCGTGCGGCTAATATAATATACGTAATTTATTTAGACGAGAATGTACCATGTGAAGGTTTTCTGAGGTTTATTTGAGAATAATATATAGTGTTGTTTCTAACTTTAAGAAGTATAGAACATGAATATATTTATTCGCTCCCTTTCCTGGATTTTCTCACATTTGTTCCATGTCAAATAACACCACGTCCTGATAAATCTGAACAAAAATAAATTAAGGGAAAAAAAGAAAACACACAGTTGCGGCCTGATCCTTCTCAACTTCTCACAAAGGCCTATATCCCACCAGCTTTGTGGTCTTTGTGCATTTTTAAGACTTTCTAGTAAAAAAAAACATTAATAAACATCTGAGCTAGAAGATAAACTAAAATTGACTTAATGTCCTATGTCCCCTAGATGGGGCAGAGGGCGTCGATAGATGTCCTCCATCGCGATCGGTCTTGAGCTTCACGTTTCATCTCACTCCACGTCATTCCGATGCTCGCCGCTTCTGCTAACACGGTGCGACGCCAGGTTTGACGAGGACGGCCACGCTTTCTTTTCCCTTGGGGATTCCAGTCCAAAGCTTGTTTGGGTATGTGTTCGGGGTCCCTTCGGAGCGTGTGGCCAATCCATCTCCACTTGCGACGCTTGATCTGGAGGTCGATCGGGCTCTCGTGGCATTTCTCCAAGAGTTCTAGGTTGGAGATGATCTCGGGCCAGTAAATACCGATAATGCGACGAAGACAGCGGTTAACGAAGACTTGAATTTGGCGTGAGATGACCTTTGTTACCTTCCACGTCTCGCACCCATAAAGCAGCACGGATTTTACATTGGACCTGAATATCTTAAGCTTGATCCTTCGGGTCAGTTTCCGCGACTGCCAAACAGGTCTCAGCTGCGCGAAAGTAGCTCGGGCTTTGGCGATCCGTGAAGTGATGTCCTCTTCACTGCCCCCAGTCTCTGCCACGACGCTCCCGAGGTACGTAAATTTGTGGACGCGTGCCACTGCCTCTGTGCCTATCAGCAACGGTGAGTTATTCTTCACACCAGTTCTCATCTCCTGGGTCTTCCGGATGTTTATTTTAAGGCCCGCTTCCGCCGCTTCCTGACGTAGATCGTTCAACTTTGCTTGCATGTCGGCGTGGGTATGACTCAGCAGGCATAGGTCATCGGCGTAGTCCAAGTCTTCTAAGACGTTGGATAATCCCCACTCTATGCCCCGGCGCCTGTTTTCAGAGATGCGAAGCATAATTCCGTCAAGAACGACTAAGAAGAGAAGCGGCGACAGTAGGCAGCCTTGGCGGACACCCGCGTGTACTGCTACGTCATCCGAGATGAGGCCGTCATGAGTTACCTTGCAAGAGTATTTCTTGTAAATACTCTCCAGCAGACGGACGATTTTCGGCGGCACTCCAATTTCTAGTAAGCGGGACCAGATGCTAGACCACTTCAGCGTATCAAAGGCTTTTTCGAAGTCGACAAAGGTTAGATAAATCTCCCTCTGCCATTCTGATGCCTGTTCCAGAATGATACGGAGAGTGTTGATCTGGTCGGTGCATGAGCGGTTCGAGCGGAAACCAGCCTGTTCCCTGCGTAGAAGAGGATCCACGGCCTTCGACAGTCTATCCAGGATGATCTTGCAGAAAACCTTCGAGGGAATCGAGAGCAACGTAATACCTCTCCAGTTATCGCACTGGCTAAGATCACCTTTTTTAGGAACCGTTATGATCAGACCTTTGTTCCAATCCTCCGGCAGCTCTTCGGCGGTCCAGATTTTCTCGATAAGAGGCGTCAGAACGTCAACGGCAGAGGATAAGTCAGCTTGTAGCATTTCCGCCGTTACAAGGTCGAGTCCTGGTGCTTTGCCTGTCTTCAAAGAGCGGACTGCCTCCGCAACTTCACTGGCTGTCGGTGGTTCCGTGTTGATGCTAAGGAGCCGGGATGTTGGGGAACTAACTTGCAGCGCCTCGGGTGGTGATGTAGCTGACAAACGGAAGACCTCTTCAAAGTGTTGACGCCAGCGTAGCAGCTGCCCTTCTGATGTCACAATGAGCTGACCATCTTTGGACTTCAGCGGCTTCTTCTTTGACCTGCTGTTTCCTGCCAAGATTTTAGTAGCCTTGTACAGCTCCTTCAAGTTGCCGGTGTTAGCAGCTTGTTGAGCACGATCAGCAATACCATCAGCCCACTGTCTCTTATCTTTGCGGGTACTGCGATAAATTTCCTTCCGTTTCTGACGGTATTGAGTTTTAAGGTCGGCTCGTATGGCTTCGTTATGGGTTTCAAGCAGTCTCAGATGCAGCTTTCTTCTGTCTTCGATCAGGTTCCATGTGCATTGTGACATCCAGTCCTCCCGAGAGTGAGTAGATTTGTGCCCTAAAACGGCGGAGCTGGTCTCTGTATAGGCCACTTTAATGCGATTCCACTCCTCGTCTAATGAGTCCGCAGCAGCATCGAGTACAGAGAAACGATTGCGTAACTCGAGTTGAAACACTCTATGCGTATCTGGGTCCTGCAGTTTGTTGACGTCGAACCTTCTTCCAATCTTGCCGGGTCCTCCAGCCGCACGGGCTACAGCAACTTTAAGCCGAACTTCAGCAACCACCAGATGGTGGTCGCTATCAATATCGGCGCCCCTACGGTTGCGAACATCGAGCAGTGAGGAACGCCATTTGGAACTAATGGCGAGGTGGTCAATTTGGTTCTTAGTGACTCCATCGGGTGAGTTCCATGTGTATTTATGGTGGTCACCATGAATGAATAATGATCCTCCGATGGTAAGGTCGAAACTAAAATTAGCAGTGATTAATCAAAATGTTAATTTTTCCAGAGTTTTTTTAAACCACAGTTGCTGTTTTCCCATCCCACACGTGTAACATATAACAGTCAACGGGTTCAAGGTCCAGATGGCGCCTGCAATACAGATTAACAGGTGTCCAGAGTACCGCACGTGGGAAATATAACCGGGTTGAAATGCTTCCGTAACAAAGATAATGTTTTAGATCTGGCCTTACATTCAGTACGAGGCTTAAGGTCAACACACTGTTATAAACACTGCGTAGGATCATCATCACCTCAAATTCTTTCTACTAAATTTCATACTGCAACACTAATTGCATCGCTAATATCGCTTATCATCGCTAGTCGCTACAGAATTGCTTATCCAGTGAAATGCTTACGTTCTTTCCGAGGCTCTGAAGAAACTCGGTATGTAATGGACAGTCACCCATGCATGGACCGAGCTAGTCAAGGCACTTACCCGAAAAATTGTCCCGAGCGGGAGTTATTACTAAGTCACAATCTCCTTCTACTGTCTCTGTGTCATGATAACCAAATTATACTCCATCACATGGTTTGGACTTTAGTTTAGTTGAACACAATCCGAAACGTCATGTCAATTATATAATTCTGAAGCACGCATGTTACGTTTTTCTCCATTTGCGTCATACAGAAGCACTCACGGCCCGTTTTCCTCAACGAGCGACGTTAAAAAAATATTGACGCACAAGTTAAACAGCTGATCGAAAAGCAACAGCGGAACCGAACAAAAAATGTTTACGAAATTATGAAGGAAGAAAATTAATAAATATTTTGACTGCGGAAGTCTGGATATTATTCGGCCATGTTTTTTCGATCACAGAGACTTTTCACGTCATACGATCGGCCATTTTTTTATGTCGACCCGGTAAATAATAGCCTCGGGGTTGGATATTGGAAAATGAACGGTTACCAAACTTTTGAAATTCAATAGCACATAGTTAGGTTTTCGTGGAAAAGTTGGTTTTACGGTTGAGCGAAATTCTATCTGATTTCAGATGCAATTTTTTTCATTGTTTTGGGTTTTGAAAGGTTCATTATTACATGCATTTTACGAACAGGGTGCTTACTCTGGAATATAATTCCGATAGATCGACATTGGTCAAACGTCAGTTGGTTGAGTTAAACGTCAGGGATTGGCTAGACTCAAGTGAGTCCAGCCAATGCCTGACGTTTGACTGACAATTCCAATGTCGATCTATCGGAATTATATTCGAGAGTAAGCACACAGGTTTGTGTAGTGTGAGTACTTAACGTACTTACATAACATCATCACGCATGTAATCCTCGAAGGGTTAGGCAGAAGTGTACCAATTAGTACACAAACCTTTCGCCAGTTAAATTTAGGTTCTATGTAATAGAGGGTGAGCCTATTTGTTACGTAGTTAGTTATCTGTGGTTTATATACCACTTGTTTATGTCATTGTCTATGTTCCGTTGTCTTTGGTCTGTCTACGTCCGCCCAACCGAATGGCGAATATAAAAGTCTTACTGAGTACTTGTCGTATTATTTTACTAAACCTGCACAGCCATCTCACATGGTGTCAGAAGTTAAAGAAGACGCAGAAGCAAGAGTCAGGTCAGTTCGCCTCTGTAAGTCGAGAAAATAATTTTTCCACAAGAAAACAAAAGACGTCTCGCCACGCGGTCCTCGTCAAAAATGTCCAAAGATAGTGAAAAAACTAATACAAGCCGTCCTCTGCCACCGAGTAACTTCAGTCTTAATATCAACGCCTCGAATATGCCGCTGGCATGGAAAAATTTTAAAACCAGTCTTGATATCTACATGATCGCTAATGGTTTGGAGAATGAATCTGACAATAGGAAAGTAGCCATTTTACTTCAAACAATGGGCCCTGACGCTCTTCAAATATTTTATTCGTTTAATACGCAAATAGACAAGATCACATACAAGAACCTAATCTCCAAATTTGAAGAATATTTTTTGCCACGTGTAAATATTTCCGTCGAGAGACATAAACTGTTCAACAGGAAACAAGGCCCAGAAGAAGAAATTGAAACTTACGCAACCGATCTCAAGAATATTAGCATGCAATGCAACTTCGAAAGTCTTGCGGATGACATAACAAAAGACATATTTTCTTGGAACTTGAATTCATCTTGCTCGTATATCAGAGAACGCATACTGATTGAAAAACCATCTTCATTTGATGCAGCTGTCAGTCTAGCTAAAACGCTAAGAAACACTAGGTTAGAGGCTAAAGCCTTATCAAGCCACGAAGTAAGTGTTGTCGCCAGTCAATCTCATCACAGTCGCCAAACTAATGCTGGCCAAAGAAGTCACAGTCGTCAAAGAAGTCACAGTCGTCAAAGAAGCCATAGCCGTCAAGGAAGTAAAAGTCATCATCAGTCACAAAGAAGTCAAACAAGTCAAGCATCGTCCAGTCAAGAACATCAATCCAAGCAGTCTTCCAAGGTCTGTTCCAGATGTGGTCAAATTCATCGATCAAAATGTCCAGCCGCAGGAGTCACCTGTAATAATTGCCGCAAACTCAACCATTTTGCTAAGTATTGCCGTAGCAAGCAAGTGAGATTCATAGAAGAAGAAAGTACGGGTAATTCTTCAAATACTTATTTCTTAAATAGTCTTTTCACTAATGAGATCTCCGTCAGCCAAAATAACCCTTATTATATTACTTTGTCCATAAATAGTATGAATGTAGAATTTTTACTTGATACAGGTGCTGACACTAACATTTTATCTTATAATTCTTATAAAAAACTTAACTTGCCATTGAGTAGTTTAAAGAAAAGTAGTCACAAGTTATCAACGTTTAGTGGTGAAGTATTGCCTACTGTAGGTCAATGTATTCTGTCTGTCACACATAACAATACTGCATATAATGTTAATTTTCACATTATAGATATACCTTGTAGAAATATTATTGGTCGCAACAGCTGTGAGATTTTAAAACTAGTTAAAAGAGTTCATCATTTACAATTTCATGAGTCAGTCAATGTTTTACAGCTTGTTGAATATAAAGATCTCTTCTCAGGAATAGGTTGTCTTAAAGATTACGAATGTCATTTGACAATAAAGCCTGACGCGATACCTTCTGTGGATGCCTGCCGTAGAATTCCATTTAGTCTAATAGAACCATTAAAAGAAGAATTAACAATGTTAGAAAAAGATCAAATTATAGTCAAAGTCGAGGAACCTACTGAGTGGGTTAGTTCTATTGTAATTGCTACAAAGAAAAATGGTAAACTACGCTTGTGCATTGATCCAAGAAAGCTTAATAAAGCTATTATGCGTCCTCATTATCAGTTTCCAACAATTGATGAGATCAAAACAAGTCTCTCTGGTTCTCAATATTACACAACTCTTGATGCAAACAAAGGTTTTTTTATGCTTAAGTTAGATGAAACTTCATCAAAATTATGCACATTCAACACACCACAAGGTAGATATAGATTCCTAAGACTTCCCTTTGGGATAAATGCAGCCCCAGAATTGTTTCATTCTATTATGGAGAAAAAATTCTCTGATATCCCAGGAGTCAAAATCTGGATGGATGATTTCTTGATATATGGTCAGACCAAAGAAGAGCATGACTTAAGATTAAAACAAGTCTTGGAAAGAGCTAGGGAAATAGGAATAAAATTTAATAAAGAAAAGTGTGACATATGCAAAAGAGAGGTTAAATACCTAGGTCACATTTTTTCTAAAGAAGGAGTGAGAGTAGATGAAAATAAAATTAAAGCCATTTGCAGTATGCCACCTCCTACAAATATCACAGAACTACAAAGATTTTTAGGTATGGTCACCTATTTAGGCTCTTACATAAATAATTTGTCGGAAAAAACCTCTAATTTGAGAACACTTCTCTCAAAGGATAATGAATGGTGTTGGCAAGATAGACATAACACAGAATTTAATGTATTGAAGGAATGTATAACTAAAGCTCCAGTCTTGACATACTATGACCAAAATAAACCAATTACATTGTCTGTCGATTCATCTAAAGATGCCATGGGTGCAGTGATTTGCCATGACAAACATCCCATTGCATATGCTTCAGCTTCATTAAGCCCATGTCAACAGTCATACTCTCAGATTGAGAAAGAGCTATTGGCTATTTTATTTGGTTGTACAAAGTTCCACCAATATGTATATGGTCGTCATACTTTAGTTGAAACTGATCACAAACCAATAGTATCTCTTTACAATAAGCCAATTTATAATATCCCTCCTCGTCTTCAAAGGATAATGCTGAGATTACAACCATATGACCTGAATGTAACTTACAAACCTGGTAAATATCTTTATGTTGCCGATACACTGTCCAGAGCAGCTTTACCAGAACAGTCTTTACTTGATCTAGATTCTGACCTAGACTTACATGTCAATTTAGTTATTAGATCACTGTCAGTTAGTCCAAATAAACTTAAATTAATTCAAGAACAGACTTCCCATGATGAGGAACTGTCACTTTTAAGTAAATGCTGCATAACAGGTTGGCCTGAACATAAAAAATTACTTCCAGAAATCCTTAGGCCATATTTTCCTTTAAAAACAGATATACACATAATTAATGGTATAGTCTTCAAAAACAACAGTGTTATTATACCTGTAGCTATGAGAAATGACATAATAAAACAAATCCATGAAGGTCACCAGGGTATTCACAGTTGCCAAAGATTGGCTAAAAATTTAGTATACTGGCCCAATATGTACTCAGATATAGAAAAATATGTAAATAATTGCCACATTTGCCTTACTAACAGACGCAGTAATTCTAAAGAGCCACTTCTGCCTCATGAGGTAAAACCAATCCCTTGGAACAAAGTTGGTGTTGATCTATTTGATCTCAATTCCGACAAGTATGTCATAGTCGTTGATTATTTTTCTCAATATGTCGAACTTGTTAAGCTAGTAGGTAGTTCCACTAGTAACATTGTCATTAGTCATTTAAAGTCTATTTTCTCCAGGCATGGAATTCCCAATATTCTAATTTCAGACAATGGTCCTCCATTTAATTCTAAAGATTTTAATAACTTTGCCACAGACTGGCAAATACAACATATTACCTCAAGTCCTTATTTTCCACGTTCTAATGGTCATGTAGAAAGAGCCATAGGCACAATTAAAAACATGTTAAAAAAATGTCTTACAGATCGTTCTGACCCTCATTTAGCATTATTACATTATAGGAATACACCTAAAGAAAGCAATATGTATTCACCTGCCCAATTACTAATGTCCAGGTCACTTAGAACCAAACTTCCAGTCTTAGAAAAGACTCTGAAACCTAAAGTACCTAACTACAGGTCTATAGCAAATAAAACTCATATTAAAGGTAACAAAACACAGGTTTATTATAATCAACATACAAAACCGTTATCTCCATTAAATATAGGTGATAAAATTTATTACAAGAAACAGCCTGATAGTATTTGGACACCTGGTACGATTTCAGACATTGGTCCACAGCCTAGATCCTATACTATTGTTTCCCCGGAAGGCACTTTTCGTCGTAATCGTCAACACATTATGAAACCAAAACTTTCTCCCACTGTGCCTGCTCCTAGTGGTCCAGTATCCCTTCCACCAGTTCCACTAGACATTAATCCTCCAAAGTTCTCAAATTCGTTGCCGTCGTCTCCACCATCGAACTATCAATCACCTTGTTCCACTAGTTCAAACACACCAAATAGTCATAATAACCATCCAACAGTTACTTTTTCTTCATTCGGTAGAGCTATCATAAAGCCCCGAAGATTTTGGTAGTTTTAAGTTTAGATTAAGTTCTTATTTTTGTTCATAATTTTAATTTGTTTGTAAGACAACACAAATAAAACCTAAAGTCAATTTGACAGATGTCATAAGTTTGACAGATGTCATAAGTTGTTTATAGACGTTCCGTTTCATGTATGTAAGAATTTTGCTATTGTAAAAAAAAAAAAAAAAAAAAAAAAAAAAAAAAAAACTGTATACTTACGTTCTTTATTTTGTCGTCCTGTTTGTCTTTTCTTTTTTATTAAGGGAGATGTTACGTAGTTAGTTATCTGTGGTTTATATACCACTTGTTTATGTCATTGTCTATGTTCCGTTGTCTTTGGTCTGTCTACGTCCGCCCAACCGAATGGCGAATATAAAAGTCTTACTGAGTACTTGTCGTATTATTTTACTAAACCTGCACAGCCATCATCTGTCAGTAACTTGGGCACAACCAGACACCGTGGCTGCTTCTGGAAGTACCTTTTTTTTTTTTTTTAATGGGACAAGCCCGCCACACTATTCCCAAACCACTATAACTCCTGTTAGCCAGAATCAACAGTGGCGACCACAAGAAAAGCGCCGAAACAATGAAGCTCGACGAAGTCCCAGAGAAATGATTTAACTGTCTTGGATCAGTTGGATCCCGCAACGAAATTAATCAGAAAAGAATAGCGGAGGAGTAGGAAAAAACATAGTTTCCACTTCCCTCCATATCAGCAGGAGACAGAACAGAACAAGGCCAATAGGCACACAGGGACGTATACAACTGACATAAGCCCAGTTGCCTAGCACCACGGATATTATTGTCATTAATATTACTGGGTCCTAAGTTGTGAGCTGTTATACCTATTTGATTCCAATAATAGGTTCTGGATGTACTATGGCGGTCTTATGCGCCTGATCACCACTAAGCTTATTTTTGCTTGCACTCAAGAAATAGAATCGCTCGCTAGCCCGTGGCAGCGCCTCGGCACGATTTAGGCGAATTTTTTTTAAATGATCAGGCGGAACTGTCTTCGATCGTACCTGATGGAAAAACCTAATAACACCTTGACTGACCTGGAAATCGCACCCAACACCTCATGCACAACACTCGCACTTGCGACCACTAGACTTACGATGCTTACGTACTCTGCTGAACGTAAAAATAAGGCAATAAATGTTTTCAACCTTATGAAGTTTTCAATTAAAAGATCTTTTTTCTTCATTTTAGCTAGTTTTCGTGTTTAATTGCCAAATGTAAAACTGATAAAACTAATGTATTTATCTTCAGACAACCTTCACAAGGGACAACTTTCTCAAAGGAATTTCCACGTGGTCACACTTGTAAAATAAGTTCCATTCCAACCGCTCACCGCGCTAACAAGAATTTAATTAAGTTTCATATTTCGCTCGTAATTCCACATAATGTGCTATTATTTTAGTAATTACAGGGCCGGTGTCAGGTGGGTACCTAATGAAGACGCGACTTTTGTTACTGAATAACTTGATATAGCGTTCATAAAGGTTCTCAGTCTTGCAATGATCTTAACCAGTTCTTTGCTGACATGGGTAAAAAACTTGCTGACAATATTATCAACGACCACATATCACCGTCTTTACCTTGCTCTGATACTAACTCTTCTTCGTCATCATTTGTATTGCTCCACACGGATATTGATGAAGTTCAATCTGTAATTGAGTCCCTAAGATCCTCTGCAGCCACTGGGTGGGATGGTATCTCTCCTGTGGTCCTTAAAAGATATTCTAATATTCTGGCACCAGTTTTAAATTACATATTTAACCTTTGTTTTGAGACTGCTATCTTTCCGTCATCTTTAAAAATAGCTATTATACATCCTCTCTTTAAGGGTGGCGACGAAAACTCTTTCAATAACTATCGCCCCATAGCGGTACTACCTGCTCTCTCAAAGGTTCTTGAGCGCCTAATCAATAAGCGGTTAGTAGATTTTTTCGAAAATAATAATTTATTTTCTTCTCAGCAATTTGGTTTCCGGAAAAAAAAGTCAACCTGTGATGCAGTTCACGAACTAACAAACTTCATAGTAGAGAAAATAAACAGTCGCAAGAAGGTGCTTACGGTATTTCTCGATCTCGCTAAGGCCTTCGACACCGTTCCAATTTCTACCCTTTTACTTAAACTTGAGAGAGCAGGCGTCAGAGGTCAACAGCTTGGACTTTTTAGAAGCTATCTTACAGGCAGATTACAAATGGTGAAAATTGGTGACCACTTTAGTGACGAGCTCCCGATTTGTTACGGTGTGCCGCAGGGTAGTATACTCGGTCCTACGCTTTTTCTCGTCTTTTTAAATGACCTTTGCAATCTCAATATTACAAATGCAAAAATTGTGTCTTTTGCTGATGATACAGCTCTTACCTTTTTTGCTAGCTCATGGTCGGAACTTCAGATTATTGCGCAATCTGGTTTTGATTCTGCCTTTACCTGGCTTCGATCCGACGCTCTAACGCTTAACACATCTAAGACGAAATTGATGACGTTCTCTGTCTCAGCGACCTCACAACCTGACATTCCTATCACTATAAAGGCTCACTCATGTAACAATACTCTTTTACACTCATGTCAATGTTCATCCATTACCACTGTCGATAGTATTAGGTACCTGAGTATAACGTTAGATCGATACCTGAATTATAAAATCCATATTGATTTGGTAACAGGCAGGGTCAGAAAACTTATATATATTTTTAAAACCCTTCGACACGTCGCCAAGCAGTCTGTTATTCGCAATGTATACTATGCCTTATGCCAATCAATAATCACCTATTGTATCAGCTGCTGGGGTGGTGCCACAAAAACCGCCCTTAAACCGTTGGAAGTGGCCCACAGGGCTATACTGAAGGTTGCAACATTTCGACCTATTCTGTTTCCGACAGTGGAACTTTATAAAAATTGTGGGGTCCTCAACGTAAGGCAACACTTCCTTCTGCAAACTATTCTTCTCCAACATTTAAAAACCCCTCTTATTAATATTACCAAACGACGGAAAGATATGATTTGTACTGTTCCACAAACTCGGTTTAAATACACAAAAAGATTTTTCTATTATCTTGGGCCTTGCTTGTACAATAAAATTAACGCGTCTTTGTACATCTATAATTTACCATACAGCAAATGCAAAGTTGCCCTCCGTGAATTCTTCTTGAATATAACCTACGACGAGACTGAAAAGTACTTAGTGACATTAACATGAAAGTAACCCTATTCCCTATTATTCAAATGTACACACATTCACTGCACACACACACACACACACACGCACACACAAGCATACACACACTCACTCGACTCACCACACCAGCACTCCTCTAATTGTTCTAATTTGTTTTATTTAATTTTAGTTTTAAGATTTTCATTTTTGGTTTTGTTTTTCGCGCTAAATGTTATAATTATAATACATGATTATTGTGATACTCAAATAGGGAGTCGAAACTGTATCTTCTAAATACAGATTACTCAGTAATCTAGCTAGGAGAGCAGTGATTCACTCAGCTGTTGGTTGTACCTAAACATGTATAATTATTATTATTATTGCATACTCTGTAAATTCCTCATGTACTACAATTTTCTTGTGAACCTGAAATTATATAAACGTCCACTTTCACATACATGGTCATTATAATGACTGCAAAATTAAATGATCATCGACCGTAAAAAAAAAAAAAAAAAAGGTCAAATTTAAGGCAGTTTAACGGACAATGGTATGGTTAGATCTTGTTACAGGCACATGAGGTTTCAACTTTGTCTTTGGAATGGCAACCTGTGTAATTCTTGTATGCCTGTCTGTACTACCTGAGGGACCAGAAATAGAAACGTAGCATACACTTTTACATACATAGTTAAACTCATGCCCTATTTCCTATGGGGGTAGGTAGAAACTACAGAACGCCACCTGTTACGATCCTTACATACCTATTACTTTTACCTTGCTCACGTTGATACATCTGGTCAATATTTAAAGTGTGTATCTACAAATAATTTTCAAAGGTCTATATTCAATCATTTTTTATATTCAATCTTTTTTGTCTATATTCAATCTTTTTTGTCTATATTCAATCTTTTTTGTCTATATTCAATTTTTTTTTTTAATTTTCCTTTAATTTATGAATAATATGAAAAGATCAGTGCTAACAAAAAAAAACATTCAATTCGTCTCAACTTGCAATGGTCAGTACCAAATATTTGTCATCGATAAAATAAAAGTGAATGCAGTTTTGGCGGGAAATATTTGGCGCCAACGCCAATAGAATTAAGTGTGACATGATAACATAAACTGCTAAATCACTAGTGATGGGCATTATCTATAAGGATAGACATTACCTATACTTAGGGATGCATTTTTTTTTTCTTTTTGTTTGAATTTGAAAGGTGATTTTAATTCGAATTAAGTTGCACAAAGTACAGATATTATTGACTGATAGTGCTTAATAAGAGCATGTTTTTTATCGAGATCAAGAGCATAGAAATGAAAATCAACACAAGAGGTACAGTATCCACAGCAAACTGGACAGTGACCCACAAACTAGACGTTTGTCTGAACCAAAAATAAAGTGTTTATTTTTAGTATTTACCTTAGTAGGTATTGAGAGTTTCTGAAAAAAAACATATGCCTAACAGGAAAACCGTTTCGATTATAACTCTAATATAAAAATAAAATAACAATAAACGGAAAGTCACTTTTCCTTCTCAATCATTGCCTTCTAATGTAGTCTTTGACCGCACGTACGTGTTTATGTGCCTACCCACATACAGATAAACTACTATGTAATACATACTAATAATAACTATCTAGGTACTAAACGTAGGACCTACGTCACAGACATGTAGATCAATAATAATGTAAATAAATAATTGTTATTTCATAAAACTATTACATATTTAACCGCAAATTTTAAATAAAATATCGATAAATAGATAATAATAAATTAGATATGCAGGTGGCTGTGTGACTAGGTCATAATGCCTAGTTCTAACTTACTACGGAGAGGTCAAATCACGGACTTTGTCCTAGGCGTGACAAGATTATAAAGATTTTTCCTTACTTAATAATGTTACGTCAAAAGTAGTTCAAATAAAAACTTCACCTGTGTTTTCTTCATTATCGTCCACCTCCATTCTGTCACAATCCATTGAGTCAAAAACTAACACACACACACAATGTTCTTCACTAAAAGTCCATGATTTTGCCACATTTTCCGTAAAAATAAAATGTTAATAAATCAAACAGATTTATTTCAAGACGTTCACCGCGTCAAAGGCTTTTGTCAAGTCAAGATACAAATCCCGGCACTAGTGACGTGCACTCCGTTTATCGATATAATTTTTTAAACAAATATTTCGTAGCAAGGAAGTGGCAC
Organism: Diarsia mendica; assembly: GCA_949316265.1. Classification (NCBI taxonomy): domain Eukaryota; kingdom Metazoa; phylum Arthropoda; class Insecta; order Lepidoptera; family Noctuidae; genus Diarsia; species Diarsia mendica. The sequence continues at coordinate 15,716,293 of OX438902.1, read as the reverse complement.
ACTGTTGTAGCTACATAGGACGGTATATCGAACGTCGAACGCGTTGAATATCACTGACTAGGCAACACGTTATCGTCTGCAGTAACGTGATACACAGCCGTAAACAAAGCGGCAGTCAGTGCTCATTAAACGCCTGCGCACTAGAAAACATAGATTTTTATTACACATTATTTTTGTTTTGGAACGTACCATTTTTATTAATTAATAATTACGATCAACATCCATAACCGCTGTTCTTAACCACATCCTTCGACGTTCGAAATAGAACTCGCAATTTACTTTGAAAGTATCACTGACTGGTCACTGGTCAGTCCCTGCGCCTTGTCGTTTACAATAATTGCTAATTAAACCACAATACAATTTCATTCTAAGTAAAATCACACGTTTGTCACAAACTCCGTCACGTTCCACACGTGGTTCGCGTTACGATATTTAACACAGTAGGTGTGAAGTGTATCCACAAATATTTAGTAGCGATACACTATTTAATTTATTTTTTATCTAATTAATAGAGCGTCGTTGCACGTAACTGGAGGTCGACTGATAAGCGCCGGCACAGGCCGCGGCTCGCAGTCATGAACTAGAAGATATTCTGCGTGTCTACAAACCATTTTTAATGTTATAGCATCGTGTTAGAGTCGAGTTAGCGAGGAGATAAAAACATTGGCATATTTGCGCGGTCCACGTGAGCGAAGGTCGACGGGACCGCCTCTGACATCGATTACCAATTAGCCTTATCTAGCGATTATCGTAATCGCCTCTCTAAGATAAACCATTTGTTCTATTGTTTGAAGAAGTTCAGGTAAATTACGTTGTGGCGAGTGACGTCAAGACATTTATTGTTGACGAAAATTGTTTGTTAGTGACGTTAATACAAGGAGCTTTGAAGAAAATGGGTCGATACTTTTCAAGTGAATAAAACTGCACGTTTTGATTAAATGCCTGCTAATTATTTGTACACGCATAAAAAACTACAGTGACGATAAGACACTAATTGACCGCTAATTATAAAAACAACGTAATAATCTTGGCTGATAATCAAGGTGACGTAACAATTACTCTTCAATCAATTGGACTCGTAGGTTTTATCGATCTTGCGTATTTTACATAAGGGTGGAGGTGACGAAATTCCCGCCATAATATTCGAAAATGAAAGCTCGCGAGCACATTCGCAAGAAGTTGGCAGCTTCGTCTCAGAACTAAGTTGTTATAGTTTTCTTGTGTATCTTTCAAAGTTTATATATTTTATGTATATATACAAGTATATATTTATTCTTATAAGTTAGGTATATATATATATTGTTGGCTCAAAGTCACGACATCAGCCAGTAGCCGTGTGGTTAGCGTCCGGTCGACGTGCGGCAACCGACAGAAGTTCATAAAACGAGGCGAGCGGCGGTGCAACGGTCACTTTTTGCTTGGACGGCGCTCGGAAAGGACTTGCTACCCGACTATTATCGTGTGAATTCGTGTGCTTGCTAATTTTGGTTTATGTTTTTGCTCGTGTACTGATTATTCCATTTGCTAGTGCTATTTCTATTTGATTATTGTTTAAAATGTTTGTCTTGATATTTTTGTAAAAGTGTAATTCTAAAGATATTAAACATTGTTTATTTTGTTCACGTATTTCACTTCTGATTCCTAATATCAGAAGTGGGATAAAGATTCTTTTCGCCCACAAGTTAAAAACTAGTTTTCAGGCTTTTAATTTTAGATAAAAGCGGGTAGTAGTTAGCAATGGATAGATCGAGTTGTTCGCGTTCAAAAACTAGTGCCTTGCGTTCTAAGCGATCTCGTAGCCACCATAAGTGGAGTGGAAGTTTCGGGATCCGATCGCCGTTCCAAGCGCGAACGAGATCGTCGTCGTAGGAGCCGCGTGAGGACGCGAAGTCCTGTGTAACCGCTCTCGCGGTTGAGGCGACGCTCCGGACAGGATCGGTTTACTTTCGTTCCTGATACAAGTAAGATCGAACCATTTTAATATTTCGTTGGTTTAGTAGTCGTAAACGCGACTATGAGCATGAAGGTTCTGGGTTCGATTCCCGGGTCGGGCAAAGTGTTATTTTCTGGATTTGTGCCCTGTTGGTGACAATGGGCTCACCCCTATTAAATGGTTAAGCTTATGTCTTAACATAACTGGCGAAATGTGGGTATACTGGGTACCTCTGCCTAACCCTTCGGGGATTGCAGGCGTGATGTTATGTGTGTGTTTATAAGGTCACTGGGGTGATTGGCAATGCCTCGGACGCATTGGTGGTTATTTACATGGTGGTGCTAATACGTCGCTTAACGATTGGTTGACCAATAACAGCACGTGGACTCATTTTAAACACGAATTTCGGTCATTGTGTCCGCGTGAAGTCGATATGGTCACTGTGCTATAATGACGTTACGAGTACAAGTACCTGTATGACCTACAGATAGTTTTTTTTAAGTCGGGTACTTGTGTATGTGAGTTTAAATATTTGTGAAGGTACCCACGATACAGGAGAAATTCCTGGTGAGGGGCAACGTTGTGATTTGTGATATCTGATGCTCAAATAAAAGCCGCAATTATGAACAAAACAAAATACAGTCAAAAGTCTTGTTTTCCGTATATTTGAAACCAAAAAGTGCAGTTGTTGGCACATCAAACTCGAATAATCATGGTATGCGTAAATGCAAACCCCTACGCAATATGATCAGTTGACTTGTTTTCGTGTGAAGACGTAGGCCGTATACAGGTGCACTGTAAAGTCTGATAAGTTTTGCTTTATTATAGAAGTTGCTTTATAATACACATGATAGGCTAAGAAAGATGACAATGAGTTACGTATCAGTTGATGTTTATAAGGATTTTGATGAAGTAAAGTTGTGGTTGCAAGCCAAGAGATTCTATCGGCTGTATTGTGTTAGACAGTACCAGTAATTATTGTGTAGTCGTAGTCCGATTAAAATTGAAGGTTTTTGAGGAAACTCGAGTAGACAGTGGGTGTGTTTGTTGTATGTTGTGCGTTGTGCGTTTAGCTCTGGTTGAGGTCAGGGTCTGGAAAGACCGTAGTGTTATGTCAAATAGTGATACACACGGGAGATAGACTTGTTTACTAGTCAGTTAGAGATCTTTGGTTTTACTCGATGATTTTTGTGAACCTGGCATTTTTTTTTGACGCAATAATGTTTTTAAGATTGATACATGACCCAGGGTGGTTGATTGTTGTATTTTCGATAATTTCCAGTTTAGCCGCGTTTGATTTTATCAACGAGAGTGGGACTTAGTGGATGTTTGGTCAGGTTCTGTCGTAGATTTGTCTCTTTGCATAGTAACCATTACATAAGAACGTGTGGTTTGGTCAAGCGCGTGGCCTCAGCTGCGTGTGTGAAAGTCTGTGTGAAAGTCTGTGTGATACGCTAACAATGTGCCTATGTCAACAGCCACTGAGGGGTATGCAAACTTGGAGCCTATGCCTACAGTGTGTGTGGAAGTCTGTGTGATATGCTAACAATGTGCCTATGTCAACAGCCACTGAGGGGTATGCAAACTTGGAGCCTATGCCTACAGTGTGTGTGGAAGTCTGTGATGTCAACAGCCACTGAGGGGTATGCAAACTTGGAGCCTATGCCTACAGTGTTGTGGAAGAAGTCTGTGTGATATGCTAACAATGTGCTTATACATCCCTATGTGCCTATTGGTATTCTTGTCTGACAAGTTTTGTTTGGTGAATGTTTCTTTGAATTTGATTCTCGACTTGAATGTCCCTTAATGAATGAGATTACTCTCTTGTTGTACTACTCGGTTAGAGAGCCTTGGTGTTTTTACTCGATGATTTCAGCAGTTTTTGTTGCAATAGAATTTTTAAGGTTGGTGTGAACGACTAGGTATATGACTCAAGGTAGTTGAGTGTTGTATTTTCGATAATTTCCAGTACATTTGATTTAATTAATGAGAGTCGAATTTGGTGCCACCCAATGGAACTAAAGTTTGGTCAGGAGTGATCGAGCGGAACAAAATTCTGATGTAAATTTGTTTGTTTACAGAGTAACCATTACACAAGGATGGACGAAACGCAACGCTGCTTGGCCTTAGCAGTGGTTGCCAGGGCTTTGCCACAATGACGCCGTGAACGTGCACGTCACTGCAGGGTGCCAGCGCGCCTTACCGGCGTTGCTGAGCGCGTCGCTGCAAGGCGACTGCGCGCCCTACTGGCGTTGCCGAGCGCGCCTTCTGGCGTTGCTGAGCGCGTCGCTGCAGGCCGAGCGCCTCGCTGCAGGCCGAGCGCCTCGCTGAAGTCCAGCGCCTCGCTGCAGGCCGAGCGCGTCGCTGCAGGCCGACTGCGCGCCCTACTGGCGTGTACAGCGCGTGGCTCCGGGCTGCCAGCGCGCTACTGACGTGTTAAGCGCGTCGCTCCAGGCTGCCAGCGCGCTACTGACGTGTTAAGCGCGTCGCTCCAGGCTGCCAGCGCGCTACTGACGTGTTAAGCGCGTCGCTCCAGGCTGCCAGCGCGCTACTGACGTGTTAAGCGCGTCGCTCCACTGTGCCAGCGCGCCCTACAGGCGCAGTTGTGCGTGGCACTCCACAGTGCCAGCGCGCCCCACAGGTGCAGTTGTGTGCGGCGCTCCACGGTGCCAGCGCGCCCCACAGGCGCGGTTGTGTGCGGCGCTCCGCGGTGCCAGCGCGCCCTACAGGCGTAGTTGTGCGTGGCACTCCCCCGTGCCAGCACGCCCCACTGGCGTTGTGAGACACGCTATCAAGGAGACAGCGAAGACTCAGCCGCCTTGTTGGAAGCTGACGAGGACGTCAGAGCGTCAGGAGAGGCCGTGTTGGCTCAAAGTCACGACATCAGCCAGTAGCCGTGTGGTTAGCGTCCGGTCGACGTGCGGCAACCGACAGAAGTTCATAAAACGAGGCGAGCGGCGGTGCAACGGTCACTTTTTGCTTGGACGGCGCTCGGAAAGGACTTGCTACCCGACTATTATCGTGTGAATTCGTGTGCTTGCTAATTTTGGTTTATGTTTTTGCTCGTGTACTGATTATTCCATTTGCTAGTGCTATTTCTATTTGATTATTGTTTAAAATGTTTGTCTTGATATTTTTGTAAAAGTGTAATTCTAAAGATATTAAACATTGTTTATTTTGTTCACGTATTTCACTTCTGATTCCTAATAATATTTTATTTCTTTTCTAATTTTTGTTTCTGTTTTGCACCTACTGTATAATGTCTCTGCATCACCCTAAGGGCGCGTACACATATAGGTCCGTTTTTACTGGATCCGTTTTAACGGATCAGAATTGGACCGGAGCGACATGATTACTGAATCCGGAATACTGTTTTGTGTGTGAACTCGCTCATGCAACTCCATACGCCATCAAATAACGGACCTGTAAAACGGATCGCTATGTGTACGAGCCCTAAGGTAGACTGGTAGAAAATGCCCAAGGCATTAAGTCCGCCTTTGTACGGTTTTATTACTTGTGCATAAAGTTTTAATAAATAAGTTTTTAATAAATAAATAAATATTAATGTGGGAAAATTAATATTATATCGGGAATTTCACAAATTCGTACAAAAATGATCGTAGCACGTGTCGAAAGCTGTGGATGTTATTTTTATTTATAAACGGGTGTCCTTGCTATTGCGTTTATTTATATGTCAAACTCCAACTGTCAACTATTTCTCACAGACGATGATTAATTACTGTGTGGTTACAGTTCCCTGCTTTTATCCAATGATCTTCCTCCGTTGTTCGTTGCTTAGAAACCACTCCGGACCACCGGACCACTAAATTATAATATAATATCTAAAATATTATAAAATATGTGCATGAGCCATCTACGAGTACCAGCTCTCACGGAATATATTCGTGCCATTTGGTCCAAAATATCGATACCTTTTGTTGCATTATAAAATTCCACCCTTTTCCCCTGCACCAACTTTAACAGTCGGGTGTAGAGTGCTGAGAATCATAACATTTGTATTAGGCGCAACAATATTATATTGAGCGATAATGTAAACAAAATATTTCTAAGTACCCTCAAGTATCAAAAGTAACCGGATCCCTTTGCATTGGGTCATATTGACGATAGTGGTCTTTGTAATAACTCATTGTAATTAAAGAACTAATTAATATAAGAACGTTATATATATCAATAGGGTGTTTAAAACCACAAAATATTAAAAGTCACAGAGTGTCATGTTGAAACAAGCCGCAACTTTAAAAATATTAACATTTTACTTCACAAAATCGTCAATTTGGCGACTGTGGTCTTTCTAGTGTTAACATAATATCACGACTGTAATGCCCGAAGGGTTAGGAAGAGGTGTAAAAAATAATATGTATACCAACTTTTTTCAAATTATGTTTAAGTACAATATTGTAAAAGGCGAGCCTATTTCTATCAACTCGGCAAAGACTTGGTGGCTGCTACTTAGAAATTTTCGATGGAAAAACCCAATAACACTTTCATTGAACCCAATGATAGCGTCCTCTTAAAGGCTGAATATTATTCACCTGTACCTATCTCGCATGAGATTATTATTGCAGGTAAATTCAGCTAAACCCTATTCTATCATGCAAATGAGTGGCAAAGATTTCTTTAATTACCCGACTACGGCGAAGCCAAAAGGAAGGGTAATGTTTTTGGCAGTCTATGTATGTATGTATGTATGTTCCACCGTAGCGCCTAATCTACTGAACGGATTTTAATAAATTAGGTGTCAATAGATTCGTAAGAATAGCCCGGGTGACATAGGCTATATAAATTTTATAAATTCTTTTTATGACGGAATTTAAATGTCAAAAACTTACCTCAAAAAATATTAAATTGAGATAACCATAGCAAGTTTGGTATCAAATGAAAGGTCTTGGCGAGCACATTACAAATATGTATTATATTATAGTTTAAGTACACACAAAAATAAAATTCAAATAAAAAAATTAAGTTCAAAAATCTAAAACCCGACTACCTACTAACAAAATCGCGGTCTTAAAAGTAGAAAACAAGAAAATAATTCTTGTCTGATATTCTTCGTAGTCGCATGCCACCTTGTATCAATGAGAACGCCATGAAGGAGCATCAGGTATCAGTGGCATGCGACTACGAAGAATATCAGACAAGAATTATTTTCTTGTTTTCTACTTTTAAGACCGCGATTTTGTTAGTAGGTAGTCGGGTTTTAGATTTTTGAACTTAATTTTTTTATTTTCAAGAAACCTGTTCAAAGCTAAAATAATATTTTAGCTTTGAAACTCTGTCACTTTGGAAAAAGGAACTACTCTTATGCTCAGCAGTCGCGCTTGCGACCACTTGGCCAATGAGACAGTTGGATAAAAGGTATTTCATCATCATCATCATTTCAGCCAAAAGACGTCCACTGCTGGACATAGGCCTCCCCCAGGTGTCGCCACATTGACCGGTTCCATGCGTCTCTCATCCTGCGGGTTCCCGCAACCTTGACCAGGTCATCGGTCCACCTAGTGGGAGGCCTTCCAACGCAACGTCTTCCGGTTCGCGGTCGCCATTCCAGAACTTTTCGGCCCCATCGGCCATTCGAAAGGCCATCCAAAGGTATTTAACGATTTTTATTCATTGTTAAAATTGCTGAGTGTTGCTTATGACGTATCGTCTAACGTAATCGATAAGTGGTTTATCAATTTGATAATTCTCTCGAGTGTATGACAACTAGGAAGGTCTCCTCGTATTAGTTGATATAGTACTTATTGTACACTCCACTCAATTTTATTATTGCGGTTTAGTCCACGTGCTTACCTGGGTTGATTAGTGGATGGGTTTCTCGACGGCTTCGTCTTCGTCGACTCGGAAAACCCGTTAGGCCGTCGGTCGGTGTCGCCATGGATCCTGCGATCGGTTTCGAGCCTTTGACTTACGGATGGCCAATGGGGACAAAATATTCTGGAGTGGCGACCGCGAACCGGTTGCCGTTGTGTTGGAAGGCCTCCTACTTGGTGGACCGATAACCTGTGGAAGGTTGCGACCCGAGACCGGTCAATGTGGCGAGTCACTGGCGACACTTGGGGGAGACCTATAGCCAGCAGTGGTGGTCTTTCGGCTGAAAAGGCTTACTCTATCTTGGCACTGAAAGTACGTGCACAGACAGACATGTTAGAGCACTATTGTGTTAACTCTGTAAGAAGTTGGTTGCCTTCATTTTGAGTAGAAGTCGTCTGCTGTCGAAATGATTCTTCAGCTGATACACAAATATATCAATGTTCATATTTAAACATTTTCTATGTCTGCATGCTAAAAAAACCGGCCAAGAGCGTGTCGGGCCACGCTCAGTGTAGGGTTCCGTAGTAATAATTCTTTTTTTGTTTGAAATACGGGCCAATGAAGCTTGACCTCTGGATTGTATAGGCGCTCATACGATTCAAGGACCAAATTATATTGGTTAACTGCAGTTTCCATCTGTTGTTTCCATCCAAGTTCAAAATAATTTTCCTAGAAAGTCCTTATAAAGTTCTACTTTTCAGATTTTTTTCGTATTTTCTAAACTTATGGTTCAAAAGTTAGAGGGGGGGGGACGCTTTGTTTTTTACTTTTGGAGCGATTATTTCCGAAATTATTGACATTATCAAAAAATGATTTTAGTAAACCCCTATTCATTTTTAAATACCTTTCCAACAATATATCACACGTTAGGGTTAAAATTAAAAAAAAAATCACTTCCCACTTTACATATAGGGGGGCTACCCTAATAAAACATTTTTTTCCAATTTTTATTTTAGCACTTTGTCGGCGTGATTGATACACATATTGGTACCAAATTTCAGCTTTCTAGTGCTAACGGTCACAGAGATTAAGCGAGGACGGACAGACAGACAGACATGGCGAAACTATAAGGGTTCCTAGTTGACTACGGAACCCTAAAAACAAACAGTCTTCAGTCAACAAGTCTTCGGTTCCAATATAAAAAATCATTTCGATTTAGCCGATCAAAGAGATCGTGTAAGCCACCTCGAATGTTAACACGTTAAACCGACAAAGCCGATTAGATACAGTAAGTATATAACGTTATATGTATATTATTACATAGCCACACATCAAGAGTTTTATTAAACGCCTCGGTAATCGATGCCCATAAAATTTATTATTATTATTATTATTATCATTTATTTATCAGACTACAAAAGAGGTCCACTGTGTTAGTAACAATATAACTGTTCATGCCAACCGCTGGCGCCACCTATCACCGGCGCGCCGAACTTGGTGATCGCTGAGCATTCACGCTGGCACAGGGGTTCATACATTCATCACCACCACCAGGCGGAGCCAGTGTCGCGCGGATCCCTTCCACGGATTGCAACATCGCTAGCTCACCGCGGCTATAAAAACTTTTTGTTTGTATAGAATCAGTCCTTTTTACCTTTTCTCTTCCGTCACCTTACATCCTACAACATGTAGATTTTTTCATTATCAAATATACGTGTGAAACCATCACGCTCGCATTATTTCAACGACGGACAGACCTGATCCCCAACATTTTGGTCCTACGAGACGGATCTACAAGAATACCAGCCGGAAGAAGACTCCACATACACGGTGCCGACCACGTTGCCGGCACGTTGCGGACTTTGACTCGGACTGGAGCCGGGCGCTGAAGACAATAGCTGGCTGTGAAGACGATCGACCGGGTGCAGCGATCATCACGATCGACCGAGTGCAGCGATCATCACAGCTGGTCCAGTGACCCAGCAATAACATCAAACCAGAGAAAAAAGCAAAGGCGTAAGATACGTAAACGGTCAGGTCTCTGTTCCGTCCCGTCAATCCCACCCGTCACATCCATTCAGTTAAAGATTTGTGTTAAAGCTGTGTTTCGTTTCAGTTCACGCGAGTGTGGCAGCCACGTGGACCAGGTGATATTTGCATGTGAGTAACCACACCACATCACACCACACCACATAACGCTCATCCATATTCCGTCAGAATGTCGGTCAAGGCAGTGGACGAAGTTCTTTCCGAATTAAAGAAACGTAGGGGTAACATTAAGGGTCGGTTAACCCAGTTTAAAAATTACGTGGAATCGTTCGCGGGAGCTCACTTAACAAGCTTACAAACAGCTGAGTTAACTTTACGTGTTCAAGCCGCGAGTGAATTATACGATAAATTCGACAACGTAGAAAATGAACTCGAACTACTCCTTCCGGAATCCGAAACAAACGCGAATCTACAATACATAGAAGCATTAGAAGATGTTTATTTTACGGCAATAGCCAGTGCAAAGTGTTTAATTAAAAACGCGGAAATTACAAGTCGACTTCCAATTGCATCGGAACCACGTGTCAATATTAAATTACCAGACATAAAATTACCTGCCTTCGATGGAGCCTATGATCACTGGCTAGAATTTAAACATTCATACGTAACCATGATTCATAATCGTTCCGATCTAGACGAGATCCAAAAATTCCATTATTTGCGGTCAGCACTTAGTGGAAGCGCGTTACAAGTGATAGCAGCGTTGGAATTTAGCCCAGCCAACTACGTTCACGCATGGGAGTTATTGGAAAGCCGTTATCACAACGAGAGGTTGTTAATTAATAATCACGTAAAAGCGTTGCATAATATTCCATCACTAAAACAAGAATCGCCATCGCAAATAAGGAAATTAATTGATACTATTTTACGTAATCTGCGCGCTTTAAACTCACTAAATGAACCCACAGTTAATTGGGATACATTAATAATTTATTTAGTGGTCAGTAAGCTGGACTCGTCTACAGAACGCGAATGGGAAACCCACATCGGTGCCACGTGTCTAGGTTCACGAGAAAAAATAAAACTTAACGATTTAATAACGTTCCTCCGAGGTCGAGCGGACACGTTGGAAATGATCGGCACTAGCCACATAAAGGAAAAAACACATCATAGCGACTTTAAACACCAAAACGATAAACGAAATTCACAGCGCGTACATAGTTACGCGGCTACTAAGGCGACGCGTTATAGTAATTACCGTGGTGCTACAAATAAACAATGGGATTTACCCAAGTGTGTCCTGTGCAATAGGGAACATTCATTATACTCGTGTACAGCATTCCTTAATATGTCCGTGAGAGACAGAATTAAATTCATTAACGAAAATAAGATGTGTGCAAATTGCTTGAGAAACGGTCACGCGTTAGATCAATGCAAGTTCGGTTCGTGTAAACAGTGTTCAAACAAACATAACAGTTTGCTACACATGGACGAGGCGGGAAACAGCGCTTGTGTGCGTGCGTCGTCGAACGGAGGGAACGTACATCCACAATCACACAGTTTGGCGACATCAACAGTGCATTCACGCGACTCGGCCACTACTGTTGTGTGTGAAGCGAACACTACCGAATTCAAGTTAATAAGTACTGTTTTGCTCTCTACGGCGTTAATTGAAGTAGCTGATAATAATAACGTGTATCATACGGCCCGCGCGCTCTTAGATAACGGAAGCCAAAACTGCTTCATAACTGAGAAATTTGCAAAGAAAATAAATGCAATATATATACAGTCCACTATTCAAATATCGGGTGTGGGACAGTCAGTCTCGCAATCACAGCATTCATGTGACGTCACAATACGTTCAAAATTAAGCGATTTCAATACCAAGCTTCGCTGTTTAATCTTGCCATGCATAACATCCAGTTTGCCTACGATAAACATCGAAGCCGGTAATATATATATACCTGAGTTCTTACAATTAGCAGATCCGACGTTTAACGTAAGTTCAGAAATTGACTTGTTGATCGGCGCGGATAGATTTTGGGATCTTCTAGAAACAGACAAAATACGTCTAGCAAGTGGCCCATTCCTACAAAATTCAAAATTAGGATGGTTATTGTCCGGTCCTGTGCTCGCGAGGAGCCCAAAACCTGCTCACGTTCATTGCCACTTCAGTCAGGAAATCGATAAACAACTCCGGCTGTTTTGGGAACTCGAAAACATTCCTTCATCATCATGCGCACCCTTAACAGATGATGAACGCACCTGCGAAAACATATTCAATAACACTACAAAACGCGTTGAAAACGGTAGATTTTCGGTTCGTATACCGTTGAAAGAGGCACCAGATGCCCTAGGTGATTCTTACACGTCAGCAACGAAACGATTTTTAACCTTGGAGCGTAAACTCGATCGTTTACCAGAGCTTAAACATTTATATTCTAACTTCATGCGTGAATACAATGATTTAGGTCACATGTCCAAGTTGGAGACTTGTAGTCAACCAAATTATTATCTTCCACATCATGGTGTTGTCAAGGAATCTAGTTCAACAACAAAACTACGCGTTGTATTTGATGCTAGTGCCGTCACTAGCTCGAATAAATCATTAAACGATATTCAGTACCCGGGACCCGCGTTACAAAACGATATTTTCTCGATTTTGTTACGATTTAGACAATATAAATATGTAGCTTGTGCAGACGTGGAGAAAATGTTTCGTCAAGTTCTTCTCCAGCATGACCAAAGGTCACTACAATTAATATTGTGGCGGGATAATCCTTCAGATCCGTTAGATACATATCAACTAAATACAGTCACGTACGGAACTGCGTCAGCACCATATTTAAGTATGCGCTGTATTAGACAGTTAGCATTAGAGTGCGACGATGACGTCATCGCTCGCATCATCACGGAAGACATATTCGTGGACGATCTCATCACCGGTGATGATGATCTAAACAACTTGCTTCAAATATGTCAAAAAACATCAGACGTGCTCCAATCGGGGTGTTTTCCTTTGCGCAAGTGGACCTTTAACTCAGATGCATCTCACAACAAAGCCACAGAACGCTTCATAGGCGAACATGCGCAAACCAAAACACTCGGATTGGGTTGGCATAACACTGGTGACGAGTTACACTTCGTTACAAATATTGAGAACCAAGACAACAATTCACGTTTAACTAAGCGAATAATGTTATCAGTAATATCACAAATATACGACCCATTGGGTCTTCTTTCGCCGGCAGTCATGATTTCAAAAATGATTTTACAAAAATTATGGCTGAGTAAAATTGACTGGGATACTCCGGTCTCTCAGGAAATTGCTAACATTTGGAAACATTTTATTTTTACGTTAAGATTTCTAAACGATATTCGCATCCCTCGCCACGTAATAGGCGATCATAATCAATACACAGAGCTTCATATATTTACCGACGCGTCTCAAGACGCATACGGCGCGTGTACCTATATACGTACATTTAGCAATATCGGTGACGCAACCGTTCGACTATTGTGCGCTAAGGGCAAAGTCGCACCTTTAAAAACAATCAGCATCCCGCGCTTAGAGCTGAGCGCCGCGCTTCTGGGAGCCCAGCTATTTAATAAAATAATTAAATCTCTTAGATTGCAGTTCAGTAAAGTATACTTTTGGACGGATTCCACAATCGTTATGAGTTGGATTAAAATGTCACCACATTTATTGAAAACGTTCGTACAAAACCGAGTAACTGAAATAAATGAACTCACAGGTGACTCAGTGTGGTTACATGTGAGTAGTAAGGACAACCCAGCTGATCTATTGTCTAGAGGTTGCGGCCTAGATTTATTAAAAGATAACGGACTTTGGTGGCACGGTCCATCCTATTTACATAATCGTTCACATGACTTTGAGCAAACTTACCGCGATAATTCGGAAGAATATAACTTACCAGATTTAAAACAAAAACAAACCTGCTTACCCAATATTCAGCACGAAGACATACTTAAATTCGACAAGGACGCGTCATTCACAAAGCTCGTACGAATCGGTAGCTACGTACAAAGATTTATAGCAAACTCAAGAGCTAAGCAAACAGAACGACAAACCGGTTTCTTATCTGTAAACGAGTTGGACGCCGCGCTGAGAATGTTAATTAGGCTCGTTCAAAGGAATTCATTTCCAGATGTTTTGAATAACTTAACAGCTCAAATTCCTATCAAGCAACGTTGTAAACAATATAATCGAATTTCGGGTTTAAATGTTTTTATTGATGAACATAAAATAATTCGGGTTGGCGGTCGAATATGTAATTCATCCGACTTCACCTACGATAAAAAACATCCGATTTTATTATGCAGTAAGCATCCATTCACGATTTGTTTATTTAAGCACGAGCATGCACGATTATTACATGCCGGACCTCAACTTTTATTGGCTACCATGCGTGAATGTTGGTGGCCATTGAACGCTAGAAATCTTGCTAGAAAAATAGTACACGAATGTATAACGTGCACACGTAATCGAGGTAAGACACTAGCGCCCCTCATGGGCAACTTACCCCCCGAACGGTTGGAATCGGGCTACCCGTTTATGCGAACCGGTGTGGACTACGCGGGACCGGTTTTCATATTATCCAGAAAGGGCAGAGGTTCTAGACTAACTAAGGCATACATTTGTCTTTTTATTTGTTTCACGACTAGAGCCATGCATTTGGAACTCGTTACTAGTTTATCTACAAACGACTACATATTAGCACTAAAACGTTTCATTAGCCGGCGAGGTACGCCTCGCACTATCTTCTCCGACAACGGTAGAAACTTTGTGGGCGCGGAAAAGGAGTTTCCTTTATTTCTCCATAAGGAATCGGAGGCCATTATTGATTACGCTTCCACTAATAGCATTGAATTTCGATTTATTCCTCCTTATTCTCCACACTTTGGCGGACTATGGGAGGGCGGGGTGAAGTCATGCAAGTATCACCTGAGACGCATAGTAGGTAACGCGCGACTAACTTACGAGGAATTTTCCACGGCTTTGACACAAATCGAAGCTGTCTTAAATTCCCGTCCAATGTCACCTCTTTCCTCAGACCCTTCTGACCTTTCCCCCCTCACCCCCTCACACTTCCTCATTGGCCGACCGTTAACGTCGCCACCTTCAAGGAATTTTCCAGACCAGCCAACTTCGAGTCTGACACGCTACGAGCGCATCGAGCAACTGCGGCAGCACTTCTGGCGTCGCTGGTCTACAGAATACATCTCTGAGCTGCAACAGCGAACCAAGTGGAAGACCAAGCAGGAGGACATCACCTTGGACAGCCTTGTCCTCATCAAGGACGACCAGTTGCCACCATTGAGGTGGCGGCTCGGTCGCATTCTACGTGTCATTCCAGGCGGAGACGGCATAGCACGAGTGGCTGACATCAGGACAGCTGCTGGCACGATCAGGCGTGCCTTCTCCAAGATCTGCCCGCTGCCTCCACAACCTGTGAGCGGCGACGCCTGACTCCGTGCCGGGAACCATTTTGGAAGCAGCGCTTCCAAGGCCGGGGGCATGTTCATGCCAACCGCTGGCGCCACCTATCACCGGCGCGCCGAACTTGGTGATCGCTGAGCATTCACGCTGGCACAGGGGTTCATACATTCATCACCACCACCAGGCGGAGCCAGTGTCGCGCGGCCCCTTCCACGGATTGCAACATCGCTAGCTCACCGCGGCTATAAAAACTTTTTGTTTGTATAGAATCAGTCCTTTTTACCTTTTCTCTTCCGTCACCTTACATCCTACAACATGTAGATTTTTTCATTATCAAATATACGTGTGAAACCATCACGCTCGCATTATTTCAACGACGGACAGACCTGATCCCCAACAATAACTTAGCCTATGTTAGTACTTAATATTTAGATTGGTTAGTAACAATATAACTTAGCCTATGTTAGTACTTAATAACTAGAACAGACCGGGTGCGATTGGCTAGGGCCCACACTAGCGGGCTATCTGCCCGGGTGGCTATCGATTGCAGGATAGTGTTATGACTGCCACGCAGCCTGCCGAGTAGCGAGGCAGATTTTTTACGCCATAACGCATCAAAGTTGTCAGTGCGTGCGTTAACAAACATTTCCGAGGCACTACAGAAGCGTGGCAGTCGCAACAATATCCTGAACGCATTATTATATTGGATACGCAGAGCATTATAAGCCTTTTGGGTATATGTGAACCACAGGGCTCCCGAGTACAGTGATGTGCAATATGCTTTAAAAAGTATTATTTTAACTGCAGCTGTACATCGAGAGAACCTGCGTGCCAGCATATTCGCCCTGACTGATAATGCTCTGCGCTCCCTTTCCAGATCCAGGTCATCCTTCAGATCATCCGTCACCAGGTGGCCCAGGTATTTTAATTTGTACACCCTGTTCACTGGTTTACCATTCATAAATATGGGAGGGACTGTAGTGGGACACCTGGTGCCAGACCTGAAGACCATGAACTCTGTCTTATTACTGTTATATATTAAACCATGAGTCACAGCGTACGACTCGCAAACATTCAGTAACTTTCGGAGCGCACTGATTGAGGGAGCCAGCAGCACCATGTCATCCGCATAGCTTATGTTGTTAAAACAAACTCCATCCACGTAGCAACCGACACGCGTGCTGCTGAGTCGCTCAATCAGCGCATTGACATACAGACCGAAGAGCAAAGGCGAGGATAACCCCCCCTGCCTCACCCCGCACTCCGGCCGGCATGGCCCCGACAGCTCACCCGCCCAACGCACCTGAGTCTCCTGGCTCAAATACCAGTGCCTGAGGAGTAATACAAACTCTGGCGGCAGCGACGTCTCTTCTAGTTTTTTCCAAAGAAGATCGTATTGGACAAGATCAAAGGCCCTAGACAGGTCAAGGAAAACTGCATATATAGGCGTTTTTCTAGCCGTATAATACCTGACAGCGTGCTTCAAGCTAACAATAGCCGTTTCTGTTGACAACCCAGGTCGAAATCCAAACTGGGCGTCACAGAGCTGCACATGTTTCTTTAGATGTGAGTTGAGCACGCTGTCAAGTATCTTGGCTATGACGGTGGCGAGTGAGATGGGCCTGTAGTTAGACTTGTCCGATACGTCTCCAGTCTTACTTTTGATCACCGGCACCACCATAGTCCGCACAAGATCAGGCGGAAGGTGAGAATGGCTCAGACACAGATTAAATAAAAGTGCCAGCACTCGAGGTAAGTGGGGACCAGCATGCTGCAGGTGCTCGATGCTGAGCCCGTCATGACCAGGCGATTTGCCCCTTGTCATCGTTTTTATAATATGCCTGATCTCCTTAGCAAGAACGACAGTAGTCACCTCCGCATGCTCGGGCCCAGCATCGAACCCCGCGCACGGTGGCCCCAGTGTCGACTTAACAGTAAATTGGGTTTTAAACACCTCAGCTATATCCCTAGGACTGGTAAACCCGTCGACGCTCACAGGAACACCCGGCCTAGGGTTCAACCTATTGGTGGCTTTCCAAAAACCTTTAAAATCTGATTTAGCATGATGTTTAGCTAGTAGATCCATTTTAATTTGTTCTTGGTGTTTTTGGCACCACTTCAGCTTTCCTTTAAAGATTTTCCGTGCACTCATCATAGCATCAAAAACAGGACCAGTGGACGGTTGACCGTACCAACGCCATACATTAAACTCCGTCCTGGCATTCCTGTGAGCCTCGCTCACATGCTTGTTCCAGCCCGCCAGGGGCTTCCGCCTACCTCGACTGCTTTTATAGGTCGCAATAGCACATGAACACAGAACTTGAATTAAATCACTGTACAAATTATTTATTTTCTCTTTATGACATTGATCATTACAATATTTGCCACAACAATTTTGTAAGTCAGATAACAAATCAATATGTCTCAATTGAGAGTTACACATATGTTCATAGGCATGACATTGGTCTGCATTTCTTTCCCCCCATTGTATTTTATTACAAGTAGCGGTTTTTGCAATCGTTTTCAATTATCGTGTGCAATTTATACTAGGGCTTCCCGTCTCACGCATAATGAGGGAATTTTCATTATATTTGTGATCTATAAGCTTATAGTGTACTTTCGATAGTCAATGTCCGGTGTTGTTTTAGTTTGTTTATATTATTTGATGAAGTACCTATTAACAAACACAAAGCGGTAGGCACATAGAGTCTTAGGTCAACTGGACTCACTCAAAGTGGACCCGCGAGATCAGTCGAACAAATGACATTTTAAATTGTTTTTTTTATAGTTTTATTGTGGGTCCAGTTGAACAAAGACTCCACATAATAGTCTTTGGTCAACGAGACCCATTCGAAGTGAAAAATTAATAGAGACAGCGTCTATGAAAATAGTTGACGTTTCATCTTGTACATGCACTTGAACGCTCCTAGATCGTATTTAACACTAGTAAGGACAATATTGAAATTTTAACTCGACGATATCCCGTTGTTTTATTTTTATAGATATTTTTACAGTAATCTTCTTCTTCGTGTCGCTAGCACGACTATTTTTACATTTTTTTTACGGTAATCAAATTCCCAACCCAAAAATAACTCTACCAATTCGCAAAAATGGAGGAAAACATAAATTAAAAACATTGAAAAGATTCTTACACAAGTTTTTTACTAACCGCTTTGCGGGATTCCCCCTCTGCTCTTAATAATGTTGCCATAATAATGATGCGGTTCGAAACTCTAATCTGCATCTGTTTATTTAAATACTCTTGCGGCCAGTATCACGGACCCACCACTTGTTGCAAAAAGGTCAGCGTGTGGAGATGCCCTAAATGTGTTGGCGCCACACAAACTCACGATTAGCGTAAGCTGCAGGGATTAAGATAGCAACTGTTTTTAGTACCAAGAGGTTGGTAACCTATGGTTACAATTTTATATAAAACAAAGCAACAGGTTGCACTCCGGGAATACCGGCAGAAGTGAAAACTTGAACATTAACGTTGTGCATTTTTGAATATTTTGGAATGTTTAGGGATTTATTTTTCCATGAGGATATTTAATCTGTATTCAAATGGTATCCGGGAAGGATCACCGTATTTTAGAGCTGCGCTTGATTTGGACCCCATTTCCGGAACATTAGCGGAGCTTCCATAAGAACTATTTTCGTTTACAAATCTTTTTTTCAGTTTTTAATAGCAGTAAACTCTTTATATTCTTAGTAGTAATTCAAACATTGTATGCCTCTTCTGAACCTTTTACCCAAAGTTACATGACCTTAAGGACGAAAACTAAAAAAAGAACCTATAACACGATATTAATATATCCCACACCAAAGCTCAGGCAGTTTGTTTTCCAAAGCCCTTTAATCCGGCTTACCCGTATAAGGCCAGCGTATCTGCCACAAATAACAATGCTCGTTGAAATTAAACCTAATTGCCGCTGGTTTCCCGGAAAAAACGGATGTGAACACGAATCTCCATACGGATCCGGGAATTATGGAAAATATTACGCGGCCAGGGTGAATGTAAACAGAATTGATGGTGTTATTAAACATATTTTATATTCCGTGTTTATAATAATAATAATAATCATTTTATTTCAGGCAACTAAGGCCCATACATAAAATACACACAATAATATAAAACAAAAATAACAAACTAATACATATAAAACAGTAAACTATAAGTAAAACTTTAACTAAACACGTAATGTCGGCGTCGTGTTTCGCTGCGAGGTGTCGCGTAACCGTCCTCGGAAACGACGGAAAACAACACCTTTTGGCCAAAAGTCTTCCTGCAAACAGGTCTGGAGATGTTGGGTTGGAAAACGTACCACAAATGACTTAAAGTTGATGTTGTGGCGCGATTCCAACCTTTCGACCCTCAAAGTCCAATTGGTCTTCACTTTCATGTACTGCACCACTTCCTCAATCTTTGTGGTGTGATGCAGACGCGAAATATACAGCTGCGTCGTAGGCACAGCAGGGCGCAGCAGCATGTTGGGCCCAGTCGGTGCGGTACCGCACAAGTTCCGGGAACAGGGCTTCTTCTTCTTCCTCTTCACCACTTTAGTGAAGCCCTCTTCATCAACTTGGCCCGCACTTGGCATGCTGTTATTGACCACTGGCGGGGCAGGCTGAGTACCCTTTTTTCCCCCAACATTGGTTTGTCGCTTATGTTGCGACGCATCCAATTTGCCTTTTTTGCTTTTTTTTTTTTTTTTTTTTTTTTTTGCATGGCTAGTTTGTAGAAGCATGTTTTACCCTGTCCTGACTTGGTTGTAAGTAGATGATGATTCTGTTTACCATATAATAATAATACCATCATCATCAGCCTATTCAGTCGTGGCTTAATAAGAACTGCCACTCGGGTCGATCTTTAGGTAAAGCTGTGCTTGCCTAGGCCGACCTAGGCAAGCACTCGGTATGTCGGGCGGTCACCCATCCACAGACCGATCTGTGGATGGGTGACCGCCCGACATACCGAGTTTCCTCCGTGCCTCGGAAAACACGTTAAGCTGTTGGTCCCGGCTGCCATAATATAGATCTTTGGCAGTCGTTACAGGTAGTCAGTGACCTGAAATTCTGACATCAAGTCTTACCAAAGGGTATCGTATCTAGTATTAACTGGGTTGTGGAGGTCAGATAGGCAGTCGCTCCATGTAAAATACTGGTATTCAGCTGCATCCGGTTAGACCCCAATATAGTTGGGAAAAGGCTAGGCAGATGATGATCTGCCTAGTCATTTTCCAGATATGTTGGGGTCGTCTTCCAGTCCAACCGGATGGTGTGATTTTTTCTCAAATTATGTGAAAGTCAGAGAATGAGTGTGTACCTTAATTTCTATCGGCGAAAATGATGATAGGAAAATGAGTGTGGGATTGACTGAAGCTACTTGAATGATAATATTGATGTTGTTGAATATTGTTGACGTTATTGTTGTTGTTTTTATTTTTTTATTTGTAAGTTGTGTTTACTGCTTTTTTGTTGTATGTATATAATTCTGCGGCAATAAATATTTTTTCTTTCTTTAAAAAGGAACATTTTGAAAAAAATTGTCACTTGTCTGCCTTCCCGATATTTTGAGATCAACCTACAATGCCGCCGAAATACACCACAGTAGATTTTGTAAATAAAATCTATCATGATTTATATGTACCTACCGTTATTAGATGACCTACATAGATAAATTGTTTGATAAACAAAACTAAAAAAATAAAACACAATTAATTGAAACATTTTGATTACAAACATAACTAAACGTTCTTTTTGGTAACTATGAATATTGTCAAAATCTGTAACCCCTCCCCAATAGACAGTCAACTCTATTTTTCACGTTGTTAGGTTGGTTATCGAAGTGTGTTGATTCCATGATCCTTCAAATAAGCTTATCAGCTGTTATCGTTATCACGGTTATGACGCACGGGTGACAGCAGTGGTTACTAATTTACATGTACCTATTTACTGTAGGCCTCATTCAGTTCAGCAGTGTTTCATCGATATTGCTATATGACGAATTTTGAATATTTTGATGTAAGGAAACTGACAGCTAGCTTCTGGTAGTATACAGTGACTCTAAGACGGCACGGTTGGTGTAGTGACGGAGCGGCTGGTTAGTGTCGCGGGTTCAATCCCTGTACGGAACCAATATTTGTATGGCCTCATACAAGTAATTGTTCTGGGTCTGAATATTAGTGTATTAAATGTTTGAAACAGCATCCACGATACAGAAAAAAATCTTAGTGTTGGGAAGATTTTTCTTTAAAAAAAACAGGGATATCCTCAAAATGAGAAACATGGCTTAAAAACTCATGAGTCATGCCCCTCTAGGAGATATACAAAATCTTTCCGTAGTGCCCGACTTTTCTGATCTTCAGAAAGCATGTTCAAGCAAAATATGGACCAATTAACCACTTTCTGCTTAGTTTAAAGCAGAAAGGTTAATTAGGTCATGTCTTGCTTGAGCGACAGCTAGAGGTATAGTCTTAGGCTCCTACCACGCGGTGTATTTTAAACGCGCGTCGTCGGCGCCGTAGATGCAATATTTTACGTTTTTAGGGTTCCGTAGTCAACTAGGAACCCTTATAGTTTCGCCATGTCTGTCTGTCCGTCTGGCCGTCTGTCCGTCTGTCCGTCCTCGCTTAATCTCTGTGACCGTTAGCACTAGAAAGCTGAAATTTGGTACCAATATGTGTATCAATCACGCCGACAAAGTATTAAAATAAAATTTGGAAAAAAATGTTTTATTAGGGTAGCCCCGCTATATGTAAAGTGGGACGTGATTTTTTTTTTAATTTCAACCCTAACGTGTGATACATTGTTGGAAAGGTATTTAAAAATGAGTAGGGGTTTACTAAAATCATTTTTTGATAATGCCAATAATTTCGGAAATAATCGCTCCAAGAGTAAAAAACAATGTGTCCCCCCCCCTCTTACTTTTGAACCATAAGTTTAGAAAATATTAAAAAAATCTGAAAAGTAGAACTTTATAAGGACTTTCTAGGAAAATCATTTTGAACTTGGATGGAAACAGTTTTTGTACAAAAAAGACAAAAAGTTGTACAAAATAATTTCTGAACTAAGTTTGTAGTACAATCGTTTAAGCAAGCATTTTTTGTAACTTCGTTTACATATTTTATTATCCTGAACGTATCTTTTTTCAAACAAAAAAAGAATTATCACTACGGAACCCTACACTGAGCGTGGCCCGATACGCTCTTGGCCGGTTTTTATAGATTCAAACGCGCCTAAAACACGATACAAACACGCGTGTGAAGCGCGTTCGAAACTTGTATGAAGCGCGTACAAAGGGTCGGCTTAGGATCGCTGTATCTGCGCGTATACGTTCCGACGACGCACGTAGGTATACGTTTCACAATCGCCCCGTGTGCTTCGGTTACAAGGTTGTACCCGCGTCATTAGCACGTCGTCGTCGCCGTAGAAAATACGCCGTGTGCTAGGGTCCTTAGATGCAGTTTATTCGCACTTTATATCGTAGTAGGTACAACATAGACATGGATTTATTTACCTTTTGGCAGACAATCGACCACTTACCGATGCCAATTTCATTCATAGCTGCTTAAGAGCGCTATTACAAACTCGAGTAACTTCGAAACGAGCGGCGACTGACGGTTCTTGCGCCTGTGTGCGTGATGTACGCTTCTTCATACACACACGTGCAGAGGCAGAGGTGCGTAACACGTTTCACTGCGGTTTACTTAGAATTGAATTGGGAAAAAATACAAGTTATGGAATGTTTTATTTTATGTGTGATAATGAAATACAAATATAAGTAACATAGAAATTTTTTAGTTTTCCATCATGGGTGTCGTTTATATGGTTTTCGGGGTCGCTGATTACGAAAATGAGGTCAAAATAAAAATCAAAGATGGCGCCGACGAAATTTTTTGGCTTTTCCGTCATGGGTGTCGTTTTCATGGTTTTTGGGGTCGCTGATTACAAAAATGAGGTCAAAATAAAAATCAAAGATGGCGCCGATGAAAATTTTTGGCTTTTCCGTCATGGGTATCGTTTTCATGGTTTTTGGGGTCGCTGATTACGAAAATGAGGTCAAAATAAAAATCCAAGATGGCGCCGACAAAAATTTGATTTTTCCGTCATGGGTGTCGTTTTTATGGTTTTTGGGGTCGCTGATTACGAAAATGGCGTGATACTTCCTGGCCGCGCCACAGTCGATTTTTTTAATTAGAGTGAATGCGTATGCATGTTCGAAAAGTGTTCATTATTGTTCATTATAATAAAAAAAAAGTACTATAAAGGTTTGCGAGATATTTAACAAAATTAGTGGCGCGGCCAGGAAGCATACTTCCTAGCCGCGCCACCGCGTACACTGCCATAAATATGATATTTATGTACAAACTCAATGGTAAATAATTGTACGTCTGTTGTTTATTCTTTTGATGATGAGAAATACTGGAAAAAGTCATTATTGATAAATATCGAAACTTCAAAATCGGTTATACAAACACTAAAAATTGTATTTATTTGTATAAAAAGAAAGTACAAGGTTTCTGTAGGTACTTTTATATCAATATTCAGTGTTTTTGCAACTACAAACCTGCATAACATGTAAGTATTTTTTTTCTTGATGTGAGCAGTGGTGGCCCAGTGGTGGTGGCACCGACTTACGAACAGTAGGTCGTGGGTTCAAACCCAGGCAGGCACATTACTTTGTGAAATTGCAATATCACATTTATATTAGAAAAAGTATTATTTGATATTGTATTAATGTATTCAGCGGCAAATTAACAAAATGTTGTTCCGAATGCAACCATGTTCTAATTAGAAACTGTCCCTTTATTCCGTTAGACTTACTCATATTGACAGACCACGGTTTGGACGCTATAGGTGAAGCCGCTTCAGCAACGATTGAGACAAAACCGACTTCAAAAAAAGAACACAAAAAAGTGAAAAATAAACTTTAGAAGAAAAATCAGTTTCTGAAGTCGGTGGCAAAAAAATGAAATCAAACAAACAAAAGTCACTGACTTCAGAAACTGATTTTTCTTCTAAAGTTTATTTTTCACTTTTTTGTGTTCTTTTTTTGAAGTCGGCTTTGTTTTTTGTTAAAAAGTTTTTATTTATATAGATAGATAGATTTTAAATATTGAACTTCGTTTTCCTTTACACTGATCAGTAGGACAATCATGCTCAGTATCTTCAATCATTGCTGAAGCGGCTTCACCTATAGCGTCCAAACCGTGGTCTGTCAATATGAGTAAGTCTAACGGAATAAAGGGACAGTTTCTAATTAGAACATGGTTGCATTCGGAACATTTTGTTAATTTGCCGCTGAATACAATATCAAATAATACTTTTTCTAATATAAATGTGATATTGCAATTTCACAAAGTAATGTGCCTGCCTGGGTTTGAACCCACGACCTACTGTTCGTAAGTCGGTGCCACCACCACTGGGCCACCACTGCTCACATCAAGAAAAAAAATACTTACATGTTATGCAGGTTTGTAGTTGCAAAAACACTGAATATTGATATAAAAGTACCTACAGAAACCTTGTACTTTCTTTTTATACAAATAAATACAATTTTTAGTGTTTGTATAACCGATTTTGAAGTTTCGATATTTATCAATAAATAATGACTTTTTCCAGTATTTCTCATCATCAAAAGAATAAACAACAGACGTACAATTATTTACCATTGAGTTTGTACATAAATATCATATTTATGGCAGTGTACGCGGTGGCGCGGCTAGGAAGTATGCTTCCTGGCCGCGCCACTAATTTTGTTAAATATCTCGCAAACCTTTATAGTACTTTTTTTTTATTATAATGAACAATAATGAACACTTTTCGAACATTCATACGCATTCACTCTAATTAAAAAAATCGACTGTGGCGCGGCCAGGAAGTATCACGCCGAAAATGAGGTCAAAATGAAAATCCAAGATGGCGCCGACGAAAATTTTTGGTTCTTCCGTCATGGGTATCGTTTCCATGGTTTTTGGGGTCGCTGATTACGAAAATGAGGTCAAAATGAAAATCCAAGATGGCGCCGACGAAAATTTTTGGTTTTTCCGTTATGGGTGTCGTTTTCATGGTTTTTGGGGTCGCTGATTATGAAAATAAGGTCAAAATAAAAATCCAAGATGGCGCCGACGAAATTTTTTGGCTTTTCCGTCATGGGTGTCGTTTTCATGGTTTTTGGGGTCGCTGATTATGAAAATGAGGTCAAAATGAAAATCCAAGATGGCGCCGACGAAAATTTTTGGTTTTTCCGTCATGGGTGTCGTTTTCATGGCTTTTGGGGTCGCTGATTACGAAAATGAGGTCAAAATGAAAATCCAAGATGGCGCCGGCGAAAATTTTTGATTTTTCCGTCATGGGTGTCGCTTTCATGGTTTTTGGGGTAGCTAATTACGAAAATGAGGTCAAAATAAAAATCCAAGATGGCGCCGATGAAAATTTTTAGTTTTTCCGTCATGGGTGTCGTTTTCATGGTTTTTGGGGTCGCTGACTACGAAAATGAGATCAAAATAAAAATCAAAGATGGCGCCGACGAAATTTTTTGGTTTTTCCGTCATGGGTGTCGTTTTCATGGTTTTTGGGGTCGCTGACTACGAAAATGAGATCAAAATAAAAATCAAAGATGGCGCCGACGAAATTTTTTGGTTTTTCCGTCATGGGTGTCGTTTTCATGGCTTTTGGGGTCGCTGATTACGTATACGCTTAGGGGCACTATGAGCAGCAAAGAAAACAGAAGAAAAAAAATTAGTTTAAAATAATTTTCGGGACTTGCTAAATTTTCCTGTTTTTTTTTTTTCAAAAACGCCTAATTTTTTTTTGTTTCGTGTTGTCCTTGACCCATGGTCCTACGCCCCTGCGAACCATGGTCCTACGACAAACCGTTTCATAGTTATGGTCCTACGAATTTTACTTCGTTTCATCTAGAATGCTCTATATTTCCAAAATGGCAGCTCGGATGAAAACTTTTTCAGGAAAAGAATTGTTGTTCTAGTCGACAACTATGAGATGATATAAAAAAACCGCGACAAAGTGAGAGAAAAAGAAAAATTTAAATTTTTTTTAAGTGTCGGTCAATCTTTCACCTTGTGTATCCTTAGGGGCACAGAATTTAGTAAAATTTTCAGAAGCTTTTTTTTTTTTTTCAGGATTTCGGCTATTTTTCTTATTAACCTGGTCCATAGAAACCATTTAAGCTCCGAGACACATTATGGTCCTACGACGCACCGTTTCCGAGTTATGGTCCTACGAATTTTACTTCGTTTTATCTAGAACGCTCTATATTTCCAAAATCTTGAAAAAAAAAACTTCTGAAAATTTTACTGTTGTGCCCCGAAAAATTTTGCAAAAATTTCTTTTCTCCCTCTTTGTCGCGGTTTTTTTACACCATCTCATAGTTTTTAACTAGAGCAACAATTCTTTTCCAAAAAAGGTTTTCATCCGAGCTACCATTTTGGAAATATAGAGCATTCTAGATGAAACGAAGTAAAATTCGTAAGACCATAACTCGGAAACGGTGCGTCGTAGGACCATGTGTCTCGGAACTAAAATGGTTTCAATGGACCAGGTTAACAAGATGCTGCAATAAAAATAGCCAAAATCTTGAAAAAAAAAACTTCTGAAAATTTTACTGTTCCGTGCCCCGAAAAATTTTGCAAATATTTCTTTTCTCTCTCTTTGTCGCGGTTTTTTTACACAATCGAGATAGTTTTTAACTAGAGCAACAATTCTTTTCCGGAAAAGGTTTTCATCCGAGCTACCATTTTGGAAATATAGAGCATTCTAGATGAAACGAAGTAAAATTCGTAGGACCGAAACTCTGAAACGGTGCGTCGTAGGACCATGGTTCTCAAAACCTAAATAATTTCTATGGTCAAGGTCAACACGAAACAAAAAAAAAATGAGGCATTTTTGAAAAAAAAAAGAAAAACAGAAAAATTTACCAAGCCCCAAAATTTTTTTTGAACAAAATTTTTTTTTTGTGTTTTCTTTGCTGCTCATAGTGCCCCTAAGCGTATACTCCAACTCCTAAAAATCCGCCCCTATGACGACCCACTGACCTCATTTTGACCTCATTTTCGTAATCAGCGACTCAAAAAACCATGAAAACAACACCTATGACTGAAAAACTAAAAAAATTTCTAGCCGCCATCTTGGATTTTAATTTTGACCTCATTTTCGTAATCAGCGACCCCAAAAACCATGAAAACGATACCCATGACGGAAAAAACAAAAATTTTTGTCGGCGCCATCTTGGATTTTCATTTTGACTTCATTTTCGTAATCAGCTACCCCAAAAACCATGAAAACGATACCCATGACGGAAAAAACAAAAATTTTTGTCGGCGCCATCTTTGATTTTTATTTTGACCTTATTTTCGTAATCAGCGACCCCAAAAACCATGAAAACGACACCCATGACTGAAAAACAAAAAATGCCTAGCCGCCATCTTGGATTTTAATGTTGACCTCATTTTCGTAATCAGCGACCCCAAAAACCATGAAAACGATACCCATGACGGAAAAAACAAAATTTTTTGTCGGCGCCATCTTGGATTTTCATTTTGACTTCATTTTCGTAATCAGCTACCCCAAAAACCATGAAAACGATACCCATGACGGAAAAAACAAAAATTTTTGTCGGCGCCATCTTGGATTTTCATTTCGACCTCATTTTCGTAATCAGCGACCCCAAAAACCATGAAAACGACACCCATGACGAAAAATCCAAAAATTTTCGTCAGCGCCATCTTGGATTTTTATTTTGACCTCATTTTCGTAATCAGCGACCCCAAAAACCATGAAAACGACACCCATCACGGAATAACCAAAAATTTTCCTAGCCGCCATCTTGGATTTTCATTTTGACTTCATTTTCGTAATCAGCGACCCCAAAAACCATCAAAACGACACCCAAAACGGAAACACCTAAAATTTTCCCAGCCGCCTTCTTGGATTTGTTTTTTCTCGAAAGATTCATAAAAGTGAATATTTCAATGCAACATTCGAAAGATTCCCCATTATTTCTAAATAAAGATTTCTATGATTTTTTATCGACCAGTAAAGTATCATTTACGAATAAACTTTATAGTAAGGTTGCGCAAAGCGTTCCTTTCCAACATAGAACATGACTACAATTTTATTTTATCATAATAAATTACAAGAATACTTACGTTTAAACTGTTGACAACCTCTGGTCTACCTGTATTCGTATACGTAACCCACACTAAGGCGCGCGGGAGCGCGAGCGACATAGGTCCGTCCTCCACGAGCCCTCAGGCGTTACTGAGCATATGGCGGCCGTACATCTAGTAATAAGGCATTATTTTGGAAAATCGAAATAAAAAAATGAGACGGCGTAAAATTCCAAAAAAATATAATTAGGGAAGGTAAAGTGTTGTACTATAAGTATGTCTATTTTTTTTTTGTTAATATTATCTTTATCCTATGTTTAAACCATATTTAAAACGCATAAATTTTAGCTCAGTATTGCTTTTGAATATCCTTTTTTTTTGCTGCGATTCCATTTATATCTCAATTCTAATCAGGACAAAAACTTCAGGACTATATAACCAGTATTTTGGCATTTTTTTCAGATTTTTCTGTGTTGCCAATTTGTCACAAGTAGCAGGGAAAAACCAGATGTTTTACGTTTGCTCGAAATTGGGTGTCGAAAAATTGCTATTTCTCGAAATATTAACATTCAAAACGAAATTCTAATCAGGACACAAACTAAAACAAAGTCAGATTTATAATTTTTCATTGAAATATTATGCCTTTATCTATAAATAAGACGTGTCCAGGACTTGTAAAAGTACGTATTTTCGGCAAATCGCCCAAAGTTTGTGACAGCGCTCTTAATGATGTCATTGGTCATTCATATTAGATTACCTACCCATGTTCAGAAACATAATCTAAATAGACACGAACGTGTACATATACATAGTCGACCTCATAATTGCTTTATTACCTAGGTTCTTCTTCTACTTTACGTTGACAAGTATGTAGCCAGCTGCTCAGCTGTAACAGTGACTTCGTTTAAATCCTGAAATGTTGTGCAAAATGATCTCAGGAAAGGAGGTCGGCCATATCCTTCATAGAGACTGGATAGTCTATGCGGGATATGCCCAAGTCTGCCCAACCTCCTTTATATCAGTGTGGAAACTAACATTGTGTTTGGGATGGATTGAGTCCATTAGGCCGGATTACAATCCCAGTGGTATTCACATAAGGTTGAATGGCCTGCATCCTAACAACATAAATTAAATAAATCAATCACTTAGTCGCCTCCACAAAACTGCACCGTTCTATCACACTATGATCTAATCAAGATGAACATTACCGTCACGCAGTAAATAGCGCGTGAATTGCGTCAACGGATCTCATAGCTGAACTTTTAGATATATTTTTGTTGGCAAATAAAATTTTCATATTCTGTAGTAAATGGAATGTCTATTTGGATTCTTAATGTTGCTCTAATCATTTCAGATAACTATCTCTGTATTTCATGTGTTGTATCCGTCATACTTACTGCCGCACTCAGAGACGTGTAATGATTACTTAAGCTATCACTTAGTAAAGATTTTGACACTTTAGTGAAGGTTTTGTATGTCAAATCTTTACTAAGTGACAGCTTATGTAATCGTTTAATATCTCTGAGTATACGGCAGTTAGTGCTATTGTCCAAATACAAAGTATGCTACAACTATTTACTGTGTTGTTCATCCATATTATGTACTACATGCATGCATAAGTAAAGTGCGAAGTTACTCCTTTATGCCCATTGCCAGTAACACTAGGTAAGACTTAAGCCAAATTAAACAGTGTAATAACATATAGGCGTTCATTTTGGTGTTGCATAGCATCAGTGAAAACCTCGCATTATCTTTTAAGTTCTCTAGATCTATCTAAGGCTCTTGGTTCGAAATTTCTAAGATTTTTTTTTTAATTATCGACCCTACTAAATAATATTTAATGACAGTTGTATAATGGAACGAACTACGTCAAAGAGGCTTTGTCTTTCAAAAACTTTCATTAAAAGATTTTTTTTTTAAGTATAAGTTTTGAAAATAAGACGTCAATTAGATAAGACTTAAAAACTTTTATATTTATAACTCTACAATCCAAAAGAAGCTCTTAAGTCCTACAAAAGAATTATTATCTGAGGTGAAAGTTCCAATCTTTCTTCAAATCCCCCACTCAACGTTGTAAGAAATCGTGCTCATCTCTCAAAGTACTCTTATCAGTACTCCAGGCTTCAACACTGGAATTACTCACTGATATGACTAGCTAGCGAAGTATTGGTATGATACCCATTCAAGCAACTTTCGTTGGTAAAAAAAAAGAAATAGAAATAATTTTATGGAACTTCAAAGGAACTATGCACGATCCAGTGAGATCGCGAGATCCCTGATAACTAAACTGAAAAATTTGGAAAAAACGTATCACTAGTGTCTAGTATTAGTTGCCGAGAGTGGCCTAGAGGTCCAGAGCAAATTGGAGGTGTGGTGGCAACAACATTTACTGGAGAATGTTGGCCTGAAAATACGTAGAACCAAAACGGTATACTTGTTTTGTGATTTCGGCGGTCTCTCCAGTCCTGTCTATAACCCTTACCGGAACGCCCATACCGATCTGCTCCGATTTTCGGTACCTCGGGTCGCTTATCCAGGGAGATGGCGATGTAGACCGGGACGTAACGCACCGGATCAATTCGGGATGGATGAAATGGCGACAGGTCACTGGAACAACTTGCGACCCACGGATGGGCCTCAAGTTAAAGGGAAAAATATACAAGTCCGTGATTAGGCCTGTCGTACTAATCGGAATAATAATAATATAATAATAATATTCCACAACTATCACACAACGCCATCTAGTCCCAAGCTAAGCAGAGCTTGTGTTATGGGTACTAGACAACTGATAAACATACTTATATATTTCTAAATACATACATATTATAGATAAATTACACCCAGACACAGAACAAATGATCGTGCTCATCACACAAACATTTGTCCTGGGTGGGAATCGAACCCACGACCTCCGGCATAGCAGTTAGGGTCACTAACCACTAGACCAACAGGCCAGTCCAGTCCAGGAATGTTGGGCTGTGAAGAAAATGGAAGAAAAACGATTGCATGTTACGGAGATGAGAATGTTGAGGTGGACCAGAATGGATAAAGTTAGGAACGAGTATATTAGAAGAAAGTTTGACAGTTGCGCCAATTACAGAAAAGTTAAAAGAGAATCAACTGTCATGTTATGGACATGTGATGAGGAGGGATGAATCGCAAGTGACTAAAAAGTGATGAATGTAAATGTGGATGGCTGGAGAGGGAGAGGAAGACCAAATGAAAGATGGATGGAGTGTGTGAGGAGTGACATGAAGGAAAAAGGAATAAATGATAATGTGACGACTAACAGGGCAGATTGGAAGAAAACAACGTGTTGCGCCGACCCCAAATGACATGGGATAAGAGCAGAAAGATGATGATGAGATGATGAAGCAGAACAAAAGTTCTAATAATATTATGTTTGACTGAAATTCAGCGTTACGATCTCCACTTACTGATGAGATTAATAAGGATTCAAACAAAAGTGATTCATGCTAGGATTAAATTCGTAAATTGATAGCATAATTTATGTAGTTTATTAGCTAATAATATAACTTATTTTGTGACTATTTCATAAATTGTTACTTACGCGATATAGGTAACATATTATGGTTCTACTAAACCGTGGTTTTTGGGCCATCTGGTGATAGGCCGAAAAGTACTTACACTATAACATAGTCGCAAAAGTAAACACAAAGCTTTCGTATACAGAAAACATTTTGCACCTCAAAATTACATAATTATAAAAACAACATATTACGTACTTGGTGGTGAACCGTTCGTGTTTCAAAGAAGTATTTAACCGTTTACGTGCAATGGCTACGTCACTAGACTGGCTATAGTGACGTCAGACACACACGGTACTTTTAACTTCGGCGACTAACGTTTACACATGATATAGTTTACAAAAATCTTTATTTATTAATAGAATACGAGTATTTATCCAGATCAGGGAGAGGAGATTACAAAAAAAAGTCACACTGACTTTATTGATTCTGCAGTAAAGTCCACTTGTCCTTTTTGAAGAACCTCATCATATAATATAGTACTCGCAACCAGCGTGCGTGCGTGTATTACCGTGGACGAGGTGCAAGGAATAAAAAAACATAACAACACTGACTTTATTGATTCTGCAGTAAAGTCCACTTGTCCTTTTTGAAGAACCTCATCATATAATAGTACTCGCAACCGGCGTGCGTGCGTGTATGACCGTGGACGAGGTGCTAGGAGTATTTTAGGAGTTTCTGACTACCTCATGGCAAATTGCGTGAGTTTATGTATGTATGTTTGATTTGGTTGGTGTTTTGTTTTGTGTATTCATAGCTATGGACCTGATAAGATAAGCATTACATTGCTACCCTCACTATTGAGTTCTTTGTGTAAACCCCTTTTGGAGACCCCATGAAGTTGGTTCTTAAAAGCCAATTTAGAAACTCTGACACTAGGGTGTATGGGGTCGTTAGACCATTCTGCCCACACGATAAGAAGAAGAAAAGCCTAATTAGTCCTGCAGCCCGGTTAAATTATATTTGAATCAACAAAGGCATTCCAAAGTTAGCGACAGATAAACTAGTTCAGGCTTTCCCAAGACTGGTCGCTGAGGACCAGTGCTAAAAGTATCCCATGTGTACCAGCTCTTAGAATTTCCACGTCAGTGTCCACCGATTATGACGTCATAAGTATCGTGCAGTGCCGCATAGAGACTAGAGTGGCACTTTGTAAAGTTAGAGTAGTTCCATAATGGCACACAACTGGCTCGCCACTCTAAGGATTGCAATTCTCACTACAAATTAACTGTGTAAACTTTTGTTCCGTTCAAAATAAACGTAGTACAGTAGCTTGTGAGTGGATTTGTTCCGGGATTCCTAATTAGGTTGAAAGTTATATTAATTAGTGGTTAATTTTCATTATTACTTGTAGATTTTTCTGCTGTACTACAATCAGGTAATTAATTTTGAATTGATGACAGAGGAAATTGATGATTCTCTTGGTAAATTCTGATTATAATTACTTAGGCTTTTATCAATATTTTAAGTATACTAATTAAATATAGTGTTAGTATTATCATCTTCTTTTACTACTTATGTAAGTCATAAATTAGTTTTAACTTGGAAAAGCTACATAAAGGACTGCCAAAGACAGTGGGAAAGAAACGACGACTATAGAAAAGCGGGTAGGTTATACAGGGAAAAATTTAAACTTTTAAAGGACACATGCACTTTTATTAATTAATTTGTGATTACCTAATATTATTTATTTTCATACTAAGAATACGCCATAGCGTTAATTTAAACATCTATTTTACTTATACATCAAACAGATTACCTCTAATGCTACACAAGAGAGCTTTTCTAAGCAAACTTACTTATTTCTTTGATCTAATAAAGCACTTCACTTAGGAACTTTTTTAAACTTTGCTTCTTCATACTTAACTATCAAACTAAAGTACATGACATAATATTGTTACACAGAATCTACATGCAAATAGGTGTCTTGCAAGCAACTTAAAGTGGTTGAACTCCAGTTCGATACAACTTGGTAGCATGTAGGTAAGTCTAACTCATAGTCTAACTTAAGTTGCTTGTAGTTGCTAAGCTGTTATTCATTTTGGTGGAATATTGTATGCATTGTTAGCTTTTGTTGTCTGTCTGTTTTTTTAACTGAACATAACGTAACGACACGCCCGAAAGAAAAAAAAACATACGGCAGAAAACAGAGTTTTGTATTTAAGTTATTAATATTGATAAATCAGCATATTTGAGAGGAGGAACTCTAGGCTTATTAATGACTGCCACTCTGGCCGATCTTTAGGTTAAGCCGCGCTTGCCTAAGTTGGTCTATGGATGGGTGAGCACCCATTACATATCGAGTTTCCTCTAAGCTGTTGGTCCCGGCTGCCATATATCGATCTTTGGCAGTCGTTACAGGTAGTCAGTGACGTGACCTGAAACACTGACAACCGTATTACCCAGTTTAACTTGGTTTTGGAAGTCAGATAGGCAGTCGCTCCATGTAAAATACTGGTATTCAGTTGCATCCGGTTAGACTGGAAGCCGACCCCAACATAGTTGGGAAAAGGCTAGGCAGATGATAATGATGAACTCAGGATATTTGAAGACGTTGCCATCTTTCAGAATTCACGTTGTTAGTTCTAGATATCCAAACATCATATCTATGATCAATCTTATCTTATCTATATCTTGAGATTGCCAACATCTGCAACTAGATAGTCGCAGAGTTTGGCAATCTCAAGATACATTACATTACGTTTGTCCAGCGGTTTGCCTAATAAGTACCTACACCCTCATTTCGCCAGTTATGTAAGAGTCCATTGCCGTCAACTGGGCATACTTATTCCAGACTCCGTGGCTGCTAATGAGAAGTTTGAAAACCCAGTAACGCTTTGCCTGACCCATGAATCAAACCCTAAACCCTATGTTCAGCAGTTGCACACGACCACTAGACTAACGAAGGAGTTAAAAGAGAGAAAAAATACTGCATACATTTACAGATTTAATATCGGTGCCTCGGATCGTTCTCTTGTAAATAATCAAAAAGTGCAAACAAAACAAGGCTTTAATTCGTAAATACCATTGAAAGCAATCAATGGTATTTACAGATTAATTTAATATTTAATTACTTCGTTACTTTTTATACTGTTCCTGTTTCAATTAAAAGAATATTATCGCTCCCATTCAACAGCTTTTCACTCTCATAAAGTAACTCCCGACCTCCCGAGGCAATGCCGTATCGTTTCGTTTCACGCTTATACTAGGGGCATACAATTGACTGCATCACTCGGTACAGTTTACAATTAATTGATACAATAAACTCTTACTACTTTATTTGAATTCTTTTTAAAGCTTCGACAAAGTATTGAGCATTATTACGTTTAAATGCATTTTCGCCTGCTGTATAATTTCACGAGTAATTCACGTTTGAAATTTGCCAAATGTATACATATTTATAACTCGTAACTGTATGTAGTTTGTGTGCAACCTCAATAACCAAGTTAATTGATATTTAAAGAATCTTTTTAATTCTATGATTTACCTACTTGAATTCAATGTTCTGATATTTTTTTTGGATTTCTCTCTTGTTGTAATGTCTACTTTGATATGACAACGATTTTGAAATCTTCTTCTGGTTAGATGAAAAAAGGTACACCCACATCTCTCCAGATTTGTATATGTGCCATTTAATAGAAGTCGAGTCATTATATTTTCACCAGTACAGTCTAAACAACTCAACTGAAAGTAATACTGAAAAACTTACCTTCAGTATATTATTTTTTATGGATCAATAGAAAGTATGGAAACCCTGTCTCTTATTTACACACTAACCTGAAAGTTATCAATGTTAATTTATGACAAAAATCAAAGAGAGCATTGTAACGCAAAACCTCATCATTTCCTCATAATATTTACTTTGGCACCGATTCTGCTTACTGTTTACTGTTTTGCGTTGTAATCATATTTTTGTGTATTTCATTCTTACCTAACTACGTCAGAAATGACGTGATCGACATTGAATTCGTGACGAAACGTGTAACGTAGTACGGAAATAAATTATACTTCAGGATTTTATATAGGGTCTATGAATGGAGTCTTTCTCGTCATCATCTCTCGTCTTTTTTGGGGTCGGCTCAGAATGTCTTTTTCTCGTTTTTGTCAAATTATCCTTTACATCATCGTTTCCTTGGTCTTCCTCTCCTCTTGCAGAGAGTAAAGGAAGACGGTTTATTGACATTCATACTTCAAAATTACCTCACGACATTTTCCGCTTTGTACTTTGCATCACACGACAACCGATTACCACACAACTTTTCAGTCACCGGCACCACTTTCAGACTTCCTCTTATGTAATTATATGGAAAGAATGGAGTCTTTCTGAGGAATCAAATGCAGCGGAAATGAAGAGAACCCGAGTTTTTGTCAGTGTTCGTCTACTTATAATTTAACCCTTCAATAGAATTTACGCCATGTAGGCTTGTGTATGACTATACAAAATGACTGAATCTCCGTTTTCCGATACCATCATCTTTCTACCCTTGTTCCATGTCATTAGTGGTTGGCGCAACACGTTGTTTTTTTCAATATACTCCTTTTGCCTTCACATCTCTCTCACACAATCCCTTCATACTTTCGTTTGTCTTCCTCTCCTTCCCTATCCATCAATATTAACATTCACCACTGTTTTGGTCACATGTGTAGTTTCACAATACCATACCGTACCATACATACAACTCCTTTTGATCTTTTCTGTAACAGGGAAGCGTTTTACAGAAAATATGAAAATTAGACGTCCGTCTTTAAAGTTCCTCTTATATTTCTCAGTTTTCCGAACCATTATAAATAACCGAAATAAATCTGGCCCTCATTACATCCTATATTGACAGGGAGACCTATCATTCCGGTGTCACACCTATTTCAAATATTGACGAGTTTTCGTTTATTTTCCATTCAATTGGAAAAGGTATCCTATTGAAATAAAACTATCAATCAGCTTATATCCGATTATCTACGCACTGTCAAGCATTCGATTGATGTATAAAAATAAGTGTTAAGGTAAAAGGACCTTCGTTGTCATGAGGATTTGAAAAACAAATGAAGAACGAAAAGGAAAGGCCACGTCTACGGCCTATTGGGGCTGCGAGCCTGTCGGGGCTGCGAGCCTGTCGGGGCTGCGAGCCTGTCGGGGCTGCGAGCCTGTCGGGGCTGCGAGCCTGTTGGGGCTGCGAGCTTGTCGGGGCTGCGATCGTGTCGGGGCTGCGAGCCTGTCGGGGCTGCGGATTGTTCGAAAAAGATACCACGGCCCCGGAAACAAAGCTCTAATAAGGAACATGGGTGGATTTTTGTCAGTAGAAGTCTGTCCAGAGCAGAAGGAGTCATTTGATGATATCTCACCCTCCAAAAAAAAGGCCACGTCTAAGGTAGACCTGGTGGCTTAGCCAATTTCAACACACTTGCTCATAAAGTGGCTATAATTTCACCGCAATTAGGCACATAATGACACCTATAATCAAACTGTGACTTTTTCATTGCTATTATTCACTAGTGAGTTATAGGTTTTTTTTTTAAATTGTATTGGTTGAGTCTTAAAAAAGTTTCGATACAAAAAAGATCGGGTTCAATAGTAAAAATTAATTTATGTACCTAGTGCTTGCTCATTTCATGCAACTTTGAATTTAAATAGATAATTACAACTTGTACATTTTTAATGAATGAAACTTTCACTCAAATAATATAACTTTTGTTTTCTCTGTAATAAAGAAAACTTTGAATTCCCCATTTTGTACGTGGCTAAAACTCTATCCACGAAAACCCTAAAATAAAAAACCTCATTCTTTTACTCTATGGCCGACCGCCAGTGTTACAGTATGACCATTTTATAAGTGCGAATGTCATGGTGGTGCCACTGGTCAAGCAAAAATGCATCGCTACGTCAAACTTAGTACATTTATTTTAGTTCCGTGTTTTACCACCTGCACAGATAAGTTGGCCTAACTGTAGATGCGCGCGCATAGGAAAACCGATAAATTTTTCCAGCTATTGTGAAAAAAAAAATCAGAACTCGTTTTAACTGTTGAAGATGACTTTTTAGTAATATTTTCTTCACGTTGAAAAACGTCGTATGATACACGTGTGTATTGATGATTACCGTCCTCGGCTTTCTTATGACCCTCACCTGACGGCTCGGGTCTTAATGGCGCCTCAGCGGTAATCACCAACATTACACACTTGTACCATATAATGTACCTACTATTAAATACCTCCAGGCCTCCAATTTACTATTTAATGCATCAATCAGCACAAGGTTTATACCTTCATGCTTACCGTGATTTTTCTCTAAAAATAAAAAAAATAACTCGTTTCCCAGCAATCATATTTGCTTAGAGTTACTTAATCTGATGTACAGAATTCGGTATGTAAAGTATTTTTTAGGTATTTTTTTTTTATTTTTATTTCGTAAAACAGTTAATTTTAAGCAACTAATTTTAAGCATTTTGTTTTCCCATTAACAGTTTTTTTTTTATGATTTTTTAAAGTAATATTCGTGATGACGTCATTTCGTATCCTGAATAGCTTTATGTCTTTGCCACGTTTTCAGTACATACAAAAAACACTTAGAACTTCAAACTTGACATTGCCAACAGTTAACACTTGACAGATACCTTACCTACGATTTTTTATTTTGTTGTGAAATGTTAATGCTGTGATCGTGGCTGTGATTTCCTACGATTTTTAGCTTTAATTTCCAATAATTAGCCGTGCTGCGTATCCGTGCAATGAATCGGTCATCGATAACTACTGCTAAACGCTTCGTACCATCATGTAGAAACACTACAACAAATAGCCGACACAAATTGTTTGTAAATGTGAAAGAAACGCTAAAAAAGAAGTGGTGCGAGGAGGTAAATATGGAATACAAGCCTGGGCGTCGTCTTTTTTGTTGCGAAGATCATTTGAACGTAAATATTACAAAAAAAGTACCTATGTAAAAACGAAGGCGAAAAGTAGGTAATAGAATCCTACCAAAAAATTCAGAGAACCATGTCGGGTGGTCAGGGCTCTCGAAATGAAAATTAAATCTCGTGAACTACTTTTATATTAGAACAATTTCAGCTTTCAATTTACTTCAAGCCATGTTTGCAGTTGGAAGAAGATCTAGAAAACTACCAATAATACAAATTAATGAAAGGAAGACCTGTACCTACTCATTCAGTAGTCAGCCACAAACATGTTGGATACCTAGATGCTGTAGTGTTAATTGCATGTGGTTTAATAATTTACAAAGTGAAATAATAAAGACTGATTAAATAACATTATCGTTTTATTTGTAATAAGCACTAAACAGTAAGTGCTTGGCCAGACTGGCAGCGCGGTGCGGGGAGCGGCGCGGGTGCGGGAACGCGAGCGATTTGCCTGTCCGCAGTGGACCGTTTGAAGTTTGCAGTCTGGCCAAGCACTAAATACTGTTGAATTTACAAGAAACGAGCAGTTAATAGACCTGTACAAATTACAATACCTTATTTTACACCTTATAATATATTCTCTTTATTTGTTTCACTTACATAATAGATTACATTTTTTAACATTTCTTTTCTCATTGGCCGTTACGACTATCGGCACAAAGCTAGCCGAGTTCACATACCACATATCGACAACCTCGTGTGCTAAGTCCAGACATTTTATTTGCTTCTCCTTCTCAGCTTTCACGAGGTTCTCGTTCTGTCATGTCCTGTCAGTCATGACACCCCAGAGGTCCCAGACTGATCCCAGTACAACGTTACATGGTCTTTTTAGTACAAGTTAGTACAAGTTTTATGTCTTGGCAGTAATAATAATCTTTTTGTATATAAGCATTTTCCAAAATATCAACGCTTTATCAATCAGGTCCCTATTGTATTGATAATGGTTCACTGCTCCTTTTTTCCAACCAAAATAAAAACACCAGTGTATGTTTGCATCCACCGGCAGAAGCAGCACAGCCATCACAAGTTGCTTGCAATATGACTTCATCCTTTTCGTTAAGAGTTACAGTTACCATGTACTGCTTATTTGACACTCGGTGTTCTGGAACTACTTTGGCCCTCACGATGCACTTGACTTGGTCTCTTTTGACTTCAACATAGCCAACAGCAGAGTCCACATAGGAAGCGCGAGACGACCTGGATTACCAAAAATATATTAGTTAAGCAGTAAAATTACTAATGTAAATGGGTGCAAGGTATTTATAAATATAGGTAGGTACAGCAGTAGTTACATTGTTACTTACATTAGAGCTTTAGTTCCTCGGATTTCAGCGATGTTATATTTATTATCATTTTTCATGAACTCCAGGATCATAACATTATCCAATTTGGGCAAGTTATTGGAGTCGCTGCGTACAAATTGATCCATATTTAACTAATCCAAACAATAGGCAGGCAGTTCCGTAAAGCGTGCAATGGTCGATCAATGGTGCAGTAAGTATCAAAGTCCAACGGGAAAGCAAGGTCTGTCGTGTACAAAGAATAAACGTAGAGAAAGAGAAATTAAGGCAGCGCGCGATCCGTCCTTAACTAGCATCTAGTATTGACACTGACAATGACGGACTGACAACAACAGTTTTTTTTAATTTTTTCTTGAAAAGCACAGGAAGTAGTCTATTCAGGAAACTTTATG
Organism: Diarsia mendica; assembly: GCA_949316265.1. Classification (NCBI taxonomy): domain Eukaryota; kingdom Metazoa; phylum Arthropoda; class Insecta; order Lepidoptera; family Noctuidae; genus Diarsia; species Diarsia mendica. Next base: position 15,675,859 of record OX438902.1, on the reverse strand, counting down.
ACGTCATTTAGAGGTCAAATGAAAGTCAAATCGTTACAAGTATTATTGTGAAAATAAACACAATCTTGTGATATAGAGAGCTAAAAGTAGAAAAATAAGACATAAGAACTCAAAATCTCCAAATGGTTTTGGAATCAACGTAGGTTAATTTTTACTTTACATACCGAATTCTTGCTTGACCCGTTGTTGTTGCGTGGCCCGTTTGCATCTTGTATTTATTTTTCATTCATAAGAAGCCGATACGCTATTATGAGCTAATACACTAGATGGACACTTCTGGGTTGTGGAGGTCAGATAGGCAGCCGCTCCATGTAAAATACTGATATTCAGCTGCATCGGTATGACTGGAAGCCGACGCCAACATACCTAATTGGGAGGAGGCTAGGCAGGTGATGATGATACTAGATGTGAGCCTAATTACAAATGTCGACTGGCAATCATCTATATAAAACAAAGTCGTGTTTGTTACAACACTTATAACTCGAGATCTGCTGGACCAATTTTCATGGTTTTTGATTCGATGGATTTGTCTCCGCCCCGAATAGCAGAATACATCTTAAAAATAATGAAAAGAAAAAAAGAAAAAAAAAGCCTAAATTATCTCAGCTAAAAGGTAAAACTACATTCATTGACTGTTAGGCGGTACGAAGTTCGCCGGGTCAGGTAGGGTAGTAGATAGGTAGGGTAGTAGGTAGGTAGGGTAGTAAGTAGGTACGGTAGTAGGTTAGGTAGGTAGGGTAGTCGGTAGGTAGGGTAGTCGGTAGGTAGGGTAGTCGGTAGGTAGGGTAGGAAAAAGAGCATTGCAACGCATGCCGGGAACAGCTAGTTTGATGTAAACGAGGCTTAAGGCAAAAAAATCGAATTCTCATCTTTTCTGCAAACATAAACGTGTTTTCCAAAATATAGCAGAAACATTCACATAAATGATAAATCCCTTTCCATGCTCACAGCCTCAGGCCAACATATAAATATCAACTTTACCTTAATAAGATCCTTTAGATCAAACAAATTGTACGAACAATAAAATGGAAATCTCCCGGGAGTATTTACCCCAACAGCCTTGGGTTATCAAAAATTATTAGCGATAAACTCCAATGTTATATATTTTCGACGAAATTACGCCGTAACGCTTTAGTATAATGGAATTATGAGATCTATAAAATGGTTAATAGGAGCGATTAATACTGTGATCCGGTAAGCGGAAAGTATTAATAAGTTTGGATAAGTTTTCTTCTAAGTATTGCGAAATTACTTATCTATTTACTTATTTATACTTCATGCACAAACGTGGTACATAGGCGGACTTAATGCCACAAGGCATTCTCTACCAGTCAACCTTAGGGTCAAATAGGACAGCATTGTGGTAGAGTACAGAAACAAATAAATTAAGAGAATTCTATTTTGTTAACATAAATTAATATACCTACATAAATGGTACATACTAATACATATAAATACTTATCAATTTAATGCGCTTTTGACGTAAGTATAGAAAGCTCGTGGCTAACTAATAAGATTCCCTAGGGTCGATCTTCAGGTTAAGGTAGTTACATAGGTTGGTCTATGGATGGGTGCCCTCTAATTACTTACCTACCGAGTTTCCTGTGTATCTCGAAAAACACGTTAAGCCGTTGGCGATGATTGCTATTAATAGATCTTTGACAGTCGCTGCAGGTAACCAGTGGATCGAAAGTCTGACAACCAGTGTTACCAAGGAATATCCCTTTACTCAGTACCAGCTGGGCTGTGGAAACTCAGATAGGCAGTCACTCCATGAAAAATACCGTTATTCGGTAAGGCTGGAAGCCAACTTCACAATATTTGGGAGAATGCTAGGCAGATGATGTAAGGTAGGTAATTGAGACTCAAAAAGATAAAATGAGGGCAAGAAAAGAATTGCAATCTGATTAGATAATACATGCTAAGGTCACGTCAACAACATAGCCACAGATGGGACACAGGTACCTAGGTACTTGTTAATGGGTCATGGCCTCATGGGTCGTAATCCATCAGCCAGGCCCAGTGTACATTTTCTTCATGTCTTAGATGGTTTGGTTGTAGGACCTGCTTTTTAGCAACGTTTTCCTTTACCGTTTTTAAGAGCAGTGATGACAAACATGAAGATGTCTGTTGGCGATGATGGACGGCTCGATGCGGTCTTTTAGGTTTAAGTTTTAAAATAATAATATAGGTCCTACTTAATTGTAATATTGTACCTTTCCTTTTTATTTATTGTTTTATTGTATTGTGCCTAATTGTTACCCAAACCAAGTTGTAACGTTTTGAATTATATATTAATAAAAGGCGGGGTGGTTGCGTTGCAAACTTCGTTGCGAATCGTACATCTTTAATACCAGGAAAATGCGCGAGGTGGCGCGACGGAGCAGAATCGCTAGGCGAGCCCGCGCGCCCCCCGCCACCGACAGTCGCCCGAGAGTCGCAAGTGAGACACCACGCCGTTTGGGACGGCCGCGTATGCGCAGCGGAGTCGTCTGCGCAGCTACCCCGTAGTTCAGTTTCATAATTCGAAGTTTCCTTTCACATGCAACCCAGCAACGATCCGCTACAAAAGTGGTCCTAGCGAGCCGGATCAGCAGTGTTCAGTGACAGTGTTAGGAAGCACAAAACCTGTGTGGCAGGATGCCGTTATTTCAAACGCCGCGTTCCGGGAGAACGCGTGCACAATCGAGAGAAATAATGGCTAACGAATCGAAAATGAAGCTAGAAGCGGGTTCAGACGTTCTGTGCAATAGGAAAAGCGCTGGAAAGATCCTGTCCGACATCGTTGCGACTCAAGATGGCGGCGCGCACAGCCGCGAACAAGCCGCCACGTGTACGAGCCACGCGTCTTCCTCATCGGCCACGCGGCAAAAGCGGCTTGAATATAAAGCAGCTCAAGCCAGAGCTATTATCGAGTTGAAAGAAGCTCAAGCCGAAATGACTATGACTAAAGCTCGCATAGAAAAGGAGTTATTAGAAAAGAAATTAGCCGCCGATTTGGCACACCTAGAAGATTCCAGATGTTCAAAGCAATCTTCGTCTATATCATGCAAAAGTAGAGTAGAAAAGTGGCTGGAGCAATCCGTTAGCGCACCTGGGTCGTCGCTTGAACGGAACGTGGTAGGCGACAATTGTGAAAACAGCGCCAGCCGCCCACGGCAACCCACGGATCAGTCGGCCGGTACTCAACCTGCAATTGAAGCGCTCACTAACGCCATAAAGGACGCCATCAGTGCTTCAACCTCAAAATCATCAAACCATGAACTCTTGTCAAGGTTAGCTATCTGCAAAGACCTGCCCATATACTCCGGAGATCCGATGGAGTGGCTACATTTCAAAGGAGCCTTCTACGAGTCCACGCGCCTTTGCAACTATAGTGATTCCGAGAATTTATGGCGCCTACGTAAGTGTCTCCGCGGCGAAGCAAAGGAGTCAGCGTCATCTTTACTGATGAGCGCCACATCACCTCAAGAGATACTTGAGACATTGGAACTCTGTTTTGGTCGACCTGAAAACATAATGAGGATAGTTACGCAACAGCTTAGAAAATTACAGCCGCTACCACAAGCATATCATACGGAGATCGTAAACTTCGCCATCAAAGTGAAGAATTACGTTACAGCTACTCGCACTGTGCAACAAAGTGATTACCTACGAAGTCCGGAACTAGTAACCATCGTTGTCTCAAAATTGCCCACCGAACTGATTAATAAATGGGCTGATTACCTGTATCAGTATGATAATCAAGACGACACACCAAAACTAGAAATATTGTCCAAGTTTCTTCATCAAGAAGCCAAGAAAGTTGCGATAACAGGAGTAAGCTACGTGCACAGTCAAATCGATCCGAAACCGAGATTTAATACCGAGAAACATAAAAACCACAAGCAATCAGTGTTAGTGTGTGCGGAGGTCAACAACCCCTCCACATCTGATAAATGCAAATACTGTAAAAAACCTTTGCACAAACTAACAGAGTGCAGCAGATTCAAACAAGCTATGCGCAAAGACCGATGGCGCTATGTTCGCATAAACAAACTGTGCTTCAAGTGTCTCGGAGATCGACATGAAAATCACTCGGAGTGCACCGCCGAGAACTGCGACGTCGAAGCCTGTGGTGGGCCGCATCATCGTTTGCTTCACTGGGTGAAACAGCAGGCAGCGCGCCAGGCCGCAACCGAGCCGCTGAGCCAGGCTCAGCAGCCCGACGCGGACGCGGCGCGCGCGGCGGTGGCGCCGCGCGCCTGCTCTAGCAACGACGAACTCGTAGCCCACACGATCGAAACGCGGTGTTCCGAAGTGTCTGTGTTAAATAATAGCCATGAAAAGTGTAAAGTACTAAATGTGTCAAAAATAGTGCTTAAAATAGTGCCGGTTACCATACATGGACCCAAACAAAGTGTTCACACGCACGCGCTGTTAGACGACGGCGCGACGGTGAGCCTTATCGCAGCTGATACCGCGGATAAGGCTGGGTTACACGGTGAGTGCGTCACGATGCGTGCTACGAGTGCATGGGACTCCAGCGAGTTGGTATGTAAAACTGAAATACTAAATTTGGACATTAGTAACAGTGACGGTAATAAGTTTAAATTACGTGCTCGCAAATTAAAAGAATTGAACTTACCTGTGCAATCGACTTCTTGTATGGACTTTAGTGAATACGAAAAATTGTATAACTTTAAATTTAATCCTTGCAATTGTGATGTCATAAAACCTACATTGTTAATAGGTCAAGATAACTATGATTTGATTGCGCCAATTGTTTGTAAAAAGTTTGAACCTCATGGGCCGTTTATTACACAAACGTTGCTCGGGTGGTGTGTGCACGGAGCCTTATTTTATCAAAATGGTAAACAACGTGCGCGCGCACGCTCCTCAAGCGGCGCGAGCGACTCGCATTTACTTACCATCCCCGCGTGCACAACTTACCCCCAGCGTCAGCCGGCAACATTCAAACCGCTAGATACCTATAATAAAGATCTTCCTATCTTCAAACAAAATAACGATAATATGGATTTACACGAACTAATACGTCGTTCTTTCTCACTTGACTCTATCGGAATTTGTAACAATCCGCGTCAAAATATCGAAGAAACAAGAGCTTTAAACATACTTAGCGAATCAGCTGAGTTGATCGGGGGTCAATGGACTGTGGGTCTTCCCTGGAAATCAGATGTTTGCGTTATGCCCGATTCGTATTCCGTCGCCTTGAAAAGACTAAAATCAGTCGAACGGAAAATGTTATCCAACTCGGAATATGAATCGCGATATCGAGAACGGATTACACATTTGTTTGAAAATAATTACGCTAGAAAACTTAGCGAGTCTGAGTGTAGGGACACGCTGACTAATCGTACGTGGTACTTACCTCACTTTGGGGTCGATAACCCAAATAAAAAGAAGTTGCGGTTAGTATTTGACGCCGCTGCAAAATCTAATGATTTTTCACTTAACGATTTTTTACTGCAGGGACCTGATTTATTAAATTCCTTGTACGGCATAATGTTTAGATTTCGAGAAAATTGTATAGGTGTAATTGGCGATATAAAAGATATGTTTTTAAGAATTAAAAACCCACGACTGTTAAAAATTAATTGAAAAAAGGATAAAATAACATAAAACACCCACCTTAAAAAAACCCAAGAATGTCCGTCGGGGGCTGACATTAAATGAACTAGTTTTGCAATGTTCAGCTCCCGACGGACATTCTTGGGTTTTTTTAAGGTGGGTGTTTTATGTTATTTTATCCTTTTTTCAATTAATTTTTAACAGTCGTGGGTTTTTTCAAAATTTTTAATTTTGCTTTTTATTTTAAACTTTTTACTTTTTTTTTTTATCTAGGAACATGCACCAATCATACCTTAACCCATAACTGAAAACTGAATCAAAATCGGACTTGTAGTTTTGGAGAAAACTGGCAACTTTGATTTGCACAAAAAATGTTTGCTGCAGCGCCCCCTGGTGAGTTGTCACCGTAACACCTATCTAAGAACATGCACCAACCAAACCCGAACCCATAACTGAAAACTGCATCAAAATCGGACTAGTAGTTTTGGAGAAAAATGGCAACATGTATTTGCACAAACACACAAACAAACACACAAACAAACAAACACACAAACAAACAACCTCTCACCCCAAACGCATATACCGTCTCCGTTCCGTCGTGGGTAAAAATTAAAAATTAAAAATGATGACCAAAATGCATTAAGATTTTTATGGAGAGAGAAAGGGAGCGACAAGGTCAATAAATACGTCATGACGTCACTTATATTCGGTGCTAATTGTTCTCCCTTCATAGCACAATTCATAAACCAAGACAAGAATGCTTCTCTTTTTCAAGAGCAAATGCATGACGCTGTTAACGCCATTAAACTTAACCAGTATATGGATGATTATATAGATAGTTTCACAGATTTAAATGTAGCTTCAAAAACAATAAAAGACGTTTCCTATATTCACAAACAAGGTGGATTTGAGATGCGTAATTGGTTAAGTAACGTACCAACCGTATTAAGTGAAGTCCCCAAAGAAACCCTTAATGACAAGGCAATAAGGTTCAATATAGATAACCAACCGGAACGAGCACTTGGGCTGTTATGGTTTCCAAGTACCGATATGTTAGCCTTTGACTTGTCTTTTAAACGGGTACCGCAATATGCATTGCTTCTGAAACGGATACCGACAAAACGCGAACTGTTATGTATAGTTATGTCCATTTATCATTCACAGTTACAGTCATTTCGTAGTGAAATTAATTTGTTAAAATCAAATAAAGAGATAACGCGTGAAAGTCGTTTACGAACACTTACCCCGACCATCGACGAAAATAATCTTTTACGTGTTGGCGGACGAATCGGAAACGTGAAAGATGTTGATCAGCTGACTAAATTTCCTATTATTTTGGATGGTAAAAACCATATAGCGCGGCTCATAGTTATGCATTATCACGTGAATGCTGCACACTCGTGTAACGAGATGATTATTAACGAATTACGGCAAAAGTACTGGATCGTAAATTTAAGGCCTACTGTTAGAACTGTTGCCAAAAATTGTTTGATTTGTCGTTTTAGAAAAACTTTACCTAACCCTCCACGCCTTGGTGACTTACCTGAGTGCAGACTCACCCATCATCAGAGGCCGTTCACAATGTGTGGTGTAGACCTGTTTGGCCCCCTGGAAGTAGTAGTTGGTCGACAAAGGGTACGCAGGTACGGTGTACTGTTTACGTGTCTTACAGTACGTGCTGTGCACTTAGAGTTAGTTTCGTCCCTCACAACCGACTCTATGATAATGGCTTTGCGTCGGATGGCCGCACGCAGAGGTTGGCCACACACAGTGTTCTCTGATAATGGCACCAACTTACGAGGCGCTGATGTCGAATTAAAGAAAGCATATCAGGAGGTGATTGGCCATCAGCCACAACTGGTGACAGAAGCCTTAAATAAAGGAGTCCACTGGCAATTTATTCCCCCTGCTAGCCCCCATATGGGAGGAGCATGGGAACGGCTCATTCGCAGTGTAAAAACTGCCTTAAAAGTTGTTTTGAAAGAACGCGCTCCTAGGGAAGAAACGCTCTCCACCTTCTTATGTGAAGTGGAGAACATGATAAACAGTCGGCCATTAACTCACGTGTCCGTTGACCCTCGTGACTTAGAGTCATTGACGCCAAACCATTTCCTTATAGGTTCATCGTCAAACTTACCGCAACCTGGCAGGTTCGACGACAAAGATCTTCTCTTACGAAAGCAGTGGCGTATAGCTCAACGGTTGGCCGATTTATTCTGGTCTAGGTGGATGAAAGAGGTCCTACCTACCTTAGCTCCGCGTAAAAAGTGGAATCGCGAAGGCGCGCAATTGAAGGTAGGAGATCTTGTTGTAGTGGTAGACCCCGCTTCACCGCGGAACGTATGGCCGAAGGGCATCGTTCAGACAATTTACCCCGGGCCTGACGGACGGGTTCGAGTCTTAGATATAAGAACAAAAACCGGTATCATGAGGCGTCCAGCATCGCGTATAGCTTTACTTCAGAGTGATGATGAGTGTCGTAATGACAACACTAAGGGGCAGGATGTTGGCGATGATGGACGGCTCGATGCGGTCTTTTAGGTTTAAGTTTTAAAATAATAATATAGGTCCTACTTAATTGTAATATTGTACCTTTCCTTTTTATTTATTGTTTTATTGTATTGTGCCTAATTGTTACCCAAACCAAGTTGTAACGTTTTGAATTATATATTAATAAAAGGCGGGGTGGTTGCGTTGCAAACTTCGTTGCGAATCGTACATCTTTAATACCAGGAAAATGCGCGAGGTGGCGCGACGGAGCAGAATCGCTAGGCGAGCCCGCGCGCCCCCCGCCACCGACAGTCGCCCGAGAGTCGCAAGTGAGACACCACGCCGTTTGGGACGGCCGCGTATGCGCAGCGGAGTCGTCTGCGCAGCTACCCCGTAGTTCAGTTTCATAATTCGAAGTTTCCTTTCGCATGCAACCCAGCAACGATCCGCTACAATGTCTTTAAATAAAATAGGTACCTGCCGAGTTTCTAATTATCATTATAAAATGGTGATAACATCATTCCCACTTTTCTTAATCAACCACCTTAGTAATTTCCCCTGAAAGCGGATTAAACAGAAGACGCTAAACTAGTTAACTCAATTAATGGGTCTAGCCAACGATTAGCGCCTGATACAGACTGCAAGTAATTACTCAGGGCAGCCACTGTGATCGCATCGGAATAATTGCTCAAAGCGCACAATATTATGCACAATTATTACTCTGTACTGCGATGAGGAATGATTTCAGTAAAGTAACTATGTAAAGGAAGAAAGGAAGGTAAGGTGTTTAGCACAGGTGGTAAAAGAAAAAAACATTACCCTTCCTGTGCATTCTGGTAAAAATACGTCTAAGTGCGGGTATAACTCGCAAAATATTTCTCATATTTCCGGATCCTATCAACACCCTAATCCGGGTATTGAAAATAATATTCTTCTTTGTATTGATTATACCATATTAAAAACAAGAAAATTTGAAAATATAAAGAAAGACTTGAAAATCGTAACAACGCAGAATAAATAATGACAAACAGGAAAATGCTTAGATTAGGATAATCAATATTTTTAACCGACTTCAAAAAAAGGAGGAGGTTATCAATTCGACTGTATTTTTTTTTTTTTTTTTTTTTTTTTTTATGTTTGTTACCTCATAACTCCGTCGCTTGCTAACCGATTTGAAAATTTCTTTTTTTGTTGGAAAGGATATACTTCCCAAGTGGTCCCATGATCACCAAGTCAGGATCTGATGATGGGATCCTGGAGAAATAGAGAGAACTCTTCAAATTTTATAGGCACACTTGCAGTGATTTGAGTAGTTTTTGGAAGAGTACTTTCTCGGAGTGGTTCCATTTCAATTTAGTGAAGATCTGATGAAGAACTTCGGAGATAGGCAACGGAACTCCTCAACAAACGATAGCAAATGGACTGGGATTGCTGAAATCTCATGTCTGTCTATTGCTTACACCAGTTCATAACATAACATCACGCCGGTACGTTGTGAAGGGGTAAGCACATGTGAACCACTAAAAAGTGAAAAATAAAAACTTTTTAACAAAAAATAAAACCGACTTCAAAAAAAAAACACTAAAAAGTCAAAAATAAACTTTAGAAGAAAAAAACAACACAAAAAAGTGAAAAATAAACTTAAGAAGAAAAATCAGCTTCGGAAGTCGGTGGCAAAAAAAGCCAAATCAAACAAACAAATGTCACCGACTTCAGAAGCTGATTTTTCTTCTTAAGTTTATTTTTCACTTTTTTGTGTTGTTTTTTTCTTCTAAAGTTTATTTTTGACTTTTTAGTGTTTTTTTTTTGAAGTCGGTTTTGTATTTTAAAGGTAACTAAAAATAAATTATTTCGGTTTCAGTTACGATTGTAGTTAGGATAGTTCTGTTTAGCTCATAGTACCTACTCTTGTTGCGTGGGTAGGTTTTGTATAAAGATTTTTATTTCACTACGACATTGAAATCATGGCTGCTAGATCAAATTCACTCGTTGATAAAAAAAAAACACGCGGAAAATAAGTAATACATATACCTACGAACGGCTTGAGTTAGCCGCTCTGAACAATTTTAACAAGCATAACTCCCCGAAAATTGCACAAACATTTTCTGGTTTAAACTGATTTTCTGCGTTAACTTTCAAACTATCGTGCATGAGGAAATATGAAATGTAATAGGGATTTAGATAAAACCTTCATTCACGGTAACACTGACTTTACATCCAAGCCGCAGGTGAATGTGTTATGGAGCCGAAAACTGCACTAACAAATTCTTATGTGTTTAGTAGGTATAAAAACGAAGCTTTGCAGAAAACTTAAAAAATAAATAACGAACGTACCTACGTATTTTATTAAATTTTGCGTGAAAATTGGCAGAGAGGTTTACACCCACACTGTCCCACACTGGATAAAGTCTAACTGTATACGATAATGACGATGAATAAACAAGAACGCAACTTACCAGATATCCTCTTAATATGCAGCTGTGTCGCAAAATTGTTCCCCATTTGCGACACATAGCTGTCCTTCTTGCTGGAGAGCTGAATGCTGAAGCCATCAGACTCTAAGGAGGCCCTGGGGGCTTTGGCAGCTTGTACAGCCTTGTTACAGACCGGAGTAGGGGCCACCTTGGCCAGGGCCGCCTCCTGGGACCCAGTGCTGTCGCGGCGACGGCTCTTGTGGTCAAGCAACATGCTTGGCGTACAACCCATGTTGGCACTACACTTTGGCACTCACACTCACACTGAACTTTGATAGCATTGTTTTATCTGTAACAAAGAAAGGGGTAGCGTTAGACATTGCATTATATTCACTATAATTCCACAAGTAAACTTTCTCTTAAAATACAGGTTCTCCTAGTTTAAAAAGCAGCGTTAATTAAGTTATTGTATTGATTTTGCCACATTGCAATGTAAAATGTAATGTGTTGCTTCCTTGTGATGATAAATCTCTAAACTTGGTTGGTCAACAAACAAATTGTTATTTGTTATTATTATTATTGAATTCCCTGCCAGAGTCTGTATTTCCTGATAGCTATAACCTAGGGGTCTTTAAGTCAAGAGTGAATAGGTTACTTCTAGGTTAGCGTGCTCCATCGTCGACCGCATCATCACTTTCCATCAGGTGAGATAGTGGTCAAACGCGAACCTATCAATAATAATAAAAATAAAAAAATATAAAGTTTATGAGCTTTTATGCAGGAGGTAATCTTCGAATCAACTCATCCGATTTCAAACGACAGAAGAATGATTTATGGTAGATTTAATTAAATTTACAAGAATGAAGAAGGGCAGAAGTTAGTCATCTTCCTACCCTAGTCCTATGTTACTAAAGCTGATGATTTACAAAATGATCCTTTTTGGTATTTTCGGTGTTGCCGTGCGTCACCGGTTTAGTTAGTAGTTTCAGAGAAAATCTGCCAGAGTTATTTAAGAGCTCTGGTTCTGCAACTAAATATGGATGCCATTTTATTCCAAAACCAGTCTAGAAATACTCTTAATATAAACTTGAGATAGTTATGTTATCTACCTACCAACCTGTTCAAATATTACGTATATGAATGAACACTCTCGTTGAGCGTTAAAAGGGTTGAATTGGAGACATATATTTCTTAGATCGTGAAGAACGGCTAGGTTCCTTACCCGATAACAACTCCAAAAAAAAAAGAAATAAATATCTTCTATCTTCAGAAACCCTTATTATGTTCGTCACAAAGTAAGAAAGGAAAGTTTTCCTATAAAACATAATGCCATAAACTCTTTGTATCAGTTTCAGAGTGGCTCAATAAGTCTCAGCTTACGGCTAAGTACTTACCTAACGTTGAGACAAGTTTTTTAATTATAACTTCATGTTCTTATGTTTAGCTTTCTTTGTTTGTAGTGGTTTGTTTACTAATAATAAATATGAAATTTGTTTTATTTGAGAGGGATCAGAAACGCAATAATTGTTATAATTGTTTGGTATAACCTAAGTAAAGACAGAATGTAGTGTAATTGTTTTATTTTTAGTTTTTTTAAGTATACTACAGCCTTTATTATGATCTGATCTGATTCTGATCCATACAGGCCTAATCACAAATTTGAATATTTTTCCCTTTAGCTTGAAGGGCATTCGTGGGTCTCAAGTTGTTCCAGTGGCCTGTCGCCAGTTCCATCCATCCTGAGTTGGTCCAGTGCGTTATGTTTCGGTCTTCTTTGCAATCCTCTTGAGAGCTACCCGAGGTATCGAAAGTTGGAGCCTGTTGGAGCAGATCGAAACGTTCACGCAAATCCGTCAGTGAAATAATTTAAGTTTTAAATATGTAGATAAAATAATTCTCAAATAACGTTACTTATTATCAACGTCAAACTGCCTTATAAAACCTCATTTATTAGGAGTAACATGTAGTGCTGCTTTAGAGGTCTTAGAAATGCTCTATTTACGAAGAATACTTATCTCCTTGGTAACAAATCGACCGACGAAGTAGGTATTCCTTAGCATAAAATTAAATTATTTTGACGTTGATAAGGATGATTTTAATCTTGGATAAAAGAGTAGGTAGGTATTCCATATAAAACATAATTGATATAAAGGTAGGAATTGATATTTTGTTCTGGTTATAAATGGGAAATAATAAATCGAGCCACAGTTTTTTTAATTGGCCACGTGATCAAACTTCTAATTTTATAACTAATCCACGGGAAAATTATATAGCCTCTAATATACTAATTCGTCTTTTTTACAACGCCCACTAAATATTCTATAGAAAGCGTCAAGTGAAGATCAACAATTATATTAACTTGTCCTTGTTATTTATACATATGCACCTAATTTACTAACTCAGCCACGGAATTTGTATCTCACCACCATTTTACATTTTACAGCTTCAACACAAGGCCCTCAAAAAAATATAATTAAAGCGACCATAGTCAACATCATCTATTATAACTTAGCATGTAAAATAATACATCACATTATTTTATCGTGAAAATAGCAACAGCAAGATTTGGCGCGAGCGCGCGAGACGACAGTGACCGGTCATTTGCACCAATCAGAGAGCGCCATTCGATTCATGTACTGACGAGTTAGTCACGTGTATTCAAAATGTCAACTTTAGATACACTTTAGATTTTTACATTTACGTTAAAAATACCTACTAGTAACAGAAATGTTTTTACCATTGTCTAATTGACTAGTCATAGTCAGATTGTATGACTCGTCATTGTAAACTGAGGGAAATAGGTGAGGTTAGGTTAAAACTGTGACCAAACGCTACTTCCGAGTTGCTTGCAGAAATGTTTTCACAATAATTATTGTCTAGTTTTCCGATAAAAATGAAGTTCTGAAGCGATTCTGTCGATAACTTTTGTAGCACAACATGTAAATAAAATCGATCTTTAGTACATTCGATACTCTGAACTTCAATATTTAGGTCATTAAATACTCTGAACTTCTATATTTAAGCCTTTCGATGACACGACAGAAGTTTATACGTACTATTAGTGGCTTTAATATAGTATTTGATGACAATTTTAATTAAATTTTGATGCTCAGTTAATGTGGCATGAGTTATAATTTAAACGTACTGAGTTAATAAATTAGAAGCTAATATAATATTTTTTTGATGCCATATTTTAATATTTTAGAAGTTTACTGTTTGAATCCATGTTACAAATTTAGATGCTAAAAAATAATCACGATGCTGAGTTGTATTTAGAGTGGCTTTAAAAAAGATAACTTGTGGCTAAGATAGTATTATTTAGATGCTCGTTAATTGTGGCTGACTTAGTAATTTAGAAGGCAAGTTAGATTTTTAGATGCAAATAATGCTATTAAAAAGAAGCCGGTTTAATTAGCACCCTTTAATGATATATTTAATACATCAAACAATAATTGCCTACGTTAGTCTGTGGATGTGTGACCCTTTACATGCCGACTTTACTCCGCTACATAGAATTATACGGTATGTAAAAATTATGTACCTATCGAAAGTGTATTCAAAGACGAGGAAAAAGTAACAAGCGCGATTACACAAACAAATTTCATCATGATTATTATTTAACTTCGTTCACAAAATTTCGTCACAAACTTTTTAATGAAATAAAAACATCATAATAGGGCCACACAACATCACAAAAGAAAAGCAAAAATCTTTTACATAATTGACGTAACAATTTTATTTGTCAGGTTATGTAATTTCGCCCGGGGTTCGTTGAAACTGACCGCTTTTCTAAGAAAACCTGCCCTAAAGCGATGAGGTACGGATTCCTTTTAAAACGGACTGTATATAAAATAAATATAACGAAGACAAACCTTTTTAATGGGACACTGGTTTCATAATCTTGATCTTTCTTGGAGAAATTTTAACAGTTATCTTTTACTGAGTTAGGTTTTGTTTGGTTTTCACTTATGTATTATTACTCGAATGTGTTATAACACAGGTGTCACCTACCTCAGGAGTCATCGTTTCAAATGGTAATGTACAACCTTTTCATAATGTCATTAAAAAAAAAAAAGATTTTTAGAAGAGATATACCTATCAGAGGAGCTCGTGGCTTAATAATAACAGTCGTTCGGGTCGATCTTTAAGTTAAGTAGCTCTTGCGTAGGTTGGTCCTTAGATGGGTGAACACCCATTACATACCGTAGTTTCGCCCGTGACTCCATGGTCCAGTGTGCTTACTCTCGAATATAATTCCGATAGATCGACATTGGAATTGTCAGTCAAACGTCAGGCATTGGCTGGACTCACTGAGTCTAGCCAATCCCTGACGTTTAACTCAACCAACTGACGTTTGACCAATGTCGATCGATCGGAATAATATTCCAGAGTAAGCACCCAGGCTGTCATTTGAAAATCTTTGACAGTCGTTACAAGTAGTCAGTAGCCCAAAAATCTGCTCACTAGTCGTAGTCTTATAAAAGGGTATCATATTACTCGATTTCAGCTGTTCACTCCATTTCAAGTGCTGGTATTAAGTAGAATATCACGACCTCAGCATCAGAATGCAGCTGCATTCGGTTAGTTAGACTAAAAGCCGACCCCAACGTAGTTGGCACATGGCAGAAATTTCTTAAGAAATAAGCAGTACTCAAATGTTATATATTATGTTATTTTCCTGTGTTGTCTACTGTGTGTACATAAATAAATAACTTCATCATCATCATCAGCCTATAATGTTCCCACTGCAGGGACTCAGGCCTCCTCTCTAGGAGAGGGATGGGCTATAATCCACCACGCGGGCCCAGTGCGGATTGGCGGAGGTCACATGTCTTCGAATTTTTTGGTTCTACGACATGCCGGTTTCCTCACGATGTTTTCCTTCACCGTTTTGAGAGCAGCGGAAAAACAATAAATAACTTAAGTACCGCCAAATATCGCTTTTAAACAATCTAAGGTTTAATATAACCAATTTTCTGTACCTACAAAAAACAAAACGGAATATAAAACGGTCTATCCTTTAATTATGAAGGTGTGTGCTATTTACTTGGGTAGCCTGAGTAAACCGCATTTGATTTTCCTTTTACACCTAGCACGATGTTTATATTTTCATGGTTGGTCGGTAATCGGAGACACCATGGGCGATCCTTAACTGTTATTCGGAACGGAAAACAAGTTAACCCTACGGGATTATGAATATTAAGCTGGTTTTATTTTATTTTTGTAGTCATTTTTATGTGCCTCTTGGGAGAAACAAAGACAATGAGTTTGGAAAGTAGCTGCTGTGTTGTTGAGAATATTTAAATAGGTTTAAAATACAGGTACTCTACTTGGCTCTCAAGCCAAGGTCTCTCATTTTTATGTAACCTATTTTTATGGCAATAAACACATTTATTATCTCGCCATTAAGTATAAAGTTCCATAAGTAAGTATGTAGTTGGATATTTGACTTTTAAAAATAACTTGAGGCGAGTTAAAGGCGCTTTTATTTAGATATTAGTTTAGGTGTGATTTAGTTTTAGGGAAAACGGGCTGTAAAACTAAATGAAATGACTGAAACAGTAATGTAGATTTACTATGAGGCCTTAAAACATGGTTTCATGATGGCTTCATTGGTTTCATTAGGTGATGGTATAAAAATCAAACCAAATTAAGTATCATTTTCATTCCCATAAAGGAAAACAATTTAATTTGTAAATACCTAACAGAAAATGAATAACCACACATACCCGAAATATGTGAAACAATAAATTCTCCTTTCTAGCACACTTGTGTTGAAAAAGCTGTAGGGGTCTAATTAAAATGTGTTTCTTTGAGTTGCCGACGGAATGTAACAAGGGTAGAAATAATGTGTTTTTCGAAAATAAATGTGAAAGGAATGTAAAGCTGCGAAACATACGAGATTTTTGTGGGTACCGTATGTCGTTAACCAATCTGAACAGCTTGCAATTTTTGCTTTTAATGTTAGGATTTTATTTGATTAGAATTTCCTGCAAACTTAAGAGGTGCTTGTGGCTTCATAGTAACAGAAACTAGAGTCGATCTTTAGTTTAAGTTGCGCTTGTTTAGGGTAGTATATACGTGGATAGATGACTGCTCATTACGTACCGACTTTCCACCATGTCTAGTAAAGCACGATAAGACATTGGTCCCAGCTGTCACTTGTAGATCTTTGACTGTCGTTACAGGTAGTCAGTGGCCTGAAAGTCTGACAAACTTGTCGAAGGGGTAGTTACTCAGCCGCGGAAGGCGCTCCGGGCGTCGGGGGCCACGTGATGGCTTCCGGCCACCGTAGACGCGGGCCTGTGGACGGTGAGTAATGGGCTAGCTCGCCGTCCGGCCGTCGTCATGACGGCAACAGACCGTGTCGGCGGCGCGTTCATGTTCCACGCGCCTCAAAGAGATGTCAGCAAGGAGGGGCCCGCAAGGGCCGACGCCCGTCGGGGCCGCGGATTATCGAAAGAGATGATGTGGCCTCGGCACAAGGGCAAAGAAGGAACATGGGTTCGGTTTTTAGTCAGTAGAAGTCTGACACTCCCCTTCGCTCTGCCCAAGAGCGGGGAGGGTCATTTGATGATTTTCCACCCACCAAAAAAAAAAAAAAGGGGTAGTACTAAGTACTAACTGGGTTGTTGAGGTCAGATAGGTAGTCGTTCCATGTAAAATGCTGGTATGCATCCGGATAAACTAGGAACCGATTCTAAAATACAAGTTTGAAAAAAGCTAAGCAAATAATAATCACGGCAAATAGCAACCTTAAGAAAAATCTACCGTAATTTTGACCGTGGTTAAAATAACCAAACAAAATGGCACTCATAAATCGTTTGACAAGGATTTGTGACTTAAACTTTCAAACTATTATTATGATTATGCGGCCATAAAACTAATGAGCAGTTGTAAAAATTGTAGTACACTACTATCTTCTAATTATCTTCGGGACAGGTGTTACTTAAAAGTGACAAGATGACGTCATCCCATTAGTACAAAACCATTAACCTCCTTTAAAAGGTGGGAAAATACGACGAGATTTTCTATAATGAAGCCAAATGAAGATAAATTGGTATAATATAAGACTGGCCTGTTGGTCTAGTGGTTAGTGACCCTAACTGCTATGCCGGAGGTCGTGGGTTCGATTCCCACCCAGGACAAATGTTTGTGTGATGAGCACGATCATTTGTTCTGTGTCCGGGTGTAATTTATCTATAATATGTATGTATTTAGAAATATATAAGTATGTTTATCAGTTGTCTAGTACCCATAACACAAGCTCTGCTTAGCTTGGGACTAGATGGCGTTGTGTGATAGTTGTGGAATATTATTATTATATTATTATTATTAATGATCTTTTGGCTCTTGAATAACTTCGACAGAGAGTCATGTAATGAGAAACCGTGTAATGAATTAACAAAACATCACGCCTGTTATCTCCAAAGGAATATGCAGCAGAGTCGTACCCAATTACAGTCTTTCATTATTTTACCATCTAAGTTAAGCCTATTGCCATCAATCTGACACAAAACCAGTCTCCGAGGCTACTTCTGAGAAATTCCTGATGAAGAACCCAATAACAAATTAATTTACCTGACCCGGGAATGGAATTCAGAACAAGAACAACGAGGCAGTCTTGAATGAATAAAAATAAAAATTAAATTACGGCACCCATTTCATCCAAATGGGTCCAGTAGTTTGATGTAACAAACATTTATTTATCCTTCATTAACTGTCACACCTGTAATAGTGGCAGATTTAGATTCAATTAAGTGAAAAGAAAAAAGATTCTTCGTAGACCGAACATTCGTCTCTTGATTTTCATTTGTTGAGAAAGCAATGGCCAAACGCAAACCTGTCTATATCATGCAGCCAACCGAAAAAATCTTGGCAATCGGGATGGCTCAAACAAAAACCCGGAAATATGATTTTACAGATCTACACCCACCCCCCACCAATACCCACCCTATCTCTTGCTTTATCGAATCCCACACAGATGATACAAAGGGTTAATGCCCTCTAAATGCAGAGCTTAAACTATTAACTATTAAATATGTCTGCCATTCTATTAAATTATTTTCTGTTGTAAGGCAAAGTGCCAATGCAAGCGGCGGCGTTACAATGCGACAAGAGTAGTATCGAGTACAGTCGCGACCACTAATAATTATGTATTATATACCCGAAGAAACTTTTAAAAGTGATTTTCTGTTGTGTTTACATACGTTTTCAGTAACATAGGATTTGGGAAGCCATAGTTTTACGAAATAGGTCATATCTCAAGTGTTTACCTATATAGTTTTGCTCGTTACTATACACAAGGTCTTAATGTAAAAAAGCGTCTCAAATAATATTTTTTAACGTTAGTTATCGTAAGGGGAAATGCAATTATTGTTAATAAATGATTTTGTTATAATAATACAATTTGCTCTAATCACATCACAGATACATTTTTTTTAAGTTTAAAACTTTCCACGTTTTCTTTGTGTGGAAATTAACATCTTACAATAGTTAAATGGAATAACAGTCAAGAATTTTAAATAACCACAGTGATAAAGAAGGATAAACGGCATTAAAAAACTGAGGTCAGTGGCCAAAAAACGAAACCATATCCAGTATAATAACAAGCAAAAACCCCATTATAATAAAACACTACTTATCTAAAATTATTTCTCGCACCACCCACAGTAAAAACTTGTCTTTACGACTGTCCTTACATTCATACCCACCTAAATATGAGAGGGGTATCATCCCTCACTGGCTTTCTCTGACATTTATTTACAACCTCCACGAATAAAAGAGACATGAAAAAGATTTTTCATGATCCTCTGAAGAAAACTTTTCTTTTTTGTACTTCTGTAGATATAATTTGTTATTTGTTTTTAAAAAGACGACGATCATTTTTAAAACGTAATTGGCTTATCTTGTTGAGCCTTTTTTGGTGTTTTAAAAGGGAATGAAAATGTGTTCAATGAACTTGACTTTACAGAAAAAAAAATGTGGTACTTATATTTTTTCTTTTTTTAGTTAGACATAGAACATTTCTTTTTTTAGTTGTAGACAATAATATGAGAGTTCTCTTGAGATGTTTTTTTTTAGGGTTCCGTAGTCAACTAGGAACCCTTATAGTTTCGCCATGTCTGTCTGTCTGTCTGTCTGTCTGTCCGTCTGTCCGTCCTCGCTTAATCTCTGTGACCGTTAGCACTAGAAAGCTGAAATTTGGTACCAATATGTGTATCAATCACGCCGACAAAGTGGTAAAATAAAAATTGGAAAAAAATGTTTTATTAGGGTAGCCCCCCTATATGTAAAGTGGGAAGTGATTTTTTTTTTAATTTCAACCCTAACGTGTGATATATTGTTGGAAAGGTATTTAAAAATGAATAGGGGTTTACTAAAATCATTTTTTGATAATGTCAATAATTTCGGAAATAATCGCTCCAAAAGTAAAAAACAAAGCGTCCCCCCCCCTCTAACTTTTGAACCATAAGTTTAGAAAATACGAAAAAAATCTGAAAAGTAGAACTTTATAAGGACTTTCTAGGAAAATTATTTTGAACTTGGATGGAAACAACAGATGGAAACTGCAGTTAACCAATATAATTTGGTCCTTGAATCGTATGAGCGCCTATACAATCCAGAGGTCAAGTTTCATTGGCCCGTATTTCAAACAAAAAAAGAATTATTACTACGGAACCCTACACTGAGCGTGGCCCGACACGCTCTTGGCCGGTTTTTTATTTAAAACGTTGCGCGTCTCTAGGAATTTCTCCTGTATCGTGGGTCGGTTCACAAACATCTAAACTCACATTTATAAATATTAGTTTCGTGCGGGGATCGAACCAAGTTGAACCAACCAATCCAAAACCGCTCAGTCACTGCGCCAAACGTACTGACAAATTGGTTAGGTGTTAAAACATTTTTAATAGATTGTAAATCATTATATCTATCAGACAGTTTTGTTTAAAGTGCGCCTGCTGTGTAGTGAAAAAATGTATAGTCGTAGGTATAATATAATATGAAAAGTCGAACAAGCAATACACGCGAAATTTTTTATAAATCTAGTTCACTGACAATATTGATTGCAATTTCGTTTTATAAAGCGTTTTGCATTAAGCGACTGATGACAAATGCTGTACCGTTTGACATCAGTCTCTAAATGTATCTGTGTAAACTTAAACATAAATGCAAGTTAACTGGCTGTATACTTAATACCTTATTTGACCGTATTGTTATAAACCGATAGTCTGATTCAGATCTACACACAATCATCATCACTCTTTTTCTTGTTCTCGAATCGAAGGCTCACTTTTCCGGACCTGGAAATTGGACTCAGGACTTCATATCATACTTGCAGCCAATGAGGCAGTCAAGTATGTATTATTCATTTCAATTTTGCTATTTTAGATGTTTAAGAAGACTTTTCACCCTACCGATTCATACCTATTTTACTTTTAAAATGACTGTCGGTGTAGTATTTTCTTCCCCTCTTCCAATACGTCGTATGGTTGATTTACCCTCCTTGGTAATTTGCAACATCGAGGTCTTTATTAGGGGAGGGCCCTTGCAAAGTAACATGCATAAAGCTGTGCTATAAAAGCTTATAAGTAGTACAGTGTTTGACTATAGACTTTTGTAAGAGGGTAGAGGGTGGAGCAGCATCGCATTACGGGCTGTCAATTATTTCGGCGCTTTGAATAATTTACCAATATTAATATTACTGTTAGTTATGGTCTGAAATAATGGTCCAACTAAAGTAGGGCAGCTCAACCCCAGGTGGCGTTGGCCCGCCATAAGCGGTCAACAGCGGTTTTTCTAAATCGGAAAAGAAAACAAATCAAATTGAACCACATAATAAAACAGTGCATAACTACATAACCTTCCAAATGTATATTTATTTAACGTTCAAACTGTGACAATTAAAAGAAGCCAGTCTCCTAGACTGAACTGCGAGATGCCATATCAAAAATAAAAAAGTGACAATTAAAATTGTGCAATTAAAAATCAAAAGTGCAGCATAAAGCGATATTTCATTATTAAAACATTCATCAAAAACAGCGTTCTAATTGACAGATAATAAAACTTTCTCGACTCTTATTTTCTCGTTTCTAACTAGCAGAAAGTGACCTTTTTTTGAGATTGGAAAATTATCAAATGAGTTCTCCCGCTCTTGGCGGAGCGGAAGGTGTCAGACTTCTACTGACTAAAAAACCACCCATGTTCCTTCTTAGCCCTTGTGCCGAGGCCGCGGCATCTCTTTCGAACAACCCGCAGCCCACAGAACGCGACTCTTAACAACGACTACAATTCGTTAAACTATTAAAACTAGCATTAACAATAGGCTCAGCTTATCACACGAACCTCACACCAACCCACACAAACATGAAACCCACACAGCCACATTTTTGCACAATAGTTTTCATATTTCATTAATTAAAATTATTCAAAAGCTTTCACTATATTACTAACTTAATATAATGAGGTGACAAAAGCAATCATTATAAAAGGGCTTTCATTAAGCTTTGTATCCGAGTGTAATGAAAACGAATAATAATCGATTCGAGCTCGATTCTGTAAAGTATCGAGTAATTTAATTGAAAATGTTGCTAGGAGAGAATATGAAAGAGATGGGAGTTGGTAATTAGTAGGTTAGCTTTTGACTAAATAATAACAGGAGCTTGGGGTCAATCTTCAGGTTAAACCGTGCGTGTCAATGTTGGTCCGTCGATGGGTGACATACCAAGTATCCTCCGTGTCTAGGAAAGCACGTTAAGCTGTAGGTAATGGCTGTCATATATATTTGATCTTTGACAGTCGTCACAAGTAGCCAGTGGCCCGAAAGACTGGGAAAAAGGCCAGACAAATGACAATGGAACTACTTTCGAGAAAAGTTTTAACACACATTTCAACGTCATTTCAATTTATAAAAACCACCTAAAAATACCTCGTATAGTTTAAGAAAAGAAAACCACTTATAGGCTTTAGAGCGCTAGGGAGTGTCAGACTTCTACTGACTAAAAACCACCCATGTTCCTTCATAGCAGTTTGTGTCGAGCCGATGCACGCGATGTCAGCCGTGTACATTGCTAAGTTTGTACATTTTATAACTTTTTAACTCATCATACAGCACAGAGTATCAACCATCTCTCTCAATTCATCGAAATAAACTGCAACTAAAAAAGTCGAAAACAATTTTATTAACCCTCAAGCAGTCTGAGATGTTGCAGCAGTTGTTGTTGAGAAGTATGCCATTCAAAGGACATTTCATGTGTTGAAATCGGTCCACACAATTGACTTTTTGGAGGGGAACACAGAGACAGACACAGAGCTTAAAATCAAGTAACAGCACCTCATCTTCTTCTTCTTCTTTTCGAGTCGACAACTCAAATTTTGTCCATCCAGTACGTAGCAAACTGGACAGCTCTTCCGTTGGCTTCGTTCAAGTCCTTGAAAGTGCAGTTAGTTGGGCACGGCGGGCAAGAGAGGAGGTGTGGCATGTCCTGTGTAGGGGCTCCACACTCACATTGTGTCAGAGATGGGTCAACTATACCCCATCTAGCCAGGTTGGATCGGCAGCGGCCTTACATAATTGGCCTGTTAATATTTAACTTTAATTTAAATGGCACCCTTTGTTTCCAGACCCATTCAGTACGGATTAATTAATTAATTATGTGACGTCACTGTTAAGTTAAAAGATTACTGCCACGCAACAAATGTCTCACTGCATTTCAGATTTCAGTAACTTTTTGATTTATGTCAAAAGCATTTTTCTTTGTTTTGTACCTTGACAGGCACTGAAAAAGAAAATGAGAAGTATTCAATTACATTTCTTTTCGAAAAAGGTTTTTTGTTTTACACGCAAATGAAAGTGCAGGTTCTATTTAATTAACATAATATACCTATCATAACTTAATCACGTCTGTAAACACCATAAGGGTTAGGCATAGGTGTATTAAAGTAACTCACATTTGGTAAGTTTGCAGTACCTTAAATCCCATGTAATAAGTAAACAAAAATAATAAGTAAAAAAAAACAATTTCAACATCCGTGGCAAATGAAGATGATGAATTGAATGAAATGATAATGAAGATGTTTCCTGATGGAAAAAAAAATAAGTTCAAAAATCTAAAACCCGACTACTAACAAAATAGCGGTCTTAAAAGTAGAAAACAAGAAAATAATTCTTGTCTGATATTCTTCGTAGTCGCAAGCCACTGATACCTGATGCTCCTTCATGGCGTTCTCATTGATACAGAAGTCAGCTGCTAATTGCCATTAGCAAGGTGGCATGCGACTACGAAGAATATCAGACAAGAATTATTTTCTTGTTTTCTACTTTTAAGACCGCGATTTTGTTAGTAGTCGGGTTTTAGATTTTTGAACTTATTTTTTTTATTTGAATTTTATTTTTGTGTGTAGTTAAACTATAATATAATACATATTTGTAATGTGCTCGCCAAGACCTTTCATTTGATACCAAACTTGCTATGATTATCTCAATTTAATATTTTTTGAGGTAAGTTTTTGACATTTAAATTCCGTCATAAAAAGAGTTTTTAAAATTTATATAGCCTATGTCACCCGGGCTATTCTTACGAATCTATTGACACCTAACTTATTAAAATCCGTTCAGTAGTTTAGGCGCTACGGTGGAACATACATACATACATAGACTGCCAAAATCATTACCCTTCCTTTTGGCTTCGCCGTAGTCGGGTAAAAATGGTATAGCACTGTGCCCGACCCAGCAATCGAACCCAGGACCTCACGCTCAGCATTCGCGCTTGCAACCACTAAACTTACGAGGCTTTTTAAATCACGTGACAAGTACGAACATCAAAACAACATATATATTTCCCAAAAAGCTAGGCAGAAGTATGGATGATATTTTTTGGAGTATAGGAAATCATCAAATGACTCCTCCCGCTCCGGAGCGCTAGGGAGTGTCAGACTTCTACTTACTAAAATCCATCCATGTTCCTTCTTAGCCCTTTGTGTCCGAGGTCGCAGTATCTCATTCGAGCAACCCGCAGCCCAGAGGTATTTACCCTTGTCTTTTAAAATCCAGATTTTCAATTCAATTCCATGACATAAAATCATCTCGCTTCTCCACTATCTACTGCACTTTAATATCAGAGTTCAATTTCACCGTAGAAAGCGAAATCATGCGTTCCATTTCAGACACAGGTCACGTATAGTTCTGTTCGTGACACGAATATAAAAGGGTGCATGGCGATGCAACTCGGAGTACGGGATCATAGCGAATCTTGTTTATTATTGACAATGTCATATTTCTTAGTCTAGTCGAGATATGGGAGTGCGCTGGCGGAATATGTAAGGGATTGAGTTGTGGAATGTCGCGGAATTGTTGAATGTTGTTATTTTATGCGAGGACTGTTCATTGTTCTATATTTTATAATCGTAATGGTTATTGATCAAGAAATAAGTTCTTGAGGATGATACGTAAACTAAGGAGGTATCTGATGAAGAAGAAGTCATGTTAAGCCGACCTCAAATGAATTGGGATAAGGGCCATAGACTGATGATGATGATCAAGCATCGAGTAGTAGGCAAATAAGCACCTTCCTAATAAACCTACCAATAGGTACGTTAAAGGGGTGATTCTTCATTTCCGATTTCTCATTTCAAAGAATTCTGATAAAATAAAGTCAACTTTTGTAACACACTAGCTGATGCTTCGACTTCGCCCGCATGGATGTCGGAACTTGACAAATTATATACTAAAACCATCCATTGGTGGCCGAAAAGTTCTGGAATGGCGACACCTGGGAGAGGCCTGTGTCCAGCAGTGGACTTCTTTTGGCTGAAATGATGATGATGATCCATTGGTGAAAACAGCATGAAAAGTTGCATGTCTGTCGGTCTTCTACAGACTGTACTTCGGAGAGTGTGCGCAAGAGCTCCACGAGCTTATTCCACCATCTCCCTTCTTCCATCGAGAGACTAGGCATACTGCAGGCTATCACCCATACCTTGTCGATGTTCCACACATTCATACGAAGCGTTTTGCTAAGTCCTTCATTATTCGTACAGCCAAATTAAATATATATGTGCAGTAGATTTTGAGTTAATCGCGAACAGACAGACAGACGCGGTGGAGGACTTTGTTTTATAATATTTAGTGATGATAAAGGTCATTGATTGACATGCCTGAAACGTGTTAGGCTGCTTACAGGTGCGGAGCTAAGTGGTCGTCATGGTATCCACCACAGACATAGATAGGCCTTGATAACGCAAGAACAACTACATCGCGTGCCACTTTTCGTGCCTGGCTTACGTACAAAAATCGTAAGTGGCCACTTTCGCGCTCAGTCCGCATCGGTGTATAGCGCTAGTCGGACGTCGGCGCTGGTTCAAAAGGCAGGGGTTGGGGCGAAGGAGGCGCCGTACGCGGCGGCGGATTTGAATCGATTAGATTTTCCGATTTATAGTGCTGGTGACGTCATTATAGGTAGTCAAAAAATGGCACGCTTGGTTTTAATACAGATCGTGATACTTGCGTTATCTAGGTCTATCTATATATCTGTGGTATCCACACTGTTGTAATTAGAGGAGGCTTCCTCACTCATCAATTAGCCGCACATAGTTGTAATGTGAGAACTTACTGTGCTACCCTTAATTTGGTGGGTTGATACACGTTACGTTGAACACTGTATGAAAATAGTAATTAGTGTGAACATATCTAGGTTTGCCCGTTGAGCTGATTTTAAGACTTAGGTTACAAATTACAATTAGAAACGAAGACGTAAAAAGGCGAGCTTAATAGTAAAAACATAAACATTTTTTAATAACTGCTTCGTTGGTGATTAGTGGCCGCAAGCACGACTGTTGAGTTTGTGATTCTGCGTTCGATTCCTGGGTTGGGCAAAGTGTTTGGGTTTTCCATCGAGAATTTCTCAGGAGCAGCCATGGAGTCTAGATTTAAGTCCGGTTGATGGCAATAGGCTCAGTTACATGGGACTTAAACATAACTGGCGAACTGCGTAACGCTTCGGAAATTACAGGCGTGATGTTATGACATGTGAATTTGTATCTAGGGTCCTGCAAAAATAACCGTTTTTAGCCTTTTACCATTCACTTCAGCAATTATTATCCGGCTTCCTTGTGTCATGTTAGTTTCCCACTAAACCATAAACAACGAAAACGTAACGTAACGTACTAAAAATACCCCAACGTCTAACTAATATATTCGTCCATTGCAAAACACTTGACGCAAGCACGCACGCCGACGTCCGCGCCGTCAGCAAGAACCCTTAACCCTATTTTTAACTCTACCCTTTGTCCATATGACGTCACATCACGTCACACCACGTCAAGCCACGTCATAATAAAAGGCAGCCTTTTAATTTACTCAAACAATGCAATTTACTGGCATACACTTACGTAAATCACTTTAGTTTTCTGTATCTCAAAGGAGGCTATAATTTGATTAATTATTTGAATTGTCGGTTATTGGCAATCGGAGACATTGATTTCGATTCGATTTAAGTTCGAGTACGGTTTGAACAAAGGATAATGGATATTGATTGTAACTATTGTACGAATAGTCTTTGCTGATGATAGTGATTACATTTAAGATGAAATTAACCGTGGTTTCGTTTAAAATATTGCTAATGGACAAGGAATGGGTACTTAGTTGGAACATAATATACAATTTATTTATAGAATCTATAATTATTATTTAAGGACAAGATAAAATAAATATTATTCAAATCACGAAGTAATAATTGAATGTCTTGTTGGTGTAACACAAGCTCTACTACCAGGGATGGGGACTTTAGTTCGATACCCTGATCGGGCAAGAAGTAGTTTTTGTAGTTTTGCACTACGAACTTCCCAGTCTATACAATGTTGATGATAAGTCCCATATTACAGAAGGCTACTTGAACACTTGCCTAACCCATTAGAGACAACAGATGTCATAAAAAAGCATAAAGGTACAAGTTGGTATATATAGCCGACTGCACGCAGCAGCAGCAATAATAAATTATTATTATTCAATTTCATAGAAATACGTAGAAGCGACGACATGTCGTCTGCTGCTGCTGCGTGCAGTCGGCTGCCAACTTGTACCTTAAGTTATAGATTACACACACACAGGTGCCATAGAAAGCTCGAAGTCTATTCAAAAATTGCCCTTTTTCCAAACCAATTCTGTCGTTGTCAATAAAAACTTAACAACACTCATACTTATAACGAACTTGTCAGCAAACAATGTTTTTTTATAGGCATCCCCAAGGAACTGCCAAACCGAGCCTTATATACCGAGCTCGTCAAACCGGGGAACCGTTACCGACGTGTTGAAAGATTCACGACAATATTTCAGTAATTTTCGCCTATTCGACATTTTTATCACACCCCAAGGGAAGATTATTTAGTCCCCTCGCAAAGGAAATTGAACAGGGAAGGTGAAAGAAATAAATATAACGCGAAATAACAATTTGTTGCGTATTTTGCGTAAAAGTCTGTTTTGCTTATTTTTTGCCTGTTGATGTTTGGCGATTGTGTCACGTTTTTGTACTTGAGACAGTTGAAGCAGAACAGAACATATAAACAGCGAAATGTTGTTGAAACTCCTGACATAAATATCGTTCTCAAACGAATTGTCTCAAATCTGTCAAATTTATTTAATAGATTTTCATCTCTATCGCTAAAGCATTAGACTCAATATGAATTGGGATAATTTGACAGTTCGGAGTAGCTCGATGTGCTGGCATCTGTACTCAACGTAACTTTTAGTCGTCAAGCAAACGAATTATACGATAAATATTTTGATAGCGTCTATCAACAGTGTGTATCATCACATCATTTTACTCATAGATCTCGTTCGTTATTTCAGCGGTAAATAAACAAATAACATTGCAAATAAAAACAAGTAACAAGCGCAAAAGATATCCTTTTACTTTCGTTACGCTAGTATTAATATTATCTGTGCTTTCGTTATTTTTATAGCAACAACATTTCATCATACCGAGAAAAGTATCGAGTAATAAAAAGCTCCAGGCTAAAGTCACCCGTCGGGGCTGTGGATTATCCCGTCGGGGCTGTGGATTATCGAAAGGATAACGCGGCTCCGACACAAGGGCGAAGAAGGAACATGGGTTTGGTTTTTAGTCAGTAGAAGTCTGACACTCCCCTTCGCTCTGCCCAAGAGCGGGGGATGATTTTCCACCCACCAATAAAAAAAAGGCTAATGTCAAGTATAAAATACAAACACCACTATGTATGTATACCTAGTGATACAGTTCTAAGCTAACATCGACACACACAATATTAATCCATTTCCCCATGTTGACATCGACTCATAGGAAAACATACAATGAAGTCTATATATTATCTTTTTTATATGAAACGGCAAATGTGTCATTGATATATCAATAAATGGAACGAAAAATTGGTTCCACTTCTATTGTGTTTGAGCTGTCTTTTGTAGCCAATTTCTTGATATTCGGAACGGTAGAGAAGAATACACACCGAAGCTATGTCAGCAACTTTTTTATCAAAATCAGAATAAGTCAATACGACGATCACGCAGACGGCTTCATCAAGTAGCTGTTGCTTTCAAAGCATTTTGTTACAAGGGTTTCCAACAGAATTGAAATGAGTCACAAAAATGCTATTGAAAAGTCGTTTTTTGCTATTGCTGATAAAATGTGGCTATTGGTAGCGTATTGTAGAGGTTTAGCAAATAGTATACTGCAGCAACATACACACATCAACACGGTCTAGGGATATTTTAAAAAAAGCAAATTACTATCAATGTGTTAATTATTTTTTCAACACACTTGCTCATAAAGTGGCTATAATTTCACCGCAATTAGGCACGTAATGACACCTATAATCAAACTGTGACTTTTTCATTGCTATTATTCACTAGTGAGTTATAGGTTTTTTTTTTAATTTTATTGGTTAAGTTGCTATATTTAAAAAAAAAGTTTCGATACAAAAAAGATCGTGTTCAATGGTAAAAATAAATTAATGTACCTAGTGCTTCCCCATTTCATGCAACTTTGAATTTAAATAGATAATTTCAACGTATACGTTTTTAATAAATGAATCTTTCACTCAAATAATATAACTTTTGTTTTCTCTGTAATATAGAAAAAAAATACCCATTTTGTCCGTGGCTAAAACTCTATTATCCGCGAAAAGTCAAAAATAGTGAAACCACATTCTTTTAGTCTATGGCCGATCGTCATTGTTACAGTAGTGGCGCCACTGGTCAAGAAAAAATGCATCGCTACGTCAAACTTAGTACATTTGTTTTAGTTCCGTGTTTTCCCGCCTGCATAGATAACTTGGTAGAACTGTAGAAGCGCGCGCATTAATTTTTCCCGCTATTGTGAAAAAAAAAACAGATCTTGTTTTATCTGTTGAAGTTGGTAGAACTGTAGATTGTTGAACTGTGCTATTTAAAAGAAATATTTACTGCATGGCAATTATTATGTATAACCATTTGCCAAATAACATTCAAGATTTGCCACTGTCGCTGTTCAAAAGGTCATTGTTTAGATTATTATTAGAGAAAAATTATTATAGTGTAAAAGAATATTTAGAGGATAAATCATAATAAAAGAAAGATTTACTCATTATTATTATAATTACATAAAAAATTGCAATATTTATTCCAATAAAATTATATTAAATTAAATAATTTATAATTAGTAATAATATAATGTATTAGTGTTATTAATATTATAAGACATGATTTATAGAAATTATATGGAAATATTTGTACGCCATGTAATGGCAGGATATGCTGGAACCCATAATGTAACACCTATTGTACCATATTCTTACAAATAAACATTTTTGAATTTGAATTTGATGCGCGCGCATTAATTTTTCCCGCTATTGTGGAAAAAAAATAGAACTTCTTTCAACTGTTGAAGATGACTTTTTAGTATTATTTTTCTTCACAAGTGTGTCGAAAAACGTCGTATGATACACGTGTGTATTGATGATTACCGTCCTCGGCTTTCTTAAGACCCTCACCTGACGGCTCGGGTCTCAATGGCGCCTCTGCGGTAATCACCAACGTTATACACTTGTACCATAATGTACTATATGACATGTATATATTTAAAATATACGTTATTTAATATTCTACCATTTTTTAATAATGGTTAAGGTACTGATTAAAATTTCAAGATTTTATGGGAAAAAAAATGAAGCATACACGGAAACAGTATATGAATTAACTTTTAATTTGTGAGTAAAAACTGAAAAAAATAGCAAAATCATTCCCTTCCTTGTCCTTTTTATAAGGGGAAGAACTTTACAACCTGTAATTAAAAAGTAGTCATGAGGAGTTCTATGTCATACGGCTGAATTATCATAATTGTGAAACGGGCTGTTCAATGAAGCAAGGCTCTATTCTGCAATTACTAAATTATTTTAGGACACAATTGAACTCGTTTTGACTTCTACATTTCTTTTATACCTTAAAAGCCATTATGTTTATCTACGGTAGACCAACCAGTTAATAATCCATCTGTTCCGATTTCAAGAGTAAATATTAAAACACTGATTATCCCTGTACACAAAAACCGAGACTACGTCTGTCTGAAAAAACAAAGTGAATACGGCATTAACTGTAATAACTGCACGCTTAACTTCCCGAAATCTGTCAATAAGTGAATTCCAGTTGAACAACAAAAGCAGAGCTGCCAATACATTTATAATTGCTTAATTAACCGTCATTGGAAACTGAATTAAGCAATTATTTCAGTTTCAGCAACCGTTTCTGAGAATACTGTTCACGCTGTTGTCAGGCTGTCCGTTTATTTACAAGTTAATAATGAACTTTTGATCTGTATCATTATCACTACATAGTATACAACAAAGTCGCTTCCCGCTGTCTGTCCCTATGTACCTATGCTTAGATCTTTAAAAGTACGCAACGAATTTTGAAACGGGTATTTTTAATAGATAGAGTGATTCAAGAGGAAGGTTTTAATATATTTTTTCGTTATCTCTGTTTTAGTATTTTTTAGTTATAATCGTAAACTAGTGTTTTACGATTTGAAGTAAACTGCTGGACATATGACCTTACCTTCCCGTAATACATAAATAAATAAAAATGTCCTCCGTTAAACAACTATATAAGCTTTGGATTTGATTACATTCGATTTGTAGTCGAGTTAGTGGCTGCAGAGTCGGTCAATGGTGGTGGAGTAGCTAGTGAAGTTAATTGGAGTTGAAGAAGTTGATAGCTAATCACGACATCGTGGTTTTCTAGTAGACATTCCATGAATGATTACAATCTCCATTTTCAGTGGCTAAAGTGTTGTTTGTTAGTGTAATTGGCTTCAGAGAATGGTGTGGTTTATTTGCCTAACAGAAGCCAATCCCACAATAAATATGGTCTTTTATTACTTGCTCGGGATAAACCAATTAGCAAACTTTATTTTTAAAAGTGGTTTTTGGAAACAATAGGAGTGTAAACCACTAATCCGCTAGACAACGATGTACAAATCAAAACAATAGAATCAAATCCTCATCATAGTTATACTAATTGAAGATCCTTGATACGATTAAACCACTCGTATCACTCAGTAGTTTGCCAATTTATGGCTTCAAGCAATGTTCAAGAGGGACCTATAAACAATAATCCCCGTAGAGTTGGACAACTATAACAAGCTGGTCTGTGGTAGGGGGTGGTGCAAGAGATAGGTACAGTGAGATTTGAACTTTGATGCCTTATCAAGTTACTTGGACCCAGTGGTCAAGTTAATTGTGTACAAATAATACCTAAATTCAAGGCAGGTATACAGGAAACCTTTAACTTACCTATATTTTAACCTTCGCTCGGAAAATACCTCCCAGAAAAAGGTAAAATAAGATTCGAAATAAGAGTCGAAGTTCCTTTCTCTAGAGCCCTGCCTGACCAGTTTGGACGTTGTTCCTGATGCTGTTGAGCTACTTTTTTTTTTTTTTTTTAGGTAATTACTAATGGTTACCCAAATAAATGTAGGAAATTATGGCAGTACTTATGCTGATGATCTTTCAAAATATCGTATTTTTCAGGTATCCCAAGTACGGTACCAACCTCTGACAAGAGCTGGGGCCGTATTTTTGAATCAATAGAATTCCAAATCGTGTACGAAATCGCAGAATTCATCACGTCATTTCCGTCATTTCTACTGGTAGAATATCGGAAACGAGTGGGTCGGACCACTCGTTGCAAAATTCACGGGTATGAATATTCAAAAATAGCGATTTCGTACGGATTCGCATACGAATTCTGCGATTTCGTACACGATTTGGAATTCTATTGATTCAAAAATACGGCCCCAGTATTATCATGCATGTCCTACATTTCTACTTTACTTGTTCTATACTAGTGTTCCATAGTTCACAATCTACAAGCTTCAACCTTGGACCTCCTTCAACAATAAACCAAGTCTGAGGAGATTCCAACAGTACCTAGTTGTTGGTACGGTTTACAGTACCAACCTGAGACGACTCGAAGTACGAATAATTGAATTGTCATGCGTGTGAATACGTCTATATGATGTAGGTCTGGTACACGTGGATGTTTCAAAACATACATACATACTGTTGTGTTTGTATTGAATGTTCGTCCTATTGTTTGACGAAGTTACCTTTGTCGTATGTTATACAATTAAATTGAAACAATTTCATTGTGACATTTTTCCTAACTGTTTTTCTTTTATGTTTTGGATTTTTCTTATATTAGCTACCGTCTTTACTTAAACAAAGATCAGGTACTAACGTGATCACATAAGTATGTCTATTATAGTGTAAAGAGATATACCTATATAATTTTTCTTTGACAAACGGTCCAGTTGGGTAGATCTAACTTCGAGAAAGAGGTCAACCGTAACATCCGACTCGGCTGGGCAGCGTTCGGGAAGTTGCGCGGTATCTTCTCGTCCAACTTACCACAGTGTCTCAAGACGAAAGTTTATGACCAGTGTGTGTTGCCAGTGATTACATACGGGACCGAAACGTGGTCGCTCGCAATGGGCCTCCCACTAGGTGGACCGATGACCTGGTCAAGGTTGCAGGAACCCGCTAGATGAGAGACGCACGGGACCGGTCAATGTGGCGACACCTGGGGGAGGCCTATGTCCAGCAGTGGACGTCTGTTGGCTGAAATGATGAATGATGATGATGATGATGATTTTTTCTTTTTGTTGTTAGGGTCTAGCATTTACACACGTGTACTCGGAAATTACTAACCGAATGCGAAACAGTGGACGAGCTAAACAACGGGTTGGTGGAAACTGTCCATGCAGTGGGGTATAAGTTCTTCAATATCCCACGCCGGAAAAAGCCTCAAAAGCTCTCGGCAAACACAATCCAGTTGATGGAAGACCGGTCTGAGATGAGACTGCAATCTTCGGTAGATGTGTCGGAATATGGCAAACTCAATAGGCGCATCTCAAAGTCCATGCGACACGACCTGCGGTCCTATAATACTCAATGTATTAAGACCACAATTGAGCGAAACCAGGGCTCCAAAGTGTTCGCGAAGAATGCGTCTATTGGGCAAAGCCAAATGACAAAACTGAAGATCGAGGACGGCAGTATCATCTCATCGAAGCCAGAGATCCTGGAAGAGCTAGAGAGGTTTTATGGACAGTTGTACACCTCGACCCGACAGCCCGTTGTCAGTTCAGCTCAGGACACCAGAGCGAAACTGACCCGACACTACACTGAGGATATCCCAGACGTCAGCCTGTACGAGATTAGAATGGCCCTCCAACAGCTTAAGAACAACAAGGCGCCGGGGGATGATGGAATCACGACAGAACTTCTGCGAGCGGGTGGAAAACCAGTACTCCTAATCCTCCAGAAGCTGTTTGACTCCGTCATACTCGAAGGTATTACGCCAGAAGCATGGCACAGGAGTGTGGTGGTGCTCTTCTTCAAAAAAGGTGACAACACCCTATTGAAGAATTATAGACCCATCTCACTCCTAAGCCATGTGTACAAGCTGTTCTCGAGGGTCATTACGAACCGTCTCGAACGCAGGTTTGATGACTTCCAGCCTCCCGAACAAGCCGGTTTCCGAAAAGGCTTCAGCACCATGGACCACATCCATACGCTCCGCCAGATTATACAGAAGACTGAGGAGTATAATCGGCCATTATGTCTAGCGTTTGTGGACTATGAAAAAGCCTTCGATTCGATCGAAACCTGGGCGGTGTTACAGTCTCTTCAGCGGTGCCGTATCGACTATAGGTATATCGAAGTGCTGAAGTGTATATGTAGAAACGCTACTATGTCGATCCGATTACAGGACGAGAGCACGAAACCAATCCAATTGCAAAGAGGCGTGAGACAGGGAGACGTTATTTCTCCGAAACTTTTCACGAACGCATTGGAGGATGTTTTCAAACTCTTGGACTGGGATGGATTCGGCATCAACATCAACGGTGAATATATCACTCACCTTCGTTTTGCCGATGATATAGTCATCATGGCCGAATCGCTGGAGGATATGAACGCAATGCTTAGAGACCTCAGTAACGTTTCTCAACAGGTGGGTCTTAAGATGAACATGGACAAGACGAAAGTTATGTTTAATGACCGTGTTCCACCCGTACCGGTAATTGTTGGGAGCGATACTCTCGAAGTTGTTGATAGTTATGTTTACCTGGGACAAACTGTTAAACTGGGTAGATCGAACTTCGACAAAGAGGTCGCCCGAAGAATCCAACTCGGATGGGCAGCGTTCGGGAAACTACGCGACATCTTTTCGTCCAAAATTCCGCAGTGTCTCAAGACGAGGGTGTATAACCAGTGTGTGTTGCCAGTGATGACTTATGGCACAGAGACATGGTCCTTAACTGCTGGCCTCTTAGAGAAGCTCAGAGTCACGCAACGAGCCATGGAGAGGGCTATGCTCGGAGTTTCTTTGTGCGACAGAATCCGGAATGAGGAAATTCGCCGAAGAACCAGGGTCACCGACATAGCTCGCAGAATATGCAAGTTGAAGTGGCAATGGGCAGGCCACATCGCTCGAAGAACGGACAACCGATGGGGAAGAAAGGTTCTCGAGTGGCGACCACGAACCGGAAGACGCAGCGTTGGCAGGCCTCCCACCAGGTGGACCGACGACATCGTGAGAGTCGCGGGCAACCGGTGGATGCAAACGGCAGGCTGCCGATCTTTATGGCGTTCTATGGGGGAGGCCTTTGTCCAGCAGTGGACGTCTAATGGCTGATGATGATGATGATGACTCGGAAATTATTCAATGGAAAGATGGTTAGGTTTTCTTCTTTATCCTGTGTTTAGTGCCTAACCTGGTCAGAGTTTTTGGCCGCCCATGGGTCTCTGACTTGGCTTACATAACGTCAAGAAATATATCTCAGGCATACTAGTTTCCCGTCGGGGCCGCGGATTTTTGTACTAGATGACGTGGCCTCGGCGCAAGGGCAAAGAAGGAACATGGCTTCGGTTTTAAGTCAGTAGAAGTCTGACACTCCCTTTCGCTCTGCCCAAGAGCGGGGGGGGGGGAGTTATTCGATGATTTTCCACCCACCAAAAAAAAAGGCATACTAGTTTCCTCACGAAGTTTTCATTCACACAAGCAAGTGATAATTTAACAATACACACAAAACAAGATTAGGTAAAGGTGTACCTTATAGTTTACCTCCAATTTCTGGAATCGGCCCTGGGAATCAAACTAAGACGAACGAGGCATTACCAGGTTAAAATTATCTTACGTCTTACCTGTCCACGCAACTCATGCTCTGTCTTTGTGATACTCATCTAAATCCTGTCAACATTAAAGGTGGAAAAATCGATAAAAAGACAAACTATATTTAGCAATCTACTCTTATTATAACTATGGAAAGCTGATATATTGAAACGTCACAGAAAATCCTAATCCTACACACCCCAAAAACCTCAAAGTTTGAGACACACATCGTACCTCCATTTGCACAGATGAAAAAAGGAAATCGAGCCGCATAAATGATGCGGTTTATCTACCTCTAGGTATACCCTTCCTCCATAGACCGGATAGAGACTATTAGGAAAGAATCACTCGAAACAATTTAGACGATTGCTCTTTAATCGATGCAGCTGAATTGTTATCGTGTCGCAGACAACCAATCGGATCGAATGGATCCGATTCATTAGAGCTCTATTTTCGGATCCGACAAATAGAAAAATGTAACGTGGTTCCTTCTTAATTCCTGAGCATTTGTCTCTGGTTGGATGTGATAGTGTTCCTGATTGTAATGGAATCGTCTGTGTTTCGTCACACTTTAACTAAAAATGAGAAGTTTTTTTGAAGTTATAGTTAGCACTTTAGAGGTGCGGTTACAAGATTGAAAAATAGTAGATTATGCACCAAGGGGATAAAACAGTGCCTTACGCCACGGACACGGCACCGATTCTAAGGTTCTTGAGTGAATCTAGGGAGTTAAGACTAGAATCACGAGAAAAGTAAGGGAAGCTAGCTCAAGACGGAGTCACCTTTAAAATATTCGTTTACTGTTTGAAAAATAATGGGTAAAGCTGCTAAGATTGAATATCAACAAAAAATCCTTATAGCTGTTGTACTTGTTGTGTTGTTGTGCTTGCCACCACAGATAACAACAAGTTTAGGGCGTCTCGATAATTTAGTCACTACGACTTGAACATTCATGCCGGGGCTGTGGGTTGTTTGAACGAGATACCGCGACCCCGGAACACAAAGGGCTAAGAAGGTTTTTAGTTAGTAAAAATCTGACACTCCCTTCCACTAGGCCTAGAGCGGGAGAAGGAGTCATTTGATGATTTCCTACTCACTGAAAAAAAAATTACTTACATAATTGAATTATTAAGGCTGAGTTGCACCAAAAAAGTAGTTAAAGTTAAATTTTCTGTCAAATAACACGTCAAACAAACATCGAAACTTCATTTTAGTATCGGTTAGGCCAACAATGACATGCGCCATTTGACAAATAGTTAAATTACGTCATAACTTTAACAGTAACTGCAACCGCTCACTTTCCGCTGGTTAGTGTTATAGTTTGTGTTAAATTGTCTGTCAATTTTATTGTCAAACGCGTTGAATATAACCTTTAGACATCATGTCCCTGCTCCAAGAAATACTCGCAGAAACCAGTTCTGATGACGAAAGCGATGAAAAGAAAAGTGTGATTACCTAGAGCCGATCGTTTTTCCACATGGAACGACGAATGTTTCTTGCCAAGATTTCGAGTCTCTAAAAACGTAGCATTGCATAAGGCGTAACAAGGATATTCATCGTAGGTAATTGTTCAACCAAAAAATAATACGTGCTATAGGTAGACAAAGCAATAAATATAATAGGTACTTACTTGGTTTGAATGTTTGCAAAATTTTTTTTGTATACCTTTAAAATTTTTCTATTATTACCCCATAAAGTACTGTCAAATTTGACAAAAACTTTAACTTTAACGACTTTTTTGGTGCAACTCAGCCTAAGTTGCGTAATTTAATTATCATCGACAGCAACTAGAACCTACAAAGCGAAAACTCTTTGGTAAAAGTTTTCATTAATGTTAATGTTCCAAATTCAAATCAATCGAGCCACAAGCGAGGTTTTTATAGAGCCGAGTACTGCAGTTACAAATGCCCACGTGTATCAAAAGAGGTTTTATAATACACTTTGAAGAAATACCATGCCCAGATGTAGATACCACCTCGACTGCAATAACAACATTTCCCTACTTATATCAAAATGTTATGTAGTAGCAAATTAACTTTCCTCGCATTTTCTTAAACTCCAGAGCTTTTACTCCAGGAAAAACGCAGGTTCATTTCCAAGGAAGAGGTACTGAAGAGCATGATATTACATTCATAATAATTTATAATCTTTTTCATAACACCACGTTTCTAGGTGACGTGGAGTATTTACGGGAATGTTACAGTATTTTTAGTTTCTTTACGACTTTGGCCAACTAATGCATAACATGTATTACGGCCGTTAGTTCTATTACTAGCTGCCGCATTCAGAGAGCTTTTATGAATACTTAGGCCATCACTAAGTAAAGGTTTTGACAGTTTTTGTATGACAAAACTGTCAAAACCTTTACTAAGTAATGGCCTAAGTAATCATTAAAGCTCTCTGGAGTACGGCAGTTATTCTATGATATCACAGAATAGATCATCATCTGCCGCCTTTTTCCAACTTTTTTGAGGTCGGTTTCC
This sequence comes from Diarsia mendica, assembly GCA_949316265.1. Taxonomy (NCBI): domain Eukaryota; kingdom Metazoa; phylum Arthropoda; class Insecta; order Lepidoptera; family Noctuidae; genus Diarsia; species Diarsia mendica. The sequence continues at coordinate 15,637,220 of OX438902.1, read as the reverse complement.
AGTCTTATCGGATGCAGCTGAATACCAGTACCTACTTAACATGGAGCGACTGTCTATCTGACCACCACAAGCCAGTTAACACTGGGTAATACGATCCCCCTTTGTAAGACTATTTCTCAGTATTTCGGGCCACTGACTACCGACTGTAACGACTGACAAAGATCTACAAATGATAGCCAGGACCAACGGTTTCCCGAGGCACAAAAGAAACTCGGTATGTAATGAGGGGTCACCCATCCACGGACCAATCTAGACAAGCACCGCTTAACCTTAAGATCGACCCGAGTGACTGTTATTGTTTAGTCGCGATGGTTCTTATACAAATTCCGGAAGTACGATCCCGTTGGCAATTCCCGAACTCTACGCAGGCAAAACTGCGGGCATAAGCTAGTTGACTCATAAACTGTAAAGTAAATCAGCAACAGTAATTACAAAGCGTCAAACCTTCTCACAGTCAGTGGTTTTAATGGGAAGTGTCTCCAATAAAGCCAATTTGTGGTTTGTCGGGACTGAATTTCAATATGTCACGGTACAGTCAGTGTCCAGTATTACCTGGCCCCTGTTACTTCACACCACTCGACACCCGGTATGAATAACATTGTAACTCCAGTTCCGCGTTTGTACAGTTTTATACATATTGGGTGTCAATATGGCAATAAAGATAATAATGATAATCGTTTATTACCCGACTGCGGCGAAGCCCAAAAGGAGGGTTACCTATTTATAAGATGAGGCACATTTACAATAAAATAAAACCAGTTACAATAGAGCACAGTTGCTTTTTTGCCTGAACTAGGTTGAACCTGTGTTTCGGGCTACAAGGTGCATATAAATATATACTTAAAACAAATAAATTAACATTCAGGGTATAGTAAGATACTAAAATTAAAACTTAATAAGTATAAACCACAGATAGAAGAAAAAAGATATAGAATAGATAGAGAAGCTAATTATACGAACGTGCAACCAAAGTTACAATGATATTCCTATTTGTTGTCGCACTATGCCCTCTTCTTCTTTAGACGAGGGGCTAAGTAATACTGGGCACAGTGTGCACAGTTCGTGGAAAATAGTGTTCTGTGACAAAATGTTTTATGCACGGATCACCGTTGACGTGTTACTTCAACTTAGGCAGCTGTGTCGGTGATCCGTTTTAGTACCATTGCAATTGTAATGTTTCACACCAACACGGTACCTAGTTATAATGATCTGTCATCATCTAACATATACATTGTTTTATGAGATGCTGGATCTGGTTCTGTTGTGCGTACGCGGGTCACTATTCAAGGTTAAGCTACGCTCGTCGAGGTCGGTCTGTGAATGGGTGACCATTGACTATTAAATATCGAGTTTCTTCCGTGCCTCGGAAAGCAGGATAAGCTGTTAGTCCCGGATAGATAAGGTAAGATCTACAGAGGCAGACCAACTGACTACCTGTTACGGCTGTGCAACAAGTAGTCAGGAAAGTCTGACAATCATTCTTACCAAGGGGCCTATCTGACCTCAACCACTTCATTTATAAGCTGTAGAGGTCAGATAGGTAGTCGCTCCTTGTAAAAAACTGGTATTCACCTGTATCTGGTTAGTCTAGAAGCCGACCCCAACATAGTTGGGAAAAGGCTGGGCAGATGATGATTTTGCCATGACAAACATATTTCTTCCATTACTCTAAAAGCGTAGGTACTCGTAATTATAAAAAAAAACACATTAGACTCACTTTCATATTACAAATTCTCATTAATTAACACACATTTCATTTACGACATGTTGATGTCCTAGATACGGCGAATGATCAAACAAATCAATTAATTTAGGTAAACGATACTCAAATTACTGTTCATTGTTTTAATAATATCATTTGAATGCCATTTAGTTGTATGTTACTACCAATTATGATCAGTAAATGACAGGTGTAGGACCTATATTAATAGTTGAATAAACATATCGATGGTCACTATTACTGTTTAATGTTTTCATTATTTCATTTTGAATACCATTTAGGTTGACGAAACTTCCACTTTTGACAATGGTCAAAAGTAGAAGTTTAGGTGTCTAAAACTCTAAATGGTATTCCAAAGGTTAATGAACCTTTGGTATGCGTGGATCCACGTAGTCCCCTTTAGCATGCCGAAACGTAGATCCAAGCAGTTCCCCTTGGAATACCGAAAACTGAATCTATGGAACTACTGATCTCATTTGGAATATTTTTTCATGCTAGTGCCTTAACTATAATATTATAAAAATTGTCTTTGAATAACGTGACTGTAACGCGAGAGACTCCATAGGCAAACCCAGTATAGTCCATAAATAATCAAAGATAATTTTCTATTTATTGTTTTAATAACTCCATTACAATACTACTTTGTCGAATGTGTCACTCTTGCTTGACCACTAAGTGACAGTGTATTTGATAAACATCGTAACCTAATGGTCTAACTTAGCGCACAAATTCAATACATTTCACTTAGCAATGACCTCGTGACCTCTCCGTAATTGACCTGTTGCTGCCTGAGACCACATAATACTTGGTACAGAAGGACGGTTTCATATAGTAAGGCAAACGCAGGCACACCTAGACACACGACCGCGCTTGGTTCTTTTTTGAATACTCATGCATTATAGAGACACATTTCACCTACAGCGACTGCAAGCACACTCGAGACAGTAATTTCTTTGTGATCTCCTCAGACACATTACGTTTCACGATAGCATAGCAAGTGCTAGCGCACTCTGGACTGTTGTTAATTTGTTTGTGATAAACACACAGACACGCTGTCATTTGTTTGAAATCGCTGTACGTACGCGTCTGTGTGCGTGTGCCTGTTTTTGGTCTTTGTATGAAACTCACCTTTTGTAACTATCTATTTGGTGCTAAAGCCCTACGCAACAAGAAGACTGAACGAAATATATACCTATTTATTAATAATTAATGTATGTTATGTTATTAAATTCCCGGGTGTTTGTGAGTCCCTTTCTGAGAAAATGTAATGAAATAAATCATGTTTTCGTGTTTATATAAATGATACTATTTCTAAGCTTATTTTGTAGAAGAATGTTTGTTTTATATCTTCGTTGTTTTTGACCTTCTGCTTCTTAAGAAAACACAGTAAATTACCTTCTGATGTACGACACGTGCAAATTATTGTTGATCAGAAACCAGACTTACCTGAAAACAAAGAAAAAAATACATTTAGATTTTGTAGTTATTTAGATGAATTAAAAGCAATTATGAACTAGACTAATTAGAAACTAACTAGTTTTTGCCCGCTGCTTCGTCCACGTGTATGTCGGAAAACAGCCGATATCGAAAATATCAAAAATGACGATTTTCCATACATACTTTCATACCATATTTAAGTACCTCAGGGGTTGAATTTCGAAAAAAACCTTCCTTATTCCTTGTCTACATTACAAAGGGAACCTCTGTGCAAAATTTTAGCTTTCTAGGGCCAAGGGTTTGGAGTGGGCGTTGATGAGTCAGTCAGTCAGAAGTTCTCTTTTTATTTACGTAGTTTGATTAGTATTATTATTAATTATTAGCCCATTCTATAATAAAAAAAGTTTTAATTTTCCAAGACTATAAAAAATTATATCAACAGTATTTCATCTTAGCACGCAGACTGACCGAATATGTGGTGTTGCCCCACAAACGATGCGGCACTTGATATTGTGTCCTGCCTATTTTGCTGAAAATGCCAAACTAGTCACCAAATATTGGGTTGAATCAATTTGAATTGTCATCGACACCCTAAGAAAAAGATTTCATCCAAAAACAAGTCTAATCAACCAAAGTCATAAATCCAGGTATCAAACACCAAGTCAGCCAAATATGAAAAGAAAGAGTGAACCCTATAAAATGTCACGCCAGCAAAACTAAAAGATTCGAGATTCTCCCAACCAGAGAAAATCATAGGTGAGACATAAAAGAGCATTGAAGATCAAATTTCATGCTTCGCTATCTAGGATTAGATTTCTGAGGAGCCTTTGTTACAGAGTAGATAGGTATAGAAGTTCAAAAAAACCAAGGCATGTAAACTTTTAAAAAGTACATATAAATACTAAGAGACGAATGAGAAATGGTGAATGACAAAACTTTTTAACAAAACTGGTGACTTTTGTTTGTTTGATTTTTTTTACTACCGACTTCAGAAATTGATTTAATTTTGACTTTTTTGTGTTTTTTTATTGAAGTCGGTTTTATTTTTCAATTTTTAGTGGTTCACATGTTCATGGGTGGACAATGTAGCTTTTTTTTCATTTTGTTGATTTTTCAAAAACCGCTTGTCCGATTTCGATAAAAAAATTAAGGGACCATTTGGGAAGTATGTATATTATGCCCGAACAAACATAAAAAAAAACGAATTGAGAACCTCCTTCTTTTTTTAGAAGTCGGTTAAAAAATAATAATCTTCATCATCAATTCTTCTGCCCTTATCCTAATTTATTTGGGGTCGGCGCAACATGTCTTCTTTTTCCAAACTTCTCTATTTCTCGTCATGTCAGCAGTTTTTGAATGACAAAAATAATAACATCATTTATTTAGAACCAGGTCTAGAAGCATAAAATGCATCGAAAATGAGTACTAAGGAAGGATTTTGAAAGTAAATTCCTTGTAGCTTACATCGGTTCTTTAGAGAAGAAATTCGATAATATTCTGCAGTAGCTAGTTCTTTCGATACCATTTCTTTATATTTTATTAAAAACTAGCCATCTCACGCGACCTTCGTCCGTGTGAAATTTTATTATAATAGAAATATTACATCTGGATGAGCTTAATCATTATTTTTGCATTTGCCTTATCTTTTTTTCCAAAATAAAACCTTATTTTCTAAAATAAAAACCTTATAGCAGCCAGTGATAGTTCCGTTCGAGAATCAACCGGATCAAACAAACAGACAAAAAATTAATAAGTAGGTACAGGGATATAAACTCAGTAAAAAGCTGTTATTTAAAATTTCAAACAGACAATGCTCTTACAAAAAAGATTTCAAAAGACGCCTGTTTTGTCGTCTTTACATTTGAGATCATTGCCTCGCTCCGTGTATAGAGCTGATCTTCTGTACTATATTACTCTGTGGTGCAGTATGAACTGGGTGGAACAAACTTGACTGTCATGTGGTACAATGTTGTAGCATCTATTCTATTGTTACTGCGAATGGTAATCTTATGCGGTGTCGTGTTCTACGGGAAAGATCTTGTTTGAGGGTTTGCTTGTGAATTTTTTACTTTTGTTTTCATTTTGAAGAATTTTGTTTAGAAGTGTTGAATTTTGGAGGTTTTGTCTTTTTTGTTGCCATTTTTTTCGCGTGTAAATTAACCATCTAAACATAAATATAAAAAAAAAACCTTATTTCAGGACCAGAAAGAGACTGATACATAGTTTACGAAAAAACAAAAAGAAACACTTACTAAAATACGTTAACTAAACTTATCACATATCTGAATCACGGTCTGAAGACTGCCTTCCTTTGTGGCATAAATTGACCTAATAGGTATTAAACATGTAGCCTTATTATTAAAACATATAATACTAATCATAATATAATCGTCCTAAGAGTTCAGTACAACAACATATTCAGGATGCTGTTGCGGCTGCCTCGTTACTGCAGTGCATCTGCAATGTTTGCTGAGGCGCGCACAGACGGCTTTCATGCGATTATCCGCAAGAAAGTTGCATCTATTTTTAGGCGCGTGAGAGACAGCAGCAACGACATCTTGAAGATGGTTGCTTCACGTACTGATTGCCCAATCCAAAATAAATGGATGAATATCATGTTGGGACGTTAGACATCAGCAAACTAGCGCAAGAGTTTGATGGTGTCTGGCGAAGAGTGACGAGGTATGATGGTGACGTGTCTGGCTCCCCGGTGGATAGATTATACTTTATTTTATTTTTTTCATCTGTGAATGTCTTATTTCTATGTATTTTTGAAAATTAATATAATCTTATGAATTTGATTATGTAGGTATGTGTCAGGGTTTTAATTTATTTTATTTTATGTTGTATATTGTGATTTTATTGTGTGAAATTTGTAAATGTTTGTAATGTGTACTATGGATTTTTATCTGAATTAAACGTTTAATAATAATAGCATCATGCATGGGCTTATTTCATGCCAAGATAGAAGCTATAGTTATATAAGAAAAAAACTCTTACCGGAGAATTCCCCAGAATGCAAATAATGAATCAGGTTAAATAAAAATCCAGACTCATTTAAAAAAGTTTTTAAATAAAACTGCATCCATTATACACCGTTTGCAATTGCAATAGAGCTAAACTGGGTCTACCTTTTTTAGCAGAATTTTTTATACCCGAATTTTGTTTTGCATACCAGTGGATGGCAGAAACTTCATTTCGCAGAAAATCATTTGGCATACACTCATTTACCATAAATTCAAAACGCATAATTTTGTAAGTCAGAATCATCTTTGAGCATAAACTTCATTTCCAGAACCATCATTTCGCCGTAAATTCATAATCAGAATCGTCTTTTGGCACGCATTTCATTTCATACATACGTGTAACATGCAATAATAATAATAATTATTAATTATTATTATCAGCTCACCCAGGTTTAAATTTCTTGCATAGAACATTAAATGTATGTCAAAAATAATAATAATTATTATTATTAATAATAATAATGACGTCACTCATACATGCAACGCATGTACTCCATGACGCGCGCTCGCTTCGCTCGCATATTAAATAACACTAATATCTTCTGTCCCCGAAGTGCCGGGCCTCCGCCGGCCTCCTTCGTCGGCCTACGGCCCGGTGCCCATGCCGCCCATAAAGGATACTTTCGCGAGACGGTCGTTATAGCTTATAAAAATCTTCCAAATAAAATTCTGCCATCTTAAAAGTATGCCATTGAAAATTCGGCTATTTAAACATTCTGCGAAATGAGTATTCTAATAAATAATTGTTCTGTCATAAACACATTCGTTCAAAGAAGAATATGCCAAGTGTGTTATGCCAAATAAATTTCGGAGCATCAAGTTTCTACCAGATAGATGGTACCCAGCTAAACTACCGGTAGTTAGAGTTCCTCTGGGGTTGTTAAAGAATGCAGTTTTAAAATGGCTGACTACGGAACCCAATATATTTTTATTATTATAATGCTGCAATGAGATCATTTGAGAGTGTTTCTAACATACATAATTATTTGAGATGGTCTTGGGGCAGTTTAGTTTTATTTTGAATAACACTCATAGTTTTGTAGAGCGGTTTTTTCAGTTCTTTTAATAATAAAATTATAATAAAATTAAAATTAAAAATCGCTGCTATAATTTTACTGAACAATTGAATAGAAATTCCCTATAGAAAAGACAGTAATCTTTCCTTTTATTTTGGGTGTGAAAAATGTTTAGCAGTTGCTTTTAGTAGTTAACCTAAGTATAGGTAAACTATAACTTGTAAAGTTAGATGAAAAGAAAATGTAGATAGATTGTGTCTCGTCCATCAGTAAGCTTTTCAATTTATCCATCAACAGTGTCTTTAGTGCATCACATTGACTCCTACCGTAAAACTTGATTTTTTACCCCTAACATTTTTACTAGAGTTTGATGTATGGTTGCTGGGTTCATGAAGGATTCATTTACACCATGTATAACGCTAAATAAATTAAGCTTTTCAAGCCAAAAGACATTGTAAAATAGATCACTGAGAAACAGAGCCGTATTTCATCTCACTTTATAATCGGAACTGTATTTCATCTCAGTGTATAATCCGGTGAGCTTGATTAACCACTGGACTTAAGAATGGTTTAATCAGGTTTAAGGTTGATAAATAATTCGAAGGGATTTCACCATTTCTGTTCGCTTCAGTATTAACAAAGCTTCAAGGTAACAGACGAGAGGGTGACTCCATTAAAAGTAAAAGCATTAATTTAATGTACCTAACTCAAATAAACATACACTTCTAAATTAGCTGGATTTTCACGCATATTCAAAGTTTTCAGAGCTCATTTTCGGCTACCAGACTATAAACGTTACCACCAGGGAAACTAGGTTAGGACTTACCTACCTAGAACTACCTACTTAAACAAAGTTTAACCTGTAGTACTTAAATAAGCACTACTCACTACTCTCCAGAACTTCTATATATTTAATGTACACATGACATCTAATCAAGTTATACCAAACCAGCTTATACAGATCTCTGACTCTACGGAAAAACTATATAAGCGAGGCCATGTTATACAATTGAATTGTGTTTGCTTAGCAAGTCCAGACGTACCCAAAGGTATATGCACATCAAAGAGTAGCTATAAAAAGCTTTATGCAAACATCATCTGCCTAGCCTTTTCCCAACTATATTGGGGTCGGCTACCAGTCTAACCGGATGCAGCTGAATACCAGTATTTTACATGGAAGTATCGACTGCCTATCAGACCTTCTCAACCCAATTAATACTAGGTAATACGATACCCTTTGGTAAGACTGGTTGTAAGACTTTCAGGTCACTGAATACCTGTAACGACTGCCAAAGATCTATGGTATTATGGCAGCCGGGACCAACAGCTTAACGTGTTTTCCGAGACACGGAGGAAACTCGATACGTAAAGAGCGGTCACCCATCCACAGACAAACCTAGGCAAGCGTGGTTTAACCTAAAGATCGACCCGAGTGACAGTTATTATTAAACCACGAGCTAAAAGCTAAAAACAAACAAAAGTCCAAAATGACCCCCAGTTTGCTCAGGACTAAAACAATATAAAGGCAAGAACTAAAAGATTATTTTAAAATATTCATACAAAAGGAAGATGGCGGCTCTAATTAGCTAATGGCTTCCGTTGATAAATTGTGAGCAATGATAAATGGTACTGTTTTGAGTTAGTCGCGAGGCTGCTCTTTTAAATGTGTCGTTTAAATTGTATGCTGTAGTTAATGTGTTGATGTTTTAGATCTTTGGATGATGTAATTTTTTTAGAATGTCTATGTCTATGAATGAAAGGTCATTTAGAAGTTTTCTTAGTATTTTTTTTTTCTTTTAAGGAAAAAAAACGTTGCCCCACACTAGGAATTTCTCCTGTATCGTGGGTGCGTTCACAAACATTTAAACTCACATACACAAATACCCAGACCCGGAACAACTATCTGTAGGTCTTACACATATTAATTGTTCCGTGCGGGGATCGAACCCGCGACACGCAGCGCGGCAGTCCATTGCCTGAGCCACTGCGCCAACCGTGTCGTCATATATCAGTATATTTGCTGCCTGACTACCCGCTGGTCTACTGGTCAGAGGTGCCACTACTATGAGCTCCTAGGTTCAATTCCCGGGTCGGCCAAAGTGTTATTGCGTTTTCCCATCAGGAATTACTCAGTAGCAGCCACTGAGTCTGAATCCGTGCGCGGTTGATGGTAATAGGCTCACCCCCTATTACATTGGGCGTAGACATAACTGGCAATATTCGGGTGTTCTATTTGGTAAGCTCTTCCAAACCCTTTGGGTATTACAGGCGTGATAATATGATGTTATGTTATTATATTCTCTTGTAACATGAATGGCAAAACACATGGCCCAAAAGAAAAATATGTAAGTAATGCATTTTACTAAATTCTGTTTTTTTACTAGTTCCGAAACAAATTCGAAGAATATTTACGTTCTCGTTTTATCTAAAGATCAGCAGACTTTTATTTTAATCAGTAAATAAAACCAGTATTGAAAACTCTGAGTAAATTAAATCTCATTAGAACTCTCTCACTTATTGAAAACATTTTCACGATCTCATAGTAAAGCACTTTCTTCAAAAATAAAGAAATTCTTCAGCTATATACTTGTACAGTCACGAGCACCAATATGTAATCACTTATCAACATTTAAAAGCATCTTTCGCCTACTGTATTGATTTCATTTTCATGTTACGAAACAAAACTATTACTTATGGAGTAGGCAATATCTCAAAGTCACACTCGTTATTTCACGAGAACTTCGCGTTTGAACTTTGCTATGTGGATAGATGTTTTGCTCTTGCCTGTACATTCAGCGGTACCCTTTTCTATGACGTCACTCGATTCTACCGTCTAGTGCGATTGAAAAAAACAAAGAAGTGAGATATGATTGTTTAGAAGAAAATTAAAGGTATTGTGCTGTTAATTGAATGGAGGTGTCATAGCGGCGACTACAATGAGCTGTCCAGAGCACTGGGCGCTTGGCACTGGGTATGTGAGGTAGGGGGTTCTCTGCCTTTTCGCCGAAAATTGTTTCCCAAATTTTCACTTGCCAACCAACGTTTCGCAGAATTTTATTTCGCCGAATAATCATTTGCCAACTTATCATAATATATTTTTTTATTTCCCAACCTCACAGTTACCAACTGTACGTTTGGTTTGCTTTTCATTATGACACTTTTTAAAAGGCCAACTTTCAAGTAGCAGAATGTTTTACTTTACGTAATATTCATTTAGTTGTTTATTGTTTACCAAATTTATTAGCACGGTATTAATTTTGCACCTAAAGTATGTGTGTTAGATTTCGAAAAAGCTGCAATACTGAGTCTGCGATCAAATTTTGAAGAAATTTATTTACAAGGATGCCATTTTCATTTGGGACAAATTATATACAGGTAGTTATTGTTATTATTTTTTTTTCTTTATCTTTAATGTGACCTAACCTAACTTAACGTTTCCTTTTACAAAAGCGATTCGCTTCTGGCACATCGCCGGCCGCTGCCGCGGCACGCTCGCTTCGCTCGCTCGGCTCGTGCGTTGTTTGTCATAACCTAACCTAACCTAACCTTTAATGTGACCTAACTTATCTTAACGTTTCCTTTTACAAAAGCAATTTGCTTCTGCCGTTGTTTGTTATAACCTAACCTAACCTATCGTAACCAAAGATTTCTCGAACACAAAACTACATATTCAGAGGAAAAACTATTGCTCTGCATTGCTGCCAATTTAAAAATTTAATGTTATTTTTGATATTCTTAAATAAAAAATGTATGAAAAAAGTCGTAATTTTTTTATCAATATATCAATGTATGAAAAGGAAACTGTAACACTGACAAAACGTCATTCGTCTAATAGTTGTGTTGCCTAGTAAAATGTTTGCCAAATGATAAATGTCCCAAACGTTTTGTGTCTTTATAATAATCGGCTTTACAATAATTCTACCAAATGAAACGTTGTCAAACAAAAATTTGGTAATCGTTAGTTGTCAAAGTGAAACATCGGCGAAACGTTGGTTGGCAAGTGAAAATTTGGGAAACAATTTTCGGCGAATAGGCAGGACACCGAGGTAGGGTTATAACGCGAGTTTATAATAAACTAGCTGCTGCCCGCGGCTTCACCCGTGAGCATGTCGGTGAAATTAGCTACTAAACCTTTCTGTAGAACAACACAAACAGCATAAAAATCGGTGCTGTAGTTTTTGAGTTTATCGCGTACAGACAGACAGACGCGGCGGAGTTCTTTGTTTTATAATCTGCAGTGGTGATATACGCAGAAGTTAATAAACAAAGTACGTACAGTACGACCAAATTATCTTGACAGGTCTGAACATAGGCTCTGCGAACTTTTACGCATGTAAACTTGTGAAGAAAACTGTTATTGCCAGATAAACCAATACTTAAACGATCAGAAAATATCTAATTTAAACAGTGAGAAATACAAATAAAATAAATATCATAACACTTTTATACATTAGTTGTAACAAAATGACCTGCGCGAAGTTCGGACCTGCCAAGATAATTTGATTTCACTGTACGTAGAACGACGTTATACGTAGTAGTGAGTACACGTTTTAGACTAGGTAGTCGTTTAATAGAGTGAGCAGACTTAGGTGAAAATTAAGTTTTAAGCATTTGGGAAAATGGTTGTGCATCTGTTTTCTGGTTCGTTATTCTGATGCTGAGCTAATTATGGCTTACCATTAAATATGAATGTCTATGGTCCATTCAAATGTTAATCTAAAAACATGAAAAACTACGTAATCTAATATATATATTATAAAATTCTCGTGTCACAGTTTTCGTTGCCATACTCCTCCGAAACGGCTTGACCGATTTTGATGAAATTTTTTGTGCTTATCCGGTATCTATGAGAATCAGCCAACATCTATTTTTCATCTTTTTTTTTATTTTTTAGACAATTTTTTTAATTTATTATTTATATGGGTAAACAACGTTTGCCGGCAAAACAACGTTTGCCGGGTCAGCTAGTAATAAATAATATCAGATGAGTTTCTACATGCTATAAGGCGTTTTAATATCACAAATATTGTAACCTCACCAAAATATTCTTAAGAATAAAACTTACCAATCAATTACGATAAAAAACAAAAATTCTAAAACTTTTCACACATTTTTTCACTAAATTAGTCTTTCGGAGCAGTGAACTCTCAAGCCTAATGTTAAGTTATTATTTTCCCTTGATCAAAGGCTACTTCCCACGTCACAAAAAATACCTATTACAAAATATAAGTACTTAGAAAACAGTATTAACACACACACACTGTATGTTACAAGCTGTTTTTATAATCAATCAGTGCGGCTGTGGATTCTTGTAATCATATTGTTATGAGTTACGATGGGGCTGACATGGTCAGGTATGTAGGTATGACCAAAAACCCCTCAATAAACAAAGATTTAAAAAAAAAACAAAGAATATAGTTTAACACAGAGGATTCGATTTTTATTACCGACTTCATTGTTTTATTTTTCAACTAGCTTTTGCGCGTGGAATGGCGTGGATGTCGGAAAATATCAAAAATGACGATTTTTCATACAAACTTTCATCCCCTATTTAACTCCCATAAGAGTTGAATTTCGAAAAATCCTTCCTTATTCCTTGTCTACATTATAAAGGGAACCTCTGTGCAAAATTTCAGCTTTCTAGGTCCAAGGGTTTGGGCTGGGCGTTGATGAGTCAGTCAGTCAATCAGTCAGTCAGTCAGGACTTCTCTTTTTATTTATATAGATTAACACTAACAGGTAATATTTTTCAATTAACACTAACAGGTAAACAGTTATAGAATTGTCACTTTCCTTATCTACTTTTTACCGTTTGTGGTTTGGCAGTGTGGGGTTCACCTAGGTTTTATTGTTTAAAAACTACAAGGCTTTTGGTTAATTTACTTATTTAGGATCTCCAACAAAGGATGCACACAGATCATATCAAAAATCTGTTGTCTACGATTTCGTCTGCAATGTAAGATAAAAGTAGCGTACTGTTTAATTATCAAAATTCAAAAGTACTAGTTTTTTTTTTTTAACTTTTCCCCACACTAGGAATTTCTCCTGTATCGTGGGTGCGTTCACAAACATTTAAACTCACATACACAAATACCCAGACCCGAAACAACTATTTGTAGGCCATACAAATATTTGTTCCGTGCGGGGATCGAACCCGCGATACGCAGCGCAGCAGTCCAATCGCTTAGCCACTGCGCCAACCGTGCCGTCACGGATTGTATACCACACATGAAGGTAGGTTCAAAAACAAACTCATAAAGTCATAAGTCAACGACCTTCCGTCACTAAGTCAACTCTGAAAAAAGCCAGGAAAAGCCAAGGCAAAAAGGGCCGGAAAAATAGTTAATCATGTGGACATGTAAACATAATTGTTGATAGCTCACCCGAAACTCTCCGTACAACGTGATCCCTACGCCATAGGGGGGTGAGTACAGTCGAACAAGCTAATAAGTATACAGGTAGAGTTTTTTATAATACTAGTACACTGGAAATATTGATTGCAATTTTGTTTTATAAAGCGTTTCGCATTAAGCGACTGATTTCAAACGCTGTATCGTTTGGCATCAGTCTCTCAATGTATCTGTATAATCTTTAAAAGTAAATGCAAGTTAGCTGGCTGTATATTTATTAGCTTGTTCTACTGCACTAAAGGGAGTTTTAGGGAGTCTACCCTAAGTATAACCTGTTGATATTTGGCGGCCGTCCAAACCCAACGAGCGAATATTTGGTCGGGCGTATATTTTGTGCCGAAGTGGCTCTTTCGAAGAATTTATTAGACAGCTGGATACGTTAAAGATGTGTTATTGGCTCCTACATCGATGTTGATGCATTGGGAGCGGCGCTAAAATACTCCTCGCTTTACGTGTTTTGTGCCAGACATTAATTTATTCATGTCTAATTATTTACACGGTTGGAATTTCAAATTTCTGCAGACAGCGTAGCGTTGAAAATTCATCAACATATTTCGCGTTTAGGCATTCAATTAGGTGTTGCTTAGTCTTCGTATAAACGAGCGTAAGCAACAGTTGTTCCAAGTTTCCACGAATCTTCCCACATTTTGTGAGCAGACGATAAAACTTGTTAATTCTCTTTGTGTTTTAATGTCTTGTAGTAAATGTACGTTCTAATACAATTGTTAGTTGTTTGGGTAGATCGTTATTTTATATTTTTACCTTAGTTCTAAATTGTTTTGCTTCCACAGGAGCTCGGACAATGTAACTCAGTGTAGCGAGATAGACTTCATTTAAAATAAGTATTGCTGTAAACCTGTCAATCTCCTGCCAATCTGTTGAACAGACAGCATTATTAATGATGAAGTATTGCATACGATATTTTAAAACGACTAAGACCGAATTCACACCAAATGTTCATTGCTGACGGGCAAAACTGATATTTATTTCAGACATCCTTATCTAGAGGCCTTTACTATTCTTGAATGTTTTTTTAATTCATATTACAAACTAAACAGGACCACGCCATTACCATCTTTACATGTTTTAATTTCTGTACTCATAATGTTTGCTTGATAGAGTTGTGTTTAATCGTACAGAACAAAATTAAAGTTAATTAAAAGCCCATAGAAAAGAGAGGGCATGACAAGAAAAGTTCTAGTAATTACAGATGTCTACGGAAAAATCATGCGTATGTCGGAGAATAACTGTGAGTAGTTCGCTGATGCCGGAAAACCTCAATGACACCTGTCAATTAGGAGATCGACATCGACATGACGAATAAGAATAGGGTATAACCAAAACTGTCAAAATCAACTTTATCAGTATCAATGATCAGCTATTCTGGCACTAATTTTAAAACAGGGTCCATTTATGTTCGGGCCTATGAATTCTTTTTGTTTTCAAAGGACTCCTCCCGCTCTGGGCAGAGCGGTATGTGTCAGACATCTATTGACTAAAAACCACTCATGTTCCTTCTTAGCCCTTTGTGTCCGAGGCCGCGGTATCCCTTTCGAACAACCCGCAGCGCACTGTTGGCTACCAAACTCAAAACATTTCTTTTTTTTACCTTTCATTTTTATGTTTTGTTTTACAAAAATGCCAGTTTGTGAAAATATGTGCTGGACGTGTGGTTTCTTTGCTTTAAAATCTATCCTGTTCTCAACACTCCCAGTCGCCGACTTTAGGCTTCGGTGTAAACGCAGTCTCACAAAGACATTGCCAGTTTAAAAATAAAACAATCGAGCTGTCGAAGTGATGCATTCGCTCTACTTACTCAAACGTATTTATTATTCAACAAGTATTGTGTCTGGCAAAGCGTTTTTCAGTTTGTGTTCAGGCAATGTTTTGCATATGTAATGTTAATGGATGGTTGTGGTTTGTTTGGAGCCCAGATTACTCATTCCAGTAAGTAGACAAAGTATGAAAGTAGCTTGCAGTTGTTTTTGTGTTCCTGGCTAAATGTGGCGTGGTAATCGAAGACAAAGAATCTTATAGACTTATCATGATCAACATCTGATCCCCAAGATACAGACTAACGTCTCGTTTGGGGATCACCGTTCAAATCGCTATGTTTATGTACTTGGTTATTAATAAATAATTTATTTTTTAATCTGGCTAGCCTTTTCCCAACTAAGTTGGATTCGGCTTCCAGTCTAATCAGATGCAGCTGAATATCAGTATTTTACATGGAGCTACTGCCTATCTGAACTCCTCAAACCAGTTAGTACTGGCTAATATTCTGCTGAAAAGGCTAATATAGACCTCCTGATCAGTTACATAAAGGACAACATCATAAGGAAAACTATACTTATGATTTACACATAAGACGTTAGTTTATAAGTCGTGACTTCATGTTTAAATGCACATTATTCATATTGTCACCTGAATCTAGGCCATATGAAAACAATAGCTCGTCCTTCCATCTCTACTGCATAATGTTTCTAGAACTTTCTATTCAGAAATCTTAGGTACACAATAAGAACCCGAAGGGTTACACAAATGTGTACCCAATTAGTACACCCACATTTCGCCTTTCCCAACAACCGGGTACAAATCGAGATTTCGCAGCTGATACTGAGAAATTCCTGATTATTGCAACTGTTTTCAATCATTTCAGAAATCAGAAAGACTTTGAAATCGACTGTCAGTTGTTTTATGCCTTCGAAATTTTATTATTAACTTTCGAAATTCAAAACAGAAAAGATCCAGAATAGCTCGTATATTGTTTTGTAAAAAGGTCGTGTTTCGTCCAAAACTGTGCAGACAGGACCGTTCTACTGGGCAAATATGCCTACATATATATCAGTCATATTGCCCGGGGCATGTCGTGTAGGCTAGCCTGTTTGCCTGCCCCAATTACCCACGTTTCGGTTTTGATTTAGATGTCCTCTTTGACGTTGGATCCGAACCACCGTTATTGATTTTGGACGTGAAGTTTACTAATATTCTACCTCGAAAACGGCTGGAGAGACTACTTAGATGCCTCTGAACATCAATTGTATTTTTAATTAACCTTGGCTGGCGTAGACACCTACTTGATTTTTGTAGTAACCTCCCGTTTTGTCCCTTGTTTCACAGAACTTTATCTTGCTAATCAAAATTCCATTTGATTTTGATTAGCATTAAGAACTGTAGCAATTTTAACTATCATTTGTTTAATTTACCTTTTTATCAAAACGTTGCCTCACACTTATGGGCCTACTACACGCACGCACTTCCCCACAGTTTTCGTTCACACTTCACAGTACATCGCGCGTATGGTTGGTAAAACTGTATTACCATTACAAACCACACGCGCGATGTACTGTGTGCACCGTGTAATCCCGCAGGCAAAACTGTGGGGAAGTGCGTGCGTGTAGTAGGCCCATAAGACTTTCTCCTGTATCTTGGATGCGTCAACAAACATTAATTTAACGCACAAACACAAAAAGCCCGAGATGAAAAAACACCTGTAGCCATACAAATATCGGGAAAACGAACCCGCAACACGCAGTAGAGCAACACAGCGTTATATCTTATAATTTGCTAAAAATCACAATGGCTTAAGACCGATGCGTGAAACGATTGTTGAAGAGAAGACTGTATTGGCAAATGTAGCGAGTGACCTCTCCAACTAAATAGGCTCATCCTTATAATCTGTCTAGCTAGGCTAGGTGACAAGATTATAAATTAGAAGCACCCGATCAGCTGCTGATCAACTACAAAGAAAAGTTATTAATTTCCAAAAGTCATAGAATAGAATAAAAGTACATACTAAACTACGGTGAAATATAATCGGAATAATTTTTCCTATTATTCCTACGATTTTAAGGTAGTATAAAATAGTAGCACTAGCGGGACCAAATTCGTGATCTGAGGTCCAAGAGCTCTTGCATTTATTGTGTTACACCCTTTGGCGTACAGGCTACTAGCTCAACACATCCCTATTCAGTGTACACTTGCTGATAGTCCAGGCAATCAGTCAGAGTGAGCGATCCAGTTGCAGTGTCCGAACCGTTGACAAAGACAAGTGAAGGCAGACGGCATCTGCAGTGATTGGTGAGGTCTATCAAAGAGAAACTAGAAACTGGACGCTTCTTAGTACTCTGTTTACCCTGATGCCTAGCTAGGATATAATTATTGTGTTATGAAATATGATCTAGCATCCATTGTGTTATAACACTGTAATGATTCAGTGTAGCAATGTATCAATGGCACGTTTGATTTAGACTGTAATTCACAGGCAATGGCAATGGCTAATCTATATATATTGTTTTTTGGAGAAATTAAACCTACATAATCGTCGTTGAAGGCTTCCGATAGTCCCCGTCGGGGCTGCGGATTGTTCGAAAGAGAAACCGCGGCCTCGGCACAAAGGGCTAAGAAGGAACGTGGGTGTTTTTTAGTCAGTAGAAGTCTGACACTCCCTAGCACTCAGCCCAGAGCGGGAGGAGTCTTCTGATAGTTTTGACATTTGTTGCCGATTGCTAGATAATCTGAAGATCGTTAATAATCATTACTATATTTATGACGTACAAAATCTAATCGTATTACCTACTTAAACTTCTAAAGCCATTATTCTCACCTCCACTAAATTCATTTACACTACAGTTCTATTCCTAGAATCAACAGTGAATAAGATTCGATTGAAAAACCAAAAGGATGAATTGGGTCTCTTCCACTCTAAAACCAAACAAGATTTTCCTGTAAAACCAAGTTTTTAATGCAACAAATTACTTACTACACTTTTAAGAACAATTGAAACTGACCAAGTCAGTGTAGTATTGCTATAATTTTGTAATTCAAAACACACATGGACGTAGAATATTTTAAATGTCGTAAAGGACACTGAGTTCGTTGTTGGAATTTCAACCGTAGACACTGAGATGAGAGTTGCGAATCCACCAACCAATAGCGTGGTGAATATCCCTTTCGGTATTTCAAAGTTCTAGCGTGAATATTTGTGGCAACTATTCCCGTAATCCTTACAATCTCTTCGCAGAATTCTCGTATTTATAAGCTGCATACTGTAGGTATACGGCTGGTTTATAGCCTACATACATTTAAAATAGACATTTACTGCCTACATATTACAATGTGCATTCAAATGAATAGTAATGTGTTGTGTTGCTTTTCGTGGCTAATGGTCGTTTTCACTAACACTAGGCGTCATCTAAATTGTGTATTTTTAATTTTTCATCTAAATTAGAGCCTAAATAGAAGTGAGTTGCTGGATTTTCAAAATTCGATGCTGACAGCTGAACCACCACCAAATCTAACTCTGAGGTTCCTCTTTTTAAGTCCAGAATAATGTTGGTTAAGTCATAGTTAGGGATGCAGTCCCGGTCACGCAGAATCGCGATCTCACGTGTTCTTTTTTTTGTTGATTACTGAAAAATACGGGTTTTTAGATAAATTATTACAAAGTTATAGTAAAGTTTTATTTCTTTCAATTAATATTTTAACCTCATAATCACAAAGCATATTAATCGCTTTTTAGTCATCTCGTCGTTAGTTCTAATCTCGCGAGATCTCGAGTCGGGATAGAATTCCCAAAATGCTGCATGATCCCATAATACGATTATGAGTTATCCATCAGAAATAATTGGAAATTTTCTATTTACTGACCCACCTACAGAGTATCGGGTCAAGGTCTTCCGGAGTCTGAGCCGGCCGGGCTCAGTGTATGCGTACGTCAGACTCGTCAGAGGGCTCAATATTTGATACCTAATTACACTGACCTCCGCAGCTTGCAAGGCGTCCTGAGGATTTGGACAAAGGGTTTCCAAGGCTCAACATGTTTCCAAAGTCTTCTACTGCGACTTACATCAGGATTGCGCTTCTTTCTTTATGTTTATTGTGTGGTAACGTGGGTGTCAAAGCTTTTCGGCAAGCCACGAGCCCCTATTTTGTTGCAGCGTGCGAAATCATCAAGACTCCTCCCGCTCTGGGCCGAACGGAAAGGAGTGTCAGATTTGTACTGACTAAAAACCACCCACGTCTTTTTTAGCTCTTTGTGTCGGGACCCACGGTTTCTCTTTCGAACAACCTGCTGCCCGAGCGGGAAGGCCACGAGTCTCTGACTTGGCTTTACATGCCGTTGAGAAAAATCTCTCAGGCATGTTCTAGCAGTTTCTTTTATCTGTTTTCTTCGCAGTCTTTTTTGCATCACGTGTGTCGCTTGTGAGTGTAACGTTGCCATGCAGTTAGTATAGGACCTCTGATGTGTATGCTTATGTCACACTAAAAAGTAAAAACAGTACTGTTCTCGTCTCTTTTAAATATCGACTAGACTATTCAGTGAAGTTATTATGAAGTAACACTAAATGTTTTCCTAGTTAAACCCCTTGATCGTGGGCCAAAATAAGCATAGTTGCTATTGTTTTTAGTCCATTGCAAAGTTTGCACGTCATCATTCATTGTTTGTTTTGCAAAAGCGTTAACGTACAACCAACTTTATAAACAGTCTCACTGACTTTATTTTTCGTCTCGCTATTTATTTTGAAATTTAAATGGGGTAAGTCCGTAAATAAAGGAATATTTTAAAACCTTTATTTTGATAATTTTGGGCTCATTCATTAAAAATGTTCAATGAAGTGAACAAGGTTCTTGATAAAATAGGTCGGTCGTAATCGTTTCTTAAAATTCATCTTAATTTTTCCTGTGTTCAGAATGATACGATTGTTTGTTAAACTTTCTTAATTAAAAAACATCACGCCTGTAATCCCCGAATGAATAGGCAGCGGTGTACCTTATAATAGTAGACCCTCTTTTCGCTACATTCGCTAGTAATATTATGCGGCCGCCACACTATGCTCCTCGCGCTGCTCATCGCTATGCTCCTCGCGCTGCTCATCGCTATGCTCCTCGCGCTGCTCATCGCTATGCTCCTCGCGCTGCCACTATTTGCCGCGATGATGCTCGCTCTGCCCACACTGCTCTACTCACGCAATTAATCGCGACGCTCCTCACTTGTTATTTGCCTTTGGTGGACGATGAAACTGTGGCAGCGTGCGCGCTATGCATTTTTAGTATACTTAATTATATCAATGTCATAAAAAGAAATATACATCGTCGCCATCGTCCTCGCCAACGGAGATGGTGGATCACATGTATTCATCGCGCGATCATCGCGGGGCGGTGGGCATGACGTGCGGCATGACGATCAGTAACGTTGCCACACTATGTCCCTGCCTCCTTTCCTCGCTACTTCCCATGCCACTCGTCGAGTGTGTGGCGGCCGCATTAAATTCCCATCTGGGGCGAGTCAATTGCCATCAACCGAGCACAAATTCAGGCTTCATGACTGGTACTTGAGAAATTCCTGATGTAGAAACATAATGGGCCTACCACACGCTCAAGCTTCACCACACTCTTGGTTCACACTTCACAGTACATCGCGAGCATGGTTGGTAAAACTGTATACCATTACCAACCACACGCGCGATGTACTTAGTGCACCGTGTAATCGCGCAGGCAAGACTGTGGTGAAGTGTGAGCGTCATGTAGGCGCTTAACACTTTACCCGACCCGAGTTTTACGGGTTGTTCGAAAGAGATACGGCCTCGAACACGAAGGGCTAAGAAGGAACATTGGTGGTTTTTGAAACGCAGCTATAAGTATAAGATGCTTAGTAAAGGTACTATACCACAGAGTACTGAACTCAGATGCAATCATGTATCGTTAAAACGCACGGCAATCGCAACGACGAGTTTGACGAACTCTGCAGCTGATTTCACGCGTCGTCGTTCGTTACAGTATTTCTTTTGTATTATTTCAAAAAAATCTGATGGACTTAAAGACCTTAGCCGTATTTGAATTTTCCGTACAAAAATTAGATTTTCAGAAATTAGATACGTCGTATCTACTTAATATTGGCATTTTACTTATTACTTAACTACATTACTTATTCATGCTACCACGTCATTTTCTATTTAAATGTTAAAAACTTTTCCCTCGCGCCACAGAGTTTACGTGTAACATACTTACTTAGTACTTTACAACAAAGTAGAAAACTTCGCCGTTGAACTGACTGGTGTCTGATAGGGCGATAGTGCTGTCCAATGTTCTTTGGAACTAGGGTCGCCATTTAAAAAAAAACCAGGACAAGACGCCAAGATTTTAGAGCCCAGGCGGTCTAAAATGACTATTTTGCAGATCCTATTAGAAAAATAATATGAATAGGGATGTTAACAAAAAAAATCTAATTAGTCCGTCTAACTAGTCCGTATATAAATAGAGATTGGATTTTCTAGCCACATGAGAGCATGGCTCTCATGTGGCTAGAAAATCCAATCTCTATTTAACCGTTTAGTCATCAACTTACTGGCGTCTATCAAGGGATAGACGCCAGTAAGTTGATGACTAAACGGTCGCAGTAGTCGAAACCGGCTAGGAAGGATTATTATTATGTATATAATTATTGTATAAATAAAAAAAGAGAAGTCCTGACTGACTGACTGACTCATCAACGCCCAGCCCAGACCCTTGGACCTAGAAAGCTGAAAGGGGAATGCCTGAAAAATGCTTGAAATAGACAGAAACTACTAACAGTCCTTAATTCTATTTAGAATAAATTAGGTATAATGAAATAATTCTCAAGTTTGTATACCTAGGGAGAAAATATAACGATCTTTAAAATATTTAACTTGATATCCGTCCCATTCCTTCTTGTTTTATCATGGAGGTCAGTGTTTATTTGACATGAGTAATCGACATTCAGCCAAACAGGAATCGTCAAATGATCTTTAACGAACTATTTTATAGAATTATTGCACAGTTATCATTCATTTAATATAATTCGTCCTATTTATACCGTAAATCTAATTAAAATAATATATGCATGTCAATTAATTAAAATCAAATTATTTTTAAAATAGAAAACGTATCGTAGGCTGTATGCATCATAATGTCCTTTGCCTTACTGACACTTTGACATTACTGCATTTAATTTTTTCGATTGTTGATTTGATCGATTCATGGTTTTGCGTTTGCGACTTGAGTTACTAGTATATTGCTTTTTAGGATATAACGACGACTTTGGCCATTTTTTAAGGATTTTGATTTTACTTCTGTACACGTTACCCATTTTTGAACACGGACTTAGATTGAATGCTGTTTTGTTGTATAATTATTGCATATTAATCCTTAACCTTGACTTAACCTATTTTTTAGAAAAAAAAATTGGAACTGGCTTCTACCTAGTTTTTTGATAATGATTGAATTTGTAATGGATTCCCTACGATTTATAGTGCAATTTGGCGTATATTTCATTGTTGTCCATTTCAAGCATTTTTTTGTGTGGCTGATGGGCAATTCCCTTTGCACAGAGGTTCCCTTTATAATGTAGACAAGGAATTAGATAGGATTTTCCGAAATTCAACCCCTAAGGGAGTTAAATAGGGGATGAAAGTTTGTATGGAAAATCGTCATTTTTGTAGTTAAACCGACATCCACGCGGGCGAAGCCGTGGGCAAAAGCTAGTATGTACTGTACTATTTTTTAATAATATGACCAGTACAGTATAATTCTCAATTCTTGTAAGTACTAATACGTTCATGAGTGCCATATTCGGATAATACTCAAATAAGAAAAAAAAGCATCGTTAAGAAATCAGTTTTAAGGTCACTCAGCAAGATATTCAGCGGGCTATTCAGGAGTCTCTTAATCTGCTGTTAGTTACATCATCATCTGCCTAGCCTTTTTCGAACTTTGTTGAAGTCGGCTTCCAGTCTATATATCAATATTCTACATGGAGTGACTGCTTATCTGTTCCGAACAACACAGTTAAGAGCGTAGACGGGCTGCGTATAATATACGTATATATAACTATTGCCGTCGCGCTGCGCTCTAGCAACCGGGCGGTATCAATATGTGAGTGCGATAGAGACAAATGCAGCTCAGAACGATTTTACCTATAAAAAACCTTGACCGATCGACGTTTCGTATTCTCCTGTTTTCTCCTCGAAACCTAAGCCAATTAAATTATATTTGGTATCAAAATTTAAAGGAAGAATTTTATTGATCTATGCCCCTATTACTTGTTTTTATTTTAAAAACTTTTCAATTTTCTTTGGTAGTCATCTGATTACGTAGGTAAAAACGGGGTATTTTTTTAGGTTTTTGGTAAGTCATATTTATTTTTGTAATAAATTTTTTGAAAAAAAAAAATGACAGGGGCATGCCTTCAATAGACCTGGATTTTTATAAATAAAAACGATTACTCTAGAGGCATTATCCAGGAAGAGAATAGGGGAATACATTTGTATGGAAAAATGCAGCCCGTCTACGCTCTTAAGTAGTGCTAGTGACTTTCAGGCCCTGTACCGGGTGTGAAAGGCCGGCTATAAATGCCAGTCTGGACCAATGGCTTTACGTGCTTTCCGAGGTACGGTCAGCATCAGAAGTATATTAACGTTACTCAAAGTTTCGAAGCTGTTTTTTTAATAAAAACTTGTTAGATATTACTTGTTACTACATGTTATTGGAGTGTAAGGACTATTTTAACGAATAATCTTCTGAAACATTAAAAAAAATAGCTAGACTCCTGTACATAAAAGAATTAAAATTCCGAAATGTTCAGCTACTTCTGAAGTTCTGATGCTGACCGTACAGAGGAACTCGAATATAATCGCTGGTCGCCCAACCACGGACCAACGGAGGCAAGTTTGACTTAACCTGAATATCGACCCGAGCAGCGAAGTACCTATTTCGTTTTTACGTATACAAAATACAAAACATATATCTACAGCAATTTTCTAAGTATTACAGTCACAGCTTAGCAACAGATTTTCGTCCACAATAACGTTATCGTCCCCCCGGGTCAGAACTGACACCCACACCGACTGAAGACGTCAATGTCGACTGTTTTCCCAAGTTAACAGTAAAACAAATGTCACGGTGGACGAAATAAGAACAATTTTCGTACGAAAAAGTTGTGTGACGTCAATCGGAAATAAAACAAAGGATACTTAATTGTTTGGATTTTTTGGTATTGCGTAAGTTAATGTGAACAAAAGTACCTACTTACATAAAACATTGTTTTGTATTATGTTTTGAGAATATTAAGATCAGGGTTGGACTTGTCATATATAACTCTAAATGAAAAAAATATGGCTGGTTATATTTGCAACTTTAAAATAAGTAGCGTCTACCTAAAAAAAAAGTTAAAGAGCATCGGCTTCATCATCATTCTAAATTATAACCAAGTAGCCTCTTCAGTAGCTACTAGCTAAAAAAGAAACAAATCTTCAAGGCTGAAATACTATAATATTTCTCCGAATGCAGCTAGAAAAAAAAAGAAAATTACAGCAATTAAAATTTTACTCCGCTCTGTAAAAGTAGTTTCCGAGAAGCTATAAAAGTCCTCTAATAAATTATGAAGCTCTAATTATACTAGATAGAGTCAGCAAATATAAATTTTTAGATAGCTAACTGAATTTTTTTTTTTTTTTTATAAAATAAACTAGGTCACTGATCAAATATATAGGAAATCTCCGGTTTCTAAAAGCTTATTTAATAATTATCTCTTAATCACTTCTGATTATACTTGATATAGTCTGCAAATACATTATTTTTATAGCTACTAGGAATATTTATTTTTCTCTACATAAATAAAAAATAAATTAGGTCACTGATCAAATAGATAAGAAATCTCCGGTTTCTAAAAGCTTATTTCATAATTTATAACAAATCTCAGAAGTAATTAGGAGATAATTATTTAATTATCTCCTAATTACTCCTGAGATTTGTAATAGATCTGTATCATTACTTTATTAGTTATGTAATGAAAATATTAATAGACCGTAAAAGATTAAAGTGACTTTCATTAAAAAGATAGTAAGTTTTACTGATAAGTGCTTTCTTCTTTGTTAAACATATAATCCTTGAAGGGTTCAACACAACCAGACTCCGAGGCTGCTACCGAGAATATCTTGAAAAACCCCGTGAATGAACTCACATGCATTTCTTGTTAAACAATACCTTTTGCCTACGCTACCAACTAAAGCAAGGGCTACATAGCCTAATAACCTAGTTGTAAGTTGTACTCCTAGCATGTTTGCCTGCCACCGTCAGATAATCGCAGATTATGACGCGTTTATCTGTCACGCATAACCAAGGTCAACTGCACACCAAAACGTAATATCAACCTTCACACTAATAAACATAGAGCACATTGTTGAGATGAAGTTGAGTGCTGTACATCAACACAGTTTTCCTGAAAACCGCGTAATGTATGGTTACGATACGACGCGACGTAGATGTAGGCTGCTGGATGTGGTATGACGCAATGTTTTACCTAGGAGATTTTAGTCATATTTCTGTTACTGTATTTTCCTCATTCTTATTTGAGGGAGAACAAGAGAAAAGATAGGTGGATCAATTTTATTAAGGAATAAAGAAGGAAAAGAAAAGATATATACGATATCGTGACGGTTGACAAGGGAGGATGGAAAAAATATGTCGTAGCTACTCTAACGCCCAAATACTCAAACGTCACTCAATTTTAAGTTGCACTTAAATCTCGTGCTGTCCTTGTTACTTTAACTCAGAGTGACAGAGACAGCAGGAGTTTTGAGGGTTACTTATAATTGAGTGACGTTTGAGTATTTGGGCGTAAGTAACATAGGACAAGGGTAGAAAAATCATACTGTCGGGCTACGGGTTGTTCGAAAGAGAGGAACATGGATAGTTAATATTCAGTAGAAGTTTGATACACCCTTCCACTCCACTCAGTAAAGGGCAGAAATATCATGCTGTTTTGCTCCCTTCCTCATAATTGTGTCTGCGTTACTATAATCCAAACTGTTTTTTAAACAGGTAGGCATAGACTTGCATTATGGTTTCACAACAAACATTATTTTGCAAGATTGTTTTTGTGGATTTTTAATAAAATAAAAGGAAACAAACAGACTGTTTACTTTTAATATCATTAACTCCGAAATGGGATATTTAAACTGAAGCTATTGCGGGTGTGTTAAATGATAATGTTAGTGACAATGTACGTTTGTTTACTTTTATTTAACTTTTCCTTGTAATTTTCTCACACCTTTCGAAAAATTAAACAGGAAAAAAGAAGAGACCTTCCATTAAATAATTAGTTTAAACAGACTTCATTCCCTTTCAAACCTATTTGTTCAACAACATAAACAAATATTGAAAACTCAGCTGTGTTAAGAGAAACCGTAGTAAATGATTGTATTAATGAACCTCAGTTCCCTACAGAAAGTGTCATCAATCCAGCTTATTATCGCGGAGTTGGCAGACACGATGATCGATCACTTACAACCCGACACCTTCGCTCTTCCACGCTATTTTTGTATCTGGGGTACCGAAATTGGAGAAATCTTACGATATGAATATGGAATGTGTGTGCGTGTGATTTGTTTTTGTTTTGATACTCGTTTGAGATATCCTGTTTTAATACTAAAATTCCCGAAGGCCCCCAGACTCAAGTCAAAGGCCCATAGGCGGCATAAAAACTCTGACAATAGGTTAGGCAATGGTCTCAAATACTACAATTTTAATTTAATTTCAATTTTTTTATTTTATTTTAAACTTCTATGCAGACCAACACTTATTGATGAACCAGTTATAACAAATACAAGCAGGTACATAAATAATTGTGTTGAAAAGTCACGCGTCATATTCATTAAAAACATTGTGAACGAAATGTAGTTATATAAGAAAAAAGAAGTTTCGCCACCTGTCAAAACTGCCATTTCCAGTACATCCTTATTATGTCAACGCTACGTTCAATTTAAAAATCAGAAAGCAGCATAAAAACCAATGACAATTTTCCTCATCACGTTAAAGTTGCTTTTCACAAGAACATTGCTCTACATTTATAATAATTATAGGTACATATAAGTACGCAGGTGTTATGACGTCACATTTTTATCTTCCCGTTACAGTAAAACGATACAGGATTATGATATTGCGGTTAAAATGTACACGGAGCAAAGCTGCGTGTTATAATTTGCATGCAACATGTTTGCACAGTGACATACAACGGTCCACTCTTCAAAATAAAGTCTGTATGACGAATGATCGCCATAAAACATGTTGTTCAACTCTGTTTTCTGTCAGAAGTACAGAGTTACAGACAATAACAAATCATAAAACATGAACACAAATGTTTGAACAATGCAGACACGAAAACGAAAAACAAAAGAGGATTGGTTTGATGTGTAAACGCACAGACGTCATATAAAAAAAAAATTGTGAATTTCGGGAAATAGAAATTCATCATGATCATAACATCATCCTTGTAATCTTGAAAGGGTGAGACAGAGGGTGTCTAATAGTACACCCGCGTTTCACCGGTAAGTCCCATGTAACAGACCATGTAGTAGACTTCGTGGCTTGTACTGAGTAATTATTGAAAAATTCGATAATTCCCGACTTGGGAATAGAACTGAGAACCACACAGGACAGGGAAGTACAGCAGTCGCACTAGCAACCTCTAGACCATCGAGGTACTCTTTCATTCCTCTATCTAATAATAATCAGTACCGACATTTGAAGATACTTAACTACTATATAATATGTAGTTTAAAAATTAAATAAGAATTATTAATTTAATCACTGAAACCACACGAACAATTAGTCGATAATAAACACGTATTAGTTCTCTAGTCTTCCAACACAGAAGCAGCTAAGTATAATTATCTATGAATGAGATGTGTAGGCGAAGTAATGAGCCCATGCAAATTATGTTGATAGAACAGAAACCCGCAAAAAGCAATAAACGGCCATACAAATATGAACAACTAGCTTTTGCCAGCGGCTTCGCCCGCGTGAAAATGACGATTTTCCATACAAACTTTCATCCCCTATTTAAATCCCTTAGGGGTTGAATTTCGAAAAATCCTTCCTTATTCCTTGTCTACATTATAAAGGAAACCTCTGTGCAAAATTTCAGCTTTCTAGGTTCAAGCGTTTGGGCTGGGCGTTGATGAGTCAGTCAGTCAATCAGTCAGTCAGTCAGGACTTCTCTCTTTATTTATATAGATAGATATGTGTAAACATCATCGTGGTGAAACCGAAATGAACGCCCGAAAATGTGAGCGGTATAAAGCAATGCGCGATTTGGAGATGAAAATTGAAGACCCATCGGCGCTTTACAAGTTAAAGCAGTAAACATTGTGAATTTTCCTCTTTATCCTAGGAACTTAAATAAAAGGAAGAAGTTCTCAATTTGGTTGTATTTTTGTGTTTGTTACCTCAAAACTCCGTCACATATACTTAAACCGATTTGACTTTTTATTATGTGAGAGGAAATACTCTCCAATTGGTCCCGTAGAAATTTCAAAAAAATCGGTTCAGTGGTTTTGTTTATTTATTTAAAATGGGTAAAATAAAAAGTAGATTATTTTTGCACACCAAAAGTTTTATTAGTAGCCAAGCCAAAAAGAATCCTTAACAATATCGCCAGAGAAGTCGTGACGAATTCGTTGATCTTTTTTCACTATCCACGGATATAGAACAGCGTCCGCAATATCCGAGCCGGTTGTACCGAACCGTAAATACCGTAAATAAATTAGGTCCCAAGGCGACGCCTCCTAGACCGACCTATTTATTAAAATTCAGTATCCTAGGAGCTTAGGAATTTTTCTCACCTTACCGACTCACCGACAGACGGCATATCTTGCGTTTACTCTTTCTTTAATGGATTTTCAACGTTATTACTACGGTATCATTTAGGTATTTCTTTAAACTTCAAGTACAACAGTAATACTTTTTTTTTTTGGTTAGTGATAAATCATCAAATGTCTCGTTCCGCTCTGGGTGCTCCGGTAGGGAGTGCCAGACTTCTACTGACTAAGAATCACCCATGTTCCTCCTTTGCCCTTTGTGCCCGAGGCCGCGATATCTCACACAAGATTTGTACACAAGCGGTTTTAATTCCACAATGGGTCAAATAGGACGGCATATTGTAGTAGACTACAAAAACATAAAATAAGCAGAATACCTTTTTGTTATATATAAATAGGTACATACAAATACAAATATAATTATATGACGTATAGTATGTATTATGTATGAGCTCATACGACTTATTATAGACACAATTAAAAAGCCATTGTTAGAAATCTCCTGGAAATGTCTTAGCGGACAAGAGGGTATGTAAAGTATGTGTATGTATGTTATGTGTGTAAAGTAGTCGGTATATACTTATATATTTTTTTTAAAACGTTGCCCCTCACTAGGAATTTCTCCTGTATCGTGGATGCGTTTACAAACATTGAAGACCACATACACAAACACGTCCAGACCCGAAACAACTATCTGTAGGCCATACAGATACTTGTTCCGTGCGGGGATCGAACCCGCGACACCGAGCGCAGCAGTCCAATCGCTTAGCCACTGCGCCAACCGTGTCGTCAAATTCGTCGTCGGGTATTCAATGTTGATTAGGAAAGTTTAACTTAGACCTGGTTTATCTCGCATGCTGTCACTTTCTTTTGAATATTATTGAAGTGAGACGTCATGCGAGATACACCAAGTCTGAGTTAAACCAGGTTTAACTACGTTTTGTAATAAGGCAGTATGAGTTTAGGGTAGTTTTATTTGCAGGCGACTGTACATAAAATTATCCTTGACACAACATTTTCTTCGGCCTCTCGTTTATAAACAAGAACTCGTTAAACTGGACAATGTTTATGAAACGTAGATTTTCAAAGAATGTTCTGGAACCTTGGCATCATAACTGACATGACTGTGAAAATACGATTTAGGCGCGAACGCAGATTTATTCCGCGGGAATTGTAATAATAACCGGTTTAGTCATACTTATAGCACAGATAATATTATACTACTAGAGTTCTTAAAGCAAAGTTATAGTGTCGTGGGTGATAATATGTGCACGTATTATCTGCCTACGCGAATATGCAAACTTAGAACAAATCATAGGCTGATGCAAGAATTGTAAAAATAAAATTTTCCTATGACTTAAGAGTATGAAAACTGTTGAAAACTATCACTGTATTGATCTATCTAACTTCGCAAAAGTACCTGTTATGGAACATAACTGCCAGCTTTTAGTAACGAAGATCCAGAACTATACATTTTTCATTTTTTTTTTCTAATTACTTTTTTATGTTATAGTTAATATTACCCGTAGACTATACAAATGTTTTGAGGGCATTACATTGAGTTTTACCATAAGTAAAACGTGATCTATCACCGTAAAATAAAAGTCACTTATTTCTTACTTTAATTTACATAGATCTTACTTCTTTTTGATGTACAAAATGATTAATTGATGGCTTCGGGAAAGGTCCGTTTTTAGTCTTATTCTGTAACCATACATAAAAATTTTTGGTTACAGAATAAAACTAAATACGAGTCAATGATCACCTTAAACAGATTCACGTTTTTCCAATACGAGTAGAAAATTTTTAAGTCTCTAAGAGGAAAACGCTGTTCGAAATAATATTATTTCAAAATTGTTTGTGTTT
This sequence comes from Diarsia mendica, assembly GCA_949316265.1. Classification (NCBI taxonomy): domain Eukaryota; kingdom Metazoa; phylum Arthropoda; class Insecta; order Lepidoptera; family Noctuidae; genus Diarsia; species Diarsia mendica. The sequence goes on along the minus strand of OX438902.1, from coordinate 15,606,128 downwards.
CATAATAAGCCACATTGCTGAAATATTTCCGCTCCTAACTAATTATTTCTCGAGTTTACAATTCCGGGAAATGGCTGTGCTTATTCGCATAACTTTTGCCCCTTTAACTTTTCAATTTATATTATTAAGTAGGTACCTACATTGATTGGGTCAAGGGTATTTTCCCTATGAAAATATCAAGGAGTTGGTGATGGTCTTTTCATTCATGAACATGAGAATATCGGGCATACAGGAGGATGGAAGGACGGTGGCTGATTTTTAACCGACTTCTAAAAAAAGAAGGAGGTTCTCATTTCGGATATTTGTTTTTTATGTTTGTTCAGGCATAACTCCGTCGCTTGCTAACCGATTTGAAAAAATAGTTTTTTGTTGTAAAGGGTATACTTCCCAAATCCACATTTTTATTATCGAAATCGGACAACCGGTTTTTGAAAAATCAACAAAACTCAAAAAAAAACGTGAACTTACATATTATGAACCACTAAAAAGTGGAAAATATTTTTTAACAAAAAATAAAACCGACAAAAAAGTGAAATCAAATAAACAAAAGTCACCGACTTTAGAAATTGATTTTTCTTCTATAGTTTATTTTTCACTTTTTTGTGTTTTTTCTTAATTTAAACTAAATATTTACAAAAAATGACTGTTAAATGTATGAACTAGTTCAATATAAACTAACTGAAAAAGAACAGATATACTTACAAATCGAACTTCTTAGTATTGATATTCTGTTAATGAGAAGCTTACTGTTTATAGCTCAATGAAATACTACACATATCAGTAATGAGTTTCCTTTGCCGTGGGTATGTTAATAGAAGCTGTCATTTCCTTAATATTCACTTCGGAGAATTATCTTCAATGAACTATTAGTGTGGGAATAGTATTTGCATGAATTAGTGAAGTCAGGTTGGGAATATTATTGTTAGGAACCACATGAACAACTTTGGTTTATAAGATATTAAGATATTTGGTTTTTAAGATATGTGTTATTTCTCTCGTTCGTAGTATCAGATAAATGCTAAGAATCGTTGTTCGTCAGTCCTAGTATCTCTAAGTAGTCTGTGGTCAGTCCTTGTGATTCTTTGCTATAAGACAGTCATGTCTAAAAATTCCTCCCACATTTAACCCTGCAAAGTAAGAGTATTATTATCAGGGGGGTCGACGTCAAGAGCAGGCACATTTTGTAAAAATAAAAAATAAACAGCCTAGTTTAAACCGGATCTCCTTTATCGCGAAATAAGTAAATATCTAAACCTAGCCTGATGGTTCGAATACTTCATTAATAAAGTTTACTTTGGCGACATTGTTGCTCCTGCCTTGCCGCTGTATCTATCTTCTATCTATATAAATAAAAAGAGAAGTCCTGACTGACTGACTGACTCATCAACGCCCAGGCCAAACCCGTGGACCTTAACCGCCTTATTACAAAACGTAGTTAAACCTGGTTTAACTTAGACTTGGTTTATCTCGCAAGACGTCTCACTTCAATAATATTCAAAAGAAAGTGACAGCATGCGAGATAAACCAGGTCTAAGTTAAACCAGGTTTAACTACCTTTTATAATAAGGCGGAGAAAGTTGAAATTTTGCACAGAGATACCTTTTAAAATGTAGACAAGGAATAAGGAAGGATTTTTCGAAATTCAAGCTCTAAGGGAGTTAAATAGGGGATGAAAGTTTGTATGGAAAATCGTCATTTTCACGCGGGCGAAGCCGCTGGCAAAAGCTAGTGTTAAATAAGGAGACGTCGCCGTCAGTACTTATATTTTTCTATCAGGTTAATTTTCCCAGATCATTCTTAACTTAGGCCTCATCCCCACATAGCAACACCATTATCCCCCACATCATTTCAAAACACAATACAAAAAAAAAATTGATTTATAAAAAATTAAAGAAAAAGTACTTATTTAACAATAAGTACTTTTTATAGTTTAGTTTATTTTATAGTTTTTAATTAATTTAATATGTATTCCAATAATCTCATGGTAATTGATAATAAATTTTTAAGTTCCTAAAAATTAAATAAACATAAATAAACTGGTAAAATTTTACATATTTTGAATAAATTACTATAGTCTCCTTAAAAAAAAACAACACACCTGTAATCCCCGTAAATAGTACACCGTTAACTCACCAGTTATGTTAAGTCCCATCTCATGTGGGGTTGGCCAGTGTCATTGGGTTTTTACATTAGGAATTTCTCATTAACAACCACGGCAATAGGCTCGCCGCCTATCATTTAAAAAATCTTTTCCTAATAGTTGAGAAATATAGCAAACAAAATGTATGCCTTCTAAAGTCAAGTCCTGACCCCTAGAGAATGAAGGATTGAAGGCCAAAGATCTACGTCGTGATGCGTATACAAAGATTGTAGTCAATGATATGTTTGTGTTCTGCAACTTTGTAAACATTGTTCGCGATTTTATTTTCAAAAATGTTTGCTTACGTCATTTTGGAAAAGGACTACTCAATAAGACTTTTCAATAACGATAACTTTATTGAATGAATAATGTATTTATAGGAGATGTCGTAATAAAAACTTAATTTATAGATACTTATTTATAGATGTTAATTGTATTTTTTTTTTGAAAACTTACAATTAAACTGTTTTTATTTTATTTTACACAATTAGGACTATATTATGGCAGTGCTCAAGTGGATTTCCACATGATCACTTTTTGGTATTATATAACATCAAATACAAACAATGATTTGAATATACTTTACCAATGAACAAAAGATCTAATAATGTGATGCGCGCGCGCCGATACAATTGATTACGTTCTTTACGTGTTTCGCTAGTGTGTTGATTGAATTTATTCTGTGGTTTCAAGACACCTTCTACAATGATAATGCATGCATTATTACTTTATGCACTATTATTTACTGTACCTACACCACTGGAGAGTATTTTCCTAATGCTGCAAAATGTTGTAACAAATTATGTTGTCCATTTATTGTGTTATGACTATGAGAGCTATTTTTTCAATTATTACAGAGCTGATTGGCTCTGAATTTTATCATTGGTTATATTTTATGTCTGTATGTCCATCGGGCATAATGTTATTGGGCTTTTCCATCAATAATTCTGGATTTGTGCCAGTTTAAGGTTGAACAAGCCAGTCATTCTTCCATACAAACTTATGAAGGTGATTACTCCTCTGTTTGACGGTGTAGGTTCAAAATTAAAAATAGTATCAACTGGTCTTATCATTATCTAGGTCTGTATGGAAGCAGAATTGGAAAAAAAAATTGATTTGGAAGTTATGAACGTCAAAACTTTCATATTTTAGCACTAATTTTAACTCTTCTTTGGGCGTAAATAAGTAACGTATATAGTATGAAAAAGAAAAAAGTGAAACCATACGGACATAGATTAGTTATTAAAAAAATTAAATAATTTGATTTTGAACAGATACATTCAATAGATTTTTCATGAAACCAAATATACCAAAGGTCTGCATAGAAACAATCGCGCGCCCGTTTTAGTTGTGTCTCTTTCGCTCTATGCATTTCGCTCGTGATGTCGGGTGAAATAGCATGCATTTTAGCCCCGCCCACCAACTAGTTCGTGCCGTTGGCTTGTATAACCTTAAGACCTTGTTACATCGAGCTTAATACTCGTAACTGGCAAAATGTGACTGTACTATTACGTACACCCCTGCCTATCCTTTCAGGTATTACAGGTGTTATTATTACGATAAATTTTACATCAAGCCCCTCAATAAAGAATACGTCTTCTGTTCATTAACGAGCAATTTCATTTAAGAGCAATATCGCCCACGTCTTTATATTATTAAAGGTTGTCTTGAGTCTAGATTCTCACCACCTTTTCATTGTCATCTAAAAATATTTTTCTTTTAAAAATTAAGACAAAGGAATAATTAATTTTGCGCCACTTCATAGAAACGTCAAAAGTAATCTTATCAAAGAACACTTCAAAGAGGTATTTTTTTTATTATTTGTCTTTTCTGAAGCTCTGCTGGAAAAAGGCTTCCCCCATTCATAGGACGGCACAGTTGGCGCAGTGGCTGAGTGATAGGCTGCTATTATACGCTGCGTGTTATAGGTTCGATCTCCGCATAGAACAAATAGGTATTTGTATGACCTACGGAAAGCATGTTTGACAGTCGTTACAGGTAGTCAATGTCCCGAAAGTCTGACAACCAGACTCACCAAGGGGTATCGTATTTACCAGTACTTAAACTCTTTCTCTTTTGGTTAAAAACTCTGTTGCTGAGGTCAATATTATTTAGGCGTTCGCTTCGTGTAAAATACTGGTATTCAGCCGCATCCGTTTAGACAGGAAGCCGACCCCTACGTAGGTGGGAAAAGGCTAGGCAGATGATGCGTGAATTCCCGTATGGTATATGGATCTACAACAAATACACAGGTGAAACTGAAACCACGTTCAAAAGCTTGTTTAAAATGAACGCTTCAACTAGTTTTACACCCACTGGCCTGTCCTTCAAAGTCCGATTATACTCGTCCAAGCCATTTTAGAAGTTTTCCCAAAAGTTTTCTTCAGGGGACAGGAAAATTGTCAGTAACAAAATAATATTGGAAGTGGAATTATCTAATAATGGAGTAACACAATAATGGTGAGTGCGAGTGAAAATGAACGTGGTGAGGAACAATGGGATTGGACGCCTGTGTGAAGATTAGCATGATTGATTAGTGTCGTTAGAATGTGCTTAATTGTCATTAATTTAGGGTTGGTTTTGCGTTTTACAGAAATTGTAGGATAATAAATATAAGACCAGCCTATTACTGTCCCACTGCTGGCCAAAGGACTTCTCATACAGAGAGGGTACGAGTACTAATCACTACACTTGCTCAAGATGGGTTGGCGATTTCTGACATAAATGTATTAATGATAATACGACTACGAAAAAATTATCTCGAAACGCGTCCTCTACATTCCCCCTCCGGAAGCACATAGCCTGTTAGCCAGAAGATGCCCATTCTACTCACATATTCATATTTACAATAGAATCAGTAAAAGCTGCAACATTCGAGACTTGAACAACTTTTCATGCAAAAAAACTTTGATGAAATGGTTAGCCGACCTATCATATGAAGAGACGGAAGAAATTTTAAGCTAACTATACCAAAAATAAATATACACAGACACATACACATACCTACACACACACACACCCAGTCATACTCATACACACTAACATACACAAAGTTAGAATCCTTATTCACCTAAATATATTATCAATAAACTTTTTACTTTACTTTTTAATTTAAACTTTTATTCTATTCAAATGTCATTTATTTTTTGTTCGTAGATAATAAGTACCTACCTATTAATTTAAAATTAACGCAACTCTGGCCCCCAAGATACAGGCACAGCCTAGTTTGGGGACCTCTGTTTCATAACCATGTTTAATTATAACTGTTACATTTATTATTAACGTTAAGTTAGATTAAGAATTTATTGTAACAACGATTTAATAAAGATTTATTATTATTCTCTTTATTTACTTTTCTTACATACTAATTTACATTTTTAAATATTTGTTAAAAAATATATATCAAAAAACATTTAAAAATATAAAAAAATAGTAGTCCACCGGTGTCGGGAGCAGGGTCCAAGCCACCGGTGGTTAGGGTTCCAGAGACAGGAACCTCCTCACAATACGGGCCGTATCAAGAAGTACTGCCTTCTGAATCAGGCCCTTGATCCAACCGCCAAGCGAAAGTTTTGACAGGTGGTCGTCCATGCTTTTTGCTATCAGGCCATTGGCCGTGACGACTATCGGCACAATGATAGCCGAGTTCACATGCCACATATCGACAACCTCGTGTGCTAAGTCCAGATATTTCATTTGCTTCTCTTTCTCAGCTTTCACGAGGTTCTCGTCATGTGGGATGGTAACATCGATTATCATTACGCGGCGCGCTGATCGGTCCACCACCACTATGTCAGGTTTATTGGCAACAATAGTCCTGTCAGTGATGATAGACTGATCCCAGTACAACGTGACATGGTCTTTTTCGAGAACTGGGTCGGGCACATTACCTGTAGTACGGTACCTCAGATTCCACGAGTTTATATTTCAAGGCAAGTTGCTGGTGAATAATCCTGGCCACTTGATTGTGTCTGTGCAAGTACTCGCCGTTAGCCAGACGAGAACAACCAGAAATAATATGTCTGATGGACTCACCCGGACGGTGGCATGCCCGACACACGTCAACCGTCCCATCCTTCATAATATATTTCCGGTAGTTGTTCGTCAACATAACTTCGTCCATAATTGCACAGACAAAACCTTCAGTTTCCCCAAAGAGGTCGGTCAGTCACGGTACAGTCTCATGACCGATGATCGTGGGTGATGCATCCGATTTGCGGTTAGCAATGTACGGACTCTCCTATCCAAGGCATCGAGTTCAGTCTGAGTCCATCTGAGTATGCCGAAAGAGTACATTAAAACTGGCATGACCCAACCGTTGAAGGCGCGCACCTTGTTCCCATCTGAAAGAAGGCTATTAAGAACCTTCTTCAGGCGTCCGAAGAAGCGCTCCCTCAACGATTGCTTCATGTCAGCTACGTTAATGCCTAACGCTTCCGACATACCCAAATATTTATAGCTTTCGGATGAGGAGAGGGATCTGAGGTGTATGGAATCCGAGAGCTGAATTCCCTCGGATTCCATAATCTCTCCTCTCTTTACATGCATGACTGCACATTTGTCCACACCAAATTCCATCCTGATGGCGCTACTAAAAGAATCAGAATCATTATTATTATTATTATAATATAAGTCCAGGTGGTCACGATGTTTCTTTTACCGATGTCAGAGATATGCCATGTAAACTTTAGAACGTGTGCATATGAATTGAAAAAGTTGAATTGTAAATTGTAACTTATTGCGGGGATTTAAACCCAAAACACCTAACAAAGAAAGAAAGAAAATTGAGTTTATTTAAAATGATTAAAAAAATGGACACTTTAAAAATAACCAACCTTAACCTCTGACCCATTGATAGAAAAAATAGTAGGATATAATATATAAAAGTACTCTGTGGATATAATCATGTGTAATTAAGAAGAATATTAATGTATGACACTATAATCATAGTAGGCATAGTCAGTGTATTACGTTCACTGTAGGGCGACGTTAATATAACGTGCTAAAAGATATGGGCGTGAACCTGGTGAACCCAGTGTAGGTTAGGTGACCGTGGATGTCACGTATCCGAATTGTTGGTTCTGGGACATGTCAGTTTCCTTACGATGTTTTTTTAACCGTTTTGGGGAGCACATTACAAACAGTGCAATTATTAAGGGAAGATTCCCTCGAAGTGATGTCTCACATACGTAATAGAATAAGTATATCGGGAAAGAAAACCAATTAATGATTCAAACCTACAGTAAGACACAAACTAAAATAACTTGAAAATCAATAGTAAATTGTACAAGCAATTTTATAAAAGCATTATATTATGGCAGTGATAGCAAAGAGCTTCACATAATTATATAAAATATGCAAATCTATCGATTAGGCCATCATTATCGCAGACCATGAAACAATCGATATTCAAACTTATGCAAAACGAATCACTGGCGTTGAGATTCATATCATTAAGTTCTAGAACTTAGTATATCTGTCGCAGGGATATGATAAAATTAGGTTTTTAATCAAAAACCTAAGGGATTTGATCAAACCACGGAGGAAGATAAAATAACAACACGGTTTTATCATTTCCCTAAACAAATCTAGTGAATTGAACAAATCCCAGTAGTACTCCGTGACGCGCGCTCGCTTCGCTCGCATATTATATAACACTAATATCTTCTATCCCCAAAGTGCCGGGCCTCCGCCGGCCTCCTTCGTCGGCCTACGGCCCGGTGCCCATGCCGCCCATAAAGGATATAAAATGTGTCATCTTCCGGTTTTTGATGAAAACAAAAACATTTTATGAAAAACCTGCGACATATGTTTTGACAAGAACTTTTTAATACAGTTGCTCAAAAAGTGGCGTATTGCAGGGACGTATAGCGTTCGGGATGTGGGCTATTACGTACTCGTGCTTTTTCTTTACCTTTCCCGAACTCGTGCGTTCTCTTTCCCAACTGTCAAAATAATGTCCACTAAAAAAAAAAAACAACCACGAAGTATTTACTAAATAAAATCATAGAAGTTTTTATGATTCATGCAAATATTTCAAAAGAACCTACTAATTCATTTCAATATCAGATTTAATTATTTGATTAAATGAGATCTCATTAAATTTCATTTTTATTTCATATCAATAAAAAAAATCTACTGAAGACTTGGCTGTATGGGCATAGTTCCCTTTGCCTACCCAGAATGGGTAAAGAAAACAAAAAAAAATCTCTGCTTATATTCATTTACGGTCGGCGCCATTTTCCAAAAATGTTCTTTGCGAGTTTAATTACGGTTTTATTATTTTATTAAATTGCTTCATTTTTTCGCAACTGTATTAAAAATAGTGGTTCAGTACACGTGCGGAACCGTCATTGCAACTTGTTCCGACTGTCAACCCTCGCCGTCGGCTGTGCCTCGGCTCGCGTAGACATTTGTCGGAACTCTTTGCAATGACAGGCTTTCCGCACTTATAATGAAATATACTATTATCATAAACCCAAACTAGTTCAGGTTTTTGATCAAAAATCTGAACTAGTCTGGATTGTTACAGGTTTATGATGAAATTGAGTTTAAAATGTGTCATCTTCCGGTTTTTGATCAAAAACCTAATTTTATGAAAAACCTGCGACATATCGATTGTTTCATGGTCTGCGATATTATAATGATGGCCTAATCGATAGTTTTGCATATTTTATACGGGAGAGTATTTCTTATCTAGATTCAAACTTCTAGAAGTTTGAGTCTAGGTATGAAATACTCTCCCGTCAGTCTAGTACCCACAAGTGCTATAGCTTGAGCAGTACGTGATCCTGGATTCGATTTCCCAGGTTGGGCAAATTGTTAATGTGTTCGACAGCGGAGTGCAATAGATGCTTACTCCCTATAAGTTGGGGCTTAAATAGCTAGCGAAATGTGGTTGTATTAGGGCCTTACACTAGTGGATTGCGAGCGTCTTCAAAGCGGAGCGGGAGCGCAACGAATTCGTTACCGACACACAACGAACAGGCCGCGCATGCGCAGCGAATTCGTTGCGGACGCGCAACGGGTTCGCCGCGAACAGTGTATGTGTATTGTAGTGCAGTGTATCGTACGGCGATAATTTGCTACACACACGCGACGAAAACGTAACGAATTCGCCACGCGTCCGCGACGTCTTCGCTGCGCAGCCGCGGCGTGTTCGCGACGCATTCGCTGCGCGTCCGCTCTGCCCGCATCCGCTTCCAAACCGCTAGTGTGATAAGGCCCTTATTGGTATAACTCTGCCTAATCGTTCATATATTACAGGGGTGAAAAGTATCTGCTATATTATAGTAAATACTAGAACAGTTTACCAAATATCACTTAGTTTGAAGTGATAGTATAAAGTTTCAGTATCGAGATAGTTACTTATCTTGTGGAGCTTAGACAAACAATATTATTGGATCAGCAGAAACTAAAATGGAACGCGAAAAATCATATCATATCTTCGTGCATTTAGAACCTGGAGGATTAAGCAGAAACGTAAGTACATACTTGCATCCACGTATTCAGTAGGTACATCATTCTGAGCGGCAAGCGGCAACACAGAATTATTTCATCGATAAACAAAAAAAACAGCTGTAAGTATCCTCTTTTTTTTTTAATTACCTATGAAAAATTTCTGTGCTTGGAGCTCCGAATGATTTCCTGAATCCGTATTCAGGAAATCATTCGGAGCTCCAAGCACAGAAATTTTACCTTAATTTTTTTTTTTTTAGGTAACCGATTTCGCATCGGGGCACAGATGCGAAATCGGTTTTTCACCCTTTATTATACTGCCGTACCTACATGAGTACCCAGTAGTAGCCAGTATACTTGCGATTCATACGAATCAGACGAAGAAGTCTAGTAAAATTACTACGAATGATTCTATCAAATAGAAGAACCTGTAAGCACTCTAGGGACACACATGAAATTCATTCGTCCTACACTAGAGCTCCTAGCGATAAAACGCCTATTGTACAAGCATTGTACCGCTAAAAGGTACCCACCCACATAGACAAGAGACAAGATGTGTCACTGACATCACCTATTTGTTATCATAACTATTTATTTGAGCTCTCCACAGTAATGGACTGGCCCTCAGGCCCCATTCATGGCCTCGGGAGTTGCGAATAGCATCAATCCACACGCTTATTTTATTTTTATGGAGTGTTGGAAATCACCAAATGACTCCTCCCGCTCTGGGTAGAGCGGAAGAGAGTATCAGACTTCTACTGACTAAAAACCACAAATGTTCCTTCTTAGCTCTTTGTGTCCAGGGCCGCGGTATCTCTTTCGAACAACCCTGGCAACCCGCCAGGGTTGCCAGGGTTGTTCGAAAGCCCTGGTAGGCATTCACAAGCGTCACTTGAACCTCCTCCTATTCATTTGTTTTCTTCACAGTCACGATGGTCACGAGTAGCTCGTAGTCAAAAGGTAAGAGTCCATAGCTGCTCTATTGTAACAAAATATGTATTTCTCTCTCTATTTCTTTTTTTAAGGCCATATTATGTTTTAACCTGTTTTTTCAATTACTTTTTTACAACTACATATATATGCCGTCTTTCGTTCCTGACTACTCTGAGAAGTAACAGCCGAAACAAACTCAAAAAGCTCTTTTAAGGTGTGTCGACGCGTGTTCCACGAGGGTCTCAAAGAAATGTCAGCAACATTGCAGGGGCAAGGGCCGACGCCCCCGATACCACGATAGATACCGCGAGCTTAGAAAAAACATGGGTGGTTTTTAGTCAGTAGAAGTCTGACACTCCCATCTGCTTTGCTCGGAGCAGGAGCAGTCAATTGATGATTCCCCACCCTCCAAAAAAAAGACTCTTTTAAGGTCCAGACATAATCTTGTTCAACTCACATGAGTAACTATACAGATTAATGTGAGAATTTAAGTTGTTTACTCCGTGCTTATCTAAATAGAAACGTAATCTCTCCATTTGTCTGTCGAGTAATGTTAATGGACGTAGAGTACTACGAGATATTTTAGAAGTAACGCTTTCAAAATTATCTAGAGGATTATAATTGACACAGTTTTTATATTTAATGGGTACTTACTTCGTCTTTTAGAATGAAGGACTTATAGAGAAACTCGGAGTTATTATGGGTTAAAGCAGCACTGCGATAGACACCACCACAGTCACTGCAGAGCCTATAAAGTACATAACTAACTGTGCTTGTAAAATAATTACAAAATAAAGCGACAATAATATATAACACCTTCAAAATGATATGGACTTAACTAAAAAATCTAAGAAACTATTTAAAAAATATAATACAAAAACAAAAAACCCAACTGCGTAAAAACAAAACTAAAAAGAATAAAATAAGCATCAGAATTTAAAAGCAGAATAGAAGGATCAACAGTCGGGACCCATTCATTTTTGTGACATAACAAGGAGCTCCCCGTAAAATTTAAATGGGTCCCGACTGTTGATCCTTCTATTCTGCTTTTAAATTCTGATGCTTATTTTATTCTTTTTAGTTTTGTTTTTACGCAGTTGGGTTTTTTGTTTTTATAATATATTTTTTTATTTAACACTTTTTAGTCAGTTTTCATTAACTTCGTTATTACTATTATAAGACGGTAGATTTCGATTAGATTTTATATTCATTCCGTACACGTGAAAAAATCCGGTTATAAGTAAGTAAGGAATGCGATATTGTTTGTTCTAATAATTTAAATCGTTATATATCCTAAACGGTTTTATAAAATGAAATATGATAAAGGAAACCTAATATTCATTTTCAAATACCTATTCAACGATACCCCACTTGACGTGGTGCGTCGATTTTTTTTTTTTCATTTTGACAATATGGCGACTAGTTGTTACTATAGTGAGTATTGTTTACTGTAATGTTTTTAGTGACACTCGCGAGGTCAAGACGAATCGATTGACGTACGGATCATCAAAATCGGCCAAGGCGTTTTGCCTCTACAGTGCCACATAGGAACAAACATACATACATACATAGACTGATAAACACATAACCCTTCTTTGCTTTGCGCAGTCGGGTAAAAAAACGCGACGAAGAAGCGACGTTTAAAAGCCTTAAAGGCACCATAAAAACGTTGCTTCTTTAATTTACACCAAAAAGTGCTCAAACTCAATTTCTTCGATTTATGAGTTAAGTCCATATCATTCTGAAGGTGCTACATGTGGATCCTATACTTCATCTTTGACAAACGTTTTAAAGACCAAGCTCAAGGCTTGCCAACGTGCAATGGAGCGCAGTATCCTACGCGTTAAACTAACCGACCACAATTATACATAACACCACACTAACGAGATTGGGAGATGAACTGAACAGAACGAATGACCAGTAGCCCACATTGGCCATGGATCGAAAGATTTGAAGGTGGAAGGGGCGTTTGTCCAGCAGTGGGATGATTCAAGTTAACAGTAACAGTAAAGCTTATTGAAATAATTATCCCTACATCCCTAAGTATCTATCATAAGCTAGTATTATGCTCCCGTCGAGGCTGCGGGTTGGTCACATGGAACATGGGTGAGCAGGAACATGGGTGGTTTTTAGTCAGTGGAAGTCTGACACTCCCTTTCGCTCACCCCAAGAGCGCCATTTGACGATATTCCAACCGCCCAAAAAAAAACCTGGTATTATGAAAATATTCTCATTTTTGTGCTCTCCCAACAAAGTGATGTCTGGTTCCTTTTTTCATTACCTACCAAGATGACGATAATCATTAATTTCATGTTCTCAAAAATGTGTGAAATTCTGTACTGAGATAGCTTTGCAAATCGTCCTCCCAAGTCACAGGTGCTATTAGAAAATGGTTTACTGAGCAACCGATCTTCATCCATTTATCAAATTGACTAGCTTTTACCCATAGCTTTACCCGGGTGGAGGTCGAATGTAATCCTCCGGGATTTCAGGAACGTGGGTACTACCGGGCTAAAAGGACACAACCTGTTCTTATAAAGATGATGGTCTGTGTGCCAAATTCGTTCGCATCTAAATCCGTACAGCAGTTAAGGCGTAAAAGGTGGCAGACCGAGTGACTTTCGCATTTATACTCGTAATATAATCTATATAAATAAAAAGAGAAGTCCTGACTGACTGACTGACTGACTGACTCATCAACGCCCAGCCCAAACGCTTGGACCTAGAAAGCTGAAATTTTGCACAGAGGTTCCCTTTATAATGTAGACAAGGAATAAGAAAGGATTTTTTGAAATTCAACCCCTAAGGCAGTTAAATAGGGGATGAAAGTTTGTATGGAAAATCGTCTTTTTCACGCGGGCGAAGCCGCTGGCAAAAGCTAGTGAATTATAAGTCGGTGTTTGCAATGTGACACAAACAGGGTGTGGTGTGTATAAAACGAAGCTCAATACACCTACATATCTACTTGGAAGACTTTCTACTCTGTTCCATGTTAGTTTATTTCCTAGTTTTATTTATAAACGGACAGTCTTCTTCGAATCAATTCCGTGAGGCGTTCCGTCGCAAATCAATTTATTTCACTTCCATCCTCATTTATTGATTTGTTATATTTTACAAGTCTAAAATACTGAATGTATGTCACTAGGTATATCGCGCCTAAACCGCTAAACGCATCTTATTTCGTAAAGCAGATAACAAAAGTTCAAAAAGAAACGTTATCTGTCAAACCTTTTCAGGCCTCAACTGCTAGCAGATTTGCAGGAAAGGCTACAAATAGTTCATGACTTAGAATAAAACATAAGATACTTATCAAGAGTACGTAGGTATTAGCAGGAGTATCCCAGTGGGATAATTATAATATCGCGATTTAGGATTTTGATTTTAGTTCTTCATTTCATTCAAAATAAATCACTACTGTATTTTTGCCGACTTGATTTATGTGCGCTGGCAAAAGCTATAGACCATCATATTCAACTTAATATTCAGGCAGGTTAGTGCTCCACATTACTGAAGGGCTCATTATAAGGTACCTACATCACGCGTCACTCACGAGTGGCCAGAGAGCACGAGTGTGTTTACCCATAGTTTTACCCCGGTGGAGGTCGAATGTAATCCTCCGGGATTTCAGGAACGTGGGTACTACCGAGCCAAAAGGACACAACCTGTTCATACAAAGATGATGGTCTGTGTGGCAAATTCGTTCGTATCTAAATCCGTACAGCAGTTAAGGAGTAAAAGGTGACAGACCGAGTGACTTCCGCATTTATAAAATAATGAATTATAAGTCGGTGTTTGCAATGTGACACTCACACAGGGTGTGGTACTGTGGTGTGTATAAAACGAAGCTCAATACACCTACTTATCTACTTGGAAGACTTTCTACTGTGTTCCATGTTAGTTTATTTCCTAGTTTTATTTATAAACGAATCAATTCCGTGAGGCGTTCCGTCGCAAATCAATTTATTTCACTTCCATCCTCATTTATTGATTTGTTATATTTTAAAAGTCTAAAATACTGAATGTATGTCACTAGGTATATCGCGCCTAAATCGCTAAACGCATCTTATTTCGTAAAGCAGTTAACAAAAGTTCAAAAAGAAACATTATCTGTCAAACCTTTTCAGGCCTCAATTGCTAGCAGATTTGGAGGAAAGGCTACAAATAGTTCATGACTTAGAATAGAGGCTTAGTAGGCGACTCGACCGCTGGAACTCGCCCGGTCCGGTCGAGACAGGAATTTAATTTTTATTCATATTTTTGAGTGGTGTTTCGGACTATACTTTTTTTTAAGCAAATTTTGTACAGTCAGAATGAAAAACATTAGGTTGGGGTCGTGGGGCTTTCGGGACCGGGACCACAGCCGGGACCGCGGTCAATGTAATGTGTTATGAAGTACTAGGGTATCATAAGTTAGTAGGAGATTAATCATTTCTTTGGGGCTGTCACCAAATATAAGAGTTAACAGGAGTAATGAAATGTGTTATGAAGTACTAGGGTATCATAAGTTAGTAGGAGAATAATCATTTCTTTCGGGCTATCACCAATTAAAAGAGTTAACAGGAGTAATGAAATGAGATATGTAGTACAGTAGAGATACCGCGGTATCTCTTATAAAATACAATACCTGCTTCCTACTTCTGTTCTCTTGGTAGATTGTGGGACGAACACAGGACACTAAACCTTATCTATATTATGAGAGATACCGCGGTATCTCTTTTATAATACAATACCTCCTTCCTACTTCTGTTCTCCTGGTAGTTTGTGGGACGAACATGTGGGACGAACACAGGACACTAAACTTTATCTATATTATGTGTCTGACGGTACTTTGACTCTAAAAAATCATTCGTCCGAAACGCCACTCGAAAATATTAAAAACAGTGAAATTCCTGTCTCGACCGGATCGGGCGAGTTACAGCGGCCGAGTCGCCTACTGAGCCAGAATAGAACATTAAAATACTTAACAAGAGTACGTAGGTATTAGCAGGAGTATCCCAGAATCCCAGTGGGATAATTATAATATCGCGATTTAGGATTTTGATTTTAGTTCTTCATTTCATTCAAAGATAAATCACTACTGTATTTTTGCCGACTTGATTATAATGCGCTGGCAAAAGCTATAGGCCATCATATCAGGCAGGTTAGTGCTCCACATTACTGAAGGGCTCATTATAAGGTACCTACATCACGCGTCACTCACGAGTGGCCTGAGAGCACGAGGGTCACTCAGAACTGCTGCCGGCTAGTCTATGGCCGGAGAGATTTTGAGTGATTAATAAAAAATACTCCCCCCTCCCGCTCCCTTTTTCCAGTTTATCTTTTCTACACGCTCTTGCCCGCAGATCTGCTGAAAGGAATTTTTATATTTTGTGTGAAAAATCATTCTCAGGTTTTTACTTAAATTAATATCTGCTTGTTACGCTGTCGCTGTCCCTTATTGTTGTTTTCGTGGAGTAACTAAAAATCCAGTTACGGTTATCACGATTTATTACTGCTTATTTATTGTTAGATTTGTCACACTGTATTAGTAATTTACAAAGCCACATGAACACGACTTATCAAATTGTCCTCTAATGAATAATTTACCAACATGCAATGCAAAACGCTGATTTTCAAGTTAAAACGCTATCTAAAATGCGAGACTTGTTCACAAAAATTATGTTAGAGCCATTACTTTCTAGCGTAAACCCGAATTTATTATAATAAAAACACAACCGACACGCTACATTATCGCTAACACATAAGTGAACCTCTCAACGAGATAACACTACGCCAGTATGTCAAGGACCTCGTTCTACGTCACGCCTGTCAAATTAGAACATTGGCTACATCAATTACTTACTTTAAAACTCAATAATGTGGCCGAAAACATCTATCATGCGATTAAAACAACAATGTGACAGCGTAACCGTCAAAAATTCGTATTTTTCAACAAAAGCAACATTTTCACAGTTTTTCCTCGCCGTGAAACAATTTGCATGCTAGTTGTATTAAAATATCTGTTTTTTGACAACTACTAATTGGAATGTTTTCCTGCCAGCGGCCATCTTTTTAAAGCGTAACCGCGGAAAACCAAAAACAAAAGACGACTCTTTTGTGTTTGGTTTTGCTAAAATGTCTCACTGATTTTGTGTTGTTACATTTATTTATCTATGGACTCTATGGTTATTATTATCTGTGGAAATATAAAAAAAAATACTATTATTTAATAGTAGCTGATCGTAGTGTAAATTGTGAGAACTAATCTCGAGAACCACTGAAGCGTGTCTCGTGAGGTTATCGGAATTTCGGTGAGTTCAGTAATAAGATAATAGTTATTCAATATTCACTACACGTTGTCTCATGAATTATTTCACGAGTAAATGTTTTCGTGTAGCAAAATAAACAAACTTTACCTAACAGAAATAAAACAAATAAACAGAAACAATGCAGGTGGACATCTTTATTTTTAACCGACTTCTTACTTCACTTTTTAATGTTCATCATCCATTAATAAAACCATAAAATATTACACGAAACGAAATGGCTTTTTTACGGAATACTCGGAGCAACCTTTTGTGAAAAGTTACAATTACAGCCCTGGACGGTACCGTATCAAGTTTATAAATAACGAAAATTCAATATGTTTGGGTACGAAACGGTCGATCTTGTGAATCTGGGCCTCAAATAGGTTTTAAAAGGTGAATATGGTATTATTTTTGGAAAGGTTGGACATTGGACAATACTCCTTGGAGTCATGACGTCATTGAGTTTAGTATTTCTGCTTACTGGATAGCTGAATCTTTTTGATACAAAGTGTTTAAGGGAAATCGTGTTTAGTAATGGTTATGATTGGGAAACAGAGTTGTTTGGCCCTGAAAAGTACTAAGATAGTGTGACTTTGGTAAATGAAATTAATCACCATCTGCCCCACCTTTTGCCAACTTCATAATTATATCAGGTGGTACAGCCGGTATAGCAACAGCTTAACGTGCTTTCCGAGGTTTGGATGAAGCTTGGTATGTAATGGCTAGTTATCCATCCACAATAACCTAGGCAAGCACAGCACTGTTCAGCTACGAGCTCCTCTAAAGAAGTAAATTAAGAAATAAAACTATAAAGAAGAAATTAATATCAAGAAAAATAAATCACGCGCTACCTTTGTATAACACAAAGTAAGGTTAAGTCTAAGCATGTGTGTATCATACATAACATCTAGACAAGCGGCAACCATTCATCTCTCAACAAAAGTAGAGATAGCGATCAAACTTGAACCCATACAATGTCATAAACATCAGCTGATCGCTAACTATTGTAAAGCCGAGACCACACTATAAATAAGACATTAAAATGCGTAGTCTATTCCTTTAGACACGACTTATAAGGGCAAAGGCCCACGTGCCAAGGATCTTGCACAATTGTTCTCATGTCTTATTCAGAAGAGTATCTTTGCAACAAGTATCTGGGGGCACGGCAGTGCTCCCACCAAGTCGAGCAATAAAGCGGCATGGCCGTACCATCCTTTTCTCGAAACTGTTCCAGCCATTTTCCCATATTCGACCTCCTATAACTTCGTTGTGTGTAAAACTAGAAGCCTGAATTTTCAGTACCTAATTAGTTATTGTATAAACACGGTATAATTATTTCAAATTTTATTCAATTTGAACCAGTAGAAAGTTTCTTAATTTTGTCACTCGCTGACTGACTAACTGACCGATCATCAAAACTCTAAGGCACTTCTATTTATTTATTTAGCTTTATTTTATCCCTTACATTTAATTTACATTTAGTTTTATAATTATAATGTGTTGTGTACTTATTTATGTATTTGTTAGTAATGTTAGTGTTTGTATTTAAAATAAGATTAGTATTGTTAGGTGTAAGGGCCGCCTTTTGCGGTGAAAGCCTCCTCCAAACTGTTCCAGCTGGGTCTGTCTTTCGCCAGTCTGGGCCACAAGTTTCCGGCTGTTTCTTTTAGGTCGTCGCTCCATCTTTTGAGTGGTCTGCCCTTCCTTCTCTTTTTATTTATTGGATACCAATTTGTAATGACTTGTGACCATCTTTCATCCGTAGTCCTTTGGATATGGCCTGACCATTTCCATTTCAGTTTTAGGACCTGTTTGACCACATCTCTTGCCTTGGTTCTTTTTCTTATCAGTGAACTTTTGACTCTGTCCTTCAATCTGATACTCAAATAACTCCGTTCGATTCCTCGTTGACAACTTCTTATTTTACTTAGGAAGGATTTTTTGAGAGGCCAGGTTTGACATGCGTAAGTAAGAACAGGTATTAGGCAAATATTCATTGCCTTTGTTTTTAACTTTATGGGTATAGGACCCTTAAAAATTTCCTTCATACAAGGCACTTCTAGCCGACTTAAAAACTCCAAATTTAGAATACAATAAAAAAAACGGCTTTCAGGCAAAGGCCTTGAATGTAAAGTTGCCGAATAATTGTATTTATCTGATCAACGTGAGGCATACGCGGTGATGTGTAGGTAAAGGAGAAAGCGTCGAATGTGTTTACGTGACCGAAAAATAAATAATTAATTTGCGTTTGAAGCAGCCTTATGCGTTTTTACAAGAGGATTTTTTTGGTATTATGTAATTTTCTGTAATTGTTACGATAGTGGAGTAGTAGGTATTTATTTGTTCCCTGTTTCTAGATTTTCTTCTTGATAAAAGATCTCAGGCCTCTTAGTGGTGACAGAATTAGTAAAACCCAATGAGCTGAGGGCTAAATAAGGAAGATAAAGAAGAAGAAAATACGCAGAAAATACTGAAGGATAAAATAAGCTAAAAAAGCGACTTTCTAGAAAGTCGCTATTTTAGCGTATTTTATCCCGACACATCCGGCAGGTGTCGCGGTAGACCTGGATAAAGATGTCGGGACATCTTCTTCTAGGTCTACCACAAAGTTCAGCACTTGTTTTTTCCAGATCATCCCGACGATCTGGTCAAGACTAGCCTCGGATCGAAAAGGAGTCAGAGGTAAGGCTTTATAGCCCAGTTGTGGGATGCATGCTAACAGTATCAGTAATTACTGAAACAATGTTGGATCTGAAACGCTTTGCTAAAAGAATTAGTAATTTTTCCGATACTGTACCAGATAATCGAGTTCAAAGAACACAACAAAAATAATCTCTCCTATCTAAAAACTCGTCAAATTGATTCCCAAAATATCTGGGCCATCCATTATAGTCTAAAGAGTACCTTTTATCTCGAAAGACGTAGTTTACAGTCAAAATAAACGTAAGTAGTGATGTAATAATATCGGACTAGTGCGGGACGTAGCACGTAGTGATGCGATTATCTTGTAGTGCGGGCTACCACGCAATTGTTTATGGGTCGAGTAATGACCCCTGATATGCCGAGACAAGAGCTACACGGAAATGGTTTTATTTTTGTAGTGTAGTAGTACTGTGGCTGGTGAGTGGATATTTAGGATAGTTACAATCATATGGCTTGTTGTTCTATGAAGAATATAATTCAAGATTTCAAGGGATGGAAGGGACACTGACGTAAAAACGGTATCAACGTATTCAGCAGTACACTGTACAGCATTCTGAGACATAGAACATTTTCATCCGTTACTAAAATAAAATCAGCTGTTCCATTCATTTTGACCGTACAAATATTGCGCTTTTGTAGGAAAGGGCTGTTTTTTTTAATCACCGATGAAAATTTTCTTTGAGATGGGAGGGGGCTCAGAATAATATAATTATAAATGATGATGTGTCTTGTCAATATAGCATTCAACCTGACTCAAATTCAAACAATATAACTACCAATTAATATAACTATCGACTGGCCTGTTGGTCTAGTGGTTAGTGACCCTAACTGCTATGCCGGAGGTCGTGGGTTCGATTCCCACCCAGGACAAATGTTTGTGTGATGAGCACGATCATTTGTTCTGTGTCTGGGTGTAATTTATCTATAATATGTATGTATTTAGAAATATATAAGTATGTTTATCAGTTGTCTAGTACCCATAACACAAGCTCTGCTTAGCTTGGGACTAGATGGCGTTGTGTGATAGTTGTGGAATATTATTATATTATTATTATTATTAATTTATTTATATGCAACCTGTTTTTCATATTCGACTACAATATGGAGGTATAATAAGCTATACAATGTACCAAACTAATAATAAATAATGACTTCTATTAATGAATTCTGTGACACGTCCCATCAGACCATTTATAAGAAGTGATAAAACATTGCATTTAATTAATTACATTCCAAATTAATTGACAATATTACTATAGTCTAAGCACGTAAAGATAATGTGTTATATTGGTAAGGTACCTCACCTTTTGATGCAAAGTCGATGACACTTGGCTAGATTTATTAGCTGGCTACTTCCTGTCCAAGAAGTCTTGTTTTGACATTGGGATCTATTAGGGGTCAGTTTTAGAGTCTCGTCAAAGGCACTAACTATGTCACAATCATCATCAGCCTATAATGTTCCCACTGCAGAGAGGGATGGGCTATAATCCACGACGCGGACCCAGTGCGGGTTGGTAGATGTCACATGTCATGATTATTTTGTTCTAAGACATGGCCAGACTTTGAAGTCATACATAAAACAAAAAATCACGCGCGCCTATAATCCCCGAAGGAGTTATGTCTATGTTTCATGCAAGGGAGCGAGCCTATTGCCATCAACCGGTCATAAATCCGACTCCGTGACTCCTGCTGAGATACACCCAATAACACTTTGCCCGACCTGGAAATTGAATCCATGTGAGCACTGAGCAGGAGGAGTGGTGGAGCAGTGGTGGCCCAGTGGTAGGAGCAGTGGTGGCCCAGTGGTGGCGGCCCCGACTTACGAACAGTGAGTCGTGGGTTCGAATCCCAGTCAGGCACATTACTTTGTGTAACTTATTTCATCACCTATGCTCTCAAAACGGTGAAGGAAAACATCGTGAGGAAACCGGCATGTCTTAGAACCAAAAAATTCGAAGACATGTGACATCTACCAATCCGCACTGGGCCCGCGTGGTGGATTATAGCCCATCCCTCTCCTAGAGAGGAGGCCTGAGTCCCTGCAGTGGGAACATTATAGGCTGATGATGATGATGAGCACTGAGCATTTTGTCTTAGGAAAGTTCACGAGATATGTATTTTCGAAGATGTCTTGTTATCAATCATTTATTTAGCCAAATAATAGACTTTATAAAATCATCTGTACGCCAGTATAACGACTTCTGAGTGAGGAAGATGGGCCTATAATATTTATCCTCTACTAAGATGCATGAGAAAATAAGAAAAGTCTCCATCGTAATCTCCATATTTAAAGCTTCGTTTTCCCATCACGTAGTGGATAAAAAGGAAAATGTATTGTATATTTTTTTTTAATTTTCGTTCTAATGGATTCATTTTGTCTTAGTACCCCCAATAAAATTTCATTTTTCTTATTCTGTTGTCTCTCAACTCATATTATGTACAAAATTGCTTTTGATTGGGAGTAGAACCCACAGTAGCGGTACTGCGGGTTCTAATCCCAGGTCACTACACACATACACTCACACCATATTAAATTTTTTCATCACAGTATAGCAGACTGGAATCTGGATTTGTACCCGGATGACAGCAATGAGTTAGCCTTCCATTACGTAGGACTTCAAAATAAGTGGCGAACACGGGTATACAACTAGTACCTATACCTCTGGCTAGCCTTTTCCTAACTAAGTTTAAGACGGTTTCCAATCTAACCAGTAGTGAACATTAAGTTACTCCTACTCCTCCGCTTTTTTTTTCATGTCTGTGGGATTCAAGGCAGATCGTTTCCCTGGGACTTCGTCGAGCTTCTTTGTCTCGGGGCTTTTTTAGTTGTCGCCGCTGCGCACTGTTGATTCTGGCAGAGGTCTGGGAATAGTGTGGTAGACTTGTCTCAATAGTAATCTAACCAGATGCAGGTGCATACCACTATTTTGCTAGGAACGACTACCCATTTGAATATATTTTGCTTTACTCTTCGGGAACTAAATAAATCTGTCGAAAATTGAGCGTGTTAAGTGCACTTCTCTACTTTTTCCTGCGGAGATTAGGCGTGATGTTATATACACTTATACTGGGGAACCAAATCATCTACCTAAACTGCCTAGCAGTCGTTTTGGTCTTCCAAGGAGAATCCTTACAAATCCTCACTAACAAAATGGAGGTGTTAGAAACGGCTCTGATTCTACGGAATCTAATCTGTCTGGTGCGGTTGATAGAATCTTATAAAAGTGAAATATACAGCAACGCACCAGCTGGGTAGCGATTTCGGGCTGGAAATTCAAGTTATCGGGATGCTAGACTTGATTTATTATGTAGGTACTTTATTTTTTGGAGGGTGAGAAATCACCAAATGTCTCTTCCCGCTCTGGTCGGACCGGAAGGAATTGTCAGACTTACTACTTTTGTCGTACTGACTTAAAACCACCCATGTTCCTTCTTAGCCCTTTGTGTCCGGGGGCCGCGATATCTCTCTTGATCAACTTATTTGTTTTCTGTTTTGCACCTAGAGTGTTTTGTCTCTGCATCACCCTAATGCCTTGATCACACGTATTTACGTTTATATGCGTACCGAGCTCTCGGCCGACAGCACTGTCTCGCTCGTTTGCTCGTTACGTGTGATCAAGGCATAAGGTAGAAGTAGAACTGAGCTGAGCTCAGAAGCTCAGCTCATTCTAGTCCATTCGCAATTGTTTCTCAGTCTACATCTCAGTACAAATGTACAGTTTGACATCAAACGGCTGCATTACTACCCATTAGAGAATGTTTCAATGACGCAAGTTCCATTGCTTTTCATAATAATCCTCCATTGAATTTATCTTAACATTCCGCTTTGTAAGAAAAAAGTGGTAATTTCTTTAGCTATTAACGTCAGCGCTAAGATAACATAATTAAAGTAGAGGATGACCAATCAGCTTGCAAAAACAACGAGACCCATCTGTTTTGTGGAGCAAGATGTTCTGCGTTAACGACTGATTTTAATCGGGAGCACTGTCGATTTTTGTGGTATTTGACTTTGCTACAACTCTGTAGTATACAGTGTGCGATTCAGCCATTTCAGCGTTTGCATTGTCACATGTTCAGTTGTTTTTTAAGAAAAAAAGATCGATGACATGTGACATCTACCAACCCGCACTGGGCCCGCGTGGTGGTTTGTCCCCTACAGTGGGAACATATAGGCTGATAACGATGATGAGATATCACTAATTAATACTTGTGAATGATCATAAGTCATCACACTTGAACTCAGTTCTTGCTGGATATACTGTATCTATTTTGAAATGGCACGACAATATCTTCGCATCATTATTTATTCCTGGACTAATTATTTTTTTATTGCCGAAAGACCAAATTTTGTGTTGGTGGACCTTTGACATTCTGAACGGCACCACTTCTTCTTATCAGCTCCAACCTAAAGAGGTCGAGAATGGTAAGGCTGTCTTTTTAGGGTTCCTTAGCTGTATGACAAAAAATGGAACCCTTATAGATTCGTGATGTCTGTCCGTCCGTTTCGTATGTCACAGCCACTTTATTTGGAAACTATTAAGACCAAACAGTTGAAACTATGTAGGTAGATGTATTCTGAACACCGCTTTACGATTTTCATACAAAAATAAAAAAAAATAAAGATTAAGGGGGGTTAATAAATACATAGGTAATCACACGCCTTTATTACATAGACATGGCAGAAACTGTACTACAGAACACCAAATATTAATAACCTTCTGCTTCGTCGATAATCATTATATCTGGTCATTTGTTCTGTGTCTGGGTGTAATTTATCTATAATATGTATGTATTTAGAAATATATAAGTATGTTTATCAGTTGTCTAGTACCCATAACACAAGCTCTGCTTAGCTTGGGACTAGATGGCGTTGTGTGATAGTTGTGGAATATTATTATTATTATTATTATTATCTATAGGCAAGCCAGCAGATTCACCGTCGTTTCTAACCAACAGTCGCTCGTCTACGCACTTCCTAAGATTAAATTAATACGCGATATATTTTTCTTTGCACAACTTTTATTGGCAGTAAATTCAGTTTCTTTGAGTCACATTTGTGATGGTGATTCGTAATTAAAGTTTTACGTTGGGTGTAAAACAGCGGTGTTTGTTATTCTAGCTGTCAATCTGTAGATAGAGTGGCGACCGCCCACGGGCTGATATAAACCTGTCTTTGACTATGAATTTGATTGGGAGCCATTTCTTTTGAGAGATACATTAATATGTCTAAGGAGAAAAATTATGTTTATTGGTTCTGTTAGCAGATCAAGAGAGCCTATAAAGTATTTTTTGTTAGATTAGAGTGATGTAATCATCTGGAGGAATTAATTTATTTATAAAGGTTGGATGAAAAGTTAATGGAATTGTTTGAGATATTTGAATCTTTGATTGTTTAAAGCAGTATGTTTGCTATCATAGATAGGTTCTCATAATTTAGCAATACCAATTGACCTAAGCATTTTCTAATTAAGCAAATAATCCTGCAGTATCGATAATTAAACGCACGACCGTAATAATTCCTACAAACAGTTAAATAATTTTGTTGACAGATATTATTATACACTTCCCGTAATTCAGGAATTCAAACATATTCCGCACCATTAACAGTTTCCACGAAATACTCTATTTCCATGGAAACTTGTGTAATATCTAAATATAATAATTGCATCAAATTGATGAATTATTTCGAATCAAAAGAATCATCAAACGCTAGTCAGATCGTTAGAGTAAAAATCATTCGACACACAAACATAAAAAAACGTTAATAAGTATAATAATTATGTAGAAAAACACACAGACAAACATAAAATTAAATGTTATTAAAGAAAAAGTTTTGACATGATGTCAACCTGCGTCATAAAATGTCGCGTTTCAACACGTTTTATTATTAGTGAGAAAAGGTGGGAACGCATTTATAACAAACCACGCGGCTATGAGGAATCCGCATTTCAGTAGTCACGTTTTATATTCTTTCTATTTTGTGTGATTGCAAGATTTTCTGTAAGAATCTTTAGTATTTAAAATGAATCCGTATGCTACACGTAATACGCCTTATGTTTTAGTGATCTCAGCATGTGTTTTCGAATTTTCTCCTCAGTACTCACAATCATATTTCCCCTTTTTTTCACCGACCTTTTGTGCCTCGAAATTCACATCAAACCGTTGGACCCGGCTGTCATTAACAGATCGTTGATAGTCGTTACAGGTAGTCTGTGGCCTGAAAATCTCGCAAACAGTCCTACCAAGGCGTATCGCGGCGTAGGCGTATCCCCTGTACTAAATGGGTTGTGGACGTCAGATCGGAAGTCGCTTCTTGTGAAAAACTGGTCTTCAGCCGCAATCGGCTAAACTGAAAACCTTCCCCAGTAAATGATTTTCTGCCACCACAAAAAACTTAGCAGAATACCTAGGTATTACCTGCGTTTCAAAGATAACTTATATTCTTGCTTCTACACTGCTGGCCGCTAGTAACACCTGGTTTAAAGAGTTTGTTTTCAACAAGTGACCAGGGGGGCTACTATGACGTCTTAAAACAGTCCTAACTTATTCTTAATCCAGTGTGGAAAAGAGATGGCGCTAGACACCCTGTATAGTTCTGTCACGTTTCCACAATGGATTAAGAGTAAGTTAGGAATGTTTTAAGACGTCATAGTAGGGGCCCACAGATTGAACGCGCGAGTTCTGTTACAAATCTGTCCTCGCCTTTAATCTTATGAAATAATGTGTAGTAATTATGAGTGACAGGAGTAATGTTCAAATTAATAAATAAATTGTGAAGGACGTTGGAATTAGTTAAATCGCTAATTTGTGGCTGTCGCGTAGTGGCATGTTTTTTAAGATCAATGCCAAGTTTCAAGTCGTACGCAATATTTAATTTGTCACCAATTAGGTGTATGACTCAGATTTTGTGCGAATAAAATGTAAAATTTTGAATATTTTTCAAGTCATAAAATATCGTTTATTTTAAATATTCAAATGAGTTTTATATTCCTAGTTGCAACCGGAACAAGAGTCCCCATTCCTCAGTAAAAACAGCCAGTTCGAAAGCAAAAAATAAACTTTGAAACTTTTTACTGAAGAACTAGATTGAGTCGCTCTAAATTTTATGCGTTCCCGTCGCATATAAACGGCTGACAAATTACCTTGTCTACACACCGGGGTTAGCTTCACTGCGTTTATTTTCCGTTGAATTTATCAAAGTCAATGTCTAACCTAATGACTGCCGCGTAAAGTCCATGTTTATGTAATGAGAACATCTAACTCAACTCAACAACAACATTAAAAAGGGCTTTGATTTATTTGGCCTGACCAACTTCCGCCATTTTATTTTATTTCCAAAACAGATGTCCCGCAGCGAAATTTATTATAATAGAAAGCAGAGTACCTAGTAAGAAAAATATAGAGCTTTAAACAAGAATCTTTGTCTAAAATTGACCCCTCCACTGCTTTGAATATGATATTTTTCTTAATTTCTGTTTTCACTCTACACCACACCACATAATATTAAGAGTACCGCATTATAATCATCACGAAAGTACTAGTCCGTAATGAAGAAACTTTGAAATTATGTATTGTCTGGCTAAATCACATGGGAATATTTTTAGTAATTAAACGGGAAGGTCTAGTAACGATAATAATGACTATAGCTTAACTATTAATAGTTCCGTAACTCTGTATTCATGAAGTAATTAAATCAGATTCGGAGGATGCCGTGGCTTTCGAAAGTTTCAAACTTACGGTCCGGGTGTCATTTGTGGATCTTGGGCAGTCATTACACGACCGTCGGATACCCGAAAAACTGACCTCCTACTAAGGGTTATCGTACTACCCAGTACGAGTTGTGCACGGGTTGTGTACGGGTTGTGGAGGTCAGATAAGCAGTCGATCCATGTAAAATAGGTACTGGTTTTGGCTGCACCCGGTAAGACTGGAAGCCGACCCCAACATAGTTGGAAAAAGGCTAAGCACATGATGATTACCATCCGCAATGACATAATTTCGGGAGCAATCGAGAGTTAAGGCGGGGTTAGTCCGATAAACGTCATCAACAATAGCGTTTTACTCGTACATGGAACGGATTTAAATTTTGAAAAAAATGTATTACATAGTTGACTCTTCGATAATGATATGTCGGGCATGCGATACACGATTACTTACACTTCACTGCATCCAATTAAATCGCAAAGACATGTCCAAATGATGGCTAAATAATCGTTTTACTTCAGTTATATTAGGCTTTGAAAAATGAAACTTATATCATAATAAAGGTCGTAAAAAATGTGTATTATCTCGGGTCACATAATGTATAATTTCTTTATCATTTTTCTCCAAGAGAGAACAAACAGTCAAAATTTAGGCAATACATCGCTCGCGCGGCAGGGCGGGGGGCGAGGTCGTGCGTTCATAAAAACAAAGTAGTGGAACCTCGCCTTAAAGCGTGGATACAATATCCTTTTAATAACTTTCTGGGGGAAATAAGTACGGGGGGAATCAGCACTAACCCCCTTCCTATACTGGTATTCCATAGGTAATATTATTCATTCCCATATCAATTATTTGATCGATACTGCACACCTGGCCTTGAGACTTGCGCATATAAATTATATCAATGGCTTATACTGTCTGTTATGTGAACTGGGCTAAGCTAATACATAATATCATGCATGAAGAGTTAGGCTGACGTGTACCTACTGGTAGATAGGTTGGTGTACCCACATTTTGTCGGTAATGTTGTAGTCTCATGTAAAAGGGGGCAAGCCTTTTGCCATCAACCGGACTCAAATTTGATGCAGTCTCCGTGGCTGCTACCGAGAAATTCTGGATCTGGAAAAACCTAAGGAAGGCCGATCCGGGAATGGAATCCTGAAGTTCTTGCTCAGCAGTCGCGCTTGTGACAAGACCAGCGAAGCACAGGCTAAGTTAATAGAATCAAGTAATTGGACTAATTAAGTGTTTATATTCTAATTACGGATGCTACAGTTACCTAATGTGTATCGCTATAGGGGTCAATCGATAGATAATGCTACTGTTTGCACCGTAAACATAATTGTGTGGATAAAAAACTGAAATAAAGTTCTACTTTGAATT
This sequence comes from Diarsia mendica, assembly GCA_949316265.1. Taxonomy (NCBI): domain Eukaryota; kingdom Metazoa; phylum Arthropoda; class Insecta; order Lepidoptera; family Noctuidae; genus Diarsia; species Diarsia mendica. The sequence continues at coordinate 15,577,520 of OX438902.1, read as the reverse complement.
GATTTTTGAACATATTCTTTCAGTAGCTAGTAGCTATGCATTGAAGAGTTATGGTATTTTAAAACCTCGTATATGACAATAAATTGTTTAAAGTGATGTATGAACTGTTACATTCATCTTGCTGGGATCGCTAACCGGGAGCCGTGGAAACATCAAATAAACTTATTATATTATTTGTAAATCTACAAATAATGCTAATTTCCTTTCATCTCAAAACAAACGTAATCAATACTACTATCTACCAAAATATTCTCTCCGTTTCCGGGTTCTGTGATAACAATAAGCCTACATTTTCGTTGAGTTGGGCGGCGTATGTTTCCTCTCACAATGCATGGCCCGGCTGGACCCGAGACAATGACGCTTTTATACCTTTGACAGTGACGCCTTGACACGTTACATGGATTCTAATATGTGTGTTAGACCTGTTCAGGAGTTTGAAGGACACGTAGAGTTACTTAGTTTGATGTACAGAATGCTGTGTTGACGGCTACGTGCAGGGTCCGTTTACACCTTTTGTATCTATTGATAACAATGACGGAACGGAGAACAGAAATTTAATACCATGCCAAAAATTGTCATACAATAGGGGATCGGACTGAGTCAAAAAAATATGATTCTGTTTAGTCCGTCAGTTAGATTATCGAAAAATATTGGATACGTGTTTTTTGTTTTAACGAATTAATAAAAATTGACGAAGATAAAAATCGTCGTGACGTCACTTGTGGGTAAAAAATGTACCAGACTGACATGTAACGTTTTCGAGGAGTTTACGAGTTTTCGAAGCACTGTATCGTCTTCATTTTTTGATAATGTGAAAAAAGAAAAAATAGGTGTTCAATATTTTTTGGAAATCTATCTGACGGACTAATTAGTTTTTTTTTGTCCGATCCCCTATTGCAAGTCGTAAAATAAAAACGAAATGCTTTGAAAGCGATTGCCACTGGTACAGGCCCTCGCTCTCCTACTAAACATAACCAAGATAAAAAGAGAGTAAGACAGACTATGACCAGATGTATGATCGTGGACGTGGCAAAAGGAGTAAGTAAGGATCGTTGCAGGTGGCGTTCTGTTTTCTGCCTACCCCCATGTGAAAAGGCGTGAGTGTATGTATGATTACCCTGATGCAACAGAAAAACATCTCCTTTTTAATATACACATTTTTCTAGTCTAGAAACTTTTCTCCGTATCCATTTCACCGCGTGGCATGTCTCCCGCCACCACAATAAACCACGTGTCGACGTCGCCGACACCCTGACGTCGCCGCGACGCGTCGCAACGTTATTGTACTTCGACACGTCCCGACGACGTCGCACGACTCTCACACGACACGACGTGTGAAAGATATCTCACAGGATTGTAAACCGCTTTTGTTTCTGTAAGACAATCGAGTTAATTTGATTTACAAGTGCTCTGATATCTTCGCTTTGCAGTTTCATTTATCGTGTTATTAGCACTTGGCGCTGTTTTTGCTTGTTCGCGCTAGAAATAATGTTGTACAGATGTCGTTCAAAGGCAGGAACTGAGTGACAATAATGTCATTCTGTGGTGAGAACATCCATTATTGTGACTAAAAGAGTTGATGAATAAATATTGATGGATGGAGGAGAGAAAGACCAAGGAATGGATGGATTGTGTGAGAAATGGCACGAAAGAAAAGCAAATATGATTATGATAGCGTGACCGTTGAAAGACGAGAATCGAAGAAAAAACCGTGTAAGTATCAATAAATTATTATTGACCACCAATTTAGTAAGGTGACAGCGGGGCTGACTCCTACATTCTAATAGATACAATGAGCCATTGAAAAGCTTACTAAGATTATAAATGAAGGACTTACACCCGTTTTTATAAACAAGTCAAAGTAATTATAATAATAATAATAAAAGCCTTTATTAACAATCTTATAAATGTTACATTTCATCTTATATACTGCTAACTAAACTACTAACTATAATAATTAAACATGGTTGTTCGTGAAAGTAACTTAATTAAATGTTATTATTTGTATTAGACACCGGTTTCGTGATTGTCTTGCTCTACAGCATAGGCCTCCCCAAATATTCTCCACAACGGTCTATCCCTTGCTATCCTCATCCAGTATGGTCCTGCTACCTCCTTGATATCATCCTCCCATCTTCGAAGTCGAGTCAAAGTAATTACTTGGACTTAAGTAATTACTTATACTTATGCAAAAAAAATTATGCAACGGGCAAGAATTTAAACGAAGTTAGAACCGTCAATGAAAGCAAACCTAAGAATTCTAACCTTTGATAGTTTTAACATCAAGGAATTATTAAACTACAGAGAAAAAATCGTATCTTAAATAATGACATTTACTCAAGTAATTAAGTACTATGACTTGTTTATAAATACGGGTGTTAGTCTCTATATTTGGCCTGACCCAGCCTAGCTTTAATTTATTTAGTAATAAAAAACATAATCAATTTTGTATTTCTCTAATTTCGAATCTATAAACAAGTCAAAGTAATTACTTGGACTTAAGTAATTACTTATACTTATGCAAAAAATTTTATGCAACGGGCAAGAATTTAAACGAAGTTAGAACCGTCAATGAAAGCAAACCTAAGAATTCTAACCTTTGATAGTTTTAACATCAAGGAATTATTAAACTACAGAGAAAAAATCGTATCTTAAATACTATTACCATTTACTCAAGTAATTAAGTACTATGACTTGTTTATAAATACGGGTGTTAGTCTCTATATTTGGCCTGACCCAGCCTAGCTTTAATTTATTTAGTAATAAGAAACATAATCAATTTTGTATTTCTCTAATTTCGAATCGTAACAGAACGCTGTAATGGCAGAATGAATCTCATTTGGAATATCGTGAGTCTGGTCTCGACCTCTGACATTATTTTAATTGCAAAGGTTTACCAAAATATTACATAAACTTTTACAAAACATCAACATCACTTTGGTCAAAGCAATTCTTCGAGTGTAAACTTAAGTTTCATTTTTATTGGTGCCTGTGGTTTCAAAAGTTTCATAACGTGCTACGTACATAATTACGACGCAGCACGATTGTACGAATATTTTATTTTAAACTTGCAGATTTTGTTTTTACTTTGATATGAGTAAATCATGTTTAAGGTAGGTACAACATTTCAAAACACTTTTACAGAAAAACACTTGGTATCTACTTTTTGGTCCTGTTCGGTAAGTAAATCAGTACGTCAACCATTAGCGGAATATGTGTTACATTATAATTATAAATGAGCCATTGATAAGGAATTATTAAACTATTATGTCGATACTTCAAGATAAGTTGCCATGGAAAGCAGCAAGAAGGAAATGACCCATTTATAATCAATTGTTGGGAATACGGTTGGGATAATTGATTTCCTTTCAATGAATTTTCAGTTACAGGTAGCACTGTAGATACCTTAACCTTTGTGGTCTTTTCTTTATAACACTCAACATACAAATCACCACATCACACAACCGATCCCCATAGTACCACCACTATAATAACCATTCAACCATTATTACATAACTGTGATGTGTTTCGAACTTATAACACAAAATCATAATAAAACACCAAAACACTACATAAATTACCTAAACAAAACATTCGGGGCCATCGATCCGCCAACACCTCGGGTTATTTTATTTTATAAAATAAAAATACCAGGCACATTCTCAAGCTGAGAATATTTATCATTTTTATCAGAAGTAGGTCAAGTACCTACCTACCAGCTGAGAACGTCATCCTACCTCATCGTGTAATCCCTGTATTTTTCATCTCGGCTCACCTACACGAATTTTAGTTTGTCTGAGAAAATTGAAATTGATCTCGTCCGTGTATTTTCTTTTTTCAGAAGCTGTAACCTGGGGGCTGTTGTTAATATCTTTGGCAAAGACGTTGAAATTAAATTAAATGGAGTTTAGATCTTTGACGGAAAGGAACCTTGAAATTAAATTAAATGGAGTTTAAATCTGATTTTTGTATCATAACGTACTTTCGTTTCGTGATTAACTGTCCGACAACCAAAGCTTTATCACGACCGATAGAAGCTTAGAAAAGAAAAAAGGAAAGTTAATTAACATCATACCAGTAATTCTCCAAGGGTTGAGCAGAGTTGTACCTAATAGAACACCCACATTTCGCCTATTATGTTAAAGATCTATGTAATAGAAGGCGAGTCTAGCGCTATCAACAGTATATAGTGTATTTTTAATTTTAAAATCAACGTATTTACGTGACGATTACACGCCGCACGTTACGCCATTCGTGTTGGTCCCGTCAGTGGCCCGAAAGTTTGACAGTTAGTCTTACCAAGGGGACCATAATATAATAATAGTCCTCCTGACCGTTTTTCGGTCACGGCGGCCAATCTTAGTGGAGATACCCAACCTAGCAACCTACCCACATAACCCAGCACACACACCTAACCAACCACCATAACCATATAACCTAGTACAAACTGGGTTGTGGCGGTTAGATAGGCGGTCGCTTCATATAAAATACTGGTATTTAACTGCATCTGGTAAGACTGTAAGCCGACCTAACATAGTTGGGTAAAGGGGTGGATAGATGATGCAAAGGCAGACTTAATTTCATAGTTTTTTTTTTAACTTGACTGTCTTAAAGCGCTGCAGAGACAAACTGTGAGGAGCAAGAGGATTATATTTTATTTAAATAAATACAAACAAATTGCTGGTAAAAACTAGACTGTTTGATCTTTAACCCCAAGTATTCACCTTACCTACCTCAATACAGAGAGCTAAGGTTTACGACCTCTGCAATATCATAGCTCATCGTTATTATTAACAGTAGAATACTTGTGGTTCCAATGTTGATAGTAGTGTGGTACGACCTTTAGTCGCTTTTACTCAGAATCTTGTAGCCAGTTCAAAACTCGATATTCTAAGTATTCTACATGTTGATATATTGATATTCTACATGAATAATATAATAGAACATATATATCAAAATATTTCCAATGTCTAATAGTGGCAGTACTTATATACCTATGTTTCTATAAGTTTTACTAATGCCATCGTTCTTCTTTTTCGTGTGGTTAGTGCCATATCCTGATATCAGAGGTGAGCAGTCCGATGGTACACCTCACTGTTTTATAAAATGGTTTTCGTACAAGCCTAAAAGCTTCGCTTGCCCTTATAACCTACTACTGTTCATGATAATAGAGTTTCTGAATAGTTTGCCTGCCCTAAACCCTAAACTTGACTTACTTGACTTAATGTCCAATGTCCCCTAGATGGGGCAGAGGGCGTCCACAGATGTCCTCCATCGCTATCTAAGTAAACGAATAAAAAGAATAATATAAATAAATAAAAAGAATGCAGTACCAGATAGATCCGTTCTCATCTCTCATACAGAGGACGTCGCCCCGGCTCTGTTGACGCAAACTGATATTTGTTCTAGAACATTCATTTCCCCCACAGGACAGTTTATTAACTACGAATACACCTAGGTATTTCTATTATTTACTATTTACTCAGGTAGTTAGCGGAATAGACTGCAAACTGCATGTGGACTTAAGTACTGTTGAACTCGTGTTATTTACTCATACAGTTTTTATTTGCAGCTTTATGCATTATTTTTTTACCGTTTTTCTTGTGTTTCATGGCAAATTTTCCGATTTAGTCAAATGTGTACCCAATAGAACTCTCACATATGTTTAAGTCCCATGTAATAGGGGGTGAGCCTATAAGTCTTTGGTCAACTGGACCCGCTTGCTACTGAACCCACATTAAAACTATGAAGAAAAAACAATTTAAAATGACTGAGAGCAGTGGTGGCTCAGTGGTAGCGGCTCCGACTTACGAACAGTGAGTCATGGGTTCGAACCCAGTCAGGCGCATTACTTTGTGTAATTTATTTCATCACCACTGCTCTCAAAACGGTGAAGGAAAACATCGTGAGGAAACCGGACTTAGAACCAAAAATTCGAAGACATGTGACATCTACCAATCCGCACTGGACCCGCGTGGTGGATTATAGCCCATCCCTCTCCTAGAGAGGAGGCCTGAGTCCCTGCAGTGGGAACATTATAGGCTGATGATGATGATGATCCCGCGGGTCCATTTCCAGCGGGTCGAGTTGACCAGAGACTCCTATTGCCTATTGCCATTGTAGATCTCTGCCTTACCCTTACAGTCGTGGTGTTTTGTTATGTTTTCCGTTTCTTACGCTGGCAATAATGGATATCGGTCAAGTGGTTGGAGTACGTACTTCTTGAGGGTTCCGTAGCAGAAGTGGCAGGGTATAATTAAAATATCCGACGGTCGTTGATTTTGTGTATAAACTACCGAATAATATAGCAGGACAGTTTTTTAAAAGTATTTTGATTAATTATTAAGAATGTAATATAGCTACAACCAACAGGCAGAAATAAAGGAAAGGAAAACAGTTTTTTTTTTTTAATGAATGCGCGTTTCGAAGCCTGCTTCCACTAGGTATTGGCATCCCCAACGTTTTATTTTTGTATGTTTTGTTCGTGCAACACTGCGTTCATGTTGTCTAGTCAGTAAACGCTTTGCAATTACTCTCTAGAAAAAAATATATATATTCGCCACGAACTCTTTCCGTAGCTGCTTTCAAAACAAGGTTCAGCTTTATTTTCACTGAAGCCATTAAAGCTTGAGAAACTGACAGCCGTGATTTACAACGAATTATAACTGCACAATAACTAGTGGCCAATTAGTGGAAAGTGGACCGTTTGTTGTGAGTATCGATATAATTTATAGCCAGCAATAATACTGGACACAAAACCACACGAATCGCCTTTGAAACCCACAACAAAGAGTGGAAACTTTTTACATCGATCTTTTCTTTTAGCTCGTCTTTCTTGCATGGCATCTATTCGTACAAATTTGGTGAATTTTAAACAAAGCTCTATGCTTACCGTTTTATGGAATGCAAGCGTCATCATTTGCCTAGCTTTTTCCCAACTACGTTTTAGTTATGACTTTAAGTCCAGACCGAATGCAGTTAGAGCCACTGCTCTACTAAAAATAACGTATTCAATTGCATGGGTTAAAGTAAATGGGTTGTGGATCTATGGTTGTGGAGGTCAGATAGGTAGTGACCTCCACGTACAACCCATTTAGTACTGGGTAATACGACACGCCTTGTTAATATGGGTTACACGTTCATAATTCTTGGAAAAGATCTACAATCGACTAGCCTGGAGCCGACAACCCATCACCCATCTACGGACCAACCTAGGCAAACGCGGCTTAACCTGAAGATCGACCCCAAGCTGGCGTTATTTAACCATGAGCTTCTCTAGGAAATACACGCGTTACCCTCCTCAGTCGGGTAAAAAACAGTCCATTTACCAAACACTATCAAACGCAACCAAATAAGTAAGACATCGAGTCGATTGTCAATACATCTCGATTGACCAGACAACTTCATTAGTTCGAGTCGGCACACCTCTATTAATAACAAGAGCAGCTCTAGAGCATTTGTTACAACAAGAAATAGGGGAAAGGCATCCCCTTCATTCCTTCGAGCTCCCTTGAGGCCATTATTTGAAAATAATTCGGTTTAGGTAGAACATCGTTAGGCCGAAGGTATTAGCTGATAATTTTATGGCATTACGGTGAGGCAGATGGTTTAATGAGGTAATTTGGGATCTGTTATGTGGTTAAGTACTTTTTGGTAAGTTATTTCATTGCATAGTTTTAAGGTTTTATTTACTTACACAAGCTGTATAATAATATCGTATGTATGTTAGTCTGTAAGGTATTTATCTATGGGCCAAAGTAGCCTGAAAATAAATAAATATGATTATTATTATTATTATTGCAGGGTTCAACAATTAATGAGTATTGGAATAGCAGTCTGTTGAAGGCGAGTGTTTTAAGTTAGTAGTCGTCTAAAGCTTTCTGAGGATAATTAGCAAGCCCTAGATAGCCCTATAAAGTAGTTCAAACCATCTCTTTTTCTTGATCGTGTGGTAACTTGGTAGCAAAGTCTTGATGTCACCCATGGGCCTCTGACTTGACAGTCTGACTGTCACACCACTAGGCTATTACTGGCTACATATCCAACAAACCATTACCTATCTGTCCATAACATGTAGTCAAAGTTATTGGTATCGATGACACATCGAAATGGTGAAGTTCTAGGCCAACAAAAACATAACAAACCAAATCGAAAAGGACTGACTACTCATAAAATCTTCCATAAATGGGTCATAAGCCAAACAAATACTCCAATCCAAATTAAAAACTTCTTTGTCTTATTTTAATAATCAAACTTCAAATGTCAGCGTTTTTCCTTAATATTACACCTACATAATAAACGTAAATATAATCATAACAAGAAACTATAAAACCCAGTGTAGTAATAATTAAATCAAATCCGAAACAGGAGGACAGAACTATACCTAATGAAAATTTTAGTATGACTAAAATAACTTCGCAAATTGAAGGCCCAATTGGGTTACGCAGTTAAATTTAATCCCTTTAGAATAGGGACAATAGGTTTGCATAAGTTATTTAAGCGTTTATCTATGTTTTACTTAAGGGTAGCTACCCTTCAGAATTCGTCAGTGGGTCAAGTCTTTAGGAAGACATTAGACGGTTTAAACATAATAGAATATAATTTATTTTTGACACGTGAACGACTTACGAACAGCTTAAGAAAGTCAGCAGTGGTAGCCTAGTGGTGTGACTGTCGGACTGCCTAGTCATAAGTCTCGGGTTTGACCCAAAGGGGCATCAGTGGTTTTTAGTCAGTAGCAGTCTGACACTCCCTTCCGCTCCGCCCAAAGCTTTGATGATTTACTACGGTCCAATACTCCCCCATATTTAAAACTTAGTTTAGGAAACCAAGTAGATACTTTAATTGTTGTCCAATTAGGAAAATGTGCCAAAGTAAGGCTGAGACAAGAGACTGACTAATATTAAAGAAAACTTTATAATTAAAACAATGTAACTGTGCAAAATATTAGGACAACTGAACTGAATAAAATTCTGACTATTTCTGAACTCTAGGGAAAAATATTCTGTCAGCCATCACAGGTTTTTTTCCGGGGAAAAAAGTGGAAAAAATCTAGCAATTTCATTACATGTTTTGTTACTTTGATAATATATTTGTCATTATGTTGTGCAGAACTTACTAAACCATATACCTGTGTGTTCAGAGACTTAATGAATAATAAGAACGTAAAGCGTAAGCTGAAAGAATATTACATTAACTACTTATATTTCAACTTTATAACCTAACTGTTAATAGCGCGTTGATCAAATCTCAGGCCATGGCATGCTAAGACAGACCCCAGAGGTCTATTTGTGTGCTTTGTTTAAATATAAGTAACTAGCTTTTGCCCGCGACTTCGTTCGCGTGGAATAGTGACTTCCGACAGATTTTTGGTTTAGATTTTTGTTAGCCAAGAAGAATGGCAGGGCGCCATTCTTCTTGGCTGGTAATCTTACTAATATTACTCGTTTTAACGTGCAAGTTTCTAAGTATGTATGTATGGATAGATGTTTGTTACGCTTTCTATAACCTGGATTAACACATAGGATAGTTTTTATTCCGATTTTATCTTCCTGTGGGATAATTATTGAGTTGTAACGGGCGAAGCCGCTGGCAAAACCTAGTGTTGGATAAATTCAAGTGATCTGTGGTTTAACTTTTTTATATTAAAAATGGGCCTTCTCTTAACCTCAATCTAACAATGTAAGAATTTAAAAACAAGGATAATTAAAAAATAAGAAACTAGACGACCAAGATAATGTGATTGAGATGATTAAAAATTTTCATTTTGTGGTTACCTATAATAAATTGTAATTGGTCTAGTAGATTTTGATATCAGAAAACTCCAAAAAACCGTGAGTGACAATAACGACTCCCGGACCATTTAATTCCAATAACACTCATGTCATACGCCCCCGGGAAAACCTATCCACCGATTTTTCACCAACATGTCAAGGAAAAATCGCCCTTAAATTATTAAAATAGAGAGGGAAATTGGACTGAATTTGTTTGCGTTCGTTAAACAAAATGGCGATTTAACCCGATGTCATGGCTGACAAAGGTTACTTTGGAATTATTAATTACTTTAATGGAGCTTTGTTTTAATGTTTGTAATGACCAGAAGTCTCGTGGGTACTTGATGGTCAAACTATAGGTGGGGCTACTTAATGTTGCCTTTGATTACTGATTAACGTATTGTTTTTGTTATTGTTTTGGTCTCAAGAGACATCTAACTTTTATATTTTAATAAGTGTGTGTTGAAAGCAAAATAAAATTAAAACTGATTTACACTGACAGGTCAAAAAATCTTTCTATATTATAAACTAGCTGATGCCCGCGGCTTCACCCGCGTGGATGTCGTTCAAATTATATACTAAAACCTTCCTCTTGAATCACTCTATATATTAAAAAAAACCGCATCAAAATCCGTTGCGTAGTTTTAAAGATTTAAGCATACAGACAAACAAACAAACAGACACGACTTTGTTTTATACTATGTAAGGAATAAGGATACCAAAGTTTGTAAGGAACGATGGACGTTTGTTATGTGTTGACTTTCACTTAAAAACTACAGAATGGATTTTAATGAAAGTTGGTACACGTAAAGTTTATAACCTGGATTAAGACATAATAATACTTTTATCTCGGGAGTACTGGTAATTCCAGACTTAACTATAACTGGTAAAATGAGAGTGTAAGTACATTTAGGTAAACCTCTGTCAATCCCATCGAGGATTGAAAAGTCATAATGTTATGTTTATGTTAGAATATACTCCGATTTATATTCCTACCTCCACAACAAACAAACAATAAAGGAGGCTTTAAAACAGTATCGCAATAAACCTATTTCTATAGAAGAATAAGATGTGCGCGAGTGTACATACAAGATAAGGGATGTTCCCGGTGATGCGATGCAACGGAACTGTACTCCGATGGAGCGAGAAGTTATTAGGGAAGAAGAGGAAATACGTACAGCTTGGGATAATTAAGCTATGGCTTCGAGTTAATACAATCTTAACCAATCCGGAATTAAATATGCAAATGCGAGTTTGCTAAAATACTTATAAAGGCGGTTTTCATTTTTTCTTCGACACTACAACAGATTAAAATACAGTTCTCACTAATATTAGAGTCCTCTTACCTCCTGACAACGTAACGTGTTATCTCCTGAAAACGTAAAATTATAGAATTTTATAAAATTCTATCGATTCGTATTCTATTCAATTTCAACCATTTATGTAAAGGGGGCTAATTGCTCTAACTGAACGTACGTGTAATAAAGAAATCTGCCCAACAGAGGGGTCGTAGGTGTCCCATAAGTGCCCATAATATAACTACATCTTCTGCGTATAATTATTTTGGAATATATCCAGCAGTATACCACCGTCAACCAGTCTCATTTGTATTCTATTCACAGTCAAAAGATGAAACGCCCTGATAAGCCCCTTCATAACATGACGTCACTCAGTAAGTCAGTCAGAGAGACACGTTTTAATTGCGACTAAAGACACCTGCGATTGGTCGCAGGCGATCAATTAATGCCAGTCACACGTAGACGTGAAAGTTAATTACAATATGAGTAATGTTACTGTCCACTTAAATACGTGCTTTGATTTTTAAAGTACGGATTGAGGTTCCATTCAGTCTGTAAGCCTTGTTAGAAAAAATATAACTTTTGTTGTGCAAAATATATTAATTCTCTAAACCCTGACAAATAAAATAAATATAGGTTTTATTTACTGAACGCAGGGTATACAAGAGCGGCGGCGACCTCTCGCGTCCGTCCCTGGTTCAAGCCATAGTCCGGGACGAGAGGGAGTTGGACGACGTCACCTCCTCCCAAAGGGCTAAGAAGGAAGTTGGGTAGTTTTTAGTCAGTAGAAGTCTGAAACTCCCTTCCGATCCGCCCAGACTGGGAGTAGTCATTTTATGATATTCCATCCTCCATAAAAAAGGATATACAAGATACCAATAAATAATAAAAAAAATATTAAAGTACTTTAAGCTAACTGTTGGTGAAATGTCCGTAGATGAAAGACTAAACGGTAAACGGAAATAAATGTATCATTCTGTCGACGAACGGTCCAATGGCAAATCGGTCTTATGAGAACGTTTGCGGAATCCCTAAAGATACTACACCATTGTTTTTTCCTATTTAGAATAAATTTTAATAAGTAAGTTGCACAGGCACCTAAGATTACTGATGAGATGTCCCCGAGTCTGCCTATTGACTTAGCCTCCTCTTCCCCTCTTTACCGATATATTATTACCTATACCTACCAAATAAAAATCATTGACCAGGTATTTGACTGGCCTGTTGGTCTAGTGGTTAGTGACCCTAACTGCTATGCCGGAGGTCGTGGGTTCGATTCCCACCCAGGACAAATGTTTGTGTGATGAGCACGATCATTTGTTCTGTGTCTGGGTGTAATTTATCTATAATATGTATGTATTTAGAAATATATAAGTATGTTTATCAGTTGTCTAGTACCCATAACACAAGCTCTGCTTAGCTTGGGACTAGATGGCGTTGTGTGATAGTTGTGGAATATTATTATTATTATTCAACAAAATAGATGTACTTAAATCTAAAAAAAAAAAATATTTTTTTTTCAGAGAAGTATATTGTCATTTTCAGCGTTCATTCTATAAAAAAATCACTGAAAAAGTGAAAAAAAAATTACGCAGTCTGCTGGAACTGAAGCTTTTTCCACCGAAATTTAATTTCACCAAACCACTGTAATATTAACTAGAACAAACAATATCGTGACAGCATTGATATAAAATTCCAGGAATAAAAAAGCACTCAATGCTGACATGATATCACAAACGAATGCATCAATGTTCGATCCAGATAAAATGGCGCCCGATTTACAGAAAGATTGTGATTGGCGTACACACCGAATTTATATTTAACACCATGGAAGCAATCTGCGAGAGCATTCAACTACAGAATATACTTATTAACACTTCACACAAGGCAGATCAAATTGGGGTCAATCGAAACTGGGGGCAAAAACATTTGACAATCACAAACATAACACATGACATCACATATTGTTATACTCAAAGAGATAGGCAGAGGCATACCTTAGTACACCCACATTTCACCAGTAATGTTTTTAAGTACAATAGGCTCGCCTTAGTGCCATCAATCGGACACAAATCCAAATTCTGTGGCTGTCACTGAGAAACTTCTTGAAAAATTTAATAACAGTGCCTCGCGAATCAAACCCAGGACCAGCTCAGCAGTTGCAGAGCAGAGGCAGACGGAGTTAAAAAATTACGAACATATCCGAACAAAATATACGGATGAATAACCCAATCTACATGGCGGATCGTAAAAAAAAAAGTTACCTTACGATCTGCCAAGCAATGTACGAAACAAACAGTACAAGAGCAAATAAAGTTTAGCAATTTTCCAATTTCCTTAAAAAAACATTTTTCGATACCACGTCAGTTTGTATGCTGCCATATCTGCATAGACGTATAGTTTTGATTTGCCGCAAAAAATCATGAACTTCACTTCAAATAAAACGGTTCCGTCATACAATCGTGATAGTGCTTCTGTTCCCGCTTTCTATTTCATAGACAAACACACTGGTACTCGTAATATTTATAGAGTAAAACACTTGCATGTAAATAATATGGTAGGTAAGAATAGAGAGAAAGAGTATTTTAGATCCAACAACATAATGTAATGATTTGTACCATTATCAGCAACAGTTGAATTTAAATAAAATCAGTTCTTAAATCCGTCGCTTGGATCAATCTCTAGGTTAAGCCACGCTCGTATAGGTTTATCCGTAGATGGGTGAGCACCCATTGCATACCTAGTTTCCACCATGCCTTGGTAAGCAAGATCCCGGCTGTCATTTGTAGATCTTTAATTAGTCGTTTGAGCTTAGTCAGTGGCCTGACAGTCTGACAGTCAGTCTTACTAATCGTATCGTATAACCTAGTACGAACTGGCTTGTGGAAGTCAGATGCGGTGTCGTTTCATGTAAAATACTGGTTTTCAGCTGCATTCAGTTAGACTGACAGTCGACCCCGCCTTCACATAGCTGGGAAAAGGCTAGGCAGATTATAAGTTCTTAAATATAATTGTAATTAAAAAAAAACATTCTTTGCATCAAAAAAATCATCGATCCTCATTCAAATCTTCTCAATTTGCCCATTCAATTCAAACATCGAATGTCTGAAGATCGTAACAGCGAAAGTTATTTATAATATGACGTCAGTGCATCGTCAGTGGAGTATTTTAGATTCGCCGTACGAAACACAAATGTCGTCACTACAGCAGGTCGATGAAATACTTAGCTTTGTTTAAACTGTTATTATGGCAACAATGTTGTTTACTACGTCAGAGAGTAAAGAGTTTGATGATGCAAAGAGATTTCAATGTACTTGTGTTTTCATTTACATTGATGATGAATAAATAAAATCAATATTTCGCGAGACGCACGGGATTGGTAAATGTGGCGACACTTGGAGGAGGTCTATGTCTAGTAGTGGACTTATTTCAGCTGAAATGCTACAGGTAGTTAGAAGTTCGAAAGTCTGACAACCAATCTTAGCAATGGGTGTCGTGTAGCTCTACAAATATTCAAATACTTTACACACAACACAGGTATTAAAGTCGACCCTAACATTGTTTGGGTAATGCTAGTTTTTTGTAATGATGTCTTCTAGACTTAATCGATTGAGAAAGTAGATGGAAACAATGATACGTAATGTATCTGCTAAATATTTTGACGTTACGTAGAATCCGTATAACACATACTTACATAACATAACATTGCACCTATAATACCCGCAGGATGTAGTAACAAAATCACAAATATTTTCGGTGATATTCAAATTCTCAATACAATTTCGTTTTGCAATATTTATAAGACATCAAAGATTAAGATTAAACGTATCAGCAGAAATAATATTTGCTTGGAAACTTCGGAAGATAAATCGTAAAATAAAATTCAACAAGATCCCAAAAGTATTTTTACGTTAACACAATCGTGAACTTAACTTTAATAAGATTTTGAGTAGCAAAAAGATTAATTTTTTTTTATACTTTATAAAGTTACTACTTGACTATATTAATGAGAAAATAAGAGCACTCATAATGAAACAACACTAATAAAAGCTATTGGGGAAAAAAAATAATAATAACATGACATCACACCTGTAATCCCCGAAGGGTAAGGCAGAGGTGTACCTCATAGTAGGTACTCCCACATTTTATCAGTAGCGTTTAAGTATCATGTAATAGGGGGCGAACCTATTGCCATCAACTGGGCACTAATCCATACTCAGTAGCCGACTAGCCGCTATGCTACAGAGAAATTCCTGATGAAAAAACCCAATACTTTGACAGATCCGGAAATCGAACTCAGGACCTCATTCTGAGCCGTCGCGCTAACGACCACTAGACCAGAGAGACAGTCTAAAGTTTCAGAAATTAAAATATGGACACTACGACAAGTAACGAAACGTTTTTCGATTCTTGAATACTAGAACAACCGTATAAAAAAGATATATCTCCATCTGATCCATGCAGTATGTATGGAATCCTGAAATTATATCGACGGGTTCCGGGCTATTTGTATTAACCGACATTTTTGAGACTTTACACCAGAGCAGATTAAAGTTTCGATTTTTAGAAAAAAAATTATAACTTTAGCAAATCGCATTATTTTTTTTAAAAGAAGGATATTACTGTTTTTATAACATATTCCCTATAACCGGATTCATTCTTTTTTGTAATATTCCTATTTTTACCGAAGATAAATGTCGCTTAATACAAAATGACCCATATTTTACTTTTTTTTGTTCCAGGCTAAATGACTTATCCGCCTAGGCATGCAAATAATGGTTCTAAGCTAAGTGCTTTATTCAAAGGGTTGGTCATAATTTCAAACTTAAGCTAATTGGTTAAAGTACCATATCTTGAACTTGTAAATGTATGGCTAATTAGTTTATGCGACTGTTTTTTGAAAAATTATTTGTTTGTAATCATACTTGACTAGTAAAGTTTGCAGAAATTGGCGGTTAAAACATTGATAAATTAAAAAGTACACACATAGGGTGTACCTACCTATCTTGTTAATAATTATAAAATGAGAAATAAAACACACATTATAAATTGTTTAAAGATAAGTTTTTTGTTCAAAATGACACAGTCACTTCTTAGCTTACCAAGGTAACAACTAAAGTTTTTATCACAATTGTATAGGAATCAAAAGTTAAACTGTCTTTTTATTACGTAACCTACAGTCTTATTACCTGAATTAATTATTCTTATTCTTTTCTAAACTTTAATATTTAAGTATATAAGAAGTTAAGAACTTTACCTATTTTTAAAAAAACAAAAGAAAAATCTCTTTTATTACAAAATAAGGTTTATCTATAGAACCAAACTAAAATAATTTATTTTAAAATTTATTAGAATAAAAATGAAAATATTTACGAGCGTTTCTTTGGTTTTCATTTATTTACTTATTTTCTTCTAACTTTCTTAGTAATCAAAATCAAAAACATCTCTCGTTAACTCCAAAGTGCTAAAATGTGCTCCTTCCCGCTCCATTTTTAAACTAAAAGAGTAAAAAATCTAAAAAACTGGCCAAGTGCAAGTCGGACTTGCACATGAAGGGTTCCGTACTTAGACTTCTTATAGGTTTTCCTGTAATCTATAAGTGTTAAACTAATTTCTGTATTTTTTTCAGAATTTTAGGCTCAGTAGTTTCGGAGATATGGGGGGGGGGATGGTTAGACAGACAGACGAGTGATCCTGTATGAGTTCAGTTTTTTCCTTTTGAGGTACGGAACCCTAAAAAACTATATTTTATAAATCGCCATTAAAACTTTCAACCAGAATTGGTTTGAATGAGACATAGTTAGCAGTTTTTGAGATATAGGACATTTAAGAAACCGCAAATATAACTTTGTCATTCATACAAACCCTATGAAAAACAGGGCCATGGACCGAACGATCCCCGCATAGAGCTTCCAGCAGGAGGCATTTGCCCCCCCAGGTTGGGCAAGAGCCACCTAAAGGCAGCCTTAACCCGTTCCAGTCTGGGAGCCAAGCGTCGGAAATGCTTCACGCAGTTCCACCGGCTGTCGACGACGAGTCCTAGGTACTTCAAAGTCGACTCGACACCGATTGGAACCCCTCCCACCGTTAGCTGGGATACCGACGGTAGCACATTCCCACTCCCATGACATGACGCGTCAACGTAGCAAACTACGCTACGCGCTGCACCCAGTCATAACCGATGTTCCACAGGGGTGGCCCCAGAACCGATCCCTGTGGAACACCGCACGACATCTCTCGCCAGTTTCAGTCTCTATTTTGACAGGTAGAGATAGATAACAGCCCTGCCTGTCAGATAGTCCCCGACTACACGACGAAGGTAGGCCCCAGTGATACCGGAGTGCCTCCCTAATGCAGCTCCAGGGCATGGTGTTGAAGGCGTCAGCGGTGTCTAGAGACACCGCCAAGACCACACCACCCCGAGACACTGCATCCCCCGTCGTGAGGGTTATCACGCGCATGATTGCGTCCACCGTTGAGCGCCTCTTGCGGAACACCAATTTGGTGCTCGGCGAGGCGGTTTGCAATAGGGATCAGACAAAAAAAAACTATTTAGTCCGTCAGATAGATTTCCAAAAAATATTTATTATTCATATTTTTTCTTTTTTCTCGTAAACAAACAATGAATACGATACAGTGCTTTGAAAACTCGTGTGACGTCATATGCAAGTACATTTTGTACCTTCAAGTGACGTTTGAAGCCCTACTTCATGGTCTTTGACGCGCTCTAACTTTGTCAATTTTTATTGATTTGATAAAACAAAAATCACGTATCCAATATTTTTCGATAATCTAACTGACGGACTAAATAGAATCATATTTTTTGAGTCAGTCCGATCCCCTATTACTTTTTCAAAGAAAATGGGCCCGTATGTGGACGGGAGAGTCCGCAGGGCGCCCCGGCTTCTGAATCAGGACCAGCTTCCCCGTCTTCCAACGACGCGGGAACTGGTCTCTTTCCAGGCATGCGCTTAAGAAAGAACCCCTCCAGTCGGAGCCCAAAGAGCCTCCGAGGCCAGGACCCAAGCTTTGCCAGGCAAGCCATCTTGTCCCTGGGCGGTATTTTTGGCCTTAAGCCTCCGTAATGCCACTCTCAGGTCTACCCCAGTCATCTCCGGAATTTCGTCATCGCCTCCTGACTGGTCCGCTTCCGGCACCAAAGGTGACGGAGCCATTGTGATGCTCCCCTCGCTAAGGGAACAGAGCGCTCACCATGTCCTCCACAAGCTCGGACCGGAGACTGCGTCAGCGGGGGGACCTAGGTGCGGAGTTTATTCAGCACCATCTTATAAGGGCACCCCCTCGGGATGTAGCGCGTTGTCTGCGTTGTTCTCTGTCAGCCGACCTATTTATAATAGGTGACTTAGTTCAAGTAACCCGTCGACAGTCCACAAACTCTCCTCCAGTGGCTCCTAGCAACACATCCCGGAAACCACGTCGGCTCGAGGCGACCGACGGGGAGATGCACGGCGAGGTGGGAGACGAATGAAGCGCCCGCGCGGGGTGGCCGGGGCATTTAAACTCGCGCTGTTTATCGCAATGGCTCCAAAATCAAGCTTTTAACCGACGTCATATTAGTCAATCCATATAAAATTTTGATTGTATTAATGTGTATACTATTCTTATTCCGTGTAAGATAAACTGTTTGAAGTACTAGAACTTTACTTTTGCTATAACTGAAACGACACTGCAAATCAAATATTGAATAAGAAAAATAGGTTTAACCATAATCTTTAAATGTTAAATGCTGCAAGCTAAATGTGTGGACCGACACTGGGTATTAATTTGACAAAGAGGCTAAATGTATTAAACGACATTATTGTATATTTATAAGGTAAAGCTAATTGTATTAAGCGACACTGGACAAGAATTTAACAAAGAGGCTAATTGTATGAAGCTACATTTCTATATATTTATAAGGTCAGGCTAAATGCTTTAACGTACGTTGCCTGTAAATTGTTGCTCCAGGAAAAAAAGTTTAAACGACTGTCTGGTATTTGACAGTGAGCTTAAGTACACAGTTCCTAAATTTGTCAATATTTTGTGTCGCTTCATACATTGAAGTCCAAAATGGACCCGAAAATCTCGGTTGTATTAAGCGACAAAAATGTGCTCCGATCGTCACCAAACCCAGTTCAAACGACGCAGAAAAATTCGCTGATTCCAAATATGTATAAAAGTCTATATCGGCCAAAGTGTCGCTTAATACAATTAGTCCGGAACCCCTCGATATTGTGTACGACGACTAAATCAAATTCCTTGCGTTTACTCTCCATTCAGTGCGTAACATCTTTTTTACTACAAATTCTTGGTTTCTACAGGCATATTTTCTTTAAAAGTATAAGTTATAAATATTATTTTAATGGAAATGAGGGAAGGCAATAAAGTAATACCTATATTCAATTCAATTATAACAAACAAACAGACAAAGTAGGTGTAGGTGTAAATGTAGGTAAACTAAAGTAACAACAAACTATAAAAGGGCGAAAAAAACTACGCCTCATCGCTGTCACCTGGTAATGTGCCAACGACTTGCTGACCAAGATAAACCCAGCCCTTGGGTCACAGGAAGCGTCAACAAGGAAAGAAAAATAAATTAGAGGTGGGTTTTACATATAATATACCCCATGGCAGTCTTGGGTCCTATAGAAGCATGTAATAAGGCCAGCCATATTGCCATTTATGAGAGACAATATTGGAAACCCCGGACTACTACTAAGAAATTTTTGTATTATTTTTATTACACAGCGATTTGGGTTGATCCTCAGGTTAAACGGCGCTTACCTAGGCTAGTTCACGGATAGGTGACATACCAAGTTCACACGCACGTTAAAGCCGTTTTGGAGGACCAGGTGCCAGGAGGCAGTCATTCGTAGATCTTTGATAGTCGTTATGCCTATAGCACACCTCCGCTGCGAAACTCAAAGGGCGAAACCACAATAGTTTCGCTGTGAGTTGTGGGTTCTTTGGCGGCGAAACAGGAGCGAAATTCCCTGCTCTAACGTACAAAACTGACTATGATGTTGTCTCTTTCTAACACGATTTCGCTCATTTGCTCAGGCGCCGTCTACATCTCCGCCCGTTGACCGCTATTTTGTTACTGAAGTGAAGTACTGTTGTACAGCAAAACTCGCGCAGTGGTTTCGCTGTTGTTGTTTCGCAGCGGAGGTGTGCTACAGGCATAAAGGTGACCCGAAAGCCTGCCAACCTGTCCTACCAAGAAGTATTGTATTGACCAGTACTAACTGGGTGACCTCAGTCAGATATGATGAAGCCAAAGAACTGGATTACTGGTTAACAATGACCTTAGCCTGGTAATAGTTGCGAGGATCCGCTTAGTGCGAAACGCACGGGACCAGTCATTGTGGCGACTCTTGGAAGCGGCCTATGTCCAGTGCAAGTATTTCGGCTGAGACTGTGATGAATGCCCTTAGCAAATGTACTTTAATGCTAATGTAAGTTATTGCGCTTCTTTCGTATATAATCCGACATCATGGTCTATTTCAAAGTAAGATCTAGACGGCTGTAAAGTATTTTTTTGGTTTTACGTACCTACTGAGTGCCATATTCGCATTAGCGAAAAAGCTCTTAAAATAAAGATCTAGATGACTGATCTTAAGCCCGTTTCATAGTAATGAAAATTCCAAGAAAACTGCCATATAGACTAAAATGTTTGACTGCTGTAAAGGGTAGCACATTTGAGTATTTAATATTAATTCCAGCTTGATGACTTCACGAGTTCTTAAGAAAATCGTCTTGACACACGGAAAGACAGAAAGACAACAAAGTGCAGATCATTACTATAAGGGTTCCTTTTCAATCCGAAAAAGAATATGGTTACGTAAGTTCCAATTTCATCCTCGCACAAAAACATTCAAAAACAATTATTTATAATCTCAGGAGAAATACAACTGACAGCACTGATCTTGTTTCCAAAACAATTGAACGCGGATCTCATAGAGTTGAAGTACAAACACTAGCAAAACAAAACAAAACTATAAATAATCAACCTTAAACCTTTAACGATAAAGTTGAAAATCTATTAAAGAATTTTGTCCTATTAGTAGCTTGATGTGCTAGCGTCTTCTGTACAAATAAAATAATAAAGTACGTTGAAATTGAACCACCAATGGTCCTTGATACTGCAGCCATTACACACACACGTCATAACAACACTAACATTAGGGCTCTAAAGATAAAAAATACATTAATCATAATACCGGTTTATCAAACCGAAACTCTAGATCTAACAGTTGGAAATAGAGGTGACTACTGATCTGTTTCACTATTTGTGTTGATCAATCTTCTGAATATAGTAAGGAACAAGTATATAAGAGGAAGTTTAAAACTTGCGCCAGTAAGGGAAAATTTTAAAGGGAATCGACTGTCGTGGTATGGGCATGTGATGAGGAGGGAT
This sequence comes from Diarsia mendica, assembly GCA_949316265.1. NCBI lineage: Eukaryota > Metazoa > Arthropoda > Insecta > Lepidoptera > Noctuidae > Diarsia > Diarsia mendica. The sequence continues at coordinate 15,556,032 of OX438902.1, read as the reverse complement.
GAATTGCATGTGACTAAAAGAGTCATGCATATTATAAATATATAAAACCCGTCTCACCAAGGGATATCAGTGAGACAGGTACCAGTACTAACCAGTAACAGTACTAGATGGGTTGTTGTGGTCAGATAGGTCATTCCATGTAAAATACTGATATTCTAGGCCTCCTCTTTCTTCTGCCATAAATCCTAGTTACTCGTCATCATCGTAATATTTGCCGATATCGTCAATCCCGTTGTGCGTTTGAATGTATTTGGTTACTTTTCTTCTGCCATATACTCTATATAGTTTCCCGTTATCATCGCCAGGTTTCTTTGGCCCAACATGGGCCCAGCCCTACAAAACTTTACTCTATCCTTTCTACAATGTTTACTTCTTTCTTATCTATCATAATATTTCACACAACGATTCTGCGATTGATCTGGATTCTGATATTATGACTGTGAATCGACTTCATCAGTCGACGCTCCGCAAAATTACCAGCCTTTGGCAACTGATTGTCCTCTTTTCCCAATATTTACGTTATATTCTCTATATTAAATGTTAGTCAATATCCCTTTCCAAATGTTGTACAAAATATACACTCCTTTGCAAAAAAAACGGGCACCTTAGGAAATTTACGTTCTAAGGTCGATTTGAGTTAATTCAATGAAATTTAATTGTTTGACGTAGTCTGTATACATATAATCGTGTAAATTAATACGCGTGAAGTGAACTGTGGCAATTTAAAAAAAAAACTATGAATTCTTTAAAACCGATGTACACGGCCAAACAATAAGAAGTGGTCGGCAATAAAGACAAAAAGATTTTTTTATTTTGTTTAATTAAATAAAGTTACAAATGTAATAACCTAATAACGAGTGTAACCTCCTCTTGCCAAAATCACAGCTTGAATCCTTCTGGGCATGCTTTCCACGATGTTTTTAATGACGTTTTGAGGAATACGTTCCCACTCTTCTGCAATGACTCTTTTTAGCTCCCTGATGTTTTGTGGAGCATGTTGCACTGATCTTACCCGTCTCTTTAGAACATCCCAGACATGCTCAATTGGATTGAGGTCAGGACTTCGAGCTGGCCAATCTAAACGACGAATCCCAACTTCTTGCATGTACGCTTCCACGTCGCCAGAACGGTGCGGGCGAGCATTGTCGTCCATAAAAATGGAATCTTCCCCAAGTGCAGTCAATGCGGGTTGTGCATATGGAATTAGGACTTCCATTATGTACCGGTGTGCATTTAATGTTCCATTTTCTATGAGAACTAACTCCGTACGCCCCGTCGAATTAATTGCTGCCCAAAACATAACGGAGCCTCCGCCATAAGGAGTGATTTCTTCGAAACACACTTCCGCATAGCGTTCCCGTGGTCTTCGTAGCACTCGCCGGCGTCGGTCCTCTCCACGCAAAGAGATTCAAGCTTCATCAGAAAACAATACTTTATTCCAGTCCTCCAGAGTCCATGAAGCACAGTTTCGAGCAAACTGAAGTCGAGCAACACGGTGCTCACGGAGTAATTTAGGTCCCCGAGCCGGGCGGTAACTCCTGATATTGGCAGCCAAAAGCCTCCTCCTGACGGTCCACAAGCTAACTTCTACTCCTCTTACTTCTTCAAGGCTCTTCTTCAGGTCCACACTTGACGCCTTACGATTCCGCAAGGCCTGACTCACCAAAAAGCGGTCATCTCTTGGTTCTGTGCGTCGTTTTCTTCCCGAACCGGGAAGTTGGAAAGTTGAACGACTCACATTTAGCCGCTGAGACACGTAAGTTTGCGAACAACCTTCTTCAAGTAGGGCTATAATTTTACCGGCCCTTATCGCTTTATCACTCATGTCAAAAAGTGGTATTTAATGTAAAAAGAAAGATAAAATTGTTTAATTTGCAGAAAATATCCAAAAAGTTTTAAAATTTTAGTAATCAGTAATAAAATAGTTTCAGCAATTCGCGCCATTAGTAAAGCAATTTTACAATAATCTACAATAATCATTATTTTCCTTTTGTTAATTTCAAAATTTAAATTTGGAACGTACAGAATCATGCCAGGATTCTTCAAATAACATGCCAATACATCGTCAAATTAATAAAACCTCTTACTTGTCCTTCTTCATTGAAGTAGAGAAAAAAATATGAAGTGCCCGTTTTTTTTTTTGCAAAAGAGTTTATTTCCTACTACTTCTTTCCATATACAAATAGGTGCAGACGGCAACATATCAAGTTATACATTCCAGTGTGACCTAACCTCGTTTTGTTTGAGCTTTACGTACAATATGAGATCAGCTTAATTTGGTTTTCATAGCTTGATTGGTCGTCGTGAGTACTTAAGACCTACTTTCAGTCTGTTTTTATAAGACTTCTTTATCTTTTCGTGTCGATTTGCTCAAATCTCGGTCAACTAAAAGTGAGTTGTTAGTGCCAAATATAACAGATTTTAGCAATGTGTAAGAAATTAAGAATTGATCGCCAATTATATTTCACTCTACAACTAACGTTAAAGTAACTTTTTTTCTTTTTTTGAAGGTTGGGAAATCATCAAACGACTCCTCCCACCCTGGGCAGAGCAGACGGGAGTGTCAGACTCTTACTGACTAACACAGACAACTGACTTCCAGAGCCGCGGTAACTTTTTCAAACTTTCGCGAGAGTACCTAGACTAGTTACAGTAGTACTGACTGATTAGGTATCAGAACTTATGAACGTTCGTCCAGATAGGTAGTCGGTAGCCAAAAAAAGCCAATCTATAAGCCCCATAATCCAACAGTTCCAAAATAAAACATGTAAGTAATGCATCCTCCGGTCGTGCGTCACAAATTGCCCAACTATTTTAAGACTACTGTGACCCGAGAGATAACTCGGCTAAGTGCTCAGTACCCTCTTATCTTTATTTATCGCTGTGATAACGAATGATGAGACCGCTTATCATACACAATGTATTAGAACTAATGCCCCTACCTACTACCTGTTGAATGGTGGCACGGATTTTTGTCGAATGGATTTTCGTTTCGCATGCGTTATTTGTGGTTGCGTCGAATATGGTGGATTATCTGAAGCAATGCCTCGAAAACTTTTGGATTCTTTGTTTTTTTTTTATTTGTAGTACCTATTGTGATCGATTATTGAAACTGTTCAATAATCGATAATAAAATACTGATTTTCAAAAGAGGATACGTGCCTTAGACAACCTAGTTATTCATCATCATCAGCCTATAATATTCCCACTGCAGACCTCCTCTCTAGGAGAGGGAACGGCTATAATCCACCATGCGGGCCCAGTGCGGGTTGGACCTAGTTACTAAATCTCTTGGTTCATATTTTTTCGATAGAATGATCTAGCTGGGTATTATACGATATACGTGTCGTTGACCTAGAAAAGTGCTTTCAGGTGAAGAACGTTCGTTTTAGGTTTCATACAATTTTATTTTATTATGTTATACTGGCTACTAAAAGTGTTTAAGAAAATAAGCTTATAAAAATATAAGTATTCTAAAAGGTTATTTGAAAATGTTTTTAGTTTTATAACTATTTAAACTTTAAAGTCTAAGAAGAGGTCTTTCACCTGCGATATTTATTTTATGTTGTTATAAAAGTGTTTCTATTCCATTGCATTAATTTTCATTAAATATTAATGTTTTCTGACACTTTTCGCCTGCAGTTCATTTCAAATTCAGTAAATTCAAAGTCTCATAGAGCAGTAGCCCGTGGATAGGTAGATAATTATGTACATTTTAACTTTTTTGAAAAGTTTTAATCCAAGTTCGGAATATTTGAAAAGGTATGATTGCTAAAGTTGAATGGGATATATTTATTGATGTTATTTGCGTATTCATCTGAAAATAATGAAGTCTATGCAATAGGTAAGTACTTACTAGAAATTGGTTTTACTTAAATTGGCAAGGACAAGTAATCACAGATAAAAACTTCTTTAACGAGTTTAACAGTCACTTTTTGGAAATTATCTAAATATCTCTAGATGAAAAGGTGTTAAAAATGTAAAACAATAATAACACAACAGATAAAGTCACGAGTGTGAGTGCGACAAACAAACTAACAGCCGTGTTTAAATAACATTTATAACATAATTAACCGTTGTTTAGAGTTAGAATATTATAACGATAAACTTATTATACTTGCACTAAGTAGGTACACACATGCACAGTTTTTTTTTTTTTTTTTAGGGAAGAAGAAGTGGCGGAACAAACTCCCCAGCACCACAACTGTCTGATATGTTATAAGAACCTGATTCTTTACAAGTATAGTAAGTATATAGCTAATCGAGTATTCATAAAAAAATAACACCTGGAGGAACATTTCTGTGGGAATGAATGGTAAAGTGGCAACACTGAAGATGACGGATGTGAGAAGAGATGGGTATGACAACACTGTGCGAGCGGGATGGAGATATAAGATGGACGATAAAAGTGAAAGACGCATACGAACGGATTAAGATTTTTAAAAATTAAATAAGTTTACGAAGTTTTGGCTTTTTTGAATTCACAACGATCCCTACATTTCCTAGCCTGAAATACGAAATTTCAAAAAATATTCTCAGGTGTAATACCTGCCTGCGTATTATGAATTCAGGAAGTCTCGAGAGTATTATGTCAACAACAAAACGTCATCATGACGAAATAGTTAGCGTGGCCTCGATAGCCGTGTGTAGACGTATAGCCGCTCTTATAGCCGCACGGCTATAACTTAACGTCGAACGAGTATTTGCTGTAGGTGTACGAGAGGTCTAGGAGAAGGCAAATATAGGTGTGTGCTTGTTGGTTTTATTTTCAAGTTGTTTGTTTGTGGTATATGCTTATAAACGCAGTATTGAAGTAGATGTCGATCGAAGTGGAAATTATGTTGTTTCCTACTCCTCCGCTATTCTTTTCTGATTAATTTCGTTGCGGGATCCAAGACAGTTATTTATTTATTTATTTGAAACTAACATTACAGGTCTTAAACCTAATGCGTTAGTATGGCAATCAATCAGTTAACCTAACAATACAGGTTTCTTACAACTTAATCTACAAAATAAAAATAAAATCTAAAAAACAAAAAAACAGGAATAACAACACAATTATCTATTCTACTACTACTACCTATCAACTAATAGTTCCTTAAACTAAAATTATAACAAATTACGTTCAACAGAACTATTGCGAATTCTCTCAAATTACACGAAAAAATGTCGATTCTTTCGTGAACCTCATTAAAAACCTCAAAACCTCAGTTAAATCGCTTCTCTGGGACTTCGTCGAGCTTCATTGTCTCGGCACTTTTTTTGTGGTCGCCACTGTTGATTCTGGCTAACAGGAGTTACAGTGGTTTGGGAATAGTGTGGCGGGCTTGACCCATTTAAAAAAAAAACATGTGGATCGCTCTATAATAAGAACGAGTAATGGGTGATTATAAATAGTATCCTGAGAGATAGACACCAACCCTAAAAGCAAATTAGCTATTGGCATTTCAGTTTGAAGCCATCATCAGCCTATAATGTTCCCACTCAGACCTCCTCTCTAGGAGAGGGCTACTATAATCTACCACGCGGGCCCAGTGTGGGTTGGTAGATGACACATGTCTTCGAATTTTTTGAGTCTAAGATATATAGGTTTCCTCACCACGTTTTCCTTCACCGTTTTGAGAGCAGCGGTGATGAAATAAATTACACAAAGTATTACGCCTGCCTGGGCTCGAGCCCAAGACTTACTGTTCGTAAGTCGGGGCCGCCACCACTGGGTCCACCGCTGTTCTATCAGTTTGTAGTAAACAGAAGAAAATTTTCAAGATCCTGAAACCAACATTTCTTAGGCATGTGACATCCACCCGATGATGTGACGTTACGATGGATGCTGAAGATTATATCTTCAGAATCGCTCCTTCTCGTAGAGAGGAGGCTTGTGTTCCAGTTGTGTAACTATGTTTATTGATTACGTTCTTAGTACCAAAATATTCCTGCATCCAACATTACATTACAGGCTGAAAGAAAACTGATGAAAGCCCCGCATTTGTATCTGAGAACCCTTTTAAAACTCTTTTGATCTCGATTCAATATTTGTACTGTATCTGTTTGTTTAGGTTGGGTTTGCCGGTTGCTATCGATTATAGTAATGGAGAAACATCTTATTATAAATATAATTATATATATACGTGTCTTTTCTTTAATATATTTTTGGTTGCTTCTGTTATACGTACTTATACCCTCTTATTAATTTCTTTAATTCCATAACATTATTACTCATCGTGTTATGTAGGCGAAGGCGTACGCGACACATCAAGCTGTATGTATGGCCTTGCTTTGTATAAATATCTCGTATAATGAGAGATCCACGTAAACTGGTTTTGCATACATGTTCAGGTGATCACAGGCGTCCAAGGAATGGAATAAGAAATGGTAGTCGTTCAGAGTCGGACAGACATGAGCAGATGGTATTATTGCCACCGCCCGGAAAAATCTGGAAAAGGTAAGGTGGAAGGGCACAAAAAAAATACTGCTATATCCTTCAGTGGCTAAATTCTGGCTTTGGATAATGATAATAATACCCATAATGTTTGTCTATCTTCACTTAGATTCACAGATATACCAGGGAACTAATAGAGTAATTTGTAAAGGCGACGCGAAGGCGTAGATTTCAGACAGACCCTTTTATTAACAAAGACTAATGGATTAATTGGTCAACTCCGTTCCGCCTAGTAACAAGATTTCCTATAAATTCATTACTGAGTTCCATAAAATTGGGAGCATTCCTCCCAATTTTATTGAACTTCGAGAGATGGCATGAATTTGAATATGAATAGAGAATTGAAGGAATAAAAATCGATCGAGGTTTTTTCTCGTTCTTGATTTCCTTATTCATATGGATATGTTGAGTGTCTCATTATTTTTTACACAGCCAGTCGTTTTTACGTTAGATTGGACAAGTCAAAGTCCATCAGTGGAGGAGTCTCGGCTGATATGGTTTTGATGGTAATTAAAATTAGAAGCTTTGTGAAGACCGTTACACAAATGGTTATTTTCAGGTTTACAAATAAAACCTTAACCTTACCAATTGTAGTTATTGTGATTATTTGACTGCCACTAATCATGTAGGAATGGAACTAGTACCATCTATGAATGCACTGGTGTGTAAATGTGGACTCTTAATATTTTGTCTTGTTGTTTGCACATTTCAAGAGCTGATGAACGATAACTAAAGATGCTAAACTCGTCCCCTTTTGGGTTGACTTAATTAAGATTACCATCAACACGCTTCGTCCTTGGTCTGATCATTGTTATAAAAAAAAACAATATTTGTTTAAACAAAGGAACACAATGCGTCTCTACAGTATAACTGTATAAAAAGGTTTCCAGAATAACGAATGCTATCCACGATTGAATTGACCACTAATTAAATAAACGTAGGTCACAATTATCAGCTTATCCTTGAAAATTGTCGGCGACAGAAAAAGGTTGGCGGTTTGGAAAAGCACTCAAGAGCGGTCACCTCAGGGAAAACTATTGGGGTTCCATTGAAACGTATTCTGAACGTCTTTTCCTCTAAAGGTTAAGGTAAACGCTACACGAGCGACTGAAATTCCTCATGTTGAGGCAATATTGGTTAAATTGTAATTTGTATGTCAAGGGCAACATCAAGGAAGTGAGTGCGTTATGTGATTTCGAAATATGCTACGCCTAAATACACGGTGCCGAATATTTGCAACAACCATTGCTGTGACGATAAAGTATTCTACAAGGCATACCATAACAACGAATGCTTGTGACTACGATTTACGGTACAACGAAAAATGTCACACCGAAGTACATGAGCCCGAAAGAGAACGTAGGTACGTATCACCAACTGCATATTTCTAAATCACGTAACGCACTCCAAGAAGGAACGCACTTCAAGGTTAAAGACAAATTAGAAATAGGTATTTAGGCTATACTCATCATCATAACAGCCGAAAGACGTCCGCTGGTGTACATAGACCTCCCCCAAGTGTCCACTGGTGTACATTGATAGCTCTCGCGTACGCACGGTTTACTGTATGATTGAAAATAATTTGCTCAATAACAGTCGAAATCAATAGGAATGTATATCAAAGGACAGATTGTGTAGTTCCCTACTACTTATTGTCGGGCCTACGTTGTCCCAATACCTAAGTACAAATGCTGTAACATAGAAATATTGTAAAACCATGGTTACTCTTTTAAAATGGTTTATTTTAAACGAGTTTTTTTTCGGTTCTTCTACATAGGAAACGACCTACCCGAACCGTAGTTTTACAAGTGTATAAAATATGTGAAATAAAATATTTTGATTGTTTTACCAAAAATAGTTGTAACTCGTACCGTGTAAATGCAGCTTTAGGCAGAAGTCATTGGGGACCCCTGAAAGTTATTTGTCAGCCTCAATGATAGATGTGTGGGGTCACCGACTGGACTGTCCTTTTTCATATGTCTTACGATATGGGTTGAGACGTAGCTGAATTCTTTAGGGTTTTATTGCTACCGATGAATATTTGCTATCGGTAGATATGTGCTTTTAGTTTTTATTTATTACGTAGGTTCACGATAGTAAATTCTTATTATTGCTGGAGTAGTAGAACACACGTAGTAGTATTTAGGAAAATATCTTGAATTTTCTCGAAGATACCTGTACAATGTTTCATAGAAAAACTTCGTTTCTAATTTGATATATATTTTGCTTAGTTATCATTATCGTACCTCATTGTGAATTTTTACTCATTGAGCAAGGAGTAAGAAACTTGACATCTTGATAAGTAATTATTTGAATAAAGTAATTATTTAGAATAACTTTTTTATTATTGTGTAGTTTAAAACTGTCAAAAGTTATATTCTTAGCTTTGTTTTCTTTGACGGTTATTACTTCGTTCAAATTCTTGTCAATTGCATAAAAATGTTTGCATAAGTAATTACTTAAAGTCAACTTAACTATAGATACTTACAAGACTATACTTACTTATAGATACTTAAGTTACTTAGAGTAATTGTTACCTGAGATGGTAACACACCATTATTATAAAAGTATCAGAAATTGCAAGCTAAATGTGTTAAGAATGTAAAATATCGTAAGCTTTTTACGAACACGACGTTACCAACAACAAGCCTTTATATGAAAAAAAACTCGCAATAAAAGCACAGAATTTTGTTTTCCTCCATTTTATTTCATTGTTTCCTTTTAAATCCTTATGAAAAGACCCATCATTCACGGTATTACTAAACAGTAAAAAGGTTTCCGAACGTGTCAAAACAAGCTCCAAATATTCGACACAAAATACAGATACGCAGTTTTTCTTATACTCCCGATCGCCGTGGAAATTGATTTAAAAAATCTTTTGCCAACAATGAACGGGTTGACGACCTCGATAATGGAATATAAGTGATTTTTATGAAGTATATTATATTCCTTTTGTTAGGTTCGCTGAACAATACTACAAAGGGAACGGGGTACATCGGATGAATGAACATTGAGACAAGTCAAACGTTTGGGGCGGTCATCAAGATCTTTTTGGCAGTCATCAAAATGATTCGGAGTTATTGTTTTATGTACTATCACCGCCAGTAAAAAAATAAAAAAAACAGTTTTAACGTGCATTTGTGTCGTTAAGATAAAAGAATTAGGAATAATTTATGTCAAAAGTATGTTAAAAAGTATTATATTATTTCAAAAACACATAATTAATTAAGTAAACATGTCATCAAAATTATTCTAAAATCTAAAAGCCTAGTTACAGATGCATTATCTGTAAATGCCTTGGGGCACTTTAGTCATAAGGAAATCGAAGTGGTTTAGAATCAGCGTTAAAGTTCATTCATACTTCTGAAAAATCAACATAATATTAATCCCAACAAAAACAGTTGGTAGAACTACTAAACTATTTCCAAGCGATTTACATTTATTGTCAACGTAGGGCTTGCCTTATCTTTTTTCAGTTAAATACTAAAACGTTTAATTAAACTTACACAATTCAAAGCGAGAAAACAAGAACCAAGCAACTGATTGTTGACTGCATCCACTTGAACAAAAACAATAGAAAAGCGCTTTTATTTCCGACTGTTTCTTTTCTTTTTGTACAGCAAAATCTTTTAATCTAAACGGTTTTAAGTGGCTTTAGCCCTTCAGCTAAAAACGTTGGAGTAACTTGCTTGTCAAGAACGAATTTAAGTGCTTAGACTTTAAAAGGTTTGGAGGTATAAAAGTTTAAGTAATTAAGATTTAAATAGGTTGGCGATGGCTGTGAGTAACTAAACAAGGATTTTGTAAAACAAGGGCTTCGAAAAATGTCTGCCCATTGCTCAAAAGGAAAATTGAGATGATTTTCATGTTTGAAATACACATAAGCCCATTTCACAAGATATTATGCATCGTGACTGTGACTGTAGCTTCGCATTTTTGTTTTTTCAAAAGTGTCGATAATGGTCTAATTGAAATAAATGTTGTGAGTTTAGAATGGATTGAGGAGTGTGATCCAGTTTTCAAGGAATACACGAACTACTAATAAATGCACGAAGGTTAATAATGGCTTAGCTTCTCTAGACAAACACTACCAAAACGCAAAGGAATCTTCACCCTAAACAAGTTATATTACTCTAAGATCACTACATAGTAATATAATAAACGCCAAAGTAACTTAGGTTGCCTGTCTGTCTAACCCTATTTATAAATAATAAAAAAAATAACCCTATTTCACCTTTTCTCTTAACATCTGACTTTTATCCTGAAAATTGAACATTCTCCTGGGAGAATTCCCGATCCATACACGGTGAAGACGCAGGCATAAACAAGTATTGTATAAATCTTTAACTCTCCGCTTCACCGACTTTTAAAGCCAAGATATTCCTTAATAGTTAAGTGCTCAACATTCCACACGATTCACGATTACAGCTTAGAATGTTTTGAGATAATCAGGGAGACGTTGAGTCTTGGATATCTTAGACTGGAGTTTTACCTCAACTGTGTATTTTCTTCACATTCTCTAAGGTTGCAGTTTTAAGATGTTTATGGTACAAGTTTTAAGTTATAAAAAAACGTTCTTAGGAGGAAGGGTCGGTTTTTTAAAGAGCTTTCTGCAATCTATGATTTTCAGACAAATATGCAAAGAAATAAAACCATCACTTGCCTAGCATTTCCCTATAAAAACTATGTATAGGTTGGCTTGGCTTCCAGTTTTATATCCGCACCGTGTTAAATATATTGGTACATTTTGCATGGAGCGACTATCTAACCTGTGCAAAGAAATCAAAAACTATTAACTATAACTTATTGTTTACGGGTTGGGTAGATTGGCAGACTGTAAAATATATTAAGTACTAACTTTTGCCAGCGGCTTCGCCCACGTGAAAATGACGATTTTCCATACAAAATTTTCATCCCCTATTTAACCCCTTAGGGGTTGAATTTCGAAAAATCCTTCCTTATTCCTTGTCTGCACTATAAAAGGAACCTCTGTGCAAAATTTCAGCTTTCTAGGTCCAAGGGTTTGGGCTGGGCGTTGATGAGTCAGTCAGTCAGTCAGGACTTCTCTCTTTATTTATATAGATATAGATTCAAGTGTAGTGAGTAAGACTGGAAGACCCCAACAGCAATTTAGGACTAAGGTACAAATACAGAAATGAAAATCTCATCCTATTGTACACTATTTAAAGTGTAGGTAAAATTTAAACAGATTTTTAGCAAAATCTAGATTTCATCTAAAATTTGCGAGTGAATTCATAAGAAGATACCATATGTTGCGTTACGTGTGCTCTTTAGTATGTTTTATATTATTTGTCTTGTTTTATCTTAAACACAAAGATAAAACTAATTAATGGGTTGCATATTAGATAGAAATATTTCTCAAATAAGATGTCAGTGATATCACTGAGTTTACATCAAAATAGTGCCAACAGTCGGGTAACGAACTCAGAAAGTCTTGCTCGCCAGTTAGATGACATGGCTGTTGAGCTACTTTATAATGTTAATGAAATAATAATTAATAATCTACTTCTTAAATCCATTAATTTACTGAAAGTACATAGATGGGAAGATGTTTATAGGTTTAATTAAAAAGAATGAACTTCCACACAATTAAGGATTCTGGAACATTCTATTATCACTCAAACTCTATGTTAAACCCTCCCTATTCATATCCTAAAAACACGCATAATCAAGCTGAAACAGTGATATCAGCATATAATATATTTTCCGAGAACATTGTTATAAATTATCACCCAGATAAGACTTTACCACAGTTTTGCATAAAATATGACAAAATATAATACACAATATATTGTTTGGATACGCCAACAACAGTGACATAAGACTTGGGATTAATTTTGGCGGGATTACACTGTGCGAACGTTTCTTTCGGATTTTCCTTGAGACACAAGAAAAGCTACCAATTATTGTACTTTAGTGTTTTTTCGTAATAAGGATACAACGCCGAAAGCTACGACAAGAATGAGAAGAAATATTTACTCGCAATTTCTGTTCATGAATCATTGAAGCGTCTCAATTTCAAACTTAATTCCGAGCAATCAGCTGACTACAACAACACGTCAAAATAAATAACATAATAATAATAAAAAACGACGCCCACTTACCTAATTCACACACAACACACAAAAACACATTAAACACACAACTCTAGTTTTCGTGAAACGTCAATTTTCGACAATCACGATGTCCAATCACTGGGTACTTTTGTGATAATCCACGTTCCCCTCTGTCGCCTTGCGGAGCACTAGCCGCGGGGGGCAGGGGAGGTCTGTTACTCAGACGAGTCGGCGATGTCGGAGAGTGCTTGGTAGAACGACGCGACGTGCACCTCCGGCCGCGGGTGCATGACGACTGGCGATGAATCCCCGCCCGCCCATCGCCTCGCCACCGCCCAAGCGAAAAACGTTTGCATAACCACCAACTAGTATAACACACTTTTAATACTGTTGTTTCATTAATATGCTAATTCTAATATGTAGTTTGTTGATGAGTTGCGTGTGTGGTGTATTCAGAACGTCACTTGCTAACTTTTTTTTCGATCTAGCCACATTCTACAAATGTTTTCTTTTCTACAGAGTTGTTAACTGAATTTCTAGTTTTTTTTTGTTATTCTTCAGATATTATGTAATTATATTAGTTGTGATAGTGATGTTGCATTAGTGATGAAATCGTATAAAGATACCGTCACAAGTAACATTGTTGTTTTTTCCAATAAAACACAAAAATCCAAATGGCATTTTCCAGGGAAAAATACAGAAAATAATGCCTAATTGAGATTAGGAAAAAAACATCTAGATAGCCTATTTCCAGTAACAGATGTTTCTTAATATAAATGTAATGTTTTTTAGTGATAATAAAGAACAAAGAAAAATAAGTTGTTTTGGTCATCTTTGATATGTTTAGTGCCAGACTAAGCGTGGGCCGAACAAGTCGCCATGTTCACGTAAAATTGTAATTACATTAAAGAAAGTAATAACCTAATGTTTTTGTTTGAAGATTATTTTTGCTATATATATAAATATATATTTTTAATATGAGATGGGCCTACACTTGACCTCAATCTTGTCTTAAGGGCAGAGATGAGGTCGACGATGGAACGAGATAACCCAGAAGAAGTGTATTTGCTCGACTGTATTTAAGTACGTATTAGAATATAAGATTTGGTCATTGATTTATTTAGTAATAATGTAAATTAAACGATGTATTGAAAAAATGATGTTGACTGTTTTGGTCCTTTTTTTTTTGGTGTGTGCAAAATCATCAAATGACCCCCCCCCCGCTCTACTGTGTGCTCTGAGTGTCAGACTTCTACTGACTAAAAACCGAACGCATTTTCCTTCTTTGCCCTTGTGCCGAGGCCACGTCATCTCGTTCTATAATCCGCGGCCTTCTATAATCCGCGGCCAAGCAGGAGGTCCTACATTAAATTTCCAGGTCGAGCAAAGTGTTGTTGGGTTTTTTTAACAGGATTTTTCGTGACCTGAATTTGTGTCCGTTAAAAGTATTTTAGTCACCAAGTTCTTATGGTCTCGAGCACGATTGGCGAGCATAAGGTTCTGGGTTCGATTCAAGGATAGGGCAAAGTGTAATTGATTTTTTTAACTGACTTCTAAAAAAAGAAGGAGGTTCTCAATTCGGATGTTTATATTATTTTTTTATGTTTGTTCGGGCATAACTCCGTCACTTGCTAATTTGAATTGAAAAACTTTGTTGGAAAGGGTATACTTCTGGGTATGGTCCCATAATAATTTTTATCGAAATCAGACAAGCGGTTTTAGAAAAATCAACAAATTAGAAGAAAAATCAGTTTCTGAAGTCGGTGGCAAAAAAATGAAATCAAACAAACGAAAGTCACCGACTTCAGAAACTGATTTGTCTTCTAAAGTTTATTTTTCCATTTTTTAAGGACGCGTTTACGGATTCTCGCGGTAATTTGTTTTTTTTTTTTAGTCATGCTACTACAAATATTTTGTGTTCGTAGAGCTATGATTTTCAACACGAAGTGCAGCTAAAAAACGACACAGGTTCCACCCACAACGGTGGCAGAGCGCAGATTAAGTTTTACATTTAAAATTTTTGCGTAATTTATCATGACAGTGACCGCTAAAATGAACCTTATTGCAATCGTTTAAGATTCATCCGGAATAGCAAAAAATGAGAAAAAATAAGTTTCGGTTTTCATTTTTTCTGCGACTATTCATAGCATTTAGCTTAAAAAAGATTCCCATTATTAAAAATTGAGTATATTTGCCTACATACAGTATTTTTAGAAATAGTAAAATATGTTAATAATAGCACAAAAAATGTACCTAAACTCAACCCGGTGTCGTTAATTTTGTGGAAAATGGCAACGTAAGATCGATTTTACATTATCAAAGACTAAAATTTTCAATATTATAGTTCCCATTATTTGAAGATGAAGAACCAATCTATACGAGGTAGTTATTAGTTATATTCGATTTTGTTGAGTTATGACATAAAATGTACCGAAAAAACAGCATAATTTTGCCTGATTTGAGAACGCGCCCTTAAGTCGGTTTTATTTTTTGTTAAAAAGTTTTTATCTACGAGTCACTTCTGAGTAGCAGCCAAGGAATCTGCATTTGTACCCGGTTGATGGCAATAGAGCCACCCCCTATCACATGGAACTTAAACGCATTTATATAACCGTCTAAAAGTGGGTGTACTATTAGGTACCCACACCTCTGCCTAACCCTTCGGAGAATACAAGCGTTATGTTACGTTATATTCTTATTTACAAAATAAACATCAACACTCTACTGTCGTGAATGTTTATATAGAAAAAATCTTGGATCACAATTTCCACCAATTTCCTGATTTCCGACCCCGCCAGTAATTGGCATTCTCCAGGGACTTTCGTGACTACACACTCTGAAATCTTTTTTATTTTCCGTTCGTACATAAACTCTTTGTAGTGAACTGTCCGTGGATATAACGTGTGTTTTTTAGCTAAGTTAATAGGTCAGTCAGTTAGGCTGTGTGGCTGGGTGTGTGTGTGTGGCAGGGTGTGTGTGTGTGGCTTGTGTGTCTGTGAGTGTGTGTCTGTTTATGGGTATGAAATGGAACACTAACGGTGTAAAGTTGAAAACTATGTGTAATTCTGAAGGATATAATAATTATAACTTTACTCTTCAATAATAATAAGAAGTAAGAGGAGGGAGGAGGGATTAAGCGTCTATTGATATGAACTTGTGTCAGGAAAGTTTTAAGGATCCCTTAAAATACGACGATATCAATACTGTATCTTGGTGATATAGAGTAGGAAAAAATGTTGTCACCCTTTTCATACAACGTTTATTTGAGTTTTTTAAAGACTGTGTCCTTCAACTTTAGAGCACTAATGCCAAATACCGAAACATATTATTATTTCCTCTTCTTCAGCCTTTGGCCACCCAATGCTGAGTATATTATTATAATAGGTCTCTTCCAAATCTCTCCACTTTTGGTGTTTTTCTTTTGGCCACTTTATTGAGATCGTCTGTCCACTTAGTTCCGAATATCCCTTCGCTATCCCTAATTCCTACGAAATCTACAACCGAATAGTCTATCTCTCAGAAACGCCAAATGGACCTGATCTACCCGAATATTTCACATAACCATGCGAAATTCGTGTATTTTCAGAGCTTATTAGCACATTGAATCGCGCCCATAGTTACGACATACCTACATAGACGCGTGTCTATGTAGGTATGTAGGTAGGTAGGTAGGTGTTTGGTAATAGAGTCGGATTTCAACTTACGACTAATTCGTATTGAATTGGAGCACAATGGATTCCGTGGAATTCCGATCATTCTCTGTTGGACTAGTAGGTAAAGGAGAATTGTACAGAAAATAGTGAAATGTTTTGATTTTTGAGAATTTATTTACAGTATTTTTTTGTTAACAGTCTTTTTTCCAATAACGCGGTCCATACAAAACCTTCCTTTCTCCTTTATGGTTAAAGGGGTCGCTACGACGCTACGAAAAAGGGATGTACTTACTACGGCGTAGCGCATAGTCCCGTAGGCACTCTTTTTATAACTCTAAGCCCTTAACACCTTAGTATGTTTAATATTAAGCATACTTGTGAATGTAAGAGATGGCGATAAAAAAATCATGGGGAAACAATCATAATGATCATAATCAAAGGATTTGTAAACTAAAATTAAAAAAAAAACACGTTGCTATGTATTGGTCAACGAGAAAATGTATTGACCCATGATTGGTTTTTCTCTGAAGTTCTCTACTGAGTAAGAGGGATTCAATTTTGCCATGCATTGGGGAATTTGTCTCAAAGCGTATTAATATTATCATAATTCAAAGTTAAGCACTCCTATCACCATTCTCTTGCAGTCTTGCCCTTAATCTCAATTCATTTGGGGGCGCAGCATGTCTTCGTCTTCCATATTTCTCCATTACTTATCATCTCATCAGACACCTTTCTTGTCATATCATCCTTTACAAAGACCATTCAACGTTACTTCGGTCTTCCTCTACTCGTCCGGGGTCTATTCTCGATTCGGGGTCTCGAGCATTCGTTGTTGCGGTTTGCGTCGCTCTGTGCTTTCGTGCTCGCAGTGTTCGTTGTTGCGGGCATTCGGTGGCGTGTGGTTCGGCGTGGTGACTTTCGGAATGACGTATTGCACTCGTAGTTTCGTTCTTCTTCCGTCCTTCTGACATTCAAAAGTGCCTTTAATGGCTTGAAATAAAATATTTGAGTTTGAGTTCGTATACCCATCCACATTCATGCTCAAAACATTCCTCACGACATTTTCCTCATTCCTCCGCATCACATGCCCATACCACGACACCCGAAACCACTCCTATATTATAATAAAACGGCTCTAAATTTATAAGGGTGAAAAGTAAGTTATGAAATGTTCAAGAATTTCAAGTTCTCAATCTTATTACTTTGAGATATCGTCTTGTGATACTCAGAACCTGTTGATTGCCAACTTCACGAGAAACACGATACTCATCTTCGAAACAATTTTAATAATGCCTTTCTGTATATAACTGAAAGTACCATCATTAAATGTTAAGGAAAATTATGTAATCAGTTTTTAGTTTGCAGTCATTATATTTATTTTGGCTACTTCATTTATACTTTGGTTGCCTCGCACCTGCCTCGCACCTGCCTCGCACCTGCCTCGCACCTGCCTCGCCTGTTGAGCAAAGGGGAAAAATGTAGCTGCCACGGTTCGATGTTTGAATATATGTCTGGTTGATGGCAATATATTGTAAAGATCTTCCTCTTCAACAGTTGATTAAAGTTACGAGAATTTATAATTTTAAAAAATCCCCAGATGAAAAAAAAACAACTATTGGAAACAGTCAACTATTGGAACAGGTATTGGAACCAGGCTACTACTAACAATAAGTTATTGTTACCGTCTATATTTAGCTCCTCCGACGGTATTCCCCAAAGTTGTGTGGTATTCCCCAAGGTGAAAATGGATATTAGCTAAAGACTTAAATCAACCTTTACATTAAATATTCAAGAAGTCTTTAGAAAACGTTAAAATCGTGGCCTAGTCATGTGATGTCTTTTAAATAATAGCTACGTTTTATTTTTATTTTATTTTATTTTATTTATTTTAAGGAAACTTACAGCTAAAACATTTATAGTAAAGGGGTTTGGCTAACTTTGTATGGGCTAGTGGCGTCATTTTTTTTTTGAGCGGCCACTTTTAATTTTCATGTTATTTTGTTGTGCTGTGTCAAATACACATGTACATGTTAAATTATTTTTGTCCTAAGTCATTTCTAAACTGAGATATTTGAGTTTGAATATTATAAAAATGTCTTCTTCAATTACTGTTCTGCGTAAAGAAATCTTAGTTATGTGTTTAGAAGGTTGATATTAGAGCTGGCTTAATAATAACTGCTACTTGGGTCGATCTTTAGGTTAGGCCACGCTTGCCTAGGTGGGTCTGTGGATGGGTGGGTGTGGATTATATACCGAGTTTCCTCCGTGCCTTGGAAAGCACGTTAAGCTGTTTGTCCCGGCTGCCATATATAGATCTTTTGCAGTCGTTACTGGTTGTCAGTGACCTGACTCTGTCTGACAACCAGTCTTACCAAAGGGTATCGTATTACCCAGTATTAACTGGGACGTGGAGGTCAGATAGGCAGTCACTCCATGTAAAATACTGATATTCAGCTGCCTCCGGTTAGACTGGAAGCCGACCCCAACATAGTTGGGAAAAGGAATAAATAATACAAGAGCAATATTGCATCCAGCCCTTGTGTAGCAGTTTCTACGAGAATGTACACGTAAATGTCCGTCTAGATGAATGTGTATTAAGAGTCCCGCCGACACGATTCAGACTTCGCTGGCTACAAATGCAAAATGCACTGTTAATTACATCCATGGTGTTATACATCCAAATCTTAAACATATAAGAGTCTAAAGAGGTATGCTGGGTCTGTCACAATACACAAACGATCACAATGCCAAGTCTTTATAATGCATCAGCCCATAGATAACAGACATCGAGCCATGCAATCTACGTACGTATTTAATTTATTTTGATTATTTTTTCATCGTTGGCCAGCACTAGGAACTTCAGTCTGCTGTATCGTGGGTGCATTCACAAACATTTAAACTCAAACACACAAATACCCAGACCCGAAACAACTATCTGCAAGTCATACAAATATTTGCCCTGTGTGGGAATCGAACCCGCGACACGTAGCGCAGCAGTCAACTGCTTGAGCCACTGCGCCTACCGTGTGGTCTGAATTCTGAAAAAAATACGACTGGAACCTTAAACAGTGCAATAGACTGTAATAACTTCTTCGATTTTAATGAGCAATTCAAAACCAAATATCTCCGTTCCGATTAGATTTAGAGAAATGCATCCATAATATTTTTGGATCGCTTTAATCTGTTCTTTCAAAATATCCAAGTTTCATTACTGGCCGCGCAACTTCAAAACGACGCCAACTTTAGCCAAACCCCATTACCATGTAGAGGAAGGCCAATTACAAGTTTCCACCCATAAACTTAAAACTAAAATTAAAAAGATACGGTATATAAACAACATGAGAGTTACTCAAAAATACACAGCTTTAGAATTATTAGTACGTTTAAACCATATATGTAGTTGCGTAATTCAGAATCATCTGAAAACCCGTGAATTCAGAGCGTGATGTCCCACATTTGAGGTATTGTTATTAAGAGCCCGTATTGTCCCACTCTTAGAGTAAAGGCCTCTCTTGTCCTCTGACACATATGTGGGGTGTTCTGATTGTTAAATGATTGTATCTTATTTGAAAATACTTAGGCTAGTTTAACGCTCAAGTACATATACGTATTATTACAGAGTCCATACCACAATACACGCTAGATAGGAATTGGGGTGGACAAGTCTCTTGCATGTCCGACGATCAATCCAATGTGGCTCTTCACATAGCTGGTGACATAGTCAGGCCCAGCTGGAGATGGCAGAATGAACTGGACTCTTTTTAACCAACTTCCAAAAAAGAGGAGGTTCTCAATTCGTCTGTATGTTTTTTTTGTGTGATGTAACGATACGTTTTCCTGGTAGGAGCCAGAAAAAACCGAAGGTCACACCACTCACCTACCTAGGAGGGGAGCACTGCTATAGGAAATGATTGAAGGGAATAGTTATTAGAATTTATTATAAACGGGCCTACCTAATGGAGCTAAAGTAAAGAAGAAAGTCATGAAAGCTGATGAATGAAAGATGAAGGATAAAATGTAGAAGAGACAGCCCTCACAGCAGTAGTTATGGCCGAGGGGCGTCACTGACCTAACCCAACTTTCAGACCTAACCTAATTCGCTGACCTAACCCAACTTTCAGACCTAACCTAACTCGCTGACCTAACCTAACTTTCAGACCTAACCTAACTTGCATACCTAACCTAACTTGCATACCTAACCTAGCTCGCTGACCTAACCTAACTTGCTGACCTAACCTAACTTTCAGACCTGACCTAACTTTCAGACCTAACTCGCTGACCTAACCTAACTTTCAGACCTAACCTAATTTTCAGACCTAACCTAACTTTCAGACCTAAACTAACTCGCTGACTTAACGTAACTTTCAGACCTAATCTAACTCGCTGACATAACCTAACCTTCAGACCTAACCTAACTTGCATACCTAACCTTTCAGACCTAACCTAACCCAACTTTCAGACCTAACCTAACTTTCAGACCTAACCTCTCTGACATAACCTAACCTTCAGACCTAACCTAACTTGCATACCTAACCTAACTTTCAGACCAAACATAACTTTCACACCTAACCTAACTCGCTGACCTAACCTAACTTTCAGACCTAACCTAACTCGCTGACCTAACCTAACCTAATTTTCAGACCTAACCTAACTCGCTGACTTAACCTAACTTTCAGACCTAACCTAACTCTCTGACATAACCTAACCTTCAGACCTAACCTAACTTGCATACCTAACCTAACTTTCAGACCAAACAAAACTTTCACACCTAACCTAACTCGCTGACCTAACCTAGACTTTTAGACCTAACCTAACTTTCAGACCTAACCTAACTCGCTGACCTAACCTAGCTCGCTGACCTAACGTAACTTTCAGACCTAACCTAACTTGCATACCTAACCTAACTTCCAGACCAAACATAACTTTCACACCTAACCTAACTCGCTGACCTAACCTAACTTTCAGACCTAACCTAACTCGCTGACCTAACCTAACCTAACCCAATTTTCAGACCTAACCTAACTTTCAGACCTAACCTAACTCGCTGACCTAACCTAACTTTCAGACCTAACTCGCTGACCTAACCTAACTTTCAGACCTAACTCGCTGACCTAACCTAACTCGCTGACCTAACCTAACTCGCTGACCTAACCTAACTTTCAGACCTAACCTAACTTGCATACCTAACCTAACTTTCAGACCTAACCTAACTCGATGACCTGACCTAACCTTCTGACCTAACCTAACCTAACTCGCTGACCTAACCTAACTTTCAGACCTAACCTAACTTGCATACCTAACCTAACTCGCTGACCTACCCCAACTTTTAGACCTAACCTAACTCGCTGACATAACCTAACTTGCATAACTAACCTCACTCGATGACCTAACCTAACCTTCAGACCTAACGTTAACCTAACTCGCTGACCTTACCTAACTTTCAGACCTAACCTAACTCTCTGACATAACCTAACCTTCAGACCTAACCTAACTTGCATACCTAACCTAACTTCCAGACCAAACATAACTTTCACACCTAACCTAACTCGCTGACCTAACCTAACTTGCATACCTAACCTAACCAAATTTTCAGACCTAACCTAACTTTCAGACCTAACCTAACTTTCAGACCTAGCCTAACTTTCAGACCTAACCTAACTTTCAGACCTAACCTAACTCGCTGACCTAACCTAACTCGCTGACCTAACCTAACTTTCAGACCTAACCTAACTTGCATACCTAACCTAACTTTCAGACCTAACCTAACTCGCTGACCTAAAAAACATAGTATATAATTAGAGAACATAGTATGTAAAAGTAACTCATGTAAGAAACTACTGTAAATAAATCAGAGTTGTGTTTAAAATCCCTTAATAAAGAAAATAAACAACAAAAGTAGATAGAATAGCGGGAGTCCCACCCGGCTAAGAATGAAAGAGTGCGTAAAAGAAAGACAAAGTATGAAGCTTGAAAGTGCGAGAGGAATACATGCGAGAACTGGAATGAATGAGTAACTAGCATAACAAGAGCCCGTCCCACCCATAACGGGGAAAAGCACAAAAAAAAAAATTGCTGACCTAACCTAACTTTCAGACCTAACCTAACTCGCTGACCTAACCTAACTTTCTGACCTAACCTAACTTTCAGAGCTAACCTAACTCGCTGACCTAACCTAACTTGCTGTCCTAACCCAAATTTCACACCTTACCTAACTCGTTGACCTAACCTAACTTTCAGACCTAACCTAACTTGCATACCTAACCTAACTCGCTGACCTAACCTAACTTTCAGACTTAAACTAACTTGCTGACCACGTTAGGTAATTGTGCCTGTGAGTGTATAATGGTTGCATTCTTTCAGGTTATCTAGGTGAGCTGATTATGGAAGGTACTTACTCCTAAACCAGGAGTACCGTTTTTCTCTTATTTGTACGTATGTGCTTTAATAATTATTCATTCAGTAAAAATCTGTTATTTTGAAATTACAGAGAGACACTTCAATATAATTTATTTGTATAGAGTCCAACTACGTATGTACAGGTTAAGCTGATTGTCGAAATATTCATCTTTTCAGTTCGGAAGGTAAAATTAATTGAGTGAAAACATTTTCATTCGAGTCTGATGCCGTTGTTGTTTGGGAAACATTCCGGTCTCCCCCTGGCGTGGAACGCGCGACATCGCGGTGTGGCGCTGTCACTAGGGAAGTTGGTAGGTACTGGGTAGATATTGGCTTATATTGTCACGCACCGCGTTAATATGTTACTTTGAACTTATTCCGCTTTTGTGACAACAATTATTCCAGTTTACAGACATATTAAGCTTTGTACACGCACATTTCGCCAGTTATGTATAAGTTATGGCCTGAAAGGAGATGGTGGGATGAGCTGAACTCTCACTCAAAAGATTTGCCTACAATAGCACTAGTACGCGAAAACTGGAAAGAGAGAAGGGAGGCCTTTGCTCTGCAGCGGGACAATATGGGCTTATAATAACGTTTAAGTCTCATAGAATAAGGGGCAAGCCTTTTTCTATAAACTGGGCACAAATCCCAGGTCCGTGGCTGCTACTTAGAAATTCCTGGTCGAAACTACATACCTACTTCTATTTTTAAAGCTACCTAGACTATAAAGCTTGTGAAAGCAAAGTTAAATAACTCAAGAAAACTAACACGATAGTTTACTTACAAGAATTGTTTGACAAATTGATATAATTGGATGAATCTCACGTTAATTTCCTGGAACGTTGCCACAGCTATTCAATTGATAGTGCGTCGATGGCCGGATCAACCGTGCGGTAGTGCTATCAATTATTCCGTGTCAACAGTCTGAAATTTACGCCGTCGGTGATACGAGTTACAGCCACAGCAATCCGAATTGATTTATTGCATCGCATCCAGTGACAAATTACGTCGAATATTACACGTATCACTTGAGTGAATGGATCACTCGGGTTAGTGAATGGAGTACTGTTCAGTTTTGTTTCATTCGTTGTTTTCACGACACCGTTTAAATTGTATAGGAATTAACTTTAATTTGTTTCCTTAAATTTAATCTGTGGTGTGGTTTTTTATTTTACGTGAAGGAGACGGCACAATCGTGGATCCTAAATTTAATTGTTCACTTACCGTTAAAACTACTGTCGCTCTAAACCCCGGATGTGTATCAATGATGCTGGATGCTTAACTAAGTTAGCTTGTATTTGATTCAAGGTCAAAACCTTGCGTACCAACTCATGAATCAACGAGTTTCCTATCCACACAACTTTAAAATCAATTTACCGTACCAATATCCTTATCAATCAAAACCTCTTTCTAATAATAACAGTAGATAACTGATGAGATTCTGTGTGTATTCCCTGAACCATACGCCAAAGGTCCTAAGCTAACATCGTCGGGTCCACAGATATAGATAGACCTAGATAACGCAAGAGCAACTACTTCGCGTGCCACTTTTCGTGCCTAGCTTACGTACAAAAATCGTAAGTGGCCACTTTCGCGCTCAGTCTGCATCGGTGTATAGCGCTAGTCGGACGTCGGCGCTGGTGCAAAAGGCGGGGGTTGGGGCGAAAGGGGCGCCGCACGCGGCAGCGTCTTTTAATTGATTTGATTTTCCGATTTTCCCATCACTAAATAGTACTTGTGACGTCATAATAGGTAGTCAAATAATAGCAAGCTTAGTTTTCATACAGATCGTGATACTTGCGATATCTAGGTCTATCTATATCTGTGGTCGGGCCCAAGGCCCCAAGTTCAAAGGCCCACCACTAGGGGTCAACTTAACTACTTAAGCCCTATTCAAATGTTAATTTTGGACCCTTGGAAGTACACAATTTAGAAGTTTACAAGTTCAGGGTTGGGTGGGAGTCAGATGAAGTTTGTGTTTAGGTTTTCGGAATGACACTGAAGATGTTTGGGCCTGCCACAAGATTCTTGTCTCTTTATTAATTGTGTCTTGAACGGTTGAACTGATTTGCTTTGCATACTCTTTAGAACAATTAGAATACTGAGACCAGAGGGTTATTCTAGTAAGTGTTTCTGGTCCAGAATCGTTTTCACCATGAGTTCTGTACGTAGTTTTGGCTGAAATTAATGATAAAATCAATTTACCGTACCAATATCCTTATCAATCAAAACCTCTTTCTAATAATAACAGTAGATAACTGATGAGATTCTGTGTGTATTCCCTGAACCATACGCCAAAGGTCCTAAGCTAACATCGTCGGGTCCACAGATATAGATAGACCTAGATAACGCAAGAGCAACTACTTCGCGTGCCACTTTTCGTGCCTAGCTTACGTACAAAAATCGTAAGTGGCCACTTTCGCGCTCAGTCTGCATCGGTGTATAGCGCTAGTCGGACGTCGGCGCTGGTGCAAAAGGCGGGGGTTGGGGCGAAAGGGGCGCCGCACGCGGCAGCGTCTTTTAATTGATTTGATTTTCCGATTTTCCCATCACTAAATAGTACTTGTGACGTCATAATAGGTAGTCAAATAATAGCAAGCTTAGTTTTCATACAGATCGTGATACTTGCGATATCTAGGTCTATCTATATCTGTGGTCGGGCCCAAGGCCCCAAGTTCAAAGGCCCACCACTAGGGGTCAACTTAACTACTTAAGCCCTATTCAAATGTTAATTTTGGACCCTTGGAAGTACACAATTTAGAAGTTTACAAGTTCAGGGTTGGGTGGGAGTCAGATGAAGTTTGTGTTTAGGTTTTCGGAATGACACTGAAGATGTTTGGGCCTGCCACAAGATTCTTGTCTCTTTATTAATTGTGTCTTGAACGGTTGAACTGATTTGCTTTGCATACTCTTTAGAACAATTAGAATACTGAGACCAGAGGGTTATTCTAGTAAGTGTTTCTGGTCCAGAATCGTTTTCACCATGAGTTCTGTACGTAGTTTTGGCTGAAATTAATGATGATTGATTTCAAAGATTTTGGATTCCGTATATTACCATAGCAATGATTGATGAGGATCGACGAGACGTTTTTTAAAATGTTTACAAACTCTTGTTATTTCTTCGCTATAATTATGCGAATTGCGCGATTGGTGCGATTACAAACATTTTAACTCATAAACAGCCGGACTTGGAACATTTCTTGCTGTTTCTTTTACTTAGGTAGAAAATCTGCGAGGTAGGCCATACAAATATTTGTTCTGTGCGGGACAGCGGGAATCGTACTCGCGACATGCAGCGCAGTAGCCAAACTAGCCAATCGCTAAGCCACTCCGCCAACCGTGCAGTAAAGTTGGCCAAATACTATTTTTAACCGACTTCTAAAAAAAGAAGGAGGTTCTCAATTCGGATGTTTGTTTTTTTTTATGTTTGTTCGGGCATAACTCCGTCACTTGCTAACCGATTTGAAAAATTCCTTTTTTGTTGGAAAGGGTATAAGTACTTCCCAAATGGTCCCATATTTTTTTTTATCGAAATCGGACAAGCGGTTTTTGAAAAATCAACAAAACTCAAAAAAAAATACTACATTTTCCACATTGTGACCCATGAACATATGAACCACTAAAAAGTGAAAAATAAAAACTTTTTAACAAAAAATAAAACCGACTTCAAAAAAAAAAACACAAAAAAGTAAAAAATAAATCAGTTTCTGAAGTCGGTGGCAAAAAAATGAAATCAAACAAACAAAAGTCACCGACTTCAGAAACTGATTTATTTTTGACTTTTTACCCGACTACGGCGAAGCCAAAAGGAAGGGTAATGATTTTGGCAGTCTATGTATGTATGTGTATGTTCCACCGTAGCGCCTAAACTACTGAACGGATTTTAATAAATTGGGTGTCAATAGATTCGTAAGAATAGCCCGGGTGACATAGGCTATATAAATTTTATAAATTATTTTTATGGCGGAATTTAGATGTCAAAAACTTACCTCAAAAAATATTAAATTGAGATAATTAAGTTTGGTATCAAATGAAAGGTCTTGGCGAGCACATTACAAATATGTATTATATTATAGTTTAAGTACACACAAAAATAAAATTCAAATAAAACATTAAGTTCAAAAACCTAGCTAATGGCAATTAACAGCTGACTTCTGTATCAATGAGAACGCTATGAAGGAGCATCAGATATCAGTGGCATGCGACTACGAAGAATATCAGACAAGAATTATTTTCTTGTCTTCTACTTTTAAGACCGCGATTTGGTTAGTAGTCGGGTTTTAGATTTTTGAACTTAATGTTTTCACCATGAGTTCTGTACGTAGTTTTGGCTGAAATTAATGATGATTGATTTCAAAGATTTTGGATTCCGTATATTACCATAGCAATGATTGATGAGGATCGACGAGACGTTTTTTAAAATGTTTACAAACTCTTGTTATTTCTTCGCTATAATTATGCGAATTGCGCGATTGGTGCGATTACAAACATTTTAACTCATAAACAGCCGGACTTGGAACATTTCTTGCTGTTTCTTTTACTTAGGTAGAAAATCTGCGAGGTAGGCCATACAAATATTTGTTCTGTGCGGGACAGCGGGAATCGTACTCGCGACATGCAGCGCAGTAGCCAAACTAGCCAATCGCTAAGCCACTCCGCCAACCGTGCAGTAAAGTTGGCCAAATACTATTTTTAACCGACTTCTAAAAAAAGAAGGAGGTTCTCAATTCGGATGTTTGTTTTTTTTATGTTTGTTCGGGCATAACTCCGTCACTTGCTAACCGATTTGAAAAATTCCTTTTTTGTTGGAAAGGGTATAAGTACTTCCCAAATGGTCCCATATTTTTTTTTATCGAAATCGGACAAGCGGTTTTTGAAAAATCAACAAAACTCAAAAAAAAATACTACATTTTCCACATTGTGACCCATGAACATATGAACCACTAAAAAGTGAAAAATAAAAACTTTTTAACAAAAAATAAAACCGACTTCAAAAAAAAAACACAAAAAAGTAAAAAATAAATCAGTTTCTGAAGTCGGTGGCAAAAAAATGAAATCAAACAAACAAAAGTCACCGACTTCAGAAACTGATTTATTTTTGACTTTTTACCCGACTACGGCGAAGCCAAAAGGAAGGGTAATGATTTTGGCAGTCTATGTATGTATGTGTATGTTCCACCGTAGCGCCTAAACTACTGAACGGATTTTAATAAATTGGGTGTCAATAGATTCGTAAGAATAGCCCGGGTGACATAGGCTATATAAATTTTATAAATTATTTTTATGGCGGAATTTAGATGTCAAAAACTTACCTCAAAAAATATTAAATTGAGATAATTAAGTTTGGTATCAAATGAAAGGTCTTGGCGAGCACATTACAAATATGTATTATATTATAGTTTAAGTACACACAAAAATAAAATTCAAATAAAACATTAAGTTCAAAAACCTAGCTAATGGCAATTAACAGCTGACTTCTGTATCAATGAGAACGCTATGAAGGAGCATCAGATATCAGTGGCATGCGACTACGAAGAATATCAGACAAGAATTATTTTCTTGTCTTCTACTTTTAAGACCGCGATTTGGTTAGTAGTCGGGTTTTAGATTTTTGAACTTAATGTTTTATTTTGTTTTTTTTTTTTTTGAAGTCGGTTTTATTTTTTATATTAAATGTCCAACCTTGTCCTGAGGATTGTTTGAAAGAGATACCGCGGGTCCGGACATAAAGGGCTAAGAAGGAACATGGGTGGTTTCTAAATCTGAGACTCCGACTCGATTTACAACGCTCAAAAAAAGAAGGACATTGATGAGGTGGACGATGGAATGCGCTAACCCAAACGAAACCTATTTACTCGCGACTTTAAGAAATTGCGTAAAGACTAGGTAGGTGATGAAAACAAAAATATATTTATTTATCTATAGAACTACAGTACATCGACAAACAGTTCCTTGTACAACCGTAAAACAAATAATGATAGATGGGTTTATCAAATATTCAATCGTAAAACGCCGCAGCTTGGGGTATGATTGCTGTTAAACGATATTTTATGCAGTTCTGCTTCTTTCTTACCCTATTATGGGGTAATCATTTCTACTAACGATTCTTGTTTCTGTTTGCTTGTAACATGCATTTTTAACCGGTTAACCCTGCAACTGCCATTAGGACTTATTCTAAATTCTTCTAATACATAATTGTTATTTTAAGACGTTAAGTGTCCATAAATTAACTGTAAATTGGTTATGGTTTGGTTTTTTTTTTTTAAACTAACCATTTGGCATTTATTTGATAGACACTTTAGGTTAGCCACTGTCAATATAAGATACGCAATAGCCCTGCAGATCATCGAACCCAGGACCGCCGCGCGCCGATGTGTAATTTAATGGCTCTTCTGTTTCTTCTGCTAAGGCAGTCACCCCTTTGAGGGGTTCTTTAAAAAAACCTGTTACTTATACCAAAAAATATTATTTTCATGTTTTATTTTTATATTTATGTTAAGTTTTAAGCACTTCTTGCTTTTTAACAGACTTCAAAAAAGGAGATGGTTCTCAATTCGACTCTATGTTTTTTTAGGTTTTTTTTGTGTAAGTAGACCCCGACTCGCGAACAGTAAGTCATGGGTTCGAACCCAGGCAGGCGCATTACTTTGTTACGAAGTATTATAATATCTGTGCTTTGTGTAATTTATTTTATCAACACTGATCTCAAAACACTGAAGGAAAACATCGTGAGGAAACCAACCAAAACCAAACCAAACCAAAAAAAACATTTGATATTTTTTTGGTTCTTAGAACCAAAAAAAAATCGAAGACATGTGGCATAGCTACCAATCCGCACTGGGCCCGAGTTGTGGATTATAGCCCATCCCTCTCCTAGAGATGAGGCCTTAAGCCCTGCAGGCTGCAGTGGGAACATTATTTATAGGCTGACGATGATGATGATGATGAATGTTACCTCTTAAGTCCCTCATGAAAATTCTTTTTTATATAGAGGGATATGCTTTCCGATTGGTCCCATACTTAAAAAAATTACTAAAATCGGTGCAGTAGGACTTTAGTTTTTTTTCTAGTACCTAGTTCCATAATATTTATCGAATTAGTTGAGCAGTTTATGAGCTTCTAAATACACATTTTTTCTTCTTGGCAAAAACTTTAATGACACAAAATTCAATATCTTCCGAATTTAAAGATATTTTTCCATTATTAACATGTTTATTTTTAAGATTTTACGAAAAAACCATTTACTTTTACTGATGTAGGTATAAAATGATTTGTCGATCCGCAAGATTATAATAACTCACTTTTTTCGATTTTAAATCTCTTATTGGTATGTTATGAGAAAAAGAAAATTCTCTAAAACATAGTTTAGATAGGACTTGCAACGCCAACTACCGTTACATTATGAGAACTGCCAATATCTCGGACGGAGAAAGGTCACCCGTTCTATTGCCAACTCGTATCAGAACCAACGCACCGCGGCGTTCTCGTTTAGAGAGGTTAGTACAGATGTCGCTACTAGTACTATTATTTCTAGTTTCATTGGCACAGCATAGATGGTGTTATTTTAAGTAAAAACGACTAGTATTTTTAGGGTTAGTAAATATTTTATTTTGTTATAACTTATTATTGTTTTTCTAAAAATGGTAAGTTACTGATTTTGAAACATTTAATACGACACGCTAAATATACTTACGTATTTTGTTTAATATCACGCCTGTGCCATTCAGTGCCTAGTAAATAAATTAAATTAAGTAATGAGATTTGATTATCTATGTTTTATGCCATAATACATAGATTAAATCTCATTAATTAAATCTCTTATGTATGTGTATAGTATCTCATAATAATTATGGGGCTGCTGTAACTAGGAGCTAACCAACCATGCTATGACAGACCCGAATGGTCTAATTACCATGTGCTTTGTTTAAATGTAAGATTCTTGTAATTTTCAAATAAAGAAAGACCTGCAGCCTAATTGTCAACATAATTACCTAGGTACCTATCTACTTATGGGCAATTCCTTGCATTTTAACAATATATTAAGAATATTCAATGTCTTATTCAATGTCTTTGTCTTACGATAAATACTTAGATGAATAAGTGAGTCTTTTTCAGACGTATGAAATATTTTTTAACCGACTTCGAAAAAGGAGGAGGTTATTACGGAATTTATTTGTATTTTTTTTGTCTTTGTCTGTAGGTAAGCGTGTCACGTAGGTAATCTGTGGTGTCACGCTTCGGAGGACAGGGTGCTGAATATTGAAATCTTGTTAACATCACGCATGACGCATTTATTAGTGAGGTTACGCAGAATGCGGCAGAGTAGCTCACATTTCACCAGCTATGTTTAAGTCTAATGGCTATTGTAATCTGCATATAAAAATCCAAATATTAAGTTCTTTTCGATACTTGCCTCGAATACCTACCTGTTTGTGATCATTCTCGTGGATGAACAGTTACAATCATACAGATAAAATAATGATGATGATGTGATGGACAATGATTAATTGAGATTCTTATGGATACAATCGCTATCGAATTAGGTTAGGGAGTTTTAGGGTTAACGTCATGAAATAAAATATAGAATTCGTAATACATAATTATTTAATTGTGTATAATTATTTGAATACATCAAACATTTTTGGTGTAATACGAAATTCGCTAATGCGCAATCCCCTGGCCTAACTACCTGTATATAAGTAGGCCAGTATATATATTTTTGCTCTTAACAAGTATTGTACATCGTCAGGAATGTACTAACAACTACCACTACTTAGCTCCAATAACGCGGCTAACAGTAAATTGAATTTTACACAGTAATCTTTAAAATTAAATACTTTAAATTAACTAAGATTATAAAACATTAAATCAGTCATTTACAAAAAAATCATTTTTTCAATATTTTTTACAACAACGCTACGATAAGATTTTTTCTATTTTACTGGAGATTTAATTTCTTAATTTTGGATATTGCTTATTGCACTACGATTATTATAATTTATGAAAACTTATGAATAGGGCAAGCTGCCATAGCTCCACAACTCGACTGCTAGCTCAACGGACTCATTCAATCACTTCGACAAACTTTACTTAAATTACACTTAATTATTAAAACTAATAAAATGGCATGTTGTGATGCTAAACGAACTATTTGTGAACTTTAAGTAGCCTGACATGTTTCGTCCAAAAAACTTTGTCTGAATTATTCAATAAAATAATAATAATGGTTTGACTATTTCAAACTTCTATTCGAGAAATTCTTTCAGCTAAGTCACAATTTCCATTGATACACTTTGCAGCCGAAAATGTCAATAAAAAAAACTGTGACAAAGTTGAAATAAAAAAGTAAAAAAAAAAAGTGTACTTTAGAGATTTTAGTAACACTCATTATTTTCATAAACTTCTACAGTTTTAAAACAAAACAACGTACACCTTGAACGAGTGAGTCGAAATAAACCTGTGACAAATTATTCTTCAATCATCAGTAGGTCTAATCAATCGACTTTTCCATTCAAGGTGCACAAAGTTTCAATCCACAATTTATAAATACCTACTCACTAAGTACAATACTGACATCTT
This sequence comes from Diarsia mendica, assembly GCA_949316265.1. NCBI lineage: Eukaryota > Metazoa > Arthropoda > Insecta > Lepidoptera > Noctuidae > Diarsia > Diarsia mendica. The sequence continues at coordinate 15,523,885 of OX438902.1, read as the reverse complement.
CATAGAAAAATTATAATATACACCTTTTGTATCAAGAATCACAAACGTACGACACGGTGTATAAAACGCTGCACTACTTCCACACAACAATATCTCTATTTACAATAATATACAAATACGACAAACACATTTAGATTACGCTCACTAAGTATAGGCGTAATATAACTCACATTATTAGTTGTAACGCGTTAGTACTTATAAAAACACATTACATTTAAAATTACTTGTCACTTTAATGAGTTTTTAAAAAGATTAATAATGTGGTACAACTAATAATTAAGTTAGACACAAGCTGCCGCCGCAGTAATAAGGAAACAAATTATAAGTACAATATTAAGTACCTACCCATACATCTACTGTAACTGGTTCAGTGGCACTTTGCATTTCCAATTTGCCCACTCACTTCTGCAGCTGAGTATACGTAGACCAACATAATTTAAATAGGATCCGTCACCACGCAAACACAAGCCCAGACGCGACGTCCACTCATCACACATCTGTCAAATTATAAATAACGTACCAACTAGAAACTATATTTACACAAATTGTCATTAACGTATGACATCATAAAAAATGTATTAAAATTATCATACAAAACATCCACTAAAGAACAGTAATGAAATTATTTTATATTTTTTTATTTACAAATAATTTCACGTTCTTCTTAGGCAGTGTATTTTTTTTTTAGAACTATAAATACTTTGAAAAAATACAAAAAAAACTTAATCACATTTAAAAATAATTAAGTAAGTACATAATTATGATAATATCTTTATTGGATAATCCGTTAGGTGAAAATTTTGTACTTATCTCGAATAATTTGAGTTCAATCTTTAAAACAATACTTTTTTGTAAGTTACGGTTACAAATCCCGAGTATTACAAAGAAAAAACGTCAGAGAAAAATATAAAACTATTCGTCGCTGTTGAGTTCACATCAGACTAAATTCAAGATGTTACCGAAATAATTCTAACAATACGAGTAGCTCAACATATTACAAGTGAGGTTACATCGATGATCCTTACCTTTTATATTAGTTTTCAAGCAATCTAAGATATAAACTCAACTGTAATACACATTCTGGTGACGAAACTGACTGCCTATGCTCTGAAGAGGAGAGCGGGGAGAAATGGAACCAGGATGATCTTGAAAATTTTGGCATTTAAAACATGGATGATGATAATAATATTATGTCAGCCATGGACTTTATCCCGTAAAATAGTGACCGCGTCTACCTCACTCAACACAACCCCTAAACATGGACAATTCGTCAACATACTGCATATGATGGCGATATATTTCTCAGAGCGTTAACAGTAGTTAATTTAAGTCCATATCCGAAGATTACCTTTACAAAGTAACCAATAATTTTGCTTCTCTGTGGCCAGATATTTTGTGCTGTACCAAGTCCAAGGAGTCGGTATTCGATAAATACTCGATGCTTGAAACCGCAGCAGATAAGGACTACGCTATAATATGTGTGTGTTGTGTGTGTTTAGGACACCATTTGTCTGTGTCCGTTCTGACCGTTGCCTGAGGGGAAGAGTACTCCTTCATACGTTACTCCGTTCAGCTCTATTGACACTACTAGTTGCTGGTCTCCTGTGCTTGCGTCTCCTGGGGGACAAAAAAAATGCAAAATTACATATAACTACTTATAGAGAAAAATCTGTTTTTTAGATAAAAATATCAGACATTAAAAGACAGGTCAAAAACTGATTAAGTTGAAGTGCAGAATGTCAATCAACCAATGATATAATTGAAAACAGCGAACGCGATCTGTTTCAAAGAGAAAAATAGAATTCATCAAAAGAAAGAAGTCTAGCAAGAATTTACTTGACAAGGAAACCGTAGGTTAGATAACCAAAAGCTATGACCAAAGATAGGTCTTTGGCCATAGCTTAGGAGATGAAAGAAAGAAAGAAAGAAAAAGTGTTTATTGGTTTCCCAACAGGATTAAACAAATTGACAAAAAATTAGACGTTAACAAAGTAAACAATAGAAAGAAACACAACGTTAAAGATGCTTACCTCTGGTGGTAATCTTGAAGGCAGCTCCATTGACACCATTAGAATTGGGCATGCCGTTGATCTGTGGTGGTGACGTGGTGTCCCTGCGGCTGTGGCGGTGCTGTGGCGGCGAGTGCAGGTGGTCGCGGGGCGAGGCGGGGCGGGAGATGGGCCGCGGTGTGCGGCGCTTAGCGGGCGGTGCGGGAGACCGGCATGCCTCGCGCTTGCCTCCGCTTGTGATCGAGTTGGGGCTCTCGCTCAGATTCAGAGCCTCGCTGTAACCCATACTGAGGATAAGGAGAGCGTCAGAATATGTCAACCGGGGTTGACCTTATAGTAAAAGTAACAATAGAGATTAGCTATCTAATTTCTTGAATTAATTGCCATCATTCAGCGTTTTCACAAGTAGGTAAGCAAGATGAGTTTTTGGTGGTCTCGCAACTGCTCTCGAACTGAGGTAGTACCTGTAGCAGGCTACAGAAGATACTTTATCTGTCTTCAATTTCAATCTATTCTCAGGAGCAATTTTGCCAATGTATCTGATTTTATGGCAAACAAACATTTTATCCTAGGGGACTATCTTAGGTCCCATATTATTTTAATATTGAAGTATGAAAAAATAACTATTTCTAGTAAAATCAACATACCGTTGTGGCTCAAGGTCTGGTTGTGGGCTGTTGTTGTTGTTATTGTTGTAGAGCGACCAGAGGGTGAGGCGGGAGACGTCGATGGCACTGAGGGCGGCGTCGCGGGGTGACATTATTGGCGCTTGGCCGTTGCTGGGGGGTGATTCGGAACCTGTGAAAAGAAGAAAATTTGTTATTGAAGATACTTGTAAAGCAAAGCCAAAATGAACTGGGATAAACCTTTACGTTGTTGCAATGAAATTAATGCTCATTTCTAGAATTGGTAAGTATTGTTGCAATACCTGGGGGTCTAAAATAAAATAGCAGATCATAAAATGAATTGCGTTAAAAATGTAAAATGGACCTTTCTTAGTAGTAACTGCGTCTGTGACCATTTACGAAAATAGATAATAGGAAAATAATATGAATTGGATTAAAATCGACCTCCTCAGACATATAAATCAAACATATACTTTGGAATAAAGACATAATTTTTTCCCTCAAATAATTTAGGTAATGTACAAACATACTCATAATTAGTCTACAATTTTCCCACCAATGAGACACAGGCCTCCTTTCTATGAGGAGAACTTAACTTAATCACAATAATTAAGGCATGAACTCATAATACAGCTGAAAAATAAGCAATCAAAAACAAACAAGCTAAACTCACCATTTCTCATAAGCTCCCTCTGCTGCTGTATCATCTTCATGTACTCGCGCACCCTGTACTCGATGTCATGCTGCGCTAGATGCGGCGCGTGCGGCGGCAGCGGCGGCAGGCGCGGGGCCACGCCCCCCAGCGACAGCGACAGCGGCTGCATGTGCTGCGACAGCTGCGCGAGAGACGCGGGCACGCGGTTTAGTGGGGGCTGCAAGAAGATGGGACGTTAGGTGGTGATCATCAAGCACCGGAGGTTTGGCTATAGGTGGGCTACCGTGAAGTTTTAAAGCAAGATTGTTTTAATCTTATTCCAAAGTGGGAAAGGGATAGCGCTAGACGTCCTCTTTAGCTCAGCCTCTTTCCCACACTGGGATAAAATGAATACAATTCTACTTTATTTAAGAGCAAGGTCTAGGTAAGAGTTTTCCCAATCAGTGACTCCAGGCATGTATACTTGTATAGGGGCCATTATGGTGGTGATGGTCAGGCATCAAAGGTTTGAGAGTACAACTTTTCTCAAGCAGTGATTCCTAGAGTGTATAGGGTGGGACGTTAGATGGTGATGATCAGACACCGAAGGTTGGACTTTGTAATTTTTTACAAGAAGTGGTTTTGTATACTTATTTGTTTAAAGAGATGTATAGTGTGAAAGAAGTTGTCATCAGAAAAGAAGTGAACACTACGATAATGTTAATGATGGAAGTACGGGTGAAAAAGACTGTGACTATAAACACCAAAATACTGGCAGTGTACTGCCAACTGAGAAAATGCATAACTGGCTGTGTATAAAATTGGACTGATGGAATTTGCCAAACAATAGGGTAGACGACCGACTAAAAAAATATGATTCTGTTTAGTCCGTCAGTCAGATTATTGAAAAATATTGGATACGTGTTTTTTGTTTTATCAAATTAATAAAAATTGACGAAAATAAAGCTTGTCAAAGACCATGGAGAGGGGGCGTTTGACGTCATAGTTAGGTAAAATTGGACCAAGCTGTGACGTTTCACGACTTTTCGAAGCACTGTATCGTCTTCATTTTTTGTTTACGTGAAAAAAGAAAAAATACGTGTTCAATATTTTTTGGAAATCTATCTGACGGACTAATTAGTTTTTTTTTGTCGACTACCCTATTGTAGTTTATCTTCTATGTGTATCTTAGTAAAAGCACAGTAAAAGTATATTGTATTTGTATCTATCTTACGGACACTACTGGTGTGTAAATACTTTTAAATCGGTTATTTCGTTAAAACTTACCATAGCTAAAGCAGCTTGTGCGTCGTACTGTCCCGAGGCGCGGCGACCCTCACGCTTGTTGCCTTCAATAGCTGCATCCAGCTCACTCCTGGTGGAAAGGTTCTTCTTCTCACACTCGTAGTCATACAGGTATTTCATGTATCTGGAAAGAAATCATACAACTGTTATAAGGAGCCCATTCATTTTTCTTTTGGAAGTTTGATTGATGTGTTTCATAGTCTTGAGTGATAACGTATTTTCGTAGTTTGAGCAGAATGTACAAGATTACACGACAACGGTACTGATTGTTGCTCGTTTACAGTCGGAACATACAGAGGAGATACTTAGGTTAACAATTTATTTTGAGCCATTAACAGCATTCATGGAATTTTAACCAAAATAGAATGAAGGACAAGCGTTGATGGCAAAGCGGCACCTTCAAAGCTCATTTCGAATCTTTTATCATCCAAAATAATCTCCATATCTATCAACTCGGAAATAAATCAAAAGATGTCACCATTCAATCCTTTAGAGCGAACAAATCTAATAATAACTTTATTACTCCGCCCGCGGCTGACAGCCTTATAAATCATATTACAAGCCCAATTATTATCAAAAGTCTATCCTTCAAGTATAATGCGTACCATTACAATCCTAAGCCTATTCTGTAACGTGTCAATTTTATATGACCCCATTGTCGCGTGTAGGTACCTCCCATATGTCATATTAAGCGGTCGCATATCTAATGCGTAACACAATGAGAACCGCCGTCTCATAAAAACGCCACCTTTAAAACTGTCACAGGCGATCTATATATACGACATTCGTCATTACGGTTAGTCTAATTTTATGAATGTTGCTAGATGTAAGCTTTGGCATTAGAATACTTTTGTCTCGATAGAATTTTAACGTATGACTAATGTTTTTCAGCATCCAGACTAGAAATCATTATGTTGAAGACAAATTGTGAATAAAAGAGCCGATACTTGAAAATGGATGTCTAGCTAATATCAATTTCGAAATGATTTGCATTATTGAAGAAATGGTGATGAATAATGATGATGTGTACAAACCAAACGATGGTAAGCTTTCTAGTATCACAATACCTATTTAGGACAACAATCTACGAGACTTCGTTTGAAAAAGTTAGTTACAAAATCACTTCAAAGTCCAAATACACTATGAAAATTAACGTAACGAGACGCATACAGAAACAGATCGAAATAAAAGAAGCTGCGTTCGAAATCATCGGTTCGTGCGTAACCGTCGTACATTTTGAATCATAAACGTAAACCACCTTTATGACATCCGACAAAAGACGAGGTGAAGGAACTTAAATAATGGGAAATTATATCGGCTGAGATGAGCTGAGGTTATTAATTATGAAGTTGTCATATTGTCGCGTCGGACGCTCACGTAGTGCCATTGTGGGCCATCTTTTGTCTCCACCTCGTGAGAATTTGAATGAGGATGTGATACAAAGCAGGTCGAATATGGAGCGAGCTCCTGACTTGTGGGACCACACAGATACATCTTTTGTCGATCATGTTCTAGATTGAAGGCTAGTGATGGATACTGATTTGGTAGAGGCCTTTACAGTGAAAGCTTTTCGAAAGATTTAATTTGGAGAATATTGTATCAAGTCTCCAAAACGTTCTAATCTTCTCTTGAATAGTGGTATTTGTCATACTCTCGTTTCTAGAAAAAATCTAATCATACTCTCATCTATAATATTATCAGATTTGGACTCCTGTACTCACTGTGTGCGTAACGTGAAGGCAGCAGACGTGATAGACGATGGCAGCCGCAGCCCCTTGATAATCTCCTGCCACAGCTTCTTGTTGATGACCTCCACCAGCCCACCGCGGGCTATCACCAGGTTGTACAGCTCGTACAGGTCCAGCACCGACTTCGCCATTATTGGTAGCCGGTTGATTGGAGTGCCTGCAACAAAGGATTGTTTAGGATAAGTACGGATGACATGTGGCTTTTGCCTACTCACACTGAGCAGTGCATTATGGCCATTATCTCTCTCAGTAGTAGTCTGCGTAACAGTAAAGGAAGGTAATATGATTATGAAAATTACATTAAAAGAAATCAAGTTAAATAATAATGATATGCTCGTAGAGATATAAATTTAATCACATTATGCTAAAGTTATATCAGGTGTATGTTTATGTATTTTGAATTAAGGGATACCGAACCATCGAAGAAGAATGAAGACATATTTAGTGTTCAGTAATAACGAAATTTCAAAGAGAAACCCAATGCTACACATAAAATACCATAACAAACAAGGCAATGAAATAAGGATAACTTAACTATCCCGGTATTGGAAGAACATCAACGTGTTCAAACTTCCGTCAGCAATAAAATATCTCGAAATACAACAGCAGCAATTCAAAATCAGGGATAGCAAATATATCGTAATGTAACAAAAGAGTGTTCACGAACACTGGGAACATGTTCATCACGACGTAACGTCCAATAGAGGAGAGCAGTACGTTCCCTCACTATTGCAGGTTGTAAAACCCTTTACTGCGTACTTCATAAAGATCGTAAAACCAAACTACGTCTATATAGAAATATAGAAACAGATACAGCGCTGAATTAAGCTAAAGAATTGCTGAAATTGTTATGGAAATATTTCGAATTTATTACTCCCAATTTTATTGTTTTGTCCAACGATCCTCCAACAAAATGAATAAAGCTATCAGAAGAATAAAATTTGTTTTACTGCTCCAACCACATATCTAACAGTGGCGATAAAATGAGAAGAAAAGCTGATTACGTTGACAACCATAACTTATCACCACCTGTATCCCTTCGGAGACATTAATCACAATTTTATACGACGACATTACACGCTTTAATGTGATCTTACAACAACACCACAACCTTTAGAGGTAAAACGTTGCTTGTCGGATACCAAAGCCTATGAAATCAAGCTAAAAAGCGCGTGACAGTTTTGTAAAAGATGAGGACGAAAATGCTGTAGATTAAACAATCTATCAAAACATGCTTTACAGCGCTTGCTGGGACAACACGCGTCAAATGGGCAACAAGGCGAGCGTGCTAAATCGCATCGCATCGCACGATCGATGATTTACGGACGCGAGCGAGTCAGATCGCGCTTTTACGATGCGCGCGCGCAGCATTAGTGGCCCCGATTTAGCACAGCCCGTGTGGCCACGGAAGCCAGGCCCGTTTGTTCTATGTGGCTAGTATGCGACTATTTGATTTACTGTAATTTGACTGTTAACTTACCCGATGACGTGACGAATCCGTACCCACTACGCTAACACTGCGATTTACAATAAGGAACTGTTACCCACTTAGTTACGCTTGTAAGACAGTGGAACTGTCAGCTTGTGATGTTTACATCTTTGGAACAAGAAAACAACAGTGTTTATATCCCATTACTTCGCGGTCTGAAGACGGAGTTACATTTACTACGAAGTTGATGTCAAATTACCTAGAAAGTGTTAAGTCTTCCCTACACGATCACATCAACATCTTCCCAAATTATTTTACTTATATCTCATCATTTTTGTCTCAAATATCCACCTAGGCAACTCTAGCAGATACTGTTATATCAAAAAACAATAGAACATCACGAGGAGATAGATCTGCGAGGCGAGCTTCTGAAAGTTATTTCAATTTGACTTGTTGGAACGCGCCGGCAGCGGCAAGCGGCAATCAATCAACATTGTCTAAATGATTGTTGCAAACAATTCGTTACATTTGCACAGTCACCTCGCGCTCGATATCGAGTTACAAGCTCAAGTTGTCTCAGTTCGCGCCTGCCGGCATTACGGGTTGCTCCTGAATGGTAATGTGTCGATTGGGTACGTATAAGTGTTGGAGAATTTACCCTTTTACAGCATTAAAGTTATATGGTACATGGATTGTGTAGCGTACATTAAAGTTATAAATAATTTTACTAACTATATGAGTGTTCTCTATACGTGGATGTATTGCAACTACACAATTTTTTTTTTAAACCAGCCGTAATGAATAAACTCAGTAAAATGTGTCAATTGATAGTTATAATGAGCTCAGCCGCTTACAATGAAGAATTGCATTATGATACCGCTGACATGTATAAAATTGACTATACCTACTGATGAATCTGGTGACAAGCGTTTAAACAAGTTTCAACCTTCAACAAACCAATAAAAGCCCTTCAGCCCAAATTACGAATACCCGAAACAAGAACGGCCTTCCCATGTAACAGCCTCGATCGTTTATTGATGAGAGCGAAACATTAGCGAAATACCTAAACGACTATTTGTCAATCCGTCTTCCTGTCTGCAGTTAATCATTCCCCCGGTTATCTGGGCCGGGGTTGAACGGGGGTGAGGCGGGGTGTTCGGGGGTGGTGGCTGAAGGGGTGGCAACGTCACCCGTTCAGATTAATTGCCACGTTTGAAGAGTAAATGGAGCAACATGATGCGCAGAATTGGTGTAGAGTACTTGTTGGGTATTGTGTAAGATACCTGGTATTTTGTTATTAAATGAGCTGGCTATGTCTGTTAATCTATCATGACATTTGTGTCAGCAGTAAATGGTATCATCTCAACATCATTTGGCAACCAAAAAAAAAATCATAGGGAAGCAGTGTTCACTTCCGATTTTATGTGTGCGGTCACTAGAGTTAAATTAGATATTTTGCAAAATAGCACTACACTAATGACACTAATGAACACATCAAATCAAGCACATGAATAAAACCATCAATTAAATCAGAACTTAAAGATGAAGAAGCAATAATTATTAAAACAAAAGTTTGAAAAAGACAAGAACGATCATCGTCGCTAGGATCCTTAACCATTCTAATAACAATCATCATGTTGCAGAAAACTTATTTACAATTACTATCAAGCATGACACTCATGACCATAAAAACCCATCTAAATCTGGAAAGCAAGTACAGAGACGAAAATACAATACAATAAGTAAGTGGTCGGAAATACCGAATGCTTACAAAAGATGATCGTCAAGATTTCAAGAAGCTATGACTAACGGTAGCACCTAAATACTAACAAGATAACGTAAACTGAGCCATGTAACTGGCAGTCAATAACAAAATGTAATAATAGATGACTCATGATAACAGTCAGTGAGCCAAGGAGTTTGGAATTCGCAAGTTTTTTGATCGAGCAGAAAAGTAAGCGGATTTTTGCAAAGAAAGGACTGATCAGAAATGATTATGATTCACGTATGTTATCAAAGGCTGTTAGATCTAAGTTTTCCAATTTATCCGACTCTAGTAAGGCATTTGACTCTCTTGATAAGCTGAGTCTTCTTACATTATAGACAACAGATCTAAATTCTGACTTCCAAACATTATTTGCTACCGCAGTAGACATTGATTTTTAGTATTTTTACACGTGGAATTTAGCTGTTACCCTTTCACCTACATCTGCTATTACCCCATCATTTGCGCAAATCAATATTCGTGCATCACTAATCCTTACTATCGATTCTCTCTCGATTCGCTCTGCACTCGCCACCCACGCTCGTCACACCACGTTGACAACCTTTATTGCACCCTACTAAGTTGCTTTGAGCCCGATAGCGACTTTTACGGCCAACATTTCACCCACACTAAAATGACCTGTGACTTTTCAATACTCTGATTTACACCTGAAAGAACACAAGGTCCAAGAAATACTGGTCATCTTTTGATAGTGCACCTCGCTTTGATGTGCAAGATTATGTGTAACTTTTCTATGCCGTGACGTGTGTAATGGTCAACATAAAGTGAAACCTTAGTGTTAAGGTCGCCTAAATAAATATACTAATGACATGCTGCAGTCATAATATTATATGGAAATTCAAATTAACTGACGGATGTGTTAGAGATGACAAGTCAAAGTGGTTACTTAGTACAAAGAGGAAAGTTCAAGTAGCCGAGAAAAGTGTGCTTACTTTGTAGTTTGATGGTACTAGCTAGTACAAAATAATGGTGAAATCACAGTTAAATGAGGCAAGAAAACTTATGGGTCAGTGGTTACGGTGAATTACGTGAATATCGTAAATACATAATACAAATTACCCGCAATTGAACATGGTACAGATAAAGCACGATTTCCAACATCGAATGGCTTCTAAACAACATTGCATAAACACTGGGTGCGTTATCAGGCGGGGCGCGCCAACAGTCCCGCTATCCGTCTAAATAACAGCGCTTACAAGAACCCGTGGACAAAAGCTATTGTTTATGAAAGCAATCACCCCAATAACGATTTCCACAAAACGCACGGGCTCGCCGGCGGCGGAAAACGCGCGATTCGATGCGCGTGCGCCCAGCCGCGCGCGCTATTTGCATACATGTACCATTTATAAAGGCCCACACAACGTAGCGCGGCTGACATGACGGCTCACTCAATTCGGCCGCCCGAAGCGTTATTTACGAGCTATGTCTAATCGCCAGCGGAGCCAATCTAATCGTGCCCAATTGTGACAAATTATTGCTTTTCCTACGAAACCTTACGCTAAATTTGTATTATGAATTTCACTTTATGGACTAACGTACGCTTTATGGAACTGCATACGGAATAAATTCCGAGTTTTGCCCGCTACAGTGTAGCCAGCGATTATTCGCACCTCACCCGATATTTATTGGCACTCGGTGTCGCTTAGAAAGGCTAATTCTTTTGTGCTGGCAACTCGCGAGTGTCGTAAATCGTCTAACCGAACGCCTCCGAGTGCTGATAAAGGATTGTAAATAACGCCCGATTAGCCAACTAATCTCTTTTAAGTGTTGCAGATTGCAACTTTGATTTGCGCACCGTTTTACAGCCAGATTAAGTTGAAAATTTAATTTTGTTGAGGTGCTTTAATAAATTGTGAGCGACGTTTTATTAGTGTAAAACGGTGATTTGGTTAATAAATACGGTGATAAAGTAGTGTGATGACATGGAAGTATTAATGACGCAGCGTGGGTCATCAAAATGTCAAGTGCAGCGGTCACGCGGAGGAGCCAGCGCACGGTGGTCACAGTCGACGGCGCGCGACGACACGGGCGATAATCGATCGAATCGACATTTGACGCCTCTCCGCTTATCGAGAGCAGTATCAAGGCCCTTGGAGCCCGACAACCCCGCGGCGGGCCAATGAGAGGCGTCCGCGAGCGCGGCGCGGCCGCCCATTGGTCTGATACGCTTTTGATTGCACCGCCCCACTCGATTCACGACTCGATCAATCTCAATTATTCGTGAGTGTTGGTACTACTCCAAGTGGTCGGGCTCAGACGCGTTTAATTGCACATTAACTTCAGAGAATTCGTTTCAAAATTCGTACACTAGCAGAATTAGATATTAGGTACTACACGGTCACATTAACTTGACGCATCTCTGGAATGCGCGCGTCGATATAATTTGTCTAGTTTTCTGTTGTTGTTCTATTGTTTTTGACATAGATAGATAGATAGATAGATAGATAGATAGATAGATAGATAGATAGATAGAATACTCTTTATTATGTACACCAAATTACAAAAAAACAATAGTAAAACATTTTACAAGGGGTGACACAATGGGCGGTCTTATCGCTTAAAGCGATCTTTTAAAGACAACCTTTAGACATAATTGTGACAACGCCAAGCGTCAAGATAATGTGACCGAGTAGTACAGTTGTTATACACTGTATTAGTCGTCGTATTCTTTTACTACAATAAAACGTTAGAGACAGGGCTAACTATGCGGTTGACTATTGACACATATATTAATTTATTACATTATAAATTAAAATAAAGTGTAAACAGTAATGAAATATGAACAAAAATGGGTAGTTAAGTATGATCCGTTATTCCTACTCGCGTATACACATAGGTACTGAGAAACATACAGAAAACACACCAATACAACACTAAAACATTTACGATTGTAGATATATTTATGCTAATGTGACAAATAAACCTACATTAATTATGAATATTTTCCATAAACATATACGTTCACATGTAAAAACCCTTTTCATTACTAACTTGTACTGAAAATAAACATAATATAAGAAGTTAACAACATAAAATAACTTCAGGTAGGTAGATTTTCTTTACAAGTGAATCGCTTCAACATCATATCTCTAATTCCATATATTGTATTAGTCGACTGGCAGACCGAATGGAAAATTAATTTCAAATTGCTCAAGATTTTTAATTAAAACACCTCCCATTATTGAGAAATAAAAAGCACAAAAGAAAGCCATAAAAACTAAAAACACTCCGATTAATCATTTCAACATCACACCTCCATTTCTTTTTCTTACAAGTCATTTTAACATTATTCGCAATTAAAAAGGTGTGCAAAATGGATCAAGAACATAAGTGCATAGTGTTTATTTTATTTCTTATTCGAGTATTAAGGCTATAAACGACAGCTAGCCTCTATTTAGACAGTCGTTATAAGTTTATGGGCGGAAGAATTTATTGCTCCTCGGAGCGAGGTTTTAATTTAGAAATACGATCATTCTAGTGTTAATTTCCACACTTCGGAACAAAACACGTGCACACACGCACATAACCCTCTTCTAATACGTGCTAATAATTATTTATTAAAACTCATAATACCTATGTTCTTTTACATAAGTTAAGACTAAATAATATACAACGCCAGTCAAAGAGTCATATGCTATAATTTTGCGAAATTACCATAACTCAATGTAATATTTATTGCTTGTAGTACAAATTCCAGGAGATACGGCGCGAAAATGACATAAGGCTGAGGATACAACGATCAATCATGAAGGGAGCAGTAAAGTTGAGAACAATCCAGCGTAATTCCGTCTGAGAGACATTAAAACAGCGGCCGGCCCTATCCGGTGCAACATTGTGGCAGCCATCGCTCCGCGCACCAGCATCACCCCGGCCCAGCACTGCACACTACACACTGCACTCACTGCAGTCATTTCAATTTGTAATTACTGCTCGCGTTTAGCATCCCGCTCCGAAATTTGACAACATTAAAAACCACCAATGAATCAAAAAAACGTCACAACATAAACCCAGGATCCCAATAACACATAAATCATTTATTCGAATGCAAATCAAAACCGAGAAAGATTAAAGTATCGCTCTGAGAGGAATTCAGGAGGCCATTCGATGTAATTGGCAATCATTCAGAAAAGAATATACTCTGGCTCGAACAATCAAGACAAAGGCGGCCGATAGTACCTACAGGCGAGCCATTACGGGTCAATACCCATTATTATGCTATATTTTCGCGAGCACAGCCCTCCGATATCCCGTACGCTCACATGAGACGGCAAATATCTGTAATTAAAGGTTGTAAAGTTGATTTACGGTCAGGGTCCGAGGATCGAAGTCCGGGGAGCGAGTCGACCAATGGCGCGTCGCGGAGCCCTCGTATCAATTTATTAGAAACGAATGAAATCGCGGCTGCGGTGGCGGTGGCGCGCGATAATGCGGCGCGGTGCGGTCGCGGGCCCATCACTTCCATCGGCCATCAGCGCGCCCGCCGCCGATAGTATCGAGCGCTGGTGCGTAGTTTACGATCTCCGCCAGCACGGTAACACCGGCAATAAAATTGCAACAATGGAAATGTCGGATGCGGCTGAAAGACGACGCACGATGCGACTACGCCGGATCATTGCAATGAATGCAACAATGGAATCCTCCAAACGAAGGTGGCAACTATCGACGGCCGTAAAGCTGAGCTATCCGGCGACGCGGCCGCCGTTATGACACTCGACAGATACGAACAATACCAACATAATGTAATTGTAATAAAACTGCGCGTGCGTACACAATGTTAACGAACAAATACCATTACTGTATTCCACTTGTTGGCGAGAGAAGTATATATCTAGGGAAAACGTAGCTATGTGCCGTCCGATAAAAATGTGGGTCGTAAAATGTTGGTTTAATGCAGCAGGCCGTCTTTGGAGCAGCTCGCCAGATATCACAACAAAGGTACCCGATGCACTGTAACTCAAGAAGCTTTCGATTTATTCTTTAATAAGTCTCTAAGACGATCAATAATAAGCATTGTTTCGGGTCGGTCTGGCCGAGTACGCTTCGACCATTTAAAATGTGAAAGTAATTACATATTAGCATTTGCTGTTCCCGATGGTAGTATCGTCTGGCTGAGATGTATGTAATTTATTATTAACGTAGTCATGTTTGCGCTTTTTATGGGTGCGGAGAAAATTGACCGACTAAACGAGCCTGGCGCTTACAATGTTGTTTCCACGACTGTGCATAATTACACATTCACCAACACCATTATGGGGTTGTTTCTAATCAAAATTGCATTCTATAAATAATATACGTGCAGATATTTCGCCTCACTCACAGTCTTACACCGAACAGACGTGGCAGCTATTGTGAAGGTACCGCAAATATTCGCCATATCTACTACATCGTCTCTTTTATGACTCTCGTTTTGTCGCTTACGGCTATCGTAAAATATCATCGGAATGGAAACCCTTAATTTGTGTATCACTCCTTTTGTTGTAATACACTGTTGCTAATCTTTGTTTACGACGTTCCTGGGCAAAGATTGGTTTTGAAGAAAACCTATAAAAAGTTTCTCTTGGGGTTAGGAATTATCCCTCAGCTTGACTGCACCAGAATTATCCTTATTATCAACAAAAAAACATGTGCTCAAAATATTTTCATATTCACGTGTGTTGTACCCAAATAATAGAATTCATAAAAGCTGCATGTTTGAACGTGTCTAGACGAAGGTGTCGAGAATTCGAGTGCCACCGCGTTTACTGTCTCCTCTCAATGGTAATTTGAATGACAATTTAAATTATAATGTGGAACGGCGTCCCGGTGATGACCAAGCACATTTAGAACGAACACCTACAGCATTTATTCAACAGAATACTGTTAATAACCCATAAAAGATTTTAATAAGAGGTATAACGTTCCTTAATTAGTTTGGGTTGGGTTGCTTTTTTAAGATTACATCAATTTACTTAGTTTACATGAATGATATTCAAGTCATGTCATATTCAAGAGCAACAGAAGCACGCGTTACGTAAAACTCAAACGTCTAATAAATCTAGTGTGGTAAATGTCATCTTTGAAACCAAGTTTAACGATCCACGCCCATAAAATAAGGAACTAGCATATCACAATAAAAGAACATAAAAAGCAATCGTAGCTAATATTGATAAACATGAGCCAACAAAGAATAAGAATAACAATCTTATAACGGAAATAAAATAATCTGGTGTTGGTTGACAAAAAACAGACAATGGAGTCAAAGGGCAAGAAGTTCTGACAATAGCCGTGCTTGGCAGATAGAACAAATGAGGTGTCTGCCACAATGCTGCATTAACATAAATGGATGGAAGATGGGATGAAGGAACAGGGTGACATTCGACAGTGGTTCATAAACGAGAAGAAAGGACAATTATTATTATTGATTCTCTCATGAATATTGTTAGTAGGGCTGTCTGTTTAAACCTGGTTATGATGGATGTTGGTTTAGGGATATTAAAGTTTGAATCATCATTTATATGTTCAATTTTGTTAGAACCTTTTGATTCAGGATAAAGAAGTTTTCAAGTGTTCTTTAGAATTTATTAATGAGTTATTGCTGATTTTACATCGATATTATGATTTAGCATCAAAATTACATCATCTTTTAAATCTTTTGACACAACATCTTCTTCAACATCGTGCACAACGAAATTAGCTTCCCTGAACTTTGACATTTACAGTAATCGAATTAGAGTCTATATCTGAGATGGATCGATATTCTTTGTGGAGTAATCCGATGAGGCGATAGGTTTAGCTTATCTCGGCGTTATATCTGAAACTTCCTGCCGCCCCGCCTCGACCCTATCCGTATCTATATAATAGATTACATTTAGATACGTGTAGATATTGTGTCGCGTACTGATTTCCGTCAGTAGGTATTAGTGGGTTGATATTTGTTGATATAGTTTGATTGTGAGATTCTTGGGTGTGTTTTCCATGAAAAGTTTGATGTATGATACCGTTAACATTTTTATTTTCCTTGTTTTGATTCACTTCTACTATTAGGATTTCTATTTTACCGTTTGTCATTGTTCTAGTACGTTAACTGTCATAATAACACTTCTGTGTTTTGACTTCACGTTTCCGTTTACCCATTATGCCTACAAGTTATCTTGTTATGTAATATATAGGTTGTCTATTTCCTCGTTTTCTATGTCCCACTCCATATTAAATTGATAGTCTTATAAATGTAGTAAGTTTTCCCCTATGAGATCCGCCCAGCTCGCAGGGCGGGCGGGATCTAGGGCGGGCCGGTGCCGCCTACCCGTGTTACGCTCTATCATTTAATTAAGTTCGTAGTACCAATTAATAATGTAATGAACAAGTCTTTATATCGTGTTTTGAAGAAATTATTCCTATTATATTAATTAATAGTAGAGGACAATTAAGAATTCGGCATTAGGTTTAAAAGTTTCCGTAGTGTGGTAGCTACATACAATTGGAATTTGTAAAACCAATCTTAAGTATTAAAAATCACATCATCAGATAATTAAAATAGTAACTTAAGTCAACGATGCCCAAACGTGGACATCCGTGGGAAAGACACACATTATTGCATTTCGCGGATATGAGATATGTAGTGTACACCGGCCCACTAAAGTTGTGCTGTACACTCGTGACAATTTGTTTGAGACTGTAAGCAAGCTGTGTTGCCATGTGTAAGCAGATAACGGGTATCCGGCACCTTTAGATTAGTCGATCGGCGGATATTAACTAATACTGTCAATATTTGAGTTACGTAATTGGCTTTATGATGACTGGGTTCAAATAGGCATCCCCTTTGATCGTGGATGAATGGTGACCACGCATGACGCATTACATGCCAAGTTTACTATGTTCCTCGAAAAGCAAGTTCAGCCGTTGGTCCCGGCGGCGGTCATTTGTAGAGCTTTGACAGTCGTTACAGATATTAAGCTGCATCTGGTTATACTGGAAGCCGACCTTAATATAATTTGGAAAAAGCTAAGCAGAGGATGATGATGATCATCATCATCATCAGCCTGTAATGTTCCCACTGCAGGGACTCAGGCCTCCTCTCTAGGAGAGGGATAGGCTATGATCCACCACGCGGGCCCAATGCGGATTGGCAGATGTCACATGTCTTCGAATTTTTTGGTGATGTAGATAATGATAACTTGAGATTATTAGCCAGAATTAAATGTGTGCTTAGACCAACTATTCTTTTATAAGAATTTGAAGACGAAGAAGTAAAACATTCAAAAAAATCTTTGAATGATTAGGTAACGAAACGATCTCCCGAATAAAAATACAGTTTTGAGAATTACACAACTTCAAAATATTCAAAAATCCGTCATGTCAAAACCCTGTCATCGAACACATTCTCAGAAGCTCCTCGGAAAACGACACTCGCCGTCATATTATTATCCACTTCTTCAGTTTCAACCAAAAGTCATATTTTATTATTCAGAATATATTCAGCACCTGTGTCTATTAGAATAGTCCTAGATTTCAATCGGGCAGCGTCTTAATCACCAGTTATAACGCCGGAAGTGCTGTCATCACCAGAATAAATAATCACTTTTGGCCAACAGGTCGTTAGTGGGGGAAGCCGGTGCGAGGGACGAGGAGGGGGGAGGTAATTTAACTGCTCATCCATCAAGCACACCTTCGCACCGACCTGGATTTAGCTTTCAATTAAGAATATTTAAAAATCTTGCGGTTTAATGGACAGGGATTTATTCGGATTTAATGTACGGACACATAGGAATACGTATTATGTGAATGATAATGTCTGTTGTTGCTAATATTATAATATTGTAAAGGAAATTAATGTACCTATGGTTTGTAAATAAGTAGTTATTTTGTTAACAGTATCTAAGTAAGTTCCTGTGCTGTCAACTTTAACATAGGTATGGTTATAATAGTCGTTGTACGAGTAAGATAGGGATTCAAGATGAAAATCTGCATGCATTAAACTTTTTGTCACGTCCTTTTATAACGCACTGTGCGTTATACAATTGAATATAACTGTGCGTCACGCCAATTTATATCGACTTATGACCCCATTTTCAGTATTCTACTTTGATTTAAATAAATAAATCAAAGTAGAATGGAATCATAAGTTGACCACTTTGAATGACAACGTATTTGTCTAAATATCTTTACCCATTTTGGCAAGAAGACGACAATCATACTTACAAACATTCTGAATACGAAGAACTACACTAGGTAGGTAAGTACCGTTTAGAAATATTAATATAAAATAATAAATACCGCATATTGTTATATGCATGGTCACATGAGCAGATCGAATTCGTGTAGGCTGCACATTTCAACTGGACGCGACGACAGACGTTTGATTTTTCGCGAATAACAACTGAGTGGGAAGGCCGAATCAAAATATACATTATTTTCCTCAACCATTGAAATAGACGACGATGAGTGATCCGTGGGCTAATTAGATTCTAACGACCGGCAATCAGCGACATCTCCTAATATCTAGATGGTCGGTGGTCGTTGAGTGATACTCTTTATTTTATAGTACGACTCTCCGCCTCCTATTCTCGTCCGAGGAAATGGATACGCGTCAATCGTCCGACACACGAAAAAAGCGTTATGAAAAGAACAATGTGCGGCTTCCGTGCTGCTATGTTTAGATGGTGTCCGTTTCAATGGACCGGTGGAATTGACTTCTGACCTTCTTAAAAGCTGAATGGAAGATATTATAAGAAGGTGCCTCAATTGGATCGAAGCGATGTGCTCGGATTTCAATGAGTGTGTTAGCATCTGGCAAGTTAAAAGCCACGGAGAATACTGCATGATTTATTTTAATCAAAAGATGAATATTCGCTAAATCAATTAACTGAACGAGATTATGATTACAATAAATTGCTGCATCCAATTGTGTTATCTCGTGCGGTAGCGGGGTTTTCGCTTCGCTGTCGAACGTACGCGTTCACAAAGCAAACGTTTCGAATGCTGGCGGGCCCTTGTTAGCACCTCCGACACCTCGGAACACGATCGATTAGGCCCGCGGCCGCTCACATTCAATTATTTATTTATTTATTCGTAATTAAGCCGCGCGAGTTATGGAGCCAGTTTCGATTTACGATCCAGCCGGATGAGTTATCAGCGATCGTCGATACGATTGCTTTATGGGACGGCCAATTGACGAAAAAATATTGTTTTCACACTGTCCTGCAGTTTACTGCGTTTTCGAATGCGCATTTTTGGTGCTTTATCAAAATTATCAACTATCAGCTGAGCATTATGTTGCAGTGAGCAGTCTGTTGTCATTTCCGATCTTGAGACTTTTTAATCGATCGTTTTCAGTTTTATTATTTTAAGTTTTGTACATTCTTAAGTTCCATTTTGGAGCTTTCCCAGTTCCTACTCCTACAACTGTGATTTTAGAATAACTTAAATTTTCATTGAATCACAACACAATCAACAAAAATAACATTCACGTCAACAACGACAAGTAGTAAGAAAACAAATGTTATCTCATTACCGAGTACAATAAGCTCTCCATTAATAACCTTGTATCGATACATCGCCAACGATTTTATCGATTCTCGCCACTCGATAAGGCGGCCGTCATGAGGCCAATTTGTAAAGGCCCATAAATTACTTTATTAAAATAAGTCAGCCAGTTTATTGTTCTTTTCTCGCCTTTGCGACTATTGTTGTTTTGGGAGACGAATATTGTGCTTTCTGTGCGGTTGTAATGCGCGTTTATATTATTAAATTTAGTCATTACAAGAGTAGAAACGATGGATGGACTGTGTAAAGAGTGATACGGCATGGAAGGAAGTGTCTGATTAGATGAAAAGTAACAGAGAAATATGGAAGAAGAAGATGGTGCGTCGACCCCAAATGCAGCATAAGGGATAAATGGGAATGATGATAAATTACAAATGTAACCTACTCCAGCTGGTATTTGCCAATAATACTGGTTATTTTAACTATTCAAATCCTCTGGATTAATCAGTCTGGAAGCATTTAATGAGTCATTACTCCACTTACAGCGGGATTCATGAATAACAAATTGTGATCAATATAATATCTAGACATAACTAAATAGCGTGTGTTTATATATCTACAAATCATCTAGAACAGCACGCGACTAGTTGTCTTATAAATATTGCATATGCCGGCGGGCTGCGGGCTGGCTACAGTAATCCACACATTATTGTACCACGCAATGAGTATAAACATGTTACTCGACCCCATGTTGCAATGGTCAAAATAATTGTGTAACGACATACGATATTGTAAGCGCCCGAAGCTCAATATTACATGTATGTAACCGATGCCGATGTAGTACTCTCAAAACATTTCAGGCCATTAATGTTTCTCAAAACCAATCAATTCCAAACTTCTAGACTTGTCAATTAGTGTCAATTATAAGCTGTAGAAATCTGTCATTCGATTTGCACATTGATTTCGATGTACGCACCCATAGGCATTAAAGCAACCAAATTAACATTTACAAACTAACCACTAAACAAATCAAATTAAATCAAACACGATTACGAACAAGCTATATGCAATAAATAAGACAATTATAATGAAATTGAAGACATAGTAGATTTATCGGAAGAAGGTGCGAGACGTCCAAACGAGGCACGGGACGAGTCGAGTGCGCGTACGACCCGCGAGCGTTAATAAACGATATTAATAAGTTATGTTTTTAATTACGGGCCGATCGTGTGCTTATTTATCCGTGTGATTTTATAGGCCCCCGCGGCGGGCCTGGGCCCAAGGCTAACACTATAAAATATATGCCGATGAATAAATTTGATTCGTAACGAGATGTATCGACTGTGGCATCCCATTACAACTTATGTTATCAATGTAAGGAAACGGTGTAAATATTTTGAGATGAATTAGTGGTATGTTTAATTTTGGAAAGTGATTTATTAATAGACGGAGCAATTAATTTGTTTGAGATTAGAGAAGTTGTAATTATAGAAAGAAATACCACGTGTCTACTTGTTGATGTTACGTAAAAACAATGACATGCAACTGTCAGAAAACTCACAAAAAAGACGTCCCTAATTTTAAAACTCGTTACAGCCAAATCCAATTTAAAAACGGAATCAAATCTAAAAATAACGGACAAAGCAATAATAAAGAAGAAGTCGGTAACGTCCCTTCATTGTCAAGAGCTAAATCCGATACCGTTCAAATCATGTGACGGATCGTGGAATAACGTCGCATCCGTAAGTCGCGCATCGTGTCGCAGACGCAACACAATGTGGAAATCCAACAGAAAATAGGAGAAAAATAGAATAGAAAAATTGAAGTGACAGCGGACGTAGATTGACGGCTGTGCCTACATACATAATGACTTATTGTCACACCCACACACACGATAGCTGAGTTTTATTTTTAATGCAATGTAGGTACATCTAATTACGTCAAGTGTGGAGAATTGACAGGAACACAGTTTTCCGTTCTTGATTTATGAACTTTAGAAAAAATGGTTATTTTACTATACATCTCTGTAATAAAATTAGGTTTAGCTTTACTTGTGTCAATACATAAACTCACAGAACAGGGACAGATACAAGCACATAAATATTTCCTAGTGACAGATGGATTAATTTTGTGTGTACAGATAATTTATATGGTTATTAACTCAGGCAGTCAAATAGCTTTAGTTCTAGCAACAGTCGTTTTAGGGTGTTAGAAGCAGTTTCGTTACGTAAGAGAATAAGGCCTTGATTAAAATGAGTCATGTTACAGGGTCACACGAGGCAGCGGCTTGTTTGGTCTGCCAAGCGCCACCGCCAAAATACGGCAAAATCACGGCCGGTAAATGGGTCACCGCAACAATGTCCAACCTCTGTAGACCTACACACTGTTATTAATCAAATTTTACAACATCGTAAAACCACGACGGGATTAAAAACCCACTCGAAAATACTGGAAATCATATTTTTATGAGATTTAGATCCGAAGTTATTATTTGAGATTTTTATAGTGGCGAGCTGTTTAGCGGTGGGTTTCCAATTTGTGGCGCGGGTGATTTACGAGCGGCCAGATCGACGCTAGACGGCGCGCAGACGCAGCGTCACGCCGCACAATGAGCCACTGTTCGCACTGTTCACTGTATCACCATGATGACGACTACCTATAAAATAGTAACATTAACGCCCCTTACACTCGTCAAGGATATCGATTGGAATAAGTTAAAGGCTAAAATTGGATTACGACCGAAACGAACTGTGACCAATCAGAGCATGGCCGCATGGTACTCACGCTCTACGCTCAACTTTACATGGTGTTTGATGTCTTTTATCGCGTTTTGTAAAATTATTTCATAAAAATTGTCATGTTAAGCACCTTATCTAAACTTTTAATGGCGGAAAACCCAACGTTCGCATTTTTCTCTGTTTTCCTATCTGATATTTAGTTTTATGTAGCGCTATACAGTTTTCTGTTCCCTCGTTGGCAGACGGGGGAAGAATTATATTAAAATAAACGCGCCGTCCGATCAAGATAATAGTAACAAATGTAAGGAGATTAGTAATGATTGCAGACGAGATGAATCATTGTGGAGCACGATTCGAAAGTCGATGGCAAATCTATTCTTACAAAGCAGTCTAATTAACCGAGACAGTGTTCCGGTGAACACAAGCCGTCTCGAGTTTCCAATCAGAACTCTAGGAACCAACTCGATCTAATGTAATCGTAGACTCAGACGCATTGGCCGATCTCCCACTAGGAATCGGGATACGACGTCGACAGCTGATTTCCGGCCCGAGGTGCGGCGAGCACTAGATAGCACCAAGTCTCCGATTCAATCCTGTCAGAATGAAGATTGTTACTAAAATTATGTTGGCAGCCTAATGAGCAGATGTTGCGGATCTGATGGATTTTGTGGCTGAATTTCGCAGTTTCTGTTAACAGAATGCGTTCAATTATGTTCGTGTAGTATTGGCAGGCTTTGCAGTGACGAGACGGTGCGCGCGCGCCTGTGTCGGTGCGGTATTGCGCTCCGCTGGCCGCATCCGACACGCGTATAAAATCTTTGATACGCAGCACCGATGGAATCGAAATCCGATATTCGACTCACAAGTTTATTTATCGCGAAATGCGACGATATTTTCGTCCGTCCGTCACTTGGACAGTTCACAGAAGCGGCAAGATTAATTGTATTTCGGTTGAGTCATCAAAATAATTAGAATGACGCTATTTTCGTTTGTGATGCTAATTTGACAGACGTCGCGGGAGATTTCATGTCTTCTTGTTTGCCGGCTGGATTCTTTGATTGGTGCTTTGTTATTTATTTTAATTATTTTATGTATTAGAAGCACGAGCGAGAGCCACATCTGTTTTAACAGAGAGCGCGTTACGAATCGCATCACAAATTCACAATACGAGCGGTTGATTCCGGTCTGGACTGCGACCGAATTTCCAACAACGACATGTTATTAGAGCTAAATGACATTATTATATTAACCATAATAAATGTCCATAAAGCATTGGCTGCAATCCAGAAATATGACGTCGCTGTTATTGTGGTTGTAATGTTCAGATGGCACAAGAATCTGGGAAGTTTAACAGCAGACCCAACTGGTTTATTGTAGGAAATATTTGATAGCCAACAGTTCTCAGAACTCAAATTTAATATACGGTTGTTAATTTTGAATGCGACCGCAATAAATGTGTTTGATTAATATCATTCTCGCGAAACAACTGTAACGGGTGCAGCCGCCTTTGATCAGAGCGCGGCACTAGATCATGTTGAAACAATGCTACACATAAAGCGATTGCTGAGACATGGCGAATTATTTTATCATCCACCACTCGGCTAATTGTGGGCAAGTGTTGTTATTATGGATGTTGGCACCTCGCCGAAAGATGCTGGAGCAGACATTGTGTTAAGTTCATCTAAATCAAATCATTATTGCTCTAATGGTGACTTAAAAGGAAATTAACTTGATGCATGCCTACTAGATGAAGACCAATTTGGTTCAGAAGTGCAATTTGAGTAATAGGTACTTCATAATGTTTTTGATAGAGCCCGTGGAAATTTTACAATAACCACACGATGGAACAGAGCCAAACACGTTTCCGCAATCCAATAATAAATATGAACTATTGTATTATGATTGTGAGGAATAGCCAGGGTACTGGAACGATGTCGTAAAGGTAGAGCAGTTGACACCGAAGGCACTTAATTATTATAATACGACAAATAACGATCTATGTAGTTAATCTTATGTGACAAACTGAATTGAAAGAGAGTTCAAGTGACCTACTTATTTCATGTGAAGAAAAAATAAAAGAAACACAATTTAAAAGCAATTAGCTTCCAGCGTTTCTGTTATAACACAAGAGAGTTGGAAAGTGTAATTTTTGTATGGTACCGAGATCACAGAGTGCGTGGACGTGTTGTGACACTATACACTGAATGATTAATGAGACAGACGCTAATCGTGGCTGTTTTTATTTATAACCTAGTCACCGGCAGGAGGGAATTAGCGTTTGTTGACATCAAAATAGGCCAATGGATAAACACTTGAGTCTTGATACTGACCACAATGTGAGAGCAAAGTCACAAGACACAGGAATGCGAAAACACGAACAAAATCGGCACAAGATTCTGTCACGGCTTCCATTTAGTTCGGTCACTGAAAATATTCGAAATTAATTGAAAGAATTTTTCACGAAAATATTTAGCTATCAAAATACATTTCAATTTGACCAGTGATAACGTGCATTAAAGTCGGAATAAATGAGATGTCAGTGTCGTGTTACCAGTCACAATATGTGGCGGTTCAGAGCCAACCGCATGACCTCCACATTATTCCATTTATCTGGAATTAGACCATTACAACATTGGACTATTTCGATTCCGAGTTTTTCGTACAGTTTATAAATTCATGTTATATGTTTAAATAATAATCTTGATTTCATTTTAAAACAAAATTGTTTAAGTCTTTGTCGGTGGAACTATTTCGGATACTTTTTGATGTATAAATACATAAAGTTCTGAATCATTAACTTCAAGGAATTGCAATAGTTATAAAAGCTAAAACCTTTTTTTTATCATTAAACATTTATGATTATTCCAAAACCAGTTCAAAATTATTTTCAAATGCCAATTTGATAGCAACCAACCTCCAATGTTTATATTTTTTTTTCCAGTTCAACTTTCTTTTGCTCGTCTTTTAAGATAATTACACCTGAACCATAAGTAAGGTTAAACAAAATGTCAGACCTGCAATAAAGAAAAGTTGCGACTTGCGACCTATAATTATCTACTCATATAAAGTCATTTGCGTCAGTCGCATACCTGTAAATTGAAAATTGCATATCCACAGTTATAGTTACAAATCAAGATGGTAAGGTGTGATTCGCACGTTATCTATCAGAGCAGTCGCAATCGCAATGGACACGACAATTGGACAATTATTTTAATGAAGTACCACACAATTGTTTCCCGCCACTATTCGCTCGAGATTCACCACAATGGCGTTATAATTGCTGGTGAATGTTTTATGAAATAGATCGTGTAGATTAGGTGCGTAAATGCTTTTAGAAGATTTAATTTATTACGTTTAAACTTTGGTTTTAAATGTCGGAAGATCAAGCAACAGGAAAGGCAGGATGGCTTTCCTGATGTTTGCACATCACAGGAGCTGATGGACGCAACTGAGCGTGCCAAACTTATCGCCAAATTTTGAGGTGACTCAATTTGAATTGTCTTTGACACGCTAAAAGAATATTCCACAACTATCACACAACGCCATCTAGTCCCAAGCTAAGCAGAGCTTGTGTTATGGGTACTAGACAACTGATAAACATACTTATATATTTCTAAATACATACATATTATAGATAAAATTACACCCAGACACAGAACAAATGATCGTGCTCATCACACAAACATTTGTCCTGGGTGGGAATCGAACCCACGACCTCCGGCATAGCAGTTAGGGTCACTAACCACTAGACCAACAGGCCAGTCACAAGAAGACTGTGAATGCATTCAATATTGTTTACACCACATGAAAAAAAAACAAAAATTACCTACATACCATTGCTTTGGCTTTTTTCAGTATGAACAGTAACTTTAAATACCTTTGGGTATTCTGTTAAAATATTCGAGGGGTGGCAAAACTCAAACTGCGTTTTAGTAAACAGTTAAACACAGTCCCTATATTCAGATTACTGGCCACTAATATTGTGTCACGATCAATAGAAGGGCCGATGAAAACAATTTATTAGGAACCGGCCTGCGCCGCGCAGACGCCATGTTTGTCCGCACAACTGGCGGTTAAGTACCGTGACTACTAGCGGCGAGTACTGGCCACCAGTGCACTCATCCAATTATAATGACTTGGTCAATATCTGGATTTTGTTGAATGTATCATCTTTTACTAGAGAGAGATGTGTGTAGTTAGAGGGATTTGTATGGAACCACAAATGGACCAAGATGATGTAACGTCTTCACGTTGAGGTATATTTTCTAGATTAGCTTTATTAACACTCACTGCTAAGTATGCCTCCCCTAGTAGTCCCCTAGTACTTAGTAGTACTCCTAGTAGTTCCTCCCCTTTATGTCATGCTTCTCTATTGTGTTCTAGTCTTATCCAACTTTTTTAGTATTAGGATCTATTTGATTTACCCGAGCTTAAGAGCTTTTAGATCAAAAAATCGCAAAAAGAACATCGTCCTCCACAGTTTTTTTTTCGTAATTATTATTCCCTACTCTTTTCATTCTCGTTCAATAGCAACCAATAAGAAAAGCGCGTTACTCTGATTGGTATTACAACTGCCCTAACTACTGAACCGAAACGAAACCAACTCAATTGAGTTGTAGATAAAATAATAGCCTTCTAACATTGTTGTGCAACACGCTAAGAACTAAGAAGAAGAAGCATTTAGTAGAGGGCGGCAAGGGTACAATTACAGCGAAATGGCCGATAAATTATATGGCAATGGTGGGTGCGCGAGCGCAGCGGGCAGCGTGACGTCGAGCGCCGCTTCCGCGAAACTTCATCTATCGGCAAATTGCGGCGCGATCTCGAACACGATCGATATCGGGAAGGACTGCCTAGCTGTAAATGAGGCGCAAGAGTGCTTATTGGAAATAGTTGTAAACTTCAAGATGGTGGTGGTTTGGTACAGTTGAGTTTGTTAATGATACTTAGAAGATTCTTGAAAGTTAATAAAATTCTCTTTTATTTTGTTTCCGAGCAGGGACCGTCCGGATACTCGTTGAAAGGGTTTTTGAAGGGGTTTTTTTAAGCGCTTCAAAAATAAACCCTTTAATACATGTTACACCTCCGAACGGGTATAGTAAACCCTGTTACGAACGGGTTACCCTTTCAACACCCTGTAACACTGTAACAGGGTAAGCCATTCCAACTCAAGACATTGTATTATGCACTGTTTACAATCGATATTAGTTTGAAAATTGCTTACGACCGCACGTGACATTCGTACTGCGTCCGGCGGTCCGCCAATCTTGCGTGTACCGACTTGCCGAGCGACTTGTAAACATGGAAAAATAGCTAATATACGTGAATTGTCTTTCTGTGAAAATGCCACAGCCGAGGCGAGGTACTGTGCCCATATCGTTATTATGTATGTATTGATGCATCAAAAACGCAAGCAAATGTTATTTATGTGGAAATGCCAGAAATGCAAGGTTTTTATTTTTAGTAATATTGAAAAAAATTACATAAAATGCGTTCTTACGTATTTATTGCGGGTAGAAAAAATAATAATAAAAATGTATTTAGGTATATTATTTTATGATTTATTGAATGTATCACATAAGATACATTGCCTAATCTACCTTATAAAATCTATGTATCATACCTATTTGCTACACTGCCAGGCTTCCAACGTTATTTTAACCATACAAAAATAAAACACGCTAACGTAAAAAAAAACATTTAGTACAATTAAAAAACAGAACCCCCTTTTATTATTTTTGGTTCTTTTAGTTGTGTTAAAAATCATGATAGTACTACCACCCTTTGGACCTTATAAAATGTTGTTTGACCTTATAAAGTTATTTGATGATTTACCAGCAAAAGAAAAAGGGTTTCATTGCAATGACTGAGGGTATAAAGTACCAAAGATATTGAATCAACTACTTGATTTATCCTCATCTGTTGAAATATTAAGGTTTCCTAAGAACATAGCAATGCTAGACGAGGTGAACTGGTGTCGGAGTCCGTTAGGAGAAAGCAATACTGCAGTTCAACCTCAGTACTTCAAACAATTTCATTTTGCTCTTGGTTCCAGAACAAAACTCGGCAATTTGCGAGTTACCGAGCGTTTCTTTGTTTTTGTACCATCATCATGCCTAGCCTTTTCCCAACTATGTTGGGTTCGGCTTCCAGTCTAACCGGATGCAGCTGAGTACCATATTTTACATGGCGCGACTAGAGATGTGCCGTTGCCGGCAATATTGCCGGCAATATTGGCAAAATTCCCGGGAATATTGCCAGGAGTGGGAATATTCGGAGAGTATTTGTTAATTATAAGTTAAATTAAGTACGGAAGCTATGTTATACACTTATAATTAGCATTGATAGGCCCTAATCTACATTGACCGGCAACTTTTGCAATATTTCCAATGCTGCTGGCAATTTTGATATTTTACCGGCAGTGGCAATATTCCCACCAGGCACATCACTAGGCGCGACTGCCTATCTGACCTCCACCATCCAGTTAATACGGGGTAATACGATACCGATAAGTGCTGTTTTTTACAAAATTTTCATCCGTCAATGTATTTTTTTAATTGGATGTTGTTGCTTAATAATAACTGCCGTTTGGGCCGAAGGCAGGTTTCAGGTCTTAGGTTAAGCCGCGCTTGCCTAGGTTGGTCTGTGGATGGGTGACCATTCATTACATACCAGGTTTTCTCCGTGCCTCTGTAACGACTGCCAAAGATCTATATATGGCAGCCGGGACCAACAGCTTAACGTGCTTTCCGACTATTTCCGAGGCACGAAGGAAAGCTGCTGACCAACCTAGGCTTAGTTTAGTTTGACGGGGCTTTTATCCGCACTTAGCCTCTTGATTGGGCCATAGTGCGTGATGTTTTAAGGATACCTACTCCTAAAAATAAAAATTAAATTCCAATGATTGAGTTTGTCCCTTTTAAGTTTGATGAGATTGCGAGTAAACTTCATTGATGCCTCCGGAACTGCATCTTTTGTTTGCCCGCATCCTTCGCTGTTTCTCCATTCGGTGCGGTGTTTTTCTGGGGTTCTTGAACGCAGCCATGTTTTTATTTGGGACTGAGGTATGGGCAGTAGTGGTCCCGGTCCAAATACTGTATCGCTTGAGCCTCTCTTGGCCAGCTCATCTGCTGCGTCGTTACCCAGCGAGTTGCTGTGTCCTTTTAAAATCCATTGCAGGGTTACACTATTCGTGGTTGCAATGGATTGGAGTGCTCTGTGGCATTCCAGTATTAGGACAGAGGTAATTGTGTTGTTTTTTAGCGCTTGAAGCACCGATGCACTGTCTGATATGATCTTTAATTTAAAATCACTGACGTCTCTGGCTGCAACTGCTTGCGCCGCTCTGGTGATACCGATACATTCGGCTTGGAAGATTGTGTTTAATTTATCTAGGGTATTTGATATTGAAATGTTTAGATCATTCGAGACCGGCTCCTGTACCATGTGAGGTCTTGGAGCCGTCCGTATATATCCTAACTTCATTGATGCCAGAGCTATCTACTGCTTCTGCAGTGAGTTGGATGTCGTAACTTCTATCGAACACATGGTGACATGAAGTTTTATCCATGGGCGCCTCAAGGAGCGATATTTCCTTCAGAATCCCCTGCAAAACTTTTGAGTGTGTTGTTTCTGTATTTACTTTCCATAGTCCGTTTGATCTTAGTCTTAAGGCGGTTGCCTGAGCTTCCTCCTGTATGACCAGATCCAGAGGTCTTAAATTCAGAAGATACTCTAATGCTGCTGATGGAGTTGTTCTCATGCATCCAGTAGCTGCTACACTAGCTAGGCGTTGCAGACTCTGGAGTTTCGTTTTCACCGTGGTCAGCTGAGTTCTGGGCCACCAGCCCACCATACAACTGATCCGTAGGTAATAGAAGGTCTGATGACTGACGTGTATAGCCAGAGTGTGATCTTTGGGTTAAGACCCCCATCTCTTACCAACTAGTCTTCTACACTGATTAAAAGCTACACAGGCCTTCTTTGTTTTAGCCTCTAAGTGACTCGCCCAGTTCAATTTGTTATCAAGAATTATGCCCAGATATTTCACTTGCGTTGATAGGGAGAGTCTTGTGTAGAAAAGCTTTGGTAGTTGTAATTCTGGTAACTTCCTTTTGTTGGTAAAAAGGAGAAGTTCTGTTTTCTTGGGGTTTACTGAAAGTTCGTGTTCTTCACACCAATCCTCTACTATCTGCAGTGCAGAGCGCATCACTTTGCACAGCATAATCTTCAGCATTCCCGTTTATCAGTATAGCAAGGTCGTCTGCATAACCAATAGTAGTGTATCCTCTGTCATTTAGTTTCTTTATGAGGCTGTCCACTACTATGTTCCAGAGTTTTCTCGGATGCCAAATCACATCCGACTCAGAGTGGCCTACTGACCACCACAGCGCACCAACAACCAGCGAATGGGATGTGGCCAACAAGCTCGTAACTGCGGATAGAATAGAATGGACTCTAAGGAGCTTCAAGCCTTTCAAATCCGCAGGGCTGGACGTAATATTCCTGGCCCTACTACAATGGCAACTAAAACAGGTAACCAAGTACCTAATACCAATCTACCGGGCCTGTATAGCTTTCAACTATATCCCCACACTTTGGAGAGAGGCAAAAGTAGTCTTCCTACCTAAACCAGGAAAAGAGGACTACACACACGCCAAATCTTTCAGGCCCATCAGTCTAACATCTTTTCTTCTGAAAACACTGGAAAGACTGGTAGATCGACACTTAAGGGATGGAGCTCTAAAAAGCAAACCACTGCATCCTCAACAACATGCGTACAGGAAAGGCAGATCAACAGAGTCGGCATTACACATGGTAGTGCACAAAATAGAAACGGCTATAACAAATAAAAACTCAACACTTGCTGCCTTCATAGACAGTGAAGGAACTTTTGATAAAACCATACACAACAGCATTAACCACGCCCTGCAAAAATTTAGTGTAAAACCAGTAATAAGAAACTGGATCACTAACTGGTTAGCAAAAGGGCGGTTCAGATAGTGGGGAATACTACCACAAGAGCCAAGGTAGTAAGAGGATGCCCCCAAGGAGGCGTTCTATCTCCACTTCTACAGACCAACCTAGGCAAGCGCAGCTTAACCTAAAGATCGATCCGAGTGGCAGTTATTATTAAACCACGTTTAAACTTTGTTTTTGCATAATAAGCCGATAAACCACACGTGACACAAATTAAAAAAAACAATAATAATGACAATATACATAATATAAAATAGATATATTGTAGTAACTATATAATCAATTGAAACCGTACAAATCAAGCAATGTCACATATTTTATACATGCGAAAAATTATCTAAAAGGATGGAATCTGGCAGTGTAAATTATCTGATACACTAAGAAAAAACAGTAAATTACTTACGATTTCAGACCATTTTGATACTTGAAAGTAGCGTTTATAGCCAATATACGTATGATATTTTTAAAAGCTGTTGAATTAAACAAAAAAAAAATTGCTTTTGAAAATAATTTGACCTAAATATAAAAAAAATGTGTGTTTTTATCTTGCAACTCCCAGACGACTTTGGTCGGTTTGCTATTTTGTTTTCTACTGCATAATTATTTGGATTAACAAATGATAAAAAATTTTTTTTTTTACAATTTGGATTATATTTTGTCTTTTGTACCATATAAAATAATAAATGTTTTGAAAATATACAAATACTTAATAATAAAAAATAAATGTATCAAATTGTACACAGCGCCAGTAAGATTTTATATTTGTTACCTACTTCGCCTGATCTTACATAAGAAATAGCATTAGGTACCTTGGTGTTAACCTAATAATTATCGTAGGTAGTTATTAATACCTACTTACTTACTAAAATAGGAACAAATTAGGTATATACATGGGTATAAATGAACGTGGTCCGACCACTTAACACTAGAAAGACTGTTAATTTAACTCAGTACTTTAAATACCTGTCTTACTCATCTTAATTGTTAGTTCGCTTAAATGTCACGCATCAATTGTTGTCAAATTCGTGATAACTAAATAAAAACAGTAAGGTGTGCACGGGTGCAAGTATCCCCCCACCTAGATGCAGCTAAAGTTTATTAGGTAATCCAGGGTAACACGAAAAAAAGCTTTTCGGGAAGGTAACCTCTTCAAAGGCTTAAGTCATTGAAGGGGTTAACCCCTTCACGTGGTTACCTTATTAAAAGTGTTAACCATTTCGCTGGGGTTCGAGGATGTAACTCGAACAAAAGGTAACACAGCGATATGAGTTACCCCATGTACGGGTTACCCTGTCCAAAGGCTTAACTCTCAAGCGGGGTTGTACGGTCCCTGTTTCCGAGAATCTAAGAAGTTTAGTAGTCTAATTTTCTCATTCGGAGTTATTTTGTATCTTAATCGATGGCTAGGGACAGTGCTTATTGTTTTGTATCAAAGATTACGTTATTTTTTGTTTCCCACTGCTGGACAAAGGCATCTCTCTGTCTTGGGCAATATCTGGTCAAGTTTGCCCCACAAATCAGATCTGCAGGGCTATTGCGTATCTTTTAATGACAGTGGATAACGTATAGTGCCTATCAGATAACTGTCAAATGGTGAGTTTTTAAGAAAAAAATGTACCAAACCATAACCAATTTACAGCTAATGTATGGACACTTTAGGTTAGCCACTGTCATTAAAAGATACGCAATAGCCCTGCAGATCGTCAGACAACCTTTGCCTTCCTTATAGGTAATTGTTTTAAAACTATTTTTATTGAAGTCACATGTGCGCTTTGAGCACCAATAGTAGGAGTTGATAAGTTCGTTATCGACTCATGAATCAGTAACAAAGTTGCCAATAATTTGTTTTACTTCATTTGTTTCCTTATGCCTCGTTTGCGACGGAAACGTGTGTTGACATTACCAGAATAGTCCTTTGTTGGGTGTGGTGAACCCGTTTAATAACTTGAAACGTTTTATTTGAACGAACTGTACTTACTTATTGCCGTCAATAAGGCGGCTGCGAGAGAACCCTATTTTGGTTAGCACGTACATTTTAAATAGTTCCATGTAATTAGTTTACATTGATACAACACTATTTTTGAAGTTTATGCTACAGCAAACACTGGTGGTAAATCTTTACCAGATGCTACAAAAAAGAATAATGAAATTTGAAATTCGAACTCATTGTTCTGAATTATTAAATTCTAGAATGCCGTTTCAAATTCTCAGAAAATAACACGACATTAAAATTTAAGTAATGAGAACTGTCAAAAAAAAATTAAGACCGGCCAGTTTTTTCTTTCGTTTTATTTTATAGGGGCTGTGTACTTACATTGAAAAGAAATTGGGATGTTTGTGGAGAAGCAAATGATAGACAATGGCGATGTCGGTATAAGTAAAAGGTGTCATTGTGGAAAGTCCCGACGGTCGTCTGGGCCCAAATGGCAGGTCATAAAATGGGGCTGATCACAACAATATTAGGACTTGGTTTTTGTTACTTTTCTGTTTGTAATTATGGCAGTAAGATAGTAAGATTATGAATAGGTACAATAGAAATGAACACGAGGACATCTGCTGCAAAACAAGATTAAAATAAAAAAGATATTGTGTTTCATACATAGATGAATTTCTTCAGTAAGCGACTGAAATGAAAAATTATGTTAATAACAAAACTTACCTAAGTCAACCCTATCAGTTAAATACTGAAACTTCAATGTAACTAAATAACTTAATTAAGCACGACAAACCAAAACAAACAGAATTCGATAAAAACATTCCTTCGAATCGATAACATTGCTGAATCGTGACTCAGGCGACAAATTATCGAGTTTTTTTCAACGTCTACGTATCTATTGCAGCTTAGTGATACTGTCTCCACCAATTCAGGTAGACGGAATACAATAATAAAACATTTAAATAAAAAAAACTATTTCAAAGCAATTAACTTGAGTAAGCCTCCGTGGCGTCAGAAGGATTACAAAGGACTTATCACTTTTTTGTCGTAAAGGACAAATGTCCAAAGTAACTTCAACTTAAGTTAGTTGGTGTTAAAGGTGGTTTTTCGGTGGAGGTTAAGCCTTGTATTGTGTAGGTGGTCACGTATTTGTTTTTGTTAGATAACAAATTGGTCATTTTACAAGACCTCCGATGAAGATTTTCACGCTGTAATGTCACTTGTAATAATAAATACATTTATAATTTGGTTTAAAATCGATTTGATTGTATCGATATTTCACTGGCCAGTAAGACAAAAAAAAACTGCAATTACATAAAACAAAAGCTTGAAATAAAGTCAATAAAATTCCTTTTACACGGCTGTATATAGCATTGACCACACGTCTGATAGCTCAGATTCTTAACACTTGACACAAAGCTCATCAATTCTCAACCTTATTACCTTGTAATAGAGGTGTATCTTTCGTCAACTTAGTGTAGCAGATGTCGCCGGCGACAAAGTAAAACGTACGTGCTTGTTGCGTAAACACGCGATGATGTGTGGGGCCGACCACGCAACAATAGCTACTGTGCAATTTGTGATTCTACTCTATAATACACCATAATTGCCACCAAAGAAAAAATATTTATTTTTCCCGATTTTCGTAGCCTCGGGTTTGTGTTGAACCAGTTCAACTTAAATAGTCACCATTATACGGTCACAATGCAATTCTTATACACAGTAATTTGCGTACCAAATTCTAAAGAACACGTCTTCGTTCATACAATTTGGTTCCAAAGAATGTCACACACAAAAATCGTTGAGATTCAAATAAGAACAGATCTTTCATTGTAACTCGTATCGAATTTACGACGAATATGATTTATGGGCGTATTTGATGCGGATGGACAGGCGGACAACAATAGGGTCGTACAGACCGACGGGGTAAGACCTCGCGCCATGTTTTAGTATTATAATGCGGTCAAACTCCCCCAGTCCCCCTACTCAGCCTGAATAACTTTTTTTATTACTTAGGCTTCTCGGAAACAAATGCCCGATTAATTTTATCGTTCACTTTTATTGTGTTAAATTGAAATGAAAGGTGGCCAGTATTCGAGTATTCAAATGTACTGTCAGTTCACCTTACACCGCTTTCATTATGACAGGTTACGATTTCCTGTCGTCTGGAAACCACAACGCAATTTATTATTATTAGGTGCGTTTATCATTTACGCTTGTCAATGACCACATTTTCAATCAATTATCTACCCTACGTACTTGT
This sequence comes from Diarsia mendica, assembly GCA_949316265.1. Classification (NCBI taxonomy): domain Eukaryota; kingdom Metazoa; phylum Arthropoda; class Insecta; order Lepidoptera; family Noctuidae; genus Diarsia; species Diarsia mendica. Next base: position 15,487,971 of record OX438902.1, on the reverse strand, counting down.
TTGTTCGCAAACCTTTTTTGAATAAAAATCACTGAGTTACAGGTATTTGAGTTCATATTATGATCCTCATTAATATTAAAATAAGTTACGCGCAAATTAATCAATTTACAAAAATAAAACTCGAAGCTCAGTAAAGAGGCCAACCATTGTTGCCGAAAAATTAAAAAGGAAAATCAAAAGTTTCGAATTTCGAATGTCGAAAGGTCAATTAAATTGCAAATATCGCCGTCCGAATTCGATACCTAAACATAATCGATTAAACACGCGCTCGATTCGAATACAATGCGGGCTCGACTCGAGATTATTTTTGGCAGAATTAGGACCAGTCATGTGACGAATATAGTATTTATGAATCATGTATGTTTGTGTTATAAACGGCTTTGAATTACTGAGATTCAGTAAGGTTACTTTGCTTTTTAGACATCTACTTACAGACCGACTATCTTTTTATTAAAAAATAAATTAGTAAAGAGGCAATCTTTCCGATAAAAAAATTCTAGTTTTTGAAAAATTAAGTCATGCAAATACAATTAAGTAATAATAATAATATTCCACAACTATCACACAACGCCATCTAGTCCCAAGCTAAGCAGAGCTTGTGTTATGGGTACTAGACAACTGATAAACATACTTAAATATTTCTAAATACATACATATTATAGATAAATTACACCCAGACACAGAACAAATGATCGTGCTCATCACACAAACATTTGTCCTGCCAAGTGCCTACCAAGTGATTGATTAATTTCATGATTAATTAGCAGATTACCCTACCAACTTAGCAGACCTATCTACTTAAGGCGACATTAGCTGCCCGCGACCTTGAGCGCGCTTTTAACTCATCGCCTAAACAAATAAGGTTGAAAATGGCGATGCGTTTGATGCTCGTGACTGCCAAAATGAACGATAGTTCGCAGATTTAATTTATTTAAAAAAAAAATACGCTGTAATGTTAAAATATTTTTACATATGTCTTTAGTTGGTTAAATTTCCTTTCTGATAGTAAAAAAATAAATAACAGTTGTCACTCAAAATATTGAGCATTTCGAGACGAAAAAGTTTTTTCGTGTGATTTTTTTGTGATTTTGTGATTTTTTTTTTAGAGGTTCTTGATTACTTTTAGAAAATATTTTTGCATAAGTCTTTTACCTATACATTTGACTATACACTGTATTTTTTTTGGAATTGTAATAAGTAGCAATACGGCTAACTCTGCGACGAAAAACAGGTCGTTTTTACGGTTCCCCCGTTAACTGCGCCTTAAGTGCTTGAACCATTTGGGTCACCAAAATTCTAAACAGCTGTAATTTGAAATAGACACGAACATCAAACAACGCATTTCTAAAAGCATGTAAAGCTATTTAAATTGATATCAATCTATAAACATCACCACTAAAACGCTGCAATCTAAATCTAAATTAAATTCTAGAAAAAAAAAAACAATATTGTCACAGCTGACATTCTCAACATTCGCACACATTACTCAGTTCCTGTATTTGTCATTAAAATATGCATTAACACTGTTTTCTTTTATTCCGTGTGATTTATTCGCGGTATTAATTTGGCGAGATGATATATACCACACCCACTGGACCGGACTTCAGTCGATGGCACCATCACAAACTAACTCTCCGCTCAAGAAGTGACAGCTCGCTATGTCGATGAATCCAAAGATTTATTACAGGAAAATTATGTTTATCTACTTTATAGCTGTGAATTGATGTGTTGATGTACAAACGAAAATATTATAAATTATAGTGAATTTTGGCGCCGTTTTGTTGGTTTGATGTGTCCACGTTAGTATTATTATTTTGTTGTATTTTTTTTCTTAAACTAGTTATAAAACTGGTTAAGACAACTTGATTATGGGAAACTGGTACAGGATTGTCGGAAGTTATTTACAAATCGAAAAGTTCGACATGTCTTATTAACATTACAATCACTTAATCCCTGGAAGTCCACGTTAAACCAAGTTTAACAGCGTCGTGAGTTCGTGACCGCGACCCTTAGTGTATTTTGACTTTTATTAATGAACGCTAAATATATGCAAGCAAAACTCATTCATGCTCGTCCCAAGAATAAATATTAACCTCTGGGAATCTGATGGACCGGCCTTTAAGAAAGCCGAATTTGTGAAACAATAAACATTGGCAATATGAAGGAAACCGGTTTATTAAGAGATCGTAAATATGAACGACGCTCAGACTTAGTAATTTGTATCCGATAAAAACTTACAAATGACAGTGACCAACATAAAAAGTAACATTCAAATGCGTTATGGAAACAGATATATAGCGTATCCGAGATCAAAGCGCGTCACATAAAGACTAATAAAATAATTTTATTGGTAGCAAAAACAAAAGGAACGTTTAAGACGCGATAAAAAATATTAATAGAGCGGTAAACGTTGGCGGGACGATTTCGTTAAATTAAAAATGTGTAAGTCGGACATTCCGCGACTTTGATATATTAATTCACGTTTCGGCGCGAGATTATCATCATATGTGACTGCCGCCGCATTCGCAGGAAACCGCGGGAACCGCTCATCCGCGCCTCCGCTAGTGCTGAGACCTAAGTAGCACTTACTAAAAATTTATGAAAAAAAAAAACAAAAATCCTGGTATAAATTTCCGACTTGGGGGAACTGATATTTTTATTCCAATTGAAAGACACGGTTTTGATTTTTATCGCCGCTTTCAGATTTTTTCACCGGTCATTCACTTTTTTCTATAAAAAACTAGAAACTGTCCCAACACTAGCAGTGCGTTGATTAATTCCACTTTTATTTGTTTAAGAATCAAGCAGCTGGCACCGAGCTTTTGATCCCGATACGCCGCAGAGCGCGTCGACATAATGTCGCGAGCATTTTTCACGACACGACGAAAACACGACAAAAATAATCGATCATAATCTTGAAGAATTCTAAGAAATGAGATAGCTGTATTTTTAATTAAAATCTTTTTAGATCGTCTGTTGTATATAAAAATAAATGAAATGCTTTTTGAATTTCAAATGGAACTCTAATAATCCGATAAATTAAACTGGCACACCAACACTTTTGAAAATGGAACATTAATTCGAAATTAAAACAAAAAAAGAACGCAACGACGGTTTAAAAATTCAAGCAGTTATCAAAATAATGTTGAACGAGTGAGTTATTCGATGAACATGGAATGAGAGAAGAACAAACAAACCAGTAGCGGCTACTAGACTTGTGTAAACGGCATAATTATCAGACGCACACGTAGGGAAAGTCGGCTAATTGGGAAAGCGCATAGCTTGATGTCAGATGTCGTCATTATTATGTGTGTAGTGGAATATTTGGGTAACGTACGTACGAGTGTGATTGGAATAATTAATTTAAGAAAATATGAGATTCAATATCATGTTTTCGTAAGATCTGTCTGTGATAACAACCTAAACCTGAATGATGGAGGTAGACTATTTTATAGAGCCTTTTAACACGACCTGTTAAAAAAGAAAGAATTTAATACAGCTAATAATACTACCTTTTCGAGTTAGACATTCATTCACCGCACACATAGTTTGATAGTGTTCCTCTTTGCATACAACCATAGAATTGTCACAGGCTTAAGTTATGAGCAGAATCCGCCCCTAAGACGACCCACTGACCGGATTTTGCTGTAAGAGTAGGACTAATAATATAGATAAAAAAATAGCAGCAGGTATCGTAACATCACCTGCCCTAGCCTTTTCCCAACTATGTTGAAGTCGGCTCCCAGTCTTACCGGATTGCGTAACTACATTTCCGTGTTCATTAGGAGGCAGTACTGCCATGAAACACGCACGGGTTTGTCGCGCTAACTGCCTTTACAAACTCGTGTTCAATTCAGAGTGCGCGTCCTCCAATCACGCACGGGTTTGCAACGCCAACTGTTCTTCTAAGCACGAACACGTGCTTAGAAGAACAGTTGGCGTTGCAAGGCGATGGTGCATGAACTACCAAAATGGATAAATGCTCACCAAATCAATTAACCAAAATTATAATACGATCGTCTCGCGAGAGTATCCTTTATGGGCGGTATGGGCACCGGGCCGAGGCCGACTAAGGAGGCCGGCGGAGGCCCGGCACTTCGGGGACAGAAGATATTAGTGTTATTTAAGGCGACATTAGCTGCCCGCGACCTTGAGCGCGCTTTTAACTCATCGCCTAAACAAATAAGGTTGAAAATGGCGATGCGTTTGATGCTCGTGACTGCCAAAATGAACGATAGTTCGCAGATTTAATTTATAAAAAAAAAAATACGCTGTAATGTTAAAATATTTTTACATAATTATGTTTTTAGTTGGTTAAATTTCCTTTCTGATAGTAAAAAAAAAAATAACAGTTGTCACTCAAAATATTGAGCATTTCGAGACGAAAAAGTTTTTTCGTGTGATTTTTTTGTGATTTTGTGATTTTTTTTTTCGAGGTTCTTGATTACTTTTAGAAAATATTTTTGCATAAGTCTTTTACCTATACATTTGACTATACACTGTATTTTTTTTGGAATTGTAATAAGTAGCAATACGGCTAACTCTGCGACGAAAAACAGGTCGTTTTTACGGTGCCCCTTTAACTGCGCCTTAATATGCGAGCGAAGCGAGCGCGCGTCATGGAGATGAATTGAAAGTCGTGAAATACAATATTGGTGACATCTATTTAGTGATAATATAAAATATTTTGGCCGGCATTTCGAATTTTTTTGGTAGTAAAATAGGTTCTTTTTTGATAGGCGTTTAAACACAAGCCTTAATTAAACACAAAAATGCCTTCAAACAAACACGGATTTGTGGTGCTTAATCAAGGCGCATGCTCCTTGCAAATCCGTGCGCGATTGGAGGACGCGTACTCTGAATTAAACACGAGTTTGTTAACGCGACAAACCCGTGCGTGTTTCAAGGCAGTACTGCCTCACAGTGAACACGGATATGGAAATACGCTACCGGATTCAGTTAAATGCCAGTATTTTACATGGAGCGGCTACATATCTCACCTCCACAAGCCAGCTAGTATTGGTTAAGATAATTTTGGTAAGACTAGTTGACACTTGGCAGACTTTAGTGACACTGACTATACCTTTAACGACACTGTCAAAGATCCACAAAAGGTCACCGGGGCGAAAGGTTTAAAGTTCTTTCCGTGGTACGGATAAAACTCATTATGTAACGGGTAGACAGCCATTGAGCACCCAGGCACGTTACATTGATACCAGATTTCCGTCCAGGGGCTGCAGTCTCTACACTACTAACGACGCTACGAATGTCGTTAAGTCGAAAAATCGTAAACTTTCTTTAATAGATTTTCAACCTTATGCTGTTGAACTAAAGCTGAAAATCAATTAAAGAAATTTGACATCGATACGACTTTGCGACAGATTTTTAACGATATTTAGGTAGAGACTGCAGGCCCAGCTAGGTAGTAGGTCCTGGATTCAATTTTATTGAGTGGCTTATACCCAAAAGCCTCCCCGTCTTCCGCCTACCCCTTTTTTTTTGATGGTGAAAATCATCAAATGATTCCTCCTCTGGGCGGAGCGGTAGGGAATATCAGACTTCTACTGACTGAAAACGACCCATGTTCCTTCTTAGCCCTTTGCATTCGAAGCCACGGTATCTCATTCGAACAACCCGCAGCTTCCGCGTATCCCTTACACCGCGTCACGGTGCGGGTCTCCCATCGTGACGCAGCGAGATCCGGACCGTTATTGGCGCGAGATGACCGTCACAATGTCCGATGTGCACCTTCTTACTACCCACTACTGAGTGACGCGGTGACGCCGCGTGCTGCCAGGTTATTGAGGAAATGGAGTAAGGATACGATTTTTCTGTTACTGTGTTGACTAACATTTTACGTTTTCATGAACATAGGATTTAGGAAGTTACAGTTTTACATAATGGTTCTTATCTCAAAGTACTTGGAAGCCGTTATTTCCTCAGAAGCTTTTGAATTTGGTTAAGTGACTGTAGTGCTGAGATCAATGACCAAATACCAGTTTTCAGCCTTAAAAGGGTGAATAGAATGTTTTAAGTTAACTGTAAATTATTATGATTTTGAAGCGTGCTAATATTGGATTGTCTACCAACTTAAATTGTCTAATTGAAATAGTGTTAATTTGCTTAGTGATTAACTTCCTTGTAAATACACTATACAGTGTGTTTCAAATTACCTAAAGGTAAAAATCCATTTGAAATCTTCTGAAATGATTAAAAGAATTAATTAAATACGACACCGCGTTAATAGCAGATAGGCGGTGAACCAGCGCTTTGATGTCCGCTACTAATAAATAAGCTCTTAGTCGAGTTAATTATAAAAGCCAAATGTTTGCGAAGCATATCCGCTAATTTTCATCGATATTTAAATAGCAAGGTACGTGACTACACGGGAATTCGGTCTAAAAAGTGCCATCAAAAGATAAGCCGAAATAACATCAAACAATAAAATTAATAATGATCAGATTTCCTGTTTGCACCTTGTATTGACATTTCAATATTTTTCTGCAATCAGGTTCTATTAGAAAATAGCTATGGCCGGAGTAAAATAAATAAACAATTAAAACTATTATTAAAATGTTTTTTTTTTGCATTCTGTTACTATAATGACGTCCAGGATGGAATGGACAACTAAAACTTAACACTTATTCAATACCTTTATCATTCTAAACCCCTCCGCATATTTTTTAAAGCTAAGTAAAATGACATTTTTTTTTAATTACACACGAAACCATCCAGAGTCTGCTTCCTTAAAGAAAAACCCTTTTTATTGATAAAACTATATAAAAAAATGGTGTACCTATATGACAGCATGACACTTCTCATCAATGGAAATAAACTTGTTGTACCCACCCTAAAGAAGACACTACAACGACAAGAAGACGACAATATTGTCGAAAACTAAACCCAAATTAACACCATCATTGCAGTTCTTCTACAAAAATTCAATTAAAACTGTAACAACTCATGTAAGCACATCAGTCTGACAATGATTACTAACTCGTGGACCATTAATCTTCCCCCCCGTCCTAATCGGGGACTCCTCACCATCAATCTTTGGTTATTTAAAGCATGGGACATGCCTAGACTTGTTACTTCAATAAACGGGGCCGTGACGAATACGAAACATTGGCTTTTGAATATTGAAATGTTTAATAAAAAAAAAAGTTTTTCGATGTTTGAAAATTACTCAGTACGAACTAGGTTGTGGAGGTAAGATAATCGGTCGCTCCATGTAAAATGCTGATATACAGTGGCATTTGGTTCGATTGGAAGCCGAACTCAATATAGTTGGGAAAAGGCCAGGCAGATGATGTTGATGATGTTAGGAAATAATATAGTTTAAGTTCGAGTTTTAAAACGATGGTAAAGGGTTGATTTCGAGTCGAAAGGGAAAGATTTCATACTGATTAGTATTACAGGAGTTTCCAATTAAAATGAATGCCTTCAATCCGTTGACAGAACCATCAAGCTCGATTACCATCAGTCACAAGCCAGACAATAGACAGCGCCTCAAAAACAAATCATCTAGGTCAACAAAAACAAAATTACATTTTTTCATTCATATTAAATCCACAATCCACTTTCAAACCGTAATAAGATCCACGCCCATTAATACATCGAAGTCGCGTCTAATCAATCAACTTTAGATTAACACTGGCTTAAACTAAAGGCTAAACAGACAAAAACAAATGGACGAACCCGAAACTCGAAATCGAATTAACCACCATGCATGTTTAAGACACCAATTAAACCTCCAACAAAGACTATCTTCAATGAGACGAAAAAAATTTGATAGATCAACTCTTTAACCTAATCTATCATCTGTCAAACACCAACCTGAATAACACTCTATCCTGGTACACTATGGCTTAAATTCCCAAAGTAAGGCCCGAGTAGAAACTCGAGAAGGCTGTTGGCACAACATCTTATATCGATTAAACAGATAATTAATCACGGGAAATGAATCCGAATGAGATGTTATTAGTTATACCACACTCGCTATTACCAAGTGAAACAATAGCCCGACTTTACATGGTGATCGTTAAACGAAGATTAACTTTAGTTTATGATTAAATTGTAAATGCGCACTTATTCAGTACTAATATGATATGGCGTTAATTGTTCTTTCAGACAGGAAGATATTACCGTTCGTTTATTTAGCAATTAGTGAATGTTTTATCAATATCGTGATAAGACTATTTATATGTTAAATGTTTGTTACTATGTTAGAACTTGACAATTATCTAAGAAAATAATCTAAATTCCGGAACATTAAGAATGACACATTTTGATATGAAAAATACTTATCACGTTGTTCAAAGAAAATACCTAACACCATGAAACAATCAAAAATATCAAAAATTTTGATCAAAATTAATTTCAACGATACTTATAGCTTTTTCAAACATTTGTTAAAATATTGTTTAAAAAATATGTACACTAAAAATAATAAATTTAAAATCAGCCTGTATGCAAGATACGGCAAGGAGCGGCCGCTGGCCGATCAATCAGTTGCTAACGAGCCGGTCACGTGGTCACAGCATCCAACACTCTTACCATATCTTCTATCATAATTAGCTGATAAAATAGACAAATAGACCAAAATATAAAATTGATAAAGGACTTTTTATGGCACCCTGTATAAAATAGACGTAATTTAAAATTTTGACAGGCTTGTTACAGTTCTCGAGTTCATTGTAATGTAAGTCGAATAAAAACAAATTAACTGCAACTGACATTTAAATCATCAATAACAAATTAGACATCAATCGACGTCAAATTATCGAGTAATTTTCCTTCAATCAAACTCGTTCATCGATTTGCAATAGCAGCATTAGACTCGATACAAAAAACTAATCGATTTATTTACAAATTTAGAACACCCACTTCGCCAGTCGTGTAACGTATGCACAGTTTTGATTAACATTAACATAAATGTTTGTCGCTCGCATTAAAACCGAGTCGGGACTCGATAAAATTAAAACAAAAACGTTTTAATTTCTTTTTTTGAACTGAGACGAAGACAGAGTGCGGAGAAGGCGCGGGGCGTGGCGGACTAACTTTCATTACTCACCAGCAATAATAAATGATAAAACATTATTAATATGAGGAGATCACTCCGTTTGATGGCTCACACATGCTATCCTACGTCGAATAAATTAATTCTAATTATTAAATGTTGTTTCCTCCCTCGGGCTGTAACAATTTGTACTGTTTGAAGCACATTTATGCAGAATTGAAATTGTATTTATTTGATTAGGGAATAAACTTGGATTTCTAGTAGTCAAGCCAACAAATCGTAATCAGTCTTATGCGATTAGTTTCCTGTGTTATCTGGTCGCGTAATAATAACCAGAAGTTTATTGGCCGGTTCCCCGGAATGATAAATTGAATAATAATTTATTCCGAACAAGATAAGGCTGCGCTCAGATCGCGAGTTGTGATACTCTCAACGTGTGAGCGGATGCGTTTTACACCGAAGTATAACATATTACAATTATTTTGAACTCATCAAATTGAAGTAAAAGTGTAATCTGATTCATTACTATTTTCCTAAAAAGTTCGTAGCCGTTTTCGTAGACGCTGCTACGACGTGCTACGAAATTATTGTTATAGATCTACATTATGTGATAGGTCATTATTTACATTGACGTGAAAACTTAGCGGCTGGTTTACAAAACATCAATACTTACTACTCTATAATAAATTCAAAATATCTAAAGACAATTTTTGAAGTAATTAAGATCATTACATTCATTAGTTACTACTAAAGCTTTTTGTTTGCTTCCCAACCACTGTAACATTCGGCGCAGAACATTGGTGTGAGCTGCTGCCAACATTCTGTTTCAATTACACACTAGGGCTAACAAACTGCCGAGCGAGTGTAGTGGCCCCCGATACCAACCCCTGATGAAGCTATCGGGTTTTTATACGAGAACCAACCCTACCCTTATCAGCGAGAGTTGTGGTGAAAACGACCAGAAAGATATTAAGCCTACTGTTAGCAGAATTGAAATTTTGTTTTGGAAGAAAGGACCTGGTACATTAGTTTACAACCGGTAAATTAGTTTTTTATAGTTTTTGGTCGTCCTTGTGTTTGGACACTTCGTATACATACGAGCAGATGTATCGATCTCCTTTGACATATTATAATTATTGTACTTGCACTTCGCCCGCGACTTTCTTATCAATTTATCAGTTTTTTTTAACAATTAGATCATTAGTTCCGGAGATTACGTCGTACAAACTTACAAAGTTTACCTCTTTATAATATTAATATATATGTATTTACAAAATTTCCACTTCATTGATCCCTCGCAACTCTATATAAAACTACAGGTACTGTTTAAAATGAGTAAAGAATTTTTCAGAAAATTGATTCGTGTTTTTAAATAAACAGGTCGGGCAGTAAATTACACTTAGGTACAGCTGACAGTTACATCTGCTTAATTATTTATTACGTTTGCAAACTTAACTGCATGGCAAATGGAAAACATGCCCTTAGCCTTTAAATGTTTCTAATTATTTAACTGGGACATAATGGAATTAAAGAAGGTGGAAATTGTTCTTTTATAATCTTCAACCATTTAATCCTAACAAGCAATCAATCAGGAATTTCTTACAGAATTTTCTTGGGAACTTTGACGACACTAAAACCAATGATAGAATTTAAATAACAATAGTAAATGCTACAAATGAATACAGAGAAAACAAAGAGAAATCACAACCAATAAACACAGTTAATTACTTTAGAAAATGCATAATTAATATAGAATCCTACACAAGACAAGCACGAAGCTGCAACTGAAACAATAACCATTGATTTGACTAACAACTAGGCGGTCAGATATCAACATGATCTATCTAGCGACAATCGGCGCCATTTACAACGAAGATCAATTAATGCTAGAAAAGAACAGAGATACAGAAACACACGCGAGTGAAAGAGACAGGCGTCGAGCTATCAATCACGCGCCCGCGCACGATCTCGACGCCCGAAGCGATCCGGACGATCTCTCGCTTAATTATTTCTATTATGATATTTAAAATATAATGATTATCTCCACGGATAAGTCTTGTATGGCGAATTCCCACAGTTTTGAATGTTACACGTCTATAAATTAAATGGATGATTTAAAGCTGCGTGAAATAAGTGCAATATGCTCTTAGAATAGTAATATTCTGGTAGTTTGGCGCGTACATCGCTACAGAAATTAATGTTGATTGTGTTTTACAGATTTTGTTTGAGCAAAAGAAAATTGTTGGTGATCTAGTTTTTAGTTTTGATTGACAGCAACATATAATCTGATTGACATTGCTCAAAGGAAATTAGACGCGTAACTACATTGACCACGATGAAAAAAAATCATACAGTAAAAGTTTTCGCAGATACAAAAGCTGGCTTTCTCGAACACAATCATGCCCTGATTAAAATTTCCTCCTATTAATTTGACGTCGTTCAAATCTTGTAGCGAAGCTTCATTAATATCTCATAGTTGGACCATCATAGACCATGCTCGTCCATCACCCGTGATCTTATCACCCGATCACCGATCTCCACAATATAAAACCGTTTATACAACCAATGACTGATATTACCCTGTATCTGATTTGTATCTTAGTCCATAATAGGTTGACCCCTGTTTCATAATTAATTGTTAGAGAAGAGATATCTTACTAAACTGGAGTGCTTCGTATCATTCGGATCGATGATCGTGAATGGAGCATTTAGAGTAGTGATAAATTACAATGAATATCAATCGTTACAAAGGATTAATCAAAATAAGTTGAGGCTGAGGTTACAGATAGAGATGTAGCGACGTAAACCTAACCATCAAAGCATGAAGCAAAATGGTTTTTTTTTTACCAGAAACACTTGAATTTGTAGAAAGAATGTTTTGTTTTCATCAAATGTTTTGAGGAAACCTTTGAGTATGAAAGTGGAGTGGTATAAGAGTAAAAGAAGACCAAAGAAACGATGGATCGACTGTGTAAAGAATGATACGGCAAGAAAGAAGGTGTTGGACTTGAAGCTACAGAAGAAATGAGAAAAGTTGACTATTTAAATCACCGTCTGAAATTAACGTTTCTCATAGGCTCCATCCTACTAAGTACATCTTGCTTAACCCTTAACGTCTTTCAAGTATAACTCAGAAATATCGACAGCGTTTGTTCATTTCGCCACAACTCTCCACGGGTAAATACACCGCTCTCGCTGGCCCCAAACCGCAACCTTAGGGATGAATGATGTGGGAAGTGCACTTACCTCTCTTTTGCATGAAGGAGAACAGATCATCCAGGAATTCCTTCCTTTGTGGATCATCGCTGATCTCGTATAACTGGAAAGAAAGAAAAAAACGTTATTATTTTGATAAAAGTGAACATAGAATTTTTATTGAGGTGAGTCTAGGAAGTTTTTTTGGAAGATTTAGGACTTAGGACTACCTAAAATGAATAAAATGGTAAACTGTAGATAGATAAGGCAAGAAGAATAATTTAAACATTTCTGTATAGGTGATGATGTAATTAAACTCCTGATGATTATACGCAAGGTGCCACTGCTTTATCTCTACTTAATAAAAATCCTAAATGCACAGCCTGAACTTCTGTTGAGAATTATAAAATTTGACTGGCCTCTAGAACCAAAAATTCGGAGACTTGTGACATCCGCGAGGTGGATTTTAGCCTGTTCCCTCTCAAAGAAAAGAGGTCAGGTGTAAAGCCGTTATATAGGCTGATTATGTGTTTCTTGAAATAGGTTCTATAGGGGATAACGGTTCGTTTGAAAGTACATCATATTTGCCGTATTTAATCGGTAACACGGTTAGTAATCAACTAATTCATGTACCACAACTTGCGGGTACTACAAGAAAAACTGTCATTTTCCCATAGAACAGTTGTAATAATGAAGATATTAATATTCCGTATAGGAAGCGTTGTTCAACGGAGCGAGGCCACCACGTGTGCCCGCATAATATAGAGAACATAGGAACTGCATTACACCTTATTTAATTCACCTTAGATATGCGTGTTCAGCTGACTATTAAATTAGACTATTAGGTTTTCGACTGACTCGCTGGTCTAGTCGTCGCAAATGCGTTCTGGGTTCGATTCCCGAGCGGACAAAATTTTATTGACTTTTCTTTCAAAAAATTCTTGGTAGCAGCGACGAAGTCTAGGTTTATGTACGGTTGATAGCAACAGGCTAATAAACTCTTCTATTACATGGGACTAAACATAACTGGCGAAATATGGGTCCTTTAGGAACACCTCTACCTTAATCTTGGTATTAAGTGAGAGTTAAGTTAATTAAGTGAGAAGGACAAAGGATCTAATGAATTCAAAACAGGGATGTTGCGAATATTCGAATCCGCATCCGCAAATGCGGAGCTTCCGCATAGATTTGAACATCCGCATCCGCATCCGCATCCGCAATAATCAATGCGGATATTCATGCGGATGCGAATGTCATACAAGTTGCAGCAAGAAATAATATTGGGCGAGGCCGGCGAATGGCGCGTGCCGTTTCCCTTACGACAAATGACAATGACCAATGGAAAGAAATTGGTGACAAGATCCGACGCGTTTGTTGTGGTGCATCTTTTGTTTCTTGTAAATAAATCATTACCTACGTGTTTGTTTGCGCTGTTGATTACTTATCGTATAGATTGATATTTCGAGTGTTGTCGTGAGTTGTGATTGTGATCAAAATAATTGTTTATGGGAAAACTTTATATTAGTTACACTAATCTAAGACTACTTTAGTCCTAGCTCAGCTTATTTCAATCGTCAGGTCAATTCCATTATGTTACACCGGTAATACGTTTTATTGTAGGTAAAGTTTATTATTATTATAACAAAATTCTTTAATTTTCAGCGTCTAGTTAATTAACAATGTCACCACCGATTCAAAGTACCTAATCTAAAGAATGTTTTAATAATTCTTCATTCATAATACCTATACTAGGAACTTAATTTTTATTTTACTTATTTTTTTTTTTACTTCATTTATATAACATCTTAAACATCCGCATCCGCATCCGCATCCGCGGATGTGAGCCATCAAAACTCCGCATCCGCATCCGCATCCGCGGATGTCAAAAAATCGGCATCCGCAACATCCCTGATTCAAAACATGTCAAATATGGGGAATACCAACTAAAGTTTTAAAAATGATAGTTTGTATACTAAATGGACGAGTTTATTAAAATGTAGGAAAGTCGAGGCGCAAAATCAAAACCAAAACTCATTTATTCATACGAGGCTGATAATCAGCACTTTTCGAAGGTCAAAATTTACTTTACTTTACTATTTACATTTTTATAAGACAGTCCCCCAAAACGCCTATCCATTGATACTTCCTATACTGTTTAGCTGGAAAGAAGAAGTGGTGGAACAAACTTCCCAGCACACATCTGTTAGGTTGGTAAGAAGAACCAGACTCAATACAATAGCAAGGTGTCAGTTAAATTTAAGATTTACTATATACACAATATGATATGATAGACACAATAGGAGGCCTATGTCCAGCAGTGGACGTCTTTTGGCTGAAATGATGATAGACACAATCAACGCAACCCCATGAATAAGGCAAAAAAGAACAAGATTACGATACAGAGGTCCAATTCCAATTCACTGAAGAAATTAATTCACAATTTGCACTTCGCCTTTCCTTTCGCACTATTTCATTATACAGAAACCCAGGGGTTCCAGATAAGACTCCTGGAACCACTAAAAGCCGCAGAAGGCGTGTCTTCTACATATAAATTAGCTCGATATCCGCCATATTTAAATGCAATTTAAATACTGATAACACGGTCGTATCACTAACTACTGCAGATAAAACTGACTCACTTGATTGGTCAGGAGGACCCAGAATGTAGGTATTGTATTAATTTATATCTACTTATTTTGTTTTAAAGTTTCAATGCCGGTTCTTGGCCACTTTCGACGCAGTTTTAATCTCTTGTGTTGAAAACTGCTCAAGTTATCCCATGTAGCATAACATAACATCACTACCATTATGCTTGTAATCCTCGAAAGGTTAGGCAGAGGTGTAACCAAACAGAAAACTTTAGGTGTGCAATGGAAAATACCCTGGAATACACCCTGTAATCCCTGTATTCCATGTCGCTTATGGTTTTATTAATCACCACAATGGTGGCCATATTCTGCATAGATTGTTTATTCATTCAGATATATTGATAACACCTTCTAATGACGTGCAGTGTTAATTTTTCTCGTCGATATTCAAGGAAAATCCAATCGAATCTGTGATATTGACACGTCATTATCAACGTAATATCGCCACATATCGCTGCGAAAGCGTGATCCTGACATCATACACAAACAAAGGGAACCCCGTTAAACAATCATGCGCAACTCGTCCGGTTTACATTGAAGCGGGCAAAAGTGTCCCATAGCTCTATACATGTCGGCGCCTTCGTACACACGATCAAACACCGAGCTATTTGCATTGCCCGGGCAATTACATCGACGCACTTAGCGCTACGAAGAACTGGGCCGTGGAGAGACAACGAAACGCCATTTGACACTTCCTGTTTCCGTCTAACACCTTTGTATACTCATTAAAGATAGATTGTTCTTGCAAAAAAAGAACTATTACGTGGTTAACCCTTCGAAAGCGGGACAGTTCACATTTGACCGCGACTAAAACGCTAAAACAAATGGTGTGCGGTGATCGTTCGTAAATGGAACGTGCTTTTTTATTCCGTGTGTGCTATCCGGCGCTAATCGAAAACGTTCTGGCTGGTGATTAATCGCGGGGGGCGAGTCCGGCCAGACAGTGACGATCGAGAAGATTGATGCGAGAGGCGATCGCCTGTTGCCGCTATTAAGAGTCAAGCCCTCGCGCAAACGCTCATGATCGTCTATTGACACCGACACGACTAATGTAACAACACCTGGGTAACACGTGGCTAACGATACGTAAATACATTTACAGTTTTAGATGCGGAATTCTTAATTCATTATAACTCTCTCTGACAGACAGTTGCGTTAAAACTTGAACCGGTTCTCTGTGACCAAAAAAAGCAGGAAATAAAAAGTTAGTCTTTACAGAAAATATTCTTTACAAAATAAATGATTCTTCAAAATTGACCCCGAACTATCGTAAGTCGTAACTCTCATAGGGTAAGACACTACATTATGCATTCCAATTATCGCAAAACAGACGTCGAGTGTTATAAGGGTATTACAACGTCCACCCGAACGATTCCCGAACAAATTATTGTATGAAATGACGGGAATATTATCATAACAGGGTCGGGTCGGGATACTGTCGCCCACTGCGGTCATATTTGAATCACAAAACTGGCCCGGTAATCTCCGTAATCTCTATTGTGATGTGCCAATTAACGAGCTCTCCCCTTCCGCTTGAATAAATAAATAAATATTTTGAAAACATGATCATTGTACCGTACTGGTAGCCACAGAGATTTAAAAATAATTCTTTTTCAAAAACTCGGTGGTCTATTATGTGATGAAACTCCGCGTCAAAGTTCACACATAAAAATTGTATCGTTTTTGTATTATTTGTCACGACGCACATCGCATATTTCCTGATTATTCAATTTATTTCAAATATTACTATTAACAGTATAGACATTGTATGGAAATATGGCAATTTGTTAATAAAATGGGACAAAGTTATAAATAACATAAATCGTGTAATTTTATAGTTTTGAAACAATAAAATTTTGATTACAATGATGTTCATAAATAGTTAACTAGTGACTGGTGTACAGAAACGACAATATATCGATAGAATACCAGAACGAACAGCACGAGAAGTAAATATTTGTATGTTTAATCAGAAAGAAAGAAGTTGAAATACTTAAAAGTCACCAGGTCATACAATCAATTAAAATTATAGACAATTACCATCTCTGACTGGTTAAAATTGGAGACAACCTCAGTGTCTTCACTATGAAAAACAATTGCATCGATAATAATTCAAAACAACATACCTACATCGCCATCGACATAACCGAAAACCAATCGAGAGAACACAAAATATCGATATCGATACGCAAATCGATAGAATCGCAAACAAGACGAATCGATCGCACACATTATTAGCCGTTGCAAGTTGCAACAGCGTTTACGATCGACTAGCTTATGTACAAGTGTTCAACAATAATACAATAAGCGCCAATCACTATCGTTTGCGCGATGTCGTCAACAATCGGCCCCATACATATTTTATCGATGTGGCCTTTGACTCAAGGTGATTGTAAAATCAATCTTCTGTGATGATTGTGCTGTAAAGTCGACGACGAAATCGTTGGAAAACTATTCAGATAACTTTAGGTTGATTTTACTGATACTAATCTATAAACAAATGTCTCATTGCCATGTTTTCATTTTAGAATGATTAAACCGCGATAGCAAAGACAAGGTTATATTTTTTAAGTTTTATTTGAGGAGGAGAGGAAGGCCAAAGTAAAGATAGGTGGGTTATGTGAGGAATGACATGAAAGAGAAAGGAATAAATGATGCCGTGACATCTGATGGAATAAGAAAACGTTTAGCATCAACCCCAAGTAGAATATCACAAGGGCAAGCTAGAAGATGATGATTTGTTTTCTTGGACCAATTGTTTATTTTTTCTCGCTCTCATGAAGCTTTTGTTGCAAATAGTAACCAATTAAGCAACATGACGCAATATGTCAATCCCTAAAACAATCGTACCAAAATTGCATAAAAGAACCAAAGCAACGCATTGACGTATCGAATAATATAAATCAATGTTCAGCACTGAATCGCTAGCAAATGTTACAAGGTGTAGTCGCCATTACCTTTATATTGGAAACGTTCAGTTTGGACACGTAGGCGAGACCACTCTGATAGACTATTGTGTACGCAGACAGATTTATGAACGGATTTTTATAACTTATAAGGCCTTCATTGCAATAACATAATGTGGGATTCAAATCATGAATAATATAATTGCAAAAGTATTTTGCTATCTGAAACTGCACTTTGTTTTAAAGCTGCAACTGTTTACGCAGCTGAAAGCGACGATAAGGAAGAACGCGACGAACTGTCTGCAAAAAAGAAATGCGAAAGAGTAGTTTATTTATTACCTACATTTACGTTATCTACACTACTTCTCAATCGAGTAAAAGCTCTATCTTATCTACATCGAAAGTCAGGTACTGGTATGTCAAACAAACAAGTTTGAACTAGACAATGCGTACAACTTTCTTCAAATCACAATACAGGTCAACATCAGTCCATATCAGTTCCGTTTTCGTAACCACCGAGGCACTGAGGGTACTGAGAGACTGATTCATATAGTCTTCCCAAGTTCTCATGAATTTCAATACAATTTACACTACACTTGTCGACACATTGGCGCTTACGTTAAATAACATTTTAGACTGCGAGCGAAGGCTGCCTTGACTTGCTGCGTGCCTCGCAGAGCGCCCGCGCCGCGCCGCGAGACAATTTCAAATTGCTTGCAATAATTTAGAGGCGTAATATTTAAGAAGGATGCGTTTATAAATAAACTCGTGGTGGGTATCTAAACATAATAGTAACAGCGTTTATGGTAATGTAAGAGATTTATACTTATTGCTTTTGATGGTTTACGGGAGAAATTACTGTATACATTTCCCTTCGCATACAATATGGTCGGTGTTAGACTAGTTTCTGCGTTTGTTTCGTGTTTTGTTTCATAACAGATAGATTGCTGTTGCGTTTTACGTCTGCCATTTATAGCGTGATTCATAACGGACATTACGGTGTTAATTATCAAGAATTTATTGCACTTTCTTTTTGTTTTATTGTTGTTTTACGTTTCTTTTCAACGTTAAATGTATGTAGTACCTATGTTTACATCATTTGAAACGTTTTGTAGATCTTGTACTGTAACTGAAATCTACAATGTTTTAGTTAATTATTAGAATTTCTGATTCACTTGTTTATTTTCATCGCTTCTATAATACCTAAACATTGTAACAAACAATAATATACTCATTAGTAGCAGCCATAACGTCACAATACTAAACTAAGTACCAATCGACTAAGGAAATTGATTTTCCATTCCGTCGAAAGTAACAATGACAATGTTTCATTGCAATCAGCAAGAGCACTAAAATGGTAATGTCTGCTCGTGTATTTGCGCGCATTATGTCGATAATGCGACCCATATTCTAAGCACCAAGCGATCGCTCGAATGCTATAATTATAAGCGACACTCGCAGTTTTCCGTTTGTAATAAATTAAAATGTATTGATAAGTGTCAAATGCTAAGTTGTAGTAGATTGTCACAGTCACGCACTGTTTGTACCTGAGATAGCACTTTGTGACATAGTAGAAATAAAGTGATGCGATACTAATGGAGCTACATAAATACTAGGTCTGCATATTGCCTTTGCCCAATATAGCGTTAGAAGTTGGTCCTTTAAATAATGGTAAATGATAACTTCAATAATCGAAGAGGCATCAAAAGAAAGAAAGAAAAAGATCACCAGAATGAGAAAAAGGATAATATGTTGCTGGACAAACATCTTTAAATCTAGAAATGGGCAAATACAGTCATCCTGAATGATTTCAACGATACGAAATAAGAAGCTGCGTCAACTTCCTACAATGATAACAAGTCAATGGCTGCTAAAATGAACTCCATAATTAATATACATCATTAAGAAGATCGTGAGACACATGTGAGATCTAATCGTCTTCCCACACAACACTATTTAGATAGAGATCATGATAGCAAATAATTTGAATGAATGCAACTGCAATGTATCATGGAGTCAATGTAAGGACTTAGTGTAAGGTGGATCACGAAGCTCACGATTATATACAACTGGCTATAACAGATGAAACAGTTTTTTTTTTTTTTTCAGTTTTGAAGAACCGTTAATGATGGGAACAGTGTTTTGCACCAATCAGGCACCAATCCAGACTCCATTCTTTGTATCAGAAGGGAACGCAGAATTTGAAAGCTTAGTAAGATAACTTTGTTGTATCTAATAATAATCAACTAGCCCCATATTTTCATCAAAACTCTTTGATATTTCAAAATCAAATTCAAATTCTGTCTGTGCTATTACTAATGATCATGCCAAGCCCTGGCACGATCATTAGTAATCTTTGTAAAAATTAAGCTAATAATCTATACTAATATTATAAAGCTGAAGAGTTTGTTTGTTTGTTTGTTTGTTTGTTTGTTTGTTTGTTTGTTTGTTTGAACGCGATAAACTCTGGAACTACTGGTTGGATTTGAAAAATTATTTTTGTGTTGGATAGGTCATTTATCGAGGAAGGTTATAGGCTATATAACATCACGCTACTACCAATAGGAGCGGAGCATAAATGAGAAATGTTGCAAAAACGGGAAAAGAAAATTCCTTTCTGAGAGCTTCCGTTGCGTGCGCTGCGAAAACGGTTTAAGTGACGAGAATATCATGTATGAAGTAATTATTCGTCTTTAAAAATTCTAAAAAAAAGTCCGCGACAGCATCTGTCTATCTTTTAAGATTGACTCACTGTAACCATTTTTTATTATTAAAATGTTAGGTTAAAAAGAATTATTTTTTGCGAAGCTTATTTAACCCGTAGGGTATTAATCTATATCTAAATAAATGTGTTCGTTAGGACGGAAATTTAATATAGAATATTTGTGCTCTTTACTCTATACAGTTTAAACAAATATCTTAGAAGATATCGCGATGTAAAAATACCCGCGCGGAAAAATAATTACGCGGGTTGCGTCGCAATGTAGGTACGGGGGATTCTGGCTGGCCTCCGGGAAATTCAAATTCATATGCATCATAATGTTTACAAGTACAGAGTGTTATAGTATAATTAACAGTAAGAGATAGATTTTATAGTAATTCACACTTTAATATAATCTAAGCTAATCTAAACCATCTAAACTATTGTAATAAAGAGGAAAGATAAGATTTTTTGTTTGTTACGATTTAGCTTAATTAATGTCGGATAGTCGATATATCGAGAAAGGTTATAGCTATATTTATGTGACGCAGACGAAGTTGCGCGGGTCAGCTAGTATTTTAATAATCGATAACATTCGTAGATACCGTGAATCCGCGAACTAATATAGAACACCCTCAGGCTAGCTAGAGCGACCATCTTCGCAGGGAGGCTGATAGCAGAAAGATGGAAGTTGTTCAGAATGTTAAATAGCAAGCGATTGAAGACACAAATGTCCAGCAGTGAACTGCTGTAGGTTAATAAAGACGAAACAAACGGGAGCCAAACCTGTAAGTGACTCAGTTAAAAGCTGAAATCAATAGAATAATGAAATGAGAGAGAGTTGTCGAAGAGCCGGCAGGTGTCGCGGCTGTATTGTGTGTAGCACAGTTTTAACCGGAGCTGTAATGAGGTAAACAAACGGTGGGGGGTGGAGGACAAGGTGTGAGTGACAGCGATACTGGTAAACCCATTGTTGGGTAAGAAAAAGCACTTTATGTTGCTTGTTTTGGTGTAGTTGCATAATTTTGAGCTGGTTTAAAATGTAAAGTAATGAAAGTGTGGGAAGTCATTGGACTTAAAGTAGTGCTTTAGGTACTATATATAGATGGAAAATTTGACGGTTACCGCAAGCAAAGTTACTCAGAAATACTTAGATGATGGAAAGGTCATGTCAGGACTACGTCTGGTTAATTCAAAGCACCGGTAAATAGCTCCACTTAAGTGACAAAACTTTAGTGAAAGTTGAGTCAAGTCAAGTAAAATTAGATAGCAAACAATTACGAATATACAAGTAACGCTTCCGCCTATGACTTGTACGCATAATGTACGCATTATATGTAAAACACAGCAAAGTAGCCGAGAGGGCGTTGGCCGCAAAAACAATGCCTCAATTGATAGCTGTGCCTAGTGTCGAAACCAGAGAGCAGCTTCTACTAATGGAGGACCAGTGATGGCTGATGGAACCAACTGTTACTGTTGTACATGTTTAATTATTTATGGAATATTTGATTCATAACATGATAGTGTAATAATTGTCTTTAAATGTCGTTAATAAAATTGATTGAGAGGATTAAAGTTAGCATATTCTTTTGCAAAGCTTTTTAAGAAGTGCGGTTGAAAATTTGCTGTTTTTGCGTATGTTTCTGTTGCCCATCTCTCATTATATTTATTTCATTTTTAACATAAATTATTTAACAAATAAATAATAATTAAAATCTTAAAACAACTACATTGACACTGACTAAACACTCCAAGTTAAACGAATTGTAATGCCCCAATGAAAACAAATTAATATTTTCCAAGATGACTCATTTCCAAGCCAAATTCTATTCTCACACTGTGAATTCTGAGAAACCCACGGAAACTAGTGTCTTGGTTCTCTCATGAATGGGTCGTCCCCAATCGGTGTGCTCTTTGATAGCAAGTACGAAAGCGCTAAGTGATTCCCTTTCCATAATGTTTACTCATAAATTATGTCTCATTTGAAAGGCAGTACTTTGCCGGATTGATAGGTTACGTTGCACACACTTGTATCATTATCATTTCCACCTACAATTAGATTAATTTATACTTTGTGTGTTCGCATTTGGTGGAGTGAAGATTTCATTGATACAACTGTGTTATAATAGATTTAGCGATCATTATTATGATTTACCTAATCATCGTCACCAACGTTCGGCCCTTATCCATCTGGGGTCGGCGCCGCTTGTATTCCACTTCCATACCTAGAATTTACTAGATTTACCCTATCATGTAGATAATTATTGAAACACTAAGTTTATCCGTAAAATTAAAAAGAAAAGCCTTCCCATATCTGTAAAATTGATCAATGACTCAATGAAATCTTCCAGTCTAATAACCCAGGCATAAATTCGGGTCTTTGAACAATTAATAACACACGGAAGAGTACATTATATACATAAAACTACATAATAGTGAGCGGCTTATGTCCAGGGACTCGGATAGCGCCCTCTGGTGGAATTATTCCGGGCAAGTAATCGCGTAATTGACGAAAACAATACACGCGCGTGGTCATCAACGCATGGACACAAGGATTATTGGGCACTGGAAACGACAGACGAAAAGTATAAGGACGTAATGAACGATGCTGTAAGTTTTTAGCCCTGGCGCGACCACTACAGAAGACATACGACCGTTTACAGAGAACACAAAAATAATTAGTGTTTCACTGATAAACATCACTGAGTCTGTCTGGATCAGCAACACGAGTTTAAATTATATAATATCATGAATTAGATTAAACTTACACTTTAGCAGTCAGATAAAATAAAATGACTTACGTGATTACGTGCCGCACGAGTGCGACAATAAGAAACGTGAAAAGATTGTTTATTGAGAATTTATTGATAGGTGACATTATTATGTCAGCTCAGCATCAGCACCAATCAAAATCATGACAACATGACAGCGTATAAAAAAGAGAGCTAGCAAAAACTATTGAAACAAAGCTTGTCGCTTCCGTATCTCACAGATCCTTGTACGCTCAACTATAGAGTATACACAAAGTGTACACGATTACACGCCCTCTCTTTGATCTCCAATTAGATGAACATTTTGGGGTTCCGCATATCTGCCGTATGATAGGGGAGCCACCGATTGTAAATAAATATGTTCGTGCTCGTCCGGCCGGGGCGAGGGTGTGAATTACTTTCCCAACTGTGCCAAATTAGATCATTGCGTGGACAAGGATTTATGGGTGAAGTTTAAAATTATGGACCCACCTAGTTAAAACAACTGCGGAAATTGGGTATTCTAAAAAGAAAAGAAAACAGGTGACGGTCATGTTGACCGTGACCCAATTTTGATCGCTAAGAAGAGGATACAACTACATTAATTAGTCCATATTCTAATATCACGGCTATAAGAGTAGAGGACGACCAAATAAACGATGGATGGACTGTGTGAAGTATGATAAGGCTAGAAAAGAGGTGACTGCTGGGATGAGAAGTAGGTAATAGAGAAGTAGGGAAGAAGCAGACATGCTGCGCCGACCTCAAATAATTTGGGGTAAGGGCAGGAGAATGATAATGATAATTCTAATAATTTTTATTTTATTTATTTATTGAGATACAATCAAAAAAATCAGATAAAAGTGTAACAATCACTTAGAGGTAAACTCAGCATGCACACAAAACGTCGTAACTTACAAAATAATAAAAACTCATACTCAACAATAATACCATTCACAACCCTTTTACTTACTACCTCACCATTTTCTATTCAACAAAACAAAACCAATTCATAAAAATAATCAATCTGAAATAATAACATAGCACTAGGGCGGGCGGCACGAACTAGGGCGGGGAAAATTAATCCGCCCGCCCGCAAAGCCTCGTATTGCTGGCCGCAATTATCCGGCGGGGATTAAGTCGGTTGTCGCCGGTTTTAGCCGGTTAGACCCGGATCGGTCGAGTGTAAACTAGTATTGATGTAATAATGAGTAGAAATTACTGGAGATATTATTTTTGTCATTTTTCTGTTATTCGTAAAACTGTGGGATAACATTAAGTTAACTTTTGTTTTTAGGTTTCCGAATGATACAAATATATGATTGTCTAATAAATAATTTGAAAGTACCAATATGTAGAAGTTAATCCGTTTTTGACGAGATTTAAAAAACCTTTACACTGACCAATCTAGCTTTGTATAATTTGATCCCCTATGACAGAAATAAATTGAAAGAATCCGTGTAAACGTGTTGGAATAGGAAGCGGATAGGAAACTCTTTCAGATGAGTTTGACCGATAAATTGTCGATTTACACCCAGTGTTGGACATTTCTATAAGTTTAGCACCCTTCAATAGAAAACCTATTACAAGCCAGGTGGAAATAAAATAAAATGAGCGATTATTTTAATGGGAAAAACATATAAAGGGCGTAAAAAATATCCTTAACAAAACTGAAAGGCACATGTTCTACCCGTCATTGCTATTATTTTTGGTTCTGGTCAAACGATGGATGGACTGTGTGAAGGATGATATGGCTAGAAAGGAGGTGACTGCTGAGATGACGAGAAATAGGGAAGTCTGGAAGAAGAAGACATGTTGCGCCGACACCAAATTAATTGGGATAAAGTCAAGAGAATTAAATTATGACTAGTTTTTACAGTTTTAAGTTTACTTTAATACCCACTACGACCCGTATACTATTCAAAGCCTCCATGAGTCCTGGTGTTTTTAGTGTTTAGTGTGCTTCATTGAGTTTTACCGTATAACGTGTTTTTCACACCAAAAAACGTTTCCTAGCAATATTTTTTGCGTAAGGTTACTTAGTTTGATGTGTCGCCGCCAACCAAGCATTATTGGTTGGCGGTTTCGTGAAGTTTATATTTACACCCTGTAGTATCGTCGATCATAAAAAATAAAACAAAACTTTGATAGAAACGGAATGATTATTTATTTTTATGAGGAATAAAATCCTTCTGCATTGAATACCATGTTATTTGCAATTTATTTATTTAACTAGTTTCATGAAAACAATTAGCTCTAAAGATATCACAGTGTTCAAGTAAAAACTCATTTGTTTTGACAGAATTCCGTACCTGCGAGTGATGAAAGATTTTCTCGGCCGTTTGAGTAGCTTCTTACGTCTATATTTATCTTTTATTTGGCTCTTGATATTTTTGCGCAGTTCTCATTGGTACATAACAAAGTATTAAGATTTATCATACAAATTAATGTTGAGTTTGTATGCAAAAGGAATGTTTGTGTTTTTACTCATTTCCGGTGTTTTCATCGTTATTTTTTGAAGTTTCGATAGTGGTTGTCAATATTGTGTGGTGGCTTTTTTTTCAAATAGGTAAGTTATTTTTGTTAACTGCGTATGTTTGTATATAAGAAGTACATATAGCGGTTATAAATATTTACTATAGTTTAACAGTCTTCAAGAAACTTATTGTGACGACAAGAATATTAGAAACCGACAATCGACACAAGCCTCAAGCACACTGCAAAAGTGCAAATACAACATAAATCTCAAAGACTCAACATCTTACTTATTCTTAGTACCTACTATATAATATATTTATTCTTAGTTCTATACAAAATATATTTTTCCGTCATTTCCCGCAAGTTTTCACCTCGCTCAGGGAAACACGCTAAACGTCGGTCAGTGCGTGTCGGAGGCATTAGCGGGTGACGCACACATGCGCATGCGCATCCATTCAGACTTGCGTTGTGTAAGGACCGGGCTGCACCGTACTGAACTTATAGTGGGACTTTAAGTTTCAGATTTAGTAAAGTATTGGAGACTTATTTCCATAAAAATATGATTTTAGGGAAATTAGACACGTTTTCGAAATGGAAAATAATGAATGGCAAAAATATTGACAAGCAAACCATAAAGTTCTTTTTAGACGGTAGCGGAAGGGGGGTTTTTGTCCAGCATTGGGATAACACATTCGTAGTATAGTAATAAAATGTTGTTGATATTTGAATTGCCATCTTATTTTTTAAACGCAGTTTCATTAGCAAAATGATCATTCATCATGAAAATATAATGTGGGTGATATTCTTTGATAATTCAATTGAGATAAGCTTGCTATTTATTAGCAAGCCGTTAATATGACTAATGTTGACGATAATTTTATTCTCGCTAGAATATCAGATACTATGCCGATGCAAAAACTGGAGGTAAACAGCCCGCATCGTAAATAACCAACCAATTTCCTGTTTAAGTGACAATTAACTGATATTTGTCGCTTCAACAGAAATACATATTATCATCAAATTGATTTCACATCACTAAACAATCCATCATGTACTTATAAAAACAAATGCCAACTAAAACAGGCTTCAACGATACAATGATTTCTATTTAAACAAATTATTCAAACGCTATGCCTAAATAATAAAACGAGTTAAATTCTATACAGTGTTTGTATGTACAACATAAACACACAGACATAAAGATCGCATGTTAACGTGCTCACAAAGCCAAGATTTTCACCGTATAAGGTGCTTAATGAATACACACTACATGGAAACATGCATTTATTGGTCCCGCGAATGGACTCCAGTTTATTTGCAGGTGTAACAAACGGGCGGTCAACGCTCTCTGGCGGCTGTGTGCGTCACCAACACACCCTAACACCAGCGACCAACATAGTTGTACACACACGCCCGGGTGGGGGGAGGCACGGGGCGGGGGGATGACCACACCGCACTGAGCGACGACATGCTAATTTCTTACCAAGCCCAACAATCGCTCTGTACACACGGCTACACATCAAGCTATACAAAACCAGTTAATCTTGGCCTCACTTTACTAGATCTTTTCGCACAATGAACGATCAGATTATACTGGTTTTGTATAGCTTGATGTGTAGCCGTGTGTACGTATAAATACAAATGACACCCGGCTCCAGGCGTATTTGCAATACTTTTGTTACTACGAACCTAAGTGAACCTACAATCATGACTGCACATGTACTATTTGAGTACCATACGTACTTGATACTCCAGAGACTGAAGCTAATCTTGTTTTCATGACGCCATTACTCAAAAGTAGCAGTTAAAAGTTAGACCAATAAAATTTAAGTGATATGTAGATATAAATCAATGGGGATAAAGAAGGGTTCTAATCCGATCATTAAGATATGTTGTCGTTATAAAATGATCCGTTTCACGCATTATCCGGTGATAAAACGGAGGTGCGTCATAAAAATAAACGGGCGCGAGTTTGACCACCCCTGACATCACAATCACTACAACTTTGTCAACTAGATAAGATACGGTAAGGAAAGCGACCTACATTGTGGAACTAATTTCGGTTTGGTTTACATTTTTACTGACGCGTCGCTTACCATGCTACCTGACCAATCCTACAAAAAAGCTGACTGAAATACTGCCCAAAAGATAATTCTTAAACGATTCTTCTGTCACTATCGAGACAAAATTTCTGCGTATATCGTAACTGGAAACAGACCCCACGAACTTTTCCTATGTAAATGAAAAACCCCTCGTAATTATGTCAGAAAACTTGTACACAACAAGAACCAAAACCTAAAAAAACACTAACACAAAACTTAAGTAGTATTTCTGTCTAATTCACAAGTTTTCTGGAATTTTCTAGGAAGAGCTTTCTGGAAGGACGGCTAACAAGAACTAGGATGACATAAAACGACTGAGGCTATTTTTTCATATTGTTGTTTTCATAATGTATGTTTATTAAATCACTTTGCTTTCTAATAATTTGGAGATCCCAGAGTGCAACACCATGGGCGGAATTAGGACCACCTATTCTTAGAAAGGAGACCTCCCAGAAAAAACTTGAATAGAACTTATCGGGTCCACATAGCATAATGTTTATTTGTGATAGAAATAGGTACTGAACTTAAGTAGGTATACCAAAAGTTTAATTCATAATGACATTCATATTAAACGCCTATTAAATGCCCCATAAATAATCGAAATTTATATCGAATCCATTTTTTTAATCCGTCCGCTTCTCGTTATTAATTCGGCATCGTTTTATATTAAAACTATAATTAACTTCCACATAAAAAGGTCCCTTTAAACAGATCGCCAGTTTTTATTAAGCGATTTAATATTCATATAAATCTTTTACGCTTCATTCCTCTATTTTATTACTAATTTATTTTATATTGTTTAAGTCCGCCATTCGAAACCCGTTCGTTAGTTCATTCTCTGTTCGATATATTTGAATTATTAAAATGGAATTCATAATAACATAATTTTATGTGCTAATATAAAACTGCAGAATTGTTATTGCAATTTTGGAGCAACTAAGTTGTCGGCATCATGTGTGTGAGTCACCATAGTCCTAACATTGTAAAGCCTACCTATTGTATAGATTTAGAATAAACTAAAACACCAACAACAACAACAATCAGATTCTCAGTTAGTTATTTATCATTAATTAAACAAACATTCTTTTCTTTTCATTCGAATCCTTAATTAACTTTTGAAATCATTTAAGATCGTTAGCGCCCGATAGTCCGTATAAACAAAATCATTATTGTGAAATAAATTAAACACCGCACCGCCATGATAAGCCAACAGAGGTATCTAAATAATATAAAATTAGTGGAATTATGATAATAAGAGGAAGTCAACTGATAATATAGGATGCAGTTGATGGCACAAAAAATGTCAGCGCTATCTTTTCCCAATTATGTTAATGTATTGTACTCTTTAATTGATTTATAGTTAATTCATTATTTTTGGACTATTTAAAATAGATGTATTATTTGTAGCTGCAGCACAAGTCACTAGGCGCGATTAGTAAACACTAGACATAAAGTTGCGCAAAAATATTGAACTGTCACTGTCTAGTCAACTGTCATTAACCCGTCACTGTCCGTGCTCCATTTTTAGTAAACTTGGATATTAGTATGCAGAAAAATCTAAAATAGCTAGATAAAAAAAAATAAAACAAATATAGAGCTCGAGTACTAAAAAAAAGTGTGTGTAATCGTTTAATAATTATGTGAGTGATTATAATAAATTAAAACTAAAAAAATAGCCAACCTTTCTCTTATCAACTTCGAAAAAATTCGGCATCTTCGGAGGCTCGCTATGCGAGTTCTGATGATGATGATGGCGATCCTCCATGAATGTGCTGAAGAAATCCATGAATTCCATTTAACAGTACTACTATCAAAGTCCAATAACTCACACTAAACAACAATAGGAACTCAATAATTTACCGCGAACTAATAATTCAAATATGTAATAAGTCGAGCGCGCGACATAAACACGTGCACAATGAAGTATGGCGGCACGCCAGACGTCTTGCTCTTGCCAACATCCGATATAAACTAAATTGAAAATTGGAAACAAAATGCAATGTTCGAATCTTGATATGACAATAATAGGCGAGACAGAGATAAACGGAGCGGCGAGGAGCGAGCGAGATAGCGCGACCTGCGAGACGGCTCCGCTCCACCCCATCGACATTGGCGGCGCAGGGGTTGTCGCCAGACGAGATCGCTACGAAATTTAAAATTCCTACCTGCTTACTAAACCGAAACAACATCCACTCATTCAAACGATTATGAACTTTATTCCTTTTAACAAAAAATCCTTTTTTATGAACACCACCAAGATAAATAAGCTTTTCTAGAACATGATTTTTTAAGTTGTAATTATAAATAGCAAACGCGTGGATACAATGCGCAAGGCTATTCTGAGAATTTGTCTTGTTTTATAATTTAACATTGATGATTGAAAGATAGGTACTGTTTTAAATTAGTACGTGATTTGTGAGCAAAACAACACATAAAAGTACAAAGAGATTCTTAGATATGTATTTATGTTTTCAAACAACATTTAGGTTAACAGAATCGTAATTTACCATCGGTTATACCTATTGAAAACCAATAAACACCACAGCCAACGACACACGAACACGCATTAAACGCGTAAACGAACATATGAGACGGAATGAACAAATAATTCATGCATCACATTTTAACTGAAGAACCCTTAAATATTTTGGTGTTAATGGATCTAGGTGAAGTGTTGCTAAAATTTTCACAGTAATCATAATAAAACACAGCAAAAAAGATGACAGTAACACAGTTTTGCCGGTAACCTGTCAAATTATCCCAAAAACCCTAGTAGCGAATCTCACAGACCCTCAGAAATTGTGTAATTGTATACAAGCGATGAGGGGTCCCATCCGTCCCATAATAATTTCGCCACAATATAATTTCGTCGTTTCACAAATAATCAATTAAATTCCTACTATTGAAATGTCATAGGATTGCATGGGGCGAGTTTATCCTGTTATTGATATCTTTATAAATGGGGTAAAGTGGGCGAATCTGGTCATACGGGCACTTGAATTGATACGGGTAGATTTGGCAGGATTTGCTATGTTGTTGTGACAGGTCCGTTGGGCCATTCAACGGGTTAACTATGCATTGTTAAATTTCTTGGAAAATAGAACTCAATTCACCAATAATAAGCTTATTATGTTTTCGATGTTGAGCGCGAGATAATGAATATTGATTTAAATAATCCATGAAGCGTTTGATTCAGATTTCCAAGGTGAATCCCTGAATAGGTTTTCCGATGAGGAAAACTTTGACAAAAAAATGATGACAAGAGGTTTGTAGACATGTCAAGCTCTTAAAACTTTACACATATCAGTGTGTATTGATATCCATAAACATACAAGTATTCTAAAATAAATTACATGATTACTTTTGCATCAGGATTCAATAAAAAGAAAAAAGAGGGAGTTTTGCGTAAATGACCAAAGTTCCAATAACTCTCCTTGGAATGCCCGACCGCCGCCGATGCCGTTATTTCGGGAATCCACTGAATAGACGCCGAAAAAATCCCGGTGACGTCATCCCATCCCTTATGGGATCGGAAAGCACACCCTTTGAACTAACGGCGGTTGACTTTTCCTTAAGTTTATTTTTGAGACTTCATTCGCCTTACGCTTTTGCAATATTTTGTTTATATTTTTTTCTCGATTTTAGCATGTGGTATTTTAACATGTAACATTTTCTCCTTATTCACGTATAGCAGTTTTTTTTTTGACGAGCCATCACTTGAACGAATACATTTTATACCTAGATAAAAAAAATATCACAGTTCAAAACAACATCAACATTCTTCGTGATCCATTCAATCGAAAGCTTAACCCAATTCTAAAAGCTTACCTAAATTCAAAGGAATGTATTGAAACAATTTAAACTTTACAACGAAATGCTTAATTGCCCACGATACCACTATCACTAAACTCACTATCCCAAGCATAATAATAACTAACTGCAATAAAAATTACAATAGAATGGGTCGACTGGGTAATTCTGGCAAAAAAAGTTTAAATAACGATTAAAATATTATTTTTGTCGCACAAACAATAGGACGTCGAAGAATCTTTATTATCGGAAAGGAAGTCAATAGATACGGACTACGGAGTATTATTGGGCACGATTCTACGAAATATTCTGTAAAACCGTGAAACAATGGGCCAGACGGACACCAATAGTTTTTATTCACCATGTGGGTGAGATGAAAGATCTACAATAAAGATTTAGTACAAAGCAATTACAATGAAATGGATACGAAAAATTCTAACGTAATCAGTAACAAATGTTCGACTTTAAATACACGGTTTTTAACATTTTTGTGTGAATTGTTTGTGAGTCACGTTTTCGTTAATTTTGGGTTATGTGAACTTTAGGCCTGCTTCTTTTCTATTAGCGTTTACGCAAATGTCTCAACTAGGGAGACGAATATTATTTTTATAACCTTTGTGGCTTTGGGATCAAACCTACTCGACCAAATTAATGCGAGTACGTTCATAATCGACCTCTGACATAGGCCTATCGACCCGTGCGTGTCTAGACTAACTTTAGCATCAACCCGACGAGGAACTGCCAGGATAAATATAACACATCGTGCATTCATAAAAATGTGTACTCCAGATGGATATTTACCACATTTTCAACCCATTTTAGGATTATCTACACCAAAAATACTTATGTAATTAACATTCTTATAACTGATATTATTGTACAGAGTGAGTTCGGGTTAAGCTACTAAATTATGCCATCGACGAGTAATTTCTTTATCAGTACACCAATCCGGAACGTGTAATTAGAGTTTAGAGATAAGGCTATTGTTAGAAAAAAGGATTCTTTTTTGTGAATATTTTACTGCAGTCTCTATTTTAAAGCACTGACTAGAGTAATTTGTAATAGAACTATCACAAATAAAGTATCCATTCCGCCAAGTTTATAGTGTGGGATGAAATTTGTATCAATAATGGCCAAACAATAACAATAGATATTTAAGCTACCCTCAGATAGTTCAAGTATCATCCCTAATTGCCATTTGGCAACACTCGTCGTTTCGCACGGGGCGAAGATTTATCGTCGCGCGATTTTAATTAACACGTGATAGTCAATAGTTACCGATTGCCCGGATCTCCCTTCGTACTGGGTATAATTAAGCTCGTGATAGCTCAATTTTTGGTGAGCGCGGGTAAACAGTAACGTGATCGAGAGTCATTACGAAGATGGGAATGATTGGTGCAAAATGGAACAACAAATAAAATAACAATAGTAATGGCCAATTAATATTTGTAAATAAAGTAATTATTATAATCGTCAATACTGGGAATGCAATTAATTAAGAGAAAGAAGAAAGCAAGAAGCTTTTAAAACAACTCGAAGAGGTAGCAGCGGCAAATGCATTATTAGAAAACTTACTTGATGATATTACTAAGCTTAAAGTTTTATTTGCTTTAATAACAACGAAACACAATGTTTGCTCATATAAAAGAGAAAATGTAGGTACTCGTTTTATTGTTGTAAGCAAAGATGTCAATGGGAATCCCATGATGCACTTTTAGACAAACATACTGAGGAATTAGCCGAAAAGCCTACGTAACCACTTGATTCCGATTTCTGAGTAACACCTATTAATTCAATAATTTCATCGTCAATATTTACTGAAAGCGTAAACACTTGTGGTTTTACAACAGATTTAAACCAAGTCAAGATTAAAGGTATTTTAGAAAAAGAAAATAAATATGTTTTACAACTTTGGTTGCTATAAAAATTAGTATTGATGAAAGAGTTTTATTTTCGCATGAGACCGTTTTGAATACTAATATTTAAGATGGATCGGAATCGTAAAACATCTTTTCATTTTGGTTTTTAATGTCACTATCTCGCTCAGTTTCATTAGTATGATTTTATGGATCTCCATTTCTATGGCAATTCCATTCGTTTTGTTTTACCGTGATGAAACTAAACGTGGAATCAATCAACGGCTTATCTTCCCACATAAGTTGTAAAAGTCTTCTAAAAAGAGGGTTAAATGGTTTTCAACAGATAACGGCCCGACAACGCATTACTGGCCCTACTTACGAATTGTAAACAACTACTAGAAGCACCTAGTAAATTCTACCTGCCTGATAATGAATATTCCTCATGTAGAGAAGCAAATATCCACATCTTGTTATATGAAACAGACAGTATTGACTAGAAATACATTACTCTCTCTTTCGCTCTTTATTTCCCTTTCAAAGCTTAGATCGTGACAAAACATAAAGAAATTCAATGCGTTGGCCGGTGTTACATCAGCTATTAGTGTTATAACTCGCAACAGAACATAAGCGACTTACTTAATTAAAGTAGTGTTTAAAGCGCCTATAAACAGACCGTTAATGGCGCTTCGTTTACAGCCCCGCGCCCTAGGTGGCGCGCCTGTCGCTACTATTGTTCTAGCTATCACAAATGTTTGATTTTTAATTAGATTAACGTCGTTTAAAGTTTCTGTCTGAATGAGTTAATTGGTTTTGCGACTTGGCAAGTAAGATTCAGCTTGATAATTCTTATTTAGTATTCTTAATGTTTCGACAATGTTACCATTCGGGACACTTACTGATTTTCAATTGGAATTTTTAGTTTGCTTTTCGCTAATGAACAGGTTAATATGCAGCTCGATTTCAAATAAGATGGCATGGCTAAATGTTTTTCTTGTAGCACGTAGTTTACGCTGAAACCATAACTAACGTTCGGTACATAGCAAGCTCGTAAACAACTGCATCATTTACTTCAGCACACACTCCAAATATTTGACAAATCTTACACAACGGCGACCGATTACAGCAACCAAACGTAATAAAAAAGCCATCAGCAATCGTAACAGTTGCATGTTTACTTCTAAGAATATCAAGAATCACACGTTGTACCGACGTGGCGACGGACGCGTTCCGTTCTCGACACAAGTGATAAATTATTGAAATTGATAAAACAATGGATAACTATACAAAGTGTTCCACAGTTGGGGAGGTCGTAAAGAGGAAACGTTACAGGCTGATCGTCGGCGCTTTGTGATCGCCGCTGTCTAAACAAATCAAGCGCACTCCTCTAGCGAGGATGACGTGTACGCTACCGGCTAGCGCTTGAAGCGTGCTCAAGCGATTGATTGGGCTTTATTGTGCTTTTATTTTAATAGGTGGAGGTAAAGTTTCAGTGTGGGATTAATATTCCTAGCGCACCCTTTTTTGCCTTGTGGCGTTGAGTCATGTAGACTTTGATACTTTTATCAGCATAGCACATAGCAAAATGGTTGTTTAACAACAAATTGCAAAAGTAAACTTTAAA
Source organism: Diarsia mendica (assembly GCA_949316265.1). Taxonomy (NCBI): domain Eukaryota; kingdom Metazoa; phylum Arthropoda; class Insecta; order Lepidoptera; family Noctuidae; genus Diarsia; species Diarsia mendica. The sequence continues at coordinate 15,452,882 of OX438902.1, read as the reverse complement.
AGCTCATTATATTAGAACATCTAGCTAATACGCCTACTCAATTTATCAAATAATAATGTTCTACTAAAAAAAAACAATTAGCTCTCTACCAAACGAAAGATATCACTTAAGTATTCTCAATGTGACCAAGAACAATAAGTATCAACTTTAATCCTGCCACAAAGACCGAACCAAAGGCCCAGTGACACCAAGCACCTGCTCTTCTACTTAGTCCCACACGTAAAGTGCATCATCTAAGTGCTACAAGAGTACACGCTGCAGCTGTTTACGTGCAACTCATTAAGTGATGTTCCTAGAAAACGTTTAATTGGAGTCTGATCAAAGGACCAATGTTTTGACATGAACTTTGTTAGCGTTTTCCTTTGGTAGATCATTGGTGTTACTGTTAGGGTGGTTTGATTGTTGAGGTTCTTCTAATTGGGCTATTAAGATTGTTATTGGAATGGTACTTACTATCATTTCTTTTATTGTATTCTTATTGTCTTCAGTTGCAGTCAATTAGAGAGAACCATTATTGGAACGTCTTTAAATTTACTTAGCTAAATCAGATTCTGATTAGATTTTATATTCAACTAGCTGTACCTGGCATGTGTTTTTCCTACATCCGAGTACTACGTAAAAAATATACTTTACGACCTATTCTCATACCTACCAAATATATACAAAAAAATTATTAAACCGTGACACGAGATATTTAATATTAGATTGTAAACATGTACCTATACTTACAAAAGAAATGAAGGAAATTGTACGTCCCCACTAGACCAGAAATTAAGCTCCTGCAAAAAACCACCACGTACCACGGTCGGCTACGAACGTCAGTACAAGACATACATTTTAAGCTACTGAACAATAACAATGAATTAAAAGCATAAACTTACAACATGTTAGGTCAAGTGTTGTATTCGAATCGCAAAATATAAAGGTGCTTACACATAGGTGCGGCCGCAGCGAATCGCATGTAATAAAATCATATTGACGTATCGACCGACAAAAGGCGCCGGCGATCGACTTGCGACCGAGCTCGCCCTAATAAACAATTACGTGTATAAACAGTAAAATTATTGTTGTTTGCAGTTTTATCGACCGAATCGACTGTGCCGCCAATCCATGTAGGAAGGCTGAGAAATTATGGGGAAGCCGTGAGTGAATATGAAAAATAATGGGAACAATCGAGTCCTTTCTACAATTGCTTGGAACATGTTTTTATGTCGTTAAAAGAAATCAAGCAAAAAGTAATTATTAAGTATTTGTTTATTTTGAATTTTGAATTCTCGATGTACATTATTTAAAAAATTATAAATGAATTCTAAAATAAATGTACAAACCCCTCCGGCCGTGATGGCAACTGAGTTTGGCAACCAGTTGCTTAAAAATATTGGATATTCTTTTTACTCAACCAGTTGCCAAAGACGAATGTCGATTCTTGATACGCACCTAGTTGCCAACTAAGATTTTCTCAAAAGGTGTGGTTACTTAAGAAGAATTACCACTCTCAGTTCGTAACTAACATCAGTTGTGGAAATCAAAATAAGGACTAAGGTCTGTATTATATTAAATTAGGATGTTTTCAATCAGATGCATATAAAATTTGGTTTCTATTGAATTTGTTTGATTAAATTTCTTAAGAGTTGCGTCATCGAAAGGGAACAAGGGTAGGTACATTATGTTTCAAATAATAATATCGTGAAAACAACATAATATAGGTGTATATGCCTTTATTCCATGTAATTACCTAACTACAGCTTAAAGTTAGGTACTGAAAATTAACAACTAGGTTCCCCATTTGCAACAAAATTGAAATTATAAGTACACTTCTAATTTAGTAGGTAGTTAATATGTCTTTAGAATGGGATAACAAATGGACTGATAATTTCGAGACAGTGTCCGACACTAATTTTGTTTTCATTTAAAGTTTTTATCGCTAACCCAATTTCCTCATCGATCTCCTCGTACTCCTTCTTTTTTTTAGGTGTAATTTTTTTCAAATCATAGTATGTCGCTTCAGATTCTAAAACATCGAGTAGATGTGCCAACGTTGGATTTTTCTTACCAATAAAACTGTTGATCTTTCTATGCCATCCCTCTATATTGTTATTAGTTCTAAATTTTTCAGTTTCACAACAACAAGATTCAGCAAAAAAATCTTTATTAACCCACTGCTTTTGGAAATATTTATTAAACATATTGATTTCCTCACCAACAGGTCTTTTTGCCATTACATAATCATATCCTTCTCTTAAGTATTTTTTTGGTAACCGTGCAATTCCAATACATCTCGCCACATGCCTTTTTTTTACTCTAGTTTTTATTTGTAAGGCCTTCGCCTTTTTCCATAACGCATGGTTGAAGTGATAGTAACATCCCTTAAAAAGTATACCAGGAAATATGTCTTTAAATGCATTAATTGCTGCAATTTCGAAATCCAATGTAATTTTTTTTGGACTCCAGGTAGGAATTTGAGATTTAATTATACTGAACAAAATTTTATATGTGTTATTTCTTTTATCGGGAAGAAGTGCGAAAAATAATGGAGTTATGATATTGTTAATTTCATCATAGCCATGAATGGTATACAACTGTTTAAAGGCTTTTGGGCAACTTCTGAAAGTGCCATCAGCAAAGAAATGATTGAAATTACTCATTTTTGTTGTCACATCACGAATACAAAATACAATGATTCTAAAATCTCCATCTTCATATTCACAAAGATAAAAATGTTGGTACTTCATGGGTATTTCAACGTCCGTAGCATTTGAGAAACGCATTTTTGTGGTACCAACTACTTTGTTTCGCCCATTGTAAAGGTCACTTTTCACACTGCTGAACTTTGGTATATCGCCGACGAAATTATATCCATCGTTTTTTAAATCACGAACCATATTGTCGTATTGTTTGGGGATTGATTCAAAATTGCAACTACTCACTCTCTTGAGATCATCCAATTTTTTCAAAAATGTGGTTTTCGCAAAATTACGTCTGCAATCAGTTTCGTGTGCTCTTTGCATTATTATCTCATTACGAGTATTTAAAGTAATATTACCTCTGCATCCTTTTGTAAGGCTACATTTCCAAAATGAGTTTTTATTTACATATATTTTTTTACGGCTGTAACGCCTACCATCGTACAACGCAGAAACACCTCCTCTTCTTGAACTAATGAATTCAATGTTAGATGTATTTGGGTATACATTTAAAGTAGACATGTTGATGTCTCCGGAACAGACTATTATACTGGTCTTAAATCGTACACATACTCGTGCAGTAAATACAGTAATCTAATGTGTATTACACATATATTGCAATTAATCGATAACCTCAAGAGGCAAATAAAATGATAGATGTCAACTACGTCAGTAACAAAAGAAAATTTATTCTGAACATCTGAAAAAAGTTTGAATTCTTAAGTCTTTTTTTTTTTTTTTTTTTTTATTATAAATGGGCTTGCTCTTGACTTCAATCTTGCCCTAAGTCTGAAAAAAGTTTGAATTCTTAGCAGATTTGGTTGAGTAACAAGAAAGTTTTTACTCCTTCGGCAACTGGTTGCGAAACTGCAAAGGTAAAATATTATAGGTGCGTATCAAGAATCGACATTCGTCTTTGGCAACTGCTTGAGTAAAAAGAATATCCAATATTTTTAAGCAACTGGTTGCCAAACTCAGTTGCCATCACGGCCGGAGGGGTACAAACATCAAAACCGGAAAAAAGCGTCAAATTTTTTTCCACATTATGTCAACAGGATAAGTGCCCAAAAGCCTGGCAGCACTGCCAGGTTGGATTAAATGCTAATTCTTTGGCCGAGTGTAAGTTAACCATTCATAATACTCAAGCAAAAGACAACTCAAATAGTACCTACATTACTGCAGCGGCCAGCAACAGAGGCATTGATGGACGAACGTGTAAATGTGGGCCGAGGCGAAGCCGAGGCACACATACGTAAGTCCATCAATGCCTAGTTGTGGCCAAGGCTTGTATAGTACTTTTCTCAAATAATGCGAGGAAATTAAAACTAAGTAGTACCTAGGCAGAACTTTTTATTTAAAAATACAGTTGTTAAAAGTACAATTTTTGAAATTTAAAGTGGACTTTCCGGGGATTATGTTGGTTTGGGATAATTCTAACGAGGTCGAAGTTTGTTGAATAGTAGTCTCTTCAGTGTGATTCTGTATTTCAAAGCTTTGATGGGAGGTCGATGGTCGAGATTGGATACTTTCGTTGATTTTACGTGTAATGCTTCTTTTATTTTCAATCGATTCTTCTATGTAGCTTTCAGCTACCCGGTCAGACTTCCATCCGCCATGTCTTTTAAGTGTAATTAAATTCGCACCTGTATCAGCAAGAAGAGTCGCTGAAGATCGACGAAAGCAATGTCCAGTATAATATTCCGGGTTTGGCAAGTTTAAATAGGTAGCAATTGCCTTTGGAATTGTGGCAATTTTGTGTCTTCCAATTACTTGCTTTGTGCATTTGTTATTTTTGTAATTTAGAAAAATTCGGTTTGATTTTACATCAGTGGGACGTAGCGCTATGTACTTTTGTACGATTTCAGCTGGTTCATCTCTGATAACAAATGTGCGGTCGATCTTAGTTTTGGTATCACGTAGAGTTACAATTATCACACCGTCGTGATTTTCTACGTCTTCTATAGTAATATTTGTAATTTCGTTACACGTACCAAGAATGCCGAAAATAAGAACAACCTGCAACAAAAACAAAGTAGGTACCTACGTTATAGCTTACGTTCACATAGGTAATTTTCCTAAAAAAAGAGGTTAATATTATCAAGAGTAAAACTTACTTTAAGGTCCAGATACACACTGTCTGATGCTTCAAACAAAAACATTTTTACGTTTAATGCGGTAAAAACTTTTGACTTTTTACATTTGTATCCATCCGACTGTCTTTTGAGCATTGAAGTCAGGTTTGCATATTGTTTTAAATTCACGTTATTATTTCATTAAAACTGTGCATTTTAGCATTGAATAGATGACCCATAGCGTTTCGGCTTAACTTTCTTGGCGAGTTCGCCGAAATAAGCTAAAAAGACGTTTTCGGATAAGGATTTCGATTTTCTTTCATTTTTCCACTGAACAAAATTTTCATAGGTTTTCAAATATTTTTCTTTCGATTTTGGTGGTAACAAGTTTTCTATTACGGCTCTTGCCGCCTCCTGAATTTCAGGTGGCGTTAAAGTAAGTTCATCACACTCATTGTCTTCACTTGAACTCATTTTGTCAAATAGAAATACAATTTACTTTTCAAAATCACTTACAACAATAATTATTCACGCGTTGAAGAGTTCAGCCAATTCGTTTTTTTTTTTTTTTTTCATTTATTTACCATTTACAAAAAAATATTACATTTGTTTAAGCAGAATAGCATTAATAAACCACTGAGGTTTGTACTTAATGCTACATGTAATTCTACATCGTAGTAAAAAACAAAAACAAGGTACACAATAAACACAACATAATAATTATTATAGCCTATTTCGAAACTTGGTAACTTCATCTTATGTGAAACCTTTAATAAATAAAACCTTTAATAAGTCACCTCCTTGGTTGCTATGGTTGAGAGTAAAAGATCGTTCCATTTTTAAATAACACGACAGATATGAGTTTAGTATGTAATTTATTTGGCCGCTAAACACGACAGATATGGATTTTCATACAACTTTTGCCGGCCGCTGGTCGCATGTATCTGACCAGTACAGCAATTTCGATTTATCTCGAAGAAGGTTGTCAAAATAATGCTCAAATTTCCAAGCATGTTTGAGAAAAATATATTTTCATCAAAAAGTGTTGATAGCAAAGCGACCACCTCACACAAAACATTCAGCAGTCACAAAGTAATAAAACCGCTTCAGCATCCCGTTATAAGCAAAAAAACATTATGTTGTAAAATTTAAAATAAGAACAGGAAATGATAACCCGCGGGTCGTCTGCGCCCGCGCACCCCCGGCATCGCGCACCAACACATGCAAATAACACTGACATAAACAAAATAGGCACGCCTACATGAGGAAGATGGCAATTAAATTGACTGATGAATTATTTTGAAGCATGAAGTCAGGGTGTTTAGTAAAGAAAATTATTTATTCGAAAGTGTCAAAGTGGTAGAGGAAAATAATGAACAAAATAATAATATTTCAGAAACGGAAATTATAGTAGAGAACTAGAGATGGATCTTACTATGTAGCAAAATAACAACAACGATGTTATCAATGGAACTGATGACTTAATCCATAATATCCATCCCCGTTACTTAAAATGATAGCCACACACTGAAGGAATTATGAAACAAATATTAAAAACACTCATAAAAATGACGGCAGATTACTTCTCAGGGTTCGTGACAGCGATAACTGTAAATCTGTATTTCAAGGGGATTGTAATCATCTACTCGAGGATTTGGGACATTTTTTGTCCATAAGCATGGATTTATTTATTTTTTGCCCGGGGTGGCAATCTGGAAATTTTAGAATAATCTTTAGTCAAGAGGGTTGCCGCCACATGTGTACGAGGCATCGGTGATAAACATTTTATAGGAATGTTTGGAGCAAAAACTGCCAACCAAATGTTCGTATCGATTTAGGGGTTTCACGTAAAGGAAGTTGTAATATAAATAATAAATCTGCGTCCGTGGTTTTGGAACAAAGGAACGGAGGCATTCATCAACTTGTTGAAGGAAGTCCGTGTATTTTGCTAAATTACTCTACAACGTCATATAGGGGCATTCATTTTTCCCTATGCTTCATAGGCTTCAATGATTGAATTGGCAGATAAGCCTAAAGAATGACAATAAGATGTAACTGACAATACAACTTTTGATGCAAAGGGAAATTACAAACCAAAAAGCATAACATTATTGCAAGCATTGAGAGACACGTTAATGTACAGATCATACCCAATAGGATAACCCAAATTGTCTCCTATCACATCTCTCTAACTCGATGACACAACATAACTATCTGCTCATATTCCCATGCTTTATAATTCAAGTAACAAACCTCTGTACCATCAATCAAGGCTAATTTTTCTATACATTCATGCCTAAACATCGCGCCATCCAATCCCACTCCTACGTAAGTAATCACGCGATATAAACGTCCGCGTCCTTGATACTACATTCTCTTTGGGGGGCTATTAATATCGGCAGATGCTGCGTGTGCGCTATTTACGGCGCCTCCACCCCTGCTACCCTCGGCGCGAGCCACTCCAGTAACACGAGAATAAGACGCGTGGCCAAGAGGGGTAGATCAGATCACTGATTTAATGTTCGTATTGTAAGTGATTCAAGGTATATGGGGGTGAGCTACGGAAGACATTATAGCACAAAAGATGACATAAAATTAGAACAAACTCTTAAGCTTATCGAGCGATGGCAAAGACAGAAAGGAGCTGAAAAATACAGTTGCAAAAACAACCAATTCCCAGAATAAGGATGACAAAAATGATAAACGTTTAAAGCTGATGCCATATCTGTAATGTGTACGTGAAATTAAATATAATACAGTATGAAGTGACAATATTTTATATACCTTGTCATATTACCTTCATAAACTTCTTGTAGTCTAAACAATGAAGGAAAAAAGCAACGTTTTTAGTAAACAATCGTCGATGAGAACGAAGTATACCCTGAGCAGAAACATTTGAGGCAGAGAGATTTCTATATCCACAACTGCCACATAATTTTCATCAAATCCATTTGCAATCTTCAATACTATTCATCAATTTCATCATTAACAATGATAACAGAATCCCGGTTGGGTTATTAATAACGTGTTGCACGGTTGCGGAGTGACGGTCACCCGACACGTTAATGCGCCCTGACTCGATACATATGGCCCACGTGTCTACACCGATGGCCGATGGCGATGGCCATCCACACTATTTCAACATTGCAGATGGAAATTAGATTGCTGATTCAAATTTTAATAAAAAAGCTACGTGAGGAAAATTACAGCATTATAAAAAAACGTCTGTGTAAATCGTCTGGACAATAACATTGTTGTTCAATATTTACAAAGTCTGAATGTTAGTAACGTAGGAAGAAAGTCTAGTGATTCAAGCATCATAGTTCAATAATTCTAACGAACTAAGATCTAGGCTAACATGTTCAATATAGTAAAAGCACCTGTCTTCAGAAACACGAGGAAAAATCATTCACGCACCCATTCATTCTTAGAATACGAAATTCGCATAGTGATCCGTTAAACAAAAAACTACAAATACAAAAAATACTCTAAACGTACACAGTTCCAAAAATACGGAAAGCAAATAAACATTCCTAAATCACAAAGAATCGCTTACGGACGCAGGTTACTAGAAACGTAGAATTAACATACAATAAAAACATATTTCTAACAAGTTTGTATTGCGAGTGTGAACCGTCAGTCGACGGATCATATCAAATAATAAATCAGTTTATACTCTTAAACAATGTACTTAAGGGAATGGCGAAAACAAAGCTGGCAACAGGCTCAATTACCATCCATTTGCCATCAATATTATTTCCGTCTATCAGCAAGTTAACGTAATCGTTGATACGATATTTCATGTATAAGTAGAAGAGCCAATAATTTCACGATGTAGTAATCATTTGATACCGAAATATCTTGTAGTACGCTGGATTCTACTATCGAAAGTGTTATAGTAGCGATTTGTTTCTGTTTGTATTTCAACAACTGGGCTGATTCTAGTTGCGAATGATATCATCCATTCTGTAGTGACAGGGTTATTGCGAATTAACTACAGTATATATTTTATGGCTCTAATGATAATAAATGTCCAATTTATGCTACATTACTTAAAAAAAACTTTAGTTATATTTGAAAAATTCTTAAAATACTTTTTTATTTAAACCAGGCTGAATCAGCAGTTTTTTTTTAAATATGTTTTTAATGCAATCTATCTGGCGATATTCAGCATTAGGTTGGTATTTGTAGGTCTTGTGCGAGATTGTTCACTAACAATATCGCTTCATCAATAAACAGTCTGCTCCTTTACAATAGCAGATCTTGTGGGTTTTTGCGTTTTAGCCTTCGTGGCGTTTGCACTTCTTTCAATAAATCCTTTGCAAGTACATTAGGGTGGTGTGTGATTCTAGCTTTGTATTTAGTCATCCTTTCTTTTATTTCTTGCTTGACTGTTTTAGTGTTAAGGTCGCGGTGTAGTCTGTCATTGGTTATGTAGTATGTACCAAGGTGCGATTGAAATCTTTGCAGGATTTCTATGTTCGAGTTTGCCGCTGTACCCCATAGTTGCAGACCGTAGCACCATATGGGTTTAATTATGGCTTTATAAATGAGTAGCTTGTTTGTCATTGATAACTGAGACTTATTGTGCAACATCCAGTACATTTTTCTGACCTGTTGTCCCAGTGCTAGTCTTTTGGTAAAGATGTGTTTTCTCCATGTGAGTCTCTTGTCTAGGTACATTCCCAAATATGTTGCCTCATCGTGTTGGGGGACTTGAACTTCGTTTTATTAATGTGACTAGAGGGCAAATGTGACGTCGAGTCGTGAATGTCACTTGCACCGATTTGGATTCATTCGCCTTGATACGCCAATCTTTAAGCCATTTCGCGATATTGTTAAGGCTATTTTGGAGTTTTCGGGTGCTTTTTCTGGGAGTTCGTCAGACGCCAGAACTGCTGTGTCATCAGCGAAAGTTCCTGTTACAGTGGCCTCGAAAGTCGGCAGATCCGCAGTATACAGAAGATACAAGGGAGGACCCATTACACTGCCCTGCGGCACGCCAAAATGCAGCAGTTCCGCATCAGCAGTTTATGAACGTCAAAATTTACAAGAGACAGTTCGCTACTTCCTAGCGTTTTAGCTGGAGAGAAGAAGTGGCGAAACCAACTCCCCAGCACCACATCTGTCTGTTACGTATGCCTTGGTCCCTTCCATTTAGAAACTGTACTAAAGCAACAGAAAATATTAATAGAATCAAACTATTTTGATCGACGACCATATTTATTGGTGGGTGCATATGCGAATAAAAAGGATATCGAATTAATACGCCACATGCGGCATGTTGCACGCATTGATAGTACTCCCACTGTTACACGATGCAATCAGCTTCAAGATACAAGAGATAGCGATTGCACAACGAACCACTCGAAACTGTAAAAATTTCCCGGTAGATTGGGAAAGTTTTACACAAGCGAAAAATTAAAAAACTCTAATAAAGAAATTTGACTGATCGTTGTAGTTTGATATGCTGGTGACTGTACCACGAAAAAAAGAATAATTATGTAAAGTTGTTGTTAAATCAAATAGAAAATTAATCAGAAACCTAAGAAATTCGAAAACACAAACCCGAAATTACAAAATAGTGAATAATTCCGAAGAAAACCTGATGGAAAATAGATATTTTTAGAAACGCGTACTAATTCTAACACGATATGCAATGTTATGCTAGAATTAGTACCACGCAAACTTTCAATTGGTAGTGAAGACTCAGTAAAGTGAAGTTTCAGTATCTTCATCTTTTTTTTTAACTTTTGAACTTCTAAAATATTTATGATTATGACTCATCCCATCACCAGACCCATAGCTCTACATCGTCAAACTCCTTAAGCGCTTGACTTGGACCACCGTAGGGGCCCCATGCAAGCCCCCAGAAATAGCGATCAGCTGGGGTGTGTCAGCGCCGGTATCACGCCGAGAACTACGCATGCGCGTGATATGTCGTCCAAATAGAAGGTAACTCTATACTGATCAAGTTATCAACATAAAATTCGTGGATTTTTGGAAGCAGGTCAAGAAATTGGTAAATTTTCTGTGAAAATGGACAACTATCTAATGAGTTTTATATAAAATTATAGTTTTAAGAGCTAATTAATTGCGTAGCACACATTCGATCACAAATCGAAGGAATTAGATGGGAATTATGAATTAATTTCTTTTATGTTTTCTAAATTCGTTGGATCGACAAATAAATAACGCAATGGGTATTATAGAATTGTAAAAATGTGTTTTTGTTTAAACAACTTAAAACTAAGTACGAAATGAAGCTAAGAAGATAAGGAAAAATCTGTTACAAAACTAAACTAATCTAATCTTAAAAATATACACCAAACAATACACGTACAATTGTCAGCAATTAGTTACAACGTCTCGTCAAAATGTCATTATAGTAAGAATGACATTCAACATCGACCAATCAGAGCACGTCACTAGATAATGTCCTCGTAATTATTGCTTCGCTAGTTAAATGTATCGATATTTTGTATTTAGTCCGTTGAATACATTAACGTATGCTCAGACAAAGTTAATATTAATGATAATTACGGTATTAAAATAACAATTGATAACGGCGGTGAAGTCATTGCTGAAGGTAACTTTGTAGCTTGATACTCAGATGTTACTGAATTATGTCTTGGTATTAATTTATTGTGTTGGGTATTATAGCCAGTATCCTCCATATTATTATAGCTGGTCCTTTTAGGGCGAGGCCACAACACTGCATTGCGGCGTCGTATCACAAAAACAACGTCAATTTTTACGATGTGACGCCGCAACACAATGTTATGGAATCGCCTTTAGTCGTCGATTGAGTCTACAAGACGGCAATAGCTTTGAGTGCAAGGCGCGGTGATGGTAGGCGGAATGTGACCGAGGGACATCCATAGACTGGAGAGAGAAGTGTTGGTCGCGTCCAGCGGCGAGATGGGCTGATGACAATGTAGACGGCACAAAAGCGTGGAGCTTGGCACAAGCAAAAAGAGCCGATACCTAGCAGTAGGTGAACACGGGCTGTGGATTATGATGATAGACATATACCACCGCAAATAGTTTCCATATTAAAATTGACATCAAAAGTTTTCTGCTGAACTTTTTGCTTCAACGTATGCTTTCTCAAGTTTATGAAAATTTTGCATAGGTACTGGGTGCAAGGGACGCCGGACCTATACACATGTACTGTTCCTACAAAAGTGCAATTCCTGTACACACGGCTTCACATCAAGCTATACAACACCATGCAGTTTATTCTGATCGATCATTGTGCGAAAAGACCTAGTAAAGTGAGGCCAAGATTAACTGGTTTTATATAGCTTGATGTGTAGCCGTGTGTACATCATCCGATGAAAAATGTATAAGTGTGGGGGAGGAATCAGAATGATGTACCTACTGAATGTGTGGTAACTGTTCATGCGTCGGTGTCTGTTCTACCCTGTATAGGTAGAGAGGTAAGAATGATACCTACTCCTAGAAGTCACAACAATAAAAACTTAATTGTTACTATCCGTGAAACACGTAGTTACAAGAAAAACGGCTGCCCGCTCAATAATGAGGCCGATATACGTAATCGTACCGATTTATGTACAACTCAACATTTTAAGGCTAATTGCGACGACAAATCGGCTATTTAACGATAATAGCCGCATCTAAATCTGAAGAAAAAACAACAATAACGAGTTTGAACACACCTTAATTAGGATCGGAAGTCTCGAATGCTTTTTAATGTTTGACTAATTTGTTTGTTATGTAGCTGTAAGTGTGACGTATGAGAAAGTACATCGATAACGTTAAAAGTACTGTTTCAAACGAGAGCTTATTATAATTCGAGACGCCATTAAAATTAATACTAATTGGCTGAAAAATATGTGTAGCCAAATAATTCTTTAGGGAAAATAAAAACTTCTACGGCACATAACTAAAATATTTCCAGTTCTTTTATTTACAAAAGAATAAACAAAACTTACTGTTTAAATGATAACAGCAATCCATAGATAATTATTTCGTCTTTTAAACGGCTTAAACGTTTACACTCTGCAGAAAAAAAGCTTAAAAGCTCATTCGTCGTTAACTTTCCAATTTCAAGTGTATAAAACATTCCATCCTGATAAAAGTATCCACTAGATAAACCGTCTAGACGGAATAAATATCCAAAACACTCGAATACCAGCACGATGGCTCACTTGGCTAATCGTTTGGGTTGCCAGTTAAAAAAATAAGTTAACTTTTTTTTGGACGCACCCATAACCTTACAGCCACTTTAAAAGGTTTACGGCGAATCTAATAGTTCACGTGCATTTAAAACAACCACGTTTTGAGATTACAGAACCTTTGGGTGTGGTTATGTTGTTTACTTTTTTAACTACCTTAACCTTACCGGAAAAATTAAGCAATTTGCAATCTTATTGACTTACTAACCACAGGGAGCAAAACAGTGAAACATTCACTGATAACAAATGAATCTGTTAAGGTTTGAGAAAAAATAAGGCAACGAAAAAGAGCTGTTCAGTGGCGAAACATTTATGGTGATAAATGGAGCTTTTTTTGACAAACACCAAAAAAAGAAACAAGAATGATATTTAAGTCAGCTACAGAATATAAACAAATTGAAAACCATCTCCTGAAGACACACAAATCACTCAAAATCTATGACAGTAAAGTGTGATGCAACATTTTTGTTTGACTATAAGCTGCATCGACGCTAAATCTAGGTCCTATTTGGCGGTATGAAAATAACATCTTGTACTTTAAAACTTTTTATCCTCATGACTAATTCCACAATCAATTCAAACCATACAATCGGCCTATAACCCCATCAATTTGTAGCAAGCAACGTGTTTCGCAATGTTAGCAATTTATAGCAATGATAAATAGTATAAAATCAAACGTGTCGCATTCACTGCGCCCGCGCAGGGGGTGCCTGAGTAATGGACGAGCGGCGTGTGCGCACAGAACGTGACAATACTGAATCTTGGACAGAGGGACTTTGTGGTAATACGGTTAAACAGGAGAAGGTTTAGTTTAATATCTTTGATTAAATTGGAACTGTGAAGCGCCAGGGTAGCCAAGGGTAGCTCAGGTTTTCTTTGCGATTTACCAATTTGCAGGTCAGTGTTAGGCTGTACCTGTCCTACCTATGACCGTAACACGTATGTATTTACAATTAATTATAATCGTTACCATCATCAACGAAAACCTCTTACAGAATTATAATAATTATTATCATCAATGATAACCTTCATTCATTAATTTCGTTCATTTCATCCCATTAAATAACAATTTCATGAAAAAAATTAATTTCGCTCTTCCTTACCTTAACAGGTGCCACACCACATTTTGTTCATGACGTCCATGTTTACTTCCAGATGTATGTATAATGTTCTAAACCCTAAACTTGACCATGCTCACTGACTTTCTTACCATAGGTAGGGTTTTTAATGAGTGTAATTCTTAGACATCAAACGCCAATTACCTCGAAATCATGAAACCTACAGCTCACTAAAGTGAAAAGAAACTATCACATTTGAAAATGAAGATATTAGGTATTGTATATAGGTATGTACTTGTTCATTACGAGACCATGATTACAAAGCTTGTACTATTTAGGTACATTGTGTATAAGTTAGAAAGTTTCCTAAACACAAGTGTGACGTAGCGGAAACGGCACACCTCAAACGCTCAACATTTTGTTGTTGTGACACGAAATAGATAGATCTAAAAGTATTGCCGATACACGTAAACATATTGTTGTAGGCTTTGAAATTACTTTATGAATACGTTATCAGACAAGTAGCAACACAGTAGTCGCTAATAAAAGAACAAAAATAATCCACGCCGATGATTTAGGGTCGGAAAACAGCGTACTTTCCAACATGGCCGCCGTTTATGGACTTTTAAGTCTCACGTTAGTTCCTCACTCTTTAATTTATAACCCTACCACCTCACCACAAGGTGGAAAATCGAACAGTTTCGGGCTTTTTGCACAAATAACTGTGAATTCAACGACAACGCCCTAAAGAGGGCGCGATAATCATGCTATTAGCGGAAATATAAATGTTTATACACACGGAACCTCGCAGGAGTATCAACCTTGTAATTTTCGTCATAGGGAAGAAATTACGTGGGAGGAGCGAGGAGGAAAACGTTGTATTTTTTTACTTTATTATGCTACCGTTTATCTACGACTTTGCATTTATGATTGAGCAACTGTATAACGGTTAATAGTGGGTCATTATTTACAAAGGTAATACATAAATGTATCATTTTCTAAATACGCACGCAAACAACGTCCACTATGTAATTAAAGTTGCAAGAGATTGAAACTTGTCATTAAAGTCACGTAGAGGTGCGATCCGCTCATAATCACGGCACAGCTTATCTTTAATTGAAGAATGAAGAACGAATGAATGGAACGTATTTACTTAGCCCTTGAGTAAACGTTGGCAGAGATTTCATTCAATCGTCAAATTCATCACTCTCTGTGTCAATACTCGAGGAGGTACAAAGTGGATTGATCAAATATAGGAAAGTGATAGAATTATAACAGTATAGTGTGATACCACGAGTCTTATTCAAGTTTTGTACAGTAAACAACCTTACTTCTATCAATCATGCATGATAGGCCTTTAGAATTTGTACAGTAGGCCTGAAGCCTGAAGTAGGTATGAGAGAAACTAGCAAAATATTTTTTTAATTTTTCCGATCCTAATCCAGTTGCAGGTTACAATGCAGCAAGGATGTTCATAAGATTGTTTAGTAGAGGTGTACCTAACAGTACATCCACATTTCGACAGTAATATTTTAAAGTTCCATGTTATAGGGGGCGAGCCTATTGCCATCAACCGGGCACAAATCCAGACTCCGGGCCTGCTACTAAGATATTTCTGATATAAAAACTCAATAAAACGCTCATCAAAACTCAGCATCTCATGCAAATCAAACTGCAGAATGGCTGTAAAGAATTTCAAGCATTCCAAAGACGTACTGATTACTTACAGCGAATTCAGAGAATAATAATAATAATATTCCACAACTATCACACAACGCCATCTAGTCCCAAGCTAAGCAGAGCTTGTGTTATGGGTACTAGACAACTGATAAACATACTTATATATTTCTAAATACATACATATTATAGATAAATTACACCCAGACACAGAACAAATGATCGTGCTCATCACACAAACATTTGTCCTGGGTGGGAATCGAACCCACGACCTCCGGCATAGCAGTTAGGGTCACTAACCACTAGACCAACAGGCCAGGCTAGAGAAAGCAGTTACGAGTAAATAACTCTGAAATCGAGCAGCGGTGGCCCAGTGGTAGCGGCCCCGACTTACGAACAGTAGGTCGTGGGTTCGAACCCAGGCAGGCACATTACTTTGTGTAATTTATTTCATCACCGCTGCTCTCAAAACGGTGAAGGAAAACATCGTGAGGAAACCGGCATATCGAAGAACCAAAAAATTCGAAGACATGTGACATCTATCAATCCGCATTGGGCCCGCGTGGTAGATTATAGCCCATTCCCTCTCAAAGAGAGGAGGCCTGTGTCCCAGCAGTGGGAACATTAATAGGCTGTTGATGATGATGATGAACTCTGAAATCAACACACAACTGAACCCGCGGCTTCCTTTAATCATAATAAAGCGTTTAATAAACAACAATATCTAGCTAACAGCGGCGTTCGCACAAAGGCACCGTGACGCGTCGCAAGTGGACCGGTGTACGCGCAAACGCACCGCAGTCGCGCGTCAAATGCGCGATTATAGGCCGCGCGTGCAGCCGCGCGATTATCGTGACGCGCGTTTGTTACGGTCGATGCGATTGGTGACGACTATCGAAGTGCTATTCTGAGATTTCTTGTATTGTTATTAATTTGTTGGTAGCGTTAGGTATATGGTGCGTGTGTGGTCTGGGTAAAAATGGGAGAGCTTTGTTGAATAGCTTGCCTTGATAGCTACCGAAAATTCTCGCGTGAAAAAGTATGCACTGATCGATCTGCTGTAAAGCTGCTGCTAGCCGAAATAGGTCCGTGGATTGAACAACCATCAACGTCGAGACCCCTCCTTGCCTGAGATAGCACGGTCATTGATAGATCTTTAGTTGCTACCGGCTGTCAAAACCCCGAATGTCTAGTAACGACCAGTTTTACTGTGAAGTTTTGACAACTACTCGGAGGCTGGGTTGTGGAGCTGAGGAATCAAAAAGACAATCACTCCATGTAGGTAAATCAATGGTCTTTAGCCGCATTCAGTTAGACAGAACTTCAGAAAATAACATTGAGTGCACATTTGCATCAAAAGCTGCGCAAAAAGTGTGACGAGGCTAACATTAAAATAAACTATCAATTTGTTGCAAAGATTAACACTTACTCACTCAGAAAGAGTTAATAAATAGTCTTCATTTCATATCAAAATTAATAGCACCACCAGATTTGCTCCGCAACATTGTACCAAAGCACCAAACCACACAAAAGCTCACACTTTTATTAATCAAGATAATCAATCAACAATGTAGTTTCTTTCTTAAACAAGCAACCAGCACAAAAGAGGAATGCATTAAACCGAATAAATACCAATAACAGGTCATAAACTGAGTTCTTGAGAGCACTAGTCCACATCAATTGCAATATATTAACACATTGCCTATATTCCTTTGTCACAGCTCACGGGCCTTTGTCCTCATTCTTAGCTCACACATTGTGTCGCAAATTACGATATGTAGAACTAATTAACGTGCTAAACTTTAACCTAGACACAAATGACCAGTCTACACCTTATGGCCTGTAAGACCAAAAAGGCTAAAAGCCTAAATTAAACAACGAATAACATATATTATAATATTTGGCCCATTGTCTGTAACTGGCTCGTTCCCGAAATTACTTTCGCCTTGTAGAATGGAAAACATGGTGTTTAATATTCTGGTGAAATTATAAGAATTGTGAAACACGGTCAATTTAATAATTAAGCTTATTTTTAATCATGACCTGTCACATTTCTATGAAACACAAAAGATCGATTGAAAGATCAAAAGTCAAAAGGAGGCAAAAGTTTACAAAAGAATGCTTGCAAGTATTACTTACCCAACCTTATTAAAAGAACAGTAATTAATGAAAGAGGACCAATTAAGTTAATTGAATGAATAAAATATAGTCTGCTTATTATAACCTGCAATAAACATGACGTAAATTGTACAACCTGAACCTATTGATACCGCGATCACACCCGCTTGTACAAGTTAAATTCAAAAGTACATTTCATGAACAATATCTCGCCGACATAATTCCCTTTGAACCACGAACGTTCAGTTTATAATTGATCCTTTGGGTAGGTATCAATTGAAGTCATTGTGAGGTTCGTTAACGCGCGAGGCACGCGAGCATACTGAGATAAAAGAGACTATACCACTCGATAATTTGACTTCAATAAGACGCCATATGTATGCTTGTAAGGTGGCCATGGATGCTACGCTGGCTATCGTATTTGCTTCTTATATATTTTATTGAAACACATTAATTAATTTCTAGAGAAGAAGCTTTGAAAGTCATTGAACAATATAGTAAATCACCTTACTTTTCGATTACTTCCAAGCTTCATCAACTTATAATTATAACGTATCATATGATACGATTGATAAAGTTTTGATCAATCTACGAGTATTTTCATAGAATAAAAATAAAAAATAAAATCTTTTTTATTGTTCTACTAACTCAGTAACAGAACTCGAGAGTTCATAATGAAGCTTGCCATACCGTATACCTACACCTGAGCTTGCCCAAGGAAGATATTCAGAAATGTTAAATCACGGATTAACACCACGAGTACTACGACATCATTATTGCAAGTTACTAAACAAAGTAGAACAATTATTTTTTTAAACATTTTCCTCCTGCAAGGGAGAAAATTTATATCAATATTCCCATTGATATATTAAAAGGGGGAATATTCCCCTAGTAGTGCTAGTAGATGTCAGTTTCGATTTTAACCAGAATATTAAAAATGTTCCAAGATAATTATGCGAAAACTTTTCAAAACTCTCGGAACGTAAAAAGAAAAAAAAGTCTTACCGTGAATGTGAGACCTTACTCAGTATTACGTGAAGGCATACAAGCCTGCCCCTTGTTAATTATGGAACAATAGAAGCGTGATCCGCCACCACAATTTGAACAATTTTATACCTTTCTTCCTTTTGATAGAATACTTAACAGCTTGTTCAGTAAGGTCGTGAGGTGAAAATGAAATACTTATTAATGCTTTTGTATCAAAAAATTACGGAGCTTGTTAACTTTCTGCTAAATGGAGTTAATGGTGCCGAAAAACAGGAATGATAGATTACAATCCTTACAGAAAAAGAAAGGTTACAACCTTTTTGTTGCTGTGAAACATGTTCTTTATGAAAAAAACCGTTTAAATACTTGTACAACTAACACATTCCTTTTCAAACGTCAAAATAACCAAACCCACCTCATATCAGTTAGTTATGTTGATAATAATAAAAACATCACCACGGAACCCTCGTACGACCGCAATAAAGTCATAAAGAACATTGACAATCTGCCGTCAACCCTGCAAACGCTACAGCGGATTATTATTCATCCGGGGGCTCGAATGACCCCTCACATGTTTTGACAGCCCTTCGCAAAACCAATGAAATATGTAACAAAGAAACGGGTTGAACCGACCATTATGTAGCGATTTAGGAATTCATTTTATTGGACACATAGACACGTAATGTGTGCTTGTGAATAATTCAGCAGGGTTGTGTGAGGGTTGGCGCGATTTTATTTGATTGCTCTAGGTAGGCAAATTGTTTAAATGATCTATTATGCAGCGGTTGAGCTATTACGTTGTTACTTTGCTTTGACTATTGGAATGGTTATTGTCTTATTGATTTTATAATGCAGCAAAGATTTGTTGAGTGGTTATTGGAAATAGTCTCTTTTTAAAAAAATAATTTTATATATTTTCAATTTTGAAATACGACTGCTCCCTGACAAGCGGGCGTATGACACTAGACAGAGTGGCTTTTTACTAAGTACATAGTAACGACTTTTTTCGCCTGATAACGTCTATCGCTTGTAAATATTTGATTGTCTTTGTAACGCAGGTAGTCAAACTTTTTGGACAAAGGGTTTCTGTTTGAATCATGTAATCGAAGGTTTTACAGTCACTTTTAATTTCCTATTGAAATTCCTTGTTTTAATCACCTTTCCAGGGGAACACGTTCCTAAATAAGGAATAATCTCTGACAAAAAAACAATGAAATCCGAACTTACCTGACGGACCTGCTTATACTGTTCTTCAAAGCTCCATCCAGCAGCACTGCCTTCCGACGATGACGATGACGCAGAGCCAGCAGGCTGTGCCGGCGGCGGTGGAGCCGGGGCCAAGAAAGCTGGGGGTGCATAAGGGAAGCCCCCAGTTGCCCCCGCGCCGGCCAGAGCGAACACACTGCTGGGGGTCGACAGTGGGGCCCCTTGGGCTAGGGACGCCAGTGACGATAAGTGTGGGTGGAGGGAAGACTTCAGGGACTCGAAGTCGTCGCGTACCTGATGGGAGAAAGGTTGCGTTAAGGAATATTGAGGTGAGAAGAAGCAAATCATTGTTACTTTTTTTCCGCTCTTAAGACTCACAACACCATTCAATGACATTTTTTCTTATGTCTATTATTTATTACTTATAATATTGTATGTCAATACCTAACGTAAGTTTGTCATAATAATTAATACGACGATGCAAATTGCATAAATACATCGTTCGAGACACTTCGAGATGAGCACGTCAAAATAGCATGAATGGGTAGTTGTTTCGAAAACATCATTAGACTGATATAGATTCAATGATGTTTGGGCTATATGAACATTAAATCCTTACATTCAAACAAGGGTCATCTCACACTTATTACCAAATCATCATAATTATGACTCCTCCCATGCACTCTGGGTGGAACAGAAGGGAGTGTCAGACTCTTACTGACTAAAACCCTACCGTGTTCCTCCTAATAATGCCCTTTGCATTCCAAGCCAAGTTCTTTGAAACAAATTCCGCAATCCTGGCAGGCAAAGTGAAGATGCTGGCTAACAAAAAGCGGTGACTTACTTTAAGTTCCCTCTCAAGAGGTCTCGGCGAGTTCCTCTGATGCGGATGCGTCATCTGATGGTTCAGCGGCTGATGCTGCACTGAAGCATGGTGGCCCATGTTATGTGAAGGCTGGTGCTGCAACGGCTGGTGCTGCAGAGCCTGGTGTGTCTGCAGCGGTAATGGTTGGTGTGGCTGGTGGGGATGGGGAGCCGGAGCGTCCCTTCCCACGCCCTCGTCGGAGCTCTCGCAGGATTGCTCCCCGGAAGATTCGCCTTCTGATCGAGCGGACTGGAACAATGGAAATATTGGTTAGACTTCTGCTGTTATTTTGATAATGATGGAAGGAAAATCAATTGTAAGACCATTTAGGGGAAAACAGTGAAATCATGCCATTAGGGCGGACTACACCAATTAAATCTCGTGCAAGAGCTTTCTGTATCAATAATCGAAACAATGATGACAATGACAGTCCTTCAATACTGTTTTGATGTGGTGATTTGGTAATCGTGCTCAGCTTCATTGGTGAAGCCCTTTGTCTATATTTCAACAAAATATTCAGTAGCTGTCTACTACTCATTGAACCTACTAAGTATTATAAATGAGTAGCGGAAGTAATGAACAATAACAAAGCTTGATCTAACAATTACAATAAAACAGACAAAACTAATTCAATAACGTAAACAAAATCTAACATTGAAACATTATTCAATTATAATTCTTAACCCAAAACTGCAGCATTGATCTAAATTACACCAGTCTATCCGGAATAAAATTATGACGGAAAATACAGTTTCTTGATAAATCATACACTTTTCCAGTATAACGTTATGATAATTACAGCATACAGCTAGGCTTCATATATGTGACTTATTTTTAAATTATAAGCAAGTGGCAGCTGCGGCCACCAAGACTGGTCGGTCCAACTGCAATTACCTATAAATGTCGCAAGGCGTCAAACCTACACGTAAATGTAGAAAAATACGAAGATGACACGTTAACAATACTCTTTAAGTGTCCAGCTTATTGTTAAAATAAGGTTCTATAAATAAACACGTCTATATTTGACGTAAACTACTCGTCAATGAGTATTATTAAGATTTTTTTCCAAGAGCATCGTTCAGGGCCGATCATCGGCATACAGAGGGTTAACAACTAATAAAGTAATAACAATGTATTCAATATAATTAGTACAAACTATTATTCACCTTCGATTCGCATTTAATCTACAATTGTTTACTTTCCGATGCTTACATTTAATGAACACAATTTGCCGTGAGCTTCCGTTACTGGATTGCCCGAGGAGTTAAATTTGTTCAATTATTTATACTTATTCTTTGTTTATAACGATATATCGGCAGAGTAACATGTGGCGGCCGCAGTAGGTCGCCTAGGGCCTACAACATTTGCTGAAACCAGACTCATTAGTCGAGTACTGTAATTGTAACAACTAGTAGAATTACTCCACATCAACTTAGTAGATCAATGGCAGACAATAACGTTATCAAGTTACAAAATACCAATCGAATTGAGAACCCCCTCCTTTTTGGGAAGTCGGTTAAAAAACACAGCATTGTTTGTAAAATCTAAAGGAAGAAAGGTGTTAAAACGAGAAAAGTGGAGCTATTTGTCTTCCTAGAAAGCAACTAGACATGTTCCAGTACTAATACAATCATCTACCGTTCTATCATTACAACTATTACAGCAATTGAGTGAATTTAATCGGATTCACGGAAATCCACGATCGCTGGCTCGGCAGTACTCGGCACATGGGAATTAATGGCAGGTCTCCGCGCGTAATGCATCATTCCACAGCGAGAAACACAAGTACCGACTATGCGAAACCAGTCCCAGTATTAATGCACTTAAAGTTCCATCGGAATCAATATAAGGCAAGTGTTGCGAGCCGCAATCAAATCGTTGTTCGAAATGAGCGCGTTTTGCGCCGACACAGCCCCCGGCCCACAATTACGACATTAAAATTATTATTTTATTTCCATTTTTATTTATTATTCGCATTATTATATTGTGTGGAGTTATTATCGGTGAAATGTTTCGTTCGGATAAACGCTCGCCTCCGAACGACACGCAAGCTTCCTTCACCGGCCCACGTCAGGGTTCCGCGTGTTATATCAATTAATATGGAACAATTTATCGTGCTTCGGAATACTTGTCGGCTTTTTTTCCAAATTGGGTAAATGCTTCGCGTCAAAAAAAAGGATCCTGAAGGCTACATGATTCGCGGCGTGGTTCTTGGCGTACGCACCTTTTGTACTTTAATAACAACAAAACTTTTATGTATAAAATTCCACACGACATAATCACCGATTTTTTTTTTACAAAAATGCTAGTGTCATCGACTCACCAGAAAGTATTTGCGGTCAAAATGCGTTGAGTTTTTATTACATTTAGGCGTCACTTTATCACCATTCAAGAGAGTATAATCTCACTTAAAACGCTCTACCCTGGCTACGGAACCCTATAATCACATCAATCGCGCTCCCGTATCCACACCCTGTCATTTCATTCGACTTTTCTTTCTCATGGCTCCAGACTGCTACTGGATTCCTTCCACCTTTTATTACTTTTTAAGGTGACCGCAATTTTATTTAAACGTTATATCAATAAAATGAGCCACTTAAGGCGTTTATTTTAAGTTCGTCTACCTTAAAGCTGCGGATTTACAAAATTCAGTGAACTAAACAAACACGGCATACTGAATGTTGATGTTATTATCATGTGACGAACTGTAAAAATCAACAGTTGCACGTTCCGATAAGTAGGATAACGTTAGCACAAGCCGCGCTAACGCCTCGGCAAACAGAATCGGAGCAACTTAGCAGCTTTGTGGAATCCCTCGCGTGATTTTATAATATAATATTAACTGTAACTTGTTTAGTGGGCCGATGAAAAGGTACGTTGTAATAGACGAGTCAATAAAAGCGACCGGAATTTCACTACACGTTAATACGATGCCAAGGGAAATGGAGAATGAAACATCGCCGGCGTGTTCAAGCGAAGCGAACACTTGACAGAATACTGCACCCAATTTGTAACATGTAAACAATAACACACTGATACGTTTTAAATCGTGATCGTGACATTCGTGACCCCAACAAAGAAACGGAAAGTGAAAGAATTCATCCATCGGAACCATTAAACAACCCACTTGCTTATTATTTGAATAAACAGGGAATGGGCTCGATGCCGTTCTCAGAAGAATCCCGAAGAAATACCCAGATTTAAGCAGGAGGACACACCGTTGATTAGCGCCTTTTACTGCCAACACTACGCTACCAAAAGTGGTCTTAAACCATTCAGAATTAAGCTCAATTCTAAATAGAGCATGATTTACAGCTACCGATATCAATGAAGATAACAACACAAAATTAGCGTTAGAGGAAAATATGCTCTATGTCGATGACAAAGGTGCTGCAGCCTTAGCCAAGTTAGCCATCAATTATTCTAGAGTCAAAACATCTAATATTAAACTCTATGTCGTCAAAACACCGTTGAATATTATAAAAAGCAAACTTTCAGATACTTTATACAATGTAATATTTGTGATAGAAATCATAATCGCGTCTATGCGAGTAGATTTTATGAGGTGAAATTAAATAGAAACTTGTTTGGTCGGTATGAAAGACAAATACGTGTGGTAATAAAATATTGAACATTTAGTTGTTAATGTCGGCGGAGATATCGTCGCTGTGCGAGGTGAAAACATTGATGACTGTGTGAATTGATCGAACACACGACAATTAACAAATCGGGCACGAGGACTTAGAAATACTCATTAACAAGCAGTATAAGAACTCGAAAATGTAAATTCGTCGATAGGTCAACACGTTATTTTAATTTTTACGATATTGTATGACAACTATTCTAAACGCACTGGAGTTGATTCAATACAAGCAAAAACTTCAGAGTCTTCATTGAAACAAGCAGAAACTTGAAAACCACATTCAATAGTTTCAGTAGACTCACAGCATCGCATAAATGACAAAGAAGTTCATTAGGTTCCCGTCGGACGGCGACGTGGCGGCGCGGCGTGATGGTAATGTTCGCGCATCCACACTCCCTGGAATATTTATTAGCAGGATCCGTCACGACGAGCTTTGTCCACACACATTAGCAGTGTTAGCGCCCGGGATGGCTACCTGCATGTTTACCTAGACATAACCCCTCCGTATTTACCTAGATATCCACACATATCTGGTGTTTCGCAGAGGTCGTTGCAACACTCATTTGAGCAATGTATTGTAGACGTCGAAGGGAAATCTGCCTTCGTGTTTGCGTAATATACGAGGGAATGCTGATTGTACAAGATGCTTCATACAAATAACTTGTAAATGCAGTCACTCTGTGCCAACTGAAGACGTTCCGCGTTCTTATGGTGGACGATGGCTTCCAAGATTTCGTCGATATGAAAACGGAATGTGATTTGAACAATGCTGGAACATAATAATATGAACTACGAAGTAATAAGCTGAAATCCAACAAAGAAGGCGAGAATACCGCGTCTAGGGAAATGTGTTTGGTGTCACAATGTTGCCACATTAACTACCGCACTCGCATTAACATTAGCAGACATAAAATAACCGCCAATAAGCCGAAGCACGCATCAAAACGTCGACAAAGCAACAGGTTCTTGGCTCGACAAACACACAGTGTTTACATTACGATCCTGGGGCTTCATTTAATAATTCTCGGGAACTAAAAGCCTTTGAACATTTCATCAGATGACCCTCGGTGTTTGCACACACTCCTGGCTCGAGATGCTAATGTGGACACAAGGACCTGTATCGCCGATCGGCCTCCGATGCGTTTATTGTTAGCCCTTCCAATAGCTGTGGCTTCTTCTATTTCACTGCGATGCTCGATATCCTCGATATCTTGTGCAAACATGCCTCGGATTCTTTGTCGTTTTTTCTCTTTCAAGCTTTTTATGTTAAAATTCAACATGTTGATTACCTGATTCGGAATCATCTAAAATACAATAATTTCACCACCACTTACAGATAGTCTATACAATCCTAGTACATTCCTTTTATACTAGTACTACGTTGACATACCAGAGTTACAGACTTCACGTCGGTGTACGTCACATAGTGCATTCGTGCAGTAGCGTATCAGGAAGCTACGAGTGTCACACGAAACGAGACAAGTATTTGAGCAAAACAAAAGGTGATAAGGAGAGGTAAATAACCCGGGCCATTGACGGCGTGACGGCGAGTGGCGCGCGCGCACCACTCACGCGCCGCGCGACGCTCGCGACCCGCCACCGGCGCTAAACTCTCGTTCAACAGCTGTTTAACGCTTCAAATACCGCGCTGAAATATTTTCAGCGTCGACTATTTAGCGACCGACGGCTACCGAGTTGAATGGAGCCGTTGCGAACTCACTGACCGATTGACTACACAACATATTTTATTTAGCATCGAGAGGATTACGCCGGAGGTACGAGTTGTTTCTTGAGTCAGTCAGCCACAAAAACATTTGTTCCACGGTTTCTAATAGATGCTCATTACAACCGTACCGACGCTATTGAATTTGAAATCATTTTGCCTCTTAATTTTATTCAAAATACCGCAACAGCGGTAAGTA
Organism: Diarsia mendica; assembly: GCA_949316265.1. Classification (NCBI taxonomy): domain Eukaryota; kingdom Metazoa; phylum Arthropoda; class Insecta; order Lepidoptera; family Noctuidae; genus Diarsia; species Diarsia mendica. The sequence goes on along the minus strand of OX438902.1, from coordinate 15,426,449 downwards.
GAAAGAGATCGCGTCGGTTATTGTGATGATAATTATTTTTAGAAAACAAAAACTAGAAAGCGGTCGAACGAAGTGCCTATCTGTTAATTATTGTCACCAAAATGGCGTCTGTTATTGTGGATGCCTCAAAATGGCGGAGTGACAAATCGTTGGTTTCGTGTACGTTCCGTTTGATTGACGCGTGCCAGATTCCGCACTAATATACCTTTATACATATTTATTTATGCGTAGAAAGTGCAAATAAAACGAGTTCTTTAACATTGCGATTGAGATAATGAATCGATGTTTACGGAGAGCCGCGGTGCGCGATCCGACGCGGACGAGCGACCTCGACGGCCGATTAATACGTCGGGAATCTGGCGCTGTCAGTTATTAAGATAATATTTGTGATTGGAAAATATCGAAATCGTTGAGACAATTTCGAAGCGTAGCAACGAGCTGGGGTCAAATATTGACAGTTCTCACGAGCGTCGGCGGACGCGGCCGCGGCTGGACGCTCTGCCCTATTCCTTCCGCTTTTCACACATATAGGTAATAATCGATCGCTTTTATTGCGTGGCGTGTGTAGGCGAGCCGGCCGATGGTGACATTTCGAGGAACCTTAATGTGAAATGTCGTTTGCCGACGAATCGAACGCGAGACGGACGTTAAGTGGACCGACAAACTGGAGCGGTCCTTAACGCGTGATTTCGTTGGAACACACGGCTGTATGCTTGTATGCAGGCTTTTGTCATCGATTTATCTGTTGATCCGCTGACGCATCGCGGAGTTACCGTGTGAAATGTGAACATGTCAGGTAAACTTCCAAGCTCAGCCTTTATTTGCATTATTAACTTATTCTGCAAAGCGGCAAACAGCCATCATCGTGTATAAAGTCCTTTGTGACGCTAAGCGTGTTTGACTTGACTCATTATTTTTAAAGGGAAGAGTCAGTGATTCGTGAAAGTGACCCAGGGTCAATTTCCCCGAGCGACGAGGAAGATCTTCAAATGATCAAATCAATAAAAAGCTATAATGGATTCATTACTATGTGAATGATAAAGATCACTATCAGCAGACTTGCATAAAATATTATAATAGGTAAATCGAGATTCAAGAGCCTGCAGAAAAAGCTTATTATTTAATGCATATCAATCAATGGACTGTACCTACTTAAAATTCCCCAATAAACCCTATCACTACCATCTCTCATTATATGTAGCTTATTATCGTGTGTCAAGAATGGCAAACAGGAAAATAAAGCCTACTGATAGAAAATCTTTTAACACGCAATCCATTTAAGGAAATCACCGCAATACAAATGACTGTTACCAACTGAACGTGAGCAATAAACAAATCTATTACGGCCGTTTAAAAGCTAATTTCCAATAAAACAATTTGTACTAATCTTCGCAGTACCTATTGACTGAAGCTGATCAATAGAGGCGCCAAACGGATGTGCTCTCTGTATTTGTACACAAGATGGCCGACTTGTGTCACTTCCTTTGTGGAAATCGTCAATATTTCCGTTTATAGGCAGATGACCTGTCACCTCATGAGTAATTAAGAACTTGGAGAATTTTTGAGTGTCTTGAGCAATATTTACAATGTCACCAATGTTTGGGCAAGATACGAAAAGTTCTGGCTTGATGACGTGGGATGACCAAAAGCAAAAACAAGGCCTTAATCTTGATCAAACCTAAACTTGAAACTTCTTGATGACTTCCAAGTCCGGGAACCTTTGTGGAAGTTAAGGCCTGAGAATCGATAAGTACAAACTATTAGAAATCTCATTGTCTATTTACATAGTTGCACATTTGGTAAGACTAGATATGGCACATACAATGACCGCGTGACGGCTGTAAACCGTATCGTTAAACCCAGCCCTAACCGAAGTTTAATTACCTAAGGCTTGCGGTGCTCGTAAACACTTCAGGAAACTAATGCCCTGACCGCAGGTAGGTCACTTGTCTAGTGAAACGGATGCGTTTACTTTGTATACAAGTACTTAGATGAGGACACAGCAGCAACAACAGTCCTTGACTTGTAATCAGGGCGTATGGTGAGCATTTTGATAGAAAAACAGATAAATATTTGAAGAAACAAAAGCTTCAAGCTTTAATAATTACTATAGCCTAAACCTTAACAACAAATTAAGAATCGGTAAAGAAAAGCAAAATATAATCACAACTGAGTTTGATGATAACGTTCGAATATCAGTCTGAAATCTAAGAAAAAAGTAAGATACACGCTATTTTTTTTAAATACTGCACCAATCGTTCCAAACACAAAAAAGTCTTGATTAATCTAAAGAGAGAATTTCATCAAAGCCAAGCCAACTTGAGACACAGCCCAGGAATTTGAAACAAACAAAACGATTCGCAGTACGTCAATACAATTCATTGGTATCATTAATCAAGGAAAGAATTGATGTGTACCTGCTACGTTATCAATCTCTGCCTATAGTAGGCTGTGGTACCGAGTAGTGCCGTAGTGCTGTAGTGACACTTATCGACCCACTGACATCGTTTATATCGATCCCGTTGATACACGAAGGATTCCGATCGTGGTTTGTTTTTTTTTTGGATATATTATGTTGTGTCGTGTGTTTGTTAGTGATAGATGATTAGGGTCCTTAAATGTTTCTGTCTTTTTGTTTATTTTTATAACTTTTGATTTGGATAGTATTTCATTAGAACTAGAATCATTATTGTGTATGTATATCCCAGTATGTATAGGTTTAAATTTATTAACTACAGAACTTTAGTACTCCAGACTTCGATTCTGTAGATTTTGTATTGTTTTTCGTTCTCATCTAGGAAGATGAGAACGAAAATAGGAAAATCTCTTCCATCTTGCGAAACATTTTCAGAAATATATCAATAAAAATATTCAACGTTTTGTTTATCTTTATTGCTTATGCAAATCATTTTAATTTCATTCTTTGAGCTAATGAATCATTAACATGATGTAACGCCATTCCTAGAAGATATATGATGTCTAGGCTCACCTTCTAGTTTTCAAGTTTATTTAAACACGTGATTCTAATATTTGATACCAACATTTGGATCAACAAAATGCGGTTCAATCAACACTTTTCTTACTGCTTTTGTTTTTGCTGTTGTTGATAATATTTTGCATTTTTTCTTCAAGTGTGTTACCTTCATCTTCTTCTCAATTAATAACATTATCTTCGTAATAACAAATGAATCATCTTTTGATTACACTAATACATAATAGACGGCACGGTTGGCGCAGTGGCTGAGCGATTAGTCTGCTGCGCTGCGTGTCGCGAGTTCGATCCCCGCACGGAATGAATATTTGTATAGCCTACAGATAGTTGTTTCGGATCTGGGTATTTGTGTATGTGAGTTTAAATATTTGTAAACGCACCCACGATACAGGAGAAATTCCTAGTGTGGGGCAACGTTTTAAAAAAAAACATATACATAATTATATACATACGGCTGAAATTTTCCGAAAACTTGGTTTGCTTTTCTATTTTCTTTCGCCTTCTACTCTTCGATAGCATCCAAATTCAATCTTCAGAAAAGCAAATCTCTATATCAACGCCCACAAAAACCACCGGTGTCGAATCCATTATTTTTATTAAACCATCCTAAAGAGTCAGTCCATCAAAACAAACATGCATTTTAAAAATCAATAACTTGAACCCTTCCCGATAGCGTTCAAATAAACCATGTCGATTCAAATAAAAGCAAATCAACAAAAAATCTCGGGTTCCAAAAGAATCGTAATCGAAGACCAACAATCTGTCAACCATCATTGTATTATAATATTTGTATCGAACACAACTTATCATATTATTATAATAAATCGATTGATTTTAATCAATGACTTGAACTTGATCATTGCTTAGAAACATCGATTAAATTAAACCGGTTGATTTCCTTTACTGAAATCTAATTAAGGACGAATTTCAGCAATGATTAAAGCTTACTGCGTCATGCTATAGTTTATTGACACTAACGCTCTTGAACGTGGTTTAAATGAGGTGATCACGTTCAGTTCGTAAGTGGAATTGGCTACAGAGTTCGAGCATTGTCTAGAATGTTGACACACTTGAACTTTTTACCGAAAATTATACTGACACGGCCACTAACACGGTACAGAATGGAATAAAAAAAAGGATAAGGTGACAATGTCATTTCGGAGCAACAGATCCTGTCACTTCCTAATAA